>CM077225.1:35763167-37015667 GCA_039654775.1 Spinibarbus caldwelli | reverse complement strand
GCCATGGTAACGCTTAATTAAAGACACATGCTTCTTTTACTTTTAATCAGTGCTCAGTTTATGAAAGGACGGAAACCCACACATACACACACCTTCAAATCAATATGAAATCTAAACTATCTCTGTTTACTTGTTTCTTGACTTATTGTGAACTATTTCTAAGTAATCTTTCATCAAAATACAATAAAACTCGCTCTGCTTCTGGAAGGGTTTTCTTTCTTACCATCCCATCCATTCCTAATAGATAAAATAAAGTCCTACGCTTCAGATTTATGTTGTTTCTCATTAAATGTGCTATTTTATTCTGAAATATGTCACATACTGTAACTGTATATGAAAAAAATGGCTTGCAAAAAGCTTTCTAGGTTGACTTTAAACACAATGTAATTTCTTGTCACCAGTTTTATGAAAAAAATGAATGATGGATTAGGTTTTTAACTGTTTGACACATTTTTCATATTTAAATGGATGGATTATGATATTTTGTCATATGCAGATGCTGGGAAAGGAATATCAACATGGGCTACTGGTGGATCATCCGTTCTCCTATTCTGTTTGCATATCTGGTAAGAGACTCACACACAGATTTAAGGCCCGTTATCGTCCGTGCTAACGCACGATAACGTTTTTCTGTTCATTATAAGTGCTTTAAATGTTCGCGTCGATTCTATTGTGACTGGCTGTCAATGTGATTCCAAAGATATCATTACTCTGTGGTGTGGAATTTGCTGTTCTTTTAAAGTTTTTTAAAAATATCTTTATCGTTATGCCGTCCTTGCTGTGAACGGACCAACTCATTCAATCCATTTGAAACTGAAAGAACCGCCTCGAATGACAACGGAACTATTCGTCACACGTCCACACAGAAGATCCTTGTGTGTTGCATATGGATGGGCTGGAGTATTGAGATTCAAGTGGTCTGTAATATAATTCTGCATTTGCACGCGAGGACGCGTTCGTTCAGCGAGCGCAGGCTCAGGAACGCTTTATGACTACCTCGTGTCAGAGAACGTTTGTTCGGCGCGCTCATCAACGCATATGAAAATGCTCCTGGGGCTTTAAGTAATAAAGACAATCACAACAGAAATGGTGGTTCTACTCAACCTAATTGATTTATTTCACGAGTCCCATTTGTACTGCACTAGTAAAACGTTCTGATTTAATAAAAAAGTACATCAAAAACAGCCACGTACACTTGCAGAAACAGCTTTTTTTATGTGTAATAAAGACCACATCTTATAGGGTGAAGTCAGCTAAAATGGGACACATTTTGTTAAATTACTTATAATACCATCAAATAAGCTATGCATGAGATCTAATGATATTCTTATAAACTAGCATGGGTCTCTTAAATATATTTATATTTTTTTAAATGTGAAAAAGTATAAAAGTTTTAAAATTATGAGAGTTAGAGTATCAGCAGGTACCTTCTTGAGCCATGGCACAACATTCAGGTAAAATGGGCCAGCTGTTCAGATAAAATGGGCTAATGTAAAAAGAGCACAACAAAGGTAATTTCAGCTTAAATCATTTTATTTTTTAACAGTAAATTGACACTATTGTCTTTAGTAAGCCATAGCAACACCATAAATGTATTTCATTAAATAGAAAGTTGAATGAATATTTAATTAAACATGAAAAAAAAAAAAATAATAATAATGAACTGATCATGTTGTGTAGGTGTGTGTTTCTGTGCATTGGTCTCTCTTGTGTGCATGTATGTGTGTATGCTTGTATTTTTTTAAAGGCCGTTACAATTTTGAATGGATACATATCTAGGCCTATAAACCTATTTTCACCCTCAATTTCTGTGTGAAAGCGTGTGTGTATGCAGCCCATTTTACTGACGTCTTCCTTTCTTTCCCTTTCTCTTCTCTCTTCTTGTCTCTGTTTCCTTTCTTTGCTTGTCCTCCTGCCATACTGTCTGCAATGCAAATTTTTAAAAGACTGTTAAGATTTTGTATGTATACATATCTAGGCCTATAAACCTATTTTCACCCTCAATTTCTGTCTAAAAATGTGTGTGTGTGTGTGTGTGTATGCAGCCCATTTTAGCTTAACCAGCCATTTCTACCTAAAATGACCTTTTTCGCTTTTCAAGTTTCTTTTATCAGTTAAACTTTTTTTATTTGAAAAAGCGTGTCAAAACATTGTTCATAAACCTTTGTTGGTAAGCTTACTTATAATTGCTTTAGTACCCTTATTAGTGATTAATGACATTTACTATGTCAGGCTCAATTACCTTACAATTTCTCTGACAAGCTTCATGTAACACTCTGCCCTGCCCGTCTTAAAAAACTCAAACCAATAAAAATTATTGTTACATGTCAACAGGTGTTGAAGCTACAATGCAAGATCAGTTATTGTGATTTTCGGTAAAAATGTAAAGAGATATGATGCTACAACCTTATTTGGCCCATTTTACCTGATAGCCCATTTTAGCTGACTTCACCCTATGCAGTAAGCATTATTGTGTTGTTTTACACTTAATTATTACATTTCTGCATTTCTGAATACTACTGTTACTTTCTTTATATAGCCTATAATTTTATGTTGTAGGCTGTTCATCTATGCTTGTAATTTGTCCAATTGTTCTTGTTGTATTACTGACTTTAGTAGTTGAGCTAGTAGTTTCTGCTGGGGTATATGTAAAGTAAGCTTTTAGTAATAAATGAAAAGCAAACTTTTTTTTGCTGATCCGAAAAAATGATCCGATCCGTGACTCAAAATCCGTAGTATGATCCGAACCGTGAGTTTTATGATCCGTTGCACCACTATTATGTACTTTAGTGAAATATTGTGGTCAATTGAATGACACACATCACATCAATCACAGCTATTTTAACCTCTTTCTCTCTTTCCTTCCGCAATAGATTAATTTCATTATATTCATTCGTATAATAAAGATTTTGATGTCTAAGCTGAAGGCACATCAGATGAGATACACCGACTACAAGTTCAGGTAAAGACTGCCATCCTTTTTCCAAGCAAGCAGAGCTCATGCTTTCATTAAATGTATGTTTCTCTCTCTTGTTCATTCTCCTCAGGCTGGCCAAGTCCACGCTCACACTGATTCCTCTGCTGGGAATTCACGCCATCCTCTTCACCTTCGTCATCGATGAGTCCGTGCCGAAGGAGTCTCTTCTGAGGCTGATCCGCCTCTTCTACGACCTCCTGTTCAGCTCCTTCCAGGTCAGAGGGCAAAGGTCGCCCGCCCACCCTCATCATCAGATCATATCAGCCAGAGCGTTTACAGAGATACTCTCTGATGGATTGTATCTGCTGTGAGATGATAGCAGATGGTTGAGGTTCATGTGTGTTGTTGTCTGTAATCATAGGGTCTGCTCGTGGCCATCCTTTACTGCTTCGTCAACAAAGAGGTGAGAGATATGTCTTTTTCAAAAAGCATCGCTTAAAATCACTGCTACACATGATCTGTAGCATCTATAAGTAGCAGCTCTCAACTGGTTTTGCTTATAAAACAATTGTACATTGGACTTGATCTTTAGTATCATTGAGGTAGTATTATAAATTTTATTAATATTAATAGTTTTTATATGATTGATTATTTATAGTTTGTATATTCTTTTAGTTTTTACATATTTTTTATATTTAAGTTTTAGTAATTTTGTGGAGTCTGTCATTTTTGTTTTATGTTTTTGTATATTTATTCATATTATTTCAGTTTTATTTCACATTTTATTCAGTTATTTCAGTCTTGGTAACTACCTGAAATAAAATGGTGTAAAATAGTACATTTAAATAAAATAGTGCATTTATTTTAGTTTTAGTAAACTATTATAAACTTAAATAAACTCAAAACCCAAAACAGCAGCAAAATTAGAAAGAAAGAAAGAAAGAAAGAAAGAAAGGCAATAGGTATTAACATAATAGGCGGTATATGAAAATTGGCCATTTTGTAAAACATAAAATTAATATAAAATATTAAACACCATGACAGAGGAAATTTGCACCAATATACTGATATACAGCATCCTTGTGAAGCCTTTCATGTTGAGCATGAACATTTGCCCTTTTTCCATATTTATTGCGTTTGATGAATTTTTTTGCTATTGGTTTTTATTTATTTATTTTTGGTCATATTACTCTTGCTGTGAATAGTCCTGTGACTCAGTAGCCTGTGTTTCTCTGGCTCTCCAGGTCCAGAGTGAGATGCTGAAGAAGTGGAAGAGGTGGAAGCTAGGCAAGGACATTGAGGAAGAGTATCGTCACACCCACAGCCAGACGCCCCACGCCAAAAGTGGCAGCATGGCCCCGGCGATGAACCACGAATGCCCCGAAACCCCAGAACTGGCGGCCACGGCCTTGACAGAGTCCCAGTGTCTGGTGACGGGCCTTCAGAATGGAGCGAGCCGGAACCGGGGCCGTGTGAGGCTGCAGTTGACCTCCGAGCCACAGGAGGGTGCTAGTAACTGCAGCTCTCTGACAGAAGACATTTGTCTGGAAGAGCGTCCCCTCAACAGTGAGTGCTCAGCAGCGGTGACAGAAACCAACGTTTGAGGAACGTGACGCTGATGGCTGTTTTTAACACTAATGGATCAATGGAGATGGTTACATTCCAGATGTGGTCTTCGTGTTACCAAACAGGCCTCTATCATGAGAAAGCATGTGGAGCTAGTAACCTTTAAAAACAAACTGCAGTTATCTCCTGAGTTGGTAAATTACCAAAAGTATTATTTATTGGTGCTTTCTTAAGGTGCGGTTACATTTACCGCTGCATGTCAAAATTTCGCAGCTGAAATCCAGTTATTGAATGTGCTGCGGAAAGTTACTTATAAAAGTAATGCATTACAATATTGTGTTACTCCCCAAAAGAGTAACTAATTGCATTAGTTACTTTTTTGGAAAGTAATGTGTTACATTACTTTTGGGTTAGGCTGGGCTGTGCTGGGCTTGTTTGTTTTTAATATGAAAAAGTTATATTTTTAGAAAATGCAAAAGCCCTTTCAAACCAAAAGTGAAATGATTAAGCTTCAGGCTAATGGAAATGTAAATTCACATCTATACAACAGACAGAGCAGCTCAAACAAACCTTTCTGCTCTGCTGCCATTCTGGATTGCATGAGGAATAGGATGCAACAGAAGAAAGTTTGACACTTTTCAGCAATTAAAAACAAACAAACAAAAAAAAAAACATCACAAATGTTTATCTAACAGAATAATTGAGTTATTTAACATTTAATTATTGCAGGTTTCCTTCATATTCTGAGTTTGTATTTGACGGTTTTATTCATTTTGAGGAATACAGAATCTGTTTTTTTTTTGTAAGTGAGATGAGTAAATGCATGCTCACATTTAGTTGAGAACTGGCATTACTTATTTGAAAAAGTAACCCAGATATTTTCTTGTAAATTACCAAGTAATGCATTACTTTACTAGTTACCTGAGAAAAGTAATATGATTATGTAACTTGCGTTACTTGTACCCAACACTGGTAATTAAAATAGGAATCCACATGAGTTTCACATGAGTGTGAAAAATCTCTCTGTCCAGATTTTGCCTTATTTTCAAGTAGGTCACTGAAATTCCCACGCTGACCAACAGAAAGCTGCTTAGTTTGAATGTGTCTTCTGTGTGAGCTGTGCTTCATATATCGTTACACTGTTGACAATAGAGAATGGACATCTTTTGGCTGGGAAATTTTGTTGAAATTGTTGAAAAAAAGTATGCAATATTCTTTTGACTGAACAATCACCTGGAAACCACCAGAATAACTTATTTGTGGTGAAAATACCAATTATATTTACTTTTATCCATTTAGCAGATGCTTTTAACTGAAGTGACTTACAAAAGAGGAGCGTAAGCTATTTGTTACAGAGCCAACAATATTCAAAGTATTCAATACCAGGTTTATTAGAAACCTAGATTAGGAAACAAGCCAGAGCAAAGGAGAAATGCAGAAAAGAGAAAATATGTGTCTTCAGCTGCTTCTTGAAAGTTGTGATGGTCTCAGCAGTCCGAATGGAGGTTGGCAGCTCATTCCTATAGAGTAGCAGAGATAGCGAAGGGTCTGGAAAACGTCTTTATTACTCGCTGTGAAGGAATAGCAAGGCACTGCTCATTCAATACCAATGAAAACACTTGGTTATTTACCTATTCAGGAGTTAAAACCACTTTCATTGAGTTGCCCTTTAAGAAACGCTCACCAAAACATCTCACACTGGCAGATAAGCTGTGAGCGTCCATAATTCAGTTCCACTTCTACTGAACACTAACCACGGACATAAGAAAAGGAAACTCATCGCTTGCTCAAGATCAAAACAACGTGTGAGATCTTCAGTTGGTATCATGACCAGATGCTTTAATAAAAGGTGTCAAATTCAAGCAGATCCTCAGTGGAAGCTTTTAAAGTTACAGTGTTTACTCGCTATACGTATGTCCATCCACACACTTCACTGGAGTGACATTCTAACAGACTACCCACAATTCATTGGGACAAAAAAAAAAAACAGCTCACCTGAGAGGTTGGGAATGTTCTTTACGGTTGCCATGTGAGGCTTCTTGGATTGTGGAGGATCACTAACAGCGTTCAAGACCATTACTTAAACATGACATGCTTAATCATTCCATATTTGGGTGAAAATTGTGTATTTCAATGCAAGACTGAAACAGTCTCCCTGTTCATAATGCATTATTTACTGAAGCAAAGCACAATGTACAAGATATTATGAATAGAAATATTTATGAATATACATTGATAATACATGAATGAATATATATATATATATATATATATATATATAAAAGCATTTTGTTGAGCGCAGCATGCAGTGCATTCTCGGCCTTAAATGAATTATTGCTTTTATAGAAGAAATACTACCTGATAATAATAATAAAGATGCAAAACCACATTTTCATTCACATGCCAGCTTTTGGCTTGAAGATGTAGACCCTAATATAACAGAACGTTGCTATGCACCAAAATAAGCAGAAATGCAGTGATTTGATAAGCAGGTGTTTTGTGTCATAGCTGTTTTTACACAGAAGATTTATATAATGTATTGACTAATCAGAAGCCAAAACTTTTTTCCAGTTTTATAGAATCAGTTAAAATGCTCCTAATCCATTTTTATGCTTATAAGGTTGACACTGAAAAGATGAGGTTGATTGTTAAAACCTGACCACTAAGTCTCAAGTGACTGTGTATCTATCTACCATCAAGCTTCAGTAACTTATTAATAATGCATCATAAACAGGGAGCTTCATATGGAGTTCTGAACGTCATGTGATTGTAATCTGCGTCATTTGAATGTGTTGTTTTTTTGTTTTTTTTTTGTGCTTTGTGGAAAGAATTTGTATGGAAGAGTTAAACTGTGGTAGATGTGTAAATCAATTTTGTTATTGCCTGCGAGAACAAGAAGTAAAGAGGGAGCAAAAAGACGTCGAAACCGAAAGAAAAATGTAAAAATAAAACTCCCTGAGTCTGGTTGTTTAGTCTGTTGTAGATGGCTTTGATTTACTGTAGCCTGATGACTGTTTCTTATGGAGATCTCTGGGAACTCGTTGATGCCACTGTGGACCACTGTGGCTCCATAAATCACTCACAACACACACACACACACACACACACACACACACACACACACACACATACATACATTCACATGACCATTATTACCTATGCAAACATCCAAATATCATCCATCATTCATTGATTAGCCAAGAACACATATACACTTACACAAAGCAGCTTGATCAAGGAACTATCTATCTATATGTGTGTGTGTGTGTGTGTGTATATATATATATATACACACACACACACACACACACACACACACACACACACACACGCTTTGTATGTAATAGAGGCCTGTTCAAGTGAGGGATGTACCTATTATTCCCCCTACATTAATTCTGTTCTCAGGTCATTTGCTGGAAGCACATTTCCTCTATATCTTTATGATGCAGTAATTTCCATTAATGAGGCAGCCATTTTAGTATGTATGTTTCAGCGTAATGTTCAAGCATATGGAAGATCAAATCCCTCTCCCATCACAGAGCTCGACCTCACATCCTGACAAGCCCACCGTCGTCATTTCCACAGCATTTATTTCTTTTACGGCCCTGAATGGATAATTTGACGGCGAATGACTGAGATTGTAATCGTGTCATTTACGAAAGATTCTGATATATTCCCTCGTGCAGTCATACTGCGGCTGCAGACACGGCTCAGATCCTTCACTTCATTTACTGTGGTGCTTGACATCAGTACACCTGATTTTAAATGGTCTTGTTACAATGGAAGCTACAGCACTGTGCAGTTTAACAGAGCATTTCTATACAGTCAAGCAAACAGGTTCAAAACATTTGAAATGTTCTTAACATGAAACTTTGAATACAAACTTCAGACTTAGCAATGCCTCTCTTGGTTATTCACCTTTCGTTGTCATATGCAGTAGTTAATGAATTTTGCATTATCTTTTTACAGTGATAGATTTCTCTTGGGGATTTTGCAGCTAACAGGGAATGTTCTCACAACTTTTTTTTAAGCTATATGACAAAACACTCTTAAAGTAACATTTATGGAAAGTTCTAACTATTAATATTTTATATATGTTGTGCTAATGTTGCGAAAACATTCTTAGAACAACATTTTCTGAACATCCTAATGTAATTACTTGTGCTTGAACATTCTAAGAAACCTGATTTTTTTTTAATTTTTAAACATTAATGTTCTTAAAAAATGTAAAATAAATGTTCAAATAATGTTAGTTGCATTTTTGCAAGCTGTAATAACATTAAAATCATGACAACTGGACATTTTAATATTCTTAGTATAAAATAAACATTCAAATAACATTTTGGATGAAATAAAGTTAGTTGTTAGTTGTAACCTTTAAAAAAAAAACGTTAGAATCACGACAAGAAAACTGGATATGGCAATGATTTAGAAACATTTAAAAAAAAATCCCACAATGTTTTCACAGTTTGTTACCTGGGTTAATGTCGTCAAATTGTCAGATTGGACTGTAAAGAACAAACAATGACACAAATATAATGATCAGAATTCACAAGCTATTCACTTAGAACTAAATCTGACAAAATATATCAATTTAGGATCATCTTTAATGGCTTAGTTCAACCCAAAATTAAAATTCTGTCATTAATTACTCACCCTCATGTTGTTCCAAACCCGTTAAGACCTTCGTTCATCTTCGGAACACAAATTTATATATTTTTTCAAAAAGTATTTTATCACAAAACGTATTCTCAAAAATTTTCATTTTTGGGTGAACTATCCCTTTAATAATAAAAATGTGGACTTATTCATTTGATTTTTAACATAAAATGTAGAAATGAATACTGTTGTACTTTTGAGAATACATAAGATTAAGACTCCAGTAGTCTAATAAAAACGGGTTTATTTTACACTGAGTGGGTCACCTCGTGGGGGCTGATCACATGGCCATCTAGATAGGCTACTGCTGGATTCATTATCGGACTGACATCTTCAATCGTGGAATAAATTATTCATGTCCGAATGTGAATAGAGCATTTCTACATTTGCATCGGTAAACGCAAACATTTGCTTTTATGTGAAGCCTCAGACTACCACCATATATTGTAGGCTAAACGTCCAAAAGTTTACTTAATAATAATTAGCTTAAAATGTAAACATCTTAAGTCTATATGACCTCAGTTTAATACCTCAGTACGTGTGTATGTGACAGAAATATCTGAGATTATGTTTTAAACCCCCATTGCCGACTGATTTATTGTCCTGTTCTTATCGTCCGTCTGCACAGAGCTGCATTAACAAACTCCAACTGACTCTCATTTCCCCGTGCTTGCTCAACGATCTGTCAGTTTACGCAGCGTTTAATTGATGACAAACAGTTTGTTTGGCCTGTGGCTCTACATAATCAAGCAAACGTGTGTGATATCGACCTATCTCAGAGGTGTCAAACTCAGTTCCTGGAGGGCCGGAGCCCTGCAGAGTTTAGATGCAACCCTAATTAAACACACCTGATCCAACTAATCAAGTCCTTCAGGCTTATTTGAAAACTACATGGTTCGTGCGTTGGAGCAGGGTTGGAACAAAACTCTGCAGGGCTGCGGCCCTCCAGGAACTGAGTTTGACACCCCTGACCCTATCTGAAATAGGTCTCGTAGTAGAGATTTAAAAACAATAAGTAGGAAGCGATGTTAGCATTAGCATGCTAAGTTACAGGAACAATATATTCATACCAATACAAAAATGACATTTTGATAATTGATTTAGGTTACTAAAAAAAATTCCAAATGGCTTGAAATGCAGCTTATAGGCAGCCGTTTGGAACAGAGCTTCCTGTGCTTGTGCTCAGATC
Source organism: Spinibarbus caldwelli (assembly GCA_039654775.1). NCBI lineage: Eukaryota > Metazoa > Chordata > Actinopteri > Cypriniformes > Cyprinidae > Spinibarbus > Spinibarbus caldwelli. The sequence goes on along the minus strand of CM077225.1, from coordinate 37,005,336 downwards.
AGAGACGCATAGCACGTATTTGCTCTCTCTCTGTAGTCGTGTAATGACTGTGATTTAAAGTCATCCAGACACACTGCATCTCTGCTCCCATCACACACTTCACCAGCTCACTCAAACACAGAGAGAAAGTGCTAGAAATGAATGAGAAAGCAAAGACGGGTCATAGGAAGCTATTACTTTTTCATACACTTTTTGAATGTCTGTCAATGGTGGAAAGTGTTATTTATTTTTTTGTTTTGTTTTGTTTTGTGTTTTTTTTCCCCATATAATTTTCAGTTCAGTATGGTGTGTACAGTGTTACTGACATGACAAACCTCTCACAATGACAAAGCATACAATAAGAAAGGGTACAGAATTCTTTTTTAAACAAAAAAGTAAAAAAAGCATTATTTTAAAATGTACAAATTAAATAATATAAAAAGGTAAAATTAGCGAAAACGAATGAATAATTGAAAAATATGACTTAAAATTGTGCTTTGATGATGATCTGTTCTTTATTCAAGCTTTTTAGCTCCTTATTTTTGGCATGAAAGTTGAGTGAGCGGTGACAGACTATCCATTTTGGTTAAATGATTACTGTAAGTCCAAAAATGATTAAACTGATTTGAGCTTACCAACTTAATGTAAATAATATGATTTAGTCATTTATCTGTGTTTTAATGCCCTTTAGAGCTCCTTACCCTTCATAAAATGCCAAAACATTGGCAAAGGTCAAACACAAACCATTACAGACCATCAAGTGTTTTTACAGCAGTGACTACTATAACACGAGTCCTTCAGTCCTGGTTGTTTAAGGTGATTCAGGCATCCTCAAGCGTCTCTCAAACAGACCAGTGATTTACTCAAGAACTTGTAGCTTAAACTCAGACTTTAATACTGAAGTGATTCCTCAAATAAACACTTTTGACACTAGCATTTCTGAAACCTTTTCATGGTCTGTTATTGGTCTGCCAGTCTGGTTATTCAGTAATATTAATTCATGAACATTTAACAAATCATTTCTTGAGCAGAAAGGGAATGAAACCAAAGTGTTGGCATCCTTGTGGGAATGTCACTACTCGCATCATCACAAGCGCAGATGCTACCTCTGTGCCACGGTTTTGGGGCTCTTTATTTATCTGCATGTTTTGTGCTCAGCAGTGAATAGAAATCTAAATTTATAGATTTACAATGTGTTCAGTGAATAATGACCTCGATCTGTTGAAGCTATCGAATTACTTCATTAGCTGTAAAGAATATACTTTTACAGAGCTGTTGCATCTTTAAAAGTTTTAAGCTCAAGTACATTGTTCATTAAAAGTCTTGTTTGAAAAGACATGGGCATGAGTCAGCGATGACAGGATGTTGATTTTTTTGGCGAAATGTCTTTCTTGCTGTTTTAGAATTTGCATGGTGTTTATGGAAGTGGAACATAAATAGACTATGAGGGGTCTGTGAAGTCGTGGATGTTTCTGATTTCATTTGTTTAATATTTCTTTAATATTTGAATTTTGGATGCTGCACATAGTTGTGTATTTGTTGTTCCTACTTAGCCATATTTCAGGGATAAATCTGTACCCAAAAGTGAGCTAAACCTGGTGCAATCTCCCTTTCTGGACATCATCATTTGTCAAATTAAATGCAAGAAGTGTTCTTTGAGGGTTTTAAGTTACAGATTTATCTGTATAAAAAATAAAACCCTGTGGAATGTCCCTATTTAGTTATAAGCTAAGTAAACGTGTATGTATGGGGATCTATAGGGCTGTGAATGAACTCTAAAATATTAATAAGTGCATTTTCTCTGCCGATTGAATTATTTTCCCATTCCACCCTATTACTGCATTGCATTCATCTCAATAACTCAAACACATACATTTTCATATAGCAGTATTTCCCTTGTTATTTTGCTCTAAATCTAACTTTCATTTTTGCTTGACTTTAGTATGTTTATTAAGCCATTTTAACATTGTTTAAATGGAGTTCTGAAGGAAAGTTCTGCAGGAGCATGTTCAGCAAATCACAAAGCTAACCTCAGCACTGTACAGTGCGTGGTCAAATCAAATCAGATCTTTTTGGTCCAGTTGGCAGAGCAATCTGAAATCTTTTTTTTTTTTTGATCCGACCATTAAGTCCCTATGTTTCCTCCAACTCTTAGAGAGCTCCTCCTGATTTGTCTGGTGTAAAATCTCCAGTATTCTGCTAATGCTCCATGTTCTTTGAAGTTCATTTATAAAACAAGGCTTCAGGAATTTGCAAGTTTAAAACACTTCCAAAATGCAGGTTTAATTTGATCTTTAGCTCCATTTCATTTTAAGGGTCTAGTGACGTTTAATAAGAGGGTCAGAGAAGAGAAATGCAGGATGAGAGCATAAATAAAAAATGAATGTTCTCATACATTTTGTGAATTGATCCACCATCACAGGCTTTGTTATTCTTATTATCATATCTGTTTAATGAGAATAATCCCAAAAACATCTCGTATTTGCTTAGCGCAGTTGAACTCCTCAAAGACATAATTTGTAGTGATATTTAATAATCCCTTTCATGGATAAAAAGTGTAAAAAATGAAACCATAATGAGAGAGACCATGCAGGCAGTGTTTCTGCTATAGTAACTGGTTTAGGTTTGCTTGACTGTGTTCTTCAGAAACGACAGGATCGATTGATGTCTTTGTTCCTTTAGCTCTCATCCTGAGCTTATGCATTTTAAACAGCCTTGTCTGACTGCTTAATAAAGATTGAATGATGGTGCAATCCAAAGAAAAATAAAGATTTGTCTGTAAAGACAGCAGTGAACTAAACAAACACTGAGATCCTGCATTAATAAATCATAGTATCTGAGGAGCTTGTAGACACAAGTCATTCTGCTTCTGCTCCTTCAATCTTCTCTATCTATCTATCTATCTATCTATCTATCTATCTATCTATCTATCTATCTATCTATCTATCCATCCATCCATCCATCCATCCATCTCACAATTATATCACTCCAGTTTGGCATGTTTGAACTGAAGATGTGGTTTCCTAATGGCTAGCAGTTATGATAAGGAGAGAGAGACTCAAGGATAAACAATTAAATGGAGTCGATTACGTAATGATGTGGCGTTTATCAGGCTGGAGATGTTTTACTAAGCTACTGTTTTCCCTCATTGACTATCATGATTCCACGAAACAAACTTTGTCGATCAGAATGTCAGTTCTTGAATGACCACAGAAGACAGGCCTACCATGACCCCAATAGGCTACATCAGTATTAAATGTTTTTCAGATTTATTTAATGGGATTTGAGGTTGAGATGCCAAACGGATCACTGACTAATGTTAATTTTCTGCAAATATCAAAATTTACGTCATCAACACAGGAAGTCAACTGCAAAGACATGTCGAGATATTAGTTTGTATGAATGAGCCTCAAGGTTGGTGCTGATTTCCGATGAAAGAGCTGCAGAGGACTGAGCATGAGAATAAACAATCTTCTAGTGACGTAAAGATCCTTCATGTTATGACTGAACGAGTACAAAGCAAAATTTAAGTGTGTTTAATTGTTTAGTTTCTGTCATGCTGCTTTAGTTTGATTTAAAGATTGTTCGTCATTAATGGTGCTGCAAACAAATGTGCTTGAACTTTTAAAAGGCAGGGTAAAACACTTCCTATATCTTCTGTTGTTGATCCCAAGTCCGTGCAAATTCACCTGTCACTTCATTCAATCTATTCAAATTAGATCAAGGTTGTGACAGCCTGCTTAAAATGGATGAATACATTTGTCAATCAGTCTTTTTTTTTTTTTTTTTTTTTTGTTTTGTTTTGTTTTTTTGCAACAAATTACTGGCAGCTGAGAGCATGAAAACATTAAACTTTAAGACATATTGGTCTCAAATTTACAAGTGAGTCCACAAGTGGGTCCATACTCTTTGTCTAAAGGATCTGCATGGTGCTACTGCCTCCTTTTGACTTCATGGAGCTACTACATTTAGACAGTAGTAATTATTTAGCAGGTCATTAGCAGACAAATGACCTTTTTTATCCAGCAGATGTCTAAAGAAATCTCACGTTGCAGGCTGTTTTGGAGAAGAGTCCACAGTAGTTGATGACAAAGAAGAGGCTTCTGAAAGTGTGTGTGGGTGCAGTCATGTATATTTTGCATGCACTTTGGGCGGATGCATATTTTATGCAAATTTTCCTCAAGTGAGAGCAGTGGATTGGCTGGACTGTGCTGCCTCCCTTGCTGATGCTCCTTCATGCAAATTTGATTGCACAAAGTAGATTGTTTGAGATTGGAAAACATTTCCACATAAACTCACTGGTTCAAACTGGTAATTTAATTTTGCTGGTCAAGTTATGGGTTGTGAGAACAGCAAAGAATCATGTGAGAACTGCAAGGACAACTGCAACACTGATTGCACGTGTCACTGTCATCAGCGTCAAAAAAGCAGCATGCTGGATGTGTGTGAGATGTGTGATATATGTACGGACAGTTTTCCTGGATGTTGTGATATTGTAGAAGTGTGTTTAGAGTGCTGTTCAGACAGGTGAGTGTCTTCTTTTTTGTTTCTTTTAATTACTGCTTCCTACAGTCTGGTCCATAATTTCTGTCTAAATTGTGATTGTGTAGGCTATCTGTGTTTATTAGTAAAACAAAAGCAAAATGTGTCCAAACATGCTTATCTTTAGTAGTAAGTGGTCCTTACCTTCAGTAACTTTTCTGTCCCAGTTAAAATATAGAGATAGTTCACCTAAAAATGAAAATTATGTCACCAATTACTCACCCTCATGTTGTTCCAAAGACCTTCATTCATCTTCGGAAAACAAATTAAGATTTTTTGATGAAATCCGAATTTCTGATCCTCCATAGACAGCAAGGGTCCTATGAGGTTCAAGACCCAGAAAGGTGCCAAGAACATCAACAAAATAGTTCATGTGACATCAGTGGTTGAACGGTAATTTTATGAAGCTATGAGAATATTATTTGTGCACAAAGAAAAAAACAAAACAATGACTTTATTCAACAATTCACTCCTGAGTTACCATCTTCCACCATTATCGAGAGTAAAGCCCAAAGTATACTTCACTTTTTACGTGTACGCAAGAGACAGCGTACTGTACCAATAGGTTCTGGCTGCAGACTTGCACTCTCAAACACCTGTGCTTCTGCTAGTGACGTCATTTGCAATCTTTTTTTATTTTTTATTTTATTCTATTTATTTATTATTTTTTTTAATTGAATCACTCAACATTTTACCACAGTAGCCAGGTGGTGAGGACAAGAAAAAAGCTAAATTACAATGTCATTTGCAATCGCGACTTGCACTTTTTCCGTCACCTGCGAAATCACTTGCAATAGACACAAATCGTGCGTGTTGCCAATGGAGACAAGACGCTGTGGTGGTTAAACAATTAAAACTAATTAGTGCCATAATGTACAGTGTCCTGCAACTCATCTGTAGCAGAAAAAGACAAGACCCACAAATCCATGACCACAGAACAGCAGAATATGAACGCAGTGCTCAAAGACTCTCGTTAAGTGTTTTCCTCCCATAGAAAACCATAAACACTTAATATTGCTTAATGTATTAAGATAGATCAAATTCGATATACACTTTATTGATATAATGTATATTTATACGTACATTATAGTGTTTTCCTCCTACACCGCAAAACGCGGCATAATGTGGCATAACGGACTAAAATGATAAAGACCAAATTCAGTAACTTAAGTCTTACTGTTGATGCAAACTATACAGACAGATATGAACGCACATTAAGAAATGCATTAGGAAGTGATATTAAAAGGATCAACTCCGTATTGGTCAAGCAGACTAGCCCAGAACGCGATGCGTTAAATTGCACGTTAAATGTTTTCCTAAGCCATATTAAGTGTTTAGCCTATATGGTTTTCTACGGGAGGAAAATGCTTAACGAAAGTCTATGAGCATTGCGTTCATATTCTGCTGTTCTGTGGTCACAGATTTGCGGGTCTTGTCTTTTTCTCCTACAAATGAGTTGCAGGACCCTGCAGTGACATTGTAATTTTGTTTCTTTTTTCTTGTCTTCACCACCTGGCTACTGTTGTAAAAAGTTGAGATTCAATTAAAAATAATTAATAAATAGAAAAAAAAAAAAAAAAAAGATTGCAAGTGACATCACTAGCGGAAGCGCAGGTGTGCAACTGCAAGTCTGCAGCCAGAGCCTTCTCTACTCTACGCAGACCCCCTGATTTTTGTAACGGTGCCTACTTTGTACGCGTAGGTCACACATGTGCATTGAAGTTATTTTGCAGTAATCAGTTTTTCCACGTGGTGGCAACATTGTCCTGGGCCATTATTTTACAGTAGAAAACCAAACTAAAGAGACAGAACAACAACAACAACTAAATAGCAGACACTGCAAAAACAACAGACGCTTACATTGACAAGCGCTTGTGACTGAGAGGGTATGAGACAGCTCAGCTATGGTAAAAGAGTATAAATATATTTGTTATCAGTCAAACTTAAAAGGGAAAAATAGAGCAGACACTGGACATGGATGAAGCTTTATAGAGCGCATGTGTAGACCGCTCGCGTTCGCACACAACTTCAAATGGAGTATACTTTGAAAGACTACGTGTTTGACTGTACGCATACACTAGTGTACGCGTACAAAAACAAAGTATACTTTGGGCTTAATATGACACATGCACTGCTGCCTTGTTTACGAGCAGAGGAATGCACATGTATGCGTCGTGGTACTCTCATTAATGGCGGAAGACGGTAACTGGGTCTTGAACGTGGTAGTCCCCTTGCTGTCTACGGAGGGTCAGAAAGCTCTCGGATTTCATCAAAAAATATCTTAATTTGTGTTCCGAAGACAAACAAAGGTCTTACGAGTTTGGAGCACACAGGTAATGACAGAATTTTAATTTTTTGGTGAACTATCACTATCACAAGAAATTGAATACGAAAAGAAAATATAGGGCTACTATGCAAAAATACACAACATATCTTAATCATTACGATTAGTATGCCTTTAAAAATATCACGCTAAATTAAATTGAGAAGCTAAATTGTGGAAGATCTTTATTTGTGTATATCAATAACTGATTCTGTTTTTGTTCCAAGTGTTTAATCTGTCCAAAGTGAAAGGATTTCTGGAGATGATGCAGCAGTCAGCAGTGGAGAACATCACCCAACATAAAGCCAACAACACTCTCAACAATCTTCGTTGCAAATTATGTAATGATTGTTAAACACCACAAGACAATTTGTTATATTGTGCTATGCTAGAATGTATTATTTATTATTCACAATTTCTTGTGTTCACTGAACTGATTGAAATCTGGAAATGATGAATTTTCACAAGTCATTCAGCCAGCACTGCACCAGATTAAATCATTTACATGCACTTTAAAAGCCTGATTTCAGAGCAGCTAAATGGTGCTAGGAACTACAGATGGATGCAGCAACACTCCACTCCCGACAGCAGTTTAACTGCACTGCAACTTAACATTGACATTGACACAATTTGTAATTAAGGTTTAAAAATGTTTTTTTTTTTTTTTTTTTTTTAACATTATTGTAAATGTTATTTCGTTTTTATATTAGAGGATGTACAAATAGTCAGATATTCAATCTGTAGTTATTATTTGAAAAATAAACACTATTTGAATTTTACATGTTGCTTTGCTGGCCGTAAATACAGCGTCTCACGTAAGTGACGTCACCACACTAATATTAGAATATTCAAATCAGAAATCTAACAAAAAATAGCTTACCAGCATAAATGGCGACTCATTCCGGGCACTTTTGAATGTATTAATCCTGAATTCAGAACAACAAGAGGCAAGTTTGTTGTGCTGCTGTGTGAAATATTTTGCACGCTTTTTAACCTTATGATCACACTGATGGGATTTGAACGTTAAAGGGATAGTTCACCCAAAAATGAAAATTTGATGTTTATCTGCTTACCCCCAGGACATCCAAGATGTAGGTGACTTTGTAGAACACAAACAAAGGTTTTTAACTCAAACCATTGTAGTCTGTCAGTCAATATAATGGCAACAAATTTACCTCACAGTACAAAAGTCCAATAATTTATTCAAATTAATGTTTACAGGGCTATAGTAAATGCCTACTGGGCAAACTGGCTGAATATATTTTGCCAATATCTCGCCTTAGACAATACTTCCAATATCTCCCTTACTGTCCGTACAGTGCACACATATTTTCATGAAAAATTATTGTAATTCACCAAAAGGTTTTTTTGGTGTTACAAAGGATGTAATATGTTTTTAGCAACAAGACTTACTTACTACCTGTGAGCTTTTGCCAATACCTCCTTTACTGTATGCACAGTACACAAATATTTATGTTTATATAATATTTTATGTTTATAAAATAATATAATATTTATGTTGTTTATAAAAAAAATACTGTAATTCGCCAAAAGTTTTGTATTTTTTAATTTTATTTATTTTTTTTTTTCATGTTCCAAATGCTGCTGCGAGATGGCGATGCCACATTTTGCACCAGCCCCTGCTGATTAAGTCTAACAATGATTCAGTGGGCTATATAACATTTTTAATTGTCAAGAAATTACTTCTCTTTAAAAGTTTTGGTTCATTCCTAGCTGTTGATCAAAAATTGCCTTAAACTTACACCAACTATTTTTATTTAGTTTCATTAGGTAACTCTCAGGAGGGTGTACTCATTTTTGCAACAAAACATTTTATCATTATTGTTAAGAAAATCTTATTTTCCTGAATAATTTTGACATGCTTCTTTGGTAACTGATCAAGCAGACTTGCTGGAACATTATATCTCTAAAGAACCCTAACATATAAGTAAGGAGTAATTTATGTTTAAGTTTAAGTTTAAGAAGGGTGCACTCATTTATGCAGCATATCTATGCTGTAACTTTATTCCAATACAGTGTCCACTCGAAACACAATTATAAAACAATATATCTAACAGCAGAGGTGAACTCTAAAAACATGTTTAATATTTAAAAGGGTTGAATCAGAATTGCTGTTTCTCACCCAGTGATCGCCGTCTTCTCTTTGAAAGGAAGTGACACTCCGGCGCTAGAGGAAAATTCATTAGAATGAAATTAGCATATGACACTAATGTGTGAAGGGGGAATTCACTGAATATTAAGTAGGTGCAGTGCTATTTCACCACTGATCATACCAACTTAAATTAGTTAACACTGGAGACATTTGGGGGCAAATACAATAAACCGTTAACTGTTTAGTGAATTTGCCACTAAATGTCTCAAATGTGTACATCTAATGTACAAAATTATGTCTAATGCATAGTGTTTATTGATAGTGCCCTTCTGGATTATCTTTACTGAATAAAATTTACTGATATTTTTGTTAAAAATTAAGAAATTACAAATTCACATATATACTTGTTCTGGTGCTGGTTCCTCCTGCAGTGCTGGACTCAAACATCAGACCTGCATCAGTGAAAACCCCCATACTGTCCCTTCCACCTCCTGCTGTACAGCCGATGTCATGCTGCTCTATGACGTCCCAGATCTAAAACAACAATGAGACCATTTATAAACCAATCTCAAGCTTTCAGTGACTGTTGAAATGCTGATGAACATCCTTCACCTCTGTCTGAGTGAGTCTGTTCTTGTTAAGGATGTTCACAGCCTTGTCAACCACCACCAGACCAACTTTAGCTCCAGGATCTCCAGTTATCTGCAGCTCGACCTCATCTCCTGTGCCATAGGAATTCATCTTATTCTTCACCTCAAGCTGGAGCTGTCATTAAAATGAGACACTGAGTAAGACCTAGTTTGGCACATCAACTGTTTCTTTGATAGTTGACCCACCTTTCCCATGTATGTGTCCTTCACAGCAACCCAGACTGAATCAGACACCACCTCAGACGAGCCCACATGATAATAAGCCACAAAGCGGAAGGATGGCACCATGTCTTTGGATACAGGCAGAGCTAGAGACACTAGAGCTTGTCCTCTTCGCTTAAACCTGTCTACTTTTACAATCTGACCTTTACTTAAGACCTGAAAATGAGACAGATGAGTTAACAGCATATATGATTTCTATATGGTTTCAAACACAAGCTGAGTGTAGTGATCAATATTGACATAATACATAAAAACTTTCACAGTGCAGCTTAAAAAGAAATAACCATAATCTTTACAATGTATGTGTAGTCTTGATCTTTGTATCCTGGACTTTGTCCAGTGTTCAGATTGACTTTCATTTGATCACCGATCTGAAGCTCTGCAGCATCAATGCCGATGTGCAGGTAGTTTTTGGAGCCTCCTTTGGTCTCGTAGGCCTGAGCTGTCATCTTCTTCACTGCCTGCTGATCCTCTCTTAATTGTGGATCTTTGGTTTTTGCCTGGAAAATAAACACATTGATTTCTGATACAATGAACAATATGCTCTGTTAATGTCTACATTTACTAATGTAACAGTAAATGTCTTCTGAGGAGTGTGACCACCTTCCAGATGCCAGAGCTGGGCAACATTCATAAACAAGCATTATACAATAGAATAGAAACAACCTTATAACACAGATCACATTAACAAGTATTTTCTGTTTTGTTTGTAGAAAAATTCAAGAGTTGCCCAGCTCTGGCATCTGGAAGGTGGTCACACTCCTCAGAAGACATTTACTGCAGACATTAAGGTCAAATAATATGGTAAGACCTGTGTCTACAAACTCTTGTGTAAGAATACAATAACAAGCCAAAGAATGTATTTAATTATTTATTTGTGTTTCTGGTTTGATTTTAGTGCTTCCAACTGTAATGGGGTAATAGGTAAATAAAGGAAACAAAGTCAATTTAGCTCAAAGGGAATCATTTATGATTTTATAGGGAATTTGAACAGAATCCCTGTTTTACGGCGGATCGCTGAATCGGCCTGTGATTCACTGAACGAGCCGCATAACATCAACTCTGCACTGGATATTAAAATCCAAAATATAGTGAAAACACTATTAGTAATCACAGTAGCACGGTCAGCAGTTTAAGATATTAACTTGTAAGCACAAAACACAAGATACTTCTCTTTTCAATATAAATAAGACTTTATTTGATAAATCTAAGACCTGTAAACTAATCTAACACATGAACACACGCATTCACACATTCATACAAGTTGCAGAAAGAGAGAAAGTGAGGAAAGAATGAGTTTAAAGAATGAAAATGTGAAATCCCATGTTTACAGCAATATGTAATTGCATAGACCTGAACAACCATCAATCACTTATTTAACCCTCTCATTGAGTTTCTCAATGAGGCTAAATTTGTATTAAATGCACCAATTCAGTTAAAAGTCTGAAGTGTGGATTATTAAAAATGAAACCTAGCCAGTTCACTCTGGTTGAGCAGGTCTTCACAGTGTTTTTCACACACAAACACACCTTGCAATTTCAGGGATGGCATAGTATCCAGCCTTTGACTGGAAATATCTTCTGTGATGAAACTGTGATGCCTTGTGGATTCTTCAGAAATCTCTGTCTCTTTGTGTGTGTGTGTGTGTGTGTGTGTGTGTGTGCGTGTGTGTGTGTGTGTGTGTGTGTGTGTGTGTGTGTGTGTGTGTGTGTGTGTGTGTGAGAGAAATAAACAATGTGTACCATGATCTCCACTGTGATTCCAGACTGAATGAGTGGTTTCATGTTGGGCGTCAGAGAGAAAATCATGTACAGAACTGCAAAAGAGTTCAAAGCAAAAACTGAAATATGAGTTCTGATGGTTTTGTTTTCTGCAGATACAAACCCTGATAAAAGCAACAGTCACTGTATATTTGTCACGTGTTTATCACTTAATCGTACCTGTGCTAGCAGGTGTGCAGATGGGCTTGTCTGTTTGTGCTAATATATATCCAGTCTGGAATGAGAGCATGACCACTTTCTCCAGAGTGACAGATGATGGAAACTGAGCTTGTAGATACACATACTGTTTCACCAGAGGAGCATCAGAGAAATTGCTCTGATCATCAGGGATCTGTAGATAATCTGTCAGTCTGAATTATATGTGATAATAAAATAAGACATCAATGCACTGTAATTACTGCACTTTCACCTTTATATCTGTAAGGATCTGGAAATTATTGGCTGCAGTCAGTGTCACTGATTTAGACAGTATCTCCATGTTTTTCAATGGAAATTTCTTAACTTATGATCCTCACATTCAGGTCTCCTCCAGAGTAATCCTGAGCCTCCACAAACACGTTCTCTGAGGAACCCACCCCCAGCAAATTAGGAGCTGACAGAACAAATCTGAGGAGATCAAATCAGAGCGTTTGAGAACAGATCTGTTAGTGAATCCATGAACAAACAGTGTGTTTGATACTCACAGCGGGTCACATAGTGTGAGGAGCGGTGAGGAGAGAACAACAGTCAGAAACAGCAGCTTCACGTCCATCCTGTCTGTCTGTGTGTCTCTTCCTGTGAGCGTCCTCAGATTTATACCCGCCTCCACCACCCTCAGAGTCCAAACCGAGAGCCCTCTCAGTCTGTTTGCATTTGCTACTGTTTGGAATCACTAACTCACATTTATTTATTTTTTTTAAATAATTTGTTGCCAATGTAGAATTTAACAATAGCAAGTATATTTATGTAACAAATTACTGTTTCTATTTTCATACATTTTATAAATTTGGACGGTTATTCTTGACTCATATCTTTGGAATTTATTTAATGCGAAGACTCAGAATCAAAAAATCAAGTCCACACTTTTTCATTGTCTAATGTAGAAATGAAGCTGCTACTATTAAAATTGAGTGTAGTTTTATGAATCAAACAGGAGATTCATGAAGATCTTACATATTTGAAGAGTTAACTGCAGTCCAATTCAGATTTCCTGTAAATGACCTGCAGAAACCGGTTGTGTAAATTCAACCTTGACAGCTGCTCTGTTGATCTTTTAGGGGCCGAAAGTATTATCGAACAGTATATATAGCCGTGAAAATATGCAGATGTTGTTTCAGCTCAACACACTTTCGTGCAAATGAGGTTCATATGAGTTCTCCATTGAAATGACAATGTAAAGACAACAAAGTTATGAAATGTCTAAAAAAACCCAGCCAATATCTGTGTATATATTTGGTGACTGTGTATATTCTATTAGTACTTTATCTTTAATAACTTTATTAGTACTGTGTATGATAAACAGAGACAGAACACTCAGAATAGAGAGCTTGAATGTAACTGTGCAGGAGTTTATGTTTGTCACAACCAATTATTTATTTATTTATTTATTTATTTTGCATGGTGGACTAGGAGTGTTTAAATTTAAATTAAAGGGAACAACAATTTCTTTATTTACTTTTAATAAATTATTTATTAAAACAAACCAAATTTCAAGTTTAAAAATCTAGTTACATTAATTATAATAAATTATATTTAAATCACTTTTTAAAGCATATTTTAAACCATATAAAAACATAAATTACCCCCTTTAATACGTATCCACCTGATGTTGCAGCACTGGAAATGTTTAAGACTTCTGATTCATTAGCTGCAACATAAGGGTAATAACTAGCAGAATAACAAAGTGCAGTAAACTTTAAAACCATTTGCACTACAAACCAGTGTGTTTATGATTACAATAATATTTAAAAATAATATGATACCAAACACCAGTTTGTAATGTCAATTATAATAACAGACCATTTATGTACAGCTAAAATAACTGGAAGTGGATGAGACCAGAAGCCTCGCACATTAGATACAAATGATGTAACAATTTTTTGACTAATATGATTAACACACTCAGCTATTGAAATGGGAATGTTATTGGACATTGTTTTTATATACAGCTAGTTATAAACACTGTAACCTAACCTTACCCCACACCCAAACCCTAACACACACACACACACACACACACACACACACACACACACACACACACACACACACGTATATATTGTTGTGTAATATGCATAAGAATACAATTACCCTGCATCATTGTTTGATGTATTTAGCTAATATATTGTGTCTAATGGTGTATTATTTTGTTTATTTCCTGAAAAAATCTCATACAGGCAAAATATGTAACTGCTACATATTGTGGAAATTAAGCAATTGTCCTATTGCAACTATGTCTTTTCTTTTTATGTGATACATTTGTATCGTAACCAAATACAGTTGTTATTGTAATGGTTTTAAGAAAGTGGTTTATTAAAAAAGACACCACACATGTTATTGTATTTGTTTTATTAAGAATGTGGTTTAGTCATCACCTTTAGTAGGCTATTAATGACTGTGACCAGATCATTCATGAATTAATCCTGCACATGAATTAATCATATATCACAACTCTTCAGTGTTTTCAACCACCTAATATTCATTTTATGTTTCAGACATTTAAGTACATATAATTAGTAGCAAACCCTTATAATTTGATGCCTAAGGAAGCGCTGATAATAATGAAAGTGATAACCTTTCAAACATAATTTATTTTTTTGGAGTGTTTTATTCACATCATACGGAGCCCCTTATAGGACATGGTGGTGGAAAAAAATTGGGGTGGGAGAAAAAAAATATTTTTCAAATATTTTGCGTTCCCTCGAGAAACTTTGCGTTCCCTCGCAAAACTTTTGCGTTCTCTCGCAAAGATGTTTGCGTTCCCTGGCAAAACTTTTGCGTTCAAAACCAGTTGAGCTCGGATAAACGCTTACTTTACAGCTTGCAGCAATTCATACAGTTGCCGTGGTTCATAAAACGCTTAACGCGGCTTAATGAAGAGGAAAAAAGAGCAAATATGCTATAAAAAGTATTAAAAATATATGTGTACATGCAAGCAGATGAGCCCAAATATGAGCTGACATGATAAACCATAGAAAAGCGGGTTAACGTGGCTTAATATAATAATAAAAGTCCAAATTTTATATTTTAATAAAAATATACACTATATACAGGAAAGCAACGTGCTAATCCATTAAACCACGTTAAGAGTTTTAATAATGTTTTGTCTAAGGGGGAGAAAACACGTGAAACTATGCATTCAACATTCTAAAACTCTTAACGTGGCTTAATGCATTAAAACGGCCGGTGTTTTTAAAAGACCAAACTCAGTAAACACATTATTAATAAAGCATTCTATTTACAGACAAGCAAATGAGTCCACAATAAAAACGCAACGAGTTTAATTAAGCATTTTCCTCCCATAGAAAACCGTTATAAGGAAAACGCTTAACGTGGCTAATGCTTTAAAACGGTGTGTTGCTTTCTTATTCTGGACTCATTTGCTTGTCTGTAAATAGAATGCTTTATTACTAATGTGTTTATTAAGTCTTTTTAAAACACCGTTTTAATGCATTAAGCCACGTTAAGCGTTTCTCACGTTAAGCGTTTTAGTCCCTTTCCGTTCATATTCTGGGCATATTCTCATACTCTGCTTTTCTGTGCGTAATATATTTTTAATAAACAGATGTGGTCTTTTTAAATCACCGTCTTTGTCCATTAGCCTACCTTAGGCTAAGCGTTTCTATGGAAGCCTAAAGTGCAGCGCGTTGCGTTCATATTCTGGGCTATTCTGCTTTATTAATAGTAATATTATTAATAAGGTTATTATTAATAATTCTATTAGTATTGACAGTAATTATTGACAACCCTCCAATGTCACTGTTTTAAAACATTAAGCCACATTAAGCGTTTTAGAATGTCCCAAAACCTTGCCTTGAACTAGCAAAAGTTTTGCGAGGGAACGCAAATATCTTTGCGAGAGAACGCAAAAGTTTTGCGAGTTTTTCTCCCACCACCTATTTTTTCCACCACCATGTCCTATAAGGGGCTCCGTAACATCAAACACAATGTGTAGGCAAATGGAGTAAATTTATATTGTTTAATATTTTACTTATATTTTTAAGCATTGTTTAAAATAAAATTAAACGACTGTAAAGACATACATCATGATTAATCCAGCATAAACGTGCAAGTGTTATTCATTTAACCTTATCATTATGGAACTACACCAGCATATTTTGGTAAAAAGCATGCTTATTATCAATAACAATTTATTTAGAGTATGCAAAAGATAATGTTATATTTCCTATAATAAAAATAATATTAAAAAAATAGTTGTTATACTATATTTATAAAGTGCATCTATCATTGAGGAGGCTATTCTGGAGCTCAGCGAGGCCGATGTATCGATCCCTGTGTTCTCGAGTTTGGCTTTCCTCTCTTGTAGGCCAGTATTCAACCCAGGTCTGCTCTCCAAAAACATATTGCAGACTAAAAACAACAGAAAACATTGGCCTATGCAACTACGCTAAATATATGAATCATTTTTTTTTTTGTTTTTTTGGTATAAATATTCATTAAAGGACATCAAATACACAGATGTCATGCTATCAGACACAACATTTACTGGGTTGTAGGTCATTTTGTGCAAAAGCAGAATCCTTTAGGAAGTACTAACACATACCTTCCCCTGAGCTTTGGCAGGTCAACAGATTTGCCCATGATGAGGTACGACTTGCCTTTCACCAATCCCAAATGTTTTCTACAACTGGGACGAGCCAAAAATGGTCTCACTTTCCCCTCAACTTCCTCATCAGTGCCTATAAGACAGAAAAGGAGACAATTTTACCAGGATGTCCCAAAAGTCAGCCACAGTTCGAGAGTTATATGCTCTAAAAACAAAATGTAATTCATTACACTTAGATGGACACAAGTGAATAATGAAATATACCTTCTTTCAGCACCTGTTCCACCTTCATGACATAGATGTCAGAGTCCTGTTTCAGATCCATCCCCACCACTGTGACTTTATAAACTGTCAAACAGTTATGTTATATAGGTGTTATATCAGAGCTGCGAGACTGGATCTCAATGGTTGAGGAAAGAGAAAGTGTGTGTTTACCATAATTCATGCCAACTTCACAGGCTCTGTCAAAACGCTCCTGTTCACTGACCTGATTCTTCCTCTGGTAACTGCAGTTTTCTGTGTTATGATATGTTGATTTTCTGATATTTATATACACATTCATAACAGACCCAACAAAACATATTCCTCCATTCATTAAAAAAAAAAAAAAAAAAAAAAATATATATATATATATATATATATATATATATATATATATATATATATATATATATATATATATATATATATATTAAAAATCTAACAAATCTAAAATTTCTCTAAATGTGCATACATTTGATGAGATAATGACGTAAACGACCATTTAAACGGTTTGACTGAAGATTTGTTGGCTCCTATGACAAATTCCTTGTGATGTTCTTCGTTTTTAAATGGCTTTGGATAAAAATGTCTGGTGAATGAATAAATAAGTAGAATTGTAATACCTTCTGCACAGTAGCATAAATCTCCTTTACACAGTCTGTATAGAGCACCATCTTCCCTTTCAGGGTGGAAAAACTTTGTACAACGTGCATCTAAAAAACACATGCGTTTAATTAAACATGACTACAACAACCTTCTAGCACAGTGAATCCTTTCCAGAAAATCCTGAATGCAGAAGCATGTCATACACACTTTCAGCCTTAAAGGAGTAGTTCACTTTCAGAACAAAAATTTACAGATAATGTACTCACCACCTTGTCATCCAAGGTGATCATGTCTTTCTTTCTTCAGTCGTAAAGAAATTATGTTTTTTGAGGAAAACATTTCAGCATTTCTCTCCATATAATGGACTTCTATTGTGGCCGCAAGTTTGAACTTCCAAAATGCAGTTTAAATGCAGCTTCAAAGGACTCCAAAAGATCCCAGCCGAGGAAGAAGGGTCTTCATCCTACATCGCTGTTTTACCTTTTTTTGTAAAGGGTGCTTGTCCTTCTTTGCATGTTCACTTTGTAAAAACTGGGTCAGTACTTCTGCAGCAATGTAGGACAATTTAAGATGATTTTGAAGTTGGAGGAGAAAAAGAGATGGCAGTTTTTCGACATATCCTAACTCTCTTGAACTGGAAAACACAGAGTTCACGCAGAGCTAGACAAGACGAGCATTTGAGGTTAAAAAGTATATAAATTGTATTTTTTTTTTTAGAAAATAACCGATCATTTCGTTAGATAAGACCCTTCTTCCTCAGCTGGCATCGTTTAGAGCCCTTTGAAGTTGCATTTAAACTGCATTTTGGAAGTTCAAACTCAGGGGCACCATAGAAGTCCATTATATGGAGAGAAATGATGAAATGTTTTCCTCAAAAAACATAATTTCTTTACGACTGAAGAAAGAAAGACATGAACATCTTGGGTGACAAGGGGGTGAGTACATTATCTGTAAATATTTGTTCTGAAAGTGAACTACTTTAAACCAGAGCATTTGACTCTTTTATAGCAATAGAAATCTACTACAGCAGAGCAACTTGTATGGATTTATTCCTTGTCTTCCTTACTTCAGTGTATTTTATCATTTGTAAATCACTTTGGCTAAATGGTATATTTTAAATGTACATGCAAGAAGATATGCGGGTGAGTGTGCTGCTCACCTGGTGAGTAATATTCATATATTGTGACTGCAGCAGGTTGTAGTAGACCCACATTAAGCATCTTGTGCATTCTGAAGGAAATTCTTTCTTTCTCTCTACGCAAAACCTGATAAAACAGAAACCAAAGCAGAATTCTCATTACATATCATATTTTACAGTAGAACGTGTCTATGCTAACAATTGCACAATTGCACAATCCACTACTACTACTACTACTACTACTACTACTACTACACAGTAGAACCCCCAGTGTTAAATTAACACTCCCAGTGTGTATATAATCCACACTTAGTGTTAAATAAATAACACTGAAGCAGTGTTAAAGTTAATGAGATAATTATTTTAGTAATTGAGTGATGACTGAGCATTAATGAAGAACACCTGCTGTTAACAAGCAGAACCACTGAAAGAAAGAGAAACAAGAACAGAAAAAAACGAGATGAGACGAGCAGAAATACAAGAACTACAACTGACTTCAGCCACAGCCATAAAGGAAATCAACACAAGATAAAAGAAGATATTAAATCTCTCAAGATCTCGGCAGAGGATGATTAAACAACTCCACAAACAGCATCACCAGCTTCACATGTTACTAACCAAACTGAATTTAGATGTTGATGTTTTAGTTTTGTTTGATGTTACCATTATCGAGGTCAGTGTTTGCTTTAGTTGGGCTCTTGACCCTTGACTTTTAAACATTAGAATTTATTCCGTTGCCATAACTGTGTGTTTGGTTAGACATGTTTGATTTGGCAGCAAAAACAAAGACAAAATGTAGTCAAATGTTGGTCATGTTTCAATAAAGACATAATCAGCATATAGTGGCTTAATTAACTGATTTACTTCAGAGTATAACTGCTGATAGTTAAATTGTTTTTTGATCTTATGATGTGTATAAAGCTTAAGTTCTGATATGTTTAAGATTAATCTGAGAGACTTTTGAAACTTACTCTGCACTAAAACTTTTAATTTTATTTATCAAACAGACTTCAAGAATCAGCATATGAATCTCAACAATGGTGAAAATCAAAATAAAGCTCCATGTTGCAGTGCATTCTGGGTGCACCAATCAAAACCCATCCATGGCTCCCAGCATGCAATGTGGCATGAATAAATTATGCAGCTGAACCGTCTTAGTATTTTCTTTTATTCTTACTATTTCCTTTTAATAGCGTGTTTTATGATGTTCACAGATGATCTGTTTATCTGAATATGTTGATTGTCACCATTGTTGAGATTCATACACTGATTCATGATGTCTGAATGATATTGCAGCTTGTAACTTCCAATGCCAATTTACTTTTAAAAGTTAGATTAATCTTAAAACTGTTGAATTAAGTTTTTCATCAATACCAAAATTACATATTAAACCAACCAGTGACTACGCTCTGAGTGAAACCAGTTATTAAAGCCACTATTAAATGATTGATGACTTATTTATTGATACATAACCATCAACATCCAATTGCCAAAGCAAACATGTCTTAAAACACACAGCTACGGCAACGGAAGAAATGCTAATGTTTAAAAGTCAAGGGTCAAGAGCCCAACTAAACCAAACACTGATCTCGATAATGGTAACATCAAACAAAACTAAAACATCAACATCTAAAGTCAGTTTGGTTAGTAATGTGTGAAGCTGGTGATGCTGTTTGTGGAGTTGTTTAATCGTCCTCTGCCGAGATCTTGAGAGATTTAATGTCTTCTTTTATCTTGTGTTGATTTCCTTTATGGCTGTGGCTGAAGTCAGTTGTAGTTCTTGTATTTCTACTCGTCTCATCTCGTTTTTTCTGTCCCTGTTTCTCTTTCTTTCAGTGGTTCTGCTTGTTAACAGCAGGTGTTCTTCATTAATGCTCAATCATCACTCAATTACTAAACTAATTATCTCATTAACTTTAACACCGCTTCAATGTTACTTTTTTAACACTGAGTGTGGATTATATATTCACTGAGAGTGTTAATTTAACACTGGGGGTTTTACTGTGTATTATATATATAAAAAACAAAACAAAACAAAACTATAGTTGCATTTAGACTGCAAAGACAGTTGTGTTATAGTCATAGATCACGTTACATACATACTTTCTCTTGTGCTTATCATAATATTATGTGAAATATGACTATAATATGTGGGCCATACTGTACTCAAAGGTGAACACACAGTAACATGGAACCTTATGGCTGGGCAGTTACTGGATATGACTAAGCACTTTGTCAGCCATTCAGAATCAAGAATTTAGCAATATTTTATAGAAATATAAAACAAAACACGTGGTAAATTATTAACCATGATTAAATATTACAACATCATGCAACACAGTTTGCTGATACCTTTTCTAAGTAGAGGATGATGGATCCTCGCTCTGACAGCACTTTGTCCATCTCAAATTTCTGAATGTATCTCTCCCTCCCTGTGGACAACTGAGGGCAAGAAAATAAGAAAACAAAACTCTCAATAAATGACATGATCAAAATTCTTTATGTCCTGTCTGCAGATGTGTGTTAGATTCCTCTTCTAAATACAGATGTGAAGCATCAGTTTATTATCACAATACCTCTTCCAGATCTCTGCTATCCACAGTAAATCCGGTCAGTATGCCAATATCCAGAATAGTCATGGTGGAATCAGTTTTATCACTTTTGTAGCTGAGAAAATGGAGATCAAGAGCAGATTTTATTAACAGGTCTCTTTGGTTTTGTAGTTTTGCTTCATCTTCTCAGTCTGCATTTAAAGGCTGTTTTCACACTAGCGCTTTTGGTGTGAATCCGAGAACATTTGACTTCAGAATCCTTTATTATAGTAACACAGAGCTGCACATCTCTGAATAAACTGTCTTTGTAAAGTGAGTTGCATCAGTGTCATAATGCAGTAAATACTGCAGTCTTTGCTATAGTCATTATCCAGTTACAGTGGTAACCAGCTGTCACTAGTACTCACGTTCATGACGCAAACATACCACCGGTATTGGAAAAGTGAGACGGGATCAAACTCAGGCTCCGATCAAGCAAACAAACCAAGTGTGAAAACAGGCTAAATGAGCACATGCTGATCAATTACAAATAAAATGTTTTCTTGTCATAAAAACGAAATTATTAGAATATGCGTTCACATACAAGAAATCCATAGTGAACTTATATGTTTCAATGGCTTCTTGTTGTTTTGCTAAAAACAAGACAAAAAAAAAAAAAAAACATGGTAACAATTAAAATCAAAAAGTAACACAAAGTAATATTTTGGAGGTTATATTTTAGCTCTAAAAGTTTGGAAAGTGCCACAGAATGGCAGGAACTGAATCTTACATTCGAGGTCTTTCTCCATTTTAACAGTCAGATCAAAGAATGTACAGTCAGACTCCTTCTCAGCAGGTCTGGCGTAGTACTGCGTCAGAACCTGAAAACAGCAGCACGTCTCAGATCAGATGTTCAAACGTTTTAATCTTGCTGCTGGCTGTATAAACACTCACTGAGAGAGTGGCTGCTCCAGTACCTTTAACAGTTATGCTGAACTCCTTGTTTATTTCCACCTGTTGAGTGAACGGACATTTTGCATTGTTAAAAGTGCTATACAAATAATAGTGACTTGACATACTCAATCAGAATAATAAAATTCATTATGTAATAGAGATACCTGTAGATTTCATTGATCAAACACTATTAACATAGATAAAACAAATCATGAATAATGAACAGAACTCCCATACACAGCAAAATCCCCGGTGTTAAATTAACACTGCTGGGTGTCTATATGGTTCCATACTACAGAGTGTTAAAAGTAACACTGAAGCAGTGTTAAAGTTAATGAGGTAATTCATTGAGTGATGATTGACCATTATTGAAAACACCTGATGTTAACAAGCAGAATCACCAAAGACGAAAATCTCAATTTTTTAGTCACCATTATAGTGGTCATTGTTTACTTTAGTTGGGCTCTTGATCCTTGACTTTTTAATATTAGGTTTTATTTGGCTGCTATAACTGATTAATAACAGTCAGACAAGCAAAAAGCAAAAGTCATAAGGTGGTGATGATTATGTTTTGATAGTCATCATGTAGTGACCTGAATAACTGAGTTAGGTTTTATTTGTTGGTTACATCAACACTGTGTGAACTACATAAGATCTGGCATTTTCAGTATAATCAGACAGATGTTTTTAAAAGTTATTTTGATCAAAAGCTTAAAAAAAAAAGTCTTTAATTTAGGTACACAGACATCAAGAATCAGCGTGAGAATCACAACAATGGTGACCATCAAAAAAGCATATTGTAGTCAATCAAAACTCATTCATGGGTCTCAACATGCATTGTGGCAGAAAATAAATTATGAACAGAATTGTCTTTGTAATTTCTTTTATTCTTACAATTTTCTTTTATTTTTGCTGTTTTTATGTGACTTTAGTAGCTTGTTTTGTGATGTTCATAGTTGATCTGTTTATCTGAATATGCTGTTTGTCACCATTGTTGAGATTCATACGTTGATTCTTGATGTTTGTGTGCCTAGAAGAAAGACTTTTTTTTTATTTTTTTTGGATCAGAACAGCTTGTAAGAAATCCTTTCAAAAATTTATAGAAAACAGAACCTTTCACTGCAAAATCACAAGGCTGTTGTAATCAACAAAGAAAATTTAACTCAGAGATTAGACTTTAAATTAGTTCAATGATTCAGATGAAATAAGGATTATAGCAACCAAATAAAATGTAGTATTAAAAGGTCAAGGATCAAGAGCCCAACTAAAGTAAACAATGACCACTATAATGGTGACTAAAATATTGTGATTTTCTTCTTTGGCGATTCTGCTTGTTAACTTCAGGTGTCTTCAATAATGGTCAATCATCACTCAATGAATCTCTTAATTACCTCATTAACTTTAACACTGCTTCAGTGTTACTTTTAACTCTCTGTAGTATGGAGCCATATAGACACCCAGCAGTGTTAATTTAACACCGGGGGATTGTGCTGTGTTATTCTTCATTTAATAAGATACCTCAAAAACACACAACTGACACGAGCAGCCAGAGGTGGACAGTAACGAAGTAAATTTACTTGAGTATTGTACTTAAGTACACTTTTTGAATATCTGTACTTTACTTGAGTATTATTTTTTCTGGAAACTTGTGACTTTAACTTCACTACATTTGAAAGACAAATATCGTACTTTTTATTCAACTACATTTATATAAAGGTCCCCAAGTAGAAAGTCGTTATATATAGCAGTTTTTACAGTGTTTGTATTTTCAGATTCACTGAACCCTTTTTTCTGCGAAAATCCGGCCTGCGATCTGCCAGGACCTTCCTGTGTTGCCAAGGCTTACAGTATTTCTAAGCCTGCAGTTTTCCGCCTAGCTTTGAATGGAAATTTGGCTGATTTTTTTTTGACGCAAATCTGGCAACCTCGGGATCTTCCCCACTAAACTAATGTAAAAGTTGTGCTACTGCACAGCTAAAAGAGCTCTAAAAAGGCATGTGTTAACTCATTAAAGCCCTTTGGAAAATTAACCATGTTTTTACTATAGTAACCATAACTATGGTATTTGCAGTAAAATCACAGTATCCACAGATTTACTATTATCTCACTATAGTAACCATAATTATGCTATTTGTAGTAAAACTTCAGTAACCACAAATTTACCATAGTTTCATTGTAACTATAGTTTAATTTTTGTAGTTAAACTATGGCGATACAAATGGTAGGCTGATATATCTGTCAAAAATGGCTGCCCTCACTTTACCATATAATAAACAAACATTTAGCCTACTTTTAACAAAGTTTTCATTTAGCCTACTTTTTGATCATTTGTTTGCAAAATAATATATGTATTTATGTGCAGTGTTTTAATACAATAATGTTCAGATTTATATACTTCCCTGACCAGTTTTTAGCAGCAGTTTACCAGTAGACCTAATATATATATTATATATATATATATATTAGGTCTACTGGTAAACTGCTGCTAAAAACTGGTCAGGGAAGTATATAAATCTGAACATTATTGTATTAAAACACTGCACATAAATACATATATTTTTTTGCAAACAAATGATCAAAAAGTAGGCTAAATGAAAACTTTAGAATCTAAACTGGGAATTGATAAGAACTGAAATCAATAAGCAGAATCAGAATCGGAATGGATAAAATTCAAACAATACCCAACCCTAGCCACATGTTGTGAAGTTCACTGATTTCTGAGCATTTTATGAACACTGATCAGTTGATGGCAAAATTCAAAGAGACGGTTCTTTGGCGCAATGTGCACACCCATGGCCATACTGAGAGAGTATGTTCCAGTTTTCTGAAAAGACTAAAGATTTGTTTTCTTTTCAATGTTTGCTTTGTTTGCCTAAAATGAACCATATCATAGACTTCAATATCTCTTTGAAAAAGAACTTTGTAACTTTTAGACAAGTATTAAAATGAGTTCAATGTAGTTGTAGGAGTAAGTAAAAAAATAAAGATGATTGTCTTAATTCAGTTGTTCCATTTCAATAGGTTTTGTAACATAAAAGGTCTTAATTCCAAAGATAATACAAGCTAATCAGTGTATTCAGTAGGTTGCCTTAGTAGCATAAGGTATTGTAAGTATACAACAATGTGACAATAAAACAATGAATTTACTTTTTACTTTTGATACTTAAGTACTTTTAAAAACATGTACTCCGTACTTTTACTTAAGTAAAAATCTGTCTTTACAACTTTCACTTTTAGTGAAGTAGTATTTGACCAGTAGTATCTGTTCTTTCAATCAAGTAAGGAAGTTGTGTACTTTGTCCGTCTCTGCGAGCAGCAAACAACTTGAGTCTAGTAGATGAGTTATTCCTCACCCTGTCTGACCATGTAAGATGTGCATTAGCTCTTCTGATAGTATATCTGACAGGTCTGGGTTTTCCTGCTACAGACAGCTCCATGTCCAGATTGAAGTTTTCCTTAACCTGTGTGTGATACTCTGCCACGGCCTGGAACACCATGATGGTTGCCTAGAAAAAAACAGAAAAGCATTGAAATCCTGTCCTGCAGTGTCAGTCAGTGTTTATCACAGTCGAATGATGAGGTGTTAGTGTACCTGTGTGGTGCCAGATCCTCCATAGTGAGACTGTTGTCTGTTCAGCCAGTGCACTGCCTCTCCTGCTTTATCAAAGTCTTTTGCCCTCACAAGTGCCAAAACAGCATAAGCCGTCGCCTCTAATGAGTGATGATGCTGTCCAGGGACAATTCAAGACCGACCGGCTGTTTCAAACACAAAACAGGAATAGAAACAGGATTGTCTTGCTGTTTCCACTCTATCTCAAGCAGCTATCATTACACAACAAAATTTTAATTCTTCCATTATTTACACTTGGGAGTGAGTGAGCACTGTTGTATATCGTAAAAAACACAAATCTTTCTGATGACTTGTTTATTTGACTGACCTTCTCCTTGGGTGGAGTGACTCATCAAGATGCCTTTATTGAGTTTGTTGGCATTGGCTATGGCGTAGGACGTCATCGCAACAGCGTAAGGACTGGTCAGTTGTGGAAGTCGACCTTCCAAGACGGAAATAGCCTTCCTCATGCTTAAATGCAGATGCTATAAAAGTGTGTGTGAAAGGTAAAAGTGGGTTCATAGATCTCTTAGAACCTACAGCATTCGACTTAATCAACTGTTAAAGGGATAGTTCACCCTAAACTGTAATTCTGTCATTTACTCAACCTCAAGTTGTTTCAAAGCTGTATGAGTAGAAAAATGAGATTCAGAAGAATGTTGGTAACCAAACAGTTGCTAGTCCCCATTGACTCCCATTGTATGGAAATATATATATGTATATATATATAGACGCAAATGGAGACCAAATTTAGGTTTAGTTTGGAATGCTTGGTTACTACCATTCTTCAAAATATCATATTTTGTATTTTAGCAGAAAAAAATACATTTTTACAGGTTTGGAACAATATTAGAGTGAGCAAATGATGACAGAATTTATTATTTTTGAATGACTATCCCTTTAACTCTTGAAGGTTCATGTGTGTTGTCCACTGATCTACGTATATAATGACTAGATTGCTCATTGCATTTTCAACTGCCATTAGTAAAGCTACTGTAATTGTTTGAGCGGCCATTTTGTTATTCCCTACCGACAGAGGGCATCATTGACTGACAACCAACACACTGACCTAAAATCACCCGATTTTGAATTACTAATTTTGTATTAGTCAACATGATTATTTTTAGGATATATTATGTGAAGTAATTGTTACTTCTTTTATCTGTTAGGGCTGCAACAAACGATTATTTTGAAGATGGATGAATCTAATGATTATTAGAGCAATTAATCAACTAATCATCGATTATTTCAGTGATTAATTACTAGGCTTTTGCAATTAGTTAAAACATTGAGCTATACATATTTTAAGTAATAAATAAAACTAGCAAATTACGTTAGCTTTTGAAATTTTTAAATAATTATATTACTATTATACAATTAGAATTATTTTACAATTATCTTTTATGATACAAATGAATATGTTCGGCACACAAAATGAGATGACAGAGAGAGACATTCTCATTCACCATTTAATTAAATTTATGAAAAATAATTGACTGATGCATAATTAGCATGTGGTACCAACCTTGGCCACCAGGTGTCACTATCAGTATGCATGAAATCTAATGCTTAAACCACTTTAAACCAAAGGGTTTGCATATTGTAATCATGACGAAATCAGGTTACATATGATTCATATGACACTGGTTGACGTATAATAGCTGGAGTTGTTTTTAGTTGTATATTCTATTTGTATAACGTTTTCTATTAGGGAGAAAACACTTAAAGCGCAATTTAGCAGATTGCGTTCATATTCTGATCCTGTATAATCCTG
Source organism: Spinibarbus caldwelli (assembly GCA_039654775.1). Lineage (NCBI taxonomy): Eukaryota > Metazoa > Chordata > Actinopteri > Cypriniformes > Cyprinidae > Spinibarbus > Spinibarbus caldwelli. Next base: position 36,978,087 of record CM077225.1, on the reverse strand, counting down.
TATAATATACTTTAAGTCTAAAAATCACTCCATTTATGAGTCACGCCCAAATAATAAGCTGTTGCAGGTCACAATATTTTGGTCCTATTTCCAAAATTTAAGAGTGTGTAATGAAACAAATTGACTTACATCAACTGATCTGGCACAGATCTCTCTGCCCTCTTGCATGGCAATCAGGACAAATGCTGTCAGAGAGGTATCGGCATCTTTGCCCTGTAGGTCACCCTAGAACAAAGCATAAATAAACTAGACTATCACAAAATCAGTCAGATTATGTATGTGTGCTCTTCAAGCACTTTACAACTGCATCCTCTAGTGGACACTATGGGGAATGCCTTTGGTGTGATCAGCGTCTGAAGCGCGTATTCAAACACGACAGTAACATTGACTGATGCAATCAGGGGTTGAAGGGCACCTGTAGAACACGTCATCATCTTCTTTGTCTTCAAGAGACCTTTGTTACACGTAAAGAATGTGACTACTATGGAACACCCAGCCAAGCGTCTCAGAGAGAGTGTGCCTTCACGACAGAGATTTGCAGTGCGAGTTCCCATTTGAAAGGGAACGTCTCAGGTTACACATGCAACCTGATGTGCTCCCCTTCTCAGGGAACCATGAAACTGTGTTCCCCTGCCATGTTTCAGGTATTCCTGTGCACGTCTGATTTAGACAAAGAAGTGGATGACGTATTCTACAGGTGTCCTTTTATACCACTGGTCACACCAGTAGTGATGTCACAGCCTGTTGCTGGCTGATGTCAATGTCATTGCTGTGTTTGGATATACGCTTCAGACAGCAGCCGCACTGAAGGTATTCCCCATAGCGTCCAGAGAACGCAACGTGAGTTCCCTTTCTCAGAGAACCATGGTTACATGTGTAACCTGAGACATTTTATGTAAAAGGCAAAAATTATTAGCCTTATTTTATTTATGTATTTATTTATTTTTATCTAAAAAGGTAACTATTCAGTAAGATTTAATTTTTAAAATTATTATGAAAGCAATTGCAATCTCAAGCAGTGTCAAGCAATATATCCAAAATCCAAAGCCTTTTCAAACTATGAAAACACAACATTAAAATTCAAGCATTTTCAAGGATTTCCAGCATCCGTACAAACCCTGGACACATTCAATAACAATTTGTGCATTAATGTACAATAAAGTTCAGTGTGCCGGCCTTGATGTGAATTTGGCTTCTGAGTAACAGAAATGTTGAAAATAAGCCAGATCGTTTGCCTTTATAAAAAAATCTTTAACCATAAAAACATATCTATGTGATTCAATACCTTTGAATTTAAAACAAAATAGCTACATTTATGTATTGCAGCAGAAACTGTTACAATTGCCTCCATAGTCACTGCATTGTTATATTTTGTTTGTACTGCAGTTTGTACTGTAGATTATTTAATGTATTACTACTTGAAACCACAATGAAATAAATCACTGCACTCTCAAAAAGGATGTATTAATTAATAACACATTTTTTGTGTTATGGCCATTTTAACACATTTTGTGTAATTTTAAGTTGATCATGTGTAAAAAGAAAGAGAGAGAGAGAGAAACAGCACAGTGTGGCCAACACAATCACATTGCTGCCTGCATCACTCCATAAGCTGTTAACCAAATTGGCGCCTCTTTTTTCATTGGTGGATGACATGGATGCACTCAGGTATATGGTCAGATATATAGATTTCCTCACTAGAAAAGTAAAGTTCCCAGAGTGTTCTCAGCAGGTCCCACCGGTGTCAATGACGTTCCCAGAACATCTCCTGAGATGATCCGGAGTTCTTTAAAGCAGTGGTCCTCAAGCCCAGTCCTGGGGGCTCCCTGCTCTGCACATTTTGCATGTCTCCCTTATTTAACACACCTGATTGAGATCATCATCTCGTTAGTTCAGTCCATGGATCTCTCTCCTAACGTGCTGATGATCTCAAACTCAATCTCAGTCTGCTGATGTGCAGAGCAGGGGGCCCCCAGGACTGGAATTGAGAACCACTGCTTTAAAGGATTGGGCAGAGGTGGGACCAAGTCAAGTCTCAAGTCAAATCCCAAGTTCTCAAAGAGTTAAAGTTGATGAAATAATTAAGTGACTAATTAAATGATGATTGTGCATTAATGATGAACACCTGCTGTTATTGAGTATTACAGAGGATCAGATGTTGATGTTTTATTGGTTAAAATGATGCCACCATCATGGAGAACAGTGTTTGCTTTAGTTGGGCTCTTGACCCTTGACTTATTGTGCTAGATCTCTCTGTATTAATGCATGTGGTGTTATAAAACAGAGTGGAAATATTAGCTGTTTTGATGTGATGAGCTAGTCACCCTGAGGTAAAAACCTTTTTATTATTATTTTATAAAAATGTTTAGGTTTTGCATAACCAAACCTGTGAAACTATAGCATGAAAACAAAGCGTTGCTCTAATACTTACAGTGAATAAATTTTAAATCTATGTAATAAATATAAAATTTCAGCTCCAGTATTATTACGGCACACACAGACATCAAGATCCAGCATATGAATCTCAACAATGGTGACGATCAACAAAATGCTTCATGCTGCAATGCATGCTGGGTAACACCATAGTAAAAACTCCCATCATGCACTGCAGTATGAAAAATTATTGTCACCACTGTTGAGGATTATATGATAAGTGTTTATGTCTAAAAGCCTGAGCATAAACAGTTGTTTTTGTTTTTTTCAATATTGAAGCAATACAGTGGTATTTGTTTAATAGGGCATTTTTTTTTTTTTGCAGATCTGTAATAGCTAAATGTCAGTCAATAAACCAAAGAGAGACCCTTTCATGATGTTCATTCACTATGAGATATAAGCAGAATTCATAAATTAATCTGCTACTTCAAAGTTTGATTCAGCAATGCACAAATCTTTGCTGTGAAACAATATGGCAATTGTTTAGAAGCATATTACTTTGAATTAATAAAAGGGTCAAGAGACCAACTAAAGCAAACCTTGACCACAATTATGGTGGCATCGTGGTTTTTTTTTTTTTTTCAGTTGATTCCATCCAAGGCTGTGACTGAAGTCTGTAGTTCTTGTGTTTCTCTTTTCTTCAGTGATGCCACTTGTTAACAACAGGTGTTCATCACTAATGCACAATCATCATTTAATTGTCACTTAATTATTTCATTAACTTTAACTCTTTGAGGACTTGGGATTTGACTTTAGACTTGTGACTTGAAAGTCCCACTTCTGGATTTATGACACGTTGTGTTAAATATTTTAACACACTGCCTGTGTTAAGAAGAATAACACACTGGTTGTGTTAAAATTTAATTAACACAAAATGTGTTGTCCTTAACTAGACACACAGGTGTGTTAAAATATAACACAGGTTGTGTTGTTTTTAACACATCTGTTTTTTTAACACACTAATGTGTTATAAATAACACAATTTGTGTCATAGATATGGTATTCTTAAAGGTGCACTATTTAAATATTTGAAGAATATCAACATGTGTTAAGAAGAATAACACACTGGTTGAGTTGAAATTAACACAAGATGTGTTGTCCTTAACTAGACACACAGGTGTGTTAAAATATAACACATGTTGTGTTGTTTTTAACACATCTGTTTTAAGAGTGTGGTTCGGGTTCATTGCATCTTTCTTTTGTGAATACAGATGGACATATTCAACAACATTTAACTTACCACCATCTCTCCATGAATTACAGCTGAATCCTCTTTAAAGGAGCCATCTGGCAGTTGTTTGTGGAGAACCAGCCACTTGAGAGCGTTGCAGATCACATTATCTTCTATAGTAACAAGGTTATTAGCCATGGTAAAGACTTTGGCAACATATGCTGTCAGCCTTTAACAGACAAACAGAACAAAGGAAATAAATCAAATTTAAGACACATTATAATTATTTATTTCCCCCAAAATAATGAAATGAGTTTACCATGTGCTGCTCGACCTGTCTATCCTTGCAGCATAGGATCCATCTGATTTGCAGTAACTCAGCTGCCTTTGATAACCTTAATACAAAAAAAAAAAAGAATAAAGAAAGAATATTTATTTGTATATTATCTGTTTCTTTATTCTTTCTTTTCGTTTTCAAGAGAGCAACTTTGAGAGTACTTTATGATTTTATTCCAAATCATAATCAGATTCTTTATATCTGTTGTGTCCTGCTGACCTGTATTGATATGGTTAATGGCTTCATTACGGCGCTCAATGCCAACAGTCTCCCACTGATTAGTGCTGTCCAAATAATGAGTGGCAATGAGAGGAAGAGTCATACTGATCATGTTCTCCTCTCCATTACCAAGAGGCTGAACAATAAGGCGACCCATGAAGCTTCCACTGATGGCCTGCTCGACTGTCTGAGTGATCCCTTCAGCTGGAAGAATGAAAGAGGAAACGCAGGCTGAGAATTAAGTTTCTTTATTATATTTGTATGTAACACTCTCAACACTATATCATAGGTATGTATCTGGAAATTCATCCAGATCATAGTTTCACTGAACACAATGCATCTTGGGTTTATTTACATCTGGTTTGTATTTTGGTTCAGAGCTTAAACAACACAGGTGAATAAAAGAGAATGAAAACTTGAAAGAATCGAGAGAATCCTCAGTGCATTTTAAATGGATGTGCCACAGTAACTGCAATTATTACAAACCAGCCCCAACATTAAGTACTGTGATACAATCTTTGTACAAGTGCTATAAAATTTGTCGTGGATATGGAGAAATATACAGATGTAATCAGATGATTGTAGCTATAGAAACAAAACATGAATACAGCTTTAAAGAAATAATCACTACACATTTATGAAAGCGTCATTTTCCTTACCAGTAATTGAGATGTACGTGTTAGCAGGTGTGTCTGGAAGCTGATCAGCTGGTATATCAGCTTTAAAAACTAAAGTTTTTTCCCCTGATCAATTTGGGATGAGAAATAGAGAAGAATAGCAAGATGGAGGAAGAGTCATGTGCTGATTTTCTATGGTTTCGGCGTGTATTGAGCAAGAAAAGTACAAGAGTTTATTGTGCTCTCTGGATTGGCTGAAATGATATTCATAGACATTTTTTTTATAACTGGCAAGAAGTGTAATGTGTGTAATGTTGTATAATTGAAGTATAACACAGTGATGTTATTGTGCGATTCACAGTAAATCTCACCATTCTTAGCAGGATTGAGCTCCACATTTTCTCTATGTAATGGAACCAGCACACCCTCAGACTGAAAGAGAAAGAGAGTGTTAACTACCCATGATGCTCTAGTTTATCTATTCAAAATATGACAAACATCTATTGATCATTATATGATACAAATGACCAAATAAAATGAAAAGTGACAGAATTTCCCATCAGACATACCACCACCTTCAGCGGCTTTCTCACTCCATCAGTGTAGATAGAATCATATGCTGAAGCTTTCACCTCAATCATGTGATTTCCCAGTGTCATGGGAATAATCACATATGAAAGCGCTTCACTGGAGTCTTTTTCAACAGATACTGTTGTTCTGTATTTGCCTTTCTTACTGGCAGAGCTGCAAACATCTTCTGTCTCCATGAACTCGACACGCACCTGGTGAAAACGGGAAAGTGACAAACAAAGTGCTTAAATATTTAGAGTAAACTTCAATCGAACATGAAATGTATGATAAAGGAGAATATTTCTGTTTTAGCACAGTAGATCCTACACTTTTCTTTAATTTGAGTCCTGAGCAGCACAAAAACCTGAAATTACTCACAGAATCCATGTACTGTATGTTGTCATGATTTGACTAAAAATAATTGGTTACTATGATTCACATGGCTTTAATTTTTATCATAAATTTTAAATGCATTCTTAATATTAAATCAGATCTACCTTCTGCTTCTTTGGGGTGTAGTTGTGAATAATGGCCTTGATTTCCAGTTGTTCGCCACGCACAGCTGAGTAAGGCATCTTGAGGTCAATGAAGAGGTGTTTAAAAACGACCATCTCCTCAGGTTCTGCCACACAGATGCCTTTGAGGAGGAACACAGACACACATAGAAGGACTTAAAGCAGCAGATCCTGGATGATGATGATGATGATGATGACGATGATGATGACGATATTTCAGAACATCATAAATTGTGAGTTTGCAGCTTCACTTTACCAAGAGTTGGTGACAAACTGACAGCCAAGATCTGCCAGGTAGTAACAGAGTCTTTCAGGAAGATCTCTTTTGTGATTGATGTTGTTTCACTGGATTATGAAGAAGTGACAGATAGAAAAGTACCAACATGTTTCATCTCACCAGCAAAGATTGACTTGATTCAGTTCAATACAGCACTGTTTCAACAAACTCAAAAACATACTTACCAGTGGTTTTTTGCGCAAGTGGGTAGATCAAACTCCTCCCAAAGCCAACTCTCAGGGAACTGCGTGCGTGACACAATCTCTTCAGAATCTGCGTAATACTCGTCATCATCATCATCTGTTTTTAGTTTTAAAAAAAAGTTTCTTGCAGAGTGAATATCATGTCAAACAGACAGAAAACAAATAGCACAAATAGCAAACATCACAGTTGGATCATTACTTGCGTATTATGATAATTCTCAAGATGATTTTAACTTTATTCCAGTATAGGTTCCACCCTAAACACAAGTATAAAAAATACAGTATCTAACAGCAGAGGTGAACTCTAAAAACATGTTTAATGTTTAAAAAGGTTGAATCATAAATGCTGTTTCTCACCCAGTGATCGCCGTCTTCTCTTTGAAAGGAAGGGACACTCCGGCGCTAGAAGAAAATTCATTAGAATGAAATTAGTATATGATACTCTAATGTGTGAAGGGGAATTCATTAAATATTAAATAGGCCCAGTGCTATTTCAGCACTGATCACACCAACTTAAATTAGTTAACTTATGGACACTGGAGACATTCAGGGGCAAATACACTAAACCAATAACTGTTTAGTGAATTTGCCACTAAATGTCTCAAATGTCTAAATCTGAAATTATTTCTGATGCATGGTGTTTATTGATAGTGCCCCTCTGGATTATCTTCAGTGAATTATATATTCTGATAATTTTATTCAAAATGGAGAAATTACTAATTCACATATACTTGTTCTGGTGTTGGTTCCTCCTGCAGTGCTGGACTCAAACATCAGACCTGCATCAGTGAAAACCCCCATACTGTCCCTTCCACCTCCTGCTGTACAGCCGATGTCATGCTGCTCTATGACGTCCCAGATCTAAAACAACAATGAGACCATTTATAAACCAATCTCAAGCTTTCAGTGACTATTGAAATGCTGATGGACATCCTTCACCTGAGTCTGAGTGAGTCTGTTCTTGTTAAGGACATTCACAGCCTTGTCAACCACCACCAGACCAACTTTAGCTCCAGGATCTCCAGTTATCTGCAGCTCGACCTCATCTCCTGTGCTATAGGAATTCATCTTATTCTTCACATTAAACTGGAGCTGTAATTAAAATGAGACACTGAGTAAGACCTATTTTGGTACATCATCTCTTTCTTGTGATGGTTGACCCACCTTTCCCATGCATGTGTCCTTCACATCAACCCAGACTGAATCAGACACCACCTCAGACGAGCCCACATGATAATAAGCCACAAAGCGGAAGGATGGCACCATGTCTTTGGATACAGGTAGAGACAGAGTCACTAGAGATTGTCCTCTTCGCTTAAACCTGTCTACTTTTACAATCTGACCTTTACTTAAGATCTGAAAATGAGAAAATCAAAATTCATTTATTCATAAGATTTAAAATAATACAAAAGCTTTACACAAGATTTACTCAAAACAATGACATATCTGCTTGAATCATGACATGACTGTTTCTCACCATGTATGTGTAATCCTGATCTTTGACGTCTGGACTTTGTCCAGTGTTCAGATTGATTTTTATTTGATCACCGATCTGAAGCTCTGCAGCATCAATGCCGATGTGCAGGTAGTTTTTGGAGCCTCCTTTGGTCTCATAGGCTTGAGCTGTCATCTTCTTCACTGCCTGCTGATCCTCTCTTAATTGTGGATCTTTAGTCTTTGCCTGGAAAATAAACACATTGTTTTCTGATGTGCTGTGAACAATATGCTCCACTGCTTCTTCAACATCTGTTAACTGATCTATTTTATGCTCGATCACCAGTGAAACTGACTGAACATTAGTTCTGTTGAGATGGCAGGTCTTACAGTGATCTCCAGTGTGGAAGATCCTCCTAAAGTGTTGACAGTAATCTTTGCAATGCCATTGGCTCTTGTTTGACCTCTGACTCCTCCAGGATTGACCTCCACCTCCACATTTTCAGCAGGTGTTTGGTCAGGATTTGTTAAATAGACCTTTTATAAAACCCAGAACAACAAACCACACACACACACGCACGCACACGCACACACACACACACACACACACACACCCACAAACACACATATGTATTTGTTCCTCAGTTCCTACAACCCTCAACTACAGTCAATGTTTTATACCGAGACACTGAAGGGCATTCCAGGTTTGAAGAAGTGTGGTGTTTTTTTGAAGTGGATGGTGTACGGTGACGTCACAATCTGAATGCCTCTCCTTTCTGCTTCCACCATTTCACTGCCTGAAACACACAAACGATGAGCTCCTCATATACAATCATACACATGCATCTAAACATGTGCATACAGATGTACAGTATCTGTTGAGTCTTACCACTTTCTGTTAAAACACTGACTGAAACATAGATTGATAGTCCAACCAGCTCTTCAATGTTTGGAAAAGTCTTAGTGATCATCTGATTGGTCAGTTCTGCAGTACCCTCTCCTCTCACGATCTATTCATATACGAGAAAGACAGAAACATCAGTCTACAAGATGCAATGAAAAGCTATTTAACTTCTTATTTAAATTGTTCTCTAGGTGAGGAGAAATGAGATTGAAGATGTGTAATGTCTCTCACCTGAACTTTTTGCAGAGATGCAGGAATACTTATTTTCTTCTGACCGTCCATCACACCAAACACCACAAATGCATTTCCATCCACCTTCTGTCCAAACAGGTACCTATAAAAGCACATCCAAATTCTGCTGTAAAACTGAATGATGACGATGGCTGCCACTGATATGCATCCACTTCATTACATACAAAAAGAAGAGCTTTGGCATTTTAAAATTTCCTCTTTGGTGTTGAGAAAGTAATATATATATATATATATATATATATATATATATATAAAATTATGTTTTGAGAAGTGTTTGTGATTTGAGTGTTTGTGCAGATCATGCAGATCTCCTGGAAAGTAACTGCCACAACTGAAAAAAAAAAAAAAAAAATCATACAAACTGACAATAACCATAACTAAAACCTATGCATTTTGAGTCTAATATAATTGTCTTTGTTCAGTTGAATGTTATGTATCAGGACAAGTTTTGGTTGCACAAAGTGCATTATTTTGCAGTTTACATACAAACTCTATTTTAAATCACTGTGCTCACATTAAAGACTGATTTTGAATACAATGAAAATATTTCATCGTACTTGGCTTCAATGTCGACTGTCAGACTCTCGTCACGTACATAGAAGACTGACTTTCTGGCTTTTAATTTCACTTCAAAAATTGGAAGCACTAAAACCAAACCAGACACACAAATAAATAAACAATTACATTCTTTGACTTGTTATCATATTCTTATACAACAAGAGTTTGTTGACTCAGGTCTTACCATATTCTTTGACCTCAAAGTTTGCAGTAAACTTCTTCTGAGGAGTGTTTGAAAACAGTGTGACCACCTTCCAGATCCCAGGACTGGGTAAAATTCATAAACAACATTATACGAAAGACTAAATCAACCTTACAACACAGATCACATTCACGGGTATCTGTTATGTTGTCTGCAGATAATTTCACGCATTATTATCCAGAGTTAGACATGAAATTCAGAAAATAAAATCCTGTCAGTTAACTCAAGTTTAGCAGGTTCAGTCTTAACACACAAACACACCTGGCAATCTCAGGAATTGTGTATCTTCCAGACTTCATCCCTTTGACTGAAAAAATCTTCTCTGATGAAACTGTGATGCCTTGAGGATTCTTCAGAAACACAGACATCAGCATTAACACTGAGACCGCTGAGATCATCAGTGCACTGAAGCTCATTACAGCTGTGATGTCATGAATGAGTTTGTGTGAGTGTGTGTGTGCGTGTGTGTGTAATAAGTGTTTACCATGATTTCCACTGTGATTCCAGACTGACTAAGTGGTTTCATGTTGGACGTTAGAGAGACAATCCTGTAATAAACTGCAAAAGAAGTAAAAAGCAAAAACTGAAATATGAGTTCTGATGGTTTTGTTTTCTGCAGATACAAACCTTGATAAAAGCTTCAGCCAGTTTAATAATACACAGGCTAATGTCATGGTGGTGTTTTAAAGTTCATTAATACACTCTGTAATTGTCATGTTTTTAGCACTTAACCGTACCTGTGCTAGCAGGTGTGTAGATGGGCTTGTCTGTTTGTACAAATATATATCCAGTCTGGAATGAAAGCATGACCACTTTCTCCAGAGTGACAGATGGAAACTGAGCTTGTAGATACACATACTGCTTCACCAGAGGATCATCAGAGAAATGGCTCTGATCATCAGGGATCTGTAGAACAGACAATCTATCAGTCTGAATTATGTCTGATAATAATATAATGAAAATGAGATATCAATGCACTGTAATTACTGCACTCTCACCTTTATATCTGCAAGGATCTGGAAACTGTTGTCTACAGTCAGTGTCTCTGATTTAGACAGTATCTCTTCATCTTTCAATGGAAATTTCTTAACTATGATCTTCACATTCAGGTCTCCTCCAGAGTAATCCTGAGCCTCCACAAACACGTTCTCTGAGGAACCCACCCTTAGCAAATTAGGAGCTGACAGAACAAATCTGAGGAGATCAAATCAGAGCGTTTGAGAACAGATCTGTTAGTGAATCCATGAACAAACAGTGTGTTTGATACTCACAGCGGGTCACATAGTGTGAGGAGCGGTGAGGAGAGAACAACAGTCAGAAACAGCAGCTTCACGTCCATCCTGTCTGTCTGTGTGTCTCTTCCTGTGAGTGTCCTCAGATTTATACCCGCCTCCAACACCCTCAGAGTCCAAACTGTTCTCTCGCTCAGTCTCTCTGTTTGCATTTCCTACTTTTTGGAATCACTAACACACATTTTGTAAATAATTTGTTGCTAATGTAGAATTTAACCACAGCAAGTATATTTATGTAACAAATAACTGTTTCTATTTTCATATATTTTATTCTTCCCTGTTATTCTTTCCATTGACTCATATCTTTGGAATGAATTTAACAGACTCGGAATCAAACAATCAAGTTCACACTTTTTCAGTGTCTAATTTAGAAATGAAGCTGCTGTCAATAAAATTGAATTCAGATTTGTGAATCAAACAAGAGATTCATATAGAGGAGTTTCATATAGAGCTCAAAAGAACATTAAGATTTCACTGCAGTCCAGTTCAGATTTCCAGTGAATGACCTGCAAAAACCAGCTGTGTAAACTCAACCTTTGGTAAATTGGCAGCTTCTCTGTTGATCTTTTAAGGGTCAAAAGAATGAACAATCAGCATATATAGCCATGAAAATATATATTATATTATATTATATTATATATTATATTATATTATATTATACTAGGATTGCTATTTAAATTCCATTTATTTATTTTTTAATAATTAATTATTAAAACAAGCCACTTTAAAAACTGACAAATAAATAAACATATACAAAGCATTTCATGTTTAAAAATGTGGTTACATTAATTATAATAAATGATTTGTATTTTTTTATTTTATTTTTTTATTTATTTATTTATTTTTAACGCAATCACCAACTGTTGATTCTGGGATAGTTGTACACACTGTTAATGAAGAATGTTGTTAAAATAAGAAAGTGGTCAATTTAGTGATGAAAGAGAGACCAGTTTGAAATCCACTGACAGGAAGTTTACAGTATTTTACAGGTATGCTGAAAAACACAACCAGCAGGATCCAGAAGTGACAGTAAGCAGAGGTGGGTAGTCCAGGGGCCAAAGAGTAAAAGTCCTGCCATATTTTTTTTTTCCACCCATGAACTCAGCAGCTGATTTCACCAGAGGAGGAACCAAGACATTCCTTTCAAGTCACAATCAAGTCTTAAGTCAAGTCCTCAAAGAGTTAAAGTTAATGAGATAATTAAGTGACTAATTAAATGATGATTGTGCATTAGTGATGAACACCTGCTGTTATTGAGAATTACAGAGGATCAGATGTTGATGTTTTACAGGTTAAAATGATGCCACCATCATGGAGATCAGTGTTTGCTTTAGTTGGGCTCTTGACCCTTGACTTTTGTGTTAGATCTTTCTCTGTAACTCTGCATGTGGTGTTGTAAAGCAGAGAGATCAGTGCTCTACAGTGATCAGATAGTCACCATAAGCTGGTTTGATTATATCCAAAATAACTCTTGCTTCATTTATATGTTTAGGTTTTGCGTTTTAATATTTATTATTTTTTTTTCAACTATAGCAAACATGTTTCACAAAACTAGTTACAGCAAACAGAGTAAAACTACAGTTAAAAAGTCATGGGTCAGGAGCCCAACTAAAGCAAATACTTATCTCCACAATGGTGACTTCAAACTTTATTTATTTCAATGAAATATCAACATCTAAACCTCTGTTAATTCTTAATAAGAAGTTTTGTATGAAAGCAATAAAGTCAGACTGGATTGTAATAAGTGAAGATGCTGAGATCTAGAGAGATCTGTTAGTGTTTAATGTTCTGTTGGGATTTAAAGGGTTTCTGTTGTTTTGTGGGTCACCATTGTGCTGTCAAACAAAAATCAGCATCTAAAACTCTGTTAATTCTCAATAAGAACCTTTTTAGATACATGACCAAAAAAAAAACAAAAAAACAAAGTCAAACTGGGGAGCGTTTCCCAAAAGCAACTATGGTTGTAAGTTGTAAGTCATTACCAATAGAGGTCAGTGGAACTTGAAGCTGGTGATGCTGTTTGTGGAGTTATTTACTCATTCTCTGCTGAGATCTTGAGAGATTTAATGTGTATTTCAGCTGATCTCATCTAAGGCTGTGACTAAAGTCAGTTGTAGTTCTTGCCTGCGTCCCAATGTGCATAATATCCATCCTAAATTCTATGTGATATTAGCAATTTTCAATACTATTTAGGGCAGATAGGGTGGACAGTATGAACATTGGAACGCAGGGCTTGTGTTCATCTTTCCTTCGGTGATTCTGCTTGCTAACAGCAGATGTTCATCATTAATGCTCAATCAGCACTTAATTAATCACTTAATTATCTTGTTAATTTCAGCACTGCTTCCAGTGTTGCCAATTTAGCAGTTTTGTAGCTAGATTTAGCGACTTCTCAACTCCTTTTGAGACATTTTTCAAAAGTTTAGGGACAAATATAACAACTTCTTGGACAAACCTTATCTAAGTTCTCATCCCTGCCCACTGATCTATATTAATCTTTATATAGATCAGTGAATTTGCCATTATGATGTCATCTAGTGGCATTTAGCTACTAGTTTTTGCTTTCAATTGAAAGCAGTTGGCAACACTGCCTGCTTCAGTGTTACTTTAACACTCAGGATTTTGCTGTGTGTGTGTGTGTGTGTGTGTGTGTGTGTAATACAGTGCAGTAAACTGTAAAACTATTTGCACTACAAACCAGAGTTTATGATTATGATAATATTTTAAAATAATATGATACCAAACACAAGTCCGTAACATCCATCATTGCTTACAAATTACACTTTCTATTTATGTATTTAATATCTTGAAAATCTACAACTTTTGCCAGTATGTACAGTAAAGAACTGGAGCAGCAAGTTGAAATCAGCATACTAGCATACTATACTACTGTCCTTATTATTTCTGCCGTATTTGGTGCTAATATCATTGAATATTGTAAAGTCAGTTGTAGTCAATTGTAGTTCTTGTGTTTTTCTTTTCTTCAGTAATTATGCTTGTTAACAGCAGCTGTCCATCACTAATGCTCAATCAGCACTTAATTAATCACATAATCATCTCATTAACTTTAACTCTGCTTCAGTGATACTTTAACACTATGTAGAGTGGGTCCAAATGTTCTCTGAACAGAGTTTATTTAACTCTGGGGATTTTGCTCTGTTCACAGAGGGAAGCCTTACTAGTATTTGTATTATTTATTGAAAAATGACAATACATGTATGTCCGTTTTTCTTTTCTTTGTTATTTTATCTGTCCAACAACACAAAGGGATAGTTGATAAATCTTGCATTCTCCACATAGTATTTCAGGTTTCGTCTGGGACAGAGGACGTCTCTTACTTAGATATTCAAATACAGCAAGCTCACTGATCTGCTTAACATCTCACTTAACATCATATTGAGCAAAACCCAAGACAATGGTAGATGTACAATATAGGCCTAATATCAGTTCATACATAGGCTTATCGCCGTGTTAGTTGTAGTGGTTGACTTACTATCAAACAAGCTACAGTATTAATCAAGCTACCAAACAAGCTATGTAACTATAATCGCTAACATAGCAGACTCATGGAAAAATACAACGGTTATCATAATTTTTTTGTCATGACTAATTTATTAACGACTGAGCATCATCTGTAATAAAGAGAAATAATCACTTCATCTGAAGTGAATAAAATAGCCTTGACATCCTATATTCTGAATTTGTGATTCAGAATTAAAAAAAAAAAAAAAAAAGACACAATGACACCATGATTAATTAGTCAGGATTCTAAAATGAACTTTTTCTAGATTCATTCAGTCAACCTACAAAATTATTTTGTCTCAAACAATATTATTTAAGATTTATTGAGAGTATGCTTGTTTGTTTGTAATCAAGAAATAGCTATTATATGATTATGTAGCACATCCATAATTGACAAGGCTGTTCTGGAGCTCAGAGATGCCGATGTATCGCTCCCTATGTTCTGGAGTTTGGCTTTCCTCTCTTGTAGGCCAGTATTCAACCCAGGTCTGCTCTCCAAAAATATACTGCAAACTAAAAACAACAGAAAAGTGAAGTCAAAACAGACATAATGCCTGACTTAGCTACACTGTATGCATTTATGAAGCACAGGCATAATTTCAAGTGTAAGGATCAATGAAAAATAAGAATGTGATAAAAAGGAGAATTCTTTTAACAATCTTTATATTGATGTTGGTTTTTATACATTTTTTCTAAAAAACATTTAATACACATTCAGTTTCACCTGAACAAACATGTACACAGTAAAATCCTGAGTGTTAAATTAACACCGCTCGGAGCATATATGTTCCCACTCTAAAAGAGTGTTAAAGTAACACTGAAGCAGTGTTAAAGTTAATGAGATAATTATGTGATTAGTTAAGTGCTGATTGAGCATTAGTGATGAACACCTGCTGTTAACAAGCAGAATCACTGAAGAAAAGAGAAACACAAGAACTACAACTGACTTCAGCCACAGCCTTAGATGAAATCAACTGAAATAAAAGACATTAAATCTCTCAAGATCTCAGCAGAAGATAATTAAACAACTCCACAAACAACATCACCAGCTTCATGCATTACTAACCAGTTTGATGGTTTTTATTTTTATTTATTTTTTTGGTCATGCCTCTAAAAATGTCTTAAGAATCAACAGAGTTTTAGATGCTAATGTTTATTGAAAATAATAAAATTTGAAGTCACTGTTGTGAAGCTAAGTGTTTGCTTTAGTTGGGCTCTTGACCCTTGACTCTTGACTTTTAACGTTAGTTTTTCTCTGGCTGTTGTAATTGTGTTTATGAAATTCATTTGTTATGGCAAGAAAAACCAAGAGAAAAGGTGATCAGGTGCTGAGGTTCACATGCTGATTCTTCATATCAGAATTAAAACCTCTTTATAAACCATATTTATAAAAGTGGTTTATAACGTTTTCTCATGTTGTCATCTCATATCACAGAACTACAATAACATATAAATCATAAAAGCACTACAGATTTAGTTAAAACGCAACCAGAGACTCAGATGCATGAAATGATTTTATCTTAAGCTCCTTACCATAACATATGTGTTTTATAAACACAACTGTGCCAGCCAACGAAGACCTTATATTTAAAAAGTCAAGGGTCAAGAGCCCAACTAATGCAAACACTATTCACAAAAATGGTAAGCTTAAAAGAAAATAAGAAAAAAGAAAGAAAGAAAAAATCAATATCTAAACCTTAATTCTCAATAAAGAACTTCTATTTTAGATACTCCAGAAATAAAGGCTAACTGGTTAGTAATGCATGAAGCTGAAGCTGGTGATGTTGTTTGTGGATTTGTTTAATTATCTTCTGCTGAGATCCTGAGAGATTTAATGTTTTCTTTTTATTTCAGTTGATTTCATCTAAGGCTGTGACAATTCAGTTGTAGTTCTTGTGTTTCTCTTTTCTTCAGTAATTCTGTTTGTTAACAGCAGGTGTTCATCACTAATGCTCAATCAGCACTTAATTAATCACATAATTATCTCATTAACTTTAACACTGCTTCGGTGTTACTTTAACCAGTGGTTGATAGTCCAGGGGTCAGAAAGTAAAAGTCCTGCCATATATTTATTCCACCAATGAACTCAGCAGCTGATTTCAAGTTGGTATAACTGCATAGTGATGGGCAGATGAAGCCTCATGAAGCTTTAAGCTTTTCAGCCAAGTGGTTCACAAAAGGGTTAATTTCTGGAGGCTTCATTTGCTCACAATACCACCTGGTGGCCAAAGAGTGTAAAACAAGCAGATATATTACAGACAGAGGCGTGAAGTCCAGGGGTCAGAAAGTGAAAGTCCTGCCATATGTTTATTCCACCCATGAACTCAGCAGCTGATTTCACCAGAGGAGAAACCAAGGTGTCTCTCTTCAGTTTACTGACTGACATTCGACTATTACAGAACTGCAAAAAAGTTCTGTTAAACAAATGTTACCATAATGCTTAAATATTGGGAAAAAAAGAAGAACTGTTTTGCTCAGGATTTTAGACATGAACACTTATCATACGATCCTCAACAGTGTTGACAATAATTATTCATGTTGCAGTGCATGATGGAAGTTTTTACTATGGTGTTACCCATCATGCACTGCAGCATGAATAATTTTCTTGATTGTCACCATTGTTGTGATTTATATGCTGGTTCTTGATGTCTGTGTGTGTCTAAAGAGCACTGGGGTTCAAATATTTATATGCATTACATAGATTTAAAATTCATTCAATATAATTATTAAAGCAATACTTTCATTGCATGCTATAGTTTCACAGGGTTGGTTGTTCAAAACCCGAACATATAAATGGGAACAAAAAAAACTCACATATAGATATATTGGATGTAAACAGGTCAGCGCCTGATGATTAGCTCATCATATAAAAACATCCAACAGCTGTTCACTACACAGGACTGATCTCACTGCTTTATAACAGCACATGCATTGCTGCAGAGAGAAATCTAACATAAGAAGCCAAGGGTCAAGAGCCCAACTAAAGCAAACACTGATCTCCATGATGGTGGCTTCATTTTAACCAATAAAACATCAACATCTGATCCTTTGTAATTCTCAGTAACAGCAGGTGTTCATCACTAATGCACAATCATCATTTAATTAGTCTCTTAATTATATCATTAACTTTAACTCTTTGAGGACTTGGGATTTGACTTGAGACTTGCTTGTGACTTGAAAGGAAAGGCTTGATTCCTCCTCTGGTGAAATCAGCTGCTGAGTTCATGGGTGGAATAAAGATATGGCAGGACTTTTACTTTCTGACCCCTGGACTTTACATCTCTGTCTGTAATATATCTGCTTGTTTTACGCTCTTTGGCCACCAGGTGGTATTGTGAGCAAATGAGCCTCCAGAAATTAACCCTTTTGTGAACCACTTGGCTGAAAAGCTTAAAGCTTCATGAGGCTTCATCTTCCCATCACTATAACTGCAGACCAGAGATCTCCAAAATGGGGCGTGAACTCCAAAAGTGGGCAGAACCTCCAAAATGGGGCGGGGTCTCTTCGCGCAAAGACTTTCACCATTGGCTCTGGCTTCAGCCAATTGTTATTGCCTTACATTTCAAAATAAAACTTTATAAATTAAACAGTTTCTAGTTGATCTAAAATAAAATATGCTTTATAAATCAATATTCTCCGTGAGAGCAGAGTCCAAAGCTCATGGTCAGTGAAGTTCAGACCAGAGTTTTAACCTCTGCTTCATGATATAAACGGTAATCACCCACAAGCTCTCCCGCGAGCCGTCACAATGCAGTTCAGGGGAAGATTTTACTCTTCCCCTGCATCGCTTTGTTTTAAGCAACGGGGGCGTCCCGGGGCTTGAAAGTCGCAGGGTAGGAGGGGGTAGTGACGCTGGGTGTAACTAAAAAGGTGCCATTGTCCGGTGAGGTCCGGTTGGGGAGTTACAGAACGGCCCGTCTCGGCCATCTCATATCGCATAATCTTATTAACTGCTTATCTCCTGAATTTCAACTTTCTTTTCAGCGCCAATCCCACCATGCAGCCAGTTTCACTGGTTAAGGTTAGGGTCAGGTGTGGGGTAGGTTGAGGGGTTAGCATTTTTTGTAGCATAGTGTAGGAAATTAAATTAACACTGTGATTGACAAAACCAATAAAATCTTTAGAATCAGCTGTGGGGCGGTGTTTGCACTGAAATTGATTGGAAGAAAAAGTTAATGAGATAATTAAGTGACTAATTAAAGATGATTGTGCATTAGTGATGAACACCTGCTGTTACTGAGAATTACAGAGGATTAAATGTTGATTTTCTATTGGTTAAAATGATGGCACCATCATGGAGATCAGAAAAACGTGCCACAGTCACATATTGAATGTGTGTTTTAGCGCCACTCTCTGGACATTTCACTTTGAAATTGCCACAAAACTTGCAGTAAGGTACATAATTACGGTGTTGCAGAAATGTACATAGAGGCACTTTTTTCCAATTAGCCTGGGTTGCATCTATGATCTAACTGGGCCATAGACATCGGCTTCCTCCCTATTATTTTACTTCCCTGGTTTACAGTCGTCTCAGGCAATTCTTGTTTTTCCCATTCAAACACTTTCGACCCACATCAGTTTACATACAGAGCCAATAGATCCACAAAAGACACCATTGCTACTGCCCTGCACACCAGACTGCTCCTCCTAGAACAGCGGGTCAACTATGTGAGATGGCTCTTCATTCACTACAGATCAGCACTCAACACATCCCTGACAGACTAGCAGCCAGACTGCTGGACTTGGGTCTCTCCTCATCTATCTATCACTGGATCAAAGACTTCCTGACCAACTACCCCCAAACGGCATGCAAGTAAGCATTGCTCTAGTAGCCATAATCATTTAGTTTTAAATTGCACATAATACATAAATATTTGAACTATTGTTATAATTAGACACACACAGACATCAAGAAGCAGCATGTGAATCTCAACAATGGTGACAATCAACAAAATGCTTCATGCTGCAGTGCATGATGGGTAACACCATAGTAAAAACTCCCATCATGCACTGCAGTATGAATAATTATTGTCACCACTGTTGAGGATCGTATGATAAGTGTTCATGTCTAAAAGCCTGAGCTGATACAGTTCTTTTTTTTCTTCTAGTATTTAAACATTAAAGTGGCATTTGTTTAACAGGACTTTTTTCACAGCTCAGTAATAGCTGGATGTTAGTAAATAAACCAAAGAGACACACTTTCGCGATGTTCATTCAAAAGATTTAAAAGCAGAAAGTGTAACCTAATCTGCGATCTCAAGCTTTTAATTCAACAATACACAAATGTTTGTTGTAAAAATACTGCAGTTGCTTAAAAGCAAATTACTTTGAATTATTAAAAGGGTCAAGAGCACAACTAAAGCAAACACTAATCTACATGATGGTGGCATCATTTTAACCAATAAAACTTCATCATTTGATCTTCTGTAATTCTCAATAACAGCAGGTGTTCATCACTAATGCACAATCTTGGTTCCTCCTCTGGTGAAATCAGCTGCTGAGTTCATGGGTAGAATAAATATATGGCAGGACTTTTCCTTTCTGACTTTCTGAATTTTGTTCATTAAGATATGAACAAAATTATATTTGCTATTTATAGCAAAATGCTATTTTCAAATACCTACCTTCCACCCATGTCAAAAGATTTGCCCATGATGAGGTACGACTTCTCTTTTACCAATCCCAAATGTTCTCTGCAACCGGGACGAGCCAGAAATTGTCTCATGTTCCCCTCAACTCCGTCATCAGTGCCTACAAGAGAGAACAGCATTTAGGAAACAACTGTACTGCAATCCAGAACATGTACATGTTATTGGAGAGGACACATATTAAATGCATTTCATGATCAACATGCATGGAATAATAAACTGTACCTTCTTTCAGCACATGTTCAACCTTCATGTCATAGGTGTCAGATTCCTGTGTCAGATTTATTTTCAGCACTTTGACTTTATAAACTGTCAAAAATATGTTATATTGTTATTGGCATAACTGATTAGATTGGATCAGTGGCACAAGTCAAACATTTTTATTGCATTTACACAAGGGTTAAAGGAATATTTCACTCAAATAGGCACATTATCCTCATTTATGCTCTCATGTTGTCCTGTACCTGTATGACTGACTTCTGCACAAAAAAAAAAAAAAAAAAAAAAAAAAAAAACCTTATATTTCCATAAGAAAAAAAAAATCATAATATGATCTGACCGCTCACTGACTCACTGGTTCAGTTGCAATGCTTCTTGAGGTAACAGCTCAAAGAGGAGAAGATTTACAATGATTTATAAGTGAAATGTGTGTCGGTTTAGAACAGGGGTCATCAAACTTGATCCTGGAGGGCCAGTGTCCTGCAGAGTTTAGCTCCAACTTGCCTCAACACACCTGCCTGGAAGTTTTAAGTATAACTAGTAAGACCTTGATTAGCTGCTTCAGGTGTGTTTAATTAGGGTTGGAGCTAAACTCTGCAGGACACCGGCCCTCCAGGACTGAACTTGGTGACCCCTGGTTTAGAACAACATCAGCGTGAGTAAACAATGAATTTTAATTTCTGAAAGGATGACATGATGACAATAAATTAGCAGAGAGAACTGAATGCATTTACCGTAATCCATGCCAGATTCACAGGATGTATTCAAACGTAGATTTTCATCAACACTGTTTTTCTTCTGGTACGTGCAGTTTCCTGTGTACAGAGAAATTAAAGTTTACACACACACCAGAGGTGGGACTTTCAAGTCACAAGCAAGTCTCAAGTCAAATCTCAAGTCCTCAAAGAGTTAAAGTTAATGAGATAATTCAGTGACTAATTAAATGATGATTGTGCATTAGTGATGAACACCTGCTGTTATTGAGAATTACAGAGGATCAGATGTTGATGTTTTATTGGTTAAAATGATGTCACCATCATGGAGATCAGTGTTTGCTTTAGTTGGGCTCTTGACCCTTGCGTTAGATCTCTTTCTGTAGCAATGCATGTAGTGTTGTAAAGCAGATAAGTCAGTGCTATGCAGTGAGCAGTTGTTAGCTGTTTTTATATGATTAGATAGTCATCATGAGCTGGCCAGATTACAATCAATTTAACTTTTTTAAAATTATTATTTATATGTTTAGATTTTGCATAATCAACTCTGTGAAACTACAGCATGCAAACAAAGTGTTACTCTAATAGCTATAGTGAATGAATTTTAAAACTATGTAACGCGTATAAAAAAAATCAGCGGAGAGACCACTTCATGATGTTCATTCATCATGAATTATAAGCAGAAAGTGTAAGCTCATCTGCTACTTCAGAGTGTAGCAAATTTAGCTTATGATTAATTACAATTATTTGTATCGGCTGACAGTAATAACTGTAGCAGAGTTAAATTGCCATCAGCTGATCTGTTCGTCCATCGAACATTCAGTGTAAATTCATATCAACTCTAAGAAAAGATATTTCCGTGGCCACAGAAAATACCTTCCTATTAATGCATTAGCGCATGTAGCAAGGGTCAAAATCGTAAAGGGACAATTACTTGCAAAGCAGAATCAGCAACTCATGTAATTTGTGCGCAAGAGTTTTATTAACTAAATGCTAACACACATAACTAATCTAAACAAACAAACGAATAACATACACTCACACATACATACAAAGTGGAGCTAAAGTGGATGAATGAAGCCATTAGAGAAAACGGAGAATGCAGTTATGGAAAGAGTCAGTTAACCACCTGAGTAAAACCATCAGCGCCGTTTATAACGGGGTCTATAACTTATACTAAACCTCTGTTTCGTTTAGTTAAATGTACTATACTTGCACTGCCTTGATCTTGACGAGTGTCCAGAATGCAGTCTCGGATGAAAGTCTTGATGGTTTCAAGGTTTTGGACTTGCAATCACGTTCTTCCTGGTTTGAAGAGTGATGAATTTCAAAGATGTTTTGACTCGATGGTGATTGGGAGTTTCTTCCCAGGTGAAAAGTGAAGAAGAGTTAAGAGACATCAGCTAAGATCCAAGAATCTTTGGTCGAATATAGAGACAAGACCGCGAAGCCTGGCACAATAACCTAAGGGTCCAGAAGAGTTCTAGTTGCACTGTGATGACTGGGAGTCCAGCTTGAAGTGTTGCTGTGGGAGAGGTTTGCTGTTAACCCACAAAACACCCGTTCTGGGCACACCATGCCTCAACATTGCATCCTTAAAAGGCCATTGACCATGTGGCTTTGGGTGCGTTGGACCTCTGTACGGATGCTTTGGCTGTTGAGGGCCATTACAGGTTGGTGGCACGTCTCTGTGATCACTTTCCATGTTCCATTGTAAATGGAGAATCGTTGGATGGTTCGTGAAGGGCTCTTTTGTCATCTGAGTAGTTCTGCTGAAGTGGCAACCCCCCTTTAGTTCTGGCCGTGTTTTTGGTGTAGACCAGGACTAAGGCAGTAGTTGGTGAATCCAGCTGTCAGATGAAACTCCTTGGGATGAGAGTAAATCAGGCATGGTGTAGAATGCAGATGCCATTTGAGTTTGAGGATGTAATGTGGACTTGAGTGAGTCCACGTAGTTGACATTAGCTCTGCATCATTGCCTCTTGTGAAGAGCAGTTTTGGCACTGGCAGTTGTCGGCAGGTGCAGGATGTCTCTTAGAAAAGGGAGTGTGGCTCAAATCCCTCCATTCCCTGGAAGGTGTGTGGTTGAGGGTTTGGCCACGCTGTCTGTGTGTCACACTGTCGCTGTCTGTTCCCCTTTTGTGTATGCTGGTACTGCAGTCTCATATTTTCACCAGAGTAAATGTCTGGTATGATCTTGCAGGAAGTTCCTGCACTTGACAGGGCTTCCCCAGGGGGTTGCAAGGTCTCGTAGGGAAACTCGTGCACTTGTTTGTGAAGGCAGGTCTGGTGTATGCTCGGTGAGTGGTTTGAAGCGTGTGAGGCTTCAGGCCATGTCCTCATGGCTGGCTGTGAGACTTTCTCATGACCTCGGCGACCTGACAGTCTGTCAGGGTGACCTGTCTGGCTGGAGTGGCAGAGGTTCTCGCACTTCATCCCGGAGTTTTGCTGGCTGGAAAGGTGAACGTTCCCGCACTTGAGTCCAATTCTATGAATCCTTAAAGTCCTTTGGGGCTCAAAACAATACAGCAGGTCTATGTTGGTGAAAAGAGGGTCTGTGTGTCCATTTGAGTTGTGTACGCGGGGTGTACAGTCTCATGGAGCTGATGTTCAGGTGCATGGGAGTTGGCCGTGTGTGTATTTTAGCCTGTCATGGGTGGTCAGTCGTCTGCTGACGTGCTGTCTGGGTGCCATGACCAGCTGGCGTTTCTCTGAGTAGGAGGGCATTCTGGTAGGTTGTTGGTTTCTCATGCCGCTCGTAGTTAAAAGGAGTCTGATAGGCTGATATATCCTGTTTGTCCTGCCAGTGAGGCCACTCTCAGGATCAGTTCCTTTAAGGTCCTCAGGATCTCTGATGCTGTGTTGCGTCAGGCAAGGAGTCAGAAGTTTGTCTTTCCCAGCACTCCTCAGTTGAGTTTTGTTCAAGGAGCTCTTTTGCTAGGTGTAAGCAGCTCCTGTAACTCAGAAGTAGGCGTGTCCAGCTGTCCTTGTGCAGCATCCATTTGGTACCTGTGTGAAGGGTGTGAAGGAGGATGTTGTGGTGGACTGTCGTTGGACATGCCGTGGTGTTTGCAGGATGAGGATAGCCTTTTCCATGGTCTCTGCCAGTGGTTGGTCTGGGGCCTAGGTCTGTTGCCACGGTGACGGCTCTGTCCTCCACTGGCTAGTGGCTTTCTGTAGAAGAGCCTTGCATTGTGGTAATGCTGGGTGCCTTCTGGCGCCTGCTTTGGATTCTGGGTTGTGCATTTCAGAATGAAACTTACAAACACCTTTGGTAGAGGCCTTGTGCTTATTAAAGGCCTTCTGTGTCAGGTCACGCAGTTGTTGAATAGGCACTGAATAAGCTCACATCTTCCTCACCCTCTTAGGGTCTAACAGAACCACCGACTGGGTCTTTGTGGTCAAGAGTCATCTCTCAGGCTAGGGAGATCACCCACGGCTCTATTTTGGGGGCCCACCGGGCGTGCCCGCACCGGTTCAGGCTCTCCGTGAGTCCTTCACGGAGCAATCAGAAGATAGCAGAAGAGCTTTTTGCAGAAGAGAAGGATGGACCTGTGTGTGAGAGCTTTATCTGGTATAGAGGTCACACCTCTGGGGAGTCAAAGAGCCAATGGACGCCAGTCTCTTTGGAGGGGAGGTTTTACGACTCTTTGTCTCTGAGCATGGTAATTTGCATGGGGTTGGATTGGAAGTTGATATACAAACTATTAAAGATTCTTAGAACACTTATATGTTGCATAGGTAGCAACATATAATATACACTCTCAATTAGATCATCTGAAGACGAATTGATAGAGATCAAACATGATATAAGTGAGGTAATATTAACTAGTGATCTATCATAAGCATGCATAAAACAGGATACAGTACAAAAGACAATATACAAGAACAGTAACAATATACACAATGACCTGGGGATGTGTGTGTTCATTCAAAGAAAGGTTTTTAAATTAATTAATTAGAGAAGAGTCCATTCTTATGTGCCTTATGTGCCTTTCCTATGGAAAGGGTAGGGAGAGGGAGAGCTCTCTACATGCCATTAGGTCGTAAAGTTCATCTGGCCTGGCAAACGTCTCCTGGTTGCCATGGCAACCAGGGGCCTGGACTTCGTTCACAGACATATAGGCACCGAGTCTGGTGTTGGGTGAGGGGTCTGTGACTATTTGTTAATCTAAGGAATAACTGACTTGTTAACTCTAATGAACAAATGTGTGTCTGATTGGTCCAAATGCTACAAGAGTTTGATTCAGCAATGCACAAATGTTTGCTGTGAAATAATATTGAAATTGCTTATAAGCAGATTACTTTGAATTAGTAAAAGGCTCAAGAGCCCAACTAAAGCAAACAGTGACCAAAATTATAGTGACATCATGTTTTTTTTTTGTTTTGTTTTGTTTTTGTTTTTTTTTAGTTGATTCCATCCAAGACTTTGGCTGAAGTCAGTTGTAGTTCTTGTGTTCTATTTTCTTCAATGATGTGGATTGTTAACAGCAGGTGTTCATTACTAATGCACAATCATCATTTAATAAGTCACTTAATTATCTCATTAACTTTAACTTTAACTTTGAGGACTTTGGGATTTGACTTGAGACTTGCTTGTGATTTAAAAGCCCCACCTCTGACACACACAGACACACATACACATAATCACACATGCACACAAAAACTGTCTGTTTCTTCATTCATAAGCAAGAAAAAAAAAACTGTTTAAAATTACAATTGAACTGCAAGGAACCAAATTGCTATTATTTGTGTGTGACAATACCTTCTGCACACTGGCACAGGTCTCCTTTACAGAGTCTGTATATCGCACCATCTGTCTTTTCAGGGTGATAGAACTTTGTACAGCGTGCATCTGAAATACACACATGCACACACACATACAGAAGTGTAATACAGAGGTGTAATGCAGGGATGTCAATTATTTAAAAATGCTACTGTGATAAAAAAAAAATAATAATAATAAATAAATCATGATATGCAATCTCAACAAATATCATAATGTCTGGTGAGAAGAGTCCACAAATAAAGATGATTTTAAGACACTATTGTGGCAAAAGAGTAATTCATTGAATGGACATTAAAAGACTGTGCAGGACTGGGAACTCAGAACAAAAAAAGTACCCAACAAATGACTCATGAATTTATTTTCTAGTGAATCAAAGATATACTGCTGGTGCCCGTCCTAGACTTCTTGGGGCTCTAAGCAAAACTTTGTTGAGGCCCCTGTCAGTGCATTCATAAAACCCCAAAAATGACCCCCAGAGCCTTATTCTGTTCTTTCAGAGCAGTTTCACTGTTAAACGGTCAGTAATACAATAACAAAGAAGAAAATGACAAACAACAGGACAAACACAATAGTATACAAAATTAAATAAAAAACATAGACTACTAAAAGTAATAGCCTAGAGAAATTGAATGAAGGTAAAAATAAAACAGTGCATAGTCTTCACAGCATGAATTAATTATACATTAAAGTTACCAAAGTTATTCAGTGAAGAGCAGTGAATGATTCTCTCCTTTTCTTTAGTTTTTTGATTAACATTAAATGAATGAAACAGTTTATTAACCCTCTGGGGTCTGAGGTGATTTTGGGGCCCTTGAGATGTTTTGACATGCCCTGATATTTGTGCTTATTTCAGCTACTTATACTATTGGCCAACATGTATTTTTTTTATTATTATTATTTATTTATTTTTTTTGTGTGTGTGTTCAGCACAAACTGGGCTACAATAATATGTGAGCAAGACTGATGTATATGTTTGCATCCTCTTGTCGTAAATTGTACAGATCTAATATACGGACAAGCATTTGATTACTTTCCCAAGTGTTTTTTTTTTTTTTTTTTTTTACTTAATACATAACTGACTGAGTTGAGAGGTGAAAACTTGCCAACACAGACATTCTGACATATTGTTGGGTGTGTATTTGTCCATTTAAGTACACAGCCAAATCCCAAAGTAGCCTATACTTACCTGCGTTTTGGATAGTGTACACGGAAAGCCACTTGGCAAACAGCATGTCTTTTGTAATTCAACAGGAGACTATATATTATAACAGTCACATTGCATGATTTGACAGATTTATATGTTACGTAGGAAGGGCAAAAGTACACCATTTTTAAGGAAAGGTACAGAATGAAGCAGCTTGTATTCATAATCGTTGGAAATCAAAATCAAAAACAGAACTAAAATTCTATTAATTGCAAAATCCTAGTCATTAAATCACCTTTGAGAGCAAGGGGACCCAATGCAACAAGTGTACTTTACCAAAGACTAGATTACCCAAGACTTGTCACTCGTCTAATTTTGAATGGGGAAAAATCAGAGGTGAATAGTCCAGGGGTCAGAAAGTAAAAGTCCTGCCATATGTTTATTCCACCCATGAACTCAGCAGCTGATTTCACCAGAGGAGGAACCAAATCATTTCTTTCAATTCACAAGCAAGTCTCAAGTCAAATCCCAAGTCCTCAAAGAGTTAAAGTAGTCATATGATGCTATTTTAAAGATCATTATTTTGTGCATTTGGTGTAACAGAATATGTTGACGCTTTAATGTTCAAAAAACTTTCAAATACTGTACATTATTGTAGTTCCTCTATGCCCCGTCTCTCTCAAACGAGTCGTTTTCAACAAAGAAACTTGGCCAACTGACCCAGTGCATTGTGATTGGCCAAACACCACAAGTACGCGTCGGAAATGTAACACTCCTTACCATAATCGCTTCAGCTTTCAAGTTAGTTTTATCAGTTCAAGACCAAAAGGAGAACAGAGTCGCGTGACAGACACAGTGATGATGCTCGTATGTATTTGCAGTAAACAAGCTGTGGTTAAAATAATTTCTGACAGGCTGTACACTCCGCTGTGATGTGACCCTGTTCTCCTCACACACACGAGAGGCATTACATGCAAAACTTCACATGTGAACAGTCAATAGAAAATACTTGAACTAATAACAAAACATATTTACAGTCGCTGATTCAGAAGTGCCAGATTGTCATAGCGAAGTCGGAATTGACCCCTTTTTTTTTTTAGAAATAGCTTTTGCACACAGCCAGCCTTGTACTCTACTAGGTTCACAAAATTGTCGTCCATAAAATGCGTTACACCAAATTCGAACATCTAGGTTGTGCTATTGTGTTGTAAACAAATCTTAACCAATGATTCCTAATTGCATCTACTTTCAGAAGGTCAAAAAAAGTGCTTTTGCTTTCACATAGAAAGTCACACCGTCTCCCTGACATGGCTGCATCAACACTACTGTGGTTACTGAAACCATGCCTTCTTTCTTTGTGTGAACATTTGGGGCGGCATTACGCAAATATTTCCACATCATGACGTAGACATGTGGGGGCGTGTTTGAATGAGCCATTTTAGGCGTGCGTGGACGAGTCTTAACTTTTATAAAGAATATCTCTTTGGGTTTGAGCCTTTAGTCTTTGTAACTTTAGGGATCTCATCTATGCACGAACAGCTTGTAACACTCCAAAGAGAAAGGAAAACTTGAAATTGCATCATATGACCTCTTTAAAGTTAATGAGATAACTGACTAATTAAATGATGATTGTGCATTAGTAATGAACACCTGATGTTATTGAGAATTACAGAGTTATTGTGAATTATTGTTTCACAGCAAACATTTGTGCATTTGCTCATTTCTGAATCAAAAGCTTGAAGTAGCAGATTAGCTTACATTTCCTGCTTATAACTCATTTGGATGAACATCATGAAGGTGTCTCTCTTTGGTTTGTTAACCAACATTCAACTATTACTGAAATGTGAAAAAAGTCCTGTTAAACAAATGCAAACTTTAATACTTAAATTTTTTTTTTGGGGGGGGGGACTGTATTAGCTCAGGCTTTTAGACATGAACACTTATCATATGATCCTCAACAGTGGTGACAATAATGTTTCATACTGCAGTGCATGATGGGAGTTTTAACTATGGTGTTACCCAGCATGCATTGCAACATGAAGCATTTTGTTGATTGTCACCATTGTTGAGATTCATATGCTGGTTTGTGATGTCTGTGTGTGTCTAATTAGTGTATGAGTTCAAATATTTATATGCATTATGTACAGTAGATTTAAAATTAATTAATTATAATTAATAGACCAACACTTCCTTTACATGCTGTAGTTTCACAGGATTGATTATTCAAAACCTAAACATATAAATAAAATAAAAGCTATTTTGGATGTAATCAGGCCAGCGCCTGATGATTATTTCATCATATAAAAACAGCTAACAGCTGCTCACTGTACAAACCCACATGCATTACTATAGAGAGAGATCTAACACAAAATGGTGTTATGATGGTCCATGATGGTGGCATCATTTTAACCAATAAAACATCAACATCTGATCCTCTGTGATTCTCAATAACAGCAGGTGTTCATCACTAACCCACAATCATCATTTAATTAGACACTTAATTATCTCATTAACTTTAATTCTTTGAGGACTTGGGATTTGACTTGAGACTTGCTTGTGACTTGAAAGGAATAGGCGTGTTCGACTTGAAGTGGCGCTGCGCAGAATGATATCAAAGTACCGCGAGAGCGATAAGAGAGCAGACGGATCCTATGCATTCGAATCACTCTCGCGGTACTTTGATGTCATACAGTGATCATTCTGCGCAGCGCTGCTTCAAGTCGAACGCGCCTAGTGTCTTGGTTCTTCCTCTGGTGAAATCATCTGCTGAGTTCATGGGTGGAATAAACATATGGCAGGACTTTTACTTTCTGACCCCTGGACTTTACACCTCTGTCTGTAATATATCTGCTTGTTTTACACTCTTTGGCCACCAGGTGGTATTGTGAGCAAATTAAGCCTCCAGAAATTAACCCTTTTGTGAACCACTTGGCTGAAAAGCTTAAAGCTTCATGAAGCTTCATCTCACCATCACTAGCATACATCTCACAAATATGTGATATAGTACTTGAAGATGAAACCAAGAATTAGCATTAAAACAATATCATCATTTAGCAATTAAATTGCAGTTTTTATACATTTCTTCCACAAAATAAATAAATAAATAAATAAAATAAAATACACAAAATTAAGAGTAAATGGAATGGGAATCCTTAATTTACTCATGATTCCTCTTTCCAATTGTCTACAGCTGTTGTGCTGACTCACAAAAGCATTCAAGCTTGAATTGAGCTAATACAAATATCACTTATTACGTAATATACACTAAAAAATGCTGGGTTAAAAAGGGACAAACCCAGCAGTTGGGTTGTTTTGAGTCTGGGTTATATGTAACCCAGCATTTTTTAGAATGTATGTACTCAATGTGTTCATTTTTCATCATATTATTTTAATTAATAAATAACACTAAATGAACATTTTAATTTAAAAACTGTGAATATACCTAAAAGGATATGTATATGTATATGTGTGTGTGTGTGTGTGTGTGTGTGTGTGTGTGTGTGTGTGTGCACATGCACCAATAACTCACCTGGTGAGTAATATTCATATATTGTGACTGCAGCAGGTTGTAGCAGACCCACGTTAATCATCTTGTGCATTTGGAAAGCAACTTTTTCTGTCTCTTTATGTGAAACCTATTGAGAGGGGAGGGAAGCAAATCTATATGAAATATGTTGCACACTGTAAAGTCACATGTGCCCTGTTATTATGTGGACTTTTAAGTTGCCTCTTATCTGGTGTGTCTTTGTAGTAAGTTTGTAGTTTTTTTTGGCTCCCCTCATTATTCCTTGATTGTTTCCAGGTGTGTCTTGTTAGTCAATCATAGGGTGACCATACATCGTCTTTTTGCCAGACATTTATTTTTATTTATTTATTTATTTATTTATTTTTATACAGGGACAATGCACAACAAAACTGTTGTGCCAGAGTTAGCTATAAAGCTAATTTGCATCTGCAGTCCCTGGGCAGGACGTTGTTACAAAATTACCAAGTTCAATCAAAAACAATACAATACATACAACACATACAATATCACATCATACTCCATTAAATAAAAAAATCAAGTCAATGATCACATATCTGATTTTCCTTAAGCCATACTTTAAGCGTAGTTTTAAAAATACTAAATGTTGCACACGCTCTAATATAAGCAGGTATTAAATTCCATTTTTCTGCTGCTCTAACTGAAAAAGCTGATTGTCCAAAAACAGTTTTCTTAAATTTAGTTGAACAGTCACCTCTAACTGATGACCTAGTCTGCCTGATATTATCCTTACAGAAAGTCACACATTGTTTAAGAGGTGGTGGTGCAAGATCATGAAATAATTTATACATCAAACACACATCAGCAAAAAAGAAAAAATTATCAAACGTCAATAATTTTTAATTTTTAATAATATTGCAGTGATGATAACTCCTTGGCTTTTTAGCTAAAATTTTCACAGCTCGTTTATAAATAGTATATAATGGTTTTAACGTAGTTATACTTGTATGGGACCAACTTGTAGCACAATAAGATAAATGAGGGAGGATCATTGTATGCATAAAGAGTTTAGCAGCAGCCACAGGTAATTGGTGCCTAATATTTCTGAAGATCATCAAACTTGCTCTAGTACTTTTAGACACCTTTTTTATATGTTTTTTTAAAATTTAAATTAGAATCCATAATCATACCCAAATATTTAAAATGCTCAACAATATTTATTACCTCTCCTTTAACTAAAATATCTGGACAACGCTCATCAACTTCCCTGATCGAAAAATACATTCCCACAGTTTTACTCATGTTAAGAGTGAGGCAAGAATGACATAGCCAATCTGAGACTTTGTTCAATGCAGCAGTAAGTTTGATAGCAGCTTGTTCTTTTGTCTTAGCATAAGTATAAACAACTGTATCATCTGCATACATCTGAACCTGGACCTCTGGACAAACTGTAGGCAGATCATTAATGTATAAGCTGAACAAAATTGGTCCAAGAACCGACCCCTGTGGGACTCCAATATTAGAATCAAGAAATGGTGAGCATGCATCATTAATTCTTGTACATTGTTTTCTTAAACTTAAGTATGACTCCATCCATGTTAATGTATTAGTAGAAAAATTAAACCTTGATAACTTAGACAAAAGAACATTATGATTAACGGTATCAAAAGCCTTTTTAAAATCAAGGAAGACAGCACCAACAACACCTCCCCTATCAAGACTGGATTTAATTTGTTCAACGAAATAACTGTTTGCTGTTTCCGTAGAGTGATGTGCCCTAAATCCAAACTGCATAGGATGTAATGGAAAATGACCAAGATTTAAATGCTCTACTAACTGATTACAAACAACCTTCTCAATTACTTTAGAAACAACTGGTAGAATACTAATAGGTCTATAGTTAGTTACATTAGCAGGATCACCAGTCTTAAATATAGGCGCTATTACTGCTGACGTCCAGGCACTTGGAAAACAACACTGCTCTATTGACAAATTATCCAAATGAGTAATAGGTGTACTAAGAACATTTGCATACTTTTTAACTAATACAGAATCACAATCAAAAACATCCTTGGCCCTAGAACTCTTAAGTTGGCTTAACATTTTTATTAAATAGGACTCAGATACTTTAGAAATATTAAAAACAGGAAAACATGTCCTCTAAACGGCCCAAAATGTCCAAGATTTGGCTTTTGACATTCAACATTCATTGTGTGTGTTTTTGCATTGCCTTGACCCTTCTCGCACACCACCATGGGTTGGTCAAACTGCAATGACCGCAATCAGTACCCTCAGCACCACAGCAACAGCCAGAGGTGGAAAGTCCAAGGGCCAAAGAGTGAAAGTCCTGCCATATTTTTGTTCCACCCATGAACTCAGCAGCTGATTTCACCAGAGGAGAAACCAAGTCATTCCTTTCAAGTCACAAGCAAGTCTCAAGTCAAATCCCAAGTCCTCAAAGAGTTAAAGTTAATGAGATAATTAAGTGACTCATTAAATGATGATTGTGCATTAGTGATGAACACCTGCTGTTATTGAGAATTACAGAGGATCAGATGTTGATGTTTTATTGGATAAAATGATGCCACCAAGATGGAGATCAGTGTTTGCTTTAGTTGGGCTCTTGACCCTTGACTTCATGTGTTTGATCTCTCTCTGTAGCAATGCATGTGGTGTTGTAAAGCAGAGAGATCAGTGCTCTACTATAGCGTGTGGTTCATGCCACCTTTAAGGTTTAGCAGAAGCAGGAGAAGGAGCAGTCTACTCTTCTGTTATCGTCAGTCAGTGTCAAATTTTGAATGGGATTGTTAGGGAGGGCAGACGACAGAGCAGCGGCGACGTCACTGTTGGAACCAATCATAGGTGGCGACGTGACAGCAACGTACGTGAAAAATTTACATAAAAATGTACGTGTGATAGGTACGTCTGAACTTGGTGCGTCGCCTTACATGGCGCCTGATACATACGTCGTCTCTATGTAAAGTGGTTTGCGAAAGTACTGCTTTAAATTACTTTTTTTTCCCCACATCAATCTACACTCCATATACCATACTGACAAATTAAAAACAGAATTGTCACAACTTCATAAATTTATTAGAAAATAAAAAACTGAAATAAGTACATTGCATAAGTATTCATACCCTTACCTAAATATTTAGCTGAAGAAACTTTACAGTCTCAAGTCTTTTTTTGTTTGATGCGACAAGCTTTGCCCATCAGCATTTGGCAATTATCTGCCATTCTTCACCTTATCTCTTCACCTCTCAAGCTCTGTCAGGTTGGACGGGGGCAGATGCACATTTTCAGGTTTCTCCAGAAATATTTGACTGGGTTCAATCCCAGGCTGTGGCTGGGCCACTCAAGGACATTCACAGATTTGTCTATAAGTCACTCTTGCCGTGTGCTTAGGGTCATTGTCCTGTTGGAAGGTAAACCTTCTGCCCAGTCTGAGGTTCTGAATGCTCTGGACTGGGTTTTCATTAAGGCTATCTCGATATTTTGGTGCATTGAGCTTTTCTTCTACTCTGATGAGTCCCTCAGTCCCTGCCGCTGAAAAACAGCCCCACAGCATGAGGCTGCTACCACCACACTTTACTTTTGGGATGGTACTCTGCAGGTGATGAGCAGAGCTGGTTTCCTTCAAACATGATGTTTGGAATTGAGGTTCATCAGACCAGAGAATCTTGTTTCTTAGAGTCTGAGGGTCCTTTAGGTGCTTTTTTTTTTTTTTTGTAAATTCCAAGTGTGTTTTCATGTGTCTTAACTGAAGAGAGGATTGAGTCTTGCCACACCACCATAAAGCCCAAATTGGTGAAGTGTTGCAGTGATGTTTGTCCTTCTGTAGGTTTCTCCTATCTCCACATATGATCATGGAGCTCAACTAGAGTGACCATCAGGTTCTTTGTCACCACACCAACCAAAGCCCTTCTCTGTCAGTTGCTCAGTTTGGCCAGGAGGCCAGCTCTAGGAAGAGTCCTGGTTGTTTCAAACTTCTTCCATTAAGGGTAACAGAGACTACATGCTTCTGTGAACCTTCAGTGAAGCAGATTTTTATTTATTTATTTTTTTTCTGAACACTTCCACAGATGTATGGCTTGACGCAAACCTGTTTCTGAGCTCTACAGGCAGTTCTTTTGACCTCAGGGCTTGTTTTTTTTTTTTGCTCTGATATGCATTATCAGCTATTAGACCTTTTATTAAGACGTGTGCCTTTCCAAATCATACCCATTCAAATTTGCCACAGGTTAACGTCATTTGAAGTGTAGTAACATCTACAAGCAATATGAATGCTCCTGAGCTAAATTTCTACTGTCCCAGATAAGGGTATGAATACTTATGCAAAGAAATCATTTTAGATTTTTATTTTTAATAAATTTCCAAAGATGTTAAAAATGTTTTTTTTTTTTTTTTTTTTTGCTTTACAATTATGGTGTACGGAGTGTAGATTGATGTGGAAAAAAGTAATTTAAGCAGGTTAACATAAGGCAGCAACATAACAAACCGTGAAAAAAATTAAGGGGTATGAATACTTTCACAAGGCACTGTGTGTTGCCTTACAAGACGCCTAATACATAAGTGTCTCCATATACGTCACCTGACAAGACACCTGATACATGTCATGTCTGACACCTTTAAACGCATTTAAAAGTTTGCATTAGTAGAAGTATTTGTTATAGGCTATTTATTTTACAGTAATTATTTGACTAACAAGTGGCAATAGTGCGTAAAAATTCTAAATTTATTTCATGTATTATGTGTGTGCGTGTGCGTGTCTGTGTCTGTGTCTGTGTCTGTGTCTGTGTGCGTGTATTAGCTGTTACGTTGGTGTTGAAGTGAACAAATTAAACATGTTTTTAACATTAAAGGCATTATTTTTAACTTGGATGCTATAGCCCTAAGAACCTATGCTCAATTTTTTCTTTCTTTTTTGTTTTCTTGTGATCTCGCCTGAATTTTCTTTAAGTTATTTAACATTTTCTTCAACATTAAATGAGGTGGAGAACAAGTTATTCTGAGAAAACATTCTTGGTTTAATGTATATAGTTTATCTATTTAGAAAAATAAGAGATTACAAAAAGTATAAACAGTAAAAAGGTGATGGTAGAAAGGATTTTTTTTTAATTTTTTTTTTTTATTAAATTTGTTACAACAAAGGAATACTAACATGATAACTTCTGACCAAAAAGAGGAGCAATTATAATAGATGTATGAATTTCTGATGCTCAGGAGGAGAACAGCAAATTCTAAACAAGGGGTTGTCAGCTATGGTCTTCAAGGTGCACTTTCCTGCAGAGTTTAGCTCCAACCCTAATCAGTTGAGAACTCCAGGTTTAAAAATTGCTGTTCTCCTCCTGAACTATTATAATTGTATTTTTGGTATTATAACCACTGCTCTAAACGATCAGTCATTTCAACTGCAACCTGAAGGCTTTTATATTAACCGTTAACACTAGAGGGAGCCATAGAATAAGGAATCGTTTTAGACTAATATTATTAA
This sequence comes from Spinibarbus caldwelli, assembly GCA_039654775.1. Classification (NCBI taxonomy): domain Eukaryota; kingdom Metazoa; phylum Chordata; class Actinopteri; order Cypriniformes; family Cyprinidae; genus Spinibarbus; species Spinibarbus caldwelli. The sequence goes on along the minus strand of CM077225.1, from coordinate 36,942,087 downwards.
TTAGTTTTCTATCCCTTTGAATGGAAATAAATGCATTGATTGATCTAATTTATTTGTGTAACTGTTGTGTATTGACAGTACAATTTTATATAATTCATTTGTATGTAAGTTTGTGAAATGTGAATCACTAATATTTGATGGTGGAAAAATATTTTTTTTTTAAATATCAAATAATGTTTAGTGTTTGCAATATTTTATTTACATAATGCACTTTAAATGACTGTTGTTGCTAGCTGCTAAGGCGACTATATGATGAGATGTGTTAACTTACCTGCATTCATCCATATTTTTGTATTTTTTATTATTTATATTTATTTATTTTTAATTTAGTAAAGTTTTATTTAACAATTCAATTAGTAATTATGATGAACTTGAGAGTATAGACCACTCCCCACAACACATAATAAAGCAATGTATATCTATCATTACCATTCAATGTTTTCCTAAAATTGAGCAAGCACAGTACAAACAGCGTCTTCAATTAATGATTAAAAACAGCAAAATACTGAGCAAACAAGAAAAAAAAAAAAAAAAAAAAAACCATTGGAAAAAAACAAGAAAAGAGGTTAACATGTACAGCTGAGCTGTACAGTAAATATTGATGTTTCAAGAGTTGTACTATTTTATTCTATGCTTGGTACTTTTTTTCCCACAATAACTTGCATTTGGGAATGTGGACAAAACTTGTGCTGTTTAAATTATTTGTAGCAACTTAAATACGCCAACAACACATGAGAATTCATCAATATATTTATAAATATGCAAACAGAAGTTTAAGGTTTCAAAATAAACCTTTAAACTGTTGACTGTAGCATTTCTATCATAAATATGTGACCAAACATTACAGATTAAATGCAATTAAACATTAGATAAACAATGGTTTGATGTAAAGTGTAACAACAATCGTCAGGCCGCTGGCGCCCTCTGCTGGCATTTGTTATAATATATTAAATACGTAAGTTTATTGTTTATACATTTCTTAATGTATTTTAATAGTGTTGATCAGTAAAACAATATGACTACTTACTTTTGATACTTTATTTCAGCCAATTATTATTGCCTTATTATTACTACATGTATTTAATTCATACTAAAAGCTATTGTTCACTTATCTTAATTACCAAAAATATATAAATAAATAAAATCTTTAGCAGATGATTAACAAAATAATTACTGACAGCCCTAGTTAAAACATTAAATGCACCTGCATTGTTTGGAAATTTGTGATTAGAATACTGTTTTCCTGTCATATATTTTATCATTGTTGATTTCTTGAAAATAATAGGCTATTAAAATGATTTATTGTTGCCATCTCCTGAAAACAATATCGCATATCATCTGATATTGTGAGCTAGTGTATTCACACATTGTATAGTCAGCTGTGTTAATTAAAATTCTTACCACCATCAAAAGTAAAAGCTCAGAATGACATATTCCAGAATATTATGTTTACAGATTATCATTAATAAATTTATGTTTATTTTTGAAGTTGTTGTTAATAATTGTGAAAATAACATCAAATTTTGACTTTGAGGGTGTATAATTTGCACATAGTCCTTAATCTCCAAGAGAAAGAGAATGAATTCTTTTTTTTTTTTGTTTTGTTTTTTTTAAATATTATGTTTGTAAACAGTACAGAGATGACATTAATGACATACAACTTTGTATGCAATACACAATTTGTATCAAGGATATATTCAATGTCATCAGAACAGGAAAGTAAAAGAAAAATATTAATGACTGATAATAAAGGTAACGAATGAAATACAAGAAACCTAGAAAAAACACATGAGGGTAAATATTAATTTATTGTGGTGGCAACGTACTTCTCTAAGGCATTGGTGTCATGCGTCTGTGTTACGACGTACTTCTCTACAGCGTTAGTGTCACGCGTCTGTGTTACGACGTACTTCTCTATGGCTTTAGTGTCATGTGTCTGTGTTGCGACATACTTCTCTACAGCGTTAGTGTCACGCGTCTGTGTTGCGACGTACTTCTCTACGGCGTTAGTGTCAGGCGTCTGTATTGCGACGTACTTCTCTACGGCGTTAGTGTCACGCATCTCTGTTGCGACTTACTTTTCTACGGCGTTAGTGTCACACGTCTGTGTTACGATGTACTTCTCTATGGCATTGGTGACATGTGTCTGTGTTGCGACGTACTTCTCTACGGCGTTAGTGTCACGCGTCTGTATTGCGAGTTACTTCTCCAACGCGTCTGTGTTGCGACGTACTTCTCTACGGCGTTAGTGTCATGCATCTGTGTTGCGACGTACTTTTCTTCGGCATTAGTGTCACATGTCTGTGTTGCGATGTACTTCTCTACGGCGTTGGTGTCACGTGTCTGTGTTGCGACATACCCCTTCTCACACGTAAAAAGTACACAACTGTCTCCTTCGGTAGGTAATCCGTGGCATGACCCACTCGCCATACTCTACAGTGAGCAGCTGTTAGTTGTTGTCATAAAATGAGATAGTCATCATGATCTGGCCTAGTTATATATATATATTTTTTTTTCTTTAGATGTTTAGATTTTGCATAATCAACGCTGTGAAACTACAGCATGCAAACAAAGTGTTGCTCTAATAGTTATAGTGAATGAATTTTAAATCTATGTAATGCATATAAAAATTTGAACTCCAATACTATTTCGACACACACATACATCAAGAACCAGCATATGAATCTCAACAATGGTGACAATCAACAAAATGACTTGGATTCAACACTGATTGAGAGGCTGCTACAGATGTTTCCAGCCATGAAAGCATTCTTTTTGTCAAAGGACAAAAAAAAAAAAAAAAAAAAACACTCTTTGACCGATAAGTTATCTGAAGATGATTTCAGTGAAATTCACCTCTGGCACATTGCAAGCACACTGTTTCATTCACACATTCAGGATTTGGAAAGGGAGAACAATTCATTTGTGGAAGTGAAGAACATTTTGAACAAAGTACACACCATGCTGCTTGAAAGCAAGACCAATAAATTCATGTCTCTTAAAGTCAAGGAATATTGGCACAACATCACAAAAATTTAACTTGGTAAGCGGTGTGACCATTTCAGTGCTCAACTACGGGTCTGTACAGTTCATGGCTGAGTAGATTTTCATTCAGAGCTACTGAAGATTGCACAGGTTTTCTTCACTAATCCTTCTCACAATGCAAATGTAGAGAGAGAGAGAGAGTTTTCACTGATCCAAAGTCAGTGAGCAAAGGAAAGAAATCACTTGTCTGTTGAGTCACTTAAGGGGCTTCTGTGTACACAATACAACTTTAAACATGTCCTGCAAAGACTTTCATGCCTACTTGATTGGTAATCAAGGACTGAAAGATTCAGTCTCCAGGAAAGTATACTAGAGAATATCAGAAGGACTGAAATTATTTTTGACTGAAATAGTGATTTCTTGTTCTTTGTGGCTGTTTTGTTGGTGGTTTTGCTCCTGTGTTTCCTGGTTTTGCTCCTTGTTTTTGGATTATTGTTTTGTTTGTATTAAATTGCACATGGATCCTACTCTCCTCTCTTGTCTCTGTGTTTGCATACATTACAAATGTCCACATCAACATTTGCACAAGAAACAAATAATAATAAATAATCAACAATAACATTAGAAACAATTGTTTGTTAAAAAAAATAATTCATTATAATATTTGCATATAAATTGCGATTTGTGTTTCTTTCTTGGATTTATTTATCAATCTATAGATGGATTTTCACTACAAAGACTGTTCCATTTGAACAGCTGAAAGTCATAGGTTACATTTACATTTACATTTAGTCACTTAGCAGATGCTTTTATCCAAAGCGATTTAGAAATGAGGAAAATAGAAGCAATCAAAACTAACAGAAGAGCAACAATATGACAAGTCTCGGTTAGCCTAACGCAGTACACATAGCAAGGTTTTTTTTTTGTTTGTTTTTTTTTTTTTTACTATGTATATATATATATATATATATATATATATATATATATATATATATATATATATATTGCAGGTCTTGCAGGATATTAATGATCACTTTCAAGAATTCAACAATACTGTGATATTGTTGCAAAACACATGGTTTTTCAGATGAAAAGAAAATGAATCTGTTTGTAAAATAATTATGCAAAGCAGTTTGCTGACATACCTTATTTAAGTACAGGATGAGGGATCCTCGCTCTGACAGCACTTTATTCTTTTCATATTTCTGAATGTATCTGTCCTTCCCTGAAGACAACTGAGTGCAAAAAAATAAAAAATAAATAATAATAATAAAAAAAAATAAAAAATATAGTACATGACATGATCAAAATGCTTTAGGTATTGTCTGCATATGCATGCTAGATTCCTCTTCTATATACAGATGTGAGGCATCACTGTGTAAGTTTATCATCATAATACCTCTTTAAGATGATTTTCTTCAACATCAAATCCAGTCGGTAAGCCAACGTCCAGAATAGTCATAGTGGCATCGATTTTACCATTTTTGTAGCTGTAAAATGGAGATCAAGAGCAGAGAAAAACTGGTGATAAAAAGACAAGGGTTAAGAGCCCAACTAAAGCAAAAGGTTATCTCTACAACGGTGATGTCAAACTTATTTTTTTTTTCTATAAAACATCAACATTTAAACCTCTGTTAATTCTATATTAACTCAATTAACTTCAATCAAGAAGTTTTGTATGAAAGCAATAAAGTCAGACTGGATTGTAATAAGTGAAGACGCTGAGATCTAGGGAGATCTGTAAGTTTTTATTGTTCTGTTGCTGCCAGTCATGTGATTTATTTATTTATTTATTTATTACAGTGTTTGATCGTAATAATTCAGGAAATACCTGTAAAATTACAGTGTTTTCAGTTTATTTAAATGAGGAGATTTTATGTTAATTTTATTGCTTTTGTTTGTAGTTATTTAGTCATGAGTCATTTGATAATTTTATCATCTAACGGTTTTGTTACTGTATTAATTACAGATTATTTTTGCAATTTTGCATACATTTGTATCTAATTTAAGAAAACAGAAAAATACAAATCAAACTTGGGCTCCAATCAAATAAGCAAAGCAAGTTTAAAAAACAGCCAAAATGAGCACATGCTGATAAATTACAAATAAATGATTTCTTGACCAAAAAAAAAAAAAAAACTGATTAGGATATTGGGTCACATACAAGAATTCCATAGTGAAGTTGTAACTTGCAATGGCTCCTGGTTTTGCTAAAGGGAAACAAAATATATTATTTACTATGCTATATTAAAACAAGGGGTTTGGTTTAAATAGTGTTTTTCACACTTAAAATAGTTAACCCTGGGTCATTCTAAATCCCAGGTAAACAGAATTCTAGGTTATGTTGCTTCACGTTCACAATGCTAATAGTTTACCCAGGGTTAACAGTTAATCTCTACTTATTCTTAAACTGACATTTCACATTTTACATTCCTAAACCCTGAGTTGACACTCTAATTTGCATATCTGCAGTGTTAGTGTCATTTATTACCTTTACCTGGGGTTAAAAAATGGGCTATTGAGCAACAGTAACCTGGGGTTAAGTGCAGTGTGAAAAACTGCATGTATGGAAAGTGCCACAGAAAGAGCAAGAACTTAATCTTACTTTCTGAGGTTTTCTCCATTTTAACAGTCAGATCGAAAAATGTACAGTCTGACTTCTTCTCAACAGGTCTGGCGTAGTACAGCGTCAGAACCTGAAAACAGCAGCACACAGTAAATTCTCCAGTGTTAAATCAATACTTCTCGGTGTTCATATGGGAACCACCAGCAGGGTGGTTAAATTAATTAGTTAATTAGGTACTTAAGTGGTTAATTGAGTGATGATTGTTTGATTATTGAAGACACCTGATGATAACAAGCAGAATCACTGAATGAAAGAGAAACACAAGGGCCCGTATTTATCTAGCCAAGAACACTGCTAAGAATTGACTTAAGTGTAGAAAAATTCGTGGCTCAAAGCTGCGCTTAAAAGTTAGTTATCAAGCATCGCAGTCGTAATTTAAGCGAAGTGTAGGACTAAATCTTAAGTGTCAGCCTTAGAGATGATTCAAGACACTTTGCTGTGCCACAAACGGGATTTTGGATGACGACATACACATGGACCAATCACTGAATAGAGTTCCTTATTTAAGAATATTCTCATAGCCTATAAATTCAAATTGAATGGCTAAATTCCTAATAGGAGTTTACATTCAACACACATTTGACAATATAGACTTTTCAAGAGAATACATTATAGCAAGGAAAAGAAGTGTCATCATAACTCAGTTTAGGGTTGTGCCGATAGATGATAGTATAGTGTATCGATGATAGTTAGAGATAACAGCTGTTGCTGATGCCTTTGATGACAGCAAGACGATTATTATTATTATTATTATCCATCAAAAACATAGGTTCCTGTCTTTACTGATGCAGTGCGGTGAGCTGCTTCAGAAACTTGCCGCGGTACAGCTGGTGAGTGGATGCGATCAGCTCCGGTGGCAGTGTCAGAGCCATAACGCGCCACAGACCTGTGCAGTGTAAATAAGGGGTAATAAATTTATTCATCATATGGTGTAGGTAGCTTCACTGATTATAACGGGAGTATTTTTTAAAGAGCATATAATACTCTCGCTAGACTGAAGTCAGTTATGATGTTCTTTGGTAATGTAAATGTTAAATAACTGAGGAAGTGTAACCTTTTTATTAACTGCTCGTCGTCAAACATTTCAAGAACATTCTTCCTCTCCTGAAAGATTTGCGCATGTCTCTGTCTCCTTAGTGCCATCACATGCCCCTACCGGCAACTCCTAACCACTTGAGAGATCTCTCGAGCTGTCTTAAATAACTGGGAGAGTAAGAGTGATTCTTAGCTTTAAGAAATTTGATAACTTGCTTTTATACTTAAGTTTGAAAGTAGGAGTAAATTTCATGAATTCTCAGCACTTAAGAATAAAATGGCACTTTGAGACGCTTGATAAATACGGGCCCAGAACTACAACTGACTTCCAGCCACAGCCTTAGATGAAATCAACTGAAAAGACATGAAATATCTCTTATTACAAACCAGACTGACTTTATTTCTCTCATTAGTCTACAGTTCTGAGAATTAACAGGTTTACAGTAGATGTTGTTTTATTGAAAATGTTTTGGTTACCATTATGGTGATTAGTGTTTAGTTGGGCAGTTTGACTCTTGGCTTTTATGTTAAGTTTGTGGTCTTTATAACAGTGTTTATGAAAACACAATTTGTTATAAAAGAAACCATAAACAAGAGTGATCAGGTGATGTGGTTTACACCATCAAGAAGAAGTCTAGTCCCATCACTAACCGAAAGTGATTGTTCATTGTTAAGTTATTTTCATCAACAGAACCTTCATGCCACAAATCAGATATTTTAAACTTGAAATTTTAAACACACTGTGGGGAGAAAAATAAGAAAAAAAAAAACTAGACACACCCACAGACATCAAGAACCAGCGTATGTTTTTTTTATCAATGGTGACATGCTTCATGCCACAATGCATGCTAGGATCCATGAGTTTTATACTGTGGTGCATTGCAACATGAAGCAAAATTTTCAATAAAACAACATCTAAACCTGTTAATTCTCAGAACTGTAGACTAATGAGAGAAATAAAGTCAGAGTGGTTTGTAATAAGAGAGATTTCATGTCTTTTCATTTGATTTCATCTAAGGCTGTGGCTGGAAGTCAGTTGTAGTTCTTGTGTTTCTCTTTCATTCAGTGATTCTGCTTGTTATCATCAGGTGTCTTCAATAATCAAACAATCATCACTTAATTAAGTACCTAATTAACTCTAACACTGCTTTGGTGTTACTTTTAACACCCTGTTGGTGGTTCCCATATGGTGTTGATTTAACAACAGGGAATTTACTGTGTAAGTCTTAGATTAGATGTTCAAACGCTTTAATCTTACTGTTGACTGTATAAATGCTCATGAACACTCACTGAGAGAGTGGCTGTTCCAGATCCTCTAGCAGTTACAGTGAAGTCCTTGTTTATGTCCACCTGTTGAGTGAATGCAGACATACTCGAGTCATCAGAATAATCAAATCTATGATATAATAGAGATAATTGAAGATTTAATTGATCGAACTCTATTGATGTAGGCAATTATAAATGATAGCAAACAACAAAACTCCCACAATAAAACAAAACGATTTAAATTGAAATATGGAACTGGAATCATTTTGAATGATTTTGATGAGTTACTCCTCACCTTGTCTGTCCGTGTAACATGAATATTTTCTCTTTTCAAAGTCCATCTGACAGGTTTGCTTCTTCCTGCCATGGACAGCTCCACATCCAGATCGAAGTTTTGTCTGTCTTTCACCTGCGTGCGATACTCTGCCACGGCCTGGAACACCATGATGGTCGCCTAGAAAAGACAGAAAAGCATTCAAAGACAGGACTCCAGGCTGCAACTTAACTGTAACGATGCTTGAAACACAACTTTCTGAAATTTTGAATAAACAGAGTCAATTGCTTTGCAAAATGAATCACTGCTTCAAAGTGCTGGAAACACCACACTGGTGATGCATGCTAGTCATACATTATGGTATAAATATTATGTGTCTGTGTAATGTTATTTTATTCATTTGAAGTGCTTGTTTTGTTTGTTTTATGGAAATCTTGGTTAATCAGTCCAACATTATTATTTTTTTAATTATTATACAAACGGGTTAAAGGAATAATTGAATATAATTACTTTATTTATTTATTTATTTATTTAATGTTTGATATAGTTTTGCTAGTAATTAAGCTATAGCAACTTCTGTACATTTGCATGTATAATAAATGTGTTTGAGCTATTGGTTTTCATAACAAATACCATAGAAACCATATAGTTACTTTTTACAATGGTAGCAAGGTACCATGGTAGTTAAAATGCATGCTTTTACCTGCCATTAACATGGTTCATTTTAATAAGAATACAATCTTAACTCAGTCTGAATATTTTGATTTTACCCTTTAAAAATTAGGTTGTAACAATATCTACAAATGTTTTTTTTTTTTTTTTCTTTAATGAAAACTGAAGCTGCAGCTACTGTCAAATGCTGGATCTCCCATCTGTACAACTATTATCACAGTAAAGATGAGTTGTTAGTATATAGTACCTGTGTGGTGCCATAATCACCATAGTGAGACTGTTGTCTGGCCATCCAGTGCACTGCCTCTCCTGCTTTATCAAAGTCTTTTGCCTTCACAAGCGCCAGCACAGCATAAGCCGTCGCCTCTAGTGAGTGATAATGCTGTCCAGGGACAGTCCAGGACCGACCGGCTGTTTCAAACACAACATAGGATTATTAAAAGATGTGGAGATGAAGCCCCATTCACATACGCTGATCCCGAATATTGAGCTTGATGCTTTGGCTTCTTTATGAGCTATTTGTGCTGCTGTTGTGCCATCAACAATCAGCTATAATTGCAAGCTACATTTCATAACTTCCACTCTGGTTTATTTTATTGTTCTATGTTGTATAAAGCTCAACACATTTTTGATGTTGGTGTGACTGACCTTCTCCTTGGGTGGAGTGTCTCATCAAGATGTCTTTACTGAGTTTGTTCTCATTGGCCATGGCGTAGGACGTCATCGCAACAGCGTAAGGATTGGTCAGCTGTGAAAGTCGGCCTTCCAAGAAGGAAACAGCTTTTCTAATACTTTCATGCAGACTCTATAAAAGTGTGGGTACAATGTTAAATCCAAGAGGAAGAGTGTAAAAAAGCAACTGTCAGTTATTAATAGTTCTGGGCTGGCTTGTGTTGGGCAATATGCTCCATAGTCATATATCGTCCTATCATCTATCAGTGCAATAGTTTACTTATTTGATTAACTTATTTATTCACTTATTGACTCATTTATTTATTTCATTTTGACGATCTTTTTCTATCATTTTGCAAGTAAAGATGGAGTGGGTGATGAAAGACCATGTCACGTCGCATACAAATTTCACCCAAAAGACAATTAAGGCAGTGGATATCACACATGCAATTTGCAAACATTACATGAGACTTATGTCGGTGAAGGACCAAACCACAGTCAATTATTCCCTAAAAGAGAAAGCATAAACTGTCTGAGCTTATGGCATGTGATGCTGAATTAACGGCACATAAATTCTCTCAGATACAATCAGAGCTGAATCTACAATGCTGATAGCAGTATATCAATGGTGTATCAATCTAAATGTATTAGCTTTTAGTATTTATCTTGTGGACAATATATTAATGACAGTGAAAAAAAAACAAAACAAAGAATAATCAATATCTCTTGTTAAAGAAGTTTTAGTTTTTTATTTTAAGTCAGTGTTTGAAGCTGCATTTCATTTTCATCAATAACTTATTAATTGTGCTTTGTTCGGACCTAGACTATTAATAATAATAATAATAATAATAATAATAATAATAATTGTTATTAGTGTTATTAGCATCATAAAAATGTTTTTAAAACTATTGTTGATTCACGACATTATCGTCTATTGGCACCGCTCTAGTTCTGGCAAACACAATGGTGGAAGAAGTTTACTTACAGCAACTGATCTGGCACAGATCGCTCTGCCCTCTTGCATGGCAATCACAACAAAAGCCGTCAGAGAGTCATCGGCATCATTCCCCAATATGCCACCCTGGAATAAAGCACAAATAAACAGAAAAATTACAAAATTATGTGTTGTCATCAGCAAATGCTGCCCTTTTTACTAGAGTTATTAATCAATGGACAAAACCTGAATCCATACAGGACTTTAAAGTATGGTAGTACCTGAAACGACAATATAGACATTACTAATGTATCTTGCTATGGTTCAAAAGTATATAACTGGGCCTAGAAGATATTATAGTAATACAGTAATTAAAACATAAGCAAAGTTTTATAATAAATTATACTTTTCATTATTATTTTATTTGAGGTTCAATTTTTTCCCAATGGAACACAACTTTTTTTTTTATTATGAAATTATCAAATCTGATTTTTATTCCCCCCAAATAATTAAAATGTTTGATAATCACTGGCAGTTTAATTTAACTTATTATTTTATTAAAACCATGTAAACATCTGTCCTATGAAATATCTTACAAATTGGGAAAAAACGGGTTGCAAAATTCCATTTTGCACATTAACTGTAGGTGACTGCAATTTATCCTCCAAAGATGAATTTAAATACAGTCAGTCATAGTAACATCAAGCTTACCACCATCCCTCTTGAATGTACAGGTGAATCCTCTTTAAAGGAGCCGTCTGGCAGTTGTTTGTTGAGAACCAACCACTTGAGGGCGCTGCAGATCACCTCAGCTTCTATAGCAATTAAGTTATTGGCTATGGCGAAAACTTTAGCTACATATGCTGTCAGCCTTTAACAGACAGAAAAAAAAAAGAAAATTAATAACAAGTAATACTTTGCTACATTTAATCATAATAATATAGATTAAATATATAGAGAAATAACGTTTTACCATGTGCTGCTTGGCGTTCCTATATAGATAGCGTAAGATCCATCTGGTTTGCGGTAGCTCAGCTGCCCTTCATAGCCTTAATAAAGAAAGAATATTTACTTTACTAACCAATTATTTATTTCAGATTTTGAGTTTTGATTTTAAGTGTAAAAATGAAATTTTAATGTCAAAGTCCGGATATTATAGCTTATATAAATTTGTTTTTGTTTTGGGAGGGTTCTGTCCCATGTTTTAGCTCTGTGTTCTAGTTTTAAGTTTGTCGCTATGGTTTTCCATTGTTTGATTAATTTGCACACCTGCTGGCCAGGCAACAAAATCTCTATTTTGTTCATTTCATTGTCCGTTCATGTTTCATTTTACTTTTAGTTGTTCTGTTTTCTGTGTATCTGGAGGTCTGTTAAATAAACTCATTGCGGCATATACAGTAGTTCCTCCTTTATTACAAACAAACCGTGACACCAGGAGAACATCCTTGAGAGTGCTTTATGATTTTATATCAAATCATAGTCAGATTCTTTGTATTTCATGCATCCTGCTGACCTGTGCTGATATGTTTGATGGCTTCATTACGGCGCTCCATGCCAACAGCGTCCCACTGATTGGTGCTGTCCAGATAATGAGTGGCAATGAGAGGAAGAGTCATACGGTACATGTTTTGCTCTCCACATCCATAAGGTTGGAAAATAAGGCGACCCATTAACCTTCCACTGATGGCCTTCTCGACTGTCTGAGCGATTTCTTCACCTGGAGGAATGAAAGAAGGAACAAAGGCTGAAAATTCAGTTCATTAATTATCTTTCTTACGATGAGCTATCATTTATGCAACACTTTCAACGCTATTATGTGACTAGTAGATTTTTGTTTTGTGTTTTTTCAGGGGCTCTGGTGCAGATTGTACCCATGGGCCCTGTTTGAAATTGTGTAAATAGCACAAATAAATAACTAGAACAAAGATACAAATTAATCAATGCTTAATTTTTATCAGGTTTGTCGGTGTTCAGGTACAAAAATTTAACAGATAAATGTAAAGTGGCATCTTCACTGTTTAAATTAAATACAGACTAATGCTTGTTAAAGCTACAAAAGAGCATTGAGTGATTTTCTCTCTCCCTCTCTCTCTTTTTGTCTTGGATTAACATTAATGGTTCTGACAGCGAGTAAATTAGGCACGGTCACATTAAGACACAATTCATGGATCCAGTATAATGATACACATCTTTCTCAACTGTTTACATTCACTTAAGACATAACTTACATTTTTTGAGGATACTCAGCAAGACAGGTATTTTGACATAATTTTGTATGTATTTACATGTACATAATTTTGTAAATAGGCCTTGCCAATTTGAACATTCAACCAATTTTAAACCATTCAAGACGAAAGAACTTAATTCAGTGCTTGTGCACAGAAAGCCACGTCTCACAGCCTGCGAACATCGAATTGGTTCTTTTGTGGCTTCTTGAGTTTGAATGCTTTAAAACTGCTTGAATGTTTAAACTGACAAGGTTTAAAAACACAAATGGAAAACTTTAGTGACGACGTACACGCAGCAGCGACTGATCGGGCAGTCCGTCAACTGTCCCGAGCGTCTTTCACACTGACCCCGGTTAGTCAGTTTATGCACTTTAGGACAGTGTCTCAGATAATTCGTGTATAACAAATTTAATTTTCATTTATTCTCATTCATGCAATTTGTGGTCCTCTAATCTGATTGGCAGAGAACAGTTCACCATTTGTCTACAGGCTGTCTGAGAGGATTATTCAGAGACTTCTGCATGTTGCATTGTTATGCCAGTTGGTGGCAGCAAGTCACTGTATTTATCTGTGAGTCAAACAAGCAGTGGTAGACAGTAATAAAGTAATTTTACTTTGTTATATTAGGTCTACTTCAGTACATTTTTCAAGTATCTGCACTTCCTCAGAGTATTTTTATTTTGAGAAACTTTTTTACTTTTATTTCACTACCTTCCAAAGCATAATATCGTACCTTTTACTCCACTACATTTCTTAAAAAGATGTCGTTCCTCATTATTTTGAACTGAAGAAAACATACTACAAGTACTACAAAAATGGTATTGGACATAAAATAATAGACAGATGACATGATTGTAGATTGATAAAACAAAACATGTTTACAATTTTAAAGACATGAAAACATATTTTTCCTTACCAGTAATTGAGATGTGCGTGTTAGCAGGTGTGTCTGGAACCCGATCAGCTGGTATCTCGGCTTTAAGAAGTATAGTTTTTTCCCCTGATCCATTTGGGATGAGAAACAGAGAAGAACAGCGAGATGGAGGAAGAGTCATGAGTCACAAGCTGATCACATTGTGTACAGTTGTGAGCAACAAAGATACTAATGATATTCATAGGCGTTTTTTCATAATTTGCTGAAAGTCTAAGTTGTGCTGTATAATGCTGTATAATGGAAGTATGAAACCATAATATTATTGTTTGGTTCATAGTAAATCTCACCATTCTTAACGGGATTGAGCTCCATATTTTTTCTATGTAATGGAACCAGCACGCCCTCAGACTGAAAGAGAAAGAGAGTGTTAACTACCCATGATGCTCTAGTTTATCTATTCAAAATATAACATCTATTGATCATTACATTAACAAATAACCAAATCAAATGAAACAAATGTTTACAGTGACAGCCACCAATTCCCATCAAACGTACCACCACCTTCAGCGTCTTTTTCACTCCATCTTCATACTCAGATATTGAAGCTTTCACCTCAATATCATGATGTCCCAGTGTCATGGGAATAATCACATATGAAACGGCTATGCTGGAGCCTTTGTCAACATTTACAATCGTTCTGTATTTGCCTTTGTTACTGGCAGAGCTGCAAACATCTTCTGTCTCCATGAACTCCACACGCACCTGGTGAAAACAGGAGAATGAGACTCAAATTGTTTAAATGTCTAGAGGAAACTTCACCCAAAGTAAAAGGCATTTGATTTGAATATGAAATGCATGATCATGGAGGATATTTGTGTTTTAGCACTGGACATACTTTATATACTTTTCTTCAGTTTTAGTCACAATCAGAATCCATATATGTTGTCATTAGCAAATTATTTGACTCAAGCATAAATGGTTATGCACGATGCACGTGGTTTTAATGTTTTACAAAATTTCTGAATGCATTTTTAATATCAATCAGATCTACCTTCCTCAAATTCTTTGGGGTGTAGTTGTGAATAATGGCCTTGATTTCCAGTTGTTCACCACGCACAGCTGAGTAAGGAATCTTGAGATCAATGAAAAATTTCTTAGAAACGACCATCTCCTCAGGTTCTGCCACACAGATGCCTTTGAGGAGGAACACAGACACACATAGAAGTTCTTAAAGCAGCAGCTCCTGGATGATGATGATGACGATTTCTCAGAATATAATAAATTGTGAGTTTGCAGATTCACCTTACCAAGTGTCGGTGACAAACTGACAGCCAAGATCTGCCAGGTAGTGATAGAGTCTTTCAGGAAGATATTTTTTTTTGTATCTGTACTGTAAAAAATAAATAAATAAACAAATAAACATTTTGAGTTATCATTTTACATTGACTCAGTTAAGTTGTAATATATTTAGAATATTAAGTATTTTCAACTTACTCAAACTTTTAAATTTTATGAAAGTAGGGTGAACTTACTTTTTTAAGTGGCATTTTTTAAGTGTTAAATTCACCTAATTTGGTGTTTTTCTTAGTTCAAACAATTAAATAATTATTTTATTTAATTTGTTCTTTTATATCCAATTGTAAATAATAATTTTATTTCAAATGTTTCAATCATGCTTTGGTTGACAGCCTTTTTCATTCACATTTAAATTCATTTCTGCTGCAAATAATAACTAATCTGATGGCAGCTATTGAAACAAGAAATAAGCCTAATAATGCTGTTCATTTTCTGCGAGTCACTACTGGTGTGAATGGGACTCAACTAAACTCATGTCTAAAAGTCTCCTACTCACCATTTCTCACATAGCTCAATTTCATCCCAAAGCCAACTCTCAGGGAACTGTGAACGTGACACGATCTCTTCAGAGTTTGTATAATCCACTTCATCATCATCATCACCTGTTGTAAAATTCAAAAAAAAAAAAAAAAAAAAAGAGAAAAGACCTTTTAGAGCCAAAAGACACATCAGATAATCAAGTCAAGTCAAATTTATTAGGGGTCCAAGCACTGAAGGTGCTGGAATTGGCTGTTCGATATTGCAAAAAAAAAAAAAAAAAAAAAAAAAAAAATCACAATATAATGTTTCATATCATTCGGTATCGATAATAAAATAATAAAACAGCATCATGTATTTATGCATAGCTTAATACAAAGTGCCAAATTGCCGTTGACACAGATTGCATTTAAAAACATGTCAGATGCAGTGGAATGGAATAAAACCCTCACAAATTCTCGAGACATGTTTTCTAATATTTCAACCTCTTTGTACTTTACATGGCTTCCTATATATCTCTTGTGTGAGACGTGAGCGCAACAGTCATAGTTGTCCGTCTCAGAAATGTGCAGAATATGCATTCTTTGTGAATGGCTTGGTTTTGGTTTTAATCCAACCCAGATCTTCTCCACTAACTGTTGTACACACGTACACTAGAGATTATGGTATATAAAGTTTTAAATATGGATATTTTTCTTACAAATATGCATCAGTTTATTTCAGGAGGCCTTTATTAACACCCCGGAGCCGTGTGGGATGGCTTGAGTAAATCATGGGGTAATTTTCATTTTGGATGAACAATCCCTTTAAGGTTCTATATTTCTTTAATAATTTGAATGAAAAATGCAGCAGTGACTCATCTCATGGATTCAACTAGATAGGCAAAAACATTAAAAGGCAACGACACTTACATCATTGTAACCGCATTTTGTGCGCCACTGATAAGGTTCCATGACGCACGCCAAAAATTCGAATGCACTATTTTTGCATTTGTATTAAACCTGGTACCTATCATCTGGAGACCTAATGACAAAATGCTTTCGTGAAAATTCCTAAGCATATCTAAAATTAAATAATCAGACAGCACACAATTTTACAAATTCACCTATATCAGTCAAATGCAAAGTCCATATATACACATAAGCCCTATTCGGACAGGACTAGCTTTCTAAACTATGTTTGAGTTTCGATTTTTATCACCCGACTGTGATATTCATGTACGTGTTACACTCTGTGTTTATTACAGAGATGGGAGGGTCTGTTTTGTACATCTGGGCGTTGCAGAGATCACATGCTCTCTATGTGTGCATTGTGTATAGTCATTCGAATTGATTACCATTAGTATAACCACAGGCTTACTACAAATGCCATGGTTAAGTTATGGGTAGTATAGCAAAACCATGGTTAATTTGTGGTTACATTAACAATTTTATTATTTTTTTTATTTATTTGTAGTAAACCCATGTTTAATTTTCATGAAGGTATATATGTAATTAAAACCAGGGCTTAAAAAAGAAAGAAAGAAAGAAAGAAAGAAATTGGTTCACTCCGAGCAGAATTGGTATTCTAACATTTCTGCTCATGTGTTCCTCTGTACTATTACAACGGCTCTGACAGCACAGTGAGGTGTTGGTCACACTGAACAGCACAGATTGTACTTTGGACTATTTAAATTGAGCAGTGTAAATTTTTATATCTTTCTTTAACTGTATTTTATTATTTTATTTTTATAATGAACAGGCTGCGATGTCAAGTTAGCAAAACTATGTTGTGTGTGCGCGTGAGGCACCGGCGCGATCACTGCATTGTTTTCATTCTAAGAGAGAGGAAACTGTTTCTCTGTAATTTATGGTCATACCAACGCTGGTTGGTTATACAGATAGAAGCAAGACATTCAAAACTGTAAAGCTTTCACAAAATAAAGAAAACTGCTTTCAGCCGCCTCGGTTTCCTTTACGTGAACTTTGGAGCAAATCACAATGAACTGAAACTCAGCACATTTTCGCTTTGTTAATCTTTTAATGATTTAAATTAAATATATATTTGTGTATATATAATTTTTTATGCATATAGTTTTATTCTGTTTTCTCCGTTCACAGAAGCGCTGCATGTGCGTGATGTTTCGTGTTCCACACTATCCCAAGTAATGCTCACTGCAGAGCCAAATGACATTCAGCTCCACCTCTGTGCACCTAATGGGTAGAGTTAATGTTTAGTGATGGGTAAGGGGTAAGGTTATGGTGTGGTTGGCTCAGCCCATTACATCCAGTGAGGGGGAGCTGGACGTCAAGCTCCACCCACTGGCTCTGCAGTGAGCAGCCTCTCCACTATCCTGCAATTTTCGCTGGTTTCAAAACACACAACAAGCTGGATATTACCTGCCATTCACTTTCACTTAAATGTAGGCCTAATGCTTGGCAGTTCATGACATATCCTAGGAAAAAACTCTAACGCCGGGGCATTGCCATTGCAACTTAATTTATAGCTGAACGCGGGCATTTCATTCGTTGGATGCGTCAACATCACATTTTCACAGGCCATACTACTTGAATTCATGATTGGTTGACTTCAAAATTAAAATATTAAATAGAACGATAAAATAATGTTATTAACTTAGCCATTTCAAATAAGCGATTCTGCATATACGAGCGTATACGGAAGTTCACGTTGGCCAAAACACACAAGGAAATGCATTGTGAGAAAAATATTGTCGGCAATCACAGACATTTGCAATTGGATGGGATTAGTTTTCTCAGAGGATCACTGAGTTTGCCGAAAAAACAGTAGGTAATTTGCTCTGGAATTATTACAGAGGTTGTGTGAGAAGAACATAGATGTGATGACATAAACATAGACATGATTCGGACAGGATTAAAATCACAGTCCACGTCTGTGAAACACAAATTTCTCTAACAATCCCCTGGAAAACTAGTCCCGTCTGAATACGGCTATAGACAACAGGATATTCTGACGACACACACAAAAAGTTAAGTCAAATTCCAGCCATAGGGGTCTCTATAACTGAAAAAAAAAAAAAAAAAAAACTGAACTTCAACTGCATTTCAACTGCACAGCTGTCATCAACCAAATTATATTATTAATTATATTCATAATTAAAATGTATATTCATCTTCATTCTCCAATGACTATCCACTTTTACTATTATTACAATTACGACTTTCTAGTTATTCTGGCTCTGTGCCAGCTTGAAAGCGGCTCTAATGATATTGGTAGGAACAACTACTCTGAACTTTGGTTTTAGAAGGTATAAAGTCTTTCCAAGTCAGTGGGCTTAAGTCAAGTCATGAGTCATTGTTGTGAAAGTCTAAGTCAAGTCCCAAATCTCCTTTGATTGTGTCGAGTTGCAAATCATCAAATCTGAGACTCAAGTCCAAGTCATGTGACTTGAGTCTATAACCCTATTTACCCAGTGCTGTATTAGTGGTCAGAGCAACATAGTGAAATAGAACCTCTGGAATATCTTCATCGGACAGCATCTTAAAATGTAAAACACCCAATTGTGGACCACCTATGGAATAGAACAATGGCTACTGGCCCATAATGGACATAAAAAAAAAAAATCAAAAATCAAAAATTGCACAAGCAGCTCCCCTGATGGCCTGAGTTCAGTGGTCTGGGTATCATTATACTGCTATTCCACCGTGTGATATAATTAAAATTTTTTGACATTTTGATAATATATTTACTGCGAGCCAGAATCAGCTCCTCCTCTTCGGTCTTCAAGTCCTTGCGGGTTTTCATCTCATTGCAGCAATGCAGGAAGGCCTTTACACACTCTGCCTCATCGACGATGTATGTGGCTCTTCGTTCACAGGAGTAGCCGAGTTTATTACTCCTCATTCCATCAACACAGCACTGCTTCAGTTCACCAGAGTATTGACCAGCTGAGAAGACAATGAGGGAAGTAGGAGAACATGGTGAGAATTACTGGGGGAAAAGATAAAATTCCTTAAAAAGTGAACAGTGACCTGTTAATAATGCTCAATAAAACAAGATCTTTAAGGATCTTTAACAGGATCTTTAACACAGCAATGAATGGTAAGAGTAAAATTGGAGTAAAGTTAAACTTCTCACCCAGTGTACTAGTGATCTGCAGGAGACTCTCAGCTCTTCGTTTTCTCTGTGCAGGGAGAGGACACTCAGACACTAGAGGAAAATTAATTTCAATGAATTTTATTAGCAACAGTTTATTAGGCTGTCCCTTTAAGAACGAATACATAATTCTAATATACTTCTACACATCCAATTTGCTCCGAACTGTTCACGCTAACGTATGACATAACAGTTTTGACATAATTGTGTGTGTATTTGACCATTTAAGCACAATAAGCTGTGAAAGAGAATTGAGAAATGCACATATCTCGAGAGCCGGCATTTGGAGTCGTTCTTTGGCTGTGTCTATCAGCGCGAGCACTGCATTGAGTCCTTTTTTGCAGCTTACTGTGATTAATAACATTCTAACATGTCAGCATTCTTAAGTAGTACAGTGAAGTTAAAGAAATAAATGTAACACTTTAGAAAATCCTTTTTTTTATTTGCGAATTAATCCAAATTGGCAGAAGACAGAATCACAATTCATATGTGACTATGATCCACAAAACCAGTCATAAGGGTAATTTTTTTGAAATTGAAAATTTATACACCACCTGAAAGCTGAATAAATAAGCTTTCCATTGATGTATGGTTTGTTAGGATCGGACAATATTTGGTCGAGATACAACTATTTGAATATCTGGAACCTGAGGGTGCAAAAAAAATCTAAATATTGAGAAAATCACCTTTAAAGTTGTCCAAATGAAGTTCTTAGCAATGCATATTACTCATGAGAAATTAAATTTTGATATATTTACAGTAGGAAATTTACAAAATATCATCATGGAACATGATCTTTACTTAATATCCTAATGATTTTTGGCATAAAAGAAAAATCTGTAATTTTGACTCATACAATGAATTTTTGGCTATTGCTACAAATATACTCAAGCTACTTAAGACTGGTTTTGTGGTCCAGCGTCACATACTGTATGTGAATCACTTTTTTTCCCCAATGCCTAGTGTGCATACAGAACATTTCAGGTTTTGAGAAACCTCTTAATTCAACATCCACCTAGACAAACCTCAAGTGTTTGAC
Source organism: Spinibarbus caldwelli (assembly GCA_039654775.1). Taxonomy (NCBI): domain Eukaryota; kingdom Metazoa; phylum Chordata; class Actinopteri; order Cypriniformes; family Cyprinidae; genus Spinibarbus; species Spinibarbus caldwelli. The sequence continues at coordinate 36,921,536 of CM077225.1, read as the reverse complement.
CTCAAAAGAAAGCACACCCCTGTGACACCCAAAGCAACCAAACAGCTAGACCTTCTCACATGTAGCTGTAACATGGACAACAATCTTGTTACTCCATTACATCTCTCCAAACACTTTTTCTCCAGTTCTCTCTGTCATTGTCCCTTAGCGAACCACTAACCTCTCCTCTGGTCTTCCTCCACACTCTCTCTCCCTTACACACTTCTATGATGACTGGGAGGGGACATGTTTGGTTCACTTAGTTTTGTTGTGGTCACGACATATTGGCCCAATCCCATTTTTACCCCTTAGCCCTTCCCCTTTCCTCTACCCCTCTGTTTCACGTTCACGTAGGGGGTAGGGGTGTCTGCTAAAAAAAAAAAAAAAAATTACAATACTAGTTCTGAGCTAAAAGCATTTTCTATATATCACCAGTCATCGCCCAACAATCAGTTTTGTAAGACCAGTCTTACACCCCTGACAATAACACTCAGGAATTGCTTTGTTCAATGAATAGAGCTAATATATATATATATATATATATATATATATATATATATATATATATATATATATATATATACTGAAAGAAAGAAAAAACCTGTTCTGGTGCTGGTTCCTCCTGCAGTGCTGGACTCAAACATCAGACCTGCATCAGTGAAAACCCCCATACTGTCCCTTCCACCTCCTGCTGTACAGCCGGTGTCATGCTGCTCTATGACGTCCCAGATCTAAAAGCGCAAAAAGACATCAGTTACATGCGTTTAATGCCAGAAACTATCATGAGCTGTTTTCACTGCTATGAAGATCCTTCACCTGAGTCTGAGTGATTCTGTTCTTGTTAAGGACGTGCACAGCCTTGTCAACCACCACCAGACCAATTTTAGCTCCAGGATCTCCAGTTATCTGCAGCTCAACCTCATCTCCTGTGTCATAGGAATTCATCTTATTCTTCACCTCAAGCTTGAGCTGTCATTAAAACGAGAGGCACTGAGTCAGACCTAGTTTGGTACATCATCTCTTTCTTGTGATGATTGACCCACCTTTCCCATGCATGTGTCCTTCACATCAACCCAGACTGAATCAGACACCACCTCCGACGAGCTCACATGATAATAAGCCACAAAGCGGAAGGACGGCACCATGTCTTTGGTTACAGGCAGAGGCAGAGCCACTAGAGTTTGACCTTTCCTCTTAAACCTGTCTGCATGAACGATCTGACCTTTACTCAAGATCTGAAAATGAAGCAGATGAGTTAAAATTTTTTTTTACTTGCATATGGTTTCAAACACAAGCTATTGTAGTGCAGCTGAATAAGAAATAACCATAATCTTTACAATGAATGTGTAGTCTTGATCTTTGAATCCTTCTCCAGTGTTCAGATAGACTGTCACTGAATCACCGATCTGAAGCTCTGCAGCCCCAATGCCAATGTGCAGGTAGTTCTTGGAGCCACCTTTGGTCTTGTAGGCCTGAGCTGTCATCTTCTTCACTGCCTGCTGATCATTGCTTAATTGTAGATCCTTGGTCTTTGCCTGGAAAATAAACACATTGATGTGCTGAGTACAATATGCTGCATTACTTGTTCAGCATCTGTTAACTGATCTGAAACTGACTGCAGTTGAGATGGCAGGTCTTACAGTGATCTCCAGTGTGGACGATCCTTCCTGAGTGTTGACGGTAACCTTCGCAATACCGTTGGCTTTTGTTTGACCTTTGATTGCTCCAGGATTGATCTCCACTTCCACATTTTCAGCAGGTGTTTGGTCAGGATTTGTTACATAGACCTTTTATAGAACCCAGACAAAAAAAAAATAATGAAACTGTTCCACAGAGTCTACAACCATTCAGGATCTTAACTTTCTAGCTAACAGGAGGTTTAATTGTTAATCAGTTTTGGCAGATTTCCAGGATGAGATGTTGTAACATTAACAGTAAATTACCAATGCAAGTATCAATGTCAAAAATATAAGAAATGCTTTATGGAAATGACACATGAAAAATGTCAAGCAGCAGCCAATCTCTGTGAGCTAGGTTTAGGTAGTGAGGTCTATCATGACTGTTTAAAGATCTGCAGACTGCGCTGGAGTTTCTGCTGGATTTAGTTTATAAATCATATTGCTAACATATTACTATATTTCATTCAGATTTCAAATGCAGTTTGAATGCTGTCATTGTATTGTACTGGCTGTACCATAAGGGACATTCACACAGAACATGTTTAGATTGTTGCTTTTTAATTAATTGCTCATGTAAATGACTATCGTGTTTCACTGCTTTCCAGGACCTTGAACACAAGTGCCACATGTTCAAAAATACCTCTCAAGACCCCTCCTTTTACAGTATAAAGTATAATGTGCAACATTGGCTACCGAGACACTGAAGGGCATTCCAGGTTTGAAGAAGTGTGGTGTTTTTTTGAAGTGGATGGTGTACGGTGACGTCACAATCTGAATGCCTCTCCTTTCTGCTTCCACCATTTCACTGCCTGAAACACACAAACGATTAGCTCCTCACATACAATCACACACATGCATCTAAACATGTGCAAACAGATGTACTGTATCTGTTGAGTCTTACCACTTTCTGTTAAAACACTGACAGAAACATAGATTGATAGTCCAACCAGCTCTTCAATGTTTGGAAAGGTCTTAGTGATCATCTGATTGGTCAGTTCTGCAGTACCCTCTCCTCTCACGATCTATTCATACACGAGAAAGACAGAAACATCAGTCTACAAGATGCAATGAAAAGCTATTTAACTTCTTATTTAAATTGTCCTCTAGGTGAGGAGAAATGAGATTGAAGATGTGTAATGTCTCTCACCTGAACTTTTTGCAGAGATGCAGGAATACTTGTTTTTTTCTGACCATCCATCACACCAAACACCACAAACGCATTTCCATCCACCTTCTGTCCAAACAGGTACCTATAAAAGCACATCCAAATTCTGCTGTAAAACTGAATGGTGATGACAACTGTCACTGATACGTAACTACTTCTTCACATAGAAAATAAAGCAGCATGGCCCTTTTATGTTCCAAAGAAGATGGAAAGGAGCCATTTTACTTTGATCTGACCTTTTTTCTTTAGTTTGGGTTACCCAGTGATGTCAGATTGATGCAGTTATATCTTCACACATTAAACATTCATTTTGAATGCAATGAAGCAGAAAATATTTAGTCTTACATGGCATTAATGTCGACCGCCAGACTCTGATCACCCACATAGAAGAATGACTTACTGGGTTTTAATTTCACTTCAAATGTTGGAAGCACTAAAACCAAACCAGACACACAAGTAAGTAAATACATTCTTTGACTTATCATATTCTTACACAACAAGAGTTTGTTGACTCAGGTCTTACCATATTCTTTGACCTCAAATTCTGCAGTAAATTTCTTCTGAGGAGTGTTTGAAAACAGTGTGACCACCTTCCAGATCCCAGAGCTGAAACATAGGCCACGAACACACTGTAGCTGAATGAACCTTTTAGTGCTCAGTCCTGTGCTGTACACACACAGTCTAGTAATTTACGGGAGTGAGCTGTCACTATATTTTGGTAAATAAGCCATTTACCAAAATAAAGTGCTCTCCACCTGCCTTCTTTATTAACTCCATAAACTGGATTGTTTTTAGAGCCAAGCTGAAACAACAAGCCCAAAGCCTCTTAATAAGCATTGCTTAATTATGATAAGAGGACATAGCAACCCTTCAAGAGCGTGCTCTGTGAAGCAGCCTTCTAAACACAAACAAAAAACAATGGCTCTGTCACTCGTGGTTTAGTTAAAATCGCCAGACATAATGAGTCTTTTGGCACTGTAACATTACTTAATATACAACAAAAAAGTAGTGAATACCAAATGTGCGAGACGGCAAAACGTTGCTATGGTAACCAAGGTGTCAGTCATAGCAGTTTCAAGAATGAGTTCTGTTCCATGCACACATGAACTGAGTCGTTTCTAATTGTGTCGCATTATGACATCATAGTGTGATGAAAGACCACCTCTGCAGAGTCAGATCAACTCCTACATCTTTACCCCCGCCCACTGGTACATTATGGCTGATTTATACTTCTGCTTCAGACCTACGCCATAGCCTCTACACTGTAGGCTACGCGTCGGTTTTTCGTTTACACTTCTGCGTCGTTGTCCATGTCGATGTGCAATTACACATACAGACCACTAGTAGGAAGTGTCCACAGGAATGTTGCAGGTGTAACCCACATCAAGGCAAAAGTGAGATGAGAAGGAGAGAAGGAAGATACAGGGACTAAAGATAGGGATGATAAATATTATCGGATTGTTATCAGAATCGGCCGATAACGGCTTAAAATGCAAACATTGCCATCGGCCCAATAAAAAATAATGCCAATATGCCTTGCCGATAAAACAAATAGCTCACATATTCTCTGGGTGTGTTAGCGATAAGATCACGTCAGCAGTGTGGTCATTCTTGAAGCAAACTTTTGCCTGAAACGTGGTTAGATTCATTGTTTTGGATCGCCAGATTTAAACTGAAAATGCAAGAACAGAATGATGCGTCCTATGTGCGATAGACTAAGACTGCAGCACGTGCAGCAGCAACAGCTTCCTAATGCTGTCTGGTAAGGCCTTTTATTTATTTGGGCGGCTCTGTAGGCTTACTTTTAATAAAATGGAAGTAAAATACTGAAATAGCATTAAGATACTTGTGTTTCTGAATATATAAAGCCATAACTGATGACATAAAGTCATGAGTGTGTTTTGTTTTAAATTTCAGAAGCTATAGCTTAGATGATTAAAAATCACAAACATACAGAATTATTCATTAATGTGTAGCATATTTTTTTTTCAAATGGGTAATGAAAACTTAAATGCAAGGAGCTCTAAAAGATTTTAATTTTAATTTTTTTTTTTTTTTTTTTTTTTTTTTTTACAACTCTTTTGCTAGATATGTTAAATTTACAAATAAAATGTTAAGGTTCCCACTGCATCTGTCTGGGAAAAACAAAAACAAAACAACAACAAAAACAAACAAACAAACAAAAAAAACGCAGTGATTCATTTTTTTTAATTTTTCAAAGCTTTCAATGTACTCTTATTATAAAAAGAACTTTATTACTGTTAAGTAAGCTTTTGCTCAAAGCTAACCAAAGTGAATAACTATAATAATAATAATAATAATAATAATAATGATAATAATAATAATAATAATAATAATAATAATAATAAGTTTATAATCTCTTTACAGGAGAGACTTGGTGTTGTTTCCAAATAAAAATATATATTGGTATTGGCATAAAATGAGTTGAAAAATATCGGCATATCAAATCTCGGCAAAAATCCAATATCGTGCATAACTAAAGATAACAGATAGATACTGACTAAAAATAACATTACCTTCCAAAGGATCTTAATGCTAGGAAGGTTCTTATTTATTTCAACGATGTCTCAGTAGAGCATTATTTGATTGTACATTTCACTATGGATCCTTTGGTAAATCAGTCGCAGTTTCAGTGCAGGCTTTGCAAACAGACTTTTACTAATACCTAATCTGTGATCAGTGATTTCTGACATATTGATTCCTGTACAGTCAGATGTTCTTTGTCTCTAAATCTTTTATTGCTATTTATATGTCAGTAAATCAAACCAGTGACTAAATGGTCAACTTCACATTATTTCTCTTAGTAGCATGGAAATAATCTGTTATTTAAATTGTGATTTAATTATATACAGAAATCTTTCAAGAAACATTCCCCTTATAATCGCATATAACCCTTATAATTTTTTTTTTATTATTAGTTAATCTTGACAGCTGTAATATTAAAAACATAATAAAACATTTTGAGTTCCACATGTAATACTTGTTTCATTTACAAAAAATGATAGCCAATCATAGCAGTGGGCATTTCCATTGAAGTCTAACAGCAGACATGCCCCTTCCAATGGAGCTAAGGTAGAAAATTGCCTTTTATTTCTAAATTATGACAGTTTTTGATGTAAAAGTCACACTAAGATTATAATTGCACCTCAGGAAACATGATAAAATAATAATAATAATAATAATAATAAAATGACTTTAAAATAGATGATAACAGACCAGGGTGATATTGTTTCTTATAAATTACTAGATATTGTCCTGAATAAAATACTATAGGCAATTAAAAATTCACTCAAATTGAGTAGCTTCAGTCCTGACAGTGTTTTGCCCACCTGGCCATCTCAGGAATAGCGTATTTTCCGGACTTCATTCCTTTGACTGGAAGTATCTTCTCTGATGAAATTGTGATACCTTGTGGATTCTTAAGAAACACAGAAATCAGCATTAACACTGCGAAAGCTGAGGTTGTTGGATGCTCATTACAGCAGAAAAGTCATAAATAAGTGTGTGTGTGTGTGTGTGTGTGTGTGTGTGTGTGTGTGTGTGTGTGTGTTTGTGTGTGTGTGTGTGGCTGTCCGTATACATGTTTATGTGGTTTATGAGGACACAAATTTGTATAATGACATAGGTATTACATAGGTATTACAATGTGAAGGTGGTTTATGAGGACACTTTCTGTGTCCCTGTAATTCAAAAGGTTTTAAACATGCTAAAAGGTTTTTTTTATTTTTTTATTTTTTTTGGAAAATCGAAAAATGCACAAAGATTTCACTGTGCATGTGCATGTGTGTGTGTGTGTGTGTGTGTGTGTGTGTGTGTGTAAAATAACAGTATGCTGTAAGTATCTACCATAATTTCCACTGTGACTGCAGACTGACTGAGTGGTTTCATGGTGGGTGTCAGAGAGAAAATCCTGTACTGAACTGCAAAAGATATCAAACTGAAATTTAAATTTGAGTTCTGAAGGTTTTGTTTTCTGCAGATACAAACCCTGATAAAAGCATCAGTTTAATAATAAACATAATAATATCATGCTGATGTAACATGTTTAAAGTTCACATTGTGCATTAATGCACTCTATATTTGTCATATTTTTTTTTTTTTTTTTTAATCGTATCAGTTAATCTCACCTGTGCTAGCAGGTGTGTAGATGGGCTTGTCTGTTTGTACAAATATATATCCAGACTGGAATGAGAGCATGACCACTTTCTCCAGAGTGACAGATGATGGAAACTGAGCTTGTAGATACACATACTGCTTCACCAGAGGATCATCAGAGAATAAGTTCTGATCATCAGGGATCTAAATGACAGACAATGAATTTGGCCTTTGCAAATTTTGAATAAAACAAAAAACAAACAAAAAAAAACATTTTACAATTAACAAATTAAAATTTACTACTGTAGATGATTAATTGCATGTGCTGTAATGTGAATGTATGTCAAAGTGGTGTCACCTTTATATCTGTAAGGATCTGGAAATTGTTGACTGCAGTCAGTGTCACTGATTTAGACAGTATATCCACATTTTTTGCTGGGAAGTTCTTTACAGAGATCCTCACATTCAGGTCTCCTCCAGAGTAATCCTGAGCCTCCACAAACACGTTCTCTGAGGAACCCACCCTCAGCAAATTAGGAGCTGACAGAACATATCTGAGGAGATGAAATCAGAGCGTTTGAGAACAGATCTGTTAGTGAATCCATGAACAAACAGTGTGTTTGATACTCACAGCGGGTCACATAGTGTGAGGAGCGGTGAGGAGAGAACAACAGTCAGAAACAGCAGCTTCACGTCCATCCTGTCTGTCTGTGTGTCTCTTCCTGTGAGCGTCCTCAGATTTATACCCGCCTCCACCACCCTCAGAGTCCAAACTGTTCTCTCGCTCAGTCTCTCTGTTTGCATTTGCTACTGTTTGGAGTCACTAAAATACTTAATTTTAATAATTTTTTTTTTTTTTTTTTTTTTTTGATGCTTCAGTTCACCAGTGTAGAATTTAACAACAGCAAGTAATATTTAAGCAACAAATAACTGCTTTTATTTTCATACATTTCATTAATAGGGATTGTGATTCTTCCCGTTGACTCATATCTTGAGGATATCCAAAATCAAATACTCAAGTTCACATTTGTTCATTGTCTAATGTAAAAACAAAGCTACTGTCAGTGAAATTGAGTGCAGTTTTGTGTATCAAACAGAAGATTCATATAGAGCTGAAAAGAACGTGAAGAGTTCACTGCAGTCCAGTACAGATTTCCTGTAAATTACCTGCAAAAACCAGTTGTGTAAACTCAACCTTTGGTAAATTGGCTGCTGCTCTGTTGATCTTTTAGGGGTCAAAGAAATTTGTATATATATAGCCATGAGAATATGTGTTTTTTTGTAAATGAGGTTTAAATGTTCCATGTTGTTCATAGGTCTAGATTGGAAGAGACATTAAGGCAATAACATTAAAGGGGTCCCTACTATGGTCATTTATATTTTCATAATTTTGTTTAGGGGGTCTACTAGAATATGTGATTCAATGTTATAAATACTTTTTTTCTCTCCTTTGTTTACATTAGCTATGTTTCAATCACCCTGATTTTATGTGCATCATATCACATCATAAATGAGTGATGTAAATGCCTAATTTCCAAAAAAAAAAAAAACTCCCTTCACAAAAAAGTTTTTACACTCGCTTGAGGTGGTTTTTGAAAAGGAGTTCATGTGAATAATGAGAGAATGAATCAGATTTGCCAAATAAATTCCTCCATGTGCAGCAAAAAAGTCACGTGACTTTGCGCGATTGATCTCGTTGCACAGCATCTAAAATGTTGCTTTGGTCTTTCTGCAATGCCCAAACAAAGTCTGTCATCAAAGTATTTAATTTCCTCCCAGAACTGTCTTACAGGACTGTGTTGTGTCAATTTTGATCTCTTTGACTTGTTGGATGGAACCGGTGCTTTATTCACAAATGTTTAATGCAATATTCTAATTTTGCACATAAGTTAAATTTGCAACTTTGGATGGAAACAGTGTTGCAGCACCTGTTTTCATCCTCTGTCTGAATGTCCAAACCACCTTCACAAGCAGGACGTTTTACAATAGTAATTCTTTATTTTATACCTCTTTTTAAATCTTCACTGATTTGCAAGGACAAAGTTTGAGTGTGCACACACCATATCTGAGCAGGAGAGAAGAGCCAGTTCATAAGAGAACACGGTATATTTAAAAGCGCACAATCAGTTTCGTGTGAGAGTGAAGGAAATCTGCCTGTGAGTGGAGAGGTTCACGTTTGAGCATTACATGGACCCACTATCATGATACAATAATGTGTTATCGACATTTGCCATAAAAATAATGCAGCAGATGATGTCCAAAGTATATAAAAATATATAAAATATAGGAAAGAGAAGAAAGTTGATGGCAGGACTTCAAAGGAGGCATTTCCGGCAGGTGTTTTCTGTTAGGCAGATGAACTCCCTTTGACGTGGACTGTTGGACTTTGTAACTTTGCAGATTGTTTACATGCATACTTTAAAATACGCTATTAAGCAAAATCACACGCTAAAGGAAAGGGAAAATCAATAATAGGTCACCATTAAAGGGCATATTGCAGGTTAGAGACACCAGTGAGTCGATGTATAGAAAAATAATGTAGAAACTAGATTTTCTTTAAAATATACTTTAAAATACGCTATTAAGGCTTCTGGAGTCGTTTTTGTGAGAGAATTTTACTTCCGCATCTGAAAACCGCCAAAACCAGAAGTGACGCATCAAAAGGGTATGCCTAGGCCTATTTAGAGTGCTGAGATGTTACGATGTTACAGAGGACTTATTTTATTTCTTTGTTCCAACTTCCAAGTGGCCTATAGCCTACGTTAGTCATGAATAAATTATGTTAAAACATGTATAAATGACTCATTCTTGACAAGAGGCAAAAGAGCTGTGCACTGTAAATTCCAATAGCTTTCCTGACTCACATATAATTAGTAGACTTTACTCAGTAATGAAAAAATATACTTCTTACAAAGTTTTTTTGAGTTGAAGTTAATTGCAGCGTGAGTAAAACAACTGACTTAATAGTTTGAGTGATGTTTGCTCGAAACATGTAAGTAGCTACAAAGAAAGCAATGACGTTACTACACCAGTGAGGGGCAGCAGTGCAGTCAAGAGTATTGTATTGTGCAGAAGAACAGAAGTAGAAGAAGAAGCAGGACTAGTCAGAGCATGCGTAATTTGTGCGCGCTTAGCTCGTGACTGGGGTGAATTGGCGCCAGTTTATCAGAATTTGTGGAAAGAAGCAGTGGACGGACTTTACCAGCTGAAGCTTCCTAACGTTTTAGAAGAATAATAAGGTAAGTAATCACGCAAACAACTTGTATGTGAATGTTTTTCCCCCGCTTGTCGCTATATTGCAGATATAGTAAATGTGTAACGTTACCAAATAATTTTTATATTATACAGTGCTGGAAGAACATGGTCTGAACACTTAAAAATAGTACTGTAGGTACCACAAATAGTCTCTAGATAGCCTAAAAAGCCATTTTAACTGTTAGATATGTTTTATAGTTTTCTGTTTTACCCCAAGTTGACACAGCAAGATGTGAAGTGAAGGCCAAGATTATCTTTCATCAGTGGCTTTAAAATACATGCTTGCCTTTAATAGAGTTATTGATTAATGTAATCTTTTTCAGTGTTTCCTTTATGATTTTATAACACCGTGTTAGTATTCTTTGTGTCCGTTATTAAAATTGGCTATTGTAATGTTTTAACATATAAATCACAGTATAACTATATCATTACACCGTTTTTAGATTTTTTTTTTAAGCTAAATTATTGTGGTGAGACCCTTTGCTTAATCTAATTTCACAACAGCATTACAGTACTATTTTGAAATGCAGTAAAAGAAAATATAGTATATAATTTATAGAAATGCGTACATAAAGTATTTTCTGTAATGCTTCTAAAACATGCACATTTTGAGAAATGAATGTGTCTCTAGTTTGTAAAGCAGAACTTCCTCTTAACTAAACTTTTTTTTGTCCTTTTTAGAAGAAGTGCCACTGACAGCTGCCTCCTGAGTGGTCTTCATTTCACAGATCTTGATACAGTGGAGGTAAGGACATTCTATTCTGAAGAAATCATAGTAGTGTATTAATTTGTGACAGTGTTGACTACAATGCCCTTTTAGTATTATGTTGAGAGACTAAGCCCATTTAGATTTATCTCCACTTTAAATAATTTCTTGGAGATGCAGTGGAGCTGTAAGCATTGTATTTTTTCTGCAGACAAAAGGGGACAGTTGTTAAAACATTATCGCCTAAAACATGGAGGCTTCACTCAGCAACAGCCAATACCATGTCTTCATAAGGATTGCTTGTGCACTTTCAAATCTTTTAATGCACAAAAAGTACACATCTGTTTGGCACTCTCAATCAGACGGACAAGCAAGTAAACCCAAAGTTGCGTTTCACTGCCAGTTATGCGAGTACATTGAGCCCTGCACTGAAGCTGAGTTTTTTAGACACTTACGCAGCCATTTGAAACTTAAACAAAGTGTTTTATGTCCATACGAAGACTGTCAATTTTAGAGTAATGTGTATTCAACATTTAATGCACACAAAAGCAGAGAACACAGTGGGAGTGCTACAACTCAATTTAAAAGTCAAATAATCTCAAACATTGAACAATCAGATCAACTGATTAATGTGGAAGATGAGCTTTCTTTACAGGATGACACTGAGTTTGAATCAGAATCAGAATGAGCTTTATTGGCCAGGTATGCTTACACATACGAGGAATTTGTTTTTGTGACAGAAGCTCTACAGTGCAACAGAAAGACAGCAACAGGACAGGGCACAGATAATAAAAGAATAATTTACAAATAGGCAATGTACAAATAGCAAAAACACAATATATAGACAATTATGGTGTACAGGTCTAATATGTGCAAATCTGAAATGAAAAAAAAAATAAGTATGTGTGTTGAATAAATAATTTATAATAGTGTTGTGTGTTCCACTTTTAATGTCAAGTGTTCATGAGATGGATTGCCTGAGGGAAGAAACTGTTCCTGTGTCTGGTCGTTCTGGTGCTCAGAGCTCTGTAGCGTCGACCAGACGGCAACAGTTCAAAGAGGGAGTGTGCTGGATGTGAGGGGTCCAGAGTGATTTTGCCAGCCCTTTTGGTCACTCTGGATGAGTACAGTTCTTGGAGAGTGGGGAGGGTTGTACCAATGATTCGCTCAGCAGTCCGGACTACCCTCTGTAGTCTTCTGAGGTCAGATTTGGTAGCTGAGCTGAACCAGACAGTTATTGAAGTGCAGAGGACGGATTCAATGATGGCGGAGTAGAACTGATTCAGCAAGTCCTGTGGCAGGTTGAACTTCCTCAGCTGGCGAAGGAAGTACAACCTCTGCTGGGCCTTTTTCACAATGGAGTCTATGTGATTGTCCCACTTCAGGTCCTGGGAGATGGTGGTGCCCAGGAATCTGAATGACTCCACTGCAGTCACAGTGCTGTTCATGATGGTGAGTGGGGGGAGTGCAGAGGGGTTCCTCCTGAAGTCCACGATCATCTCCACAGTTTTGAGCGTGTTGAGCTCCAGGTTGTTAAGACTGCACCAGACAGCCAGCTCCTTAACCTCCTGTCTGTAGGCAGACTCGTCACCGTCCTGGATGAGGCCGATCAGTGTGGTGCCGTCTGCAAACTTCAGGAGCTTGACAGAGGGGTCTTTAGATGTGCAGTCGTTAGTGTACAGGGAGAAGAGCAGTGGGGAGAGAACACAGCCCTGAGGAGCTCCAGTGCTGATCGTACGAGTGCTAGATGTGTATTTTCCCAGCCTCACTAGCTGCTGCCTGTCTGTCAGGAAGCTGGTGATCCACTGACAGACAGAGGTGGGGACGGAGAGCTGAGTTAGTTTGTTCTGAAGGGTGTCCGGGATGATGGTGTTAAAAGCGGAGCTGAAGTCTACGAACAGGATCCTCACAAGTCCCTGGTCTGTCCAGATGCTGCAGGATGAAGTGCAGTCCCATGTTGACTGCATCATCCACAGACCTGTTTGCTCTGTAGGCAAACTGTAGGGGGTCCAGTAAGGGTCCAGTGGAGGACTTCAGATAAGCCAAAACCAGTCTTTCGAATGACTTCATGACCACAGATGTTAGAGCCACAGGTCTGTAGTCATTAAGTCCAGTAATTTTGGGTTTCTTTGGGACGGGGATGATGGTGGAGCGTTTGAAGCATGAGGGGACTTCGCACAGCTCCAGAGATCTGTTGAAGATCTGTGTGAAGATGGGGGCCAGCTGGTCAGCACAGATTTTTAGGCAGGCTGGTGACACACCGTCTGGGCCTGGTGCTTTCCTTCTTTTGTTCTTCCTGAAGACCTGGCGCACCTCATCTTCGCTGATCTGAATTGCAGGTGTGGGGGAGACGGGGGTTGCTGGAGGTGTGAATGGTTGTGTGAATGGTTGTGTGGAGAGGTGTTCAGGGCGGGTGTGGGGTGTTTTTTCAAACCTGCAATAGAACTCGTTCAGGCCGTCTGCCAGGTGTTGATTCTCCAGAGTGCTGGGGGATGGTGACTTGTAACTGGTGATTTCTTTCATACCTTTCCACACTGAAGCAGAATCACTGGAAGAGAATTTGTTCCTTAGCTTGCCGGAATAATTCCTCTTTGCCACTCTGATCTCCTTTTCCAGTGTGTATTTGGCCTGTTTATACAAGACTTTATCCCCCTTTCTGTAAGCATCTTCTTTGGCCTGATGGAGCTGTCTGAGTTTTGCAGTGAACCATGGTTTGTCGTTGTTGTAAGTTAGATGAGTCTTGGTAGGAATGCACATATCCTCACAGAAACTGATGTAAGATGTTACAGTCTCTGTGAGCTCATCCAGATCATTTGCGGCAGCTTCAAGTCCAATCAGTAAGGTCGAAACAGGCTTGTAAATCCCACTCTGTTTCATTAGTCCATCTTTTAACAGTTCTTAATACAGGTTTTCCAGATTTGAGTTTCTGCCTGTAGGTCGGTATAAGATGAACCAAACAGTGATCAGAGAGTCCTAAAGCTGCTCGTGGGACAGAGTGATATGCGTCCTTTATCGCTGTGTAGCAGCGATCCAATATATTACTGTCTCTGGTGGGACATGTAACATGCTGTCTGTATTTTGGCAGTTCACGGGAGAGATTTGCTTTATTAAAGTCCCCGAGAATGATTAAAACAGAGTCCGTGTGTTGTTGCTCTGTCTCTGTGATCATATCAGCGAGTTTCTGTAAAGCTGAGCTCACGTGCGCTTGCGGAGGAATGTAAACACTCACGAGAATGAACGAGCAAAACTCCCGCGGCGAGTAGAAAGGCTTGCAGTTAATGAAGAGCGTTTCTAGATCAGAACAGCACATCTTCTTTAACACAGTTACATCTGTACACCACCTCTCATTGATGTAAAAGCACGTCCCGCCGCCGCGTGATTTCCCCGTTGATTCTGCCTCACGATCCGCTCTAATCAGCTGAAAGCTCGGAAGATGTAACGCGCTGTCCGGAATGGCGTCGTTCAGCCAGGTTTCCGTGAAACACAGAGCAGCAGAGTTTGAAAAGTCCCTGTTTGTCCGGGAGAGCAGAAGGAGTTCGTCCGTTTTGTTGGGTAGAGAGCGGAGATTCGCGAGATGGATGCTAGGCAACGCCGTTCTAAATCCGCGTTGTCTGAGCTTCACGAGCGCGCCGGCTCGCTTCCCCCGTCTGCGCGTCCTGAAGCGTTTGACCAGAGCTACGGCTCCGCCAACAACAATGTCCAGCAAAACGTCCGAATAATCAAAAACCGGTAAAAGATTCTGTGGTGTGTTCTGCCGAATGTTCAGCAGATCATCCCTGGTAAAACTGATGGTGTTTGAGAAACAAAAAACAGGAAAAACGAACAAAAACAGTACAAACACTGAAGAGCAAAGCACAGTAGCTGCCATTTGCGGCGCCATCTTAGATCTATAAGAAGAGTCTGTAGATGACCTACAGGACTTGGAAATTCAGCACTAAGTGTAGTGTACTAAAACCGGCGGAAAATGAAAAGTTGTGATTTTCTAGGCCGATATGATTAGGAACTATACTCTCATTCCGGCGTAATAATCCAGGAAGTTTTTAGCCGTAACATGAGCGCAGCAGGCGCAGTGATATCACGCAGCGCCTGAAAACAGCCAGACCCTCTTGCTTGCACAGGGAGCGTGTTTTGCAAGCTGGGGACTATTTGCACACGCGCTGCGTGATATCACTGCGCCTGCTGCACTCATGTTACGGCAGCAGAGTTCCTGGATTATTACGCCGGGATGAGAGTATAGTTCCTAATCATATCGGCCTAGAAAATCACAACTTTTCATTTTCCGCCGGTCTTAGTACACGATGTAACTACTGAAGAGGCAAGTTTTAAATAGGAAAAATATTTAAACTCTTTGGTCATTTTTGAATGCGATGCTACTGGTCTAATTGGATTCAATGATCTATGGTAAGCTATGCTAAAAGGGCTATCCCCAGACCCGGAGATCGGCTGAATGGATTCAAAAATGGTAAAACTCAATTTATTAACTCTGGGAGAGTTGGAGAATGAGCCTATTTCTAAAAAAAGTGGAGTGTACCTTTAACAAACTGATTGGCACTGTAACTTTAGAATGCTGCATGATCTTGAATTTCATTTGTTTTTCATTATCTACTTCTAGAATCCAGATGTGACAGCAATGCGCACATTTGTGCTACGAGGCCTACCTCTCATGCTTGGTGATGATGCCAGTAACTTCTACAACACCTGCTTCGTAAGTTCTCAGTTATATTTTAGTTCATCCAAAAAGTAAAAGTGGTCATCTATTGCACATCTGTGTGCTCTATTGAAAGTGTGTATTAGGGATGCTCATTTCGGTTAATTTTCCTGACCGACAACCACGGCTCGTTAACCGAACGTTAACCGATCAAATTTGAATAATAAATTAGTATTAAATAAAAATAGAATGGACAAGTATCTGTGATGATACATGAACAAATACAAACATTTTATTTTAACCTGCAAACAGGAACATACTGAGCAAGAACAAAAACGGATTCACATCTCTTCAAATTATCACGCACCAGCAGCGCTTCTAAAACACACGCTGAATCATGTGCTTTGAAGAACGTTACCGGTCTTGTTCTTCCCGTCGGACACAAAACTATAGCAGGCCTACCTCAGTGTACAACCTATCTAGTTTGCTTATTTGTTTTTTGAAGTAACGTGTACATACGGATAGACTGGAGCGCTGCCTGTTAACTGTTAGACCCGCGGCAAAAACACCATCACAAAAAATTCCGTCAGTTTGCGGTTCGGAGCTTTTCATCCACTGTCATATGTTTCTATTCACAGCACGTGTTTGCAGCATTGAGCAATAGCCAATCACGGACATATCTGTTGATTTCACTCACGCGGTGGCCAATCAGAGGAGATTAAGTTAAAATCCTTTCCCATCCAAAATGCCGGTGTTCAGTTCTGCTGACACGTTTGCGAATTCTCTCATTAAAACAATGAAAGTGTAGACATGATGTAAATAAGAGATTAACTGCGCAGTGTAAAGGTTCTTTTATTACTTTTTATTAACTTTGTGAGATCGTGACGAACTACAGTAAGAGTGACAGCTCCAGTGATTATAAGGGAGTCGAGTGTCCATTGCGCACTTTCTAGGATATAACAAGATTCATAATTTGAATACATTCATTCATAACCATTTATCCTATATTGCCACTTGCCATTGTGTTGCGTATGCTATAGTTAACTAAGTGAAGGTGAAGCAGGCTTGCTCAGCGAAATATGTCTGTATAGCCTCGGCACACGCGAATGAGTAAATGAATAACTTACATAGCATTGTTTTCTTTCACCATGCAGAAAATGTAAAAAAAAAATAAAAATAAAGTCCTTTTAAACCATTTAACTGATAGTATTAATCGGTTAAATTTAGGGGTGCGTGATAAATATCGGCCGATAATTAATGCGCATCTTGTCAGTAAAGCCTGTTCTCTAATCAGCGGTAAATTCCAACACGTGGGTGATTTCACATTGAGCAGCATTTACTACACAGAGCCGTTGTTCACTGACAAGCTGCGCAAAACCACGCTGATAATGAACATGGATTTGCGCAGCTTGTCAGTAAACAACGGCTCTGTGTAGTAAATGCTGCTCAATGTGAAATCACGCACGTGTTGGAATTTACCGCTGATTAGAGAACGGGCTTTACTGACAAGATGCGCATTAATTATCGGCCGATATTTATCATGCACCCCTAGTTAAATTGGCTTGCTCTCGGTTAACGGTTAAACGGTCAATATGAACATCCCTAGTGTGTATACCAAAAAATTAACTCATTAAACAAGGTGAGTCCTGTGTACTCTCTGATGTCTGAATCAACCTAAACCTAGGACTTTTCATATTCTCTTGAAGTATTAAAATCATATTGCAAGTCATATGTGTTATGTACAATACCAGTCAAAAGTTTGGAAACAGTAAGGTTTTTATTGTTATTAAAGAAGTTTCTCATGCAATTTAAGTACTATACCTTGAATATTTATGAGTTGTGATAAAATAAATAAAGAAACAAAGAACAATGCATGTAAATACCTAATTGGTAATGGCCAATAGGCAATGTTGGCAGGGCAGATAACTGACAATTAATTATGCCTTTCAAAGTTTCCCTGTTGTAATATTGTTATTGTTTTGTTTTCATACAGGCTTCAGATGTTGATGAGGCCTGGGCACAAGTACCTTTTGGGGTGCTGACTGTCATTGAAGAACACATACCTCTCTTACCAAATCAACTGTACCATTTTGGTGACAATAAAAAATAATCACAATCACAAATTGTTTTACTGTATAAAAACTTGTTTATGAAGTTTACATCAGATATATATCAAGCAGATCTGCATTTATGGTTAATTCAATTCAGTTTTATTTATACAGCACTAAATCATAACAAATATTATTTCAAAGCACTGTTAATACCTAACTCAAAACACAACATTTCAACTTTTTATATATATATATATATATATATAAAATGTATATATATATGTATGTATGTATGTATGTGTATATGTATATGTGTGTAGATGTATCAAATATATACTACCAAAAGAAAAATATACCATCTGACATTTAACAATCTTCTGTGTGGGTATCACACTAATGTGTTGTTAATGTGTGTTAAATCGTGAATGCTGTGCTAGATACACGCCAACAGCCTCATCTTGTTGATCCTCTGGAGGGATCTGGAAAGAGGAGCAGGTGTAGTGGAAGACTGTGGAGTCTGTGGTGACCTGCAGTATTCCTCTCTCAGAGACTCCATGAGGCCTGATGCATATGCTGGGAGAAGCAAACACAAGTTTAGATCACATTCACTGCTGACCATGCTTTTCCACTTGGCCTCCATCACATCTGCTTCTCCATTAGGAGTGGAAGCTGCAGTCCAGTAGAGGTGATTCATAACAGCTGGCCTCCACTGCTTCAGATCTTCACACTCCCTCATTACTTGCACTGTCTCCCAAAGCCTTATAAACAACTGGGGTAAAGTTGGTTTTATATTCGCACATTCACACATTTCCGTGTTCAATAACTTTCTAATTATATGTGCAATAAAGTTATTTTTTTGTAAATTCTAATCAGCGATATCATTGTCAACCTACTACATTTTTTTTTTTTCACAATCGATCAAAATGGCCAAGTATTGTTTTAATGTCATACTTACTTGCGAATGTCCGCTGAATGTCCAATGTAGTGTGGTTAAAGTAATTGAATGCAGATATCCGAATGTGTGAATATAAAACCAACTTTACCCAAGTTTATAAACACACCACATGACAAAAAAAAAAAAAAAATTACCAATTAGTTGTGCAAACAATGTCACTAAGCTGTAACTAGACTTGATGGTTATAATATTAGCAAACTGAGGTTAACTTACCAGCTATGCCTTCTCATACGGTAACATTTTTACACGGTTTTTAAAAATATTTAGCTAATGCTTACAAGCTAGCTGCGGTGCTTTACAACAACTTATACACGTCTCGTTATTTAAATAATTATGTTCACTGATTTGGTAGTCAGCAAATGTTAAAAATCAAGACTTACGGTGTACAGTTGACGTTTTCGTGGAGCAGCATCTCTGACGGCGGCCGAACCACAGGCAGACCGGGACCCGATGAAGCTGCTGTGTGCACCGAAGAAACCGCACCGAGTCTCACTAGGTTCTTGCTTCGGCATCCCATGTGGAACTCATATTGCCAGGAAGATAAGCCTCTGGTGTAAACTGATCGCTAAGCTACACACCACCGCGTTTTCTCGAAGCAGATGCATCAGTGAAGTCCCGTCTCTTCAGCTGCATAAACGCACCGAGGCCCGGAAGATACCGTCCTTTTTCTTGTTAGGAAACCTGTGGACTCGATGTCCTGACAGGCTGAAGTTTGTGCATCCTCCACAAACACAATAATTTACCATGACGATGATAAACTGAAATAAAAACAACTACCGAAAACACACTGACTCACGCCCATTCAAAGCAGAGCCCGGCAGA
The DNA here is from genome assembly GCA_039654775.1 of Spinibarbus caldwelli. NCBI lineage: Eukaryota > Metazoa > Chordata > Actinopteri > Cypriniformes > Cyprinidae > Spinibarbus > Spinibarbus caldwelli. The sequence goes on along the minus strand of CM077225.1, from coordinate 36,902,160 downwards.
CAACTCCCTTATGTGACCTAATATGACGCGATGCTGAAAAAAAAAAACGTTTTTTGAGAACTGTCAAGGAAAGCGTATATATTCATTTGGATTTTTTTTTTAACCTGAAATATGCACTTTAAAAGACTTATGAATAGTCCTACTAATATTTCTATATTGCACATATGACTGTGTATATTACATTATATTATGCATGTGTAGGCTATAATTGCGCTGTGATCAGCGGCAGCTGAATGCAATCAGCGCATGCCAATATACATACGTAACCGAGACGTTCCCTCTCAGTCGATCACTCTCGACGTCACGTCGGTAATGACCGACTATGGGGTCCCTACCAAAGCGCCACGGATGCTGCCCCTTCCAGTGTCCTGTGCGAGCCTTCTTCGCCCCCTTGGTGTAGGCCGGGGCTCACAACAGAAGGCCAATCACTGTCGTCGTAGCACTACCCACTCAGTGAACTTGGATAACACTGGGAAATGTACCCGTTCTACTTGGAACAGGAACGTGCAGAAGCCCCATCCTTCCCGAAGGAGGTTTCGGAAGCACTTACACATATGAATCAACCATTTAGGTGCATATGGAAGATTAGAGGTGATTGTAATCCTCTTAAGAACGCAGACTGACTGCCGGGGAAACACGGGCTCTGTGGCTATACCGTGGACTTTACACATATGGGATCCAATTAGGTCTCTACATATGGAACCCAGCCCTCTACCAGTTCTCACGGATTCATTGAGTGAGGGCCTGGCACCGGACGCTCCGCCACGTCTGGCTGCCGAGGGGATGGAGGAGCTCGACAGGGTCTACTGTACGGACTCTCTGGAGCAGTTATAGCAACCCGACCTGAAGCCGGGGCCACTCAGTGCTTCTACCCGTTTGAGGTGAGAACACAGGAGGATACCGGCTCCACACTAACGTGTTAGGGGTCGCCCAGCCCGCAGCTCTACAAATATCTCCCAGCGAGGTGCCACGAGCCAGCGCCCAGGAGGATGCGACTGTTCTAGTAGAGTGAGCTCTCAACCTGAGCGGGCAGGGCACACCCTGTGCCTGATAAGCCAGGGTGATGGCGTCCACTATCCAGTGGGCCATCCTCTGCTTGGAGACGGCATTCCCCTTCTGCCGGCCTCCGTGACAGACAAAGAGCTGGTCTTAGGTCCTGAAGCTTTGTGTCTGATCTACGTAGCATCTTAAGGCTCGGACTGGACAGAGCAAAGCCAGGGATGGGTCTGCCTCCTCCGGGGGCAGCGCTTGCAGGCTCACCACCTGGTCCCTGAAGGGAGTAGTGGGAACCTTGGGCACATAGCCGGACCGGGGCCTCAGGATTACCTGGGAGTCAGCCAGCCCAAACTCTAGGCACAATTCGTCGACCGAAAATGCATGCAGGTCCCCTACCCTCCTGATGGAGGCCAATGCAAGCAGGAGCAGAGCCTTCATTGATAGAAACTTCAGCTCGACTGCCTGCAAAGGCTCAAATGGGGCCTGCTGTAGTGCCCTAAGCACTAGAGTCAGGTCCCAAGAGGGTACAGAGGGGGGCCGTGGAGGATTTAACCTTCTCGTCCCCCTTAGGAATCTGATGATCAGGTCATGCTTCCCCACTGACCTGCCTTCTACGGGGTCGTGGTTAGCAGCGATTGCAGCCATGTAGACTTTAAGGGTGGAGGGAGACAGCCTTCGCTCCAACCCTTGCTGCAAGAAGGATAGCACGACTCTTATCGGGCATCTTCGGGGGTCCTCTCGATGAGAGAAACACCACTCGACGAACAGGTTCCACTTCAAAGCGTAAGCATGTCTTGTAGACTGCGCCCTTGCTGAAGTGATGGTGTCAACTACCCCTTGGGGTAGGTCACCTAGAACCTCCGCGTCCCGTCCAGGAACCAGACGTGAAGTTTCCAGAGGTCTGGACGTGGGTGCCACAGGGTGCCCCGTCTCTGAGTCAGTAGATCCATCCTCGGAGGAATCGGCCAAGGAGGGGCTGTCATGAGGAGCATCAGTTTCCGGGAACCAGGTCCGGGTGGGCCAGTAGGGCGCCACTAACAAGACCCGCTCCTCGTCCTCCCTGACCTTGCACAGTGTCTGTGCTAGAAGGCTCACTGGGGGGGATGCACGCATACTTCTGCAGGGCCCGCGGCCAACTGTGTGCCAGTGTATCCATGCCGAGTCTTCCCTCGGTCAGGGAGTAAAACAGCTGGCAATGAGAGGTTTCCGGAGAGGCAAACAGGTCTACCTGAGCGGCTCCGAAACGACTCCAGATCAGCTGGACCGTCTGGGGATGGAGTCTCCATTCTCCGGGAAGCGCAGCTCGTGACAGTTCGTCGGCTGCCCGGTTGTGCAAGCCCGGAATGTGAATGGCACGAAGCGACCTCAGATGCTTCTGACTCCAGAGAAGGAGGTGGCGGGCGGGTTGCAACATGCGACGGTTGTCGGTTGATATACGCAAAGGTCGCAGTGTTCTCCAATTGATGTGCCAGTGTGGTTAGGGGCCCGTCCAAAACCCCGATACTGCAAGCCCGATGAACGTGGCCCCCCCAGCCGGTGGTGGAGGCATCCGTGTAAACCACAGCATGCCTGGAGACCTGTTTCAGGGGCACTCCTGCCCGGAGAAACGAGAGGTCTGACCACGGGGTGAAGGTTTGGCGGCAGGCCGGTGTGACTCGGACCTGGTGAGTGCCGCGTTGCCACGCCCAACTCGGGACTCGGCCGTGGAGCCAGTGTTGAAGCGGTCTCATATGAAGCAGTCCCAGCGGCGTGACTGCCGCTACAGCTGCCATATGCCCCAGGAGCCTCTGAAATTGTTTCAGTGGTACCGCCGACCTGCTCTTGAATGTATTCAAGCAGTTCAACACCGACTGAGCACGTTCCTGCGTGAGGCATGCTGTCTGATCGACCGAATCCAACTCCATACCGGGAAAAGAGATCCTCTGCGTCGGGGAGAGTTTGCTCTTTTCCCAGTTGACCCGAAGGCCCAACTGGCTGAGGTGCCGGAGCACCAGGTCCCTGTGTTCGCACAACTGGTCCTGAGACTGAGCTAATATGAGCCAGTCGTCGAGGTAAAGGCAAATGCCCTGTTCTCTCAGGGGAACAAGGGCTGCCTCCATAACTTTCGTGAAGACATGGGGCGACAGGGACAGCCCGAAGGGCGGGACCTTGTACTGATATGCTCGTCCTTCAAACGCGAGCCGCAGCAATGGTCTGTGGTGCGGAAGGATCTACACATGAAAGTACACGTCCCTTCAGGTCGATCGCTGCAAACCAATCTCAGGGACGGATGCACCCGGAGATGTACTTCTGCGTCAACATCTTGAACGGTAACCGCTTCAGAGGGCCTGGTTCAAGACACGCAGGTCCAAGATCGGTCGTAACCCACCGCTTTTCTTGGGTACAATGAAGTAGGGGCTGTAGAACCCCATCCCCATTTCGGCTGGAGGGACCGGCTCTATCGCATCATTCGCCAGTAGGACTGCGAACTCTGCACGCAAGACAGGAGCATCAGCCGCCTTCACCAGTGTGAAGCGGATGCCGCTGAGCTTGGAGGGGGACGCCGGGCGAACTGAATCGCAAGCCGAGTCTGATGGTCCACAGGAGCCAGCGAAACGGTTGGGCCTCACAAGCTGGACCAGCGGGACCACCGACATACCCGCGGTGGGGCAGCGAGGTGGAACGCAGGGACCCGGTCCATGGACGGACCAAAGAGGGGTCTGAGTGTGTGGTGCACGCTTACCTGGTTCCACGGTTGGCAGAGGGTGCATGAGTAGGGCCTTTGATGACGCTCTCGAACCGCCCGCTGCTGCCTGCTGGCGAGAGAGGAGGATGAGTGTGGTCCGGTGTTGTTCCGTCCGCGACTCTCCATGCCCTCTCGGGACCCAGAGACAGAAAAACCTGCTCTCCTGTCGAGATTTTTTTTTTTTTTTTGGAAACCAGATTCTCCACCCGGCCCTCCTCCGGGGGAGGGAGAGGTGCATTCACACCCCCCAAAGAGCAGATCCTCTTTCTCTGGGTCGCCCGTCCTAGGGCCTCTTGCTTTTTTGCTCACTGCCAGGTTGACGGGGGCCTGGACGGGCGGGGCGGCCTGCCTACGCCCAGCTCCACGGCGCCGCTTGCTTCAGGCTGCTGCGGATGCGGCACAGGAGCGGGTGTGGACGCAGGGGGCCGCCCTCGGCAAGGAACAGCCTGGGGCGCTGCAACCGGTGGACGGGTGAAGGCAGCAGCTACCCGCCGGGGCAGGATGTGCGCCTCAGTCTGCTCCTGTGCAGCCGAGAACTGCTGGGTCCAGTTCTCGACTGCGTCGCCGAAGAGGCCGGTCTGGAACACAGGGACCTTGAGGAACCAACTTGTTGGCGTTCCTCATGTCGACCAGACACAGCCAGAAATGGCACTCCTGGACCACAAATGTGGACATCGCATGACCCAGAGAACTCGCAGTGGCCTTCGTCGCTCGGAGCGCGAGGTCAGTGTGGTTCGGAGCTCCTTTTAGAACTTACGGGTCGTGCTTTAGCCTGAAGAACCTGCAGTAACGCCGTAGCGTATAAGGCGGAGGCAGCTTCTCCACAGGCCACATAGGCATCGCCGGACAGACCAGACGAGTACCTACAGACCCGGGGGAGGAGGCATGGTTTACCCTGCCGGGCGGAGGCGGTATTAGGACACAATTGTATTGCAATCAACCGCTCCAAGAATGGCATTGGGGCAGGGTGCTGAGAACCAGCGCGGACCACCCCAAAGAACCAATCGTGCAACCTTGAGGGCTCGGGACACGGTGGAGGTCTCCACTCGAGCCCTACCCTCACGGCGGCCCGGGAAAGCATAGCCGTCATTTCCAGATCCGATTCAGGCATTGCTACAGTCCCGAGGGAGAGCAGCGCAGCCGAATCTTCCTCTCCAGAAAGCTCCGGCTCACCCTCCGATGCAGCAATCGACATCCGGCCGTCAGGAGGAGCGCCGAAGGATACCACTGGTATGCTCTTTGAGAGGGCCTAGTGCGTTCCCTCGGCCGCTCAACTGGTTGCGGAGCGCAAGAGGAGCGATGGTCCCTCGAGGGTTGGTTCCCTGGAGGGTTTGCCACCACTATGACCCTCAGACCACCCGTACTACCGCCTGAAGTAATTCTCGCCTGTCTGCAGCCAGGACGAGAACCAGATCAAGGCAGGCAACGGAGCTCCACCTGTTTTTGAGGTAACGGAGCCAGGTCTGCAGCTCCGAGATGATTACCTTCCCGCAAGGAGAAGATAACTCATCCACGAATGCCACCTCAGTGTGCTTTTATGCCCAGACACGTGAGGCAGTGATCGTGACCATCACCCAGCGCCAGGTAACGACCGCATCCAGAAACGCACGGGTGGTACGTTGTCTATAGCAAGGCCCAATTCATCTTTATAAAGATGTAACGTCGAGTTTGCCAGACGGAACGTCGTCATTAAAAAGACGCACCCGTGAATGCTCTTTTAGGAAAAAAACTCTTTTAGCGTGCTGAAGCGCACAGGGGAGATGGCTGCCTGCAACACAAACAGGGGGTAGTGCAGCCTGCTGTGTGCAACCCACTCGACACGGGAAAACCACCACCACTGAAGCGCCGTACCACCAACACCAAGAGCTCCAAAGAGCGCGCTGAATTCGTTCAGTCTTCTTCTCTCAGTAGAGTAGTCAGGAGCAAAACGATGTATTCGCTCGGCTCCGAAGCGAAAAGCTGAATATGCGCTGCACCAGCTGCCCTTTTATACTCACGCTGTGATCAGCGGCAGCTGAATGCAATCAGCGCATGCCAATATTCATTGGCTCGTTTTGATACACTCGAAGTAGATTGGTCTCTCTAAGCAAGATCCCATAGTCGGTCATTACCGACGTGACGTCGAGAGTGACCGACTGAGAGGGAACCATGGACTTCTGGTTTTATTTGTAGTGAAACCATGGTTACTATAGTTAAACCATGGTAACCACAAATTAACCATGGTTTTCCTATACTAACCATAGTAAAACCATGGTTAATTTGTAAGGCCTCTTTTTCTCTTTACTTTAGCCTTCTGTCTACACTGCAACAGTGTATTTGAAAACACTCTGTAAAGTGGATACATTTGAAAATGCCATTTTTGTGTTGTAGTTTGGACTGTGAAAGGTATTTAAAAAGGTTGACACGTTTAATCATTTGACACATATTACACCAATAGATATATCCAAAGTTCTATCATGAAACTCTAGAATGGTGCAGTCTGATAGGTCTAACTCAATCTGACATAATGACATCATCACATGGTGCAGCTGATTGGTTCTTTTTGTATCAGCAGCCAATGAGCTTGCAGCTCAGCATTCAAATACTTGGCTAGTGCTTGCTGTAGCAGTTGCAGCATGCTTCAGAAAGCTTCTGAAATCAACATCTAAGATAAGTGAATGCTTTTTCACTCCATATCACTGTGCATATTTAGCTGCGTGACCTCAGTGCCACTCATTAATTCATAAGCTGATGTTTTCATTAGCTGTGCTGAGTGTGTGGTTGATCAGCTGCACACATGCAGCATCTAAGTTACACTCTTTTATCGCTTCTAGTGGCTACTATAAATTAGAGAATAAAGTTATAGCAATGACAATTATTAAATGACTTAAATTATGATATTTTGCTCAGGTGGGTGCTGGGGTCTTGTCTATCAGATTGCAACGTATATATCCATTTATTAATTAACAATACACAAAGTGCATGTCTAATTAGAGTCAAGCCAGTCGGTGTGGTAGCCCAGGCACACAAAGTCATAGGCCACTAGTGTTAAGCCGGTCGGCATGGTAGCCCAGGCACACAGATAGTAATATGTGGTTCACGTGGCTCTTCGGAGCAGCAGCAGTACATATATCTTGGTTATAGATCTGCTTGTTCGGGGGTGTTTTGTCTATCCAGTCTGTTCATTCGTGTGTGGATATATGCATGTGCACTGATGCAGCAGTTTATATTCTTACACTCAGCAGAATGTATTTATCGGCTTGTATTGTCCATTTTTGTGTCTCCTGCTTTGTTGGGGGTTATTCATATATGTTATATGTGCAGCAGCAGCATGTTGTGGATGTATTGGCAGTAGCAAGTCTTGGTACTTGCTCTGCCGCAGCAGCAGCAGTGTAGCAGATCTATTCCGCCAGGACCAAATACATTAACATTGTCATGTACATTACCATGCAAAACACTCCGAGAGCTGTCAACTACACTGCCGTTCAAAAGTTTGGGATCAGCAAGATTTTTAATGTTTTTTAAAGTAGCATCTTTTGCTCATCAAGGCTGCATTTATTTGATCAAAAATAGAGAAAAAAAAAACTGTAATGTGAATATTCAAACATTTTCATGACAAAAAATGACCTCTGATGTTAACTGAGGTCAAAATCAAACTATGAATCCCATGTTGGTCTCTGACTTTAGGACCTCACTGTCTACGCTATTTTATCTTTTGTTTCTTTGGAATAATCTTTAATCTTCTTTTACATAGATGTCTTTCAGATTCACAACAAATGTCCTTACATTAACAATGGTTTGTAATTCATAAAATAAATCCGTTTTAAAGTTTTAACTGTGTATCACAACATGCCTTTTTTTAGTCATTTTGCAATTTCATTCAGTTGAAATTTATTGTGAAATTTCAGGTTTTGGCCAAAATATCATTGTTTAAAAATTATTTAGTCTCTTAAACAGCAGGTGGTTTCTGTAAAAGAAAAAAAAAATGTATACAATTAATTAATGCATCCTTCTTTAGCAAGTGTACGAACGAGTTCACTGATGCCGATGTATCGCTCCCTATGTTCTGGAGTTTGGCTTTCCTCTCTTGAAGGCCAGTATTCAACCCAGGTCTGCTCTCCAAAAATATACTGCAAACTGAAAACAACAGAAAAGTGAAGACAATACTGTTCATGTATGCAGATTAAATCTACTGAAAATCTATAAAATCTATATCTATAAATCTAGAAATACTGGCGCCTACCGTCCACCATGAAACGCCAGGTCAGTGGATGGGCCCATGATGAGGTACGACTTGTATTCTTGTAATGCCAAAGATTCTCTACATCTAGGATGAGCCTGAAAAATCCTCAACAGCCCCTCAACACCATTATCAGTGCCTATAGGATAGTACAGCAGTTAGGATGTGAGCTACATTCACTCAAACACACATGAACATGCCAGTGCATTCAGAGAGGATACTCTACAACAGGGGTACCCAAACATTTTTGTCAGCCAAACCCTTAAATTCTGCTGCTGAATCATTCAGACAAAAAGAACATAGATTGTTATGTAAAATAAAACAATTACGTGAATGTGAAAATACTGCATTCCCAAAATGAAAATTATGCAGGTATCAAGCAGAATGGAGTTCACGTGGAGCTGCTCTGAGATGCTAAAACAGACTAAATCTGATTTTATAATCGCACTAACAGAGGTTGTGTAACGAATGCATCACATTCAGTTCAAGGCAGCGGTTTAAAACAGTTAATCTAATCATAAACAGACTAAAGTTCACTTGAAGAATGAACCAAGTGGTGTCGATAAATTTGAAGTTTGATGTTTGAAAAAAAAAACAACACAAATGGAAAGAGAAAGGGCAATCTATATTATTATAGCTCTTATTATACTTCCACAGAAAAGTCCAATAATTTACTTGAAAAAGTGCAAAACAATCGTCCAGTCTACAGTAAAGTCAGTATGTACATTAACAATGATTTAGGACAAATATAATATAATTTAATGGAAAACCATATAAGTGGTGCTCTGTGGCGCAGCAGGATTTTGAACTTATTAATTGTTCTATTTCTTAGGAAAATATTATTTTATTTATTTTCATTTTACATTTTATTGTTTCATTTTTAATCAAGTTTCCCCATAAACTGCCATTCCATATACTTTGATGGATACAGGAGAATAAGGAATCGTACCATTTCTCAGGACCTGCTCCACCTTTAACATATAGATGTCTGTAGTTTTGTCCAGAACCGTCCCCACCACTGTGACTTTGTAAGCTGTCAAACATATGTAACATGTTCCTATATAAAATAACTGTAAGACTGTATTTAAATGGTACATTTCTTTCATTTGTGAAAGTGCTGAGAATTTAACAGAGACAAAAGTTTTTACCATAACCCTTGTCATCTTCACAGGCTTTTTCCAAACGCTTAGAATTTCTGACCTCCTGTTTCTTCTGTTTATTGCAGCATCCTGTGTCGAGATATTTTCTCAAAATCTCATTATAGCCCCATTGTTAAATATTGGGGGCAAAAAAACTAAATTACATCTAATCTTATATTATTAATAAGGCAACACTTTGCAATAGTTAAATTCAATAAGATTTAACAGCATCTCTTTAAGCAAAGACTGTAAAGCACTTTATTCTCTTCCATTCATGTTGTGGAAGTGGAGTCAATAATATATATTAATACTTTGAATGTGTTATTTCAGTCAGTGTGTTTGCATGCACTTTAAAAGCTCAGTTAACCCTCAATCGGTCCCTGGGGTCAATATGACCCCAATCAACTTTTACTTAGTTAAAAAAAAAAAAAAAATGGTTCACTTCATCTCAGTGGAATACGATTTTGTGACTTTTCTTCATTATCTATCTATATTCACATTAAAAAAAAAAATTAAAAAAAAAAACTGGGCTTGATTCGGTTGTTCTGAAGGTATGTAAAAATGTTTTTTACAAATCTGTCCCTTGGGGTCAGTATGACCCCACTTTGAAATGAATGGGAAATGCGAAAAAAATGTATATATATTTTCTTCAATGGTCAAAAAAATTAAAATCCGGCATAAATCTGAAAATTTCCACACAGAAGTGAAGGGCTGGTACTACAGCACAAATGCAATGTATAAAAGACATGCTCACTCACATGCACATGCGCACACACACACAAACAAACACACACACAGGATTGACTGCAACAGAGGGCATTTTTATAGAAATTGGCAAATCAAATCAATAAATCCTGCATAAATCTGAAAATGTCCACACAAAAACGAAGGCCTGATACTAGAGCACAAATACGATGTGGAAAAAGCATACTCACTCACGTACATACACACACGCACACACACACTCTCTCTCTCTCACTCACACCCACCCACCATTCATATCTGCTTATTGCAGTTGTTTTTTTTTTGTTTTGTTTTTTGTTTTTTTTTGGTGTTGGTTTTATTTACATTTAAGTAAAATCAAATTGTTTTGATTTTACTGTTTAGATAGAAAAAAAAAATGTCCATGAAATCAAGTTTTAGTCACAACTTATGTGGCATTTCTGCAAATTTATGTGGCGTTATTGCAAAAGCAGGCACTTCAAAATACATCAAACAACAAAAACAAATTCTAACCTTTGAGAAAAAAATACTGTTTTTTTTTTATGTATTTTATAATGTTTCAATATATATTTACAAAATATATATCAGAAAAGTTGTGAGAGGAGCAGTTGGCCACATCCAGAAAAAAATTAATGGATCTCTATGGGCCTCTGCTGGATATATATGGTCATTACACTATTCTCTCAAAAACTTTTTTCTCTAACCAGCAGATGGCAAAATTCTACACCTAACACCTAGATCAATATCCAGAAACAACTTAAATCAAATTTAGATCATCATTTAAGTGATTTTTTTTCATAAAAAAATGTATAATTCACATGCAAGCTAATGGTGTATTTGAGGAATTTTGTGGTAAATAGGTACAAAAGTACTGCATGTCTCCCAAAACACAGCTTTAATGTATAGATGAGAAGTAAACCAAAAAAAATAAATAAATAAATAAATATATATATATATATATATATATATATATATATATATATATATATATATATTTATTTATTTATATTATTTTTATGATTAAAAATGTGTATATTTTTTACAATAACTATCAATTTTGGGGTCATATTGACCCCAAGGGACAGAAGAGTAAACAGAAAATTGGGATCCTTTGAGGGTAAAATCGACTGGAATTGTATTAGTCTAGTTTTTGTAAAGTCAGACTAGTGGACCTAAATAATGCAAACATAGCACTGTCCGCTTCAATTTTAAATATGCTACACAACATGAATGACATTTTGTGTGTGTGGTTGGATCTGATTCTAAGCCCCACATCCCTTGCTTATTGTTTCTAATGAAATTTCTGTGAAGTGCTTTAATTTTTTTTTTTTTTCTAAAAAAATGTTCAGAAACTAATTAAAGAATATTATGCATTAATGCAATTAAAAAAAAAAAAAAAAACACCATAAGGCAAACTAAGGCAATTAAATTGAGTTCAATGCATGGGCCTTCACTGGAAATTTGGCTATAACGTATTATTACAAAACAATCTGGACACTGATCCACTGATCTCGTGATCATTCAAATTATATTGATTCAGTTAACCTTTACTATGAAATTACAATTTTTTTTCAAACAATATTACTAAAAAAGAACATTCTGAGTGTGCAAGAGATTGTTACATTTCCTGTAATCAACACACACACGCACACACACACACACACACACACACACACATATATATGTATACATATATATATATATATATATATATATATATATATATATATATATATATATATATATATATGTATACATATATATGTGTGTGTGTATATAACCTTTTGCATCCTGGAGCTCAGAGATGCCGATGTATCGCTCCCTGTGTTCTGGAGTTTGGCTTTCCTCTCTTGTAGGCCAGTATTCAACCCAGGTTTGCTCTCCCAAGATGTATTGCAGACTAAATACAACAGAAAACACACTATTGCAAAACATATGTATCCATTTCTGTATAAATGACCATTAAACAACATTACATACATAACAGACACTGAGGCTTTGCTACAAAATCTGCCCCATACCCTTAAAAAAGGGCACTATATGAGCAGACAGATATTTTTCCAAAACCATAGTGGACATTATTAAGTGCACTCATTCAGCATAATGCACAACAGAGTTCAAGATAAATCGATTCATTACTACTGGAGCTGCCAGTTTGCTTAGCAAAATCTATGCAAAATAAGCTGCAGCCCTTCTGGCACAGTCAGTGTCCGAATTCACTCACTTATTTTCATTCACTCCTTCAACTGCACTATATTAATAAACTAATGTAGGGAATACAGTGAATGAGGGCATGGGGCGAAAGAGCTACAGAAAACAATCACACACCGTTGCTTCCCAAATTTACAGGATTGTACAGAATCCTGCAGCAGTGTCTCCAACAGGATTTTGTAAGACTGTTTTAATTTAAAATTGTAGGAAAATTGCAATACTTTTGTCTTAATTTCTTAGGTTAAACCCTCAAGCTTTTATTTTGGCAGAAAACTGCAGGTGCTGTGAAAACAGGTTTACAAATGTAAAATCTAGTGAAATGCTGTAACTTGTTGGAGAAAAAAAAATGTTGGAAATTATGTAAATGTATCTGTTGCAGACATTGTTGCAGATTATGAGAACTGTTAAAATATTCTTGGTTCTATAAGGTCCACCCATTGGCCCAACAACAGAATCCAATGGCGTGGGTGAAGGTATAATGCATGTACAGTAGGTCTTGACTTACATGTCTGCAAAGCTCACTTAATTTGTTAGGATTGAGTTTCAATTTTATTGTAGCTCTGTGTTTAATCTGACTCCGATTTTCAAATGATCATTAAATTTAGTTATATTTCTAATTAAGAACTGAACACAAATATTGGTTATGTATTAATTTAGATATTTGATTATTTTTAGGGTGACCATATGTGCCATTTTTATGGGACATGTCCTTACCAGGATTTCTATATTGCCAAAGTCTCTTTAAGACAATCATGTCACTCGGCGGCCATCTTTGAAATGCCTCTCGGGCATGCAAGTGCAGCTCCTATCTCTTTGAATGGGGAAACATCAAATTCTCCAAAACTGTTCACTAAGCTTACAATTAAATTTCATATTTGAAATCACCAAAGAAATCTGACAAAAACTGTATCATAAATGTTGTTTCTTTTGCTCAAATAGCATTATAAAAAGCTTATTTTTCAGGCCAGATCAGCCAGTCCGCATGCGCAGTCCTGAGCGCACGTCTCAGAGCGCTGACTGTTTCTATAGCAACCGGGACTTCTAATGGCAGCTGCAGTGACGCGCTGACTTTACCGATTAGCGACTGGTTCTTTCATTCAGAAGGCGGGGCTTCCTGCGTTTAAGTGGCCATATTGACCATAACGTTGCACTTTTCCCCATTCAAAACTATACCAGTGACATGTTTTGGGTATTCTATAGTCTTTTGATATTTTGAAACTAAATTAGCTCCTGCTTCAGAATAGGGTCAAACCCAACACAATACAAGCACAATATCAGTGAAGTAAGTGTTCATTTAGGGCTGCATGATTAATAGAAATAAAACCAAAATCGCGATTTGACTTGGTGTGATTTGTAATTAAATAAATATATGCATTGCATGCTTCTCCATCTCTGAAAGCACCGTCTGTGAGATTGAGTCAATTATAATGTGCATTTGAAAAAGCAAATTATAATGAGAAACATTCATAAACCACCAAACTCACTTTATAATGTCACTTGAAACTGTAATAAATGCTATGTGGATTAGCATTGCATTAAAAATATACATTTTTCTTATGGAAACATTGTCCTGGTGCCTAGTTCCTAAAACTAAGTTCCTAGAACTACCTGGTGCAAAAGCATGGCATCTGTTTTGTGAGAGTTCCTGAAGTTTGGCTTCATAGGGAAATCAGACTGGCCTTACATTTCATCATGAACCTGTGGAAACACTATGTAGGAAGTATTAACACCTACCTTCCACCTAGGTTTGTCAGGTCAACAGATTTGCCAATGATGAGGTACGACTTGTCTTTTACAAATCCTAAATATTCTCTGCAAACGGGACGAGCCAAAAATTGTCTCACTTTCCCCTCAACTTCCTTATCAATGCCTATAAGACAGAACAGGAAACACTTATACTGGGACGTCACAAACATCAGCTGCAGTTCAAATACGTTTCAGGCTATAAAAAACATTTCAGTATACTTGGACAGACACAAGGGAATAATAAACCGTACCTTCTTTCAGCACCTGTTCCACCTTCATGTCATAGATATCAACTGTCTGTTGTAGATCCATCTTCTCCACTGTGACTTTATAAACTGACAAACAGTTGTGTTATATTGGTGTTATATTAGAGCTGTGACACTGGATCTCAATGGCTGATGAAGGAGAACATGTTTACCATAATCTATGCCAGCTTCACAGGTTCTATCGAAACGCTCCTGATCACTGACCTGATTCTTCTTCTGGTAACTGCAGTTTTCTGTGTTATGAGATGTGAATTTTCTGGTATTTGTACACACATTCATAACACACCCATTCTCATTTGTCATTCTCATTTGTAATTTGCTTTGGAAAAAGGCTGAATTAATGCATACAAAATATAATAACAATACCTTCTGCACAGTAGCACAAATCTCCCTTACACAGTCTGTTTAGAGCACCATCTGTCCTTTCAGGGTGGTAGAACTTTGTACAGCGTGCACCTAAATGCATTAAATTTAGTTTAATTTAAAAAAATAAAATAAAATACTACAACACCCTTCTAACTACATTGAAAAAAAATAGTTTAGGATTTAGTTTGAAAAAGTTTTCAACTGTTACAAATAAACGGTAAGTGACACACTGAATTAAATATGTAAGTAGAAGTACTAAAATACTATTTTGTAAAACATAATCCAATAATCTTGGCTTTATTTTCAAGTACAATGTAGCACTATGAAACATTTCCAGATGATCAGCATTTCATACATGCCTTCAAGCTTAAACCTGAGCATTTGATTAAACAGCTAGGCCTGGCCTTTTTTCACAGTTTTGCACTTAAAACCAATCTGCTCTGTCAGTGTACTACTCCGGTATTTGTAGAAATCTGCTATGACAGAGCGACTTGTATTGATTTATTCCTTGCATTACTTACTTCAGCATATATTATTATTCTTATTTGTAAACGATTTTCACTAAATGATTCAGTATAAGTGTGTGTGCAGCTCACCTGGTGAGTAATATTCATATATTGTGACTGCAGCAGGTTGGAGCAGACCCACATTAAACAGCTTGTGCATTCTGAATGTAATTACTTCTTTCTGTCTTCGAGAAACCTAATGACAGAGAAACTTAGTACTAATTACTAACACAAATATCTTTTGCATACCATTGCATTTCACGTTAAAATGAAAGTTGATTAATATAGAATGTCTGTCGTTCTTATTACTTGGAGTCATAATAAAGGATGGAGCAATATGTTAGTTTAGAAACTGCAGTGCTTTATCAATACTCCATGTATGTGTTCGGCTAACGCATATACCATTATTGTTTCGGTCTTTACTACATTTGTTTTCTGACATGTGCTGTAACACAGCAGACTAATCACAACAGACTGGATCATCAGACCAATCAGAGCACAGTAGCTTCACGCAAAGGAGGGGTTTGGAAAGATGAATCTATGAACGAATCGTTTGAGAGTCATTGTGGAATAAGGTAAAATTAAATGCATATAAGAAAACGAAAGTGTTTTTTAACTTTGCATGCATGTAAACCTGTTGTTGGAGACAAATTATGAACCTTTCAAATAGCATAATAGGGGCACTTTAAAATGGTTTGGAAAACAATGAAATTTAAAGCATTTATGTCATAGCTGTCACCAAACTACATATTTCTTTAAAATGAAGTAATGCTGCATTCACGTGCTATCGGAATTATTGTTAATACGAGCTTCCTAGTCAGAAATTGGACATGAACGGCCTTAGATCGTATTTACGATAATTCCGATAGCACGTGAATGCATTAGACAGAGAGAGAGAGAGAGAGGGAGAGAGACAAAGAGAGAGAGACAAAGAGAGAGAGAGAGAGAGACAGAGAGGGAGAGAGACAAAGAGAGAGAGAGAGAGAGAGAGAGAGAGACACAGAGAGAGAGAGAAAGTATGAAAACATCAATCTGCTAAAATACCGTATCTAAGTAGAGGATCACTTTGTCCATCTCAAATTTCTGACTGTATCTCTCCTTCCCTGTGGACAACTAAGCACAAGAACATGAGAAAAAAAGCCTTAAATACATGACATGATAAATTTGGTTTATATCCTTTCTGGAGATGTGTTAGATTCCTCTTTATATATACAGTCATGTGAAAAAGTTAGGACACCCTATTGAATTCCATGGATTTCTATATCCAGACATAAAAATTTTCTCGTACTTGGCAAGTCTTAGTACAAAATAAAACCTCAGATGAACAATATCACATGACATATCACACCGTGTCGTTATTTGTTTCACAAAAATAAAGCCAAGATGGAAAAGCCATGTGTGACACAGTTAGGACACCCTTACTGTTAACATAGGAATTAAGTATTAATCAGGTAAGTATCAGTCAGGCACTACTAATCAAATACCTTTGATTAACTGATCAGCAGGTTCAGGTTCAACTGTTAAGATCTGCCACAGACCAGATATTTTTTTTCATAATTTCCTGACACAGAAAACCATGGAATTCAATTCATAGCTTTCATTCACATGACTGGCTCGAAGACCTGGAGCGCAAAACGTCCATAGAACAACAGCACAAGCCTGTCAATTTTCCATCTGTTTCCAAGCCGCAAATATTTAGATCACCTCTCAAAAGAATAAAACAAAGATATGCAAAGATATGCTCTGTGGTCACTAAAAATCCCATGGCACTTCTCGTAAAAGAGTAGGGGTGTATGGCAATACACAATAAAGCGCTATATAAATGCATCATTCATTCATTCATTCATACTCTTTACGAGAAGTGCCATGGGATTTTTAATGACCACAGAGAGTCAGGACCTCGGTTTAACGTTTCATCCGAAAGACGGTGCTTTTTGACAGTATAGTGTCCCCGTCACTATACTGGGGCGTTAGGACCCACACAGACCACAGGGTGAGCACCCCCTGCTGGTCTCACTAACACCTATTCCAACAGCAAACTAGTTTTCCCAGGAGGTCTCCCATCCAGGTACTGAAAAGGCTCAACCCTGCTTAGCTTCAGTGGGCAACCATTTGCAATCCATATTAAGCACTTGCCGCAATATTTCAATCATTAAACAGGGTGACAAAACGTTGCAAAAAACACTTAAAGTGCCTTAATGTATTTAAAACAGTGATATTAAAAGATCAAATTCAGTACACACCTTATTGATAATGTATGCTTTATATAGACAAGCAGCTGAGCCCTGAATATAAACGCAATGCGCGTTCATATTATGGGTTCATCTGCTTGCCTGTACAAAGTATGCATCATCAATAAGGTGTATACTGAATTTTGCCTTTTAATATCAGTGTTTTACTACATTAATACTTAATGTAACCCGTGTAAAAATAACTGACGGTCAGTGGAGCAAAGCCTCGTTTTGCCCTCCAGGTGGACGTTCCTATAAGGGTGTGACGTCACTTGAAAACTATCAATAGGGTGTCCTAACTTCTTCACATGACATATATATATATATATATATATATATATATATATATATATACACAGTATATATATATAGCTAGTAGATTTGAGACACATGCAGGGCTTGTAAAGCTTCTAGAATGGTATAATTTCCTCATTGCTATTAAAATGTGAGGCATCACTACATTAGTTTATCATCACAATACCGCTTCCAGATCTTTGCTATCCACTGTAAATCCTGTCGGTATGCCAATATCCAGAATAGTCATGGCGGAATCAATTTTATCACTTTTGTAGCTGTGAAGATGGAGATCAAAAGCAGATTTTATTAACAGGTTTTGTAGGTTGTGTAGTTTTGCTCCATGTTCTGTGTGTTTAAAGCTGTTTTCACACTAGCTTTTGATGTGAACCCAAGTCCAGTTAATCTCAGAATTATTATACTGTAGTAACATATGGCTGCTTGTCACAGAATAAACTGTCTTTGTGAAGTGAGTTGCATCTGTGTCAGAATGCAGTAAAACTGATGTCTCCATCAGAGTCATTATCTAGTGACAATGGTAACCAGCTGTCTCTAGTACTCACTTACACAAACATACCGCCTGTGGGAAAAGTGAGGCGGGATCGAACTTGGGCTCTGATCAATAAATAAAAACAAGTGTGAAAACAGCCTAAATAAGCACATGCTGATAAATTACAAATAAAGAGATACTGGTTCACATACAAGAAAGCCATAGTGAGCTGGTAAGTTTCAATGGCTCCTTCTTGTTTTGCTAAAGGGGAAAAACAATTAAAATAGTAAAAGAATATTCAGTGCATAAAGAGGTACATTATGGGTTACTAACTTTTAGAGGCTTGATCCATTTTAACAGTCAGATCAAAGAATGTACAGTCAGACTTCTTCTCAACAGGTCTGGCGTAGTACAGCGTCAGAACCTGAAAACAGCAGCACGTCTCAGATTAGATGTTCAAACGCTTTAATCTTGCTGTTGACTGTATAAATGCTCATGAACACTCACTGAGAGAGTGGCTGTTCCAGTTCCTCTAGCAGTGACATTGAAGTCCCTGTCTATGTCCACCTGTTGAGTGAACACAGATGTACTCGAGTCATCAGAATAAATTAATCAAATCCATACTTGAAGATTTCATTGAGCAAACAAACTTGACATAGACAATAAAAATTTTGAATGATGAACAACAGAGCACCCATTATTATTCATTTACTATGATATAACAAAATTTGAACTGATATGACCAGCAAACAATTTGAATCTAGTAGATGAGTTACTCCTCACCCTGTCTGACCGCATAAAATGTGCATTATCTCTTCTGAATGTCCATCTGACAGGTCTTCTTCTTCCTGCCACAGACAGCTCCACGTCCAGATTGAAGTTTTGTCTGTCCATCACTTGAGTTCTGTACTCTACCACGGCCTGGAACACCATGATGGTCGCCTAGAACAGACCGGTGCGGAAAGTGAATTTCCATATGGAGGTTTCCAGCAGCCAAACACAAACATTCTGTCCTCATTTACTGCACCACTTGAATTCAAAATTATAGACCAGAGTTGTATTTCTTAAATCAGGTTTTCTCAAACTTTTTGGAGTCAGTGATCCCATACTGTGGTAAGGGACCCCCTCATAACTACAACAGTGATTATGCATATGTTTACTACAATTTTTACTCATAGATGCCATTGGAACTTTTAATGCCATTTTAATTAATCTGGATTCAGTTTTTTTTATTTATTTATTCTTTTTTCTTCCTTAAATTTTCTGTACTCTGTTTTAATGGTTAAATTAAAAAGCAAATGAAATTAAACTGATAAAACCCTGCCCTGCAGAGTTTTGCTTCAACCCTAATTAAACACACCTGAACAAGCTAATCAAGGTCTGAAGGTTTACTAGAATGCTACAGGCAGGTGACTTTTAATTAGGGTTGGAGCTGAACTCTGCAGGGCTGCGGCTCTCCAGGACTGACGTTCGCCACCCCTGTGATAAAACATTCACAATTTAGTGAAAAATTATTATAAAATGCTTTCTTTCTTTCTTTCTTTCTTTGTTTCTTTCTTTGTTTGTTTCTTTCTTTTTCTTTCTTTCTTTCTTTCTTAGAAATTCTATATTGTCTGTTTTTTTTCCCCCTGGATTTATGATTTAATAAAAATGTATTATCAAAAATGGTGATAAGGAAATTAAGCAATGAAACATTAACTTTTTTAAAAATTTAATAAAATGAAAACTTAACTTTTTTATATATGTTTACTTTGGAAATGAAACATTAAAAGAATAAACATACTGTTGAAATTAAACATGGAAGAAAAATAAAGCGATTACTCCTTAAAAAAAAAGTTTTAATAATAGCATCATTGTAATTGTTATTAGTAGTATTACTTTGAAAAGTACATTCTACTGTACAATAGTGATTATTTCTGTCAAAATTTCTTCAAATTAAAGCGTATTTCTTTTTTGATGGGTTGTCGCGAAAGACCTTTGAGTTTCTGTGTGTATATGATTTGATGATAGTTCTTCAAATGAAATGGATAAATGATGGTGAAGTGACTCTCAGAGCAGCTCTAAAGATGAAGCTTATGTGTTAATGTTGTAACAGCTGGACAAATCACACACATTAATATTCATTATATTTAATGAATAATTCAACAGAAAAACTCGGAAGAACCGGAAAAAGTCAATTGCATCCGGCTGCATCCGGACACTCATTCAATGACCAAGACAATGCAAGTATAATATATATATATATATATATATATTAAGGAATCAAATACAGGACTGACAGCTGTATTCTGCTGCTGTGTGAACGTGGCCTCAGAGACACGCAGAAGAGTGCAGACTTCATATTTAAACAGCGGTCTTTTGTGCTTTAATATTCACAGACACTAGTCCATATAGTGTTTTCATTAAGTGTACAGCAATACTTTTGACTTATTCAACCAAGATTTGTGAAAGAAAAAAAAAAAGTGGCATTCCACACTATACAACAAATTCCATTTTTATGACTGGATTCTATGATTCCTTCCACATTTTCCACAGTGTGAAATTCATATGGACCTAAAAATATATGCCGAATGCCACTTCGAATCTCTGCTTTAAGTAGTCTAACTTATTTCTCCATCATTTCAGTTCAAATATTAATAGTATTAATAGTGTACCTGTGTGGTACCGGATCCTCCATAGTGAGACTGTTGTCTGGCCATCCAGTGCACTGCTTCTCCTGCTTTATCAAAGTCTTTTGCCTTCACAAGCGCCAGCACAGCATAAGCCGTCGCCTCTAGTGAGTGATGATGCTGTCCAGGGACAGTCCAAGACCGACCGGCTGTTTCAAACACAAAACAGGAATAGAAACAGGATTGGCTCGCTGTTTCCTCTTTTCATTAATGTTATTGGTACAAACAATCAACTATTCTTTCATAATTTCTACATGGGTTTGTTTTGTTGTTGTATGCTGTATAAAGTGAAACACTTTTTGTTGACATGTTGGTGTGACTGACCTTCTCCTTGGGTGGAGTGTCTCATCAAGATGTCTTTACTGAGTTTGTTCTCATTGGCCATGGCGTAGGACGTCATCGCAACAGCATAAGGATTGGTCAGTTGTGGAAGTCGACCTTCCAAGAAGGAAACAGCCATCCTGATGCTTTCATGCAGCCTCTATAAAGCATGTGTAAGAGATAAAATAAATTTATACACGTCTAGAATGACATAGGAGTGAGTAAATGATGACAGAATTTTCCGTTTTGGATGAACTATGTCTTTAAATGTTGTCACCTGAATGCTTGGACAAATTGTCATGAGGGTCCATAAATGATATATAATACAGAAAATTTTTAGACATTAATGAGATCAGAGATACATTTTGTTTGCCTTGACTCTATGGCCACATACTGACTGCAAAGTTATAGGAGCGATTTACAGAATTGGCAACCTCATGTGAATGTGAGAGTGAATCCTTTAAATGGTTTTAAAAAAATCATATGGTGTTTAGAATCAACTCATATATGGAGTGACTTTATGGACTTAATGTTGTTTAATCCATTTATGAGTCATGCCCAAATAACAACCTGTTGGAGGTCACGATATTTTGTATTTATTTGAATCTATCCAGCATTTGAATTTAATTAGGTTTATTTGGAGATAAATATTAAATTAAAATGTAGTATTTTTAATTAGGTTTAGTTTTGTTGTAGCCTGAATTTTTGGTTACCCCCATTAATGATTGATTTGTGTGTGCATCGAACAGCAGTAAACAGTAAAATATGAACACAGGATAAAGTTTCATTGTGTATGTGGCCAGTGATTCCAGGAAAAAAAAAAAAAAAAAAAGAGTTTGGAGCTCCAAACCTGTATGTCATTAAAACAAATTCACTTACATCAACTGATCTGGCACAGATCTCTCTGCCCTCTTGCATGGCAATCACGACAAAGGCCGTCAGAGAGACATCGGCATCTTTGCCCTGTACATCACCCTGGAATAAAGCACAAATAAACTAGACTATAACAAAAACAATCAGATTATGTGTGTGTTTTACACACACATTCAACAACAAGTTGTGCATTAATAAAGTGCAGTGTGCTGGTCTTGATGTAAATTTGGCTTCTGTGATGAGTCAAATATCTATGTGATTTCTTTTTGGATGTCTAATATTTGTAAAATTTAAATTCTGCTGTCTAAAGTTGTTCAGTACCTTTGCATTTAAAACTAAATAGCTAAATGTATATGTAGCCCCAGAAACTGCTACAATCGCCTCCATAGTCACTGCACCACATTGTTGTATTTGGTTTGTTTGTATTGTAGTTTGTACTGTAGATTCTTTATTGCATTACTGCTGGGGACCACAGTGAAATAAATCACTGGTTCGGGTTCATTGCATCTTTATTTTGTGAAAACAGATGGACACATTCAACAACATTCAACTTACCACCATCTCTCTATGAATTACACCTGAATCATCTTTAAAGGAGCCATCTGGCAGTTGTTTGTGGAAAACCAGCCACTTGAGAGCGCTGCAGATCACATTATCTTTTATATTTATGAGGTCACTGGCCATGGTGAAGACTTTGGCCACATATGCAGTCAGCCTTTAACAGAAAAACACAATAGCAGAAATAAATCAAATTTAGAACACATTATAATTATTATTACTACACACTAAAAAAAAAAATGCTGGGTGAAATATGGACAAACCCAGTGATTGAGTTGTTTTGAACCAGCAGTTGGGTAAAATGTTTAACCCAACCTTCTGGATAGTTTTATTTGACTCAACTATTGTTTCAAAATTACTGTATGACTGGCTTAAAATGAACCCAAAATATGTTGTAAACTAGATAATTACTAGAGGCATCAGCAATAATCAAAAAGTGAACATTTATAAATAAGCAATTTAAAAAAATGTATATTATTTAATTATTATTTATTGAACATATTAATAAATGTTAAATTCCAACCTATATTGGGTTCATTTTAAGCAAGAAATATAGTGATTTTTAAGCAATAGTTGAGTTCAATAAATCTAGAGAGGTTGGGTTAAACATTTTACTCAACCGCTGGCTCAAAACAAGCCAATCCCTGGGTTTGTCCATATTTCACCCAGCGCTGGGTTGTTTTTAACCCGCCATTTTTAACTTTATTTTTAAATTTTTTAGATTGTATTAAAAACTATTTAATAATAAAATGTAATATAGGAGAAACAAGGCATGAAAGAGAAAAACAGAAGTTTATTTCCGCAAAAATAATGACATCAAAATGAGTTTACCATGTGCTGCTCGGCCTGTGTATCCATGCAGCATAGGATCCATCTGATTTGCGGTAATTCAGCAGCTGTTGATAACCTTAATACAAAAAAGAAGTTTATCATCTATATATTGTATTATCTAAATATTTTTCTGCTTTTGATCTAAAGTTTTCATAAGAGCATCTTTGAGAGTACTTTATTAATTTTATTTCAAATCATAGTCAGATTCTACACATCTGTTGTGTCCTGCTGACCTGTGCTGATATGGTTAATGGCTTCATTTCGGCGCTCCACACCAACAGCGTCCCACTGATTGGTGCTGTCCAGATAATGAGTGGCAATGAGAGGTAAAGTCATACTGATCATGTTCTGCTCTCCATTACCACTGGGTTGGATAATAAGACGACCCATGAAGCTTCCACTGACGGCCTGCTCGACTGTCTGACTGATCTCTTCACCTGGAGGAATGAAAGAGGGAACACAGGCAGAGAATTCAGAATTCTGATTTTTATGTAACACTTTCACACTGTAAAAAATAAATAAAATAAATAAAAATGTTTCTTAACTTTTTGAGTAATCTTTTACATCGACATCGGATTATAAAGTTTAGTTTTAATAACTTCATGAAAGTGAATTTACTTTATTAAGTTTTCAATACCACATTTCATGTTCATTTAATTCAATTTGACTTATTTTCTTAAATCAATTAAATTCTTCTTTTATTTTAATTGTTCTTTTACATCAACTGCAATTCATTCTTTTGTTTGAAATGTTTCAGTCATGTTTCGGCTGACAGCTTTTTCATTCCCATTTAAATTCTTCTGCAAATAATAAGCAATCTGATGTCAACCATTGAAAAATATCAAATTCAAATGCAAATCAATTAAATTTCTCAAGATCTCAGCAGAGGATAATTAAACAACTCCACAATCATCATTACCACAGCTTCACTGTTTTTTTTTTTTTTTTGTTGTTGTTTTTTTTAATTGAAAATAGTTTTGTTTGAAGTCACCATTTTGGTGACTCTTGAGCCTTGGCTTTTTCAAATTACTTTTTCTCTGGCTGTAACTGTGTTTAGTTGTGGTAAAGAAAATGAGAGATGAAGTGGTGAATTGCTTATTTATTGGTGATGATATAATCATCATAAAATAATTTGATTCACTGATCACATCTGAAATCATTGCTGATTGTTAGGGTTTATAATCTTGCTAACGCATCTTAACTGAGCTTGCTGCAGCATTCACTCCAGCATTTGAAGAATTTGAAAAACATGATGGACAATAAGTTTGAAACTACTGTATCGTTTAGACACACACAGACAGCTGTGCCTCAACTTCACTAGTACTGTATTTGCTTTGAGACAGTCATTTAAAACAGTCATTTAAATCACTGTACAACAAGCATTTAAGTATCAAAAAAGATGATCTTCATCAATATGACAGTGTCCACCACTATTATTGACACCCTTGATAAATATGAGCAAAGGTGGCTGTGAAAATAAATCTGCATCGTTCATCCTTTTTATATTTCAATCAAAAAATTCACAAAATTCTAAACTTTCATTGAAGTAAAACAATTGAAAGTGGGGGGAAAATGTCATTATGAAATAAATGTTTTTCTCTAGTTCACGTTGTCCACAATTATTGGCACCCAATTATTGCAACGTCCTTTTCTCCTATAATGCCTGAAGAGTTTGGAGAACACCTGATAAGAGATCAGAGACCATTCCTTCAACCAGAATCTCTCCAGATCCTTCAGATTCAAAGCTCCATGTTGGTGCTTCCTCTCTTCAGTTCACCTCACTCATCTTCTATAGGGTTCAGGTCAGAGGACTAGATGGCCATGGCAGATGCTTGGTTTTGTGCTCAGTGACCCATTTTTGTGTTGATTTTGATGTTTGTTTTGGATCATTATCTTGATGGAAGATCCAACCACACCCCATTATAAGATTTCTAACAGAGGCAGTCAGGTTTATATTTTTTATCTGTTGGTATTTGATAGAAACCATGATCCCATGTTTCTGAACAAGATGTCCAGGACCTCCGGCAGTAAAACAGGCCAACAACATTAAAGATCCAGCAGTATATTTAACCCTGGTCATGGGGTACTTTTTATCCCTGTTTGTACTAAACTCATCTGGTGGGTTTGCTGCCAAAAAGCTCTTTTTTTAGTTTCATCTGACCGTAGAAGCCAGTGCTATTTGAATTTCCAGTCGTGTCTGATAACGGAATTTGCTGGAGTTTTTGGATGAGCTAGGAGAATTTTTCTTGAAACCCTCCTGAACAACATGCAGTGATATAGGGGCTGTTTGCTATATTTTTTTGAGGCTTTCTGACCATAAGACTCAACTAATCTCTGCAATTCTCCAGCTGTGATCCTTGGAGAGTCTTTGGACACTCAAACTCTCCTCCTCACCGTGCATTAGGACGATATAGACACATGTCCTCTTCCAGGCATATTTGTAACATCTTTAGTTGATTGAAACCTCTTAATTATTGCCTTGATGGTGGAAATTGGGATTTGCAATGCTTTAACTCTTTTCTTACAGCCACTTTCTATTTTGTGAAGCTCAACACTCTTGTTCTGCACATCAGAACTATATTCTTAGGTTTTACTCATTGTGATGGATGATTAAGGGAATTTGGCCTTTGTATTACCTCATATTTATACTCCTGTGGAACAGGAAGTCATGGCTGGACAATTTCATTCTCCTTGTTACCCTGGTGTGCTAAAAAAAAAAAAAAAAAAAAAAAAAATGGAAATATGAATGGAAATATACTTCAGAGATATTTTACTCATAAGAATTTCTAGGCGTGCCAATAATTGTGGACAACGTGAACTAGAGAAAAACGTATTTCATAATGACATTTCCCCCCCACTTTCAATTGCTTTACTTCAATGATAGGTTAGAATTTTGTGAATTTTTTGATTGAAAGATAAAAAGGATGAATGATGCAGATTTATTTTCACAGCCACCTTTGCTCATATTTACCAAGGGTGCCAATAATAGTGGAGGGTACTGTATATAAATATCAACATTAACTACAGCTAAACCTCTGTTAATTCTCAGAAATAACTTAGGACAGAAATAAAGTCAGTCTGGTAATGCGTGAAGCTGGTAATGATGTTTGTGGAGTTGTTCTCTGCTGAGATCTTGAGAGGTTTAATTGATCTGATTTGCAGCTGATATTTTTCACTGACTGACATCAGATTATTATTTGCAGTAATAACCTTAAATGGGAATTAAAAAAAAAAAAAGCTGTCAAGAGAAACATGACTGAAACATTATTACAAATTATTATTTACAATTGAAATAAAAGAGTTACTTATTTGGTTGAATTAACAAAATAAGCCAAATTAGGTTACATGAACATGCACTTCGGTATTGAAAACTATATTTAACTGTAAGTTCAAATAACTAAATATGTCATGTTGAAAATACTTAATATTTTAAGTAAATACAACTTAACTGAGATGGTGAAAAACGCAAAAATTTAGGTTAACTGAACATGAACTCTGCTACTGAAAACAATAATTCACCTTTCATAGAATTAATCCAACTAAACTTTGTAAGCTCAACTAACTACATTTATCAAGTTGAACATACTTAATATTCTTAATATTAAGTAAATTGTTCTTAATATTAATTCTGCTTTATATAATAAATTTAATTCAGCTAAGTCTGGAAACTGATAACTCAAAAAATTAAGTTGAATTACAGGGAACTTTGGCACTGAAAACCTAAAAAAGTAAGTTCACTTTACTTTTGTAAATTTATTCCAACTAAACAAAAATCAGTGCAAAAAGACAACTCAAAAATTTGAGTGATTTTTTTTTTTTTTTTTTTTACAATGCAATACTATATATTACTCAAGGTTTCGTATCTGGAAATTCTTTGAAACATAGAGGGAAATTCAAAATATTAGTCCAGAACTTGGTTTTTAGTGATCACAATGCATTTGGGTTCATTTACATCTTGTTTGTAAAAAAGCATCCTCAGTGCATTTTATCCAGATGTGCCACAATAACTGCGATACTGCATAGAATCCTCCTACAAGTACTATAAAATGTGTTGTGGACAGATGTAATCAGATGATTGTAGATACAGACTTCATCTCTCTTGAAACAAAACATGCATACAACTTTAAAGCAATAATCATGACACATTCATGAACAGTAGGGGGGGGGGTGCTAAGGAGGGGCTTAACAGTTCAAAGGGGGTGCTAAAAAAAACTAATTAAATTGAGTGAAAGTAATGAACGCCTATAAACTTCAGCTATCTAAATAGCATGCAAATTGAGCCACCTTGTGTTTTTTATATACAGCAGCTTCGAAAAAGGCAAATTTTATTTTTATTTTTTTCTGTGGTATTAAACTTCTCATATGCCACTGTTATTAGTAATATAACTTCTAATGCCAACTGCCAAATATGACACTTACAAATTAATAAAATTTATGAACGCACATAGAAATGAGAGAAAGTAGGGACTTTTTTCATTTTTTCATTGTCTTATTTTTTTTTTTCTATTTAGTCATTTTTCTGACCATCAAATATCAGTCACTCTCAACGCCAGCTGGCAGGAAAACATGGTAAATTCTAACTATTTTTTACAATAGATAAAGTGCTGACAATTCATATAACTATTTCCACACAGTGGCATAGCAGACGGGCACGCAGGGCATGCACTGCGGTGAGGCCCCACGATAACCTCATCATGTTTCGACGATAGCCAGAGATGTCGTTAAAAGCATCAAAAACTGGCAATATTAAGTGGATTCAGCATTTCCAATTAATATAGGCCTGTTACATTCTTCTTATTATTAGGCCTTTTATTATTATTATTAAATTACATGAAATTATTGCCCCTCTATCATTTCATAGCGCATCACAGCATGATTAGATAATATTAGATTACTCCACATTGAATTTTTTTTTTTTTTTAAACAGTCTATTAATTTATACAATGAATTATAGGCCTATATTTAAAATTATTAACACTGCAGTCATCAATGAAAATTAAGAGCAGCTTTATTTCGTGCACTGAATTTCCCTGTGCCGGGGCTAAGCAAGTTTCTGATGGGGCTATAGCCCTATCAAGCCCCGCCCTAGCGCCGCCACTGTTCATGAAAAACATCTTTTTTCTTACCAGTAATTGAGATGTACGTGTTAGCAGGTGTGTCTGGAACTTGATCTGCTGGTATGTCAGCTTTAAAAACGAAAGGTTTTTCCCCTGTTTCACGTGGGATGAAAAACAGTACAGCAAGATAAAGAATGAGTCACAAGTCATGTGCTGATCACATCTTGCTGATTTTGGTGAGAAAAGAGCAGGAGTAGACTGTGATCTCTGGATTGGCTGGAACTATAATGATATTCATAGAAGAGTTTTTCATAATTTCATAATTTGCTGGAATTATAATGTTTGTAATGTTGTATAACTGTTGTATAATTGTGCGGTTCACAGTAAATCTCACCATTCTTAGCAGGATTGAGCTCCACATTTTCTCTATGTAATGGAACCAGCACACCCTCAGACTGAAAGAGAAAGAGAGTGTTAACTACCTCTGAGGATCTAGGTTATCTATTCAAAATATGACAAACATCTATCGATCATTATGTGATACAAATGAAAAAATTGAAAAGTGACAGAATTTCCCATCAGACGTACCAACACCTTCAGCGGCTTTCTCACTCCATCAGTGTAGATAGAATCATATGCTGAAGCTTTCACCTCAATCATGTGATTTCCCAGTGTCATGGGAATAATCACATATGAAAGCGCTTCACTGGAGTCTTTTTCAACAAATACTGTTGTTCTGTATTTGCCTTTCTTACTGGCAGAGCTGCAAACATCTTCTGTCTCCATGAACTCGACACGCACCTGGTGAAAACGGGTGAATGAGACTCAAATTAATGAAACATCTAGATGAAACTTCAATCCAATATGAAATGTGTGATTATGGAGGATATTTCTATTTTAGCACAGGACAGTATCGAGCACTTTTCTTCATTTTCAGTAATGTGCAGTTCAATAACCTCAAATGATTCTCCTCAGGATCCATGTATGCTGTCATGATTTGACTTCAGCAAACAGTTACTACGATGCACATGGCTTTAATGTACATAAAAATTAATTAATTTTTAATATCAAATAAGATCTACCTTCTGCTTCTTTGGGGTGTAGTTGTGAACAATGGCCTTGATTTCCAGTTGTTCGCCACGCACAGCTGAGTAAGGCATCTTGAGGTCAATGAAGAGGTGTTTAAAAACGACCATCTCCTCAGGTTCTGCCACACAGATGCCTTTGAGGAGAAACACAGACACACATAGAAGTTCTTAAAGCAGAAGATCCTGGATGATGATGATGATGATGATATTTTTCAGAGCATGCATTCTGGGTTTGCAGCTTCAACTCACCAAGTGTAGGTGACAGACTGACAGCCAAGATCTGCCAGGTAGTAACAGAGTCTTTCAGGTAGATCCATTTATCTGTGATTGATGTTGTTCTACTGGAATATGAAGAAGTGACAGATAGAAAAGCACTGACAAGCTTCATCTCACCAGCAAAGACTGACTTGATTCACTTCAATACAATAAAGAAACACAAAATCATACCAGTGGTTTTCTGCACAAATGGGTAGATCAACCTCCTCCCAAAGCCAACTCTCAGGGAACTGCGTACGTGATACAATCTCTTCAGAATCTGTATAATACTTGTCAACATCTGTTTATAGTTTTGACAAAAACAAATCATTAATCTCTCTGGAATCTGAGTTTATTACCATTACTGAATTCACAATTCCTTTTTAGCCTCAGCATTATCATTGTTGTTTTTCTAAATTTGATTTATTCTTTTATGTCTTTGTCTTTTAACTAATATACTGAGTGTATGTAATGCCATGGTGAACCACATGGTCTATACGCAAATTGAATCTAACCTGTCTGAATATAGTAATTGTTTGGATTAAAAAAGAAAACTTGCATTATTTTGGTATTCATTGTTCACCGTAATCACTCCAGTTTTCTAACTTTTTCAGAGTGAATATTTGTCATATCAGAAACAAACAGCAGAGACATCATAGATGGATCATTACTAGCAAGTTCTGATAATCATCAAGATGATGTTAAATTTATTCCAATAAACCACAATGATAGAGAAACAGCATAGCTAACAGCAGAAATGAACTCTAAAAATGTGTTTTATATTTAAAAGGGTTGAATCATAAGTGCTGTTTCTCACCCAGTGATCGCCGTCTTCTCTTTGAAAGGAAGGCACACTCCGGCGCTATAGAGAAAAATCTTTATCTATAAAATCTTATCTTTAGTGAATAAAATATACTGGAATTTTTAATCAAAATGATTACAAATTCACATATATACTTGTTCTGGTGTTGGTTCCTCCTGCAGTACTGGACTGAAACATCAGACCTGCATCAGTGAAAACCCCCATACTGTCCCTTCCACCTCCTGCTGTACAGCCGATGTCATGCTGCTCTATGACGTCCCAGATCTAAAACAACAATGAGACCATTAATATACCGATCTCAAGCGTTCAGTGACTGTTGAGGAGCTTATAAAGATCTTTCACCTTTGTCTGAGTGAGTCTGTTCTTGTTAAGGACATTCACAGCCTTGTCAACCACCACCAGACCAACTTTAGCTCCAGGATCTCCAGTTATCTGCAGCTCAACCTCATCTCCTGTGCTATAGGAATTCATCTTATTCTTCACGTTAAACTGGAGCTGTAATTAAAATGAGACACTGAGTAAGACCTATTTTGGTACATCATCTCTTTCTTGTGATGGTTGACCCACCTTTCCCATGCATGTGTCCTTCACATCAACCCAGACTGAATCAGACACCACCTCAGACGAGCCCACATGATAATAAGCCACAAAGCGGAAGGACGGCACCATATCTTTGGTTACAGGTAGAGACAGAGTCACTAGAGATTGTCCTCTCCGCTTAAACCTGTCTACTTTTACAATCTGACCTTTACTTAAGATCTGAAAATGAGGCAGAACAGAAAATAGAGATATTCATTTATTCATAAGATTAAACTTAAACTAAAACTATACACAAGTTTTACTCAAATCAAGGACATCTCTGCTTGAATTATGATATGACTGTCACTCACCATGTATGTGTAATCCTGATCTTTGACTCCTGGACTTTGTCCAGTGTTCAGATTCACTGTCACCGAATCACCGATCCGAAGCTCTGCAGCATCAATGCCGATGTGCAGGTAGTTTTTGGAGCCTCCTTTGGTCTCGTAGGCCTGAGCTGTCATCTTCTTCACTGCCTGCTGATCCTCTCTTAATTGTGGGTCTTTGGTCTTTGCCTGGAAAATAAATACATTGTTTTCAGATGTGCTGTGAACAACATGCTTCACTACTTGTTCAACAAATATTAACTGATTTATTTTATGCTCGATCACCAGTGAAACTGACTGAGCATTAGCTGAGATGAGATGGCAGGTCTTACAGTGATCTCCAGTGTGGAAGATCCTCCTAAAGTGTTGACGGTAACCTTCGCAATGCCGTTGGCTCTTGTTCGACCTCTGACCCCTCCAGGACTGACCTCCACTTCCACATTTTCAGCATGTGCTTGGTCAGGATTTGTTACATAGATCTTTTATAGAACCCAGACCAAAAAAAAAAACATATTTTAAAAATATATAATTATCATTTATTATTGAAATTGTTCCTTAGTTCCTATAACCCTTCAGTTTCTCAACTGTCTAGTCAATGTTATATACCGAGACACTGAAGGGCATTCCAGGTTTGAAGTAGTGTGGTGTTTTTTTGAAGTGGATGGTGTACGGTGACGTCACAATCTGAATGCCTCTCCTTTCTGCTTCCACCATTTCACTGCCTGAAACACACAAACGATTAGCTCCTCATATACAATCACACACATGCATCTAAACATGTGCATACAGATCTACCGTATCTGTTGAGTCTTACCACTTTCTGTTAAAACACTGACTGAAACATAGATTGATAGTCCAACCAGCTCTTCAATGTTTGGAAAAGTCTTAGTGATCATCTGATTGGTCAGTTCTGCAGTACCCTCTCCTCTCACAATCTGTTCATATACGAGAAAGACAGAAACATCAGTCTACAAGACACAGTAAAAAGCTATTTTACTTCTTATTTAAACTGCCCTCTAAGTGAGGAGAAATTAGATTGATCCCAACAAGATGTGTAATGTCTCTCACCTGAACTTTTTGCAGAGATGCAGGAATACTTGTTTTCTTCTCACCGTCCATCACACCAAACACCACAAACGCATTTCCATCCACCTTCTGTCCAAACAGGTACCTATAAAAGCACATCCAAATTCTGCTGTAAAACTGAATGGTGATGACGGTGATGACTGATCCACATCCACTTCATTGCTTATTGGTTTCTGGTTTCACTGGTTTCATTCACTTTATTGGTTTCTGGTTGATTCAGTCACATTAAATGTTAATATATATCTGACTTCAGCTTCTTTGACTTCTAATTAAATCTGACCTATAATTCACAAACCTCCAGGAAAGGTTTTGGCTGTTCAAAGTGTTATTTTGTAGTTTGCATAGAAATTTATTTTAAATCAGCATGCTCATACATTAAAGATTCATTTTCAATACAGTAAGCATAAGAATATATTTAGTCTTACTTGGCTTCAACGTCGACCGTCAGACTCTGATCACCCACATAGTAGAAAGACCTACTGGGTTTTAATTTCACTTCAAATGTTGGAAGCACTGATACCAAACCAGACAAAAAACACACACATAAATAAATGCATTCTTTTAGTTGTTATCATGTTCATGTAACACAGTTTGCTTAGTCAGGTTTTACCATATTCTTTGACCTCAAAGTCTGTAGTAAATGTTTTCTGAGGAGTGTTTGAGAACTTTGTGACCACCTTCCAGATCCCAGGACTGAAACAAAAATATTGGGAAAAAAATATAAATAAACAAATAAAAAAAATCAACCTTATAACACAAATCACATCTGACACTGGAAATGAATCTCAGTTAGTTCACCCAGTTGAACAGTTTCAGTAATAATAGTGTTTTCTCACCTGGCAATCTTAGGAATGGTGTAACTTCCGGACTTCATTCCTTTGTTTGGAAATATCTTCTCTGATGAAACTGTGATGCCTTGAGGATTCTTCAGAAACACAGACATCAGCATTAACACTGAGACCGCTGAGATCATCAGTGCACTGAAGCTCATTACAGCTGTGATGTCATGAATGAGTGTGAGTGTGAGAGAGAAACAACAGTGTTTACCATGATCTCCACTGTGATTCCAGACTGACTGAGTGGTTTCATGTTGAGTGTCAGAGAGAAAATCCTGTAATAAACTGCAAAAGAAGTTAAAGTACAAACTGAAATATAAATTCTGATGTTTTTGCTTCTGCAGATACAAACCCTGATAAAAATAATAAGTTTAATAATAAACATAATTATGTTTCAATTTCACACTGTGCAATAATGCACTCTGTATTTGACTTGTTTTAAGCACTTAACTGTACCTGTGCTAGCAGGTGTGTAGATGGGCTTGTCTGTTTGTACAAATATATATCCAGACTGGAATGAGAGCATGACCACTTTCTCCAGAGTGACAGATGATGGAAACTGAGCTTGTAGATACACATACTGCTTCTCCAGAGGATCATCAGAGAAATAGTTCCAATCACTTGGAATCTGAACAACATTAAACAATGAAAAATCTACAACATGCATAAAAACAACATAACTGTAAATAAATTTGCAGACTGTACAAACATGAAGTTTGCCCTCTGAAGAATCACACAAATATGCTTACATAAGGACAAAGTATGTCAAAGTGGCGTCACCTTTATATCTGTAAGGATCTGGAAATTATTGGCTGCAGTCAGTGTCACTGATTGAGACAGTATCTCCCTGACTTTTTTTGGGTAGCTCTTAACTATGATCCTCACATTCAGGTCTCCTCCAGAGTAATCCTGAGCCTCCACAAACACGTTCTCTGAGGAACCCACCCTCAGCAAATTAGGAGCTGACAGAACATATCTGAGGAGATGAAATCAGAGCGTTTGAGAACAGATCTGTTAGTGAATCCATGAACAAACAGTGTGTTTGATACTCACAGCGGGTCACATAGTGTGAGGAGCGGTGAGGAGAGAACAACAGTCAGAAACAGCAGCTTCACGTCCATCCTGTCTGTCTGTGTGTCTCTTCCTGTGAGTGTCCTCAGATTTATACCTGCCTCCACCACCCTCAGAGTCCAAACCGAGAGCCCTCTCAGTCTGTTTATTTGAACTTTGTACCATTAAATTATTCAGATTCGTTGTTAGTTGGTTTTAATTCTATACAAAGTAATTCAATACATTTTTGACACTTCACTGGAGTTGCCTTTAACTGATCAAAAATGCAGTCCATAGACAAATATTGTGCATTATTATTACTATTTAAAATAATGTTTTCTTTCTCAGACATTTGCTTTTAGTTGTGAATGCAGAATCACAGAAACAACTTTTTTTTATTTGTAACATTTGTAAAGTAATTTGTAACATTTAAATGTCTTTACTGTAATTTTGATCAATTGAATGTTGAATAAAGGTATTGTTTTTAGAAACAAACATTTCCTAGCTAACATTTCCTAGTGAGAGAGAGAGAGAGAGAGAGAGAGAGAGAGAGAGAGAGAGTACAGTAACTGCATGGTATCATAAGGAAATGCTTTTAATATTAGGGCAGCACACAACTCTGTATTTCCTTCAGACCAGATGAAATTTTAGTGAACGTTTGTTGAAATTTCAGTTTTGTGTATCAGACAGGAGATTCATAAAGAGCTTATAGAATGTGGAGAGCCGCAGTGCCAGCAGTCCAATTCAGTTAATTGTGAATGACCTGCAAAACCCGGTTGTGTAAATTCAACCTTTGATAAATTGGCAGCTGCTCTGTTGATCTTTTAGTGGTCGTGTAAACTGCAGCGATGGAATGACGTTTGAAAACGTAATGTTTTTATCCCCTCTTTTGTGCAATGAGAGAATTTTTCGATGAAAGTTCCAGTGAGCAGCAGTTCTAATGTCACTCGAAGCTTGTTAATTTCGTGAAGCTCAATTTTGTTAGCTCTTTGCAAAACCATCAATGCACTGGTGCTTTAAACCAGACACCAACACAGTGTTCGCAAATCCTGAAATGAAACGCTCAGAAAGTTTTAATTTCCAATCACAGAAACCCTTAAAAAGGGCTAATTTTTGATAAAAGGGTGATTCTTTCTTGCACCACTGAAGAACGTTTATTTTTAACCAAGTAAAAACGGCCATCATCTCTATGACAACGTAGCGAATGAGGCGGTCCAGAAGGTTTGCCGTGGACGTGGTGCTGAAAAATAAACGTAAAAAGATGAATTCTGTTCTATTTCCACACCGCTTCTCTTCTTTAGCATACTGTTTATAAAGATGCATAATGGAATAGATAAAGTCCTCAGAGGAGACTCGACAGGAGGAAGATGAAGGAACGCTGGACCGTCTCATCCGCTCCGTTGTCATGGAGATGGCATTGCGTCATAATGCAGCAAGGTCGGAACCAGGCTGACGGGAGCGCGCACTAGTCTCGACGACACAGTCGACCGGAGAGGGGTTGAGAACGCGCCATTGAGATTTTACCGTTTTCCACCTCATTTTCGCCGCTTTGAAGCCATCTGAAGTCAGCATGCGCGAGATTGTGCACCTGCAGGCGGGCCAGTGCGGGAATCAGATCGGAGCGAAGGTAATAACAAATGAAGAGGACAAACATCCATTTGTTTCGACGTTTTATAATCACATCATATCATCAAAATATTGTTTTGCGCTTTTACTATCGGAAAAGCAATTCCTTTTAGGTATGTCTAGTTTTGTAAATCGATTTGCATCCGTAAATAAGGCAAAAGGGTCAGCGAGTTTTTCATTGCGTCATGAGAGCTGAGATGCGCGTCTGCGAGAGAGGGGTGTGGCGCTGTCTCGCGCTCTCACTCGGTTTACTGTCATCAAAATATCAGCAAAAGATTATTGTGAATAAGCTGCAACAACAACACGTTTCATAAAATAAATAAATCAATAAATAAAAATGTCACCGTCTATTCACGTTTTATTGTTTTTCAGTGTACATTTAACTGCGACATTTTATGAGGTGGGATGCCTATAATACATTCTCAACAAATTAACTGTAAATGTAGCTTTAAAGAGTGTCTGCTTATGTTACATTGTCCTTGCTTTCATTTTGAACTGAAGAGATATAGTCGTATAAGGGAGACCGCGGGGCTAGTTGTCACATTGTTTTTTTACTACAGTGATTTTTTCCGCAGGATGTGTTTATTTGGGTCATTTTTAAGTCAGTTTCTGTATATGCATCTTAAAATGTTGACTACAAAAACAAACAAACTAAATCTGTTACTGTTAAGAAAAAATGATTCAGTTCAAGATACAGTTCACTCAAGACACAGCCAGAGGTGCCCAACCCTGTTCCTGGAGATCTACCTTCCTGCAGAGCTCAGCTCCAACCCTGATCAAATACCTGTCTGTAATTATCAAGTGCTCCTTCAGATCCTAATTAGCTGGTTCAGTTGTGTTTGATCAGGGTTGGAGCTGAACTCTGCAGGAAGATAGATCTCCAGGAACAGGGTTGGGCACCCCTGCTGCAAGCTGTCAATTTGGAACGATTATAGACTTTTTTAGGCAAAATTCAAACAGTAAAACAATTATTTAACAAAACAACTAATGAATGAACAAAAATGTGAAATATAAATGTGCAAAATTATCAGACCATTGTTTTGGTCAGCAAAAATAAATAAATTTGTTTATTTATTTATTTCTATCTATTTATATGTTTAATACATGTGACAACCTGACATTTAAAGTAGCCACCCTTTTCCTGAGAACATCCAAGCTTTGTTCAAAATTTACAGTCCTAATGGTGACTCATCTTATGTAAGTCAGTGGCTTTACTGTGTTCACTTATGTATGACACTTTTTCAAACAAATATGTCAAACTCAAGAGGGTTTTGAACTAGGTCTTTCTGACCAAATTACTGCACACTGTGATGTTTATTATATTTCATATTTATTATATTTATTATATATATATATATATTTTTTTTTTTTTTGGTTTCTGTTTCTTGTTCTCACTCAGTTCTGGGAGGTGATCAGTGATGAACATGGTATTGACCCCACCGGCACCTACCATGGAGACAGTGACCTGCAACTGGAACGCATCAGTGTTTACTACAACGAAGCCTCTGGTAGGCACATCACACGGGTTTAGCACAAGGAATGTCAAATGTTTGATAGCTGGATTGAGCAATTTAAGGACCTGTTATTATAATTATTATGATTATTTGTTAAGGGGAAAAGTTCAGCCTCTCAAATATACTTACAGATACAGAATCTCCAAACAAAGAACTAGAATATACAAACAAACCCTATGGTTTTAGGTGCATTCATTGTTGTCTGTTTTCTCAGGGGGAAAGTATGTCCCTCGTGCCATCCTTGTGGATCTAGAGCCAGGAACCATGGACTCTGTCCGCTCTGGTCCTTTTGGGCAGATATTCAGACCTGACAACTTTGTTTATGGTAAATAACATCTTCCACTTGCATCTCATTGCATGCAAATTTCTATATTTGACGAGTGAGTATGGTTATGCAGTGATTTACTTCTGAATGTTCTGAATGTTGAAGATGTCTCTGATAAATAGATAGATAGATAGATAGATAGATAGATAGATAGATAGATAGATAGATAGATAGATAGATAGATAGATAGGACGTGTTATACTAATTCATACCTGTTCACAGACTCTCCCTTGAATGCATCAACATAAGAACAAGGGTAAAAACATATTTACTTGCGTAATTACCTGTTGTGATTCCGGCAGAGGTTATGAGTATTTCCTGTTCAAGGTGACTAGTCAAGGAGACCCGGTGTTTATTAAGGACTCTAATTCTCTGACCTGTATGGATTTCAAACACTTTAGCATTATGCAGTTTTAAAATATGCAGTATTTTAGTTAATAAGTTTGGGTCATGAAACATTAATGGATTTTGTGTCCTGCTCGTAGGTCAGAGTGGAGCTGGTAATAACTGGGCTAAGGGTCACTATACGGAGGGAGCCGAACTGGTGGACTCAGTGCTGGACGTGGTCCGTAAAGAAGCCGAGAACTGCGACTGTCTGCAGGGCTTCCAGCTCACGCATTCACTGGGAGGAGGAACAGGCTCCGGCATGGGAACGCTCCTGATTAGCAAGATCCGTGAGGAGTATCCCGACCGCATCATGAACACCTTCAGCGTGGTGCCGTCTCCCAAAGTGTCAGACACGGTGGTGGAGCCCTACAATGCCACGTTATCCGTTCATCAGCTGGTGGAGAACACAGACGAGACATACTGCATTGATAATGAGGCCCTGTACGACATCTGTTTCCGCACTCTCAAACTCACTACGCCCACGTATGGCGACCTCAACCACCTCGTCTCAGCCACCATGAGCGGCGTCACCACCTGCCTGAGGTTCCCCGGACAGCTGAACGCCGATCTTCGCAAACTGGCGGTCAACATGGTGCCCTTCCCTCGTCTGCACTTCTTCATGCCTGGCTTTGCTCCTCTCACCAGCAGGGGGAGCCAGCAGTACCGTGTGCTCTCCGTCCCAGAGCTCACACAGCAGATGTTCGACGCTAAAAACATGATGGCTGCATGCGACCCACGCCATGGCCGCTACCTGACCGTGGCTGCCATTTTCCGCGGCCGCATGTCAATGAAGGAGGTGGACGAGCAGATGCTGAACATCCAGAACAAGAACAGCAGCTACTTCGTGGAGTGGATCCCCAACAATGTCAAGACCGCCGTCTGCGACATTCCACCTCGTGGTCTCAAAATGTCTGCGACATTCATCGGCAACAGCACTGCCATCCAGGAGCTGTTCAAACGCATTTCGGAGCAGTTCACCGCCATGTTCCGCCGCAAGGCCTTCCTGCACTGGTACACCGGAGAGGGCATGGATGAGATGGAGTTCACTGAGGCTGAGAGCAACATGAACGACCTGGTGTCCGAGTACCAGCAGTACCAGGACGCCACCGCAGAGGAGGGAGAATTCGAGGAGGAGGGCGAAGAGGAGGCCGCCTAATCATTGTCTCTTCCTTAGCTTCCTCCATTTTTGTTTCATCTCAGTCTCCTTTCAATGCAGTTCTGTTAAACACAGAAAGTCCATTCAAACGCTTGTGTGCTTCTCATTGTAGTGCATTTATCATTTTGTTAAAATGACCATGAAATCACTGAATAAAGACATGACAAAACTGAAAAAAGTTGTTCTGTGTGACTTTAAGAACAAACCTATTTTAAATAAATTTAATTAAACGCCAGTATTTTATTAGAGAAGTAGTAAAATAGAGTTGTCGCACAATCACTCTTAAAACAGATGTGTTAAAAACAACACAACCTGTGTTATATTTTAACACACCTGTGTGTCAAGTTAAGGACAACACATTTTGTGTTAATTTTAACTCAACCAGTGTGTTATTCTTCTTAACACAGGTTGATATTCTTCAAATATTTAAATAGTGCACCTTTAAGAATAGCACATCTATGACACAAATTGTG
Source organism: Spinibarbus caldwelli (assembly GCA_039654775.1). NCBI lineage: Eukaryota > Metazoa > Chordata > Actinopteri > Cypriniformes > Cyprinidae > Spinibarbus > Spinibarbus caldwelli. The sequence continues at coordinate 36,862,415 of CM077225.1, read as the reverse complement.
TTATTTATGACACATTAGTGTGTTAAAAAAATGGATGTGTTAAAAACAACACAATCTGTGTTAAAACTTAACACACCTGTGTGTCTAGTTAAGGAAAACACATTTTGTGTTAATTCAATTTGAACACAACAGTGTGTTATTCTGCTTAACACAGGCAGTGTGTTAAAATTTAATACACTAATGTGTCATAAATCACACGATTTGTGTCAAAGATGTGCTATTCTTAACCAGTTTAAATGAATGCAATATATATATATATATATATTAAAACTTGACTGCAACATTTACACAAAATCAATATTCACATGTGATTTGAATACTGAACATTAATAATACAAAAGTAGTTCACAAGCACTGTTAGAATGAGCAACATCTACCCCGCTAGAAATGTAATGTTTCCAGAACATTTACCGAGATGATCATGATGTGGAGCTCTTTAAAGGATTGGGGACATTATTTGGAGGAGCTTCAGAGATTAACACTGCTCAGAGTGTGTTTGGTCCCACAATACAGAGTGTTAAAGTAACACTGAAGCAGAGCTGAACTTAATGAGAATGTTAACAAGCAGAATTACTGAAGGAAAGAGAAACAGAATAAAAAGAGAAGAGATGAACAGAAACACAACTACAACTAAATTACAGTCACAGCCTCAGATGAAATCAACTGAAATAAAACACATTAAATCTCTCAAGATCTCAGCAGAGGAAGATTAATCAACTCCACAAACAGCATCACCAGCTTCACTTATTACTAACCAGTTTGACTTTATTTCTGCCACACAAAAGTTCTTAATGAGAATTAACAGAGGTTTAGATGTTTGTTTCATTTCACAAAACATCACCATCACCATCACTGTGGTCAGTGTTTGCTTTAGTTGGGCTTTTGACCCTTAAATTTACACTAAACATTGATTTTTCTCTGGCTGTTATAAGTCTGTATTTATAAAACACATTTATTAAAAAAAAAAAAAAAAATAAAATAAAAAAAACAGAAAAAAGCATGATCAGCTACTGGTCAGTGATCAGTTTTAAGAAAGAAAAAGAAAGCTAAATCTGTGATTAGGTTTAATATTAATTTAGTGTTTTAATGACATAATTCAATGGATTTTAACCAAACAAAAAAATACTTTGCACAAGAACATCTTGAACATCATCAAGAGCATTTTGAACATCTATGTAATTTTGATGCAAACATTCATCAAGAATCAACATATGAATCTCAAAGATGGTGACAATAAACAAAAAGCTTCATGCTGCAGTGCATTCTGGGTGCACCAATCAAAACTCATCCATGGCTCCCAGAATGCATTGCAACATGAATTATGCACTTAAATTGTCTTAGTATTTTCTTTTATTCTTATTATTTGCTTTAATTGTTGTTGTTTTTGATGTGACTTTATAGTAGCTTGCTTTGTGATGTTCAAATATGTTTATCTGAATATTTTGTTGATTGTCACCATTGTTGTGATTCATGTGCAGATTCTTCATGTCTAAGTGTACCATAAACAAATATGTTCTGTACACAGTTGGTTTTCAATTGATTTTAAACAGTGTTAAAATTCGACTTGCATTAACAAACAACTTTTATTTTCAACAGCGTAAAATGTAACGATCAATCAGTGAACCAAGCCACTGCATGATGATTGCTCCCAGCATCACATTTTTCCCAAGCTTACTTCGCTATATTAACATACTTCGCAAACACAGAAATATAGCATTAATAGAAAAAAATTACGCAATTTTGTAAAATTTAAAGGTCAAGAGTACAACTAAAGCAAACACTGACCACAGTGATGGTGATGGTGATGTTTTGTGAAATGAAACACATCTAAACCTCTGTTAATTCTCATTCAAAATAAAGTCAATAAAGTCAAAACAGCTTGTGGAGTGATGTAGGCAGCAATGTGATTGGATGATAGTTAACACATTATGTTGAACACATTTTGTTTCTCTCTCTCTCTCTCTTTCTTTTTACACATGATCAACTTAAAATTACACAAAATGTGTTAAAATGGCCATAACACACACAAAAAAAAGAGTTATTATTTAACATCCTTTTTGAGAGTGTACGCACTGTTCTTAAAAGCGGTCTAACAGAGTTTGTCAATGTCAGAATGTTTCAAATGGCCATTAAAATTTAAAAAGGCGGGCTTACAGTTCACTGAAGAAGTCGAGCGGGAATTCCAGCACGATGCTTCAGTTTGACTATAACGGTCAAAGAGTGCCAGGTGAGAAGTAGCTAAACATTTTTAACAACTGTTTTACAAAAGAAATGATAAATGAGCGACAGTAATAAGCAGACCTAAAAAGTATTCAAACTTTTTGACAAGTTCAGATGTTTTGATTTGAAAATAACCTGTATATTTTGCGTAATTTATATAATGTTTTCTTGTTTGCAGTTCCATAAAATGAATAAAATATGGCAGGTTATTGTGAAAATAACAGTCACATTTGTAAGAAATTGTGAGATGTTCCAAGAACGAAGTCACAATTATCTTCGTGTTTTTTTTTTTTTTTGTTTGTTTTTTTTGTTTTTGTTTTTGTTTTTTTGTTTTTTTTTACTGTGAGGTCGAAACGGGCTTCCACACAAAGTTGAGAAATTAAATTGAGAATGTTTTCGGATATCATCTAGCCCACGTACATCACAGAGACATCAATTTGACATCTGCAAGACGTTTTTTTTTTTAGAGTGTTTGCTCATCTGCGATATGTCTATAGGACATTGCCTATCAAATGTCAAATAGACATTTAGAAAATGTCTTTAAGGTGTTTATGATTTAGAATGTATGTAACATCTTTATCAGATGAGATGATTGTGCACAGTAGATGCTTTTCAGATGAAGTGATCTTTAACAGACATCTTGTACATGTGCTATCAGAGAGGCCTAACCACTCTGTACTCGCATTCAGAAAACCCTACATCTAAAACTAAAATGCTGTTCCTCCAGTGAACACTAGAAGGAATCATTTCGCACAAAACAGTTGGTACCAAGAATTGGATGTGCATTCGGTGCAGTGACAATATTAGTCAAAGGAGCTGTCTGAACAGGATGTGTTTGTGTGAAAGAGTGTGTCTGTGTAAACAGGACAAAGTTTGTTCAGCACATCCATGCTGATCACCAGTCAGTGTCAGACTAAGAAAGAGACAGCAAACACATGAGCAATGATGATGAGAGCATAAAAACAGAGGGATGAGAAAGCACTCACGCAATAGAGGAAGTCCATTCCAGTGTTTCCTCTAACATGTGTTTATGTGTTTTCAACCATCACTAGGTGAAAGTGTGAGCGTATACAGTATGTAAGTATATTATTTAAGTATATTATTTTTAACTAATGCGTATACACACATTAGTTAAAAATAATATAAGTGTAAGAACAACATTGAATATAAAACCTAATAAACGTGCATACAATGTTACATAAAAATAAGTGAACAATTTGAAATACTACCCTTGAGTCTAATTAAAATGAATATGTTTCTGAAACGATTCAACCTAAAGATTGGACCTGATCTACCAAAAGGGCAAAATATTGTAGTTCTTATTAAGAATATGGGATTATAAAGTGGATATTATAGTGTCAATAGGCCGGCAAACGTCATGTAGGTCACACACACACACACACACACACACACACACACACACACAGACAGATCAGGAAGTGCTGTCTTAAGTTGTGTGCTAGTCGGCGGAACTGGCTGTTTGATGTGAGGATGTGTGTGTGCAGAAGTGTGTGTGTCGATGCACTTTAATAAAGGATCTAATGACTTTGGTCTGCTGATGCCCTGAACACCCCTGAATGGGCCCCAACGTACAAGTGCATCATGGGCTCCAGGATAAAGTAAGAATATCTCAGTTTGTCTATTGATTTCTCTCTGTTTGCTCACATTGTGGTCTGCTGCTTACTTCCTCTTCCGCACTCTGTCATTCTCGGATGCGAGGCTTTCTATCATGTCACAATTGAATGTATAAACTCAGATACAAAAAGAGCAACATTAGGAGAGTTTGAGTTGACATCTGCAGGAGAACAGATGGAGAGTTTGCATACTTTTCCATGCAGAAGCATCACCTCTCCTTGCTTCATTTCTGCTGGCTTGAGAAAATGCATAGCATCCTCAAAACTGTCTGAATGTGTTTTTGAATTAGAAAAACATCAGGTCAAGTACCTGTGTGTGCACTTTTCTTCATCAGTTTTTAAGTCTCAATGTGTTTGAATCAGCTGGTGTTTTGTTGATTTTTAGTAGATGTATGAAGTCAGTTGTCAAGTGTGGAGAATCACGTTAACTATCAACATGTGACCACAAACAGATATCTTTAACACTACATCTATTGGTTTCTCATCAAAAAATAACAAATTTGATCTCGTACAACTAGAAATGGAATTTGATTGTTCTCCTGAGAAACAACAGATCTGCCAAAACCTGCAGTTAAATATCTCAATATGAATGCTTTTCATCATATTCTTGAGATTTTGCTATTTAAAAATCTCATTTGGTTGGTTTTAGCAGACAAACATGCTGTTAGGATCATTACATCTGCATAATTAGACAGACAACCAAACTCATAACTTGAAATATTTTCTGTTGATGCGCTTCTTCTAATTTAGTAGTCAACCACATCCTGCTGCACCAGTGAAGCGCCTTATTAAGATCTTGTAAGAAGAACAGCAGAAAATGATTCAGCGCTGATCACATTCAGTCGCTGGTCATTCTGACAGTGTTTATGCTTCACATCAGACGTGTGTATCTGTGTAATGTATTTCTGGTGTGAATTCAGTGGCAGTTTTGTTATGATGACTGATTTGCTCATGGTTTTGTTGTTCTCAGAGAAAACCCTGAAAAAACGTTCTACTGGTTCTTTCAAGCCTCATGTCCAATCGCCAGAGATAAAGGTGGGTACCACACACACAGAAACACACACACACTGACTAACTGATGTAATAAACACACACTCACAAACTGTCTCTTCTGAGAATGGCTCTTCCTGTCACATGACTGAACCAGAAAAACCACACAGCAGGGCAGATACACACTCGTCAGAATGAGAAGAGTCAGAGGAACTAGTCTGACGGAAGCACACTCAGTTTGAAGAGAGATGAGACTAAGAGGGTTGGACCAGGTCTAGATGAGGTCTGGCTGTGTAGAACCAGGCTGAGCTGGACTGGTTACCCTGCTTGGCTAACTTTGACCTGACTTTATAACCACATCCTCTACTTGAGAAATGAACTGATGTGACTGACTTGAACGTGTGTGTTCTCTATTTGAGTAGATCCTGATGTGCTGTTTCAGTTCCCTGAAGACTTTAATGATGAGGTTAGTACTCAAGGATCACTCTGGCTCTTTCCTTCTGTTTTCATTTATTTATTTGCATTTGAAGAGTTCATTTGCAAAAACAGATAACTCAGTTTTTAACAATTTTCAAAAATCATGTTTTTTCATTGTGCACTCCAATTAATCTCAATCAAACTGCAGTTGGGTTATTTTGATTAAGTAAAAATAACGAAAAAATACAGCTAACTAACACAACAAAAGAATTAAAACATGATAACATAATACAAAAAAAAAAAACTTATTTTTGAAAATTAAGATTAAAATTAAGTTATCTGTTTTTGCAAATAAACTCGTCATTTATTTTTATTAATTTTATTTAAAAAATCTAAAAAAAAAAGAACAAAGAAAAAAGAAAAACACTGCATAAATAAATAATTGCATGAACAAATAGATGCACAAATAAATAAATCAAGCATCTGCTTACAATGATGTAATAGCTACGTTTTATGAATTATGGAAAATTATAATAATTAAAAAAAACATTTCACAAATAAATAATTGCATAAATAAATGCATGAATAAAACAAATGCACAAATAAATAAAATGAATAGCCTAAAATAAATAAATAAAATAAGTAAATAAAATAAATAGCTCCTGCAATTCATAATGTAATAACTAAGTTTTAAGAATTAGGGAAAATTATAAATAATAAATGCATATTTTATATATATATATATATATATATATATATATATATATATATATATATATATATATATATATATATATATATATATAGATATAGATATATATTAGAGATATATATTTTATCTTTCATCAAAATATACCTTTAAAATAAAACCTTTGCTTTTCTAGCAATGGCACTGAGGGCACCTGGCATTAACATGAACAGTATACAGGCATTGTTTTAGCCTTTCTAAACTGCTAGTTATAACAGTAATTTACCATATATTAACAAAAATATAATAGAGTTTAGGACAATACATAAGGACAGATTTGAAATAGAGAAACTCTGGAGGGCGAATCTGAACTTCAGTCTCCACATCCGTGTTTGTCTGTGGTGTCCACAATCTAAAACTCACATTCTGGTATCAAACAGCCACTTTTCATCATCCAGTAAAGTCTTGATGGATTCTTTTCATTTACTTCAGAAATAGCTCACATTATGCAAGTAAAATAGCTTGTGAATGCAAAGGAATATTGGCACAGATATAGATTTTGAGATGACTTATCAGCAGGTGCACTCTTAAAAATAAACATTCTTTATTGGTATTGATGGTTCCATGAAAAACCTTTATGGAAATTTTCCATTCCCAAAATGGTTCTTTATAGTGGGGAAAAAAAGGTTCTTTAGATTTTTAAAATGTTCTTTGCACTAAGAAAAACTGTTCCCTTAAGAACTGTTCACTGAAAGGTTCTTTGGGGAAGCAAAAATTGTTCTTATAAAATGAATAGTTCCGGTCCTTGATTCTGATTGGCGTTCAAAGCTGTTGTAAATTACTCTACAAACATACACCGTTGTTTACGTCTGTGTGTTGTTCAGCAACGAATTTGTTGCAACCACAGCTGTTTCTGAGGAACTACATTGTTTGGCGGAAGAATAATGTTTTTATTAATATCATTACATTTTATTTGCTTTGTTTTATTTTGTGAAATCTTGCTACATATACGGAATAACCGTTTTATAAAAGCAATAAGCCCTGTGAAGCCATGGTTTACAGTGAATTTACAGAATTTACAGGATTACAGTGAATTTATAACGATTATAAATTTACTGTAAATCATGGCTTCTTGGGACTTATTGCTTTACCCAATGGTATCACTGTGAAAGCCTTGTTTTGGAACCTGTATATGATGGCGTTTCTTTTGTTCTCACACAGGAGTCTCTGCAGTCCTTGCCTCGCTTCTGCTTCCCTTATGACGTAGAGAGGTGAAAATCATTCATTCATTATTAAAGATGAATGCTCAAGACTTTTTACCTTTTATGACTGATTAACTGTGGCTGGTTGGTTGGTTGGCAGGGTGAAGGACGCTGTTGCCGTGCAGCACTTCACATTCGTCCTGACTGATCTGGAAGGATGTCAGCGCTTTGGTTTCTGCAGACTCACGTCCAGCTCTCAGACCTGCTTGTGCATCCTCAGGTCTCAGACATACAAAATACACCAAAAACAAATGTCTGATGATTGATACTCATTGATGAAACCCCTTTTATTGATTAACAGTCTGCTTCTCGTGGCCACAATCACTATCACTTTCAGTTTTCAGGTCTCATTATAAGGTGTATGTTAGAGTTATAACCTGAGTTTGAATAGTTAGTTGTAACTACACACAAAATTCTTACCAGTTATTTGACCTGACTAAAGTGCTATTTCTCTCTCAACACAGTTATTTGCCCTGGTTTGAGGTCTTCTACAAACTTCTGAATAATCTAGCCGACTACTCAACGAAAGGACAGGTATGATTTTAGCGGTCTCCTGATGATCTACATTTAAAAGGCCATTTATCTAACACCATTTCATTCATTCGAACGCCCTGCCAGACCAACGAGATGAAAGAGCTTCTCTCGGTTCTCCACAAGCACCCCGTCCCTCCGGCCAATGGCTCCATCACGCTGCAGATGGTAAGTGTTCATTGGCTGGTGGAAGTTCCGTTTATGACATCACATGTGACATCACAATCAGGCTGGTGTGTTCTTCACTGAGGGAGGGAAGCTAATGATTGGAAGTAAGATGCCTGGCATCTGTGGACACGCCCCTAAAGGGGAGGAGTCAAAGGGGGTGAGTCCCTGATCCGCATTAAAACCAGCCGACCGGACTAAATCTTCATTCCAGCGTCTAATAAATCCTAATACAGTCCATAATGTGAAATCGAACTAATCCAGCGTCCAAAAGTAACCCTGAATCTCTAACAACGCTTAACTAAAACACTAATGGGTCCTTTTGAAAACATGAATAACAAAGCATTCATCCTAATAACCTTGAGATCAGACTAACTCGAAGGCCTTACTTTCATGGTACTGACTGTTTATTTTTGTGGAATGATGTTTCTTCCCCATCAGATCCCGTACTTCATTGCACCAGATCCCAAAGCCCTGCCCTCTATTCCAGAGAGTGTGAGTTTTTCCATTGTTTCCATTTAGGTTTTTTAAAGGGTCATGAACTGCCTTTGCTTTTTATTTTGTACTGTTCTCTGAGGTCCACTTATAATGCTATCAAGATTTCCTGTCCTGTTTTTAACCCCCCTCATCAGAACGCTCTGTTTGAATAGGCGTGGCGGATTGTAGACTCGGAAGTAAATGCCCACTGCTATGATTGGCTAATAGTTGTGTATGTTTAACAGCATACATTCATTCCTCACGGATGGACGCTGCAGTGATTTAGGTAAAAAATGCATAACTAACTCAATACATATCAAACGATCTGTAAGAAGAGACAAAGCAATAGTGACCCCATAATGAAAATAGTTACTCTCACTTGTGTGTTGCGACATTACCGTTGGATCTAATATAGTCAGCATAGCATCGTCTTTTAGTTTCAATCTTTTCGAAAATCCCGCATCAAATTGTGCCTTGTTTGTAAACGAATCCAGAGTAAAATGAAGTGAACAAAGGATCAAGTTCTTACTGACGCGGTCTGGATCTTAATTAAAAATAAAGTTTATTTACTCTTTCCTAATGTTGGGATCAGAAGGAAGGAAACGCAAACACTGTTTTTCCACAACTTGGCACTGCACAGCATCTTGATGTCTTCGGAGCCATCTTTATCATTTGGTCTCTGTGTAGACCTGCGCATTCGCCTCTCTCGTAAACACTACATGCATGAATCGGTGGGCGGGGCTAAACAGGCAGTGATGTAGAAGCAGGTGTTGATCTTCTGTGGAGGCGGTGCTTATCCACACTATTATATCATAGAGTAGAACATTCCAAAAGCTGTGGTTTTGGCAGACTGCCTTCAATATAAACTGTTTTTAGACTAACAACAAAGTTTTGAGTTCTGAAACTTACAGGATATTTTTTATAATACAATGACCTCTTATATGTCAAAAGATCAAGGGAATTTTGGGTTCTCATTTCATGACCCCTTTAATGTGTGGGTTTTATTTCCTCCATATTTATTTCTCAGTTCGTATGCACTTCTGGTCCAAAAAAAAAGCAAAACAATTTTTAAATGTGCTGCATTTATTTGATCGAAAATACAGTAAAACAGTAATATTATAAAACATTATTTCAATTTAACATAACTGTGTTTTATTTAAAAATATATTTTAAGTCATCATTTATACCTGAATTTTCAGCATCATTACTCCAGTCTTTAGTGTCACATGATCCTTTAGAAATTATTCTAATATCACAGTTTCCACAAAATTATTAAGCAGCACAACTTTTTTTTTTTTTTTTTAATTGATAATAATCAGGAATGTTTCTTGAGCAGCAAATCAGCATATTAGAATTATTTCTGAAGGATCATGTGAGACTAAAGACCGGAGTAATGATGCTGAAAATTGAGCTTTGATCAAAGAAATAAATTATATTTCATAGCATATTACAACAGAAAGCAGTTATTTTAAGTTGTAATAATGTTTCACAATATTATTATTTTTACTGTATTTTTTGATCAAATAAATGCAGCCTTGGTGAACAGAAGAGGCTTCTTTCAAAAACATTAAAAATCCTAATTTTTCTAAACGTTTGCATGTCTGTGTGTGTATCAGAGGAACCTGACGGAGCTGGTGGTGGCGGTGGACGTGGGAAACCTGTTGCAGCTCTACGCCAGCATGTTGTTTGAGAGACGGATCCTCATTTACTGCAGCAAACTCAGCACTGTGAGCTCAGCGTGCCTTTCTGAATCAGAACTGATAACATTTGGTTTGCAAGGCTATTAAAACTTAAACTCTTGCAACATTAGATCATGGCGCTAGGTCATGTTCATGGATTCGATTCCCAATGGAATGCACGCACTGAAATGCATACCTTCAATATAGTGTAATTCACTTTGGATAAAAGCACATCATTCCAGTCACTGAAAAGTGTCCATTTAAAAACAACAATTTCAAGTGCTTTATGCTACAACAAGCACATTACACGTCATTACTTTGATGATCATTTGGGAACTGCATACGAACTGTGTGCAACCGCACTGCGGTGTGGTTTTCACACCAATCAAAAACAAACTGATAAATGGTCAAATGGATTTGTTGCCTTGTCTCAAACCCTAGTGTGAAAATGCCTTAACACCTAACCAGGAGTGACATGAGTCTGCATGTGATAAATCACAGTTTTTGTCCCAACCAGCTGCAGCACATTGTTTGTTTGCTTTTCCAAAATCATTGAAAGGTCGTCTGATTGGCTGAGAATTTGTCATTTGTTGTGTCACTTGATGCTAAAAATGTCTCGTGTTGCATCTAGTCAGGAGACAGCTTCATTAAACATGCATGATGAATTGTTTTGTGTGTGTGTGTGTGTGTGTTCAGTTGACGGCCTGCATACATGCATGTAACGGGATGCTGTACCCTATGTACTGGCAGCACATCTTCATCCCAGTGCTGCCACCTCATCTGCTGGACTACTGCTGGTGAGACATGTTATTATTAATACATTAAAATAATCTAACTCAGTAAAAGTGCCAGAAACACATTAAATCAAGAAGATAACTGTAATTATGTTTTTTTTTTTTATTGCTTCTTTTTTTATTTTATTTATTATTTCTATTATTATTTATTGTGCTTAATAATGGGGGCCTTTGAATTAAATGGGTTAAAAACCACCAAGCTAGAACAATGTCTTCAATAAATAAGGACAACTTACAAAAAATAAATTTTATTAACATTAATAAATTAATAAAATTAATAATATTTTTAATGCATTAAAACAATATAAATTAAAGTGCTAAATTAAATTTTTATTTTTAATTAAATAATTATTTAATTATTGTGTTGAACAGTGGGGGGGGGGTCTTTGAATCAAAGAGTCTTTGAAAAAAGCACTGAGCTAAAACAATGTTTTAGATACATAACAAAAAATTGCAATGAAATACTTAACAATTGTTTTAATACATATTACACACACACACACACACACACACACACACACATATATATATATATATATATATATATATATATATATATATATACACACACTAGAATAAAAACAATATTGAATATAAAAAAAAAAATAAAAAACTTTTACTATAACACTTCATTTGGTTTGGCTACTAATAACAAATTAATATTAATATTAAAGAGTTCATATAAAAAGAGTTAACATAAAGAGTTTAAGAACCAGTGGGTTAGAACAGCATCTTCAATAAACACAGAAAAAATAAATATATGAATAAATAAATAAATAAAAAAGACTAAATTTATCTTTGAATAACATGTTGCAGGATGAAGGTATGAATAAAATAAAAGCAATTAAAAGACTATTTACTATTTAAAAAAAATAATAAATAATAATATTAATAAGTAGCAGCCTCAACGAGTGTCAAAAGCTAGAAAATATTAAAAAAGGTCATTAGGTCAATGACTAACACAGTACAGATACAATCTGTCCTCTGTGAACGCCGCCTAATTTCACCTCACTTTTACTGTTTTTAGTGCACCGATGCCGTACCTCATTGGAGTTCACTCCAGCCTGGCAGAGGTATGACGCTTCCCTCTTCCCATGGTTTTCTTTCACACCAGCACTTAGTCACACAAACACTCATGCTGCGGTTCTTTCTGTGTGTTTGTGTGCGGCAGAGAGTGAGGAGTCGAGCTCTGGAGGACGTGGTCATACTGAACGTGGACACCAACACCCTGGAGTCGCCCCACGAGGACCTGAAAAAGATCCCACCTGATGTGGTGAGACTCTTTGACTCCTCGCAGATCTATGACACAGGAAGGATGAAGGTTTACGGTGAACTCTGTTGCTGCAGGTGGCGGGACTGAAGGTCAGGCTGAAGAGACAGGCGGCGTCGGCAGGGTCAGGGGTCGCGCACGCTTTCCTCCGAGCGCAGGCTCTGCTGTTTGGAGGATACAGGGATGCCTTACAGTCGCCTGCCGTAAGTGATGCATGTTTACGTGAAAACTAGGGGTGCATGATATTATCGGAAAGGTTATAGGAACCGGCCGATAATGGCTCAAAATGTAAATATAGGCATTGGCCGATTTGAAATAATTATGCTGAAATGCCTTGCCGATAAGACAGCTCACATGTGCTCAGGATGTGATAGTGGTAAGATCAAGCAGCAGCTAGGGGGCGCTGTTGGTCTATGTGTTATAAAATGAAAGTAAAATACACAAATATCTTTAAGAAACTTGAGTTTCTGAATAAATAAAGCAGTATCAATGTCATAAAATCACCAGTCTGTTTTTATTTAAAGGCCAGAAGCTATAGTTTATGTGAATAAAAATAACAAACACTTGTAAATTAAATAATTTAATATATAGAGATTTATTCATTAACAATGTTGGGCAGTAACTACTTTTTGCAGTAACTAGTAGTGTAACTAATTACTAATAAGATTTCAGTAATAATATTACAGTTACTATCCATAAAACAGCTCGTTACTTAGTTACTTTCGATACCTCAACCCCTACTGATTTGAAGTCCAACAATCCAATAATTCCTAGATTTATTTCCTAGATTTAATGAGATTAATACAACACTTTTACTTAAACTTGAGTGTTTGTAATACCTTTCCGACTGTTATCCAATGTCAACTTTGGTCAAATGATGAGGCAGAAATATATTTTTAGTAAGATTTTAGAAGAATTTTGTGGGGTGTGAAAGAAAAGTAATGTAACAAGTAGTGTAACTAATTACTGTTGCCAGAAAATAATAAGTAATAATATTACTTTTGAAAGGAGTAATGAGTAATATATTACATTTTTTGAGTAACTAGCCCAACACTGTTCATTAATAATTATGATTATGAAAATGTATATACAATACACTCTCTTTAAAAAAAAAAAAAAAAAAAAAACATTTTGTGTTGTTTAGTGTTGAACTTTTTGTGTCTCATTAAAAAGGAACTTTTTGTTTTATGTTTATAGGTTCTAACAAATAAGTTTTTTGCTCAAAACTAACCGAAATGAAAAATAATTTGTTTATTATCTCTGCACAGGAGAGACTTGGGGTTGTTTCAAAACAAAACAAAATATATATTGGTATCGGCATTGGCTATCGGCCAAAATGATTTGAAAAATATCGGCATATCGGATATCAGCAAAAATCTAATATCATTCATCTCTAGTGAAGACATTACCTTGAGTGTTATAAACACTTACTTCAGTGTTTCTCTTTTGTATGTTGAAGGAAGGGCCGGTGGTGTTCTCCAATGAGCTGTTTCTCAGTCATAAGTCTCAAAGCATGCGGGAGTTTCTGGAGAGCGCAGTTCACCTGCAGTGTTTCAAAGAGGTAACTGCAAACACACAAAATACACAACATCAGCAGTTTTCTTGAGGCAAGACACTACAGGCAAAACCATTGTTATTTCATACAATGTTAGTTTTGAGGGCTGTTTTGCTTCCATGACAATGTCTTCTTTCAGACTAGTGTATTTTGGATTTTTTCCCCCCACATTTACTTTTTCTATTTGCTTACACAGATTTAAAGTAAAGTACATATATTTAAAAGATGTTTTCTCAAAATGAAACAGAGAAGAAACAGAGTTATTATTAGAAACTAAAACTAAAACCATGAATAAAATTTCATAATTTCTCATTTTAGTTTAACCTTAAGTACTGAAATAACTAAAACTAAAACTGTAATAAGAATTGGTAATGCTTGGTGTCCTTGTTACATATGTTACATGCACTTACTATAAATAATAACAATAAATTATGAATAATTACATGCATCTAACCCTAAACCAAACCCTCATCCTAACCCTAACTGTATAGTAAGTACAAGTAGTTGATTAATATTACTCAGTACTTAAATACATAATTATATTTTAACAAGAACACTATAAAATAGTGTAGCCTAAAAATTTTGAACTTCATATACGTATATATGAACTAAAAACAATGACAAGCACACAGCAAAATTTCTAAAACCTTAACTAAAACTCACATGAAAAATATGAAAAAAACTAATTAAAAATGATCAGATAAAATCTAGTTTAATAATTGTATTAGTAAAAGTTTCTGAATTAAGACAATTAATAAAAATAGTATATCATAATAATAAAATAAAAGAACAATCTCCACTTGAGTAGCCCTTACACACAAACTTTCCCGTTTTATTCACAGAGGACTGTGTTCATAACTTTTTTTAACAGTATTTAAAAAGTGATTAAAAGAGATATTGAAAATCCCCTTTGTATATTCCTTTAATATGTCAACTAAATGAAAGAAGCCTGGATTTATCGAATGTTCATATTTCTGTTCTGGAAATGTATGCAAATTAGCACACATTAAATTAGAGAATGTCTCATTTGCATATTTAAACATTTCAGAAATCTTGTAATACAAAACAATCGTTTTAATATACTGTGATTAATTAACTGGAGAAGTATGGTGAAATATAAGTTAATTCCACCTATGTTTTAGAACAGTACAATCAAAAATCATTTACTCACCCTCATGTCGTTCCAAACCCATATGATTTTTTTTTTCCCCATGGAGATGTTTTTAAGAATGTTCATACTGCTCTTTCTTTCTGAATGAGGTCTGAGGATGTTGAGCTGCAAAAATAGCCCCATAAATGCTTTAAAACTTACCCAAATGCACTTCAAGTATTCTGAAGTCATACAATCATTTGTGTGAAGAAAGCATTGGCAACTTGAGCATGCACATATTCCAACTAGGGGTGGCTCGATACCACTTTTTCAGAACCGATCCCGATCCGATACCAAAAATTCTAAGTATCTGCCGATACCGATATCGATCCGATACCTGGGCAGTTTTTTTTTTTTTTAATCAGTGTTGAATTTTTTATACCTCAATGTGTGTTGACCTGATCATGATTTTTTTTTTTTTTTTTTTTTTTTTTTGTGTGTGTTATACACAATCTACTAAATATAGACAACTTTATTGTAAAGAAAAACAACAAATGAATGCATATATATTTATAATCTATGACAAAAATACTATTATAAACTAGGTTAGTGGATAATTCAGTACCAAAAGTCAAAAGTCATTCAATAGCAAAAATCATGAGTGCACAATTATATAAAATCTAAAATTAGTGGGGGAAAAAAAAACTTATTTAGTGGGGAACAAATAAAAGGGAATAAGTGTAGGACTAAATCTAAAATGATAATGTAAAATGATATACATTGCTCTTTGTATTGTTGTAAAATACATTCATTAAAAACAAATAATATATTTATATATAAATATATATACTGTAAAATTAAAAGACATTTCTTTTAAATGTATAGCACAGTAATGAGGCAGAAACATGATAGATAAGATGAACAAGAAAGGCTATTAAAACTACTACTATTATGATACACTTATGCGCATCCCGTGCGCAGAATGATGCGCTTGAAGCAGCACGGAGTCACAGCGCTCCGTATAGAAAAGTTCAAAGCACAAAGTGACGAATTATTAATGCATAGTGTATTAAATCTGTGCGATAGTTTATTGAGCCTTTTCTTTTAACAGTTTTAAATTTCAGTTACTGTGCTCCTTAAGAACACAGTGCTCTCTAGTCCAGTGTTGTGATCTAACAGACACCAACAATATTTTGAAAACAGTACGAAGACAAAGTCCTGCAAGATAAAGTCCTTTTATGCAAAACCATTGATCTTTATTTACAGATCAAGTATAATATTAGGAACATTTAATAATCTTGCAGAGAGTTTTATCGTCTTGACTCGTAACCAAACACGACACGCAGTTTGAACTCTTAATGAGGATGACAGACAGCCGCAGCGGAGAGAAGAGTTTACCTCAACTTGACTTAAATATTCATCTGTACCTCACATTAAACTATGGAACGGTTTCAGAACACTTGAAATATAGTACACGAAAACTTTATGGTGTTTTATAATGTGTTTGTGGCTTTTGTGAGGCTTAATAATAACACAATAGTATACGCACAATATAGGATTTGGATCGGTCTCTTCTTACCGATAACCGATCCGGCAGAAAATGCCAGTATCGGAGCGATACCGATACTGAATATCGGATCGACGCACCCCTAATTCCAACTTCACGTTATTGGTTATAAATATGCAGTGAACCAATGGCATTTGGTGTCTTGCCAGTCTTGAATATGCAGAAGAGCAAATGGCATTTGAATTTCACAATGAAGGATTAAAAGAATAACTGTGTCATGGCTGTATTGTATCTCCCATTATAATGTCATTTTGTTCTCAGTTTATTGACGGCCGACTGAAAATGCTGAACCAGGGCAAAGAGCCGGATGATGTGTTTGAGGAAGAGGTGCTTCAGTGTGGCGCTTCATCTGGTACTTTGCGTTCATCACAAAATCAGAGTTGTTTGTTGGTTTGCTCATTTTAATATCTCTTCTGTTCGTGATTTCTCTCAGGTGGCTCTAAACTGCGACGGCAATGGGTGGGAAATTTAAAGGTACATTTTACTCATACAGGAACTATAAACAAGACGCAGCTCAAAGACAAACAACCTACTCTTATGATATCTGCAGTATGCATACAGTGCACAATACTTTCAGTATACACAGATTACCTACATGATCTAGTACAGTAATGTTCAGTTTACAGCGGAGCATGCTCCATTTCCAGTCAGACAAATCAACTAGAATGGACATCAAACATGACATAATTAAACATCAAACAGAATTAAATTAGACTTACAAAAGTTGCTTTTACACAACATTAGATTTTTAAAAAGCTACTTTCTCTCCCCACAGAAAGGGGGTGGGGCTCTGATCGTAACATGGAAGTCTACAGCGAACAAAGCAGTGAGTATTTGTACAGTACTGTTAAAAGTTTGAGGTCGCTAAGATTTTTAAAATGGTTTTGAAAGGTTTCCTCTGCTCACCAAGGCTGCATTTACAGTATTTGATCAAAAATATAGTAAAAACAGTACTGTTGTAAAATATAACTACAATTTCAAATACTGTATACTGTAATATAGAGTAAAATAATGTGAAATATTGTTACAGTTTAAAATGGCTGTTTTCTATTTGAATAAATGTTAAAATGTATTTTATTGCTGTGATGTAAAGCTGAATTTTCAGCATCATTACTCCAGTCTTCAGTGTCACATAATCCTTCAGAAATCATCCTAATATGCTGATTTGCTGCTCAAGAAACATTTCTGATTATTGTCAAATGTTGAGAACAGTTGTATTGCCCAACATTTTCGTGGAAACCATGACACATTATATATTTTAGGATTCTCTGATGAATAGAACATTCAAAAGAACATTTTTTTTAAATAGATATCTTTTAAATGTCTTTACTGTCACTTTTCATTTAGTCTGTGCTGAACAAAAACATTGATTTCTTAAAAAAAAAAAAAAAAACTTATGTTTAACATTAAGTTAGGTGTATGTTTATCATATTAATTTGTAATGTGCTGTAGTGCATTATTAAATATAACATGAATACAGTTTCAATTTTCATTGTTCTTGCATGACAGTTCTCTTTACATCTCATTCAGACCAAATATCACAGCAAATTTGGGCTGAAAAACCTCCTGTCTTCAAAGGTAAATTTATATTCGCTATATTGCACATGGTTCCTCTGTGTGTACTAAATATGTGATTTAATTCACATCTGTGTGTTTTTGTGTTTAATTGTTTGTATTTTCCCTTTCAGGACCAAACTGAACCTCATATGCTACAGAGGGGCGGGTCTGTGTGTGGAACGCACACATATCGCCTCATCCAATCAGATTGCCTTCAGAACCGTCTACCAATCACACAGCACTTTGGCAGGGTGAGTGACATCTGAAGGCACCCAAACTAAACTGCACAAAAATGATGTCAAAAGCTAAACATACTGTACATTATCAGTCAGAAGTTTGGAGCCGATTTTGTTATGTTTTTGAAAGAAGTCTCTTCTTCTCACCAAGGCTGCATTTATTTGATTAAAAAAAATCCAGTAAAATCAGCAATATTGTGGAGTATTATTACAATTTCAAAGAACTGTTTTCTGTGTGAATCTAATTGTAAAATGATATTTATTCCTGTGATCAAAGCCTAATTTTCAGCATCATTACTCCAGTCTTCAGTGTCACATGGTCCTTCAGAAATCATTCTAATATGCTTATTTGCTGTTGAAGAAATATTTATCATC
This sequence comes from Spinibarbus caldwelli, assembly GCA_039654775.1. Taxonomy (NCBI): domain Eukaryota; kingdom Metazoa; phylum Chordata; class Actinopteri; order Cypriniformes; family Cyprinidae; genus Spinibarbus; species Spinibarbus caldwelli. The sequence continues at coordinate 36,843,908 of CM077225.1, read as the reverse complement.
ATTATCAATGTTGGAAACAGTTGTGCTGCTTCATATTTTTGTGGAAACACTGATATATTTTATTTTTTCAGGATTCTTTGATGAATAAAGTTCAAAAGAACAGCATTTATGTGAAATAGAAATCATTCATAAACATTATAAATGTCTTTACCGTCACTTTTGGTCAATTTAATGCATCCTTGTTGAATAATTTCTCCCTTTTTTAAACTTACTGACTAATATATACTCTATATACTAATACTAGACTAATGTATATAATTCATGCAGTTTGACTCCACCTTGTGTTCAACCACAATACAGCACATTTACTTTACTTTGTAAATATGCTTTGTTTTTCTATACTTTTTATGCTGCTTTGTTTTTCAGTCTCGACCACGCCGGCCGACACGCAAGCATCCCAGCCACCAGGGCAATGAACAACAGACAGAGGATGACAACTCCATCTATGAGGACAGGTGAGATGCGAGGAAACAGATGCATGGATGCCTTGCTGTTGTATGTATTTTTTTTACAATGAATTTCCCTTTCCAGTGTAACAGAAAGTCCTGAGCAGTGCTCTGGCACCAGCGACTTACAGGAAGATGATGATCTCTCTCTCTTGGCCGACCCGGAGGAGATGGACCTGCTCGGCGAGATCTTTGACACCCTGAGCTCCCAGAGCTCCAGAGAGCCAGGTTTACTGTACAGCACACGCAGCCTCGACCTCTTCAGCTCCGACAGCAGTGAATTCATCACACATGTAAGGCCTGGATCCTCTCACATATTACATCTAAACGGTGCTGGATGGGGTGTCTGACATGACCTGCAACAAATATGCTGGATTCAGCCTTAAGAGCACATTTTAAGTCTTTACAACACAGACATCCCAGTAAGAAGATATTTAGCCCTGTATGGTATGCATTATAATGGTGGAATATGTTTTGAATGTGATTTTTGACATAGAACTAGCTCTAATAAATCATAGTAAATAGTAACATTTCTTTTAATAATTAAAAGAAATTGTACATGAATTGGGGAATTGTTGCTAAATGGTATGTCTGTATCACAATGGAAAATGGGCTCTTTTTTAATGATTAATTTCTGCTTGATTTAATATTTCTTTAATTGATGCAGTTTTACACTTTGAAATCCTAATTTAGTAAACCATTACCATGGTAAACATTTTCAAAAACTGTAACAGTACCTATAGAAAACTCCGAATTCAGCTATGGTTGCCAAGACAGGATGTACAAAAAGTAATTTTTAAATTAGAAATGAATAAATACTAGATAATCATTAAAATAATATCAATTAAAATAAATGAAAACTAATATAATTAGTTTTTTTTAATAATAAAATATGAACACTAAAATAAGATTGAATCGGTTAACAACATTTAATTATCTTACTGAAGATGCAGGAAAAGAAAAAGACTGAAAAAAAAAAAAACAGGCCTAAAGGTGCTCAATTATAGCAATTTATGGAGCACCTCTGTTAGGGACTTTTAGACAAAATAAATCATGTGGCTTAAAAACTGCATATTACCAGTTATTTTAAAGTCCAACTTCTTATTTCCAAAAATGTGTTTTGTATTTGTTTGTTTTGTTTTTTTTCTCTAAAAGTTGAGAAAGTGAAAGAAATCACTACCTTGCTATTCAGCTACAACATACCATAAAGGGTTAAATACTTAACGACTAAAATGCTACTACGACTAAGGACTAAAATCATTTCAAATATATTTAAGGTGAACTGAGAAAATAAAATGGCTTTGCTGCATGAAAACAACATGAACAAGAAAGGCTTCACTAATTAATTGATTTAGTGTTGTGTCAGTCTTACCTGACAGCTGTTTTTGAAAACTTAACAAATAGTACAACATCTGGTACCTATCGGTGGAAAGGCCACACACTCTCACCATTTAATTTCTCTTTCAGAAGAGTCTGACCAACCCAAGTCAGGAGAGTCTAAGTCCTTCTTTTGGAAACAGCGGAAGTCTCATGAGCTGGGAGGAGGAGCTAGAGGAGGGGCCTGGCAGTGTGGGGGAGGAGCCTGATGTCCTGATTGACAGGCCAGAAAATGAGCTTAACGAATTAGAGAAGGACTTGACTGAGTTAGGGGAAAATCTGTGTTCAGATCTACAAATTCTAGAAGATGCTTCTCTGAATCCTGAAGTGGGTTCTCAGGAGGAGCAAGAGGACAACTGTTTGAAAAATGATGGACAAATGAACGGAACAATGGAGGAAAGCTTGGAAACCGAGACAGTAGTTGAAGAGAGGACAGAGATGCAACCTGACAAAGAAGAAGAACTTCAGAAGGAGCATAAGACAACAAATGACTTGGGCCCAAATGGACCAACAAATGGAGGTATCACCTCTGCTGTTTCTCTCAGTGTAAAGATAGACAAAAGAGAAGACCCAGATAAGAAGAGTGCTGAACCTCCATCACCGAATGTCTTGTCTACCGTAGCTCTGTTCCAGTCCAAGCCCTCGGCTGACTCTTTTGGTTCCCAAGGGTGTGATATATCTCCAAAAACTCCCGTCAGAACACACAAAATCAATGTGGGACCAATGACAGGCAGACTGCAGACTGAAGAACAAAGTATGAAATCGCCGGTTTCATCAACACCAGAGGAACAAACCCAGGCTCCCATTAAGGTCTCAGAGCTGAAGAAGAGATTTGAACATTAGATTATCATCATAAATCAAGCATCAAGTGAAACGATACTGAAGAATTAAGAATGACTTTTCTTTCTTTTTTTGCAACAACACTTCGCGCCCCATTTTGGTTCTTGTGAGGCAACATTGCGGAGTCAAACAAGATAAAATTATCCATTAGGTTTTGATTGGATTGTGAAAGGCTGGCGTTCCATACTGAACTTTGAGATTGTGGAAGGTTATTTGTCTCATGTACCTGTTGGTTAAATCTTAACGCTGATATCAGTCAATAAAGTCGATTCAAAGGAAATGCAAGTTATTACAATTTGGTGAAGGATTATTCGTCCCTTTGGAACAATGTACACTGAACAGGTTGATTTTAACTTTCATTGTAACTAAATACAGTAGGTTAGCAAAATAAACTGATAAATGCACCAATTGTGACCAATAAAGAAAGTCCAACACTTTTTTTATCCAAATATATTTAATCATTTATAAAAACCTTATCAGAGAGTGCAAAGCACCAGCTGCTAACAAATATTGACAAAGCCAAAACCAAAAACTCTTAAATGACACGTTCTGAACAGAGCACGGAAACTGAGGACAAGGTTATTTAATCACAGATGCATTTTAATTAATCATCCACAGTTACTTCATCACATTATGATCAACATCATTCCTAATATGGATGTGTTACAGACATTACAGAAATGCAAACTTAATACAAAACAACATTTGGCAAAGTGCAATATATATTTTCTCTCCACCTTTGAAAAAAACTGCAACATAACATTCGCTTTTGGTCATTTAAAGTATTCAGTATGACAGCGGTAAACTATTTTAGAGTTAAAGCTGCCATGTGACTCCTTCACAAAGACTCTCAGGTGAGTAAACAAAGTACAGATGAAGTGAACAAAGTCAAACTGGTTTGGCTGTCCATGCAAATCATTTGGCTTTTTCTTTATTTTTTATTTTTTTTTTACTTTTGACAAATGCACTTCCCAGTGTCATTCTCATGTCTCTCACAAAAACACCAAATACATATCCACCACCACTTCAAACATTCTTCATCCATGACCCTTCACTTGTTTGTCAGGACTGCATGTGTGTGGACTCCACATAAATATCAATATTAAGTTATAATGAAAGTTCTGTTTAGGTTTACCTGATCGACCTAAACAGTGGTGTGGTTTCAGCATCGTTTAGATCAGTCTTTCCTCTTTGGGCAGCGGGAGAGTGAGCCCGGGTCTCTCGGCTCCATGGTTCTTTGGTTGTTTCCGCTCTTCCGCGCTGGGCTGGTACGATCCCTCCATCTGCTGCCTCTTACGGAGGACGCACGAGAACAGAACCAAGGCCAGAGCCAGCAGGAACAACACCGGCATGAACAGGCCCAACGCGCTCACCGAACTCATGATGCTCCACACATGCACATGTGAAAACAAACACAGACTGAGAATATCTGTGTAACAGTGGTCCAAAGGTGTGTCCATTCAAGAAGACACAAGATGTGAGTATCCTTGTGTGTGTGAGAGAGAGCAAAGTACCTGGTTAATAGTGACTACACAGTGGTCATCCTTTTACATTTTTGAAGGGAACTTTAACCTAGTGGAGGAGGAAGATAAAAGCGAGATGTGAATTCCTGCAGTACACAAACACATTCACAGATGAGAAGATAATTTCAAATGAGTCTACTGTTTGGCTGTGGACTGATGGGGTTAATTATTAGTCTGGGAGAACAACACTAACCTACAACTACAAGGACATCCACAAAAACACTTAACATGCAGCTGAACATGAACTGAACTCACCCTCAAGTCATTCCAAAGCTGTATGACTAAATTAACTAAACTAGTGTCTTTTCTTCAATCTGAACTACTTTTGACTCTGAAAGACCTGGGGCCTGTTTTCATAAAACAAGTTTACCAAATAAGCCAGGCTTATTTCAGTTAGTCTGACTTACTTTGAACCAAATCAACTGACAATAAGTCAGACTAACTGAAATAAGCCTGGATTATTTGGTAAACTTGTTTTATGAAACAGGCCGCTGGAAATACAGCACATGATGTTATTTACTAATGTTGTTTTTGTGTCCTTTTGAAGCATGAAACATTCAGTGTCCATTCATTTTGACAAGTACAATTCTTCAAAAGAAGTCACACAGACAGAATTTACATTTTTCTTTGAAAAAAAAAAAAAAAAAACAGCATAAAATTTACCACAAAAATTTTGGTCCCTACCAGGATGGTAATATTTATAATAATTATAAAAATATATTTTTAATAAATTATAGTCAAAGTTTAGGTTTTAACCTATAAGCTATATATATATATATATATATATATATATATATATATTTTTTTTTTTTTTTTTTTTCCTTCACACTTTATGAGTGAAAACAAAGTCAACAAAACTGCTAAATAACAACAACTGATGTACATAAATTATACAATGACCACGCAAGAGGTGTTTTGGTGCTTACCAACTTTCTAAAGTGAATCCTGGAGAATTAATACACAAACACGGTTTAATCAACAAAACGAAACTAATATCAAACATTTCATCTGACATTTACAATGAACAATTTAAAATCACGAGAAACAAAGGTTAAGTTTAGATATAAACATACCTCGCAGTCACGCACGTCAGTACCGTGCTATTCAACACACTGCTTTATATTAAAGTACCATGCTGTCATCTGATTTCTGCTTTATGGGATGATCTATGATCTACTCTTCAAAAATAATTTGACTTCCGAGTTTACTATTTTCTGAAGATAATGTATTAAGCAAGCAGGGTTGGTTGGAGTGAGGTGAGCTTGATCAGCTCATGATGAGAGTCAGTCAGTCACGGAATGCCGGTGGCCAAGCCGGTTTGACGAGCTGTTTTCAGAACACACTGAGACGAACAACCATCCGACTGAAAGAGAAACTGAGCTCACCTGAGAGACTGCTGTGATGTCCGCGGAGGATCAGTTGTTGTTGTTATTTTTCTTCCCAAACGATCAAGACCTCAGCGTCCAAGCGAAGAGCGCGAGGCAGCCGCTTTTGATCCGCGCGTTCATGACGGCAGCTCTCGCACCTGCGTCCGGAAGCGCGTGAACCCGCTGTACCTGTTCCTCTCACGAAACTCAGGTGAAACGCGCTCAAGAATCTCAACGCCCCCAGAGCGCGCGTTCACACTAACTTATCCCTAAACTTCATACATGAGTGTCAAGTAGGCTGAGTTCCACTGGATGTTATAATAATTGTAATGTAAATAAATAAATAAATAAATAAATAAATGTACGTGACACATTGTGATAGGCCTAAATAAAATAAAAATAAACCATTTAATTTCAAAAATGGCTAACATGAATGAAACATTTTAATTATGATTAAATTGCTTGTCGACGGCGTTTGCGGATCCTGTACAGCGCCGTAAAATGATGTCACAAATCGTTCGTAAGTTTTTTTTTTTTTTTTTTGGTCAATTCCAATATACAGATAACTCCAAAATAAATATCAAATGGGAGACCTGTTGAAGATAACTTCTGAGACGAGAATTAGTTTGCGTTTCTTTTTGGTTTCGGCAGAAATTGCAGTCCGTACCCCCTGCCCTGTGCACGTCACTGAATGAATAAATAAATTAATTAATTAATTAAAATTGAAAATTAATTAAGTAATGAAAATGTAATTCGCCGATCTCTTACCTGTATGTCTTTAGTAGCCGCGATCTCGCTCTTTATTCAAAGTCGGTAATGCCGTCTTCTTGTGTTTAAAATCGGTCACAAATTTTCGTGAAAATATTTCAGGTATGGTAAACAACACATAGATAGCAAGAAGCACAGGAGTGTCCTATACAAACTTTACGAAAAAGTTCAGACAACACGAACTGGTTAGAGACACAAAGATGAGACAGAGCCTAAAATTGAGGAAGACATCTACACTGATTGCAGACTGGTCTAATACAGCCTATTAATTAAGATTTTTTTTTTGTTTTTTTTTTTGCAGTTTTGCAGTTTTTGTCTTTTGCTGTAATGGTTGTAATGGACTATTTTGTATTATAAGAAATTTACCTATATTCATAAAATTAAAAATAAATTTAATTTCATCATAAATTTCATCATCATAGCAAAACAATTTTTCAAAGGGTTGCACAAATCTTGATAACTAATAGGTGTTTATTTTGTGATAATGACCAGCTAACTATTCATTATCTTTTACATAATAGACTGTATGCACTGTATGCACAGATTTGGCTGTACATGTGAGAACCAGCTCACTAATATAGCCTAGTGAAATCATAACAATTAACAGCACCTAAAACACCTCACTTTATATGTCTGATTGTTTTGACCAATGTGGGATTTGCAAATGTTGCAGGAGGAATGTGGGAATTTTACAATGTTGATTTTTTTTTTTTTTTTTTTTTTTGTCAAATAAAAAAATACATAAATATCATGTCAAAGTTTAAGGTGCATAAAAGCACAGAAAAGAAATGCTACAGAAGTTTGTTAAAGGTGTTTAACAAAATGTCTTTCAACACTCCCCTATCCCCTATTTACACTGACATTCTCACTTGAGCAACCTGAGATTAGAAAGACACACTTTCTTAATTATACTAAGATTTATTTTCATGAAGTAGTAAAATAATATGTGTGTCTGAATTCTAGATTGTTAGTCAAGTTAAAATGTTGATTCGTTCAGCAAATCTCATTCCATTGCAGTTTACCTCTTTGCCATATTTTCATGAAAATATACTGTTCAATAGTTCTCTGGACCCCTAAAAGATCAATAGAGCAGCTGCCAATTTAACAAAGGTTGAATTTACACAACACGCTTAATCATTTATGGGAAATCTTCATAAGTCTCCTGTCTGATACACAAAACTACACTCTGCTCCACAACATTTTGACAACAGTTCTGCTTCTACAGCTTTCTATATGCCGAAAGGAAAGAGCACATTGTATTTTTTATTTATTTATTTTTATTTCATTTTTACAGTACATTATTATGGAAAGTTACGAGTAAGGTACTGTATATTTCAGATATACAGTTGACATTTTGTTTGATGAATATTTTTAAAATACTTTGAAATGCAAACTACCACATCTTCTTTTAAGAGACAATTGTGCCTGTAGTTCAGTACTTTTATGAACTGCAACCATAATAGTCTGGATTTGTCATTTCTTGGGTTTGTGTTCATATGGAATGCATGATAACATGTTTAAAAAATACATAATGGTACGAGACACATGATTTTAAGATGCACAGGTTCATCATAATTTAGGGTTTTCCTCACACACAATTACTAATAAACGCAATATTTTAAGTACAATTTTTGGAGCTTTTTGTTCTAATTTTGGAAAATTCACAAAAACTGTCCAAAGTCCTCCCCTTCCCAAATGTGTTGCCTAATCACAATAATGAGAAGAGGGGTGTAAGAGAGAGAGCAAGAAGGTTGAACTCTGAGGGTGGTGGAGGCGGGTATAAATCTGAGGACACTCACAGGAAGAGACACACAGACAGACAGGATGGACGTGAAGCTGCTGTTTCTGACTGTTGTTCTCTCCTCACCGCTCCTCACACTATGTGACCCGCTGTGAGTATCAAACACACTGTTTGTTCATGGATTCACTAACAGATCTGTTCTCAAACGCTCTGATTTGATCTCCTCAGATTTGTTCTGTCAGCTCCTAATTTGCTGAGGGTGGGTTCCTCAGAGAACGTGTTTGTGGAGGCTCAGGATTACTCTGGAGGAGACCTGAATGTGAAGATCATAGTTAAGAACTACCCGAAAAAAGACAAAGAGATACTGTCTAAACCAGTGACACTGACTGCAGCCAAGAATTTCCAGATCCTTGCAGATATAAAGGTGACACCACTTTGACATACTCATTTCTTGTGTAAGCATATGTATGATGCATCATGTACAATTGTACAATTTAGTTTGTAAAATGCCTTTTAATTTATTCAAAATTGGCAGGGGACTAATTGACTTTCTGTCATTTAGATCCCAGATGATCAAAACTATTTCTCTGATGATCCTCTGGAGAAGCAGTATGTGTATCTACAAGCTCAGTTTCCATCATCTGTCACTCTGGAGAAAGTGGTCATGCTCTCATTCCAGTCTGGATATATATTTGTACAAACAGACAAGCCCATCTACACACCTGCTAGCACAGGTACAGTTAAGTGCTTAAAACAAGTCAAATACAGAGTGTATTAATTCAAAATGTGAACTTTAAATGTGTTACATCAAGATGACTTAAAGATTTTGTGTACATGTGCACATACACAGTGGTGGCCAAAATTATTTGAACACTAGTACTTTCACCAAACTGATATTTCCTACCGACACACTACAGCAAAAGACAGAAATAACTGACTTAGCTGGTGAAAATACTAGTGTTCTAATAATTTTGGCCACCACTGTACTAGCAATTAAAATATAGCACATTGGTGTCAAATAACAATACATTTAAGTTTCAAGTTTCAAGTTTGTTTTATTTATATAGCACATTTAAAAACAGCAAGCACAGCTGACCAAAGTGCTGAACAGATAAAGACATAGAAACATAGGACAACCCATACATTCATATCATAAACTCACAATGAATTAAAAGCCAAAGAAAAGAAATAGGTTTTAAGAGATGATTTAAAAACAGTTAAAGACTGTGCCGATCTGATATAGGCTGGAAGGCTGTTCCACAGCCTAGGGCCAGCAACTGCAAAGGCTCTATCCCCTCTATGCTTTAACCGTGATCTGGGGACAGAGAGAAGTCTTTGATCACCAGACCTCAGATTTCGAGTGGGATTGTAAAGATGAAGTTGATCAGATAAGTAGCTTGGTGCCAGATTATTTATAGATTTATAGACATATAGAAGAATTTTGAACTCAATTCTGAGGTGCACAGGTAACCAATGTAAGGATTTTAGAATAGGAGTAACATGATCAAATTTACGGTGTCCTTTGAGGAATTTAGCAGCGGCATTTTGTACTAATTGTAGACGAGCAATGGAGGATTTAGAAATGCCTAGATAGAGAGAGTTGCAGTAATCCAAGCGAGTTGTAATGAGCGCATGGATAGCAATCTCTAAAGTTTTCACAGAGAGAAAAGATTTAATTTTGGAGAGAAGACGTAGCTGGAAAAAACAGGAACTAATAACCGCATTTATTTGTTTATCAGATTTAAGACTTTGATCCCAGAAAACACCTAGGTTCTTAATACAGGAAGAAGTAAAAGGAGCAAGGTAGTCCAGATAGATAATTCTGCTCCCTGAATTTTCACTAGGGCCAAAGACTATAACCTTGAGTTTAAGAGTTTAACACTCTTAAACTTTCAGAGTGTTTCAGTTTTTGCTTTGACCTCTTTTGCAGTTCAATACAGGATTTTTTCTCTGACAGCCAACCTGAAACCACTCAGTCAGTCTGGAATCACAGTGGAAATCATGGTAAACACTTAATTCACACACACACACACGCACGCACGCACGCACGCACACAGACACACACACACACACACACACACACACACACACACACACACACGCACGTTGGTTTACGGGGACTCTCCATGTGCGTAATGGTTTTTATACTGTACAAACAGTATTTTCTATCGCCCCACACCTATCCCTCACAGAAACATTCTTAGATTCTTAGGAAAAGAAAGAAAGAAAGAAAGAAAAAAAAATTATATGATTTATAAGCCTTTTGAATTACGGGGCTACCGAAAGTGTCCTCATAAATCATCTTCATGTTGTAATGCCTATGTCATACCCATGTCACTATACAAATTTTTGCCCTCATAAACCTTATTAACATGCACACACACACACACACACACACACACACACACACACACACACACACATTCATGACATATCAGCTGTAATGAGCATCATTGCACTGATGATCTTAGCAGTCGCAGTGTTAACGCTGATTTCTGTGTTTCTTAAGAATCCACAAAACATCACAGTTTCATCAGATAAGATATTTCCAGTTAAAGGGATGAAGTCTGGGAAATACGCCATTCCTGAGATGGCCAGGTACATAAAACACTGTCAGGACAGAAGCTATTATACCTGAGTGAAAGGACAAAACCTTTTATCAGTTTATGGCATCTGCTTCAGGACAATACCTAATTATTTATTAATAAACAGCAGCAAAACCCTGTTCATTGTCTCTTATCAACTGTTTTAATGTCACGAAATCAGACTTGTCCATGATTCTGGATGTGTTCTGTTTGTTTCAGTCCTGGGATCTGGAAGGTGGTCACACTGTTCACAAACACTCCTCAGAAGAACTTTACTGCAGACTTTGAGGTCAAAGAGTATGGTAAGACCCATGTCAACAAACTGTTGTTGTGTAAGAATATGATAACAGGTCAAAGAATGTATTTGTTTATTTGTGTGTCTGGTTTGGTTTTAGTGCTTCCAACATTTGAAGTGAAATTAAAGCCCAGAAAGTCATTCTTCTATGTGCGTGATGAGAGTCTGACAGTCGATATTGAAGCCAAGTAAGACAAAATATGTTATGCTTCTTTGTACTGAAAATAAATTTACTGTCAACACAACGATTTAAAATTGATTTATATGTAAACTACAAAATGATCTTTTATGAGCAATCAAAAAAAAGCAAAAAAAAAAAAAACAAGAAAGAAAGAAAAAGCTTGCACTGTCATTCATGTTGAGATAGTATAATCTTCAAAGTATCAAATACATTTATCCTTTTCTCAAAACGCATATTTTTTTTTAAGTTGTGGTTCTTCTCTCTTGTACTGGTAGTATGAACATTGTTTTTGCATCATAACATACTTTTAACTTCAGGTAATTAATGTGTTAGGTGTTATGAACTAACAAACCAACCATTTCTACAGCATTTATTTATCTTGGTTGATGTTAAATTATGAATATACCAATATAGTACACTGCTCAAAAAAACTTAGGGAACACTTAAATCACACATTGAATCTCGATGAACAAAATATTCAAGTTGAAATCCTTAACTTTTATTCATTATGTAATTAATTGAGAACAAAATTAAGCAATGGTCAGTGGAGAACAAAGTCTTCAACCCAATGAGTGCTGGATTCAAAATCACACCTAAAATAAAAGTAAAAAAATGTAATTTACAGGCTGATCAATCTTACATTAATTTAATCAAAGCAACTCATAATGTAAGTCAGTAGTGTGTATGGCCCATACATGCCTGCATGCACTCCTGACAGTACATAGGCATACTCCTGATGAGATGGCAGATGGTGTCCTGGGGGATCTCCTGATAAACCTGGATCAGGGCATCAGTGAGCTCCTGGACAGTCTGTGGTGCTACTTGGCGGGTGCAGATCCTTCCCAGACGCTCTGAACTGGATTCAGGTCTGGGGAACGTAAGGGCCAGTTAATGGCATCAGTGCTTTCATCATCCAGAAACTGCCTACACACTCTGGCCACATGAGGCCGGGCACTGTCAAGCACCAGAAGGAACCCAGGGCCACCAGCATAAGGTCTGACAAAGGCTCTGAGGATTTCATCCTGGTACTTAACAACAATAACGGTACTGTTGGTTAGTGCTTGGAGGTCTGTGCGACCCTCCAAGGGTCCAGACCATCACTGATCCACCGCTAAACCGATAATGCTGGATTATGTTGCAGGGAGCATAATGTTCCCCATGGCATCTCCAGACTCTTTCATGTCTGTCATATGTACTCTGTGTGAACCTGCTCTTATCTGCGAAGAGAACGGGGCATCAATGGCGGACCTGCCCATTCTGGTGTTCTCTGGCAAATGCCAATCATGCTGCACAGTGCTGGGCTGTGAGCACTTACGCCACTCTCAGAGAGTCTGTTTTTGACATTTTGTTCAGAAACATGCACACTAGTAGCCTTCCGGAGGTCATTTTCTGGCAGTTCTGCTTGGTTGTTGACCTTCTACGGCCCTGTCCAGGTCTCCTTGTGTAACGGCCCATCTCCCGGTATTGTTGTATGTTGTCATTGATTCTTTATCTGGACCCATCACTGTTCACACTCTTTGTGGTATTATCATTTGGTATCAAAGATTTTTAATGAGTATGAGTACAGGGGCGCAGTATCAGGCCCGGTGCATCCCTAATAATTTTCATCCAATTTTGAGTCGATTTCTGAACTGTATGACTCTTTTTTGAGTCTGGCCGAATGTGGCTTGATGGTTAGCCCTTTAACTTTCACACCTAAAAGGAGCTAATGAAAAAAATTCTTATTAGTAGACATCTAATAAATAGCCTCAATCACTTTTTTTTTTTTAATTTATGTTTCATGTAAAACTCTACCGTACGGTTGGTAAATCTCAATTTAATTTCAGAGAACTATTTCATGAGTTATTTTCCAAAAATAAACATTCCTTTAACTTTATTAGTATCTTGGATACATTTCATAACCTTCAGGGTCCACAAAGTTACAAAATTATATTTAAGCGTCTGTATAATATATATAAAGTATTATGTCAATATATATGCTATATGATGTCCTTTACAGATATATCAACCGTACGGTCACACATGATTTTGGATAATTACGGTAAATAAACATTTTTGCATTTCTCATTTATTTTGCTATATTAATGTTCTTTACCCTCTACCCTATTCACAACAACATTATGGTTTCATCCCTAATTCTTTGATTGCTTGTTTGACCCTATTATCTGATGACTGACCAACACCATTCTCCCTTCTGTGTGACTGACTGAAGTTCGAGTCTCAGGTCCGGCTGGAATTGTCGGTGGGGGGAGTGAATAACCAGCGCTCTCTCCACCCTCAATAGCACGACTTAGGTGAGACCCTTGAGCAAGGCTGCAGCAATATGGCTGCCCACTGCTCCGGGAGTGTGTTCATGGCGTGTGTGTTTGTTCACTACTCACTGCTGTGTGTGTGCACTTGAATGGGTTAAATGCAGAGCACAAATTCCTAGTATGGGACACCATGCTTGGCCACACGTCCCGTCACTTCCTTTTCAGTTCCTTTATCGTGAAGTGTACAGGGGGTAACAAGAGGTGATCATCCTCCCCCAACTGGCAGTTGGATGGCCGAACAAATTTCTGATATGTCAGAAATTTTGGTCCCCCCTTGTGAAGGTATTGCACAGTTTAAGCAGAGCTATGAACTGATTGCCCTAAACTCAGTGTTTTTTCCCTCACTGCGCCTGCATGAAAACAGAAACGAAACCATGGAGACAGGGTGTGTGGTGTAGATGGAAGCGATGGACGCTACACATTTCCTGGTTTGGGGGTCCCAGGTGTTTATTTCACACGTAGAATGGGAGCAGTCAAGTTGCAGCTCGATGATCAGACTGTATAGTGTGAGCACATGAATCCTAAGCTTTTGACTGAAATTGCATGCAATTTACTCCAGCGATTTACTACAGTGAGAGTGTTAAAAAAAAAAAAAAACAGAAAGAAAAAGAAAAAAAACCTTGCTGAATCTGAACAGCTTAACAAAACACAAGACTAGCGACAAATCAGCCTGGAAGAATGGAGAGCAATTGTCTGTGGCCACCACCTGCAAAACCATTTCCAGTGTTCCTGATGTCACTTTCATTTCCACCAAAGCAGGTGAAACTGATTCACAATCAGTTATGCTTCCCAACTGGATAGATTGATATCCTATCCTATTTTATTCAAGTCAGATATACAGTATCATTTAATATGATTGAATCAACCAGACATCATTAGGTCACATCAACTGAAGTAAATTTCAACTAGTGATGTTATAAATATTTGCCATTCAGTTTTTACAGCAGAATTTGGATGTGCTTTTATAGGTACCTGTTTGGACAGAAGGTGGATGGAAATGCATTTGTGGTGTTTGGTGTGATGGACGGTGAGAAGAAAATAAGTATTCCTGCATCTCTGCAAAAAGTTCAGGTGAGAGACATTACACATCTTGCAAGTTGGGATCAATATCATTTCTCCTCACCACAGAGGACAGTTTAAAAAAACAGTTAAATATCTTTTTACTGCATATTGTAGACCGATGTTGACGTCTGTCTCAAATAGATCGTGAAAGGAGAGGGTGCTGCAGAACTGACCAATCGGATGATCAATAACATTAACCAGCTGGTTGGAAGATCTATCTATGTTTCTGTCAGTGTTTTAACAGAAAGTGGTAAGACTCAACAGATACTGTACATCTGTATGCACGTTTAGATGCATGTGTGTGATTGTATGTGAGAAGCTAATCGTTTGTGTGTTTCAGGCAGTGAAATGGTGGAAGCAGAAAGGAGAGGCATTCAGATTGTGACGTCACCGTACAGCATCCACTTCAAAAAAACACCACACTTCTTCAAACCTGGAATGCCCTTCAGTGTCTCGGTATAAAACATTGACTAGATAATTGAGAACCTGAAAGGTTATAGGAACTGAGAAACAATTTTATCAATATATTAACAGAGATCACTTATTTTGTTTTTTGACCTGGATTTTATAAAAGGTCTAAGTAACAAATCCTGACCAGACGCCTGCTGTAAATGTGGAAGTGGAAGTGATGGGAAATCAGGGAGCTGTCAGAAGTCAAACAAGAGACAAAGGCATTGCGAAGGTTACAGTCAACACTTTAGGAGGATCTTCTACACTGGAGATCACTGTAAGACCTGCCATCTCAACAGCACTAATGTTCAGTCAGTTTCACTGGTGATCTAGTGGAAAATAGTTAATTTAACATTTGTTGAACAATCAATAGAGCATATTGTACAAAGAACATCAGAAAACAATGTATTTCTTCTTTCCAGGCAAAGACCAAAGATCCACAATTAAGAGAGGATCAGCAGGCAGTGAAGAAGATGACAGCTCAGGCCTACGAGACCAAAGGAGGCTCCAAAAACTACCTGCACATCGGCATTGATGCTGCAGAGCTTAAGATGGATGATCCAATGAAAGTCAATCTGAACACTGGACAAAGTCCAGGCGTGTAAGATCAAGACTATACATACAAGGTAAAGCTAATGGTTATTTCTTATTCATCTGCACCACAATTAATTGCATCGATATTTGATTACTACCACAGGTTGTGTTTGAAAGTATACAAAGTTGCTTAAGATATTTTTACTTGTCTGCTTTCCTTTTCAGATCTTAAGTAAAGGTCAGATTGTAAAAGTAGACAGGTTTAAGCGAAGAGGACAATCTCTAGTGACTCAGTCTCTGCCTGTAACCAAAGACATGGTGCCGTCCTTCCGCTTTGTGGCTTATTATCATGTGGGCTCGTCTGAGGTGGTGTCTGATTCAGTCTGGGTCGACGTGAAGGACACATGCATGGGAAAGGTGGGTCAACTATCACAAGATGTAGCAGATGTGCCAACTAGGTCTGTTATTCTAACACATCATCTGTTGTTTTAATGACAGCTCAAGCTTGAGATCAAGAATAAGATGAATACCTATAGCACAGGAGATGAGGTCAAGCTGCAGATAACTGGAGATCCTGGAGCTAAAGTTGGTCTGGTGCTGGTTGACAAGGCTGTGCACGTCCTTAACAAGAACAGACTCACTCAGACAAAGGTGAAAGATCTTCTTTAGACTTCAATGCGTAAAATTACCTTTTTGGCCTAAAACATATATAACTGGAGTCTTTTTTGCACCTCTAGATCTGGGACGTCATAGAGCAGCATGACACCGGCTGTACAGCAGGAGGTGGAAGGGACAGTATGGGGGTTTTCACTGATGCAGGTCTGATGTTTGAATCTAACACTGCAGGAGGAACCAGCACCAGAACAAGTAATTTTTAAAAAAATTCTTATTCTACAGTTTTAGTCACTGGACAAAGAGATTCCCAAGGGTTGTTGTCCTTCAACTTAGGCATTTATAATCCCATAAACCTTTTGAAGCGTACAATCACTGGTGTGATTAGAACGTTCAGGGAGTCACATGATCAGCTGCTAAATTCAAATCTGCTTTTGCGCTGAGCACGCAACAGACACACTGAGCGCTCACAACTATTCAGTGTTTTCAACCATATAATGCTTATTTTAGGTTTCAGACATTTAAATACAAATAAGTACTAGAAAAACAATACATTTATTGTTTGTAAAATGCATACTGATGTCTATGGAAGAGGCTATAATGATCCTTTCAAACATAATTTTACAAGTTTTATTGATATCACATGGGTTTTATTGATATCGCTGGGTGCTCAGAATATTTCACTCATGTGTGAAAGGGTTAACTGTATAATTTTGTCATGTAGAATTCTCAGCCTTATGCGAGCCGGTATTTTTGTTCGCATGTATTTAGATATGTTGTTTCTTTTGTCTTTGGCCAGATCTTGAATGTTGTGCTGTGACTTTCCTGTTGTTTGGCTTCCTGTTCTTAGTTCCTTGGTTTTGGAATGTAGCTGATTACGTTTATCAAAATAGATCTTACTGTTCTTGAATTCTATAACAGTGATTTTTACAATAAACTAATATATTCAAATGTTCTCTAGTTCCTGACTGTCCTGTCCCTGCAAAGAGAAAACGTAGAGCTGAGAGTCTCCTGCAGATCACTTGTACACTGGGTGAGAAGCTAGACTTTACTCCAATTTTACTCTTACCATTCAAATCAGAAAGGATCTTCTGGGCCCTCTGATATACTGACTTTTTTGTTCTTTGCTTAGGAGTAAAACTATTTAGATGAATATGTAAATATGTTCTTCATGCTTTCCTCTCAAGAATGAAATAACACACAACAAAAATGACAGTGGTCAGAAAACAGCTGTTAAGAAAGCATGTGATCACAGCAATGTGCATATTTGCACCAGCTCTGCAACTCAGCACTCTAGTCATGTCACATTTACTCATTTAGCACTTTACACAATAAATTGTTTTAAAGCAAATAGATTCACAGTATTAAAGTGTGTCACTTTTTATCAGCATTTTTACTCACATCTGACCTTGACGGACTGAACAGAAGAAATGATCCGGAGACGATTTTAATGCCAAAGAAGGCGGAGCCACTGAGACACACCAACCTATAATAATCACCACAGACCGATGGAAGTTTGAAAGTGTTTACCAGTTGGAAAGTTTGTTTTGGCAAGCTGTTTCAAACGAACAAACACCAGTCTGTTCTTTGATTTCACTTGAAGTATATCGGTGCCTTTACTGTGTTCAAGATGCAGTGCACCTCTCATTTAGGTCACTTCAGTTCTCAAACAACTTTTCATGTTTTAGGGGATCACTGTAGTTTGCCTACTCCCCTCATTGCTCTATGTTAACTATGTGTAACTTTCTCTTCTCAGCTGGTAAATACTCCGGTGAAGTGAAGCAGTGCTGCGTTGATGGAATGAGGGATAATAAACTCGGCTACACCTGTGAACGAAGAGCCACGTACATTGTAGATGGGCAAGAGTGTGTCAAGGCCTTCCTGCATTGCTGCAACGAGATGAAAACCCGCAAGAACATGAAGGATGAAGAGGAGGAGATGGTTCTGGCTCGCAGTAAGTATCTGATGCCTCCACTAGCAGAAGCAAACAATGCATGAATTAAATGAATTTGAAAATGTAGCATCCCATTCTCACTCAAACTTGCATGATGTAAAGCAACAAGGATACGTGGCAGTGATTGACACTGGTATTTTGAGGCTTGGATACTTAATTGTGGATCATAGTGAAAGTTGATATTTATCAGAGAGAAGAATGATGAAAGGGTGTTTTTCCCACATGTTCATTTTTTTTTTAATCTGTTAAAACAGGTGATGATGATGACGACTATTATACAGACTCTGAAGAGATCGTGTCACGTATGCAGTTCCCTGAGAGTTGGCTTTGGGAGGAGATTGATCTGTGAGACAACTGGTGAGTAGGAGACATTTGGACAAAGTCTTGACAAAATGACTGGCAGTGAATAAGGAGCATGATCTCATTTGACATGAGCTGGCAACTTCATCTGACAAAGAACATGCATTGTTTCTCAGATATTTTTGGTTTTATGCATTTTATGCACTGATTCACTTGTCCTGGTAAGACATAATGCCCCCAGGCCACCCAGGTTTTGATGCTTTATTAGCCTGATTTAAATTTAGATGGTAAACAAGCATTAGAACTGTACTTCAACAGTTGCTGTTTTTCCTTGTAATTTCTAATATTCCATATTTGTAATATCTCATATATATCCAGTCAAACACCAACCAAAGAAAATGTGATCTACCTGAAAGACTCTATTACTACCTGGCAGATCTTGGCTGTCAGTCTGTCACCAACTCTTGGTAAGTTGAACCTGCAAATGCAGAATACTGTCACGACAAGGCTGAGGCTGCATTATAATCTACAGTACATAGGGAAGTTTATCAACAGTAGACTTAATGGACAAAAATGTGAAGGCAGACAGAAGATCAAAAGCACAATAGCAGTCCAATCTGTTAACATACATGGTAATCCAAAAGGCAAATGTAAGCAAGCAGGCAAAAGGTCCAAGCACAGTCATCAGTCCAATCAGGCTACCAAAACAAAGGGATAATCCAGACAATTGAGATAGAGGTAATCAGGCAGAATCATAGGGCTGGGTATCAATTCAGATGTCTCGATTCTTTTTTTTTCTTTCTTTTTTTTTTAAATTTATTAGTTATTGTGTGGTGAGCTCTGCTGTGACATTTGAATTTCCCTTTTGGATTAATAAAATTAATCAATCAATCATTTTTTTGATTACATTCAGTGAATATAGTTTTAATACAAATGCTATTGATATTTCTAAAAAAAAAAATGAACAGTAAACATCAGTTTACAAATGGTGAATTAATAAAAAGAAATTAAGACCTGTATTTTAAACCTATTCTTTGTTTGTATAGGGTTCTATTTTTTTAAACAATAATAGGGCCCTGTAAAATGTTTTTCTTAATTTTTTTTTGGTAATCAAATGAAGGCATAAAATATGAATTTAATTTATCCTAATCAAATGAAAATTAAACCCTTTAATTTTTTAGGCAAACAAATTGCTGCACAGTGGTTTACTGTTAAAATTAAAAAGAAAAAGGTGATTATTCTTTTAAAAATAATAATTCATAATATCTATTAGCAGTAGTAGGCTAATATAGTTGTTACATTGATTCTTAAGACTGCACAATAGTAATATATTTCTGTCACCGTTTCTTCACGTTAAACCAAACTTTTTATTTTGACGGGTTGCTGTGAAGAACTTGCAGCTGCTGTGTATGTGGTATAAAGCTCCGAACATCACATGACCCATTCTGTTTACACCACCATGCTGGCAGGCGAGAACAGCCGGGAGCGAATATGAAATGAATGGCGCCAGCATGAACTTCAAGGCAACAGAGTTTACTGCGAACTTTAATTCAAAAGACATAGACATGTACATAGCAAAACTTAATAGATTAAACATAACAGATCCCTATAATGCCCCCGGGGTGCTTTTAACGTGTATCAGTAAAGGAACGGATAGATTTCCTGACTTGCAGTATCCTGATATCTACAACTACCTCATCAACTTTCCCTCCTAACGTTACTCTTTAAAAGCCTACAAAAGCCTGGAGGGGTACAAATGGACGCAATCTAATTTTTTGGATGAATATTCAATCTTGGAGTCTTTTCGGCTAAAACCATAGACTTTAAAAATGTCGTCACTGGAAGGATAAGTCAACTGTGTTGTTAGCTAACGTAATCGACCCTAGCTGTCCTTGTAGGTAGCCAACTATGTCACTGTGAGTACAGTATACATCATAAATGTCATGAAATCTTACCCGTTTAATCCCAATTGTTGTGTTGGTTAGCATGTTTTATTGCAGTGAACCATTTTAGTTGTCTATTGGGAACCTTAGGAATACAATAAAATGATTTCCCCAATCACGCGCGATATATCTTATAGGGTGCGTATTTTCAATTAAAGATAACTTATAGATTTAATATGGGCTGCTTTTGGTGCTTGACACTTCTGTATTGGTCATTTTGTGTGTTTTACGAATAAGATTGGCTACAAGGTTAAGAAGCTTACTTAAATGTAAAATGGTTTTTCTCTATTTTGCAATAGTGAAAGACGGCTTCCCTTATTGATCACGTCTCGGCTAGATTGCATGTTTTCTCGCACGGCTGGATGTTGGACTCATGAAAAATAATCATGTTGTCTATTTGTCTATACACATTGTGTATTTTCCAAAACTGATTTACTGAAGTCAAAACACGGACGGAATTGGCGTTAGCGTGAGCGCCGCTTATTGTGAAGTGGGAGCGGCCAGCCGACAGAGGATTCTGCAGCCTTCCTCGAACAGTTATGTTCAGTATTTTCTGATTTACTTAATGAATACTGCGTGAGGGGGCAAGAAATGGGCCAAGGGAGGTCACATATCGGACACATAAATTAAGCCCAATATACGGGACGTCCCGGCTAATACGGGACGGTTAGCAACCCTAGCTTTCCCCTGCCTGTTCTGGCATCCTGGCGCAAAGCAGCTTTCCACCATGTTGAAATAGTAAGGTTTGTAAGGTCTAAATATTCTAGTTTTATAAATTATTATTCTACAATTGTCGATACCAATGCTACAGCCACTCTAGTGCTCTCCTGATGGCCTGCCAAAATGGTGGAGTTTAGATTGTGTGACATCAACCTCCAGAGCTCTATGACTGTAGTTTTCTCAAATTAAATGGTAAAATAATGAAGTGACTCTCAGAACAGCTGGAGATGATATCCGTGTGTTCATATCGTCATATAGTGAGACGGCAGAGGCTGAAAACACCACGGGCGTCACCCACGCTTTAGTAGCCTATGTGTGTAGTAAACAAAACAGTGCATCTGCTCCATCTGCATTTATTCATTCATTGCGGAAATCATGTCACCTTATGCGTGATGTCAAACGCTTCCGCAGATTTGTAGTATTACTAGCATTTCACCTGAGCAATGCAAATCACTCATTTTCCTTCGTTCTTGTCAACAGTATCTCCGCCATGATAAGCACTGCATGAATGACAGACTTTCATATGGAAGGATTTTCCGGACTATTTTCAAATATAATTGCAAAATGTATTTTCAATTGCATTTTCCATATGTGGACGCATAAATTGTGACATAATCCAAATGCAATTGCAAATCTTGCATTACCGTTTGCATTTTCGCTTTCACGAACGCATAGTGACTGCCACATTTCAAATGAAAAAGCAAAGTCTACTGTATTTCCCATGTTTTACGAGTTGTGAGTTTGTCATATTTAAATAGCAATATTAAGTACCACGTCTGCTTTTTCACTCTCTCTGCGCCGTGCATATAACCTGTCAAAACTCAAATGGAATCGCAATACCTTTTGCATCTTAATTTCCGATGTCTACACTGAAAGCTGTCAATCAATGTGAGGGGCGGGACTAAACTAGGGGGCGTGTTTGTTTTGGGAGGTGACATCACTCACAGACGACCGTGCTGAATGCTTTGATCAATGGAGGTAATCGGTAAAGCCTCCGCTAAAGGCAGCTGCCAATCATTTCGTGCCTGTGTTAACAAACAGACAGTGCAGCCTTCTTGGCACAATACATAATTCTGTCTTTTTTACCCCAAATACAGTGATTATCCCATGATAACAGAGCCACAAAGGGTACGCACAATAGGTCAAAATTCACTATTACCCAAACGCTTTTCACCTGTCTCAACATCTCTCAGTGTTTACACTCCGATTGATGCAAGTGATTAAACAGACAGTGCAATTCTACACTTATTACAGTACATTTTATTTGTAAGCAAACAAAACAGTGCCAATCTATATTTATTTATGCATTTTCCACCTTACTTTATATTTTATTCAACAGTTTTAATCCGTTATGGAGCACGTGTCCCGTGGCACCAAAGCGTCACCAAAAAGACTTTATTTTTGTCGTGATCTCTACATAACAAAAGTTGCTTTCTATGGGTGTTTTCACACCTAGCCCCTTGTTTTGGAACATGGCACGTTTCCCCCCTTAGCTCCATTCGTTTGGGCATATGTGAACACGGCAATCGCGCTCGGATCCGCGCCAAAACAATCGTTCCTAGATCGCCTGAATGAGGTGGTCGCGGCTCGATTGAAAACGAACTCTGGAGCGGTTCGGTTGTAGTGAGAAAGCAATCCAATCCAGCGGACCAACGAACCAGGCTATATCACACTGTATAATGAGTAATTACGTAAGTTCCGTGAAAAGCAGTGGGTGATGTGCACGTCTTCGACATTCAAAATCAAAGCGCGCCTTTTCATTTATAATGCCTTCTTATGGTCTTCGTTGTAGATGCATTTTAACAATGATTTGCCGATGAATCCTGGACTCCTGCTCAAAATGATAAATTAATAAATATATCGACAGCTACAAAAAAAACAACAACAATAAGCCCTCAAAGCTGTTGTCGTTCCGTCCTAACGTGTGTGTGTGTGTGTGTGTGTGAGAGAGAGAGAGCGAGAGAGAGAGAGAAAGAGAGAAAGAGAGAGAGAGAGAGTTTGTTTGCCTCTCTTTCCAAATGAATCATTAATTGCCATTCCAGCTCCGTGGAACTTTGACCAATGAGAGGACAGTTTACTCGCACGTGACTTTTTGGTCCGTTTAGAAACTTTGCCGTGTGAAAGTGAACCGCACCAACAATAAAAAGCAACATTGTAATATTTTAATCCCTGTTTCGGAACAAAGCAATTGATCTACAGGTGTGAAAACACCCTAAGTTACACAATTGCGCCAGCAGGTGGCAGTATAGAACTACTGATGGGGAGTTGTATACTTTATCAACTAAAGCCTACTGTACGCCTTTGGGACAGAGGACCTTCTTCATGATCACTATAATTTATGCAGTTTATTACTGACATTTAATTAACTTATAAATGTTAAACTTAGTTCAGTGATGTTATACAGTGTTATAGCCTTATCTGTTGTATTTTCTACATTTCTTTGTAGGAAACCACACACACACACACACACACATACACACACACACAGAACAGCATCCCAAGCTTGTAACGCACACGATATTACAGCCTATCCTACATGACTAATAAAAATCACAAACAAATTATTATAATATATTATTATATATAATTTTATTTTAAACAAAGTGAGTAAATTGAATTAAAGTAAGTTGAATCCAAGCAGCTTAAGATTTTTTTAGAATAGGCTCTTCTCTGCATTCTTCTGAAGGCACTCCGCCTGTGCTTGCGGTGTTGAATGCTTTGTTTTTAGACCATTTAAACATGTTAATCACACAAAATATTTAGCGTAGCCTTACTATGGACAAAATCAGCAGTGTTGATTAGCTTATTTTTATTTTATTTATTGTAGACATTATTTCTAAGTGAAGCAACATTTACTGAAATGTTCACAAGAAGAGCTCACGGTCATCTGTCGATCATTTACGCTGAATTTGGTCTTTTAAGAACACTCTCAATTGACACATTAAGCCAGGTTAAGCGTTTTAGAATGTCCCTGTCAAGGTTGCATTTGTTACTATAGCAAAAGTAGACTAAATTAAGTCATGATCATGAGAAAACAAGAAAGAAAAAAATGATAATATGCATGGCCCCTTAGAACTTCCGTACTATTACAGATTAAAAGAAAGGAATAAAATGTACTGTAATAAGTGTAGAATTGCACTGTCTGTTTTCTCACTTGCATCAATCGGAGTGAGAGAAACAGTGAGAGATGTTGAGACAGGTGAAAAGCGTTTGGGTAATAGTGAATTTTGACCTATTGTGCATACCGTTGTTGCTCCCGCTGTTATCAGGGGATAATCGCTGTATTTGGGGTAAAAAAGACATAATTATGTATTGTGCCAAGAAGGCTGCACTGTCTGTTCGTTAACACAGGCACGAAATGATTGGCAGCTGCCTTCAGCGGAGGCTTTACCGATTACCTCCATTGATCAAAGCATTCAGCACGGTCGTCTGTGAGTGACGTCACCTCCCAAAACAAACAAGCCCCCCAGTTTAGTCCCGCCCCCTCACATTGATTGACAGCTTTCAGTGTGAGTCGTTCGTTTCAAAACGAACAACTCGAATGACTTGAGAGATGAACTAATCAATTCTTTTTCCGGCTCAGACTGCATTGGTTAAGTTTATGGGGTTGTCACGTGATGAACGAACGACTCAAACCCGAAGACTCAAAACAGGTGAACTAATTACAGTACAGAACCTATAAGATGTTGTGCATGCGCGACTGAACGAATCACTCCCCGAAATGACTCGTTTTTCCTGAGTCACATTAAAGATTTGTTCAAAATGAATCAATCGTTCAAGAACAACCCATCACTAGAATAAATGGGAAGTGCCGTAAGCTGAATCCCACCTGTCGCAAAAAGTCAGTGACTTCTCTATGGTAAACTCTAAAAATAGTTCAATCCAAAAGTATTGTTTAGTGTAAAACATGTTGTAGATTAGCAGATAGGCTGTCGATTCAATAAATGATGAGCTGTTTCCTCTAAAAAGCTGTTTATTCAGCGTAGTGAAGCCTCTCCTCCATTGACATCCATTCAAAAAAAAAAAAGTCTCTGGTCTCCTTTCCCACGTACTGCCAGACCGGAAGCGTTAGCTTTAGCAGTTATGCTTTTTTCGGCTAATGCTTGCAGGCTTGCCTTGATATAGCAGCCAAACAGGACATGATTGTAGAAAAAGCAGAGGGAGCAGCACACAGTCAGTACTTGGGTGAGGCTGGGCTCCCTCTGCTGGTGTGGCGTTACAAATACATGGTCTAAAAAGCAACGTTATAATCCAGGATCTTTTGCTTTAAATTTTTCTTTGTGTCTGTGTTCCTCGTCAAAGGCATCTGTGTGGCGGAACCTGAGGAGATGGTCATTTTTAAACACCTCTTCATTGACCTCAAGATGCCTTACTCAGCTGTGCATGGCGAACAACTGGAAATCAAGGCTATTATCCACAACTACACCCCAAAGAAGCAGAAGGTAGATCTGATTTGATATAAAAATTTAATTCAGTTTTTATGTACGTTTTAGCCATGTGCATTGTGGTAACCATTTATTTCAGGAGTCAAAACATTTAGATCCTCGAGCTGCTTGTGACTCAAACTGAAGAAAAGTGTAGGATACTGTCCTGTGCTAAAACAGAAATATTCTCCATCATCACAAATATCATGTTGGATTTATTTTAGGTGAAGTTTCCTCTAGATGTTCAAGCAATTTGAGTCTCATTCTCCTGTTTTCACCAGGTGCGTGTGGAGTTCATGGAGACAGAAGATGTTTGCAGCTTTTCCAGTAAGAAAGGCAAATACAGAACAACAGTATTCGTTGACAAAGACTCCAGCATAGGCGTTTCCCATGGCACTGGGAAATCACATGATTGAGGTGAAAACTTCAGCATATGATTCTATCTACACTGATGGAGTGAGAAAGCCCCTGAAGGTGGTGGTACGTCTGATGGGAAATTCTGTCACTTTTCATTTTATTTGGTCATTTGTATCATAAATAGATGTTTGTCTTTTTGAATAGATAAATTAGAGCATCATGGGTAGTTAACACTCTCTTTCTCTTTCAGTCTGAGGGTGTGCTGGTTCCATCACATAGAGAAAATGTGGAGCTCAATCCTGTGAGATTTGGTGAGATTTACTGTAGACCACAGAAACTTGCATTCAGTCACAAAATCCAGTGAATTAATGTGATTTTACTTTCGCCTAGTCAAGACAAAAATATTTATGAATATCATTACATTACTGCTGGGTTTTTCTTGCTACTCACCAAAAGCGTTCAAAATGTTATCAGCACATGACTCTTCCTCTATATTGCTGTTCTTCTCTGTTTTTCATCCCAAATGGATCAGGGGAAAAAACTATACTTCTTAAAGCTGACATACCAGCAGATAGGGTTCCAGACACACCTGCTAACACATACATCGCAATTTCTGGTAAGGAAAAAGACGTTTTCAATGAATGAGTGATTTTTTTTTCTTTTATTTTTAAGTTTTGTTTTATCAGATGTGATGTCTATATTTTTCCATATCCATGACAAATTTGTTGTATCCGTACTTCATACTGGCTTCAAATAACTGTAACCTAATTCTTATTAAGAATTTTATCACTTGGTCACTGCATTTGCCTCATGTGTTTGAGTGTGGGCTCAATTCGCAGGGTTTCGCGTGACCAAATACATTTGATACTGACAGACATTATTCAAAATTAACTGTAAGTGGTTTTTAATCTCTAAATTTAGCTAATGACGAAGTATGATTTGTTACACAACCGGGTCATTCTTCATTTGTGGTGGCAAGTAGTGTCCCTCTACTTTACAACAGTTGAAATAAACTTTA
The DNA here is from genome assembly GCA_039654775.1 of Spinibarbus caldwelli. Taxonomy (NCBI): domain Eukaryota; kingdom Metazoa; phylum Chordata; class Actinopteri; order Cypriniformes; family Cyprinidae; genus Spinibarbus; species Spinibarbus caldwelli. The sequence continues at coordinate 36,817,099 of CM077225.1, read as the reverse complement.
AATACCAATAAATCATAAAATGTTTGCATGTTTGTATTCTGTAGGGTAAACACAATTTGTGCACTGTTAATAGTTACATTTTTGTTTTAAAATACATATTTAATTGAGTTTTAGAGATTGCATTTTTAACAAAATATGGATGTTCCCGCCATACCTTAGAGAGGTATCATGGAATGTAATTGCAACAATATAACATTTTTAACACAAATAAATTGGTTATATTGTGAATATAGATTTTATTTAACATGTACAATTAAATTATTTAAAAAAATGCATATTTTGTTATTTTTAAGAAAAAAATTTGTGTCACCCAAATTCATGTCTGTGGTGTTACAACAATGGATGTCGCCCCTTTAAGAAAAGGGGGAATTCTATTTGGACTACTTACTGTGTGTAAAGGTCACTGCAGGTGCTGGTTGATCTGAGGGGTGCATGGGGAGTACATTCTTTCTTATTAGTTTTCTTAAAGTTAGCTAAATTTCTGACAATTTCATGTGTCGCACTTTATTAGTGTCTGTGGTGTTATGTTGATAACTTGCAGATCTGACATATTTTAATCAAAATTTTGATAAATACATACTTATTAATATTTCCAAAATGTCCCCTGATCTTGAAATCATCATGATGGCAGCCTCCATTTTAGAAAAGTCTGGATTTAGGCTGATTTGTCTGTAGTATTGCTGTCTTTTCTGGGAACACCACAGAGCTTATAGTAACTTGCAATATAAAGTCTGTGGTGTTACTTTAAAATGACATAGACATAAGTGGCTGTGTCACCAGTGTTTGATTACAATTATTTAAAAATCAAAATGTTCTTAAGCTTTCATTTTAATGGATATAGCATATTAAACTAATTTTAAATGCATAGCAATATATTTTATTAGAAAAAAAAAAACAAACAAACAAGCATTTTTACAAATTCTGCCTCTCATTTGCCACCCCAATTGAAGAATGACCCAATGTAAATGTAAAATATGAAGTAACAGTTCCCTCGTTTTCCCACATTGATAACAAATCATGCCGATTCATATGCATCAGTTATTTGTTTTTGTTCAAAAATCAATTTAAAATGCCGATTCAGTATGGTAGCACAGTTAAACAGGCTATTATTTGAGATGCCATTCTTTAGTAGCGCGTCACACTGTCTAAAAAGAATGTGACCATTTTCGGGTGGCATCTCGCCACGCCGCAACAGCTAGAGGATGTCTACACTAGACGTGACAAAGCGACCGTTGAAAATCATTTGAACTTTTATGTCAGTATGTCATAAATAGAACGAGGCATCACCCCTTGTTTACTCTGCACACGCCTGCAGCGCATTATGGCTCCGACAAGGTTCTGTTCCGTCCTCCACATGGCCAGCTCACACTGGGAGCATTTCAGAAGCGAAGCAACTGAATTAACAAGACCACGTGATTTGCCTATCCGACATTGTTTTTCTTGATTTATTTTCTTGATTTTTTCCCCCTTGATTTTTGTGGTTCCACAAGAGTTAAGTCAGCTAAATAGTTATGTTTTGTCCAGTTTAATTGTGCTTATTGCTAAGTCCTACTTTGTTGTGCTGTAGCCTACAAAGATAATACACTTAAAAGTCCAATTATGATTGACAAGGATAAAAGCTTTGTAACTGTGTTTTAGTCTGCACAGGGTGTTTATTTTGTATTTGAACTGTGCGGCTTGGATGCGGCATCCGTCAAAAATAGACTAGGTGTCTAACTTTAGTGAAGCAACGCAGAGAGCCACTTCTGGGATGCTTCTGAAATGTGCCACGGCATGTCTGGTATAAACACAAGCATTGACTAGAGTGGGCATGATCCGCTCCAGTGGCAGTGTCGGTGCCGTAACATGACGCAGATGTAACAGTTTACTGTCAGGAATTTTACTGTTGTGAATTTGCTGCATCCAGTGTAGACAGCCTCACTAATTATAATGGGTTCTACAGTTTTTTGTCACGCCACGCATTTCGCGTCCGCTGCCCTTCACCTTCACAGGAATACCATGTCATTTGTCTTATGTGTGAGGCCACACTCAAGAGTGTTAAGGTGTTAAAATAAGACTGTTAAATTAACACTGAAGCAGAGTTAAAGTTAATGAGAAAATTAAGTGATTAATTGAGTGATGATTGACCATTATTGAAGACACCTGATGTTAACGAGCAGAATCACCAAAGGAGAAAATCTAAATTTTTAAGTCTCCATTATAGTGGTCAGTGTTTGTTTTAGATGGGCTCTTGTCTTGACCCTTAAATTTTTAAAGGGTTACTCCACCCCAAAGTGAAAATTTTGTCATTAATCACTTACCCCCATGTCGTTCCAAACCCGTAAAAGCTTTGTTTGCCTTCAGAACACAATTTAAGATATTTTAGATGAAAACCGGGAGGCTTGTGACTGTCCCATTGGATTGGCTGAACGCAAGCAGCGAACACTCTTCTGTATCAGCCGCAACACAAGGATACGTATTCTACATGTATTTACGCTTTTATTTGAATGAAAATAGTGCATCTTTGTGTTGCGCTGATACAGAAGAGCGTACACTGGTTGCGATCAGTGGATAATATCCAAAATGGCGCTACGCTGACACAGAGAGTCAGAGAGGAGACGAATTGTTGAATAAAGTCATTATTTTTATTTTCTTTGCGTACACAAAGTATTCTCGTCACTTCATAACGTTACGGCTGAACCACTGATGGCAGATGGACTATCCTGACGATGCTTTTCATACTTTTCTGTGCCTTGACAGTGATAATTACTTGCCAGTCAATGGGACAGTCACAAGCCTCCTGGTTTTCATCTAAAATATCTTAAATTGTGTTCCGAAGACGAACAAAGGTTTTACAGGTTTGGAACGACATGGGGGTAAGTGATTAATGACGACATTTTCATTTTGGGGTGGAATAACCCTTTAATGTCAGATTTTGTTTGGCTGCTATAACTGAGTTATAACAGACAGACAAGCAAGACTTAAAATACCTCATGTTCAAGCTCCTCTGAAGCTTGGAACATCGACATGTCTCCTCTGTTTGTTTTTTTTTTCTTCTTATCAGTGGGCATGACACACTTCTGACACCATGTCACATAGACACTCATATGATGTCCATGTACTTTTGAGGTTTTATTGAGAACAACAGCTCAACAGCTCAACTTATCTCCGTCATCTCCCCTGTCCCCATTTGCATACACCAACATAACTAACCTCCAAAGTCTTATGGGTAATGTAGTGTAAGACACATCCAAACCAGTTATAAAAATAATAAAAAATAAAAAAAAGTTATGGCTTTTATGGTTCACACTAGAAATGCATTACATATCCAGATCCACTATTTACAGTCTGAAATCATTACTGATTGAGCTGTCAGTTAAAAACCTACCAATCACATCATAGTGTTGAAAGTTTTGCAGTAATGACAGCTCACTGTAACAAAGATAATTAAAAAAAAAACTGAATTCTCAGCCTGCCTTCTCTCTTTTATCTCTCCAGGTGAAGAGATCAGTCAGACAGTCGAGCAGGCCATCAGTGGAGACTTCATGGGTCGCCTTATTATCCAACCCAGTGGATGTGGAGAGCAAAACATGATCCATATGACTTTACCTCTCATTGCCACTCATTATCTGGACAGCACCAATCAGTGGGAGGCTGTTGGCATGAAGCGCCGTAATGACGCCATTAACCATATCAGCACAGGTCAGCAGGACACAACAGATACAAATAATCTGATTATGTTTTGGAATAAAATCTTAAAGTACCCTCGCAGATGCTCTCATGAAAACTTTAGATCAAAAGCAGAAAAAAAAAACTATAGATAATTAAAACAATGATTTCTTTATTCTTTTGTATTGAGGTTATCAACGGCAGCTGAGTTACCGTAAAACAGATGGATCCTATGCTGCATGGACAGACAGGCCAAGCAGCACATGGTATTTTAATTTCAATCAGTTTTATTTGTTTTGATCTATTGTCATTTCCAGTTTCTCCTGTAATCATTTATTATTATTATTATTATTAAACATTATCAGTAGCAAATTATTACCTGCTGATAAGTTACATTTGTTACTCTCTATTAAAGGTTGACAGCATATGTGGCCAAAGTCTTTGCCATGGCCAATAACCTTGTTACTATAGAGGACAATGTGCTCTGCAGCGCTCTCAAGTGGGTGGTTCTTCACAAACAACTGCCGGATGGTTCATTTAAAGAGGATAGAGCTGTAATTCATGGGGAGATGGTGGTAAATTGAATATCACTATGATAGACTGTATTTAAACTCGTCATAGAGGAGAACAGGAATGGAAGCTATCAGTAGGACTACATTAAATAATTATGGTGATTAATAGGTTTACTTACCCTTTGCATATCTGTAAGATACAGAGCCCCTAAGGGGACATGTTTATGGGAGGAAAAATTATTTTTCAATGTTTTTGCATTTGCTTGACAATTCTCTCAGATCGTGTCCTTGATATTTAATGCTGTGTGATTGTCAGTCACTCTTGTGAACGAGCACCGATTTGCCTCCAGTGTAGGGCATTTGTCGCTGATTTCCCAAAACCTGTCAGCGATTGAAAATCAGGGCTAAAATCATGCAGTGTGAACTCGGCATAACGTAACCTCGGTTCCCTGAGATGAGAGAATGAGCGATGTGTAGGCAGCTGTACCATAAGGCTGCACGTGAATCAATGAGTGTCGCTTTAGACAAAAGATTCTGATGAAACGGCGCTCAGACCCGACTTATATAGAAGTTGGCAGTTTTCAGTATAAGAGTAAACAGGAGTTTCCCCATAGTGTCAAGCGATGCAACGCTCATTCCTTTATATCAGGGAACCGAGTTTACGTTAGTAACCAGAGCGTTCCTTGGGGGAGTGCAAAGTTTGGTGTGTAAACACATTTTTTTCAGAGGAGCACAAAAGTTTTACAAGCGGACGCAAATGCCTTGCAAATAAATACAAATTTTTTCAGGGGAATCCAAAAGCTTGGGGAGCACACAAAGTTTCTTGGGGGAACACAAATATTTTACGAGCAAAAGCAAAGCTTCTTAGGGAAACACTATAATTTGTTTCTTAATTATGTTTCTCAAAGGAAAACAAAAGTTTTATGAGGGGACAAAAATGTTTTGTTATCAAACACAAAGTTTCTTAGGGGAATTTAAAAGTTTTACGAGAGAACACAAAAGGATTGAAATATTTTTTCTCTTATGAATTATCAACCAAAGCATGATACATTTGCAATACCTATACTGTCACTATCTCACAAAATTTTATACTCCTACAGTCATAAAGGAAAGTCCTGGAAAGCAAGCTCTTTTAGCAAACTTTGCTGATTTAATAATAAAACACACATTTTTGTGATATTGTGTTTATTTGTGCTTTGTTTCAGGGTGACGTACAGGGTAAAGATTCCGATGCCTCTCTAACGGCCTTTGTCATGATCGCGATGCAAGAGGGCAGAGAGATCTGTGTTGAATCAGTTGGTGTAAGTATACCTCTTACATCATTGTGTTTGCCAGAACTATTAAGAATGAACAGTTGCTTTTTTACACTCTTCTTTTGGGTTTACTCTCTAACACACACTTTCATAGAGTCTGCCTGAAAGTAATATGAAGGCTGTTTCTTTCTTGGAAAGTCGACTTCCACAACTGACCAATCCTTACGCTGTTGCGATGACATCCTGCGCCATGGCCAATGAGAACAAACTCAATAAAGACATCTTGATGAGACACTCCACCCAAGGAGAAGGTCAGTCACACCAACAAGTCATTAAAAAGAGTACTCACTCCGACCCAAGTGTAAATAATGGAAGAATTACAAAAGTTTTGTGGTGTAATGACAGCTGCTTGTTAATGTCCATAATGGTAATGGAACAGAAAAGGAGGGAACAGCAAGACAATCCTGTTTCTATTCCTGTTTTGTGTTTGAAACAGCCGGTCGGTCTTGGATTGTCCCTGGACAGCATCATCACTCACTAGAGGCGACGGCTTATGCTGTTTTGGCACTTGTGAGGGCAAAAGACTTTGATAAAGCAGGAGAGGCAGTGCACTGGCTGAACAGACAACAGTCTCACTATGGAGGATCTGGCACCACACAGGTACACTAACACCTCATCATTCGACTGTGATAAACACTGACTGACACTGCAGGACAGGATTTTAATGCTTTTCTGTCTTTTCTAGGCAACCATCATGGTGTTCCAGGCCGTGGCAGAGTATCACACACAGGTGAGGGACAGACAAAACTTCAATCTGGACGTGGAGCTGTCTGTGGCAGGAAGAAGCAAACCTGTCAGATGGACTTTGAAAAAAGATAATGCACATCTTACACGGTCAGACAAGGTGAGGAGTAGCTCATTTGCTAGATTCAAATTGTTTGCTGCTCATATCAGTTGACAATTTTTTGTTGTATCAAAATAATTTAAGATGTATGGGTGTTTAATTGTTTGTCATTCACAATTTTTATTGTCTATGTCAATAGTGTTTGATCAATAAAATCTTCAGGTATGTCTGTTACTTCATGGATTTTATTAATTTGATGACTCAACAGGTGGAAATAAACAAGGACTTCAATGTCACTGCTAGAGGATCTGGAACAGCCACTCTCTCAGTGAGTGTTCATGAGTGTTTATACAGTCAACAGCAAGATTAAAGAGTTTGAACATCTAATCTGAGACGTGCTGCTGATTTCAGGTTCTGACGCTGTACTACGCCAGACCTGTTGAGAAGAAGTCTGACTGTACATTCTTTGATCTGACTGTTAAAATGGAGAAAGACCCTGAGAATAAGACTGAGTTCATGTCCCTTCTATTGCACTTTCCATAAATTCAGAGCTAAAATAAAACCTCTTCATTTTGTGTTGGTTGTTGGTTTTAATTATTACCTTTTTTTTTGTCCTTTAGCAAAACAAAAAGGAGCCATTGAAACGTACAAGCTCACTATGGATTTCTAGTATGTGAACAAATATCCTAATAAGTTTATTATTATGCCCAGAACTATTTAATTTGTAGTTTATCAGCATGTGCTTATTTTGGCCGTTTTCACACTTTCACTGATTAATTGTTTTTTCACTGATTAATTGGTGAGAGCCCAAGTTTGATCCCGCATCACTTTTCCCACATTGGCGGTATGTTTGCATCATGAATGTGAGTACTAGTGACAGCTGGTTGCCATCATGACTAAATAAGACTCCAGTTTCACTGCATTTTGACTTGGATGCAACTCGCGCTACAAAAACAGTTTATTCAGAGACAAGCAGCTCTACAATTCTGAGTTCAAGCAGACTCGAGTTCACACCAAAAGCTCTAGTGTGAAAACAGCTTTAATCACAAACTGAGTAAACCTGTTGATAAAATCTTCTCTTGATCTGTTCATCTTCACAGCTATAAAAGTGATAAAACTGATGCCACCATGACTATTCTGGATATTGGCATACCGACCGGATATACTGTAGATGAAAATGATCTTATAGAGGTATTGTGATGATAAACTTCTGAATAGCATGAGTAAATGATGTAATTCTAGAACATCCTAGAAGTGAATCTTAAATATGGTCATATTTCTGAAATTCTGTCATTGTCTATCAAAAATACTCTGGGTTCGCTAGCTGTTTTAATCTAAACAGCTATCGCTAGTGCAGTTCGTTAGCATTACGTCAGCCTGTTAAGAACAGTTAAGTTCTGTTGAGCCCATCAAACAAACTTTGAAAGAAAATAACAATTCTGTAATATTAATGTGCGTCCACTGACACGATCAGATCACAACAGAATTTGACCTGAATTGAGCTGGATAATGACACTAACTGAAAAATCGATACTGTTATTGAACTGAATTGAGTCAAGATCAAACTGGCCTGAGCCAAATAACGACACTGTTGTGTTCTGTAGAGGTACTTATTGCTGAATTTATCTAATTTTTTATGAATTTTGCAACTTTGACAGTTGATCTGCATTGAAACAACATTGTACTGAATTGAACTGAATCATGACTCTAGATCTGCTTTAAAGCTGGAATTTTGTTTTGTGATTGAAGTTTACAACGTTTTATATGTTTTATAGTTTAATGGGAAGCTGCTTTGAATTTTGTATATAAATAATTGTATATAAATAAATGTGACTTGATTGTGCGTGCAATCTAACAATCAAATACAGGCAGGACATAAAGCATTTTGGTCATATCATGTATTGATTTATTTCTCATTTTCTTGCCCTCAGTTGTCTACAGCAAAGGAGAGATACATTCAGAAATTTGAGATGGACAAAGTGCTGTCAGAGCGAGGATCGCTCATCCTCTACTTAGATCAGGTATGTCAGCAAACTGTGCATCCCAATGGTGTTGTAAACATATGTACAGTTTTTCTCAATCTATTTGACATATTTCTCCAAATTCAGGTCACCGTACTCAAAACGGTTAACACAGTGATCTGAACACTTTGTAACTGTCCTAAACAGATTGTATGTTTCCATTCATTTCATACAAATTACAAATCATGTGCATAACTTTCTCAAAACACTGTGCACAAAATTCTTAAATGTTTTCATAATAGTTAATGCAACCATCCAATACTTTAAAATATGGTAAAACATGGTATATTTTCGATTGGCCCTAAATTGATGACTACTCGGTTAATCATACGCTCAACACAGAAAATGCAGTTTTCCTAATCGTTTACACATTTATCACAATTGCATTAGAATAATAATAAAAGAGAAAGTATACGAAGAGCAAGAACGAATATGCAAATAATAATAATAATAATAATAATAATAATAATAACAATAAAAATAATAAAATATAAATAAAATAAATAAAAATAAAAACTGGGTGGGGGGATAAAGAAAGAGGTGTAAGTCTATAAGGCAGTGGAGTGGGTAGAGAAAGGGGTGTAATGAGAGAGAAGAAGAAGAGTGGAACAGGGAGAAGAGATGAGCAGAGAGGAGGATGCAAGAAAAGAGGAGAGAATTCCTTCTGGGACAACTTCTGTTATTTACTGTAATTATCTAAACATTTTTCAGAATTGAAGTTTGAGATCAATCAGGTGGACAATCAAGATTATTTTGAATGGAACAGCAGCATTGTTGAGATGGTGGTCCAGAACATCATCACCAGCCACAAAGGAAAAGGCCTGCTTTGGAGATGTTGAGATAGAAGCTTGTCAAGCATAGATTCAAACTTCTTACATTTTTTCTCCTATGATGCAAGTGCAGCAAATATGTAGTATAGATAAAATGCAATGAAATTCTCTTCCAGATGTAAATGAAAGGCAAGATCAATAATTCATGTATACATGATATATAATATCAGTCCCTCCAGGATTTCGTGGGACTTTTTTCGGATTTTTGCGGCCTAAAATGACTGATTTTGCTGCGGCTTTTCCCAAAATTTGCGGTGATATTTGCGGCATTTCTTGTTTTTTTTTTGTTTTTGTTTTTTTTTTGCAGTGAAAATATACCACAGATAACATTCTTCTAACATTGTTATGACTTTTCTGACTTCGAGAACCATTGTAGGGCTCCAGACTAACATTTGAGGACACCAGCACCAGTGCCATTCAGTTCTACAGAAGCTGGCACCAGCACCTGACATGTACATCATGGAGATGTCTATTTGATGTCTGCATTTACATATGCAAGAAGTATTTTTTAGGGTGCTTCTCATCTACAATACGTCTCTAAGACGTTTCCTGTCAGATGTCAAATAGACATTTATTAGAATGCATGTAAACTGCTTCTGAGACGTTCATCAGATTACACAGATGATGTTTCCCAGATATTTAGCAGACGTCTTACATATTTACTTGTGCTGTCTGGGTAGTTGAGATGCAGATAAAATTAACTTTTATTACCGCCATTCATAATGTCTAAATATAATTTGATAAATAAAAAACGGAGTGGAAATGGCTAATAAGCCTATAAGTACTTCAATGCAGCCATCTACTAGTGGTAATTTAATGTCTTTTTTATTTTTAAATAAGTGTTTGCTTTCCTACATCATGAAACTTTTAGTTTTATAAATGGGGGCAACCTATGAAGGATGAACAAATAATGTCATCACATTAAAAATAACTTTCAAATTCGGTAATACTTAAAGCTTTGAGGAGCTGGGAAAAGTTGTGTGAGTGTGAAGCATTTAAAAACACTCAAAAACATTAGACCATTTCTGCAAGTTGTTCCTGTAGTTTTACTATGTGAAATCCATGGTGAATGGTGGAGATTTGTATTTATTGAACAATGTTTTTCCTGGTTTCCACATTAGTGGCATTTGTTCTGATATCCGTAGCTTTAACAGAATTCTGCGCCGAATTTGAATACTTCTCACAAGATTTGACAGAGATGTTACTGATTCTGCGGCAAATTTGACTACTTTCTTCACTGTATCTCCCAGCTCTGTGTATAACGGTGTTTTGTGATCGAGATCAGCCCGCGGCTCCGGCCCGAGCAGATAAATGGTCTGCGCTGCATAGCCCAAACGAGTAACGATTCGTTCTGCTTTCGGTTCGTTTGTCCAGTGTAGCTCTTGTAAATCGGGCCTCTTTCTTAGAACAAATACGATTGAGTCTTAAAAACTGGCTATAGGGTAACCTGCGTAAGGTAAGGGCATTGGGTGAGCACTCTTAGCATGAAGTCTGTTCTTGGCTGTGTCTTTTCTATAGAGAGATGATAGCAATGTGCTGAAACGTCTGCTTGCTTGTGGCCATTTGTTTTTAACTCACATGCACTCTGCACTTTTTGCACTATGCAATTTATAAAATAATAATAATAATAATAATAAAAGTTCTTGTAGATTTTTACAGTCTGTCTTGGATTCAGTGTGTGCCTAGCCATCTTCTTGTTCGTTTTTAAGTATCCCCTTGGCTCTATGCACCTGCAGTAGAAGGATTTCTTTTTTCCTGTTTGGAGCGCTACAATATTCTTAAGTTTCTCATTTCATAAGGTTCCACGTTACTGCATTTTCACCTTTGTGTACAGTGTGGCCAACATATTATAGTCATATTTCACATAATATTTTAAGCACAAGAGAAAGTACATGTAACATAACTTATATAACAAAGTTTTCTTTTATTTTGTTTTCTGTTAGCTATGAAACACTGTCTTTGTAGTGTAAATGCAGCTATATATTTTTTGTTTTGTTTTGTTTTGCTTGTTTTTACTCGTTGCTTCTGCAAATATTAACATGAACAGTTTCCAGTGTGCAATATGACATGTGATCATAAATTTGCTTTGGTTTCTGTTGTATTAGGTTTTGCGTAGAGAGCCACAAAGAGTTGCCTTCAGAATGCACAAGATGCTTAATGTGGGTGTGCTACAACCTGCTGCAGTCACAATATATGAATATTACTCACCCAGTAAGATATTGGCACACATACACACACACACACACTTCTGTTTAATTAAACTGGAGCTCTCTAATTAATGTTCATTAAGTTATAGCAATTATTAAAAATAATGCTTTGAAAAATAAACACAATTCTTCATGCTGCTGACCCATACATAATAAGGGGTTTTTATAACAACACTAAACACACAATTTTGATGACATCTTCAACTACATGCTACTTTAGAAAAAAAGGAATTATACTGACTGTTGTTTCTTGAGTTTCCGATCCTGCACAGTCACATCATTGTAATTTATATTCCAGAAAATATGGTAATTAGCATTAATTAGATTAATTTACATTTAATTAAATTAATTAGACCCCTTTTGTGTGTGTGTGTGTGTGTGTGTGTGTGTTTTAGATGCACGCTGTACAAAGTTCTTCCACCCTGCAAGGACAGATGGCGCGATATCCAGACTGTGTAAAGGAGACCTGTGCCAGTGTGCAGAAGGTATTGTCACTTACTAATAATAGTTAATAAAATAAGTCATTTTATTTGGTTCCCTCCAGTCCGCTTGTTATATTAGCCTGCAAAATCTGTTCTAAATTTAGTACTTAAACAGTCTGGCATTTAATGTGCACAACAGACTGCTGAAGTTGAACCGAAATCATCTTTATTACTAGATTTAAGACTTGGAGCAGTTACTTTATTCTTACAGTTTTTTTTTTTTTTTTTTTTCTTAGACACTAAAAGTGATACTTGAGGCCCACTTAGTGAAATCATTCACTCATATACCTAATCTTTAGACCAAGTCTGCAAAACTACAAGCACATTAATGCTTTAAACTCAGTTTGATATTGTAAAACAAACTTTTTGCAAAAATCTAAACACAGTTCTCTACATTACACACATCATTCGAAACTAACAGATCTTTTGTTTCATTTGGGAAACACTGCCTTTTAAATGTCACACACATTTACTGATTACCTACAGCCAGTGATCATGTGTGAAAACACATCATTTCTTAGAAATCAAAACTCGGTTTTTAGAATGAAGTTCTTTTTACCCCCTTGCATTTCTGTTTACATTGTATCTATATTGCATAAAGGGCTTTATAAATAAAGTTGATTTTCTGACTTGGCTTATATGCGTATTCAGTGTATAAATAAAAACAAATGTATATATTGTGCCGATATACAGCCGTATTTCACGTCTACTCATGTGATATTGCATTTATACAAGAGTTCGACGACACGAGCGTGTAAATAAATTACAAACAACGGATTATTGAACTGAAAAAAAAAAGTCATACTAAACAAATGCCACCGTAAAGCTTCAATATTTAAAAAAAAAGAGCTATATACAGTTCTTTTTTTTTCTCTCAATATTGAAGCTTTACGGTGGCATTTGTTTAGTAGGACTTTTTTTTTTTTTTCTATTCAATAATAGCTGAATGTCAGTCAATAAACCAAAGAGAGACCACTTCATGATGTACATTCATCATGAGTTACAGGCCGAAAGTGTAAACTCATCTGCTACTTCAAGGTTTGATTCAGCAATGTACAAATGTTTGCTGTGAAGAAGAAGAGAGAGAGAGAGAGAAAGAAAGAAAGAAAGAAAGAAAAAAAAAAACAACATATCGAAGCATATTACTTTGAATATTAGCATATTACATCGAAGCATATTACTTTGAATTAGAAAAAGGGTCAAGAGACCAACTAAAGTAGACCTTGACCGCAATTATGGTGGCATCATGTTGTTTTTTTTTTTGTTTTTTGTTTTTTTTTTCAGTTGATTCCATCCAAGGCTGTGGCTGAAGTCAGTTGTAGTTCTTCTGTTTCTCTTTTCTTCAATGATGTTGATTGTTAACAGCAGGTGTTCATTATTAATGCACAATCATCATGTAATTAGAGAGCTCATCAAATGTAAAAACTGTAACTTGAATGCTATGTAAGTCGCTTTGGATAAAAGCGTCTGCTAAATGCATAAATGTAAATGTAAATGTAATTAGTCACTTAATTATCTCATTAACTTTTAACTCTTTGAGGACTTGGGATTGGACTTGAAGACTTGCTTGTGATTTGAAAGTCCCATCTCTGCTAATCTGTCTGTGATTACAAGTGTGTAATGTATGTAACTTCTCTAAACACAGAAAACTGCAGTTACCAGAAGAAAAACCATGTCGAAGATGATGAGCGTTTCAATAGAGCCTGTGAAGCTGGAATGGATTATGGTAAATGCATTCAGTTCTGTGGATTAATTCGTCTTCATGACTCTCATATGTCCAGAAATTAAGATTCAATATTTACTAATTTTGTTCCACCTTAATGTTCCAGTTGTTTGTTTCTGTTGGGATTCAATATAAAAGTGTTATAGGCCTACTCTGCACTTTTTATAGTGACTATGTCTGTTTTTTTTTTTCCTGCAAAAACAAAAAAAAAAAAGGTGTAGAACAACATGAGGGAGTAAATTGACAATTTTTTTTATTTTTTTATTTTGAAGATAATAATATAATATGTTTGACAGTTTATAAAGTCACAGTGGTAGGGATGGATCTGAAACAAGACTCTGACATCTATGACATGAAGGTGGAGCTGGTGCTGAAAGAAGGTACGGTTCATTATTCCCTCCGCTGATCATGAAATTATTTTGAAATGTGTATGATTCCTGTTAAATGCAGTTGTCCTCTTCAATACATTCTCTACAGAAGGCTAAATTGCACTGCAGTGGAATTGTTTCCTAAATGCTGTTCTGTCCTGTAGGCACTGATGAGGATGTTGAAGGGAAAGTGAGACCGTTTTTGGCTCGTCCCAGTTGCAGAGAACCTCTGGGATTGGTAAAAGGCAAGTCATACCTCATCATGGGCAAATCTGTTGACCTGCCAAAGCTTGGGGGAAGGTAGGTCTCCACTCTGTGTCATTCTGAAGATATCAGGAGGTTTATGTGTTTAAAGTCTGTAGAGTGTTGTTCATGTCTCAATGAAACCTATGCAAAGTTCTATTTTATGTTATTTAAAGGGGTCATCGGATGCCCATTTTCCATAACTTGATGTGATATATATATTTTTTTTTTTTTTTTTAGGGTATTAATGAAAAGTCTGTAACATACTTTGGTTAAAAAGTTCTTAATGGTTGTGTAAAACAACACCCTTTTTACCTTGTCAAAAACAGCTTTGCTCACAGCGACCCGTTTCGGTGCATTTCCCTTTAAATGCTAATGAGCTCTGCTCACCCCGCCCCTCTCTTCCGTGGGGTGACGACAGTTCTCTGAGAGACTGTAAACTTTAGCTGCATTCATCGCAGAACTTGCTAACTAGCACATTATTAGGAAAGGCGATTTGTAAAGATTCATAATAAAACCTTATATTCACTTCTTCTGAAGGTGAAGCTGGATCACGAATGATTCACACAAACATAGACACTTTTAGGTAGATCGGGGGGTGCATTCCATTCAAAAACAAAAGTAATCCTCTGCATCTTCTGTGGCTCAAATGGCAGAAAATGACGACTGCTATGTTCATTATTACATTCAACAACAAAACTTCGAAACGATGGCGGACTGACGACAGCTCACTCAGGGTGGGTCTAAGGTAAAACACCAGTGTCAATCAACAATCGTGGGAGCGGCCTGGGTTTGTGTGACATCACACAGCCAAGAAGCTGAGAATGGCTTGATTTGAGAAAGGGGTTATGATTTATGGAGATTAAAAAAAAAAAATCCACTGGGTGGATTTTTTTTTATCATTATAGGGTGGTTGTGTACACACTGCCAAGACCCATTTCAGTTCAAACAACAATTAAAGGTGAATTTTGCATCCAATAACCCCTTTAAAAGATGTGTTATGGCTTATAGTTCATATAAAACAGATTTGAATCTTTTTTGATGAGTACTTTTTTAAATTATATAGTGTTCAATCTCCAAGGCCAACGTATCGACCCATATTTGGCGTTTTTTAAAATTGTCGATTTGGCCGATATGTTGGACTTTTATACTGAAGGTCAATGCCTGATTTTTCATTGCAATAAAATATTTGTTGAAAAATGGTATGAATTTTTTCAAAAATGTATGAAACCAACATGAATATGATTTTAAAAAGAGTTTTCCTTTTTAAATATCTTTAATTTTTTACCCTTATACATGATGCACGTGTAGTTTGTTAGTTTGTATGTTTTGTCTTCACCCTTTTGTTGTTTTTAGTCTGCAGTACATCTTGGGAGAGCAGACCTGGGTTGAATACTGGCCTACAAGAGAGGAAAGCCAAACTCGAGAACACAGGGAGATATATATTGGCGTCTCTGAGCTCCAGAACAGCCTTCTCAAAGAAGGATGTGCTACATAATAATTTAACCAACATTTGTTGATTACAGAAAATTGAATGCCAACTCTTGCAAACTTTCCATCAATCTTCATATTATTGTTTTATCCAAAATACTTTGTTGTAATTTCATATAAAATATACTGATTAAATAAAAATGGAAAATGTTCATTTTGGAGTGCCTGGCAAAATCACACAGTAAATTCCCCGGTGTTAAATCAACACCACTCGGTGTTCATATGGGAACCACCAGCAGGGTGTTAAAAGTAACACTGTAGCAGTGTTAGAGTTAATTAGGTACTTAAGGGGTTAATTAAGTGATGATTGTTTGATTATTGAAGAGACCTGGTGATAACAAGCAGAATCATTGAATGAAAGAGAAACACAAGAACTACAACTGACTTCCAGCCACAGCCTTAGATGAAATCAACTGAAAAGACATGAAATCTCTCTTATTACAAACCAGACTGACTTTATTTCTCTCATTAGTCTACAGTTCTGAGAATTAACAGGTTTAGATGTTGTTTTATTGAAAACATTTGGTTACCATTATGGTGATTATTTTAGTTGGGCACTTTTACTCTTGGCACTTACTGTTACGAATCCTGTGCCTGCACTTCTGTTTACCCACCACCAGAGGTCACTCGCTCGCCACATTGACTATGCACTACACTACTGTTGCACATCACCTCAAACTACAATTCCCATCATCCATTGCACTGATTGCACATACGCAGCTGAACACACTGATCACACATGCACAGCTGAATCCCATCAGACACTCTTTATAAGCCTTGGACTTCCTCTCCCTCACTGCCGAGTATTGTACGCATATATCCTAGTGATAGCTACCCTACGAAGCCCTCTGAGTTGTCTTAGTCTTGCCTTGCCTGTTTTCCCGTGTTTTGATTTCTGCCCGTGTTTCCTGGATTAACCCTTGCCTTGCCGTTCGGACTCTGTTTGCACCTCGTTTGGATTATTTCTCGTGTACCTGGATTATTGCTCTGCCTTGCCCTGTTGGATATTGTTCGCCGATCGTCGACCCACGCTTGCCCTAGGACTACTCTTTGTCTCGTCCCTGCCATACCTGTTTGCCACTGTTTCGACCCTGCCTGTATTTATGACCATGTCTTTAAATAAAAGCTTGCATATGGATCCGCACGACTCACGTCTCATCAGCCCCGTAACACTTACGTTAAGTTTGTGGTCTTTATATCAGTGTTTATGAAAACATAATTTTTACGAAGGAAACCATAAACAAGAGTGATCAGGTGATATGATTTATACCATCAAGAAGAAGTCTAGTCCCATCACTAACTGAAAGTGGCTGTCCATTGTTAAATTATTTTCACTAACAGAACCTTCATAACTCAGATCATATATGTTAAACGTGAAATTTCAAACACATTGTGGGGTGGGGCCTCTGTAACAATTATCTCATTAACTTTAACTCTTTGAGGACTTGGGATTTGACTTGAGACTTGCTTGTGACTTGAAAGGAATGACTTGGTTCCTCCTCTGGTGAAATCATCTGCTGAGTTCATGGGTAGAACAAAAATATGGCAGGACTTTTACTCTTTGGCCCCTGGACTACCCACCTCTGGAAGTAGGATTAGGCTTAAAAGATTTATTATCCTGTTACCTTATCCTCCATCTAGTGGACAACCTTAGTTTTACAGCCTAAAATGTCTAATAGTCTTTAATTTTCTATTAGCCTTTAGAACATGAAACTAAGCATGTTTCCTAAGAGTGACTTGTTCTTCATACATTAAAAGTTTTGAAGAGTTTGGATAATGCACTTTTAAAGATATAAGAAAATTACTGTTTCCTTTTTTACTGTTACTTTAAGTTGCCATGGCAACACCGTTCATGATATCCAAAATCCCTTAATTTAAATTCCTGTGTTTTGGCATCATTTTGACAAAGTTTGGTATGAATTACAAAATTTTCCTACGAGTAGTATGCATTAATTCACAGCCTGATTTTTCCAAAAAATCCACATTCAAACCAAAATAGCTGACTTCCTGTTGGTCGTAGATAATGACTGTAAGTTGTCCGCCCTGATGAGAACAATATATGTTCTGAGTTTGGTGACTGTAGGAAAAATTAACCCCCTCACTTTTGTCAAAAGGTGGTGCTATAGAGAGCCTCCTCCATGCCCATTTCTGAGCTTTTGCCAGTGTCTAATTATCATTAATAGTGATGTGTATGTGAAGTGTCATGAAATTCAGAGCATGTTAAAGGCCTCAAAAACACCTAAAAATAATAGTAAAGTTTGACATGTTGCCATGGCAACAGCATTCACAATCTCTCAAATATTTTCACAGTTTTACATCGGCTGTGTTTTGACATTATTCTGATGAAGTCTGAAGCAAACCGGGTAAAAATAAAAGGCTGAATTCAAATCATTTTTAAAATAACACACTTCCTGCTGCCAGTTGGTGGAACTATAACTTTGACTTCTAACAGTCACATCTATGTGCTTGGCATCATACAACGAATAAACTGCTGAAGTTCAAATTCAAACAATGTGTGCAAAACACTTCCTGTTTCTCATTTCTCGCCATAAACTTGTCACCTCGCCATGGCCAAACCGTTCGAGATATCAAAAATCCCTTGGCTATTTTGCATCCCCAATGTCTTGAGATCATGTTAACATGTTAGAGTTTACTGACAATCGTTTGGAAATCCTAGGACTGGTATCACAAAATCCAGAGCATGCTTTTTACAAAACCTTAAATAGCCGACTTTCTGTTGAGCAGAGCACTGAATGTCAGCATGAAGGTCGTTCGGCCTGATAAGATCTATATCTGTATGAATTTTCATGACCGTAGGTCAAACGGTGTGTGCTACATAACCCCTCAAAGTTGCCTTCACCCCCTCCAACATGTGTGCAGTTTCAAGAGTTTTCGTGTATGTTAAGGGCCCCAAATCTCCCAAAAACCTTGAATAATAATAATAATAATATATATATATATATATATATATATATATATATATATATATATATATATATATATATATATATATATATATATAGGTGCATCTCAATAAATTAGAATGTCGTGGAAAAGTTCATTTCAGTAATTCAACTCAAATTGTGAAACTCGTGTATTAAATAAATTCAATGCACACAGACTGAAGTAGTTTAAGTCTTTGGTTCTTTTAATTGTGGTGATTTTGGCTCACATTTAACAAAAACCCACCAATTCTCTATCTCAACAAATTAGAATATGGTGACATGCCAATCAGCTAATCAACTCAAAACACCTGCAAAGGTTTCCTGAGCCTTCAAAATGGTCTCTCAGTTTGGTTCACTAGGCTACACAATCATGGTGAAGACTGCTGATCTGACAGTTGTCCAGAAGACAATCATTGACACCCTTCACAAGGAGAGTAAGCCACAAACATTCATTGTCAAAGAAGCTGGCTGTTCACAGAGTGCTGTATCCAAGCATGTTAACAGAAAGTTGAGTGGAAGGAAAAAGTGTGGAAGAAAAAGATGCACAACCAACCGAGAGAACCACAGCCTTATGAGGACTGTCAAGCAAAATCGATTCAAAAATTTGGGTGAACTTCACAAGGAATGGACTGAGTCTGGGGTCAAGGCATCAAGAGCCACCACGTGTCAAGGAATTTGGCTACAGTTGTCGTATTCCTCTTGTTAAGCCACTCCTGAACCACAGACAATGTCAGAGGCGTCTTACCTGGGCTAAGGAGAAGAAGAACTGGACTGTTGCCCAGTGGTCCAAAGTCCTCTTTTCAGATGAGAGCAAGTTTTGTATTTCATTTGGAAACCAAGGTCCTAGAGTCTGGAGGAAGGGTGGAGAAGCTCATAGCCCAAGTTGCTTGAAGTCCAGTGTTAAGTTTCCACAGTCTGTGATGATTTGGGGTGCAATGTCATCTGCTGGTGTTGGTCCATTGTGTTTTTTGAAAACCAAAGTCACTGCACCCGTTTACCAAGAAATTTTGGAGCACTTCATGCTTCCTTCTGCTGACCAGCTTTTTAAAGATGCTGATTTCATTTTCCAGCAGGGTTTGGCACCTGCCCACACTGCCAAAAGCACCAAAAGTTGGTTAAATGACCATGGTGTTGGTGTGCTTGACTGGCCACCAAACACACCAGACCAGAACTCCAGAGAGAATATATGGGGTACTGTCAAGAGGAAAATGAGAAACAAGAGACCAAAAAATGCAGATGAGCTGATGGCCACTGTCAAAGAAACCTGGGCTTCCATACCACCTCAGCAGTGCCACAAACTGATCACCTCCATGCCACGCCGAATTGAGGCAGTAATTAAAGCAAAAGAAGCCCCTACCAAGTATTGTGTACATATACAGTAAATGAACATACTTTCCAGAAGGCCAACAATTCACTAATTTTTTTTTTTTTTTTTTTTTTTTATTATTGGTCTTATGAAGTATTCTAATTTGTTGAGATAATGAATTGGTGGGGTTTTGTTAAATGTGAGCCAAAATCATCACAATTAAAAGAACCAAAGACTTAAACTATTTCATTGAATTTGAATTTATTTAATACACAAGTTTCACAATTTGAGTTGAATTACTGAAATAAATGAACTTTTCCATGACATTCTAATTCATTGAGATGCACCTGTGTGTATGTGTGTGTGTGTGTGTGTATATATATATATATATATATATATATATATATATATATATATATATATATATATATATATATATATATATATATATATATATATATATATTGTGCTTTTTTCAGTTGCTTATAAACATATATGGCTAAAGTCTGAAAGCACTGTATTCAGCACAAACTGGGCTACAATAATATGTGAGCAGCATGTATGTACACTTCTTGTCTAGAAAGCCTGTATGCAAGAAGGCGTAAATGATCATGAATAATAGTGTGATTCACGCCTGAGAAGACAAAGGCCCACATAATGAGCTGCAAAATGAGCCATTCATCCAGGTATGTGACTGAGAGGGAAGAGTTACAAGAAAGAATGTGAAGACAAAAGAAATGTATGTATTTTTTGTTTGTAGTTTATTTAGAATCAGGGCTGGAGTGGGACTCATTTTCAGCCCTGGAGTTTCATGCCTTAGACCGGCCCACTTGTTTGTTTGTTTATTTTTTTTTTCTTTTGCCTTTTCAGTGCCGCCTTTGCGCTATTATCATTTTTTTTTTTATCTATTATTTTTTGCTCGGATGTCTCCAACAAGGACTTTTTTATTTTTATGTATTTATTTATTTTTGGGTAAGGTGCCGCTGTCAGGGTAGTCAAAAGATAATTAGCCTATGTCATCATTAGGGTTGCCAATTAACTTCATAAATGGAAAATAAGGGACAATTGTGATTCTTCCTTATTCTTTAAGAAAATAGTGTTTATTCTTGTATTCTTGTATAAAATAAGTGTTTATTCTTTAAGAAAATAAGGGATAGAATAAGGGATGTTCCAAATACCATTACAGAATTGTGACTTCACAAGTGTAGTAATTTAGGAGGTGAAAATACTGTGGAATTACAAATGCCATGAAATCTGAAAGCGTAACAACTGAAGGTCTATATGAAAACGTCAGTCAATAGAGCTTTTTTTTTTTTTTTAACGATGGCACTTAAAGTTTTGAACTAAAATATTATTGCAACCATTGCCTTTGAATGGATGAAAATGCATATTTTTCAATTAAAGAAAACTTAGAGAATGTGGGTTGCTTCTGGTGCTTGGATTTGTACTTCAATAATGAGGTCCAAGTTTCAGAATAGCCTACGCTAGAAGTTCTTTTTTCATGTATTTTTTTTTTTTTTCCACTCTCTATTTGAGTCACCTTTATTTATATAGCGCTTTTAATAATACAGATTGTGTCAAAGCACTTAACAGTATCAAATTGGAGGATAGAGTGTCAGTAATGTATAATGATAAGATTAAACACTCAATTTTCAGTTAATGGCATTTCATTATTGAATTCAGAGATGTCATTGTTTAACTCAGTTTAGTTTAAATAGTATCTGTGAAATCAAATTTACGATAATCGCTAGAAATTAAGTGTCCCCAACTGAGCAAGCCAGAGGCGACAGCGGCAAGGAACCAAAACTCCCTTGGGAGTTTTGGGAAAAACCAGGCTCAGTTGGGGGGCCATTTCTCCTCTGGCCAGACGAAACCCCCAGTTCAATTTCAACCCCAGCCATGTCAGATTGTGGTAATTTCTAACAATAGTATTATGTAGTTAGGTATTTTATTATATTTTTAGTTATTTTGTTTTATTTTAGTTTTATTGTATTTTTAGTCAAGGTCTTCACTGGGGATATGTCCCCAGGGCTCATCCAGGTGTCCCGGCCTCCGCCGACGATCAGGGCCGCAGACATCATCTCCCGGCGCCGATCCACCATCTGATCCGGACACGGACTGAGAAACAGAATAAGAAAGAAACAGACAAAATAACAGCATTAACTTACAATGAAAGATGTCTTCCCTCAGGTAGATTAAATGTTTTCCTGCCATGCTGGACGTTAGGCTCATGAGTCATGATCAATAAGTTGTTTGCATTCGGCCAAATTGATTTTGTAAAATCAAAACGCAGACGGTGCAGGGTTAGCGTGAGTCTCGCACACTGTGAAGTGGGAGCAGCTGGCAGAGGATTCCGCTTGGTCTTAAAGCCTTCCACAAACGCCTATGTTCACAAATAAAACGACAATTTGCGCAAAAAAGTATGATTAGTTATCAAATGAGAATTTGTTACTGATATAGTCTGGAGAAAATAATAATATGGGCTGCGAGAAAATAATAAATAAAAAGAGTGGGGCTGCTATGAGTGCAGGCAGCCCAGGAACAGCATAGTTCAACTCAGTGACATGACAACACCGGCCCTCACGGCCAAAAATACAGACCGGCCCACCGGGAATCCTCCCGGTGCTCCCGATTAGCCTATCCGGGCCTATTTAGAATATATTTAACTCACACAAAATAACTTGATACACTTGCGAGTGCAGTTAAACCATTTATTAGGAACAAGCAAAGCTGAATTTTTAGCATCATTACTCCAGTCACATGATCCTTCAGAAATCATTCTAATATTCTGATTTGCTGCTCAAGAAAACATTTATTATCATTATTATTATTATTACTACTATTAATAATAATAATAATAATATTGTTGTTGTTGTTGTTGTTATTATTATTATGTTGAAAACAGCTGAGCATAATTTTTTCAGGTTTCTTTGACGACAAAAAGGTTCAGAAGAACAGCATCTTTTGTAACATTATAAATGTGTTTATCATCACTTTTGATTAATTATGGCTCATTTCCACTGAGCGGTACGGTAAGCAATTATTTCCATTTCCACTGTCAGAAGTTGTGAATGGTACCAAAATAGCGAACCGTACCGTACCACTTTTTTGGTACCCTTCCGTTGGGGGTACCTAGCACAGCAAAGGGTACCAACAGGGTGGAGCTAAACTCACTGCAGAACGCTGATTGGTTGACTAGAATCGTCACTTTTGCATGATACAAAGGGATAAAGCTTCTCCTTCACTCGTTCCACTCTGCTGTCCGTGAGTGTTGGACTTATAATTACATCAGAGTGCGCAAACACAAAAAAAAAAAATATAACGGTGTATTTTATAATTTTATATTTTCACACAGACAATAGCCGTTTCTCAATATGCATTCTTGTCTGTTCTTGGTGAAACGTCATTGCCCAAAAACCCGTGTAATTTTCTAAATATACTGTTATTGTGTCATGAAATGTAGTTTTAAGAGTTTTTCAGGCGAGAATGTAGTTGTTTAAAACTCAAATCTGTGGTTTATTTATAAAGATAGTGCCTATTTGAAAATTTGCTATGCCGATTTTGGAGCTGCAGGCGATCACCGGGCGCTCACTGCTCATGTATCCGCATAGAGCAGCCTTAGCTGGGCTAGTCCTTCCAACATTTGCCGCTGGCTATGATGTCTCTCTAGTGATTAAACATGAGATACAATTTGTTTTAGGTAGGCTATATTTAACAGGCATTCGTGCTCTCATGATTCTATTATTTGTTCCTGGTCATATCGTTTTGTCTGAGCACAAAGTTATGTTTAACTTTTATATATTTATTTTGAACTTTACCGTAGCACAGCGCTGACCTGTAGCATACGTTTGACTGAATTGTTTGCTTTTGTCTTTATTTCCTCTTATATAAGCCTCTTATACTTTGTACTTATACTTTTATAAGTATAAAATTTCTAGCGATTATCGTCAATTTGATTTCATAGATACTATTTAAACTAAACTGAGCTAGACAATGACATCTCTGAATTCAATAATGAAATGCCTTTAACTGAAAATTGAGTGTTTAATCTTATTATTATACATTACTGACACTCTGTCCTCCAATTTGATACTGTTAAGTGCTTTGACACAATCTGTATTGTTAAAAGCGCTATATAAATAAAGGTGACTTGACTTGACTTTTATAATGGCTATTATTGTTCATTAAAACAAACATTTAACAAAAAGAGGCAGAGTTGTGCTTATTGTCGCGCTTTATCGTCGATCGCTACTTTCCGGCATACACCACGCCTACCAAGTAAGGATACTATTTGCAGTGGAAATGCAAGCCTGATCAGGGTTACCCGTACCGAATCGTACTGTACTGTACCGTACTGTACTGTACCGCTCAGTGGAAACGAGCCATTACATGTAAACTGACTCCAAGCTTTTGAATGGTAGGGTACAAGGGGGCTAAAGGCCTCCCTTAAGAAACAATGTGCTATTCACTGCGCCTAAAATGTATAATTGCAAAAAAAAATATATATATATATATATATATATATATATATATGTTGTATTGAACATTAATGGAGCAACAGATTTTGTGTGAAATTAAATCATTCAAGTTGTTTATTTTGTTTAAAAGTCTTATAAATGTATGAGGTGGCAAGGGGGGCCTTTTACCCCACACACGGGGTAAAAGGCCCACGGTATTGATACAAATACTTCACCTAAAATAATGTTTTTTTAAATAATGTCTAAGTTAATACTTGTTCAAAAGACTCACTTTCTGCTTATTTTGAAAAATAAAATATTTTTTTTCAATAAATATACTTTCATTAAAATGTTATTATAAAAAAATATATTTTAAAATACAGATACAAAATCATTTTAATAAGTAAAGATTCTGAAAGTATTGAAGGAGATCCAATAATACTTGAATATATATTTACAGTAGTAACAACAAATGATATTTTATTCATATGATATGATTAATATCATGTTTTTAAATATGATGTTTTCATTCTAAACATGGTGATTATCTCTAATATGGACTCCCAACATAATGTATGATATTTACCATCTGAATCTAACCATGTCATGTCAACAAATGGAAAAGTCAGCCACCTATTAATAATCATGTTAATTACTATGCGTCTTTAGCCCCAACAGCAGGGGCGCTTTTTACCCCAAATACCATACTTTTACATATTCTTTCGTTATTTAAAAACTGTTGCTTTAATTATCTTAAACAAAACTGAAAATCATAAAGAAGACCTTTGTCTCAAAATATATGTATTAATTTTAGCAATTCTCATTTGCTACTTAAATCTACAACATTTTAAAAAACATAAAATATTAGATCAAGTAAGCACAGAATCAACTTTGCTCTGCTGTGCGTGATCGCGTCAAAGATCAGACAAATAAACGTGCATCTTGAAAAGCGGATATTTTGGAAAGTGCTACGCCAGGTTTTTGTGCCATCTAGTGGTTTAGATGAAAATAATATCAAAGGCACCTTTTACCCCAGGGTGCCTTTAGCCCTGTTGTACCCTGTAGTGTATATTGTTATACTTTGAGTAAGACTGGAGTAATGATGCTGAAAATTTAGTTTTGATCACAGAAATAAATTTATATTTTAAAATTCTAATAAAAAGTTATCATAAATAGTAAAAAATATTCACAATATTACTGCTTATGCTGCATTTTTGGATCAAATATATGCAGGCTTGGTGAGCAGAAGAGAACTCTTTAAAAAAAAAAAACATTAAAAATCTTACTGTTCAAACATTTTTGACTGGTAGTGTATGTCATGTTGAAATATAGGCTATAAATGAACATCACATACCTGGCATTTCCAAGTGTATGAACAGAGTTTATCAAAGTAAAGTTTTGTCTAAACATTCTTGCGCTAAGATTAACATTATAACTCATATTACTTTTATATTGTATTGCTGTCTATTTTATAGAACATAAAAAAAAAAAAAACCTGGTGTCGTGAGACATTTAGATGCAGTGAATGAAACTTCATAATGTTTCACTTATACATTTAGTCAGGAATTATCCCTCTATGGGATATTGCCATTTATAAATGATGCTAAGAAAATTGCATTTAAAATACAATATTAATGTTCAACCAACAATTTTATTTTAGTGATGTCAAATGACATCCCCTTCAACCAGTATAATTAAAATTTATTAGCCACGTGCTTCAAATTTTTGGTAACTAAGTAGTAAAGGAGACTTTAGCACATGTTAGGTCACATGCTTTCAAGGCTCCATAGTGAGCTCATTGTAGACTAGAAAATACATACACAGTAAAACCCCCAGTGTTAAATTAACACTCCCAGTGTACAGTGGGTACGGAAAGTATTCAGACCCCCTTCACTTTTTTCAATTTTGTTATGTTGCAGCCTGATACTACAATTGTTTAAATTCATTTTTTTTCTCATTAATCTACACTCTGTACCTCATAATGATGAAGTGAAAACAGAATTTTAGAAATGTCTGTAAATTTATTAAAAAGAAAAAACTGAAATATCACATTTACATAAGTATTCAGACCCTTTGCAACAACACTTGAAATTTCGCTCAGGTGCCTCCCATGTCTCTTGATCATTGCAGAGATGTTTCTACACCTTGATTGGAGTCCGCCTGTGGTAAATTAAATTGATTGGACATGATTTGGAAAGGCACACACCTCTCTGTAAAAGGCCTCACAGCTGATAATGCATATCAGAGCGAAAACCAAGCCACGAGGTCAAAGGAACTGCCTGCAGAGCTCAGACACAGGATTGTATTGAGGCACAGATCTGAGGAAGGCTACAAAAAATTCTGCTGCACTGAAGGTTCCCAAGAGCATAGTGGCTTCCATAATTCTCAAATGAAAGAAGTTTGGCACAACCAGGACTCTTCCAAGAGCTGGTCCCCAGCCAAACTGAGCAATTGATGGAGAAGGGGCTTGTCTAGACTGGTGACCAAGAACCTGGTGGTCACTCTAGTTGAGCTCCATGATCATATATGCAGATGGGAGAAACCTACAGAAGGACAAACATCACTGCAACACTCCACCGATCTGGGCTTTATGGGAGTGTGGCCAAACTCAATCCTCTCCTCAGTGAAGACACATGAAAAGACACTTGGAATTTGCAATAAAGCACCTAAAGGACCCTCAGACTCTGAGAAACAAGATTACCTGGTCTGATGAACCTCAATTCTAAGCATCATATTTGAAGGAAACCGGCTCTTCTCATCACCTGCAGAGTACCATCCCAAAAGTAAAGTGTGGTGGTAGCAGCCTCATGCTGTGGGGCTGTTTTTCAGCGGCAGGGACTGAGGAACTCATCAGAGTAGAAGAAAAGCTCAATGCACCAAAATATTGAGATAGCCTTAATGAAAACCCAGTCCAGGGCATTCAAAACCTCAGACTGGGCCGAAGGTTCACCTTCTAACATGACAATGACCCTAAGCACACAGCCAAGGCAACACAGGAGTGGCTTAGGGACAACTCTGTGAATGTCCTAGAGTGACCCAGCCAGAGCCCTGACTTGAACCCTATCGAACATCTCTGGAGAGACCTGAAAAAGGCTGTCAACAGACGGTTCCCATCCAACCTGACCGAGCTTGAGAGGATTTGCAAAGAAGAATGGCAGAAATTCCCCCAATCCAGTTGTGCAAAGCTTGTTGCGTCATACCCAAAAAGACTCAAAGCTGTAATTGCTGCCAAAGGTGCTTCAACTAAGTACTGAGTAAAGGGTCTGAATACTTATGTAAATGTGATATTTCAGTTTTTTCTTTTTAATAAATTTACAGACATTTCTAAAATTCTGTTTTCACTTTGTCATTATAAAGGACAGAGTGTAGAGTAATGAGAAAAAAAAAAAGAATTTAAACAATTGTAGTATCAGACTGCAACATAACAAAATTGAAAAAAGTGAAGGGGGTCTGAATACTTTCCGTATCCACTTTTCTGTTCTTGTTTCTCTTTCTTTCAGTGGTTCTGCTTGTTAACAGCAGGTGTTCTTCATTAATGCTCAATCACCACTCAATTACTAAACTAATTATCTCATTAACTTTAACACTGCTTCAGTGTTACATTTTTTTAATCCAAAACTTATTTCTCTCAGCGCGTCTTCTTCCAGAAATGAACAGTAACTTAGATTAACTTGAAGTCTCGCTGCTTTGTTTATGGATGTGGTGATGTGGGCGTTTACATGTCGCGCGTCTCACATGGTCGATTGTCATAACAAAAGCTCGATCGGCTCGTGGGTGAGGTCACATTAGAGATAATGGAGGCAGACAGGAAAGACTTGACATCCCGTTGGTTTCATACTGATTACTTTGTCACAAAATATTTGTTTTCAACATAACTTACTTTGTTTAAAAGTAGACATGTCAAGCTTTCTATAGATATCTCTCATGTATGTATGTCAAATATTTGCTGAGTTTCAATTCATTTCACTGACGCGTTTCAAACAGATATGCCCGGAGAATGAGACGGCTGAAAGCACACCTTGTTCATTTTATTTATTTTACAAAAGCAGAATGTTTTGTTGATATTGTGAGTGTACACAAATAAAAGTAGACCCTTTACAGATTTAAATGCTAATGCTAAAAAATAAGCGCATGGTCCCGCTGGCACCTTTGCCAACTCCAGGCGGTTAAAATGATTAACCTGCTGTTAGCATGTTTTAACAAGATTACCATGTTGTTAGCATGTTTTAACATGATTACAATGTTGTTAGCATGTTGCTAACATGTTTCTAATATGATTACCATGTTTTTATCATGTTTACTTTGTTGTCAGCATGTTTAGCATGAGTAGCATCTTATTAGCATGATTAGCATGTTTTAGTATGATTAGTATGTTTTAACATGATTTACATGTTGTTAACATGTTTTAACAATATTAACATATTGTTAGTATGTTTTTAACATGATTAACATGTTGCTAGCATGTTGTTAACATGCTTCTAAGATAATTAACATGTTGTCAACATGGTTAGCTTGTTGCTAACATGTTTAATATGATTAGCATGTTGCTAACATGTTTCTAACATGATTAGCATGTTGTTAGCATGTTTAACAAGATTAGCATGTTGCTAGCATGTTTTTAAGATGATTAACATGTTACTAACATGTTTCTAAAATAATTAACATGTTGTTAACGTGGTTAACTTGTTGCTAACATGTTTAATATGATTAGCATGTTGCTAACATGTTTCTAACATGATTAGCATGTTATTAGCATGTTGTTAACATGTTTTTAACTTTCTTAACATGTTGTTAACCTGTTGCTAACATGTTTCTAATATTACCATGTTGTTAGCATGATTAGCCTGTTGCTAGCATGTTTTAGTATGATTAGAATGTTGGTAACATATTTTAACATGATTAACATGTTGTTCAGATCTTTTAACAATATTAACATGTTGTTAGCATGATTTTAATATGATTAGGATGTTGCTGGCATGTTCTTAGTACAATTACCACGTTGTTAGCATGATTAGCATGTTAACATGTTTTAACTTGATTAGCATGTGGCTAACATGTTGTCAACGTGATTTGCCTGTTGCTAGCATGTTTTTGCATGATTACCATGTTACTAACATGTTTTAGCATGATTGCCATGTTGTTAGCATGTTTTAACATGATTAGCATGTTGTTTAGCACTGGCTGACATGGATGCAGAGGCTTTAAATGACATCTCTAGATTCGCTGATCCATTCGGCCTGAAGATCAACATTGATAAAACCAAGGTGCTCACCACTGATCGATCGCAGGAAAACCTTTTCCTTGTGAGGATTAAAATTGAACAAGTGCAAAATTTTAAGTACTTAGGATATATGGTTCAGGAGAAGAAGATTGCAGCAGTTGTAGAAGTTCCGTGCCGAATCAGTCAAGCAGCAGCAGTGTTTGCATCGCTTAAGTGGTGCTTGTGGAAGAAGGCCAATATCACGATCGCGACCAAGATGCACCTTTTCTGGACCCTAATCATTCCGATCCTACTATATGGATCAGAGACCTGGGCCCTTCTGAAGATGGAAATCAACAAACTGGAGGCCTTTCAAATGTGATGCCTCAGGCAAATCTTGGGTGTATCCCTGCTCGACCGGCTCCAGAACGAAGACCTCAGCACCTACAGCAGAGTATGAGCTAAGAAGACATCTTCGGCACAGCGCCAGCTAAGGAGAAAAGAAGAGAGAGAAGCATGTTTTAGTATGATTAGCATGTTGCTTGCATGTTTTAACATGATTAACATGTCAAAATTTAGTCTCAGAAGAAGAAGAAGAAAAGAATATTTACTATTTTAATAGCTAAAAAAAGCAACCCCAAAGCTAGAAAGCTTTAGGTCAATCATTGGGCAGTGTATTGAATACTATGGCATTGACGTGTGTATGGGATGGAATACTGTACTGTGAGGTACAGTACGTTTATGTCTAAACTTAACTTTTTTTTTCTCATGATCTTAAATAGTTCATTGTAAATGCGAGGTCAAATATTTGATATTAGTTTGGGAGATGAATATAAATCATGCCTGCCTCTGTATGAATTCGACATAATTCACTTAATAAAATTATTTATTAGTTATTTATTGGTTTTGTTCACTTGTTGACTTTGTTTTCCCTCAATGTGAAGGAAAAAACAATAAGCTTATAGCTTAACACCTACACTTTGACTGATAGTGTATTAGAAATATAAATATTGTTGCCATCCTAGTAGTGACTAAAATGTTTTATGATGCTTTTTTATGGTGTTTACCCAAATTGTAAATTCTGTCTGTGTGACTTATTTTGAAGAATTGTACTTGTTAAAATGAATGGGCACTGAGGGTTTCAAACTTCAGACATACACAAAAACAACATTAGCCCATAACATCATGTACTGTATTCCAAGTCTTTCAAAGCCATAAATAGGCTGCTCTTTTCATCTGATCGTGGTTGTATCTCTCTATTAGTGCTACAGGATCTTAGCGTCGCGTTTGACACTATTGACCATTATATTCTTTTAAATAGAATAGAAAATTATGTTGGCATTAGAGGAAGTGCATTGGCAATGTTCAAATCATACTTATCTGATCACCATCAGTTCGTGGCAGTGAATGAAGAGGTATCATACCAATCACAGATGCGGTATGGAGTACCTCAAGGTTCAGTACTAGGACCGTTACTTTTCACGCTTTACATGTTACCCTTGGGAGATATCATTAGGAAACATAGTGTTAGCTTTCACTGTTATGCTTATGATACTCAGCTCTATATTTCTTTGTGGCCCGACGAAACATATCAGTTTGCAAAACTAACGGAATGCATTGTTGATATATAAAAAGAAATTGATGACTAGTAATTTCTTACTGTTAAATTCTGAAAAAAACAGAGGTGTTAATTATTGGACTAAAAAACTCTGCATATAATGACCTAGAACACTGTCCAACACTTGATGGCTGCTCTGTCAGTTCTTCGTCATCAGTTAGGAACCTAGGTGTGCTATGTGCTATCAACCTCTCCTTCAAAAGCCACATTTCTTACATTTGTAAAACTGCATTTTTCCATCTCAAAAACATATCTAAATTACGAATTATGCTCTCAATGGCAAATGCAGAAAAGTTTATTCATGCGTTCATGACGTCAAGGTTAGATTATTGTAATGCTCTATTGAGTGGTTGTGCTGCATGCTTAATAAACAACAAACTCCAGCTGGGTCAAAATGCAGCAGCTAGAGTTCTTACTAGAACCAAGAAATATGACCATATTAGCCCGGTTCTGTAAACACTGCACTGGCTCCCTATTAAACATCATATACATTTTAAAATCTTGCTAATTACCTATAAAGCCCTGAATGGTTTAGCACCTCAGTATTTGAGCGAGATCTTATTGCATTATAGTCCTTCACGTCCGCAATGATCGTAAAACTCTGGCCATTTGATAATACCTAGAATATCAAAATCAACTGCGGGTAGGAGATCCTGTTCCTATTTAGCGCTCAAACTCTGGAACAATCTTCCCAACACTGTACAGGAAGCAGACACACTCTGTCAGTTTAAATCTAGATTAAAAACCCATCTCTTTAATTTGGTTTACACATAACACACTAACACATCTCTGTGATTCAAATCCATTAAAGGATTGTTAGTTTGCATTAATTAGGTCAACCGGAACTGGAAACACTTCCCATAACACCCAGTGTACATGTTACATCGTTAGAAGAATGGCATCTATGCTAATATTAGTCTGTTTCTTTCTTACTCCGAGGTCACCGTAGCCACCAGATCCAGAAAGTATCCAGATCAAATGGTCACTGCAGCCACCCGGATACAGTCAGTATCCAGTCCAGATGATGGATCAGCACCTAGAGACGACCTCTACTGCCCTGAATGTCAGCGGAGACCATGTCAACCAGATGAGCCCCAGAGACAGATCCCCTCCAAAGACTTCGTCACCTAGACAGCCATCGGGACAAGACCACGGGAACTAGATGAGTCCTCTGCACAATCTGACTTTGTTGCAGCCTAGAATTGACTCCGTCTGGCCAGAGGAGAACGGAATACTACTTCGACACACTATTTCCCTATTAATACTGCAACGCTGCTTTGACACCATCTGCATTATAAAAAGTGCTACATAAATAATGTTGACTTGAATTGACAAGAGACACAAAAATGAGACAGAGCCTAAACTTGAAAAAGACATGTAGGCCTACACTGATTGCAGACTGGTAATAATAGTCTAATATAGTCTATTAATTCCCCTGAAAAGATCACTACCTTGTCGTAGTTTGGGGGCTTGCATGTCTCAAAGACCCAGAGAGCTATGCTGACTGGAGTCATGTGCTCCTGCTAGGGCTACCCATGTCAGACAGGTCAAAGGGTAGAGACCAGACTAAGAGTGATCACTGGCCCTCCAGGTTGGGGGTTGGACACTGGGCTTACAACCCAGTTCCGTAAAAAGAAAGATGTTACGGAAACATCAACAGAAAGCTGCCCTACATGCCAAGGATATAATGGGTAGTAAGTAAGTAAGTATAGCCTATTAAATAAATAATTTTTTTTTCAGTTTTCGTCTTTTTGCTGTAATGGTTGTAATGGACTATTTTGTTTGTATTAGAAGAACCATTAAAATAATCTAAGTGCTAATTGAATATAAATAAATGTCATAAAGTGAAAAATAACTTAATTTCAATGTCAATATCATTATCATCATAGCAAAACAAATTTTTAAGGATTATACAAATCCTGATAACTTTAGGTGTTTATTTAGTGATACTGACCAGATGACTGAACATTAGCTTTTGCATAATAGACTATTGTCGAGTCAGATTTCTACCTGCCTAATACGTGATTCCCTGATCGATCCTCTAACAGAAACTATACGAACCGGTCAGACAATATAGAAATTGATTTTGACAATTTTTTAGTTCAAGGAATACAACGAGACTGGAGTAGAGAGATCAAGAAACAGAAGAAGGAATGTCGCAGGCGGGCCCAGGAGAGAGCTGGGGGATCCAAAGATCATCTTCAGAATGTAAGCAAATCTGAGGCTGATACGGAAACAAGAAACGATGAATAAAAGAGTTGCGAAATTAATAAAAGAAGTGACGGAATTGCAGGGTTTTTCAAAGGAATTGCAAAGGTTAATGAATGATTTAGAGAAAATGGATTTTCAGACTCCTGTGTTAAAAAAGTAAAAGTCAAAAAGTGTTTGAGAGTGTATCTCATTTTGAGGGCACAGATGTTGAGTGCTCTGTGGTTTTTTTTTATCTGCTATATAGTTGTTTCGCTTTTTTTGTAAAAGAGCGGTTAAGAGCAAGGGGATGCATCTCGCAACAAGGTTGCGAGATGGAACTCCTAGCTGAACCATTACTTAGTATCTGATCACACCTGTTAGAGGTGTTACATTGTGGTTTAGGGTATATGTGCTTAAGCAGGGCTCATAGAAGGTGTCACTATTTTCCCTATATTTGAAAATAGATCTAGACACGCTTGCTATCTAGAAGTGATATATTTTTTTCTGTTTGAACTTTTGATACTTGTCTGATGCAGCCTCTGTGACAAAGGTCATGCTTCCTGCCTTCAAGGGAGGAGGCAGTTCCAGGCATTGGCAAAAGGAGGTTTTTGTACAAGGTTATAAAATGCCTAGGAGACCATTGTTCGAGGCCGACAATCCGTAGTGAAGACTTTACACACTGTTATTTTATGTTATAAATGGTATTCTCACAGGAGCAACCTGAGATTAGAAAGACACTTTCCTAATTATCACTGTTGCATGTTTAGTTAGATTTATAATCTGGTGTATAATTAGTAATGTGTTTGTAACATCAATAAGAGATAATGAGTGCTGGTAACTTTAAGAGTTTGGAACGAGCAATGACGCTGATGATAGAATGTTTTCACACAGTTCAGGGATGTGAGTGTTCAGTGACACAGTTCAGTGAAGTTGATGAGAACAATAAAAAGTAAAATAAGTTCCAGTACGAGTCCTCTTTACAGACGTAACAATTGGCGACAAGGATGGCTGAAGAATTCCCCTCGTTGTCGTTATCTCCCCCGAGCCCTTTTTTGCCCCATCCTGGTGAGCCGACGGTCCCATGGGAGCACTGGAAAAAGTCGTTTGAAACTTACCTGTTAGCAATGGGCCTCAATGGCGTCCCGACGAAGCAGAAAACGAAGCTCCTCCACTGTCTTGGTGCCGAAGAACAGCGTGTTTTTCACACACTCGGAGATGCGGACAATTACGCCGCTGCGATTACACTGTTAGATCGACACTTTGAAAAAAAAAAACAGAGTCTCCTGCTAAAACGGCTACAGTTCCGGTGTTGTGCCCATTTTCGACCCCCTGCCAAATTATTACCCCTCTCATTGAAATCGCTATCTGATTGCCTAATCCTAACCCCACCCCTAATCCTAACCCCTCCCCCACACCTAACCCTAAACCTACCAATATTAGGGGGGTTATAATCTGGCAGGGGGTCAGAAGTGGGCACAACACCGGCAGCGCAGACAGCGCACTGGTGAGTCGATTGATCAATATGTTGCTGACTTGAGAGGACTGGCAAAACCGTGCTGTTTTGGTGAATTATCAGATGAGATGATAATCAGTTAATTGAGAAAACAAACAATACACTCATTCGGGAGCGGCTGTTATTGGAAGATGATGATCTCACTTTAGAGAAAGCTATAATTCTGGCCTCTCATTGAGTCTGCTGCACAATGCGCTGCTAAATTAAATACTGCACATGAATCAAGTGTAAGCAGTGGGGACATGATACAAGAATGCACACAAGTTCACGGGGCAGAGGGAGATATATCAAGTGCAGACATACAATATGCACGTCCTCTAGTTCAGCGACGATGTGGAAGTTGTGGGTCTGGTAGACACTCATCACGTGCCCCTGACTGCCCTGCACGGGGACAAACATGTTGACGATGTCAAAAGCTGAACCACTTTGCAAAATGGTGTCGGCCTGCTCCAGTTCAAGCTCCTACACTACGAAACCCACGTGCTAACGCTACAACCCCTGCCATTATTCATTCAATAAACACCAATTCAGCAGGTTTTTCTACATGCGCTGTTAATATAGAGGATACCTGTATTCCTCTACTTCTGGACACGGGGGCTAAAGTCTCACTACTCAATATGGCCACTTATGAACGTTTCCTGCCACACTTTTTCCTTCAGCCGCCTTCCCTGAATCTGTTTGGCTATGGAAGTTCAGCAATTGATGTAATCGGTCTTATACATGTGCCTGTCCAGTATGGCAACAAGACCCTACCCAACTTCCCATTTCACATTACACGCCATGGCAGCAATATCCTTGGATTGGACCTGTTTATGAGCCTGGACTTTTCTCTGCTGGACAATAAGGGGGCTCAAATTCTGACTGTCAGCTGTCCTTGGCAACAAGAATGGCCAACGCTGTTTGAAGGCCTTGGGTGCTTAGCTGCGTTCACTCACCAGCCTCTCTTGGATCCCACAGTTAAACCAGTCATTCAGCCACTTCGCCACACTCCGCTGGCATTGCGTGAGGAAGTCACAGCAGAACTTGTCAAACTGCAAGCAGAGGGCATCATCGAACCTGTTGACGCCCCCCCATGGGTGTCTAATTTGACAGTGGCTAAGAAAAAATCTGGCGGACTGAGAGTTTGCGTGGACTTAAAGGCCGTCAACAAAGCAGTAATCCCAGATCGTTACCCTCTGCCATCAATCGAAGAGCTGACAACACACTTTCACGGCTCAACAATTTTTTCCAAACTTGACCTCCATCAAGGCTATCTCCAGGTTCCCCTCTACCCAGACAGCAGAAATCTTACTGCATTCGTTATGCACATTGGCGTATTTCATTATACAAGGATGCCTTTTGGACTCAACTCGGCCCCTAGTTGTTTCCAGAAATTCATGTCCACCATACTGGCTGTGGTCCCTGGCACTGCCAGCTACCTTGATGACGTCATTGTCCATGCCCCGAATGCAGTGATTCATGAACAGCGCTTAAGGGCTACTTTTGCTGCACTCAGTCACCACAATTTGACACTTAACATGGAGAAATGCTTATTTGCGGTACCAGAGGTTGTCTTTGTTGGCTTTCATGTTTCAGCCGAGGGCCTTTCGCCATTGCACTCCAATATTGAGGCTATACATCAGGTGCCAGAGCCATCGTCCGCAGCACAAGTTGCATCGTTTCTGGGGATGACTACATACTATATGCGTTTTCTACCTCAGTACTCCACAATTACATACCCTTTCCGCCAGCTGCTCAAAAAGGATGCTCCATGGTCCTGGTCTTCAGCTTGTTCTGATGCAGTGCGCACACTTAAGGAACTGTTGACAAGTCCACCTGTCTTGGCACACTACTGCTGCTGGCGCTGTTCTTTCACAACTCCAGAATGGCATTGAACGGCCTGTGGCTTTTGCTTCTCGTGCATTCAGCCTGACTGAACAAAAGTACTCAACTGGAGAAAGGGAGGCTCTGGCTTGTGTATGGGCTTGTGAGCGCTGGCATGCCTACCTTTATGGCCGAAAATTCACCCTTCGAACTGACCACCAAACCCTGAGTGCACTTATGTCTCCTTCTGGGTCTGGTCACAAACCACTGCGAATGTACCGTTGGACTGACCGTCTCCAGCAGTATGACTTTACAATACAATACACCTCAGGAATAATGTGGTGGCTGATTTGCTGTCCCGTTCTGTCATCACCCATTGCCTCCTGTCAGGTGGCTGAGGACAGGGACCTTGTTCAACTAGTGCATGCACCCCTGACAGCTTTTGTGTCCTTGGAGGAACTCACAGAGGAGTCTGCTGCTGATTCCACACTATCTGTTCTCCGCGAGTATGTCCTGAATGGCTGGCCAGCTCAAGTTGCAACAGATATCCAGCCATATGTCCGAGTGAAACATGAATTGTCATGCTGGCATGACACATGCTTGGCCCGTGGACACTGCGCCATTATCCCTGCTAAACTCAGAGGACGAGTGCTGACCATGGCGCATGAGGGCCATCTCGGCACAGTCAAACTAAAACAGCGCTGTAGGGATCCTGTATGGTGGCCAGGGTTGGTCAAAGACATTGAACAGCTTGTTCGGGACTGTGCTCCATGTCTTGTAAGCGGGAAAACAGGCCCACCAATTCCGCCGCCACTAGGGTCTTTGCCTTGGCCAACTCGACCCTGGGACCACATTCAGCTGGACATCTGCGGTGAACTCCATGACGTGCCCCATCATCTGCGTTTCCTTGTAGTAGTTTATGATCTACAGTCAAAGTGGCCGGAGGTTACATCTGTGGGCTCTGTCACGTCCAGTTCCATCATTGACTTTCTGGAGTTGCTCTTTGCCCGCTGGGGTCTGCCAAGGACCTTGACGACGGATAATGGCCTTCAACTAGTGTCTGCTGAGTTTACCAGCTACATCCAAAGCAAAGGCATCAAACACATACGAACAGCTTACTATCACCCACAGTCAAATGGGGGCGTAGAGAGATTCAACCAGTCGCTTAAAAATGGTCTGAGAGCCCACTTGGCACAAGGCTGATCTTTCAATGAGGCCTTGTCTCAGACTCTTCTACATTACAGAGCAGCTCAGCATGCTACCACTGGGGTGTCACCAGCAAAACTGATGCTGGGGCGAGAGCTCGAGTTACCCCTGCATAGACTTTGCCCTCCTACTTCTTATGAGGGAAGCCCTGTGGTGGAAGCCAGGGTACGTGAACAACAGCTCAATGCATGGTACAGATTCGATGCAAAGAAAAAGGCCCGGATTCCCGGAATTTTCCCACTGGACTGGGTGCGGGTTCAGCGACCACACCAGAAAAACAAGCTCCACTCTTTCTGTTCGCAGCCCCAGCAGGTGCAAAAGCAGTTAGGTCCAGTTACATTCCAGCTATCAGATGGTTCTCGTTGGCATGCCAGTTGACTTAGGATAGTACAGTGGCCTTCTGATGCAGATCACACCCGAGACACTGTGCTCCCTTGCTCTCTCCTCAGTTCTTCATGCCCTCTGCCCCCGGCCCACCATCCAGTAACTCCGCAAGCA
The DNA here is from genome assembly GCA_039654775.1 of Spinibarbus caldwelli. Taxonomy (NCBI): domain Eukaryota; kingdom Metazoa; phylum Chordata; class Actinopteri; order Cypriniformes; family Cyprinidae; genus Spinibarbus; species Spinibarbus caldwelli. The sequence goes on along the minus strand of CM077225.1, from coordinate 36,778,741 downwards.
ACATCCCTACTACCATCTTGAGCATCTCAAGGCAGGCCTACCAGATCGCACACTCGGCCTGCTCGCTTTCAGGACTACTTAACGTCCTTTCACACTTAGTTCCCCGGGAGGGGAGGGGAAATGTTGCATGTTTAGTTAGACTTATAATCTGATGTTTAATTAGTAATGTGTTTGTAACATCAATAAGAGATAAAGAGCGCTGGTCACTTTAAGAGTTTGGAACGAGCAATGACGTTGATGCTAGAATGTTTTCACACAGTTCAGGGATGTAAGTGTTCAGTGACACAGTTCAGTGAAGTTGATGAGAACAATAAAAAGTAAAATAAGTTCCAGTACGAGTTCTCTTTACAGACGTAACAATCACTAACATTTATTTTCATGAAGTAGTAAAAATAATATATTTGTATGTATTTTAGGGGAAATATGATGTTGTTAGTAGGTTAAAATTCATTCAGCAAATCTCATTCCAGTGCAGCTTACATCTTTGGCATATTTTCATGAAATTTCTGTTTAGGTCTCTGGACCACTAAAAGATCAATAGAGCAGCTGCCAATTTACCAAAGGTTGAATTTACACAAGCACAATAATTTACTTTTTGTAAGTCTTCTGTGTGTTACACAAAACTGCACTCAATTCCACAACATTCTGACAACAGTTTTGTTTCTACAACTTTGTATATACAGAAAGGAAGAGCATACTGATAGTTTTATTTTATATACAGCATTTTATTATGAAAAGTTACATGGGTAAGGTGCATTTCAGACATACAGTTGACATTTTGTTCAATAAACATTTTCATTTGGGACTTTTATTATTTGGGACTTTTGAAATGCAAACAACAAAGAGGTCAGACAGTTATGCCTTACGTTTGTGAGCTGCAAACATAATAGTCTGGATATGTCATTTCTTGGGTTTGTGTGCATATGGGATGCATAATAACATGTTTAAGAAAATACATTATGGAAGGAGACACATGAACATGATACTGAGATGCACAGCTTCATCATAATTTAGAGTTGTTCTCACACACAGATATAAAAAAAACGCAATATTTTATACGATTATTGGAGCTTCTTGTCCTCATTTTGGAAATTCAACAAAAATTATGTCCATGATCCTCCCCTTCCCAAATGTGTTGCCTAATCGCCATGATGGGAAGAGGAGTGTCAGAGAGAGCAGATTGGACTCTGAGGGTGGTGCATGTGGGTATAAATCTGAGGTCACTCAGATTTATACCCACACAGAGACACACAGACAGACAGGATGGACGTGAAGCTGCTGTTTCTGACTGTTGTTCTCTCCTCACCGCTCCTCACACTATGTGACCCGCTGTGAGTATCAAACAAACTGTTTGTTCATGGATTCACTAACAGATCTGTTCTCAAACGCTCTGATTTGATCTCCTCAGATTTGTTCTGTCAGCTCCTAATTTGCTGAGGGTGGGTTCCTCAGAGAACGTGTTTGTGGAGGCTCAGGATTACTCTGGAGGAGACCTGAATGTGAAGATCATAGTTAAGAACCACCCAAAAAAAGACAAGGAGATACTGTCTAAATCAGTGACTCTGACTGCAGCCAATAATTTCCAATTCCTTAAAGATATAAAGGTGACGCTATTTTGAAATACTTTTTGATTGTGTAGGCGTATCTGTAAAATGCCTTTATTCTAAATTGGTAGGGGACTAATTCATTTTCTGACATTTAGATTCCTGATAATCAGAACTTCTTCTCTGATGATCCTCTGGAGAAGCAGTATGTGTATCTACAAGCTCAGTTTCCATCTATCACTCTGGAGAAAGTGGTCATGCTCTCATTCCAGTCTGGATATATATTTGTACAAACAGACAAGCCCATCTACACACCTGCTAGCACAGGTACAAATAAGTGTTAAATTTTTTTTATATATATATATATATAATAAAACAAACAAACATGACAAATATAGAGTGCATTTATGCACAATGTGAACTTTAAATGCGTTACATCATAGACTGCGTGTACAGGTGCACATACACTAGCAATTAAAATATCGCATCTGGAGTGTCAGTGACCTCTGGGTGGGTCCACAAAATGGGTGTATTTGCTTTTTAAAAAGGTGAGGTTTTTAATTTTATTTTTAAACTGAAATTATTTTGGACAAAGAGGGTCTTTAAGTTATTATGAATTACATTGTGTGTCAAATCATCTGAAGCGAAGTTAAAAAAAAAAGAAAGCATAATTTATGTTGGAATATCAGAAACGCCATTAGACTGTTCTAGCCATTACTAGCCTAGTTATTGTGAACTATTTATGGTGTCATTTTAACATTTAACACACAATAATAAAAATAATAATAATAATAATAATAATAATAATAATAATACATTAAACTTAAAAAAAAAAAAAAAGAAAAAAAAATATTCCAGTTTCTGCTTTGACCTCTTTTGCAGTTCAGTACAGGATTTTCTCTTTGACGCCCAACCTGGAACCACTCAGTCAGTCTGGAATCACAGTGGAAATCATGGTAAAAACTGTTGTTTCATACACACTCACACTCATTCTCAGCCCGATCTTAGCAGTCAAAGTGTTAAATCTTGATTTCTGTTTCTGAAGAATCCTCAAGGCATCACAGTTTCATCAGAGAAGATATTTCCAGTCAAAGGGATGAAGTCCGGAAAATATGCCATTCCTGAGATTGCCAGGTGTGTAAAACAATGTCAGGACTGAAGCTATTCAACCTGAGAACTTTTTTATTTGTTTTGTTTTAAGCGATTTGTCAGTGGACACAGCAAGAGTGCATAAGTGTTTTACTTAATACCAGTTTTCAGTTTCTGTGGTTTAGAGTAAATATCTGCTTGTTGGGAGGATACTGCTTATTTTATTAAAAAAGTTTATGCTGACTGTCCATGTTGTTTGCCATTAGCTGTAATTAGAATTTACAAAAATACTTTTTGCTACCTGTTTAATTTGTGTTTAAGTGGCAAACTGTAGCGCTTAAAGTTTGATTTTCGAGCCATTTCCATGCTATAGGCTTTGCTGGGCTAATTAGAAAGGCGTAGACAGCTGTTTTCACTCAAGTGGATTAGCTGTGTATTTAACAGTGGTGTAATGTAACAAAGTAATATTTCATTACGGTACTTAAGTATTTTTTGGGAGTATCTGTACTTTACTTGAGTTTTTATATTTTAGCCAACTTTTACTTTTACATTTCCTAATTAAAATGTATACTTTTACTCCGATACATTTCCCCAAAGCATATTCGTTATTTACTACAAAATAGTCAGAAATTAGAAGAACATTGATTCGTCAAATATGCTTTCCTGCAGTCTATGGTCTGGCGCTTGCAAGTTTGACTCTTAAAAACACCGTTGCTCATGTGAAAACAAGTACGCGCACAACCAAGGATAATTTAATTTTTCCAGTTAAAGTAGAGGCTGGAGTGTGCGATATACAGTATATCTTCTGCGGTAATATGGTAAGTGTTGTTGTAATGATGTGCGATCTGACATTATCAAGTAGGCTATATCACCAAATCACAAACACAGTGCACGCACATTGATTTATTAGTCTATTAAAACTCAAAATTAACATACAGGCATTCTAAATTTTAGATGGCAAAAAATACTTCTGTATGCTTTTTATAATAATTCTGTATGCTTTTTAATATAGTTAAACAAAGAGTTCCATTTTTCTGCAGATATCAGCATGAACACATTTAATAATCATTTTATACTAGTTCAGTAAAGCAATAAGTGACTTACATTTTAGACATAATATTGCTTGTTTTTGCTCAATTTTGGGAAAGAAAATAGTTCCAAACAAAGATCACAGGACTGCTTTGCGTCTTTGAGCAATGTTTACTTATTGAATGAATCAGCTTTTTGAATGAATCGCTTGAATGAATGATTCAGTGATTCACTCATTAACACAGTCAAATGCTTTGTTTCTGAATGAATCAGTCGTGTGAATGAATCAGTTGAATCTCAATGAATTACTCATTAACAGTCACTTGCTGTCACCTTCTGGCGGTTTTAATTTCACATTTCGACTATTTTTTTCATGTTTTAAATTATTTCAAAAATCAGTATTCAACATTTTATGTTAAAAACAACAGATTAGGCCTATTTATGCATCTGTAACTGCAGTTTAAATGCATCCATGTCCCCTCTGAGATACATAAAGAGTGTAACTACATCTAAATGCTATTTCAGATTAGGGCTGCTTGATTCTGACAAAAATCATAATCACGATTATTTTGGTCAATATTGTAATCACGATTATTTAAAACAATTATTAGTGGGCCATATGACCAAAACTTTATATGAAAGATTTATTTAAAGATAGTGATTATATATATATATATATATATATATATATATATATATATATATATATATATATATATATATATATATATAATATATATAATTTTTTTTTTTTTTTTTTTTTTTTTTTCTGTAAATAAGGTTGCTATGACATCTAAATTTTAGAGACCAGTGAAATGTCACAATTCTCAATACCACAGCAGAATATCAGAGTAACTAATATTAGTTTAAAAACAACAAAAAAGGTCCTCAAAATTATTGAAAATAATTAAGCTGCCAGTAATAAAAAATAGGGGTGCTCCGATCAGGATTTTCACAGAAAATCACAAAAAGCAGTATCTGCTGATACGATCACCGATACCAATCTTTTTAAAGCCTTATTTTTATCATGTAGAATTATTTATAGTAATAGTCCAATCAGGATTAGACATTTATTCAGGGCCTGAATTTCATTTTTGAAAATGGGGGAATTTCCCTCTTATAGGTGTCTCTTTTTTTAATTTGAGGGGTGGAGGGGAGCATTCTTTTTGACATTTTTCAAAAATATATATTTATCTCACCTAAATGTTCGATCATGCAGTGCACTTTTGTTTTTACACTGTGCAGTTGTTGCACAATAGCTTACACACAGCACAAAACAGTTGCTCAAGCAAGTGGCAAAACATTTAAAACTCTTTTCCTACATTATCACAAACATTCTAAATTAAAACTTACCATTGACAGAAACAGTTCGGGTTCCAGGTTTTTCGGAGTCGACTCCGACTCCCGACTCCCACCGTAGGAGTCAATGGAATCGACTGCTCGACTCCATTTAGCGTGACTGTCCAAATCACTCTAATTTAGCGGTGACATTACCTTTACCTACACAACACGCAGGAGACAGTGCGGTCATGCTAACCTGTCTCCAATCCACACTTCTTCTATTGAACATTTTTCTTTTTCTATGGGTCTCTGGAATTGTCAGCCAGCTGTCAACAAAGCTGACTTTATTCCAGCCTTTGCTACTCATTTAGATCTAAGTCTCTTAGGCTTGACAGAGATCTGGATTAAACCTGAGGACACAGCAACCCCTGTTGCTCTTTCCAGAAACTTCTCTTTCAACCATACCCCCTGTCAGGTTGGGAGAGGTGGGGGTACTGGTCTCCTCATTTCCAAAAGCTGGAACTACCTTCCATGCTCTTATAAATTCTACAACACTTCCTTTGAATTTCAGTTCACTTCCGTTACAGTCACACTCCCTGTAAAAATCCACATTGTAGTTATTTATCACCCTCCAGGTCAGCTGGGGAACTTTCTAGATGAACTGGATATGCTGCTGTCCTCATTCCCCGAGGATGGCAGCCTGCTAGTGTGACTTCAACATTCACCTTGAGAGGCCATTTGCTGCTGACTTTCACTCTCTCCTAGCCTCTTTTGACCTTTGGCAGCTACAGGTACACACAAATCAGGTAACCAGCTCGACCTCATCTTTACACGCCATTTTATCACAGATAACAACTTGGTCAAATCCTTGTATGTTTCAGATCGTTTCATTATTACTTTTAATCTAAATCTACCTTCTTCCACACCACCAACCCCTCTGCCAGTTTTGTTTAGACGAAATTCAAGGTCTCTTTCTCCTTCTCGACTTTCCTGGCATCATCCTCTCTTCCCACCCCCACACATTTATCATCATTAGATGTGAATTGTGCCACAGATACAGTACGTTATGTACTACCCTAACTAGCTGCCTAGACAATATCTGTCCTATTTCCTCCAGACCAGCATGTGCTACTCCCTCCAACCCCTGGTTAACCGATGTCCTCCGTGAGCACTGGACTGAACTCAGGGCAGCGGAGAGAAAATGGCACAAATCAAAAGACTCAGCTGATCTCAGCAGGTATCAGTGACTGCTATCTTAATTGTCCACCAAAGTTCACGCTGCCAAAACTACCTTATTCCACAAGAAGATCAACAGCACATCAGACACAAGCAAACTCTTCAAAACATTCAATACCCTCCTTTGTCCCCCTCCACCTCCTTCCACCACCTCTTTAACTGCTTACGATTTTGCTAATTACTTTACTAATAAAACCACATCCATCAGCAGTCAGTTCTTAGCTCCACTCACCCAGGAACTCACAGCAAACACGCACACAAATAACCATCTTCTCTCCTCATTCTCTCCTCTTATAGAAAACAAAGTCTCTAAACTTATCCTATGCAGCCACTCCACCACCTCTCTCGTCCTGTTCATAGCAAAATCACTTGAACGCATTGTGTTCAACCAAGTGTCTTCCTTCTTCTCACAGAACAACAGAGGTGGGTAGTCCAGGGGCCAAAGAGTAAAAGTCCTGCCATATGTTTATTCCACCCATGAACTCAGCAGCTGATTTCACAAGAGGAGGAACCAAGACATTCCTTTCAAGTCACAAGTCAAATCCCAAGTCCTCAAAGAGTTAAAGTTAATGAGATGATTAAGTGACTAATTAAATGATGATTGTGCATTAGTAATGAACACCTGATGTTAACAATCAACATCACTGAAAAAAGAGAAACACAAGGACTACAACTGACTTCAGCCACAGCATTGGATGAAATTAACTGAAAAGGGAAAAAAAAAAAAAAAAAAAAAACCATTATCACCATAATTGTGGTCAGTTTTTGCTTTCGTTGGGCTCTTGAGCCTTTTACTTATTCAAAGAAATTTGCTTCTAAGCAATTGCAATATTGTTTCACAGCAAATATTTGTGCAATGCTGAATCAAACCTTAAAGCAGCAGATTAGCTTATGTTTTCTGCTTATAACTTATGATGAATGAACATTTTTGTTTTAAATCTCTCTGGTTTTAGTATTTCTCTCTTTGGTTTTTTAAGATACATTTGACTAGCTCTATTACAGAACTGAAAAAAAAAAAGCTTTTAAACAAATGCTGCCGTAGTGCTTCAATATTGAGAAGAAAAAAATCCTGTATAGGATCAGGCTTTTAGACATGAACATTTATTATATGATCCTCAACAGTGGTGACAATTATTCATACTGCGTTGCATGATGGGAGTTTTTCATGCATTGCAGCATGAAACATTTTGTTGATTGTCACCATTGTTGAGATTCATATGCTGGTTCTTGATGTCTGTGTGTGTCTAAATATTACTGGAGTTCAGATTTGTATATGCGTTACATAGATTTAAAATCCATTCACTGTAACTATTAGAGAAACACTTTGCTTGCATGCTGTAGTTTCGCAGGGTTGATTATGCAAAGCCTAAACGTATAAATAAAACAAAAGTTATTTTAGATATAATCAAACCAGCTCATGGTGACTAGCTGATCACTGTAGAACACTGATCTCTCTGCTTTACAACACCGCATGCATTGCTACAGAGAGAGATCTAACACAGGACTCAAGGTTCAAGAGCCCAACTAAAGCAAACATTGATCTCCATGATGATCTCCATCATTTTAACCACTAAAACATCAACATCTGATCCTCTGTAATTGTAAATTACAGCAGGTGTTCATCACTAATGCACAATCATCATTTAATTAGTCACTTAAGTATCTCATTAACTTTAACTCTTTGAGGACTTGGTATTTGACTTGAGACTTGCTTGTGACTTGAAAGGAATGACTTGATTCCTCTGGTGAAATCAGCTGCTGAGTTCATGGGTGGAACAAAAATATGGCAGGATTTTTACTCTTTGGCCCCTGGACTACCCACCTCTGCAGAACAACCTGCTGAACAATAACCAGTCCGGATCTAAAAGTGGCCATTCAACTGAAACCGCCTTGCTTTCCGTCACTGAAGCGCTACGGAGTGCAGTAGCTGAGTCCAAATCTTCAGTTCTCATTCTGCTAGATCTATCTGCTGTATTCAACACGGTTAACCATCAAATCCACCATTTAGTCCACCCTCTCATTGCTGGGCATCACCGGAACTGCACTCCACTGGTTTGAGTCTTACCTCACAGGTAGGTCCTTCAGGGTGTCTTGGGGAGGAGAGGTATCCAAATCACATCAACTGGTTGCTAGGGTTCCTCAGGGATCAGTTCTTGGACCCCTCCTCTTCTCCATATAAACTTAATCACTGGGACCCATCATTCAGGCACATCGTTTTTCCTACCATTGCTATGCTGATGACGCGCACGTATATCTCTCATTTCAACCAGATGATCCAATGGTACCTGTTCGGATCTCAGACTGCCTGGTGGACATCTCGGCATGAATGAAAAAACATCACCTGCAACTCAACATGGCAAAGACGGAGCTTCTCGTCTTCCCAGCCACCCCATCAGTACAGCACAAGTTTACCATCCAACTGGGTTCATCAACGATAATCCCATCAAGTTCAGCCTGGGGTGAATCTTGGGGTGATCCTTGATGATCAGCTGACATTTAAAAATCATATTGCAAAAACTACGATCATGCAGGTTTGCACTACACAATATCAGGAATATCAGACCCTTCCTAACAGAGCATGCAACACAGTTTCTCACCCAGGCCCTTGTCATTTCTAGGCTGGACTATTGCAATGCTCTTCTGGCTGGACTTCCAACATGTCCAATCAGACCTCTGCAAATGATTCAAAATGCAGCAGCACGTCTTGTTTTCAGTGAGCCCAAGAGGGCCCATGTCACACCACTTCTCATCTCTCTGCACTGGCTACCAGTTGTGGCTCGCATCAAGTTCAATCATTGGTGCTTGCCTGCAAAACAGCCATGGGCTCTGCACCCTCCTACCTCCGCTCTCTCCTAAGCGTCTACATCCCCTCCAGAAGCCTGCAGTCAGAAAATGAGCAGTGGCTCGTGGTCCCATTGCAGAGAGGTACAAAATCACTCTCCAGGATGTTCTCTTTCACTGTACCCTGTTGGTGGAATGACCTACCTAACTCCATGCGGACAGCCAAATCCCTCACAATCTTCAAGAAACAACTAAAAACTCATCTTTTCTGTGACCATCTAACTGCCTCCACTTAATAATAATAATAATAATAATAATAATAATAATAATAATAATAATAATAATAATAAATTCTATTCCTTCACTTTGTCTGTTCTATTACTATCCTTTTCCCTTCTTGTCCTAGCTTTTACTATTTGAATGATGACTGAAATTTTGTATAACAGGCACTTCTCATGTTTCTTGCCATCTTATGGTAAATCGCTTTCTGTATTCCTCAATTATAAGTCATTTTGGATAAAAGCGTCTGCCAAATGAATAAATGTAAATGTTTTTGTATATGGTGTCTGCTTTGGGACCATATCTAATCATTTATCAATAAACAGCAGCAAAACCCTATTTATGGTCTTTCATCCCTGTTTTAATGTCCATGATTCTGGATGTGTTCTGTTTGTTTCAGTCCTGGGATCTGGAAGGTGGTCACACTGTTCTCAAACACTCCTCAAAAGAAGTTTACTGCAGACTTTGAGGTCAAAGAATATGGTAAGAAATGTGTCTACAAACTCTTGTTGTGTAAGGATATGATAAGTCAAAGAATGTATATGTTTATTTATTTGTGTGTCTGGTTTGGTTTCAGTGCTTCCGACATTTGAAGTGAAATTAAAGCCCAGTAAACCATTCTTCTATGTGCGTGATGAGAGTCTGACAGTCGACATTCAAGCCAAGTAAGACAAAATATGTTCTGCTTCATTGTATTGAACATTAATGTACAGTATCAATGCTTTGATTTAAAATAGATTTATATGGAAACCACAAAATAATGTACTATGACCAAAAAAAAAAAAAAAAAAAAAAAAAAAAAAAACATTTATCTGTTTCTTAAAAAGCATTTTTTTGAGTTATGGTTAATTCTCTGTTTTACTGGTAGTATGAATATTGTTTCTATTGTGTCAGTCACTTCCCAGGATCTGGGGAGTTCTCCTAAATAGCAGTAAAAGTTTTTAGCTAAGAGTTTTCTCTTAAAACCTATTCACAAAGCTGCTGAGACAAACTTTTACTGAGGAATAGAGAGAAATCTTAAGCTAAGAGAACGGGCGGGGTTGACCTCGTTGCTATGGATGATGACAGCATGCTTACTAACTATGCACACAGTGATTGGCTGATAGGGGATGAGGTCTCTGTCAGATATTTATTTATAGAAATATTGTAGAGCACAATGATATATTGCCATATTCAAATAAAGGTTTAAAAATAAAAATGTTGCCACATTCAAATAAAGATTTTAAAATGCAGGCTAAGTGTCACTAATTAAACAAGTATATGTTCAGATAATTGTCAGCCTCTTACATTTGTTCTTCTCATAAACAATTAGTGGATATGCATATAAACAGCCTTTTAATTAACAGAGTAGTATTATCATGGCTGATGCAAACATAAAAGAAAACCAAACTGGACATAAGAGCAGCTGTTACTTCTTGCCCAATTTGTTAATGAAAACAAGGATATAATTAAAGGAAAATTTGAGTTGGGATAACCTAAAAAACAAAAAAGATGTGTGGGAAACCATATGTGTGCAAATAAATACAGCGTGTTTTTAAAATGTTTACGTTCCAAGGCAGATTGCTGGCAACAGCCATTTTAGCCCTGCTGGAAAAAAAAAAAAAAAACAGAATTTTTAATGGTTTTACTGCTTATAATGGGAATTGTACTGGTTTTAATGGTAACTGTAATTGTGCCTGGCTGTTGGTCTCTACTGGTTATTGGTCGCCTTCTATTGGTGGATCTTAAAAATAAAGGTTCCAAAAGGGTGTTTTTGGATTGATGCCATAGAGGAACCATTTTTGGTTCCCCAAAGAACCTTTCAGTGAACAGTTCCTAAAAGAATAATTTTGAAGAACATTTTAACATTTTATATATATATATATATATATATATATATATACTGTAGTTTGTGTTGACGTTTTTCCGCGGTTGAAATAAAATACCTACTGATGTTCATTCATGTTTATTTTATGCTTTATCTAGTAAAAATGAAAAGATGATCGGTTCATGTGCCACTTGAACTAATACAGTGATCTGTCATGACACATTAAAGAGCCACAAAACAGTATTTATTGTTTGAATTTCTTTAAAAAAAAAAATGAACAAATTTGATAGGTAAGACTTTGTTTCTTACCAAAAGTAACCTGCTCTGTCTTGTCTGTCGGCATGTTGTCAATTTCCTCTTTGCTCTTTGATGTATTTTTCACTGTGTGAGAACATGATGTGAAGTGTGAGAGCGGCATGGCTTGTCGCACATAGCAGCAGTGATTAAGGTGGACAGGGGTGTATTCCAGAAAGCAAGGTTAACTTACCATCTGCTAAACCTTGAACTCTCGGTTGATTAACCCAGACCTTGCTTACTTGAGGTATGCTATTTCCAAAAACGCATCTGGGAGTTCATTCAATTCAGAGTATGTTCCTGGTTAACACGCAAGACATTCTCAACAGAGGGATGAATTGACGAGTCACTATGAAAACAGACGCTAAGAAAAAGCACGCCATACTACTTCTTTCTTCTCCTTCTGTTCAAAGGCCATTGGCATACTCAGTGCAACTGGTGGTTGTGCAATCATTTTTCTTTTTTTTCCGTTTAATCTTTAATCCTTGAGAATAAGAATTATATTGTTTGTTTGATGCTAATTATATAATATGTCATTTAAGATATGTATTTTTATTATAGAAATACATTATAGAAAATGCTGATCCATGATGTGTGAAATTATAATATAAAATTTAATAAATGTGTATATATATACACATACATACATACGTGTGTGTGTGTGTGTGTGTGTGTGTGTATATATATATATATAAAATAAATTAAACATTACCTTGTCATAATAGTGTTTTATAATTTATACAGATAACTATTATATATACGCCAATAAAATCAATATAATAACCATATTAGAATAATATATTACCTTATATAGTACTTGTATTAGTGCTTTATAACCAACATATCATACAACTATATATATATATATATATATATATATATATATATATATATATATATATAGTTAACTATATATAACTATATATAATCGCGATTAAATATTTTAATCGATTGACAGCCCTAATATATATGTATATATATACATATATATTAGGGCTGTCAATCGATTAAAATATTTAATCGCGATTAATCGCATGATTGCCATGAGTTAACTCGCGATTAAATGCAATTTAATCGCATATTTTTATCTGTTCTAAATGTACCTTAAATTAATACTTTTCATGTTTTAAATACTCTAATCAACATGGGCAATGACAAATATGGATTCTTTATGCAATATATGTTTATTATTAGTGAAACTGTAGTTAACAGAGCCTGAAGACTAGACATGTTTCAAAGATCATAGATGTGTTTCAAAGAACTTGCTCATGTCTATTAGACACATGAAAAAATAAATACCAGGTTCCCATAACTTCTCTTTCTTTGCACTGAGCAATTTACTTACATAAACCTGTTTACATTTCCACATGACAGGGCATCTCACTTCTTCTGAACATGCAAAATGTACATTTATTATTTATTATTACATTTGTTTGCCTCTCTGTGCCCACATACTGTATTTTGATGCAGCTAAATTCTCAATAAAACTGTTTTCATTGATATATTTTACTGTTTCTGTAGTCAGACAACGGAATGAATATGAAATAGTGACTGAAACACGACCCATAGGACTAAATAACCAGCTCTACCTTCCAAGATGTTAATCTGCACAAAAATCCTGATTTATAATCCAGCCATCGTCTGATAAAATCAAATAGGCTATACATAAGATAAAGACAATAGCTGCTGTGATTTCGGCTATACTTGCATGTTAAATTAGAGAAGCAACATAATATCTGTTTTAACTGAAAGCGCTGTTCCTCTCATCTGCGCGCTGAACAGAGCAGAGAGAGAGAGAGAGAGAGAGAGAGAGAGAGAGAGAGAGAGAGAGAGAGAGAGAGAGAGAGAGAGAGAGAGAGAGAGAGAGAGAGAGAGAGAGAGAGAGAGAGAGAGAGAGAGAGAGAGAGAGAGAGAGAGGTGTGCGCGCAGCGGGAAAGAGAGACCTCGCGCTCGCACAGCAAGTACCGGTGAGTCTCAGAAAGTAAATAAGGTTTGGGCAAACCCTATAAAGAATGGTCGCTAGGCGCTTTTTGGAAAGGAAAAAACCTTTTGGAAGGTTGCTAAAGTGGTCTGAAAAGTCGCTAAATTGGCAACACTGTCAGCGTCTCCATCCATTTCCATTTCTCCAACTATAGTAGTATGGGTTAGGCCACGGCTCAAACAGAAAATGCGCGCTGCGTTAATCGCGCGTTAATAAAATTAGTGCAGTTAAAATGAATTTGCGTTAACGCGTTAATTTTGACAGCACTAATATATATATATATATATATATATATATATATATATATATATATATATATATATATATATATATTACATAACTCTATTGTAATAATACTGTGCGCAATCTGTCACGCCCACTGGAATCTCGTCAGTAGCTCACGTATTTGCTGATAACTCTGAAAAGAACTAACCCTGAAACAGAACCTACTCCGGAGCAGGTTATGTTCAGAGAGTAAGTTGCTATGGCTACTTACATACCCTGAAAGTTACCTCCGTTTTTGGAACCGAAAATTGAGTTTATCCGCTTACTTACTCTTAAACATACCCGGGTATATCACATAACCTGCTTTCTGGAATACCCCCCAGGTCTTTGTGAATGGTCATTTGGACTGATTGATATCCCTGGAGTTTAACTGACGTGGTGTTATACTGTGATGATTAAGTGTTGCCTTATTTATTTATTTATTTATTTATTTATTTATGTTGTTTCGAGCAATGTGTGTATAGTAATATGTTATCAAGACAGCATTACCTATGTGTCAGGTCAACTAAATGATATACAGAATAATTTAATATGACTGAATCAACCAGACATCATTAGATTACACCAACTGAAATAAATTTTAACTAGTGCTGTTAGAAATATTCACCATTCAGTTTTACAGCAGAATTTGGATGTGCTTTTATAGGTACCTGTTTGGACAGAAGGTGGATGGAAATGCGTTTGTGGTGTTTGGTGTGATGGACGGTGAGAAGAAAACAAGTATTCCTACATCTCTGCAAAAAGTTCAGGTGAGAGACATTAAACATCTTGTTGGGATCAATCTAATTTCTCCTCACTTAGAGGGCAGTTTAAAAAAGAAATAAAGTAAAGAACCAGATGAATTTACTGCATCTTGTAGACTGATGTTTCTGTCTTTCTGGTATATGAATAGATTGTGAGAGGAGAGGGTACTGCAGAACTGACCAATCAGATGATCACTAAGACCTTTCCGAACATTAACCAGCTGGTTGGACAATCTATCTATGTTTCAGTCAGTGTTTTGACAGAAAGTGGTAAGACTTAATAGATCTGTTTGCACATGTTTACATGCATGTGTGTGATTGTATGTGAGGAGCTAATCGTTTGTGTGTTTCAGGCAGTGAAATGGTGGAAGCAGAAAGGAGAGGCATTCAGATTGTGACGTCACCGTACACCATCCACTTCAAAAAAACACCACACTACTTCAAACCTGGAATGCCCTTCGATGTCTTGGTATAAAACATTGAATAGATAGTTGAAAAGCTTAAAGCAAAAATTTCATAAATTTATTAACAGAGATCACTTTTTTTTTTTTTTTTTGCCCTGGGTTTTATAAAAGGTCTATGTAACAAATCCTGACCAGACGCCTGCTACAGATGTGGAAGTGGAGATCAGTCCTGGAGGGGTGAGAGGTCAAACAAGATCCAACGGCATTGCAAAGGTTACAGTCAACACTCTGGGAGGATCATCTATACTAGAGATCACTGTAAGACCTGACAAAACATGCAACAAGCTTTTTGTTTATGTTTCTTTGTTGTCTGTGTGGATCAGCATGAATACTTTTTTTCCCAGGCACAGTCCAAAGATCCACAGTTAAGAGACGATCAGCAGGCAGTGAGAAAGATGACGGCTCAGGCCTACATTCCCAAAGGCGGCTCCAAAAACTACCTGCACATTGGCATTGATACTGCTGAGCTTCAGATGGATGATCCAATGAAAGTCAATCTGAACACTGGACAAAGTCCAGGAGTCAAAAATCAAGATTACACATACATGGTAAAGATAATGGATATTTCTTAATCATCTGCACAACAAATGTATTAAGTACATCAATGTTTGATTACTACCACAGCTTGTGTTTGAAACCATACAAAGGTGCTAAAGATATTTTCACCTTTTCAGATCTTGAGTAAAGGTCAGATTGTAAAAGTAGACAGGTTTAAGCGGAGAGGACAATCTCTAGTGTCTCTGTCTCTACCTGTAACCAAAGACATGGTGCCGTCCTTCCGCTTTGTGGCTTATTATCATGTGGGCTCGTCTGAGGTGGTGTCTGATTCAGTCTGGGTCGACGTGAAGGACACATGCATGGGAAAGGTTCGTCAGCCATCACAAGAAGAAGCTGAGGTGCCAACTAGGCCTGTTTTTTGACACACACTCTCTTGTTGTAACTACAGCTCCAGATTAAGGTGAAGGACAAGATGAACACTTATGGCACAGGAGATGAGGTCAAGCTGCAGATAACTGGAGATCCTGGAGCTAAAGTTGGTCTGGTGGTGGTTGACAAGGCTGTGCATGTTCTTAAAAAGAACAGATTTACCCAGACTCAGGTGAAGGATCTTCTTCAGACTTCACAGCACAACATGACTTTTTTGGCGTAAAACATACATAACTGGTGTCTTTTTTTTCTTTTTCTTTTTTGCACCTCTAGATCTGGGACATCATAGAGCAGCATGACACCGGCTGTACGGCAGGAGGTGGAAGGGACAGTATGGGGGTTTTCACTGATGCAGGTCTAATGTTTCAGTCCAACACTGCAGGAGGCACCAACACCAGAACAAGTATTATTTATTTATTTATTTACTATTTCTTATTCTACAGTTTTATTCACTGGACAAAGAGATTTCCAAGGGTTACTGTCTTTCAACTAAGGCATTTATAATCCCATTAACTGTATAATTTTGACTCTAAATTTGAGGTGTCGTGTAGAATTCTCAGTCTTAGTCTAGTAATTTTCTTTTTTTTTTTTTTTTTTTTTGTTTCTTTTGTCTTTGGTCAGATCTTTCTGTTGTTTGGCTCCCCATGTCTTAGTTCTGTGGTTTTGGAATATAGTTGGTTAAGTTTACTAAATAGGTCTTATTGCTCTCAAATTCTATAACATCACCCAAGTAATTCTTTTACAATAAACTAATTAATTCAAATGAATTGTCTTCTAGTGCCTGAGTGTCCCAAACCTGCAAAGAGAAAACGAAGAGCTGAGAGTCTCCTGAAGATTACTAGTACACTGGGTGAGAAGCTACATTTTACTCAGTATTGGCTCTTACAATTCAAATCAGAAAGGATATTCTGGGCTTTTTCTTAAGTCCCTGATATACTTTTTTTGTTCTTTGCTTAGGAGTAATCAATATGTAAATATGTGCTGCATGCTTTCCTCTCAAAAACAGAATTGCACAAAAAATGACAGTGGTCTGAAAACAGCAGTTAATAAAGCATGTGATTATAGTGATGTGCATGTTTGCACCAGCTCAGCACTCTAGACAAGACGTGTCACGTATATTCATGTTGCACTTTACACAATACACTGCTTTAATGCAAACATCTTTGCAGTATTAAACTGTGTAACATTCTATTAGTATTTTTACTCATGTCTGACCTTGATAGACAAAGACACCACAGAGACACACCTACCTATAATTGCTTCAGACCAATGGTAGTTTGAAGGTGTTTACCAGCCAGAAAGTTTCTATAAAGTTTGTTTTGGCAAGCTGTTTCAAACGAACAAACAACAACATTTTGCTTCAAGTATGTCAGGACCTTTACTGTGTTAGGATGTGTTCACACTTGTCATGTTTGGTTAGATTAAAACAAACTCTGTTGCGATTGCTCTGTTAGTGCGGTTCATTTGAGTAAGCGTGAATGCTGCCAGCCGAACCCTGGTGCGCACCAAACAAGCGGACCGAGACCACTAAAAAGATGGGTATCGGGCCGCTTCCAACTCTGGTGCAGTTCGAATGATATATGAATGCAACACGGACCAAATACTTCTAAACGCTATGCGACATGATTTGACGACACAGAACAAGCGGTGTATCCAAAACAAAATGAGCAGAGGGCAAACGTGGTTGTAAAAATACGATCATATGTACACACAATAATGAGTGCACTTAGTCCAGGGGACGACATTGAGTGTATTCGACTTAAAGTGGCGCTGAACAGACCGATTGGTGAATGGGTGCTTTGATGTCATACACTGATTGGTCAACGCAGCGCTGCTTTAAGTTGAACACACCTATTGTTTGGGGTTTCCGGTAAGTTCCGTCACGAAATATGTCATTCAACCTGACCAATCAGGCTGTGAATGTATAATTATGCCTTTAAGTTCGGTATCTTTAGGTTGGCTGTCAAAAATGCCAGTGTGAACGCTAAGCAGACCAGGACCAAATGTATCGATTTCTCTTTTTGGTCCATGTAATGTTTAATGTTGTGTTAATGTTGCAATGTTTAATTGCAATGCTATGTTAAAGAACACTAGGGGACAGGCAAGGACAGGGGTTAGGAAATTAGAAGAGAAACAGCAAGCTAGTGTTACTTAAGTTTGGGGTTTTGATAGACTGAATAAAAATGAGTTGTTCTACTGACATATCTGGACTGGACTTATTATAAGAACATTATACTGGCGATGAGGAAATGGCAAACCAAATATTACCGGCTTTCCCCCAATTTTTCGTGCTCTGTCAGCATCAGATGGAAAAAATGGTTACAACGGTTTGAGAATTTTCTACTGGCTATGGACATTAAACATGACACAAGGAAAAGGGCAATGCTCTTACACTATGTGGGAGATGAAGTGCTGGATATATTTGACACATTATCTGACACGGACCAGGCCAAAGACTATGCTGTTGCTGTTAACAAACTCAATGAATACTTCTCAGTGAAGGTAAACATTGCATATGAAACATACATTTTCAGAGAGGCAACTCAGAAAGTTGGAGAATCACTTATCATACTAGGCTGAGACAATTAGCCGCAACGTGCGAATTCACTGACACTGACAGAGAGATCAAGACTATGACTATTCAAACGTGTACATCAAGTAAACAAAGGTGACAAGCACTTCAGAACCCAGATTTGACATTAACTGACCTGTTAGCGATGGGACGAGCCATGGGGGTGGCAGAGAACAAAAACATGTATAGAACAAAAACAAAACTGTGCTGTTAATTCCCAAGATGTGATGGCTGTGTCCAGCACAAGTAATTCTGTCAAGAAAACATGCTTTAACTGTGCGGAAGCTTTCCCACGTTCTCAAGGGAGATCGTGCCAGGCAAAAGGGAAAATATGCCATGCATGTGGAAAACAAGGGCATTTCGCTAGATGTTGCCGTTCAAAGCCACAGGGAGGCAGTAAAAGCAAACATCAGCTCATCAGTTCAAGCTGAGCCAGTTGTTACTTCTGAAGAGGAACACTGCTACAGAGTTTCAGATGTTAACACAAAAACTCCTCACACAGAATTTAAAATCAAAGGCAGAAAAATCAGAGCAATGATCAATACAGGAGTGAGTGTCAACATTCTTGACGAAAAAAATGTTCAAGTCTCTGTAGGACCCACCTGTCCTGAGGAAAGCAGATGTGACTATTTTTGCATATGCCTCCCACACTCCTCTGCCTGTCCTTGAAAAGTTTACAAAGTACTTGAAACAAAATCACGATATCTCATAACAACTTTGTATGTTCTAAAGGGGGGGGAAGTACTACACTACTTAGGTACGATACAGCTTCTCAGTTAGGTCTTATCAAAGTAGTAAACAGAGTTCAATCCAAACAACGCATGATCATGCAAGCTTCTCAGGTGCCCATCCACATTCCCCACAACACCAATGTGAACTGCCTTCTTACTGAGTATGATGACCTCTTCCATGGCGTTGGCAAACTAAAATGAGAGAGAATGAGAGAGAATGAGAATGAGCTTTATTGGCCAGGTATGCTTACACATACGAGGAATTTGTTTTTGTGACAGAAGCTCTACAGTGCAACAGAAAGACAGCAACAGGACAGGGCACAGATAATAAAAGAATAATTTACAAATAGGCAATGTACAAATAGCAAAAACACAATATATAGACAATTATGGTGTACAGGTCTAATATGTGCAAATCTGAAATGAAAAAAATAAGTATGTGTGTTGAATAAATAATTTATAATAGTGTTGTGTGTTCCACTTTTAATGTCAAGTGTTCATGAGATGGATTGCCTGAGGGAAGAAACTGTTCCTGTGTCTGGTCGTTCTGGTGCTCAGAGCTCTGTAGCGTCGACCAGACGGTAACAGTTCAAAGAGGGAGTGTGCTGGATGTGAGGGGTCCAGAGTGATTTTGCCAGCCCTTTTGCTCACTCTGGATGAGTACAGTTCTTGGAGAGTGGGGAGGGTTGTACCAATGATTCGCTCAGCAGTCCGGACTACCCTCTGTAGTCTTCTGAGGTCAGAAGACTTTCAAGTTAAATTTTACATCAACAAATCTGTCACC
This sequence comes from Spinibarbus caldwelli, assembly GCA_039654775.1. Classification (NCBI taxonomy): domain Eukaryota; kingdom Metazoa; phylum Chordata; class Actinopteri; order Cypriniformes; family Cyprinidae; genus Spinibarbus; species Spinibarbus caldwelli. The sequence continues at coordinate 36,758,914 of CM077225.1, read as the reverse complement.
CCAGCTAGTCAACCACATCGCAGCGTTCCTTTTCACATCAGGAAATGTATAGAGACTGATCTTACACGACTGGAACAGCTGGACATTATTGAAAAGGTGGAAGGCCCGACGCCATGGGTGTCCCATATTGTTGCAGTACCAAAGCCAAAGGATGCTGATGCTGTTCGAATTTGTGTGGACATGCGCTTACCTAACAAAGCCATTGGAAGAGAAAGACACTTGACACCCGCGGTTGATGATGTAATTCATGCATTGAATGGAGCCCAGTATTTTTTTCCAAACTTGATCTAAACTGTGGGTATCATCAGTTAGAACTAGAACCAACCTCCAAAAAAAAAAAAAAAAAAACTTTACGCTGAACAAGGCAAAGTGTGTGTATAGGCAGACATCACTGGATTTTTTCAGATACACATTCTCTGATGGAGGTTTCTCACCTGACCCTACAAAGCTCAAAGCACTTCAAGAGGCTGCTCCATGCAAAAATGTCAATGAAGTGCGCAGTTTACTTGGTATGGCAAACTACAGTGCTCGTTTCATCAAAGATTTTGCCTCCATCACACAGCCACTCCGTGAACTGACAAAAAAGCATACGTCCTGGGCATAGTCGCAAACTCACCAGGATGTGTTCCAGAAGCTAAAGCAAAGCCTCAGCAGTGACATAATTCTGAATAAGACAATGTTGTGATTAAGGTGTTTACATGAGTTGCTTTTAAAATATTCCTTTCATGTTCCTGTTTTACATGTTATAGTTCATAGATTGATTAATGGCACACGTTATATCGCCACGCGAAGCCATCTGACGTTCCATCCAGAATTTCACGTATCAACATACAGTTCGTCTTCGCTATGGTGCCATATACATTGTGTTTCATTTTTTTTGTTTTTTTTAAGATTTATTTTTGACGTTTTTGCCCTATTTGATAGGACAGCAGTTAGACAGATAAACGAAGTTGGAGATAGGGGGTGGGATCGGGAAAGGTCTGCGAGCCGGGACTCGAACATGGAATGCCCGAAGCGCAACGGTGCTAAATGTCGATGCGCTGCCCACGAGGTGTTTCATTTTTAATTTTACGAACGCTTCAAGTGCAATTAATTATTTGTCATGCTATACGTGCAAACAGACGACAGCGTTGTTGAAGCCATGCTCTTTTGTTTGCCGTCAAATGGTTGACCACTGCCGTGTGTGTATCCTGTCGCAAAATGTGATGTCCTATACGATGTCCTATACGATGGTAAAAGTCCTATACGATGGTAATAGTGTGATTAAGGTGTGTACATGTCTATACTGCACTTCGATAATGGCCTTTGCCTGGGGATGTGAACATTTTCATATGTATCTCTATGGATCACAGCTTACTCTGGTAACTGATCATAAGCCCCTTGAATGGATATTCAACAATCCAAAGTCAAAGCCACCTGCAAAAACAGAAAGGTGGGGTCTATGGTTGCAGTCATACAATTTCACTGTTCAGTACAAGTCAGGAAAAGACAATCCAGCTGACTACGTCTTGCCACCCCCTGCTATATACTTCTACATCACAGTCAAATGCAGCGAATAAGTGTGCTGAGGATAATGTCAATTTCCTTACTGCTAGCACTGTACCTGAAGCCATGACATTACAAGACATACAAATTGCCACAAAAAATGATGCAACCCTGTCTAAAGTTGCAGAACTCATTAAACATGGTGGGTGGGAAGATGCTGTAAAAATGTCAGTGGACAGTAATATTGACAGACCTACAATGATCTCTTTGTACAAGATACGACAGGAGTTATCCATTACAACAGCAGGAGATGTGGTGATGAGAGGGACAAAGATAGTAGTGCCACTGTCATTGCAGGAAAAAGCGGTTTCCCTTGCACATGAAGGACACCAAAGGATTGTGAAAACAAAACAACTGATCCGTGAAAAAAGTGTGGTTTCCTGGTATTGACAGACTGGTTGAGAGAAGGATAGAAACCTGCATTCCATGTCAAGCTGTTATGCCTAGTAATAACCGAGAACCACTGGAAATGTCGGAGCTACCATTCAAACCATGGGATAAAGCTGGAGTTGATTTCTATGGCCCATTTCCCTGAGGAGATTACCTCCTTGTCGTGATTGATGAATATTACAGGTACCCTGAGGTTGAGATTGTTCAGTCCACATCAGCAAAAACCACCATTACAAAGAAAGATTTTCTCATCTTTTGGCGTGCTTTCAGAGGTCAAGACAGACAATGGCCCGCCCTTTAATAGACATGATTTTGGTGATTTTTCCTCATATTTAGGTTTCAAACACAGGAAAATCACGCCACTATGGCCACAAGCACATGCAGAAGCAGAACATTTTATGAGGATGTTGAAGAAAGCCATTCAAGCAGCCCATGTGGAAAATTTACCATGGAAGCAAGTTCTGTATACTTCCCTTCGCAATTATCATGCCACCCCACATTGTTCGACAAAAAGTCACCTGCTGAAGTTTTGTTTGGAAGGCCTTTATGCACTAAGCTTCCAGAGCTTTATCCAAAACAACCAAACTGTGATGACACACTTGCAGATGCTGCAGCAAAAAGAAAAATGAAATGGCATGCAGATATGACATTGTTCTGTGTCGACAACAGAAGAGTGGGAAGATCTGTTCAGTGTTTGAGCCTCAACCGTACAAGGTGATTTCTGTAAAAGGGCCAATGATCACAGCATTGTCTGGCACTCGTAAGATCACAAGAAATTCGTCACACTTCAAGGTTCTGTGTTCCTCAAAAAGTCACCCCTTATGAAAAATTATCTATGGTTTTATTATAGTAAAAGTGTAGTTACCATGGTTTTTTTTTGGCTCAAGTCAAATCCCAATTCCTCAAAGAGTTAAAGTTAATGAGATAATTAAGTGACTAATTAAATGATGATTGTGCATTAGTAATGAACACCTGCTATTAACAACATCACTGAAGAAAAGGGAAACACAAGAACTACAACTGACTTCAGCCACAGCCTTGGATGGAATCAACTGAAAAAAAATAAATAAATAAAAACCACTATGCCACCATAATTGTGGTCAAGGTTTAATTTAGTTGGTCTCTTGACCCTTTTATTAATTCAAAGTAATTTGCTTTTAAGCAATTGTAATATTGTTTCACAGCCAACATTTGTGCATTGCTGAATCAAACCTTGAAGTAACAGATTAATTTACACTTTCGGCATGTAACTCTTGATGAATGAACATCATGAAGTGGTCTCTCTTTGGTTTATTTGCTGACATTCAGCTATTTTTGAGCTGAAAAAAAGTCCTATTAAACAACTCCACTGTAATGCTTCAATATTGAAAAGAAGAACTGCATCAGCTCAGGCTTTTAGACATGAACACTTATCAACAGTGGTGACAATATTTTTTCATACTGTAGTGCATGATGGGAGTTTTATTATGGTTGTCACCATTGTTGAGATTCATATGCTGGTTCTTGATGTCTGTGTGTGTCTAAATAGTACTGCAGTTCAAATTTTTTTTTTGCATTATATGCATTTAAAACTCATTCACTATAACTGTTAGAGCAACACTTTGTTTGCATGCTGTAGGTTCACAGGGTTGAAAAAAAAAAAAAAAGGGCATTAACCTCTCGGCATTACAAAACCACATATATTGCTACAGAGAGAGATCTAACTCAAGAGTCAAGGGCCAAGAGCTCAACTAAAGCAAACACTGATCTCCATGATGGTGGTATCATTTTAACCAATAAACGTCAACATCTGATCCTCTGTAATTCTCAATAACAGCAGGTGTTCATCACTAATGCACAATCATCATTTAATTAGTCACTTAATTATCTCATTAACTTTAACTATTTGAGGACTTGGGATTTGACTTGTGACTTGAAAGTCCCACCTCTGAGTGTTGCAAAACTATGGTTAATTTGTGGTTACCATGGTTTAACTATAGTTAACCACAGCCATATCACCCTGCAGCCCAAGACTGGTTGCCCACGGAAGCTAAGCAGGGCTGAGCCTGGTCAGTACCTGGATGGGAGACCTCCTGGGAAAACTAGGTTGCTGTTGGTAGAGGTGTTAGTGAGACCAGCAGGGGGTGCTCACCCTGTGGTCTGTGTGGGTCCTAATGCCCCAGTATAGTGACGGGGACACTATACTGTCAAAAGAGCACCGTCTTTCGGATGAGATGTTAAACCGAGGTCCTGACTCTCTGTGGTCATTAAAAATCCCATGACACTCATCGTAAAGAGTAGGGGTGTAATCCCGGTGTCCTGGCCAAATTCCCTCTACTGGCCCTTGTCAATCATGGCCTCCCTAAAATCCCCATCCACTTGATTGGCTCTATGACTCTCTCTCCTCTCCACCTGTGGCTGGTGTGCGGTGAGCGCACTAGCGCCGTTGTCCTGTGGCTGCCGTCGCATCATCCAGGTGGATGCTGCACACTGGTGGTGGTTGAGGAGAGACCCCCCACATGATTGTAAAGCGCTTTGGGTGTATGGCAATACACAAGAAAGCGCTATATAAATGCCTCATTCATTCATAGTAACCATGGTTTTCTTGTTTTATTTGTGGTAAAACCATGGTTAATTTTCGTAAGGGACACAGAAAGAAAAGGCGGCAAAAATAAAATGGATGATATTTGGGAATTCAACATCCCAGGTCAAACCAAAACAGTAACACCAGCAACACCACCTTCCCCAGCAGCTGGTCTGCAGCCACCGACTTCAGAGATCAGAAGATATCCAGAGAGAGAGCACAGAGGACCTCCAAGGAGATTAGCAGATTATGAAATGCAAAGTATATAAATTTTGAGAAATTCTTTGGTTACAGTGTGGAATGTTTACTGTTCACTGTTAATATTTGATTTGAGTAGTTTATTTTAGGAAATTAGGATAGAAACAGCAAGGAAGTGTTAGTTAAGTTTTGGGTTTTGATAGACTGAATAAAAATGAGTTGTTCTACTGACATATCTGGACTGGACTTATAAGAACATTACAGTCCGGACCAAACGAACCAAGAGAACTTAACTGCAAGTGTGAATGCACCCTTAAAGACCCAAAGCCCTTTTCGTTTAGGTCACTTCAGTTCTCAAACACGTTTTCATGTTTTGGGGATCTCTGTAGTTCTTATACTCCCCTCACTGTTCTACACTAACATTGTCTTCTCAGCTGGTAAATACTCCGGTGAAGTGAAACAGTGCTGCGTTGATGGGATGAGGGATAATAAACTCGGCTACACGTGTGAACGAAGAGCTAGGTACATTGTCGACGGAGACGCATGTGTCGAGGCCTTCCTGCACTGCTGTAACGAGATGAAAAACCGCAAAGACATGAATGCTGAAGAGGAGGAGATGGTTCTGGCTCGCAGTAAGTATATGAACTGATGGCTCCACTAGCTTGTGCAGTGCTTTTGTAAGCAATCAATGCATGAAATAAATCCGATTCTCACTTGAACAAGGATCTGGTGGCAGTGATTGACAATGGTATTATGAGGCTTGGGTATTTTGGAAAGTAGTAATTGTGGAAAATAGTGAAAGTGGATAGTCACCAGATAGAACAATGATAACATTTATTTGATTAGATTATCTGATGTTTTTCCCATTTTTTTTTTTTTTTTTTTTTTTTTTTTTCCTTCCTCTTGATCTGTTACAACAGGTGATGATGACGATGACTATTATACAGACTCTGAAGAGATCGTGTCACGTACGCAGTTCCCTGAGAGTTGGCTTTGGGAGGAGATTGATCTTTGTGACAATTGGTGAGTAGAAGACATTTAAATAAATCTTAAGCGGGGCATAAACTACGATTTCTGTGCGATTTCCTTACAATTTCAGCAACTCACACTGTATGAGCAGATTGCATGTGATGTAAAGCCAAAGCTTACGATTTATGTGCTCACACTATATAGTCCAACTGTTGAGCACGATTTATGTGTTCACACTATGCATGAAATACTTGGGTTACACAGACGATGACATTGTGACGATCGGTGATATAGAGAGGATTTGGCATTTCCAATTAATGTAATAAATTATTATTATTATTATTATTATTATTATTATTATATTTTCATTATTCAGTTTATCTTCAATTCATTTGGCCTGCAATAATTTCATAGCTCATAACTGCATAACTGACATGCAATAATAATAAAAGATTAAATTAGCTTGGCCTGCTCAAAAAACATTTAGATCTATTCGACCTACAATGAATATGGACCTTTGATTAAAATTTTCATCAGTCTACAATAGCCTGTGTCGGAACACTGTAATAATCAGTCATCAGTCAAAATAAGAGCAGCTTTATTTCAGACAAGGAAATTCCAAAAACAACTTGTTTAACACAAAATACTTAAATTCTGTTTTTACACCATCAGCCACAAGATAAATTTCTAGAAAATAAATTAAGACAGTTATCAGTTATCAGCATATGTTGAAAAATCTGTCTCTCCTATCCTCTGAGATAGTATGTGCCGTTAATGCAGCTTCAGATGTCAAAAGCTCGGTCAGTTTACTTTCACTTTTTGTAGCTTAATTAATTGACTGGAGTTTAAAAGACCTTCACAGCATTTTGCACACTGTGTGATATCAGTGCACTGGCTCACGTTCATTGTTCAAAACAGAAATATTTCTAATTTTGCGATACGTTTGTATTTGTCACAAATTGCAAAATGATGGACAATGGTTCACATTTCCCATGATAAAGACATTAAGTAAATATCAACTTAACTAAATATTAATTTTGTGAATTAACAAATAAATTCATGATTAAGTACATTAATAAAAGAGGAGTCTGAGTATTTAGACATGCAATTTAAGACGTTAACATATAGGTGATCCATTCTGCAACACAAACTGGAGGTAAGCAGCAGTTTGTTAAATTGCAAGGCAAGACAAAGTTTATTTATATAGCACATTTCATACACAATGGTAATTCAAAGTGATTTACATATAAAAAGGAATTAAAATAATCATAAAAAATAATCACAATAAAAACAAGGAATTTAAAAATTTTAAAATGTTTTAAAAATTGATTTAAAATTAAATAAAACAGTTAAGAATAGAAAATGATTATATATAAAATACAGTGCAATCAGTTTGGACATAGCACAGTGCTCATTCAGTAAATGCACAGATAAACAGATGTGTTTTGAGTCTAGATTTAAATATGGCTACTGATTTAGCACATCTGATCTCTTCTGGAAGCTGGTTCCATCTGCAGGCAGCATAATAGCTAAAAGCAGATTCCCCTTGGTTTGAGTGAACCCTTGGTATTTCTAACTGACTTGATCCTAATGATCTGAGTGGCCTGTTAGGCTTATATACATTGAGTATATGTACAATATATTTAGGTGCTAGGCCATTTAGTGATTTATAAACGAGTAATAGTGCAGTTAGTTTGATAACGTCATAACTTGTAGAGATCTCCCTCTTTTCGTTCTTGCTGTATCAAAGATGCAATTGTTTAATTCGTTTTTTGTGCAGGTGCAATGAGGGAAAAAACACTGAGTTTAGGGCAATCGGTTCATAGCACTGATTCAACTGTGCGATATTCTCATGAGAGGCCACCGATGATTGCTGGTCGGGAGAGGTTAATCACTTCTTGTTTCCTCTTGTTCACTGCACGAACACTGCCTGACAAATGACATACGACAAAGCTGAAATTCAACTAAAAAAAAAAAAGAGTCGCACGAGTCAGGATTCGCACAGTGTATGCCCGGCCTTAGACAATCTCTTGATCTCAGTTGAAGAGTTGACTTCCTCTGACAATGAGCATGCATTGTTTCTCTATTAATTTTGATTTTATGCATTTTATGTACTGGCTCAGTTTAGAATGTTTATTTTTAGCTCAACAGCATGAAATGACTAATGTACTGAATGAAATACACTAATGTAACTCATAAATGTTAATAGGAAAGCAGTAGTGGTATAAAACATTATTTAATGTACGCTTATATTAAAAATAAAACTGAATCTGAATCTTGTCCTGGTAAGACATAATACCTCCTGGCCGCCCAGCTTATGATGCTTTATTAGCCTGGTAAACAAGTATTAGAACTCTACTTTAACAGTTTCTGTTTTTACTTGTAATTTCTCTTATCTCATGTTCCAGTCCAACACCAGCCAGAGAAAAAGTGATCTACCTGAAAGACTCTGTTACTACCTGGCAGATCTTGGCTGTCAGTCTGTCACCAACACTTGGTAAAATGAAGCAGCAAACCCAGAATACATGCTCTAAAAAACATCATTAGCATCCTGGAGCTGCTGCTTTAAGAACTTCTATGTGTGTCTGTGTTTCTCCTCAAAGGCATCTGTGTGGCAGAACCTGAGGAGATGGTCGTTTTTAAACACCTTTTCATTGACCTCAAGATGCCTTACTCAGCTGTGCGTGGCGAACAACTGGAAATCAAGGCCATTGTTCACAACTACACCCCAAAGAAGCAGAAGGTAGATCTGATATAATATTAAACATTAATTCAGTTTTTTATGTACATTTAGCCATATGTGTTGTAGAATACATTTCTGCTGTTGTCAAATCACTTAAATCCTTGAGCTGCTCATGACTCAAACTGAAGGACTGCGTAGGATACTGGTCTGTGCTAAAACAGAAATATTTCCTATCATCACACATTTCATATTGAGTTCATTTTTTTCAATTTGGAGGAAGTTTCGTTTAGATACTGTATTTAAGTGATTTAAGTCTCATTCCTCTGTTTTCACCAGGTGCGTGTGGAGTTCATGGAGACAGAAGATGTTTGCAGCTCTGCCAGTAAGAAAGGCAAATACAGAACGACAGTAAATGTTAACAAAGGCTCTAGCATAGCCGTTTCATATGTGATTATTCCCATGACACTGGGCAATCACATGATGGAGGTGAAAGCTTCAGCATATGATTCTATCTACACTGATGGAGTGAGAAAGCCCCTGAAGGTTGTGGTACGTCTGATGACACTTTCTGTCAGTTTTCATTTCATTTGGTCATTCATATTATCAATAGATGTTTGTCATGTTTTCAATAGATAAACTACGCATCGCGGGTAGTTAGCACTCTCTCTCTCTCTCTCTCTTTCAGTCTGAGGGTGTGCTGGTTCCATTACAGAGAGAAAACGTGGAGCTCAATCCTGTCAAGAATGGTGAGATTTACTGTGGACCACAGAAACTTGCATTCAGCCACAAAATCCAGTGAATTAATGTGATTTTACCTTTGGCCAGTCAAGACAAAAACAATTATGAATATCATTACAATCAACTCCTGGTCTTTTCTTGCTCAGTACTCACCAGATTTGTACAAAATGTGATCTGCTCGTGACTCATGACTCTTCCTCCATCTCGCTGTTCTTCTCTGTTTCTCACCCCAAATGGATCAGGGGAAAAACCTATACTTCTTAAAGGCGAAATACCAGCTGATCGGGTTCCAGACACACCTGCTAACACGTACATATCAATTGCTGGTAAGGAAAAAGATGTTTTCAATGAATGAGTGATTTTTTTTTTTTTAAGTAAATAGAGTTGAAGTCTATCTAGTTTGTTTGAAGTCTAGCTGGTTTGTAATAACTAATCAGTTTTTTTTTTCAAGCTCTTTATCATTTGCTGCATCATCTGTTTGAGTTAGGGCTTAATTCACAGGGATTCGCATGACCAAATACATTTGATAATGACTGGAAACATTATTCTAAGGGCTGGTTTCACAGAGAGGGCTTAGACTAAACCAGGATTAGGCCATAGTTCAATTAGGACATTAAAGTAATTTTTATAGACATGCCTTTGAAAAAAAACATTACTGATGTGCATCTTGAGACAAAACAAAGGGACTGGCATATTTCAAGATCAATCAGTGCAAGTTTCTTTCAGTTGAAACAGCTCAGATTTCCATTTTAGTCTGGGACTAGTCTTTAGCCTTGTCTGTAAAACCAGGGGTAAGTGTTTTATTTTTTTTGTTTTTGTTTTTTCTACTAATGATGGAGTAGTAATGATGGATGTTAATGCAACCTCTGATGAAAAATTTCCCTTGTATTCTCGCATCGATTACAAATCCTGCCGATTCATATACATCCATCTTGAAATATGAATCGTTAGTCATTTGTTTTGCTCAAAAATCGATTTAAAATGACAATTCAGTAAGGTAGCATACAATAATTACCGCATCCTCAGAGGTCTCCCTCACAAGGGCTGCATTTAATGACCTTCACGGGAATCCCATGTCACTCCTTATCAGTGTAGCAGCTGATAAGGACAAAACCCTGATTAACATGGAAAATGTACCTTTTATCGCGTGCATGGCTGGACTTTCCTTATGAAAAAGAAGTTTATTCAAGTGTGCTATTAGTGTACCTCTTTTAAACTAAAAATAGGAAAGTATATTTTTAGTCTACTTTTTATGTACTTCTCTGAAATGGGCTTTATGTACTTCTCAGAAATATACTTAAAATGACATTTAAGTATACTTGAATTATACTTAGAAAAAGTCTAAATATATTTGAGCTAAATATATTTGAGCTAAATCCTAGAATCCTAGAATCTGTGTTTTCATTTTTTAGATGGTAGGGGGAGCTAGTACACATCTTCTGTACAGAATTTCCAAAAAAAAAAAACACACAAGCGAAGAAGAAACCGAAACCAACAGATGCTTCCACATGTAATCTGACACAATCTTCAGACATAAAACAGCATCAAAACTGTGTAACGTTATGGAATAAAATGTCGACCAATGAAGAGGTAATAATGACTGTCAAGCTTTGGGGTGTTGATTGACACCATCTACATTTTGATTATCATTCTGAATCCAATTCATAGTCTTTTTTTAAGCTTTTTGTTCAAAATGTTGTTTATTTCTTTATTTTTTATTTATGAAACTTACCCACATTCAAGTGTTTAAAAAAAGAATGCATGAAGCTAGAATAAAATGTTTTTGTTTACAAGCAGATACACTGTTCTTTCTTTTGATGTTTTGTATGTTCAGATATTCATATATATATATATATATATATATATATATATATATATATATATATATATATATATATATATATAAAAAAAAAACATAGATTAATACCTAAATAGGGACATAGTAGTATACTTAAAGGATGATGTAAAGTTTACTTGAAGAAAACTTACAAGTATACTTGCAGTATAAAACTACTAAACTAGTAGTTTACTGAGACTATACTTCAAGGTGTACTAAAAATGCTACAGTTATTTACTTAGTAAACTATCAGTATACCCATAAGTTCACTTTTAGTATAGTTTCACTACAAACTAAAAACATAGATGTAAACTAGTTGTGTACTCAAAGTTTACTACTGTTATGCTTAAAGAATAATTAAAAGTATACTTTTATATACTAGAAAGTGGGCCAGTTTAGTCCCAAGGAGTATTGAAATAGTACACTTACAAGTATACTACTAGTACACTGATATGTGTATACTTACTACGTAAAGTATACTTAAAAATATACTTGAACTTTACTTAAGTATACTTAATAAAATAAACTTGAAGTATATTACTTATTGGTAAGGGTTACCATTGGGCTTGCGTGGGCTGCAGCCCATAGGCCCCGCCTTGTTAGGGGCCCCACCTTTACCCGTTTACATTTGTTTGATTTGTTCAGTTATGTGCAGGTCAGAAATTATTAGCCGCATTTCCACTGCGCACGCTGAGCTAAACGAGCCAGCTGAGGCTAACAGCTTCCAACTGCGAACTTCAAGGCCATAATCAAACAGCAAACAATTTTTTTAACACATAGAAGAAGGACACACGTATTGAATCACGCCTGCGCAGATTAATTTGTGATCACATGACTACTTTAAACAGCTCCATTAAGCCTTTAGCCCAAAAGAGCGCACATTTAGAATTATACATTTTCATATATTCACGCCTCATTTCTTAACAGAGGATGATTCTACATTATATTAAAGCTGCAGTCCGTAAATTTGTTTGGTTAAAAATGATCCGAAATCAATATTTGAGAAAGTACATAACCAGCCAGTGTTCAAAACTATCGCCTTACTTTAGCCCGATTCACAATGGTTAGCTTATAATAATGTTTTCTAATTTGAGTGGCACGGGTAGGTTTCCATGGGAAATTCGAGTATGACACTGCGTCATTACGTCACATCTGTAAACATGAAGAAGTTTTCCCGGCTACTAGGCTCTGACACGTGAGGATCCTGCAGGTGGTGGATCATTTATAGCCTTTTCTCACAGCAGCTCGAATAATTCAATTTTATCATTTTGATGGCGGATTGTAATCCAGAAAGGATTATGTGTTTATGAAACACATGTGAATGAAATTAAATTATATTCCAATTTTAAATGTGGTTCTGATTACAGATAGCCAACGTGGGATTACACAAGTTTCTGTATTTTAAATAGAACCAGTTTGAAGAAAGATTAATTTGCTTTTTGGATTAAAAGAATTTCTTAATATGAAATTTGAATGGTATGGCAATTAGATATTATTACAGAAATTGAAATCTACACACTAATACTATACTCATAGTCACGCAATGCTGATGTTGTTAACATTAATAATTTGAGAACAAAGTATAATAATAATACTTCGCACAGTTAGATGTGATATGAGCTAACTGATCTTTAGATTTAATCACTGTTGGTAGCGCAATTTATTGTAATGTTTTTTTCCTCAGTTGGGCAGAACAAACGTGGCAGACTTGTTACTTGTTAAGATGGCAATATACGGTGAAAATTCTGATTTGGGTCATATATTCCAAGCCATAGGCAGTAAATATCCACACCTGTGCAGTGACTGACAACTACACATTACCTCAAAACATTAGATTCATCCGCGCTGGAGCCGTGCGGAACACCGGCTCACAACCCCACGCACTGAAAATAATTCCGCAAGAAACTGCAGTTCCAGGTTTTCAAACATAAAGAGCGACAAAGAGGTAAAAGTTACGGACTGCAGCTTTAAGTTTTTGAAAAAAAAAAAAAAAAATGGAAAAGTCATGGAAATTTATTTCACAAATCTCTATATAATAGAATTATAATCAGGTCTGAATCTCCGTTGCGCAATTTGATTTTACTCACTCCTGCAGATTTTGCATGTTTGGAAAATTCCCGCAAGCATTTATTTAATATACCATTTAGGTTAGATGAGTTAAAAATAAATAAATAAATAAATAAAAAATCACATAGAATATCATATTAAGTCAGTCATTTGAAAACCGCGTGAGTGATTCAAGCTTTACCGCATCTTCTCGCGCTCGCTCTCTAAAAATCGCCTCACATCAGCGCATCTTGTCTGCACTACAAGAGCTGCTGCACGCTGCGATGCAAGACTTTTGCTCACATTTCGGGAAAGCTGACAGAACTGTTACTTGTCTAATCGAGTCAATGTTGCATCATCATCAGTAGTTTATCATTTGCACATCTTTTTAAACCGTTCGGTACTTGCGCGCTCCTAACTAATTTTATGGGCGCTCACAGTCACATCCAAAGCGCGCGCTCATGAAAATGCCTAAAGAAAAAGTTATTGTTTTCATTGTTTCTGACTCATGTAACCTTGCATTTTAATAAATAATGTTACATAAAGACAAGTAAACAGCCAGTAATAAAATAACAAATTACTAGCAATAGCACAATGATACAAATGAAACAAACAGTGTTTTAACAGTAAGCTACTATTCAGGAATGAAACACTATGATGTATAAAGTCATAGATATAGATTATATTTATTTAATTAATCCATATTCCATATTAAATATGAAAAAGTTATTGAGTCAAATGCAGATTTGAGCAGTGATTTTTTTTTTTTGTTGTTGTTCTTTAACACAGATTGACACAGACAGCAGATATATTAAAAGCTACTGTCACTTTCATGCCAAATGCACCAAATGTTAATGTTAACAATGTTAATTAATTATTGATCATTGTTAATGTTAACAACAAAAGACAAAATCACACACTGCTCTTGACTGAATAACTTTTGTAACTTTATTTTTAAGAATTAATCTGTTTTTAATTATCAGTGAATTTACTGTTTATAATTTAGTTTATTCCATTTCTGCAGTATTCCTGTACCTGAAAACTATTATTTTTCTCTGAATGAAGTAATGTCTGACACAGTCACAGCCTGTGCTGATTATTAAAAATAGAATGCAAACAAATATCATTAATAATCATTAATTTTCATTAGCATATGATATGGTAAATCTGAACATTTGTGTAAAATAATGGAGCATTAGGTCATAAATATTGCCTTAAAAGTCATGGGAATTTATTGGTTAAAATGTGTAGGCTATAGCTTTAAAAATTTAAGAGCTATAAATTAACGGTACAGGGCTGTAAATTAACAGTACATTACTGGCAACCCTACTGCCGGTTAAATTACTGTTATTTAACAGCACATTTTTTTTTTTCTTTATTTGGTTGTGTTGTGAGCATTTACAGCGCGTGTGTTGTCAAATAGATTAAGTTGCTTTCTTAATTTGCAGGAGTTTTTTTTTTTTTTTTTTTTCTATTTGCAGTGTGTTTCTTTATTTGGTTGTGTTGTGAGCATTTGTAGCATGTGTGTTGTCAAATTGATGAATTCCTTTTCTTAATTTGCAGGTGTTTTTTTTTTTTTTTTTTTCTATTTGCAGTGTGTTGCTTTATTAAGTTGTGTTGTGAGCATTTGTAGCACGTGTGGTTGTCAGATTGATGAAGTTGTTTTCTTAATTTGCTGGTGTTTTTTTTTTCTATTTGCAGTGCTTTTCTTTATTTGTTTGTGTTGTGAGCATTTGTAGCGCGTGATGTCAAATTGATGAAGTTGTTTTCTTAATTTGCAGGTGTTTTTTTCTATTTGCAGTGCGTAGCTTTATTTGTTTGTGTTGTGAGCATTTGTAGCAGGTGTGTTGTCAAATTGATGAAGTCGTTTTCTTAATTTGCAGGTGTTTTTTTTCTATTTGCAGTGCGTTGCTTTATTTAGTTGTGTTGTGAACATTTGTAGCAGGTGTGTTGTCAAATTGAAGTCGTTTTCTTAATTTGCAAGTGTTTTTATTCTATTTGCACTGTGTTGCTTTATTTAGTTGTGTTGTGAGCATTTGTAGCATGTGTGGTTGTCAAATTGATGAAGTTGTTTTCTTAATTTGCAGGTGTTTTTTTCTATTTGCACTGCGTTTCTTTATTTGTTTGTGTTGTGAGCATTTGTAGCGCATGTGTTGTCAAATAGATGAAGTTTTCTTAATTTGCAGGTGTTTTTTTTGCAGTGCCTTTCTTTTATTTGTAAGCAAAGTGTCTCTCTAATAGTTACAGTGAATGAATTTTAAATCTACATAACAAATATAAAAATTTGAACTCCAGTAATCTTTAGACACACGCAGACATCAAGAACCAGCATATGAGTCTCAACAATGGTGACAATCAACAAAATGCTTCATGCTGCAATCCATGAAAAACTCCCATCATGCAGTGCAGTATGAATAATTATTGTCACCGCTGTTGAGGATCATATGATAAATGTTCATGCCTAAAAGCCTGATCCTAGATTGAACTTTTTTCTTAATATCGACGCAGTATGGTGGCATTAGTGAAGTGTAGTTAATAAACCAAAGAGAAAAATCAGAGAGATTTAAAACAAGAAAGTTAATTCATCATAAGTTATAAGCAGAAAGTATAAGTTAATCTGCTACTTCAAGGTTTGATTCAGCATTGCACAAATGTTTGCTATGAAACAATATTGCAATTGCTTAGAAACAAATTTGTTGAGTTACGGAAAGGATCAAGAGCCCAACTAAAGCAAACACTGACCACAATTCTGGTGGCAATGTTTTTTTTGTTTTTTTTTTCCCAGTTAATTTCATCCAGTGCTGTGGCTGAAGTCAGTTGTAGTTCTTGTGTTTCTCTTTTCTTCAGTGATGCTGATTGTTAACATCAGGTGTTCATCACTAATGCACAATCATCATTTAATTAGTCACTTAATTATCTCATTAACTTTAACTCTTTGAGGACTTGGGATTTGACTTGAGAATTGCTTGTGACTTGAAAGGAATGACTTGGTTCCTCCTCTGGTGAAATCAGCTGCTGAGTTCATGGGTGGAATAAACATATGGTATGACTTTTACTCTTTGGCCCCTGGACTACCCACATCTGGTTATGATCATGCCATTTTGGCTATATGGGGGTGCTCAAATGTCTGATTTCACATAGAACTACCGGTTTTCTCTCAATAAGTTAATATACAGCCTATTACAATAATGCTGTAAATAAGAATCTGAAAAGAAAGAAGCATTAAATAAATATTTTAACGTTTGTGAATGAATCCAACCACCCCTATAGATTTAAGTTTCACTTTCCATAATCCGTGACCGACAGAGCAGCATCTTGGCGGCAGGGATTTAAATCTTTAACAAGACTCAAATTGAGGCAGAGTGAAACACTGGATTTTTTTTTTTTTTTTTTGATCAGGTACCCTACCCTACGAGTGATTTCAAAACATTTCAGCCAATTTATATATATCGTGTATATTATTTAGTAATTAGTAATTTAGTAATTATTTAGTTAGAGTTACGCTGCAGTAAAGCACTTATCTCTTCCGTGCGCAGCGTGAGCAGGGCAAACAACAATGCAGAATATTAATAACTATGATTGGGACTGTCATATACATAACATTATAATGAGAACACTATAACAAAACGCTGTGAATTTTTAGAGTTTAATTGCCGTGTTTCTGCATGTTGTTGCGTGAACAACGCGTCCACAACAGGAGTTCATTCAGAGCTGTGCAGACACGTTCATGTGCATTCGGGGCATTTCATGCTGATAGCCTATAAGTCGTAACATTAACGTTATGTTGTATAAATAACGAAGCGTATTCTGTATGAGATAAATGAGTTAAATCCCATTGATTAAAAACCTGCTATCAAATACTTCATTCTACTGCCCTACTAACAATTCTTGGTTCCCAAAACGTTCTGGGAACGTTAGTTTTTGGTTCCCAGAATGTTATTTTTTTTGGTTTGTTTTTGGTTAGTCAGGAAAGTTTCTTAACGGAAATAGAAGGTTAGTTTTTGGTTTGTAGAACGTTCCCATACCGTTATTATAACATTCCCAGAACATTAGTTTTTGGTTCCCAGAAAGTTAGTTTTTGTTTGTTTTAGAACGTTATTCTAACATTTCCCTAACCATTTACTCCAGTATGATCACTCCACTGTAGGTCAGTAATCATCCAGCACACACGACCCAGTATAGTGTAAGTTGCATGGCAATGATCCGTATGGATGCCTAATCAGTATTATAAAAAACATATCTTGTTTTATCTATTGTTTAATTAATAAAAAATAATCTGAACATCAACTATCATATGTAAGATTAAATATGATTAAATCCATCCATTACGGGGTAGCTACCCAGATTTTATTTCTTCAGCACCAAATAAAAATGACTTCACACAATGTATGGTTTATAAAATATGATGTTTATTCACAGATATTAAAAAAGAATAAAAAATTACTTGACTTAAAGTAGGATATCAGTACATTAATTTCTTACCACTGAAGTGTACAGTTTGTACAGGGGGACACTCCTCTTTTGATCCGTAAACAAAACTTTCTCGCTTAACATCATGTTCTCTTCAGTTAGGCATGTCAAATCCCTCCGAAATCATATTTACTGTCATAACTATATTAATTTTAAGTAATCATTCAATAAATAGATTGATAAATGAGCAAGTACGAGTACGAGTAAACAAGTAAAATGAAATGACCATTAATTTTTAAATCATGCAAGCACGCGGCTCTCTGTTGAAGGCAGGTGAAAGCGTGTGCTGGAGCAGCGCGCGCAGATCAGAGGCGAGAACACAGTCAATGAAGATGAAACAAACCCACGAAGTTATGATTTCTGTTATCACTCCCTGCTTAATCCTGGCTTAATATTATAAATTATGGGGTAGAGTCTGGAGCAACTTTACCACTCACAAGGTGCATGAGAACAACTAAATACAGGAACGTGAGGAACGTTTCTTAATATTATAAATTAAAACTTGTTTTGATTTATATAATTTCTGTATTTTAATAAATGCTGCATTGAACGAATTTCAGGGCTCTGTATAGGTCATTCCACAAAAAAAAAAACAAAAAAAAAAACATCTGCAACGTTTTCATTGGAAAGATAGTTTTACAGGGTTATAAAAATAACCTAAAACTAACCATTGTTCTCTATAAGTTATTTTTTTTAGGTTATTTTAAAAAATAACCACCCTGCAACATTCTGGCGAACGTTATTTTATGGTTGCAAAAAAAAAAAAAAATAACCTAAAACTAACCATTAGTTAACGTTCTCTATAAGTTATTTTTAGGTTATTTTAAAAAAATAGCCACCCTGCAACGTTTTGGGAACGTTATTTTATGGTTGCAAAAAAAACTAAAACTAACCATTAGGGAACGTTCTCTGCAAGTTATTTTTAGATTATTTAATAATAACCACCATGCAACGTTCTGGGAACGTTATATTATGGTTATAAAAATAACCTAAAAAGAACATTTCCCTAATGTTAGTATTTGGTTCCCAAAAAAATAACCAAATGGGAGCCAAAAGCTAACGTTAGGGGAACGAATCTGTGTTTGCTGGGTGGTTATCTTCAGCGTGTGCAGCTCAGAACTGTTATATACATAACATTATAATGAGAGCACTATTGTAAAAAAAAAAAAAGTTGTGAATTCTTAGGGTTTTGCTGACGTTTAATGTTAACTATCTTTTAATCAAAACATAAAACATTATTTACCCTGTTTCTATCTGTGAGGCGTTACACATTTTCCCTGTGTGTTAACATTAGTAATTATGACTGTCGAATGTCTGACTTGACTCTTGGTAATGTATTTTGCCCCTGCCCCGAAACATATGATTGGACTATCAGTCGACTATCGGCAAGATTAGAAAATTATGATTCGACTATGAAAATCCTTAGTCGGGGACACCCCTAGTTTCTACATTACAAATAAGAGTTCTGTTAACAGGTGTAACTGTCAAAGTAATGTTCATATGGTAGAAATGTTCTAAAATTAGGTTAGGTCTGCTGCATCTCTACGGCGCTGATAGTATTATCGCTAACTTCCGGGAACTATTGGAAAACTGGTCCATCGGAGTGAATGGAGTTGACAACTCGACTGTCTCTCAGTGGCTCTGCCAATCACATCACTGTTGAAAGTGTTGCAGAAATAACAGCTCATTGTAACAAAGATAAATTAAAAACTGAATACTCAGCCTGCATTCCCTCTTTTATCTCTCCAGGTGAAGAGATCAGTCAGACAGTCGAGCAGGCCATCAGTGGAGACTTCATGGGCCGCCTTATTATCCAACCCTATGGATGTGGAGAGCAGAACATGATCAGTATGACTCTACCTCTCATTGCCACTCATTATCTGGACAGCACCAATCAGTGGGAGGCTGTTGGCATTGACCGCCGTAATGAAGCCATCAAACATATCAGCACAGGTGATTTAGATGCTCTCTTGAAAACTTTAGATCAAAAACAGATAATAAGCAAATATATATATATATATATATATATATATATATATATATATATATATATATATATATATATATATATATATATATATATGCTTTTTTCTTTTTTTATATTAAGGTTATCAACGGCAGCTGGGCTACCGTAAATCAGATGGATCCTATGCTGCATGGATAAAAAGGCCAAGCAGCACATGGTATTTTAATTTCAATAATTTTAATCTGTTTTATTTTCATTTCCAGTTTCCCCTGTAATCATTTATTATTAGTGTTTTTGAGATTATTAGTAGCAAATTATTACTTTTTTGCATTTGCTTCTGTCTGTTAAAGGTTGACAGCATATGTGGCCAAAGTCTTCGCCATGGCCACTAACCTTGTTACTATAGAGGAAAATGTGATCTGTAGCGCCCTCAAGTGGCTGGTCCTAAATAAACAACTGCCTGATGGCTCCTTTAAAGAGGATTCAGCTGTGATTTCATCAGGGATGGTGGTAAGTTGAATGTCATTATGACTGACTGTATTTAAACTCATCTGTAGAGAACAACAGCAATGGAAGCTAGCAGTACAACTACATTAAATAATTAAGCTGATCTACAATTAATGTTTAAAATGCAGTAATAAGTGTACATACCCTTTGCGGATTTGTAAGATACCAGAGGTGGGACTTTCAAGTCACAAGCAAGTCTCAAGTCAAATCCCAAGTCTTCAAAGAGTTAAAGTTAATGAGATAATTAAGTGACTAATTAAATGATGATTGTGCATTAGTGATGAACTCCTGCTGTTATTGAGAATTGCAGAGGATCAAATATTGATGTTTTATTGGTTAAAATGATGCCACCATCATGGAGATTAGTGTTTGCTTTAGTTGGGCTCTCGACCCTTGATTCCTGTGTTAGATCTCTCTCTGTAGCAATGCGTGTGCTGTTATAAAGCTAATCTGCTATCTCAACCTTTTAATTCAACAATGCATAAATGTTTGCTGAGAAACAATATTTCAGTTGTTTAAAGAGGTCCTCTTATGCTTTTTCACTTTTTGAATTTTAGTCAGTGTGTAGTGTGTATGTTTGGGCATAAACAAGATCTACAAAGTTAAAAATCTCAAAGTCTACGCCAAAGGGAAATATTTTGTTTTTAAAAAATCCCTTTTCAAGAACTGCAACGAACGGCTCATTTGGACTACAAAGTTGTTTTCCTGCATTTGTGACATCACAAATTGGGCCATTAGAATATCATTAAAATAAATCCCGTCTACGGAAATTCGAATGCACGTTTCAAAATCGAAACCCAGTGCGGGTGTTTTTATATCACTGTATTTCTGATGGAAACCGACTGTCTTCAGAAAATTATGGATGTTATTTACATTTTATCTTGCATGTAATGTCTGATAAAGCAGTGTTTGTGAGCGGAGCTCTGTTTTGTGTACAGCGTTACCGGGGAAACCTCGCTCTCACTACCACTCCAACAGAGTCTCCCACTGGCAGAGAATGAATTTGCATATATATGCCGCCACAAATAGTGTAACTCTGTGGGACTATGGTATAAATAAACTGTATAACAGTTTCACTGCAATTCATGTTATAATGTTAGAATTAAAGAAGAATAAACATAATACATTTTACCGTTGCACTTATCTGTACATAATAAATGCAGTTATTTTAAAGCTGTTGTTGACATCCTGTCTAAAACGTGATTTAGCCAAAAAAACAACAACAATATAGTTACCACTTTAATATGTCTTGCAATATCTGTGCGAGCAAAGGTTCTGCGCGATCCTCTTGTTCAATATTCTCGGGGTCTGAATTGATATGGCAATATTGACGAACTTGCTGCTTAGGCAAGTGGCGGGGCAGTACTGAAACACCGTCTAAGCTGTTCGCCAATCACAATGCACTGGGACAGCTAACCAATCACAACACATTTCGCTTTTCGGAAGGCGGGCCTTCATCAAACCCAGAACTAATCGAACCATTTGTGCCAGACTGGGGAGAAGGAAGGTATTGTAATAATGTAAATTATGTGAAAAATAATGTGATATTCAAACCACCAAGGATGAGAGCATGTTCTAGTACACCCACAAAACAAAATCAAGACTTTGTAAAAGAGCATAATAGAACCCCTTTAAAAGCAAATTGCTTTGAATTATTAAAAGGGTCAAGAGCCCAACTAAAGCAAGCACTGATCTCCATGATGGTGCCATCAATAAAACATAAGCATTTAATCCTCTGTAATTCTCAATAACAGCAGGTGTTCATCACTAATGCTCAATTGTCATTTAATTAGTCACTTAATTATCTCATTAACTTTAACTCTTTAAGGACTTGGTATTTGACTTGAGACTTGCTTGTGACTTAAAAGGAATGACTTGGTTTCTCCTCTGGTGAAATCAGATGCTGAGTTCATGGGTGGAATAAATATATGGCAGGACTTTTACTTTCTGACCCCTGGACTATCCACCTCTGTTTGTAATGTCTCTGCTTGTTTTACACTCTTTGGCCAACAGGTGGTATTGTGAGCAAATGAAGCCTCAAGAAATTAACCCTTTTGTGAACCACTTGGCTGAAACCTTCAAAGCTTTAACTATAACTATTAGAACAACACTTTGTTTGCATACTGTAATTTTATAGGGTTGGTAATGCAAAACCTAAACATATAAATGAAAAAGAAAATTACTTTGGATGTAATCAGGCCAGCTCATGATGATTTTCTCATCATATAAAAACAGATAATAGCTGTTCAATGTACAACACAACATGCATTGCTACAGAAAGAGATCTAACATAGACAGTCAAGGGTCAATAACCCAACTAAAGCAAACACTGATCTCCATGATGGTGGCATCATTTTAAACAATAAAACATCAACATCTGATCCTCTGTAATTCTCATAACATCAGGTGTTCATCACTAATGCACAATAATTATTTAATTAGTCACTTAATAATCTCATTAACTAACTCTTTGAGGACTTGGGATTTGACTCAAGACTTGCTTGTGTCTTGAAAGGCATGACTTGGTCCCACCTCTGGGACATGGTGATGGGAGGAAAAATTATATTTGCGATTGACCATAAAGTTTCTAGGGGGACTGCAAAAGTTTGTTGAGTGAATGTAAAGTTTCTCTGGGAATTTTCAAGTTTGGTGAGTGAATGTAAAGTTTCTCTGGGAATGTGCAAGTTTGGTGAGTGGATGTAAAGTTTCTTGGGGAACATAAAAATTTTTACAAGTGGACACAAAATTTTTGCGAGCAAATACAATTTTTCTCAAGGGAACACAATGCTTGGTGAATGAACAAAGTTTCTTGGGGGAACACAAAAATGTTATGAGCAAACACAAAGTTTCTTAGGGGAACTTAAAAGTTTTGCGAAAGAACACAATTAATTTTCGCTTATGAATTATGAACCAAAGTAAGATGCGTTTGCAATACCTATAGGCTACTGTCACTATCTCACAGTATTTTGTAGTCCTGGAAAAATATTTTAGCAAGCTCTTTCAGCAAGCTTTGCTAATGCAATAATAAAACAAGGTTTTTTTTTTTTGGTTTTTTTTTTTGCGAAAATCAGTTTATTTGTCCTTTATTCCAGGGTGACGTGCGGGGCAAAAATGCCGATGCCTCTCTAACGGCCTTTGTCGTGATCGCCATGCAAGAGGGCAGAGAGATCTGTGCTGGATCAGTTGGTGTAAGTGCACCTATTCCACCACTGTGTTTGCCAGAACTATTAAGAATGAACAATTTTACACTCTTCCTCTTATGTTTAACCTCTAACACACACTTTTATAGAGTCTGCGTGAAAGTGTCAGAAAGGCTGTTTCTTTCTTGGAAGGTCGACTTCCACAACTGACCAATCCTTACGCTGTCGCAATGACATCCTACGCCATGGCCAATGAGAACAAACTCAATAAAGACATCTTGATGAGACACTCCACCCAAGCAGAAGGTCAGTCAAGTCAACAAGTCATCAAAAAGCAGAGGTGGGACTTTCAAATCACAAGCAAGTCTTCAAGTCAAGTCCTCAAAGAGTTAAAGATAATGAGATAATTAAGTGACTAATTAAACGATGATTGTGCATTAGTGATGTACACCTGCTGTTATTGAGAATTACAGAGGATCAGACGTTGATGTTTTAGTGGTTAAAATGATGCCACCATCATGGAGATCAGTGTTTGCTTTAGTTGGGCTCTTGACCTTCTGCATTATATCTCTCTGTGTAACAGTTATAGTGAATGATTTTTAAATCTATGGAATGCATATAAAAATTTGAACTCCAGTATTATTTAGACACACACAGACATCACAAACCAGCGTATAAATCTCAAC
This sequence comes from Spinibarbus caldwelli, assembly GCA_039654775.1. Taxonomy (NCBI): domain Eukaryota; kingdom Metazoa; phylum Chordata; class Actinopteri; order Cypriniformes; family Cyprinidae; genus Spinibarbus; species Spinibarbus caldwelli. The sequence continues at coordinate 36,735,176 of CM077225.1, read as the reverse complement.
AATGGTGACAATCAACAAAATGCTTCATGCTGCAATGCATGCTGGGTAACACCATAGTAAAAACTCCCATCATGCACTGCAGTATGAAAAATTATCACCACTGATCGTATGATAAGTGATCATATCTAAAAGCCTGAGACAATTACAGTTCTTTTTTTTTTCTTAATATTGAAGCATTATGGTCGCATTTATTTTGTAGAACTTTTTCTTTGTTTTGTTTTGTTTGCAGTTCAGTAATAGCTGAATGTCAATCAATAAACCAAAGTTGATTCCATCCAAGGCTGTGGCTGAAGTCTGTAGGCCAGGGGTGTCCAAACTCTGTCCTGGAGGGCCGGTGTCCTGCAGAGTTTAACTCCAACCCTAATTAAACACACCTGAAGCAGCTAATCAAGCTCTTACTAGGTATACTAAAAACTTCCATGCAGGTGTGTTGAGGCAAGTTGGAGCTAAACTCTGCAGGACACCGGCCCTCCAGGACTGAGTTTGGACAGCCCTGCTGTAGGCTGTAGTTCTTGTGTTTCTCTTTTCTTCACTGATGTTGATTGTTAACTGCAGGTGTTCATTACAAATACACAATCGTCATTTAATTAGTCACTTAATTATCTCATTAACTTTAACATTGTGAGGACTTGGGATTTGACTTGAAGACTTGGGCTGCGTTCCAGTCTGTTTTTTTATGCCCTTCACTCGCAAACTTCCCTCCATCTCGTTCACTCGGATGTATGTCGTTGATTACGTTGCATGAGTGCCCACTTCTGGCGGAATCCTTGCAATGGGCTGAACTGGAACGTCCTAAGCCCTTGATCACTTACAATCTGCTATCGAGTTGGTTTATTGTTTATATTTTTCCCCTTACGAATTTGATTGGTGCAGTATTCTATATGTATATAGGTATGCTTGGGCTGTTAAAAATGCTAAAAAAATCATTTATATATTATAGAGTTGTTTGGGGTGGGGATAAATTAAACGCGATCTGCGATGACATCACAATCGTGTTGCATTGTGGTCTATAGAGTGGCCTGAAGTATGCATATGAAGCAGACACGCTCCCTCTGACAAAATTGAAGGGTCGAGGGTCTGTCCACATAATAAAACCCCCAGTGTTAAATTAACACTCCCAGTTTATATATAATCCACACTCAGATTATTAAAATTGTAAGACTGAAGCAGTGTTGAAGTTAATGAGATAATTAGTTTAGTAATTGAGTGATGATTGAGCATTAATGAAGAACACCTGCTGTTAACAAGCAGAACCACTGAAAGAAAGAAAAACAAGAACAGAAAAAAACGACATGAGATGAGCAGAAATACAAGAACTACAACTAACTTCAGACACAACCATAAAGGAAATCAACACAAGATAAAAGAAGACATTAAATCTCTCAAGATCTCGGCAGAGGACGATTAAACAACTCCACAAACAGCATCACCAGCTTCACACGTTACTAACCAAACTGACTTTAGATGTTGATGTTTTAGTTTTGTTTGATGTTACCATTATTGAGGTCAGTGTTTGCTTTAGTTGGGCTCTTGACCCTTGACTTTTAAACATTAGCATTTCTTCTGTTGCTTAACTGTGTGTTTTAAGACATATTTGCTTTGGCAATTAATTGTTGATGGTTATGTTTCAATAAATCATCAACATTTAATAATGGCTTTAATAACTGGTTTCACTCATCGCAAAGTCACTGATTGGTTTAATATGTAATGTTATTATTGATCACATAAAATATAAAGCTTAATCCAACAGTTTTAAGATTAATCTGACTTTCAAAAGTAAATTGGCATTAGAAGTTTCAAGCTGCAATATCATACATCAAGAATCAGTGTATGAATCTCAACAATGGTGACAATCAACATATTCAGATAAACAGATCATCTGTGAACATCATAAAACACACTGCTAAAAGTCACAACAAAAATATCAAAACAAAAGGAAACAGAATAAAAGAAAATACTAAAACAGTTCAGCTGCATAATTTATTCATGCCACATTGCATGCTGGGAACCATGGATGGGTTTTGATTGGTGCACCCAGAATACACTGCAACGTGGAGCTTTATTTTGATTTTCACCATTGTTGAGATTCATATGCTGATTCTTGTAGTCTGTTTGATAAAGAAAATTACACCTTTTAGTGAAACATGACCAACACTTGATCACCTTTTGACTTTGTTTTCACTGTCATATCAAACATGTCTAAACAAACACACAGTTATAACAATGGAAAAACATGCTAATATTTAAAAGTCAAGGGTCAAGAGCCCAACTAAAGCAAACACTGACCTCGATAATGGTAACATCAAACAAAACCAAAACAGCAACATCTAAAGTCAGTCTGGTTAGTAACGTGTGAAGCTGGTGATGCTATTTGTGGAGTTGTTTAATTGTCCTCTGCCGAGATCTTGAGAGATTTAATGTCTTCTTTTATTTTGTGTTGATTTCCTTTATGGCTGTGGCTGAAGTCAGTTGTAGTTCTTGTATTTCTGCTCATCTCATCTCGTTTTTTCTGTTCTTGTTTCTCTTTCTTTCAGTGGTTCTGCTTGTTAACAGCAGGTGTTCTTCATTAATGCTCAATCATCACTCAATTACTAAACTAATTATATCATTAACTTTAACACTGCTTCAGTGTTGCTTTTTTAACACTCAGAGTGTAGATTATATATACACTGGAAGCGTTAATTTAACACTGGGGGTTTTATTGTGCATATAAACTTCCTTTGTCCACTTCACGAAGTGGAACGCACTTCAAAATGGCAGTGGGAATTCCCCCGAGGGGAAGTGCTTAGGGAAGTTCGCCAGTGCGTGTTTAAAAGTGGAGTGGAACGCAGCCTTGCTTGTGACTTGAAAGTCCCACCTGTCAAAAAGTTATGCACTTTGAAACAGACTCACTCAGATCCAAGTGTAGATCCAAATGTTAATGGAACAGGTATGGAGGGAACAGCAAGACAACCCTGTTTCTATTCCTGTTTTGTGTTTGAAACAGCCGGTCGGTCTTGGAATGTCCCTCGACAGCATCATCACTCACTAGAGGCGACGGCTTATGCTGTTCTGGCACTTGTGAGGGCAAAAGACTTTGATAAAGCAGGAGAGGCAGTGCACTGGATGGCCAGACAACAGTCTCACTATGGAGGATCTGGCACCACACAGGTACACTAACACCTCATCATTCGACTGTGATAAACACTGACTGACACTGCAGGACAGGATTTCAATGCTTTTCTGTCTTTTCTAGGCAACCATCATGGTGTTCCAGGCCGTGGCAGAGTATCGCACACAGGTGAGGGACAGACAAAACTTCAATCTGGACGTGGAGCTGTCTGTGGCAGGAAGAAGCAAACCTGTCAGATGGACTTTCAAAAAAGATAATGCACATCTTACACGGTCAGACAGGGTGAGGAGTTGCATATCCACTAGTTTCAAATTCTTTGCTCTTTATGTCAGCTATGTTTTTGTTGGATAATGGGAGTTTAGTTGTTTATTGTCCATCATTAATTTTGTCTATGTCATTTGTTTGGACAATAAGATATTTATATATCTCATATTATTTTATGGATTTGATTACTCTGATAGGTGGAGATAAACAAGGACTTCAATGTAACTGCTAGAGGAACTGGAACAGCCACTCTCTCAGTGAGTGTTCATGAGTGTTTATACAGTCAACAGCAAGATTAAAGCATTTGAACATCTAATCTGAGACGTGCTGCTGATTTCAGGTTCTGACGCTGTACTACGCCAGACCTGTTGAGAAGGAGTCTGACTGTACATTCTTTGATCTGACTGTTAAAATGGAGAAAGACAGTGGATGTAAGATTGAGTTCCTGCCCTTTCTGTGGATTTTCCATACATACAGAGAAAAAAATAAAAGCTCCAAAAAAACTGTTGGTTGTTGGTTTTAATTTTTACCATGTTTTTTTTTTTTTTTTTTTTTTTTTCCATTAGCAAAACAAGAAGGAGCCATTGAAACTTACAAGCTCACTATGGATTTCTAGTATGTGAACACATATTCTAAGTTCATTTTTATGTCAAGAAACTATTTTATTTGGAATTGATCAGCATCTGCTTATTTTGGCTGTTTTCACACTTGGTTTGATTAACTGGTCAGAGCCCAAGTTACCTGATTACCATCATAACTACATAATGACTCCGACAGAGACTCCAGTTTCACTGCATTCTGATGCGGATGCAACTCGCATTACAAAGACAGTTTATTCAGAGACAAGCTGCTCTGTGTTACTAAAATATAATAATTCTGAGGTAATAATAGACTCGGGTTCACACCAATATCTCTAGTATGTGCAGAGAAGATGGAGCAAAACTACAAAACCTAAAAGATCTGTTAATAACATCTGCTCTTGATCTCCATCCTCACAGCTATAAAAGTGATAAAACCGATGCCACCATGAGTATTCTGGATATTGGCATACCGACCGGATTTTCTGTGGATAGCAGAGATCTGGAAGAGGTATTGTGATAATAAACTAATGAAGTGATGCCTCACATCTGTATAATTTTTAAATTATTAATTTAAATTACGCCATTCAGCAAATCTTACTCTGATGAGTCCATCAATCAAACTTTTAATTTTTTTTTTTTTTTTAAATTTTGTAATATTAATGTGCGTGCACTGACACGATCAGATGACAACAAAATTTGACATGAATTGAGCTGGATAATGACATTAACTGCAACACTGATGCTGTTATTGAACTGAACTGAGTCAACATCGAACTGACTTGAGCCAAATAACTACACTGTTGTATTCTGTAGAGGTACTTAAAACTGTTTTTAACTCGTTTTCTTATGAATTTTGCAACTTTGACACAGTTGAACTGCATTAACAGAGGCTGAATCATGACACTGTTATCTGAGCTGAGATTTTGCCTTATGATTGATGAATTTTACAACATTTCAACACAGTTGTCTGGTTTAATGTGATGCTGCTTTGAAACAATTTCTGTGGTATAAATGCTATATAAATAAATGTGACTTGATTGTTCATGCACATATATGTATATACTGTATCTCATATGAAGTCAGGACATAAAGCATTTTAATCATATCATGTATTAATTATTTCTTTTTTTCCTTGCCCTCAGTTGTCCACAGGGAAGGAGAGATACATTCAAAAATTTGAGATGGACAAAGTGCTGTCAGAGCGAGGATCCCTCATCCTCTACTTAGATAAGGTATGTAATCAAACTATTGTTCTATTCCATTGGATAGCCTGACAAGTATGTGCTTTATATTTCTAAAATATTGTTGAATTCTTGATTCTGACTGGCTGACAAAATGCTCATTAATATTCAGAGTGTTCACCTTTGTGTACAAGTGTAGCCTACATATTATCCACTTTTTACCTAATGAGACTACTGCGTTTTAAATTATGGGAGGCACTTCTGGTTTTGGAAGTTCCACTCAAAAAGACTGCAACAAATTTTTCAAATCAGAAGACTGCGCTACAAATATGAGATTTCAGTGAGTGAGTCACCTGTCTGGGCAACCCCCATGAAGGGACTGCGCGCTCACTGAGACAGAATGCTCTCACTAAGAGTATGAGTCTCGCACTTCTCCGCTCGTGGACTGCCTTCTTCAATGAAGGCAGCCCCGCCCTCCCGTTTTTCCTCTCTCAGCAGAGCTCGGAGAGAGAAACAGCGGAGTCACAGAGCTGAGCTATCGGGTTCGAGAGTTCTCATGCCGGCACTGACCCGGTGTGCTAGCTCTACCCGCACCTCTTTGATCTGCTGGTGTGTTTTACACGTGAGGATCAGCGTCCCTTGTTACATCGAGTGGCTCTACCCTCCTAGGTGGATCGGAGTAGAATGTTGTCACTGACAGCTTTGCAATTGTGTGTGTGTGTTTCGCTGAGGCTGCGCTCACTGAGACAGACTGCTTTCGCAAAAGCCTGAGTCTGTCCCTGCTTCACTTCATTTTTGTTGAGCGGTTCAATCCTTCTAAGCAGATCGGAGCAGAATGCTGTCACCAATGATTTCAATATCGCTGACAGCTTGCACCAATGATTTCAATATCCATGCTGCTGAGCTCACTAAGACAGACTGCTCTTACTACGGGAGTTTGTGTCTCGCTCTGCTTCTCTCACGGTTTGCCTTCGAGCGGATCTGAGAGAATGTGCACAGCATCTTTGATCTGTCGGTGTGTTTACACGTAAAGATCAGCTGTACCCCTCTTCTAAAGAGCATTTTTTGTTCTTTTTAGGCAGATTGAAAGAGAATGCTTTCAATAATGATTGTTATCACTGACAGCTTCAGATTTGCTCACGTCTGGGCCATTCCCATGCTGAGGCTTGCTCACAGGGGCTTACTGCTTTAGCTGTAAGAGCATTGAGTCTAGCAAAGCATTTATTAAGAGAAACAGTTCTCGACAAACTGAAACTCCCTCAAGGAAAGCTCATACTTGTTCTCCATTTCTCCATTCAACACTGAGTGATGGAAATTCTATTCGAGCTGGGCATGGCCTTTTTATTAGCATGTGCCCAAGCAAACGGTGAGCAAAATTCCTTTTCCACTTATCATGAGTGTCAGGTCCCCTCACAGCGACCCACAATTCGAAGTCAATCCAACCCTTTGTCACGTGGGCCAAGGCCTGGCAGGCCATGCCTGGAGTGTCAGACTGGGTTTTGGGGATAATAAAATGAGGTTACTCACTTCAATTCGCTCAAAGACCCCCGCGTTTCAGTGGCGTGGTTTCCACCTCGGTACAGAGCAAAGACGCACACGTCCTGTGCTCCAAGGTGATGAATTTGCTGGCAAAAGGAGCTGTAGAAACGGTTCCCCCAGCTCAAAGCGAGTCAGGCTTCTATAGCCGTTACTTCCTCATCCCCAAGAAGGATGGCAGCCTGCAGCCCACCCTCAATTTTAGATACCTGAATCATGCCCTCATGAAATGGCCATTCAGGGTGACTACTTTGTAGCAGATCCACTTACAAATATGCCCAGGGGACTGGTTCTTTTCTCTGGATCTGAAAGATGTTTACTTTCATATCCAGATATCCCCCCATCACAGACGATTCTTGAGATTCATCTTCAAGGGATTGGCTTATCAATACACCGTCCTTCGGACTGTCCCTGCACTCTTAAAACAGATGTGTTAAAAACAACACAACCTGTGTTATATTTTAACACACCTGTGTGTCTAGTTAAGGACAACACATTTTGTGTTAATTCAATTTTAACACAACCAGTGTGTTATTCTTCTTAACACAGGCAGTGTGTTAAAATATTTAACACACTAATGTGTCATAAATCCAGAAGTGGGACTTTCAAGTCACAAGCAAGTCTCAAGTCAAATCCCAAGTCCTCAAAGAGTTAAAGTTAATGAGAAAATTAAGTGACTAATTAAATGATGATTGTGCATTAGTGATGAACACCTGCTGTTGATAACAAGAACTACAGACTTCAGTCACAACTTTGGATAGAATCAACTGAAAAAAAAAAAAAAAAACAAAAAAAACACGATGCCACCATGATTGTGGTCAAGGTTTGCTTTAGTTGGTCTCTTGTCCCTTTTACTAATTCAGAGTAATTTGCTTCTAAACAATTGCAATGTTATTTCACAGCAAACTTTTGTGGATTGCTGAATCAAATCTAGAAGTAACAGATTAACTTTTGGTTTGTGCTTATAACTCATGGTGAATGAACATCATGAAAGGATCTCTCTTTGTTTTGTTTTTTGACTAACATTTAGCTATTACAGATCTATAAAAAATAAAATTTCCGCTCAGGCTTTCAGACATAAACACTTATTATATGATCCTCAACAGTGGCGACAATAATTTTTCATACTGGAGTGCATGATGGGAGTTTTTATTATGGTGTTACACAGCATGCATTGCAGCATGAAGCATTTTGTTGAGATTCATATGCTGGTTCTTGATGTCTGTATGTGTCAAAATGATACTGGAGTTCAAAATATTATTTTAATTACATAGATTTAAAATTCATTCTCTATAACTATTAGAGCAACACTTTATTTGCATGCTGTAGTTTCACAGGGTTGATTATGCAAAACCTAAACATATTTATAAAAAGATACATAATAAAAAAGACTTTTTGATTGTAATCAAGCCACCTCACAGTGACTAGCTCATCACTAAACTAAAGCCCAACTAAAGCAAACACTGATCTCCATGATGGCGGCACCATTTTAACCAATAAAACATCAATATCTGATCCTCTGTAATTCTCAATAACAGCATGTGTTCATCACTAATGCACAATCATCATTTAATTAGTCACTTAATTATTTCATCAACTTTAACTCTTTGAGAACTTGGGATTTGACTTGAGACTTGACTTGGTCCCACCTCTGCCCAATCCTTTAAAGAACTCCACATCATCTCAGGAAATGTTCTGGGAACGTCATTGACATCGGTGGGACCTTCTGAGAACGCTCTGAGAACTTTACTTTTCTAGTGAGGAAATCCATATACCTGACCATATACCTGAGTGCATCCATGTCATCCACCAATGAAAAAAGAGGCGCGAATTTGGTTAACAGCTTGTGGAGTGATGTAGGCAGCAATGTGATTGGATGATAGTTAACACATATTGTGTTGGACACATTGTGTTGTTTCTCTCTCTCTCTCTCTCTTTCTTTTTACACATGATCAACTTAAAATTACACATAATGTGTTAAAATGGCCATAACACAAAAAATGTGTTATTGATTAGCACATCCTTTTTGAGAGTGTGGCTCCTCACATTTTTACAAAGTGCTTATATGCGGCTCTTTCCCCTCTGAGACAAATGGGAATCCACATTCTCAACTACCTCAATGACTTGCTCGTCTTAGCCCAGTCAGAGGCAGAGCTACTATCTCACAGATCCCTCCTCCTCAGCCACTTAAGATGCCTGGGACTCAGGGTCAACTTTGCCAAGAACGCACTGTCCCCCAGCCAGCGAATATTGTTCCTGGGAGCAGTTTTCAACTCAGCCCAAATGGGGGCGCTAGTCATGCCAAAGCATGCTCTGGCCATACAGTGTCTCACGGCCAGAGGTGAATAGTCCAGGGGACAGAAAGTAAAAGTCCTGCCATATGTTTATTCCACCCATGAACTCAGCAGCTGATTTCACCAGAGGAGGAACCAAGTCATTCCTTTCAAGTCACAAACAAGTCTCAAGTCAAATCCCAAGTCCTCAAAGAGTTAAAGTTAATGAGATAATTAAGTGCCTAATTAAATGATGATTGTGCATTAGTGATAAACACCTGCTGTTATTGAGAATTGCAGATGATCAGATGTTGATGTTTTATTGGTTAAAATGATGCCACCATCATGGAGATCGGTGTTTGCTTTAGTTGGGATCTTGACCCTTTTTATAATTCAAAGCAATTTGCTTTTAAGCAACTGCAATGTTGTTTCACAGCAAACATTTCTGCATTGTTGAATTAAAAGCTTGTGATAGCATTGAGATTAGCTTACATGTTCTGCTTTTAAATCACTTGAAAGAACACCATGAAAGTGTCTCTCTTTGGTTTATTGACTGACGTTCACCTATTACAGAATTGCCAAAGAAATCCTATTAAACAAATGCTTCTGTAAAGTTTAAATATTGGAAAAAAGAACTGTATCAGATCAGGCTTTTAGACATGAACATTTATAATATGATTCTCGAGAGTGGTGACAATATTCATACTGCAGTGCATGATGGGAGTTTTTACCATGGTGTTACCCAGCATGCACTGCAGCATGAAGCATTTTGTTGATTGTCACCAGTTTTGCAGCATGAAGCATTTTGTTGATTGTCAACCAGCCCCATGGCCCATTCCCCTGAGACGGGACCTCCTCTCTCAGGTGAACAAAATGATATGGCACCCCCAGCCCGAGCTGTGGCCTCTGATGCAATTGTTATACACTGCTCTTTTCATAGTGACTATGTCTGATAACAATAATTGTAAGCAAAGGTTGTTGTTTTGCTCTGCAAAAAAAGTGTACAACATGAGAAAATAATTGATGACAATTTTGGGTGACCTATTCCTTTAACTCTCTGGCCTTTCGATTGGAGCCTGCAGACCTCCCCGAGAGCATTCTGAACATTATCTCTTAGGCTAGAGCTCCGTCTACAAGACACCTCTACGCCCTTAAATGTGAGACTTAAATGAGCGTTGTGCCCCATTTAAGTAGTCGGAACAACTCTTTGTTTGCTTCAGTGGCCGCACCAAGGGGCACCTGGTCACGAAGCAGAGACTTTCCAGGTGGATAGTTGACGCTATTATGCTAGCATACTCTTCCTTGGGCCTACAATGCCTCATTGGAGTACTCCACCAGAGGCATTTCCACTTCTTGGGCGTGGTCTAACGGTGTGTCCAATAAAGGCAGCAGCCGGCTGGGCCTTGCCGTCCACATTTGCTAGGTTTTATAACCTGGTCGTCCCTGCCTTACAGGTGAGGGTCCTTTCTGCATAGTGGATGTGCACCTACAAATAGGTGGGAACAGCTCTGAGCAGAGTTCGGCCAGAACATGCCCAACGCAGCAGGATTGCTTACTTGTATGCTCCCGGCCCTCCTGGAGTGCCGAGGCTGTATGAGTCTTCATGTTTCCTTTGTATTCTGCTGTAAGTAAATGAAAAAGACAACATATACAGTAAACCATGAATAAGTCCCTGGAATGCACTAAGAATCTTTCATTTTTTTCCCCAATTCCTCATGTCTCTTTCCAGGTTCGTTTTAACACGAATGTTGTAAATGTAATTGTTGTGAAATTATATTTAAATGATATTTAACACATCCTTAATATTGTTGCGGATAGAAGGAGGATCTTTAGGAGTTATTCATGGTATGTTGAAAGTAATTTGTTAATGCTTTTACACTTTTAAATTTCCTTTCAATGATCAATGGTTGAAGGGTGAGTAAAATAATGTCACCTCATTGTACCCAGTTTTTGAAAATGTTTATTATTGCATTCAGAGAGCGAGAGCGATTTTTAGTTTTTATTTTTTTGGCTGATTGTTTACAGTGTAAACGGAAGTTACTCCCATAATTTGCGCAAAGTGTTATGGGGCATTGGAAAAAGGTGGATAGTCATATTTCACATAATATTATGAGCACAAGATAAAGTACATATGTGACATATGGTATATGACTGTATGCCCCCCCCCCCCCCCATTACTTGTTGCTTGTGCAGATGTTAACATGGACAGTTTCCAGTGTGCAATATGACATGTAATTATTATGCATTTGCTTTGGTTTCTGTGTTTTATCAGGTTTTGCATAAAGAAACAGAAAGAATTGCCTTCAAAATGGACAAGATACATAATGTCGGTCTGCTACAACCTGCTGCAGTCACAATATATGAATATTACTCACCAGGTGACCTATTGGTGCATGTACACACAGAGAGACATCTCAAATTAATATATTAATTTAGTTCCATTAATTATTTAAAAAAAAAGACTTTGAAAAATAAACAATTCTTCATGACGTTGACCCATACATATATTAGGTAACAAGGACGTTTTGTAACAACACTAAACACATATTGTTGATGACATCTTCAGCAACATGCTGTCTTAGACAAAAAGTAATTATTGTTTTTTCTTGAGTTTCCAATCCTGCGGAAAGTCCATTCAATGATTTACTCATCTGCCACAATAATGGCTTTGAACAATCTTAATTTGGACACAAATTTTTCTCAGCAGATATTGTAATATTGCTGTATTTTGGGGAAAATAAGTTCCACATGACTGTAAGTTGCAAAAGAGAAAGAAAGAAAGACAAAAAGAAAAGTCACATCATTGTATGTCACATTTTATTACATTTAGAAATAATGTAAAATGAAACATTTACAAACAATATAAACATGCATTTTAGTTCCCCTCACCATAACAAATCCTTTAATGGTATATTGAACAGAAATTAAAAATACAAGTATAAAACTAACAGAAAATATAGTGCCATTTTTTATAAACAACATCAATTATAAACAGCTTGCCTAAATCTGATAATTTAAAGTGAAACTGAAAGTAGTGGTGTGTGTGAAATGCACTATACAAATAATCTTGGGCTCACGTAACTCAGTCCAAATGCATGCACTTCGTGCACATTTTGTGTGCTTATGGTTAATTGCATTGCATAAGTCACTTCAGAAAAGATGATAAAGTAACTTATATATTCAGAAAATGTGGTTAAGATTAATATGATGAATTCATTTGCATTTAATGAATCATGTTTGATCCATATCTATTTTGTGTGTATGTGTTTCAGATGCGCGCTGTACAAAGTTCTTCCACCCTGAAAGGGAAGATGGCGCTCTATACAGACTGTGTAAGGGAGACATGTGCCAGTGCGCAGAAGGTATTATCAGCCACAAATAATAGTTTATAAAATACATACTTTTGTTTGGCTCCTTGCAGTTCACTTATAATGTTAGCTTGCAAAATCTGTCCAAAATTTAGTAGTTAAGCAGTCTAGCCTGTAATGTGGACAACAGACTGCTGAGGTTGAACTGAAATCATATATATTACCAGATTTAAGCCTTGGAGAAGTTGAGATTTATTTTATTCTTAAATGTGAATGAGGAGAAAAAAACACGTGTCTGAGATGTGCGTGTATGAACATTAATAACTTCTCTGAACACAGAAAACTGCAGTTACCAGAGGAAAAACCATGTCAAAGATGATGAGCGTTTCAATAAAGCCTGTGAAGCTGGCATGGACTATGGTAAACACATTCAGTTCTCTGTGTTAATTCATGTTCATGACTCTCATACTTCCAGAAATTAAGATTCACTATTTATTCATTTTGTTCTACCTTAATGCTCCATTTGTATTTTTCCTGTTGGGATGCAACTGTTATACACTGCTCTATTCATAGTGACTATGTCTGATAACAATAATTGCAAGCAAAGGTTGTTGTTTTGCTCTGCAAAAAAGTGTACAACATGAGAAAATAATTGATGACAATTTTAGGTGACCTATTCATTTAACTCTTGTACAAAAATGTTTGGCCTGAACATTACACACAGTAAAACCCCAAGAGTTAAATTAACACTCCCAGTGTATATATAATCCACGCTCAGAGTGTTAAAATTGTAGCACTGAAGCAGTGTTACAGTTAATGAGATAATTAGTTTAGTAATTGAGTGATGATTGAGCATTAATGAAGAACACCTGCTGTTAACAAGCAGAACTACTGAAAGAAAGAGAAACAAGAACAGAAAAAACGAGATGAGACGAGCAGAAATACAAGAACTACAACTGACTTCAGCCACAGCCATAAAGGAAATTAACACATGATAAAAGAAGACATTAAATCTCTCAAGATCTCGGCAGAGGACGATTAAACAACTCCACAAACAACATCACCAGCTTCACACGTTACTAACCAAACTGACTTTAGATGTTACCATTATCGAGATCAGTGCTTGCTTTAGTTGGGCTCTTGACCCTTGACTTTTAAACATTAGCATTTTTTCCATTGCCATAACTGTGTGTTTTAAGACATGTTTGCTTTGGCAATCGTTTGTTGATGGTTATGTTTCAATAAATAAGTAGTCAACATTTAATAATGTCTTTAATATCTGTTTTCACTCAGAGTGTACACTCTGATTGGTTTAATATGTAATGTTGTTGATCACATGAAATATAAAGTTTAATCCAACGGTTTTAAGATTAATCTGACTTTTATAAGTAAATTGGCATTAGAAGTTTGAAGCTGCAATATCATACAGACACCAAGAAGCAGTGTATAAATCTCAACAATGGTGACAATCAACATATTCAGATAAACAGATCATCTGTGAACATCATAAAACACACTGCTAAAAGTCACAACAAAAATAGCAAAACAAAAAGAAATAGTAAGAATAAAAGAAAATACTGGAAAGACAGTTCTGATGCATAATTTATTCATGCCGCATTGCATGTTGGGAGCCATGGATGGGTTTTGATTGGTGCACCCAGAATGCACTGCAACATGGAGCTTTATTTTTATTTTCACCATTGTTGAGATTCATATGTTGATTCTTGAAGTCTGTTTGATAAAGAAAATTTAAAAAAAATTAGTGCAGAAGAAGTTTCAAAAATCTTTCTTATTAATCTTAAACATGTCAGAACTTAAGCTTTATATATCATAAGATCAAAATACAATTTAATTATCAGCAGTTATACTCTGAAATAAATCAGTTATTTAAGACACTATATGCTGATTATGACTTTATTGAAACATGACCAACACTTGATAACAGTTTGACTTTGTTTTTGTTGCCATATCAAACATGTCTAACCAAACACACAGTTACAGCAATGGATGAAATTCTAACTATTCAACTAAACCAAACACTGATCTCGATAATGGTAACATCAAACAAAACTAAAACATCAACATCTAAAGTCAGTTTGGTTACGTGTGAAGCTGGTGATGCTGTTTGTGGAGTTGTTTAATCGTCCTCTGCCGAGATCTTGAGAGATTTAATGTCTTCTTTTATCTTGTGTTGATTTCCTTTATGGCTGTGGCTGAAGTCAGTTGTAGTTCTTATATTTCTGCTCGTCTCATCTCATTTTTTCTGTCCCTGTTTCTCTTTCTTTCAGTGGTTCTGCTTGTTAACAGCAGGTGTTCTTCATTAATACTCAATCATCACTCAATTACTAAACTAATTATATCATTAACTTTAACACTGCTTCAGTTACAATTTTAACACTCTGAGTGTGAATTATATATACACTGGGAGTGTTAATTTAACACTGGGGGTTTTATTGTGTTAAAGGTTGTTGTTTTGCTCTGCAAAAAAGTGTACAACATGAAAAAATAAATGATGACAATTTTGGGTGACCTATTCCTTTAACTCTTGTACAAAAATGTTTGGCCTGAGCATTATAGTTCTACTTGAAGATAACAATATAATATGTTTGACAGTTTATAAAGTCACAGTGGTGGGGATGGATCTGAAAAAGGACTCTGACATCTATGAAATGAGGGTGGATCAGGTACTAAAAGAAGGTACGGTTCATTATTACCTCTGCTAATCATGAAATTCATTCGAAACATGTCTGATACCTGTTAAATGCAGTTGTCCTTCTCCAATACATTCTCTACAGAAGGCTAAATTTCACTGCAGTGGAATTGTTTCCTAAATGCTATTCTGTCCTGTAGGCACTGATGAGGAAGTTGAGGAGAAAGTGAGACCATTTTTGGCTCGTCCCAGTTGCAGAGGACATTTGGGATTGGTGAAAGGCAAGTCGTACCTCATCATGGGCAAATCTGTTGACCTGCCAAAGCTCGGGGGAAGGTAGGTGTCCACTGTGTATCTTCAAGATAAGATGATTCGCCTGTTGTTTATGCATTTGAAGTCTATAGAGTAT
The DNA here is from genome assembly GCA_039654775.1 of Spinibarbus caldwelli. Lineage (NCBI taxonomy): Eukaryota > Metazoa > Chordata > Actinopteri > Cypriniformes > Cyprinidae > Spinibarbus > Spinibarbus caldwelli. Next base: position 36,719,862 of record CM077225.1, on the reverse strand, counting down.
TATGCATGGCTCAATGACGTGACAGTATTTTTGGTCGAAACTTTTGCAAAGTTCTATTTTATGTTATCTTATGATAATATGATTTTAAAAGACTTACAGTTCATATAGCACAGACTTGAATACACGTTTTATGATGAATACTTTTTTTAATTATAGTAGTGTTTGACTGATATATCTTCAAGGCCGATATATTGGCCCATATTTGATTTTTTTTTTTTTTAATTATCGGCATCGGCCAATATTATTTTCTGTTGTACCAATATGTTGGACTTTTATCAACACCTGATTTTTCAAGCAGTGTAAATGTTTTAAAAAAATGTATCAAACCAAAATTAATATGAATTTAAAAAGAGCTTGTCATTTTGTATGTTTTATTTTCACTTTTCTGTTATTTTTAGTCTGCAGTACATCTTGGGAGAGCAGACCTGGGTTGAATACTGGCCTACAAGAGAGGAAAGCCAAATTCAAGAACACAGGGATCGATACATTGGTGTCTCTGAGCTCCAGAATAGCCTTCTCAAAGAAGGATGTGCTACATAATCATATAACCAAAATTTGTTAATTACAGAAAGTCATATGTCAACTCTTGCAAACTTTTCATGAATCTTCATAGTATTTTTTGATCCAAAATACTTTGTTGTAATTTTATATATATAAAACAATACTGACTGAATAAAAATTGAAAATGTTCATTTTGGAGTGCCTGGCAAAATCATTCATCAATTATTTGTCATTCTGAATTCCAACATTATAATTTTTGTGCAGCACTTTGAAACTGTATCTCTGTTTAATAATCATTAAAAAACATTGCTGGATCCCTGAAATAATCACTACTCAGATTTTTAATTAATTAATTTTTATTTATTTATTTATTTATTTTATTTTATTTATTTATTTATTTTTTTTTTTTGTAAAATTAGAGGGAAAAAAAACTGTCACAATATAAAAAACCTCGAAGTGGTTCTATGCAACATATTCTAATTTAACACTTATGTATTGCAGTAATAAATCATCCAATCAAACGTAAAAATGACACTGCAGATGAAAAAAGACCAATCAGATTAGACATGATGATGACGTCGCTCCACCCACCCATGGCGCAGAAAATGTGTTGAGAGTTCAAGTTCAGAATGAAACCTGTCAGATGCAGGGCCGTAACCACCATAGACATTGAGGGGGACAAGTCCCCCCCAATAATTAGAAATGGCCAAAGTTTCTGTATGCGAGTGATGTGTGTGTGCGTGTGTCAATTAAAGCAACGCGCATATAGGCATAAAAAAAAAAATATATATATATATATATATATATATAGTTAATTTGAATAGTAATGTACTTTCTGCCTGAAAAATATTTAACCTCAATCTTTTTTTTTTTTTTTTTTTTTTTTTTTTAACAGTAATATTGTTAAATCCTTTTGGGACATGCTTTACATGTTTTGGTATTATTTTAACTTTTATTTTTATTATTATTATTATTATTATTATTATTATTATTATTATTACATATTTTTATTATTGTTCTTGTGTTTATGATATGCGGATTTATTGTTAATGTGTTTAACAGTGGAAGCATGACAATGCCTTTTTGTTATCTGAACATTTAATAAAGTGAAGAAAAAAAAGTCAGTGGCTATTTGCACTAAGTGTAGATAGCGATAGAGGCTATTTAGACTAAGTGAAAATACCAGTATTTTTTAGCGATATGCTATTTACACTAACTGCAAATAGCTATGTTAAAACAGCAGGATTTTCTGCTATTTATACTACACTGTTAGACCTTACCAGGCATTTTTACAGTAATATATTGGCAACACTGTTGCCAGCTAGTTACTGTAGGTCGAACATCTACACTGCAACCTTGCATTGTAAACTAATGGTAAAATACTGGCAACATTGTTGCCAGTTATTTACTGTAGTCTAGTTTACAGTATTTTACTATAAAGATACCATGGATTCAATTAAAACTCGTTAACTAATTTTATTTAAACCGACTTCCTTATATTAACCAACTGCCAATTTAGTTTGCAAACAAATATTTTTAACATGAACATATTAATACTTTGAACATATTTCACTTGAGTCAACTTAGAAATAATATATCTTAAAGTAAATGTGACTGAATGAAACACAACCTTTAAAATATCAAAAGTAAACTTCTTGCAGATACCAGCTATCCACAGCAACCATGCATGTGCATGCATGTTTCACTGCATCAGCAAATACATAGCTACTGTCTTTAAATAAAGCAACATTAATCATATTATCAGCATTTATGGGCTTCTCCTGGACTGAAGCACAGGCTCTACTCTTCAGCACAACAGTAACCCACAAAACTAAGACAAACAGAAACTCTTCAAATCCAGAACATTCAACACTAACAGATCTCTCCTTTATCATTGTGTGTAAAAACACATAGAAAAACACTTGCTCTCCTTTTATTGAGTTCAAATCACTGTCAGGTTTCACAGTGCATTGCTGCTCTTACTTGACTTTACAGTAAACTACTGGCAACCGTGTTGCCAGTGTACTACTGATTTACAGTTTGTTTGCCATAAAATCAATTTACAGTTTATTACTGTTAACGTTAATTTTGTGGGCATATCTTTTTATTTTACAGGTTTAACCCTTTCAGCCCCACAGGAAAATCCTGTAGTATCCACACTACAAAGAGAAAAAGTAACACTGACGCAGGGCTGCAGTGAGATATTTAAATGCATATGTAAATGATTGTTAAGTAGTAGTGATGAACACCTGCTTTTAACAAGCAGAATCACTGTAGTAAAGAGGAATAAGAACAGAACACAGAAAAGAGACAAACAGTAACACAAGAACAGCAACTGACTTCTAGCCTTTACACATTAGTACACTTATTACTAATCAGTTTGACTTTATTTCTGTCATACGTCTACAGAAGCTCTTATTGAGAATTAATAGTGTTTCAGATGTTTGTGTTTTATTGAAAATGTTTGGTCTGAATTATCGTTTTGGTGGTCAGTGTTTGCTTCAGTTGGGCTCCTGACCCTTGTTAGCTATTTCTCTGGCTGTTTTAACTGTGTGTTTACAAAGCATATTTATTTCTACAAAAGCAGAAAAATTAAGAAGATCAGTGAATGCTGGTTATATAAGGATGATGAAATGCTCATCGTGTAGTTCCTTGATTTATTAATTTCATTCTGTGTTTAATGCCTTAACAAATGTACTACATTAACACAGTTAAATGTCGTATTACCACCACTGTGTAACTACAACAAGAGTTACAGCAACAGTCAGTTATAATGAAGGATTTTTGAACACATTTTGTTTAAAAAAAAATAATAAAAATCTGCATCACTGAGAAGCACACAGACATCAAAATTCAGCATATGAATCTCAACAATGGTAGCAAAAAAAAACCTTTTAATATCTCAAAACAGGCTACAAAAAGTCACAACAAAAATACCAGCAAAACAATACATTCAAATAAAGAAAATAGTAAGACCATTCAGCTGCATAATGTATTCATGCTCAGTGCAAGCTGGGAGTTTCATTTTATGCTGGAACCAGAGGTGGATAGTCCAGGGCTCAGAAAGTAAAAGTCCTGCCATATGTTTATTGCCATATGGTGTTACCCAGCATGCACTGCAGCATGAAGCATTTTGTTGATTGTCACCATTGTTGAGATTCATATGCTGGTTTGTGATGTCTGTGTGTGTTTAATTAGAAAAAGAATTCAAATATTTAAGAGCTGTTAATATTTAGACTGGGTGTTTCCTCGCACCTTCAGCAAGAAAAGGAAAAAAAAGAATGTGGAAGTAAGCAACCAAAGCACTCGTTGTCTTGCACCGGTGGGTTTGTTTCGCCATATCACTCTTAGTTTGAAGACTAGACAAAGTGTGTTGTGAAACTGGGTGGAGGACATTCAGTTGTCTTAACTAACCTCTAATTAAATGAGTTGCACAAATATGCACCAATAGCTGCTCTTCTGCTAGATCATCCTTCAGTTTCTTAACCCGAGTTACTCAACAGTTAGTTCTGAGAACAATGATCATATCTTGAAATGCAGATGAACAATAAAAAGTCGAAACAGTGCTCCGCTTCTTGCTACTAATGCAGCCAGATGATGAACATGATGCATGTGGACGTAGTGACGCTGACTGCCGTCGTTCTTTGCTTCCCTTTGCTCACATTATGTGACCCACTGTAAGTACATTTGTTTTCTGAAAGCTCAGAAATGGACAATTTTTCTGAAATTCATGAAAATGCCCCTTGTGGTAGACAAATGTAAATCTTGTCACTTCATCAGGTATGTTCTGTCAGCTCCTAATTTGCTGAGGGTGGGTTCCTCAGAGAATGTGTTTGTGGAGGCTCAAGATTACTCTGGAGGAAACCTGAATGTGAGGATCATAGTAAAGAACTACCCGAAGAAGAACCTGGAGATACTGTCTAAATCAGTGACACTGACCGCAGACAACAATTTCCAGATCCTTACAGATATAAAGGTGAGAGTGCAGTAATTACAGTGCATTGATGTCTCATTCTCATTATTTTTTTATTATCATATATAATTCAGAATGACTGATTCTCTGTTCTGCAGATCCCTGATGATCAGAAATTTTTCTCTGACGATCCTCTGGAGAAGCAGTATGTGTATCTACAAGCTCAGTTTCCATCTGTCACGCTGGAGAAAGTAGTCATGGTCTCATTCCAGACTGGATATATATTTGTACAAACAGACAAGCCCATCTACACACCTGCTAGCACAGGTACGATATAGGTATATTTTAGGCATAGGTCACAATGCTTTTTAATTGGCTTATAAAATGAAAGTCATTAAAAATGGTTTTAAAAACCGTGCTGTTGCAATCAGTGCTGTAATACTGGATATTCTAGTGATACATTTTTACTATAATTTATAATAAATTCCGTAACAGCAAAAACAAGCGAGAATCACATACAGTGCACAGCATAAATGAGTACACCCCCTATGAATAAATATAAAAGATGTATTTTCTTAATGATCACTAATATAATTCATGGAAAGATGGCAAAATTTAAATGTATTAAACACATACTTAATAAAAACGACAAAATATATGCCAATATTTTCTGTAAGATAAGTAAATTAAAATTGTTTTTGGTGTTTGGCTTAGTTTTATGTTAGAATCATTATTACACTCTTATACCTTTTGTTCTCTTAATATTTTGAATTGTTTGTAGCTTTATTTTGTTTTCATTTAAATGTTAAGTTTAGCAATTTTGTCATATGCATTTCTCATTTTTATTTAATTAATTTTTTTAATGTGTGTGTATATATACTATTTATAAAGTTTTAGGTTTTAGTTTTGGATCCGTTTTAGTTGTTTTAATACTACAATTGATTGTTTCTGTTGTCCTCATTTGTAAGTCGCTTTGGATAAAAGTGTCTGCTAAATGACTAAAAGTAAAATAAAGTAAAAGTAAATTAGCCAATTTTGTTTAAATGAAGGATTACAGAAACAAGTACACCCTAGATTTAATTCAGCAAATGTATAATATTCTAGTACTTAGTATGTCCTCCAGAACTTTAAGTATACTGCTCTGACCCTTCTTGGCACTGAGTGTACAAGTTCATGACAAATTTTCACGTCTGTCCTGTTTAACTCCTGGAGGACGACCTTCTTGAATGCTCTGGTCTTTAATGGGGAGTTTTGCTCAGCTCATCTCTACAGAGCTGCTCAGAAGCGTTAAGATTGAGTGAAATACATGTCCACTGATGGATTTTCACCTTGGGAGAATGAATATCTTCATTGTCATGCTGAAAAAAATGCCCAATAATGCAGGGAATGAGGGGAGGGTAGCATCTTCTGTTTCAAGTTTTTGTTTTACATCACACAGCAGTGTGTGAATTCATGACAGTGTTGATAAAGCACAGCTCCCTCACACCTTCAGCACTCACTCATCCCTATATAAGAGCTTTACTACCACTGAACGTCACTGTGGGTACCAAGCACTTCTCACTGTACTCCTCCTCTAGCAACACCAGAACATCCGGATGCTTTTGGATCCGAAATGATTGACTTGGTCTCTTGAGACCAGAGTATGGATTCCCAGAAGTCTCTATTTTGTAAATATGGGCCTTGAAAGAGGTTAAATGAGTTCATTTTGCTTTGACTACAGTGGATAATTCTAGTGGTGACAACAACCATGCATGTCACTTCTGCAGGCTGTGTCATACTCTGTGAGATAAAGTGTCACTCTCTTCATAGCGTTTGCTGGCTCTGAGACACTTGCATGTTATTTCTCCTGCTCTTTTTCTAGCAAAAATTCACTCATCACTAAATGAAAACTTAAAGTGAAGACCTGATTATTTCAGGAGCCTTGTCACAAGTCCATTGTTTTTGAATGTCGGTGCTACTTCTGCTATATTTTCACACTTAAAACAATAATTTGATATTCCTCTTGTACCATTGTCCTCTTTTATGCTAAGAAATAAGTCACCTGGCAGTTCTTTCCCAAGTGGTTCCACTGCTGCCAGCATTAAGTCTGAGAATGATTCAGTGGGCTATATAACACTTTTAATTGTCAGGAAATTACTTGTCTTTAAAAGTTTTGGTTCAGTATACTTACCTGTTGATCAAAAATAGCCTTAAAAACCTATACACATTTTTTAAATTTTTAATTTTTTTTTTTTTTTTTTTAGTTTTATTTAGTAACTTTCAGGAGGGTGTACTCATTTTTGCAACACAACATTTTATCACTTTGATAAGAAAATACTATTTTGCTGAATAATTTTGACATTCTTCTTTGGTAATTGATCAAGCAGGCTTGTTGGAACATTATATCTCCAAAGAACTCTAACATGTCATCTAAGTAAATAGTATTTGCTGAATTTGTTAAGTTTTAGAGGGGGTGTACTCATTTATGCTGTGCACTGTAGATGAACAGAGTGCTTTTAATTATAGATAAGATGCAGAAAATGTGATAATTTCTCAGCTGTGTATAAACGATTTTTAAAGAAGGCTTTGTTGTCACCATGCAGTTGCATCACGACGATAGGATACATGCATAAAGTTTTACGTAAAATAAAGCTTTAGTGCACATAGTAATATTTGATAAAACAATTTATTTTCCAGTTAATTACAGGATCTTCTCCTTAACTCCTGATCAACATCCATTTGATGGAGTTTCCATCTCGGTCGATATCATGGTACGTCATCATCATACGTAACTAAATGCTGTATATACAAGCATAGATTAAATTATTGATGCACTGAAAGGATTTATTTTATTTTTTTTTACCTAATGGAAATTAAAGGCACCATTAGAGAAGCACTAGTTAAACATCACCATTTCGGTCAACGATTTCGGTCCTACAAAACAGTTTCAGACCAAACCAAAAATTCATTTTCTGTCAAATATTTTCAGTTGGCAAATTTTCGGTGCATCACTACATTAAATGACTGAAACATCTTGTGTGCTGTAACAACCACTGACATTTTCCCTTCATTGGATTTCCCTTCAAAAAAAAAAAAAAAAAAAAAAACTGATTTTTTTTCTGTTTAACAAGAATCCTCAAGGCATCACACTGGACAGAGATCAATTCCAGCCAAGGCAAGGCATCAGGACCGAAACCTTTCCTTTACCTGAACTTGCCAGGTTTGTTTACTGTTGAAGTGCACCATTCAGTAAAGATTGATAAGTGAACTACAGATTGTCATAATGCAGGTGCTCTCTGTTAGTCAGATACTTGTGTTTTCTGCACATTCTTTTTTGAAGCTCTGGGGTTTGGAAGTTGATCGCAAGGTACACAAACACACCACAAAAGAACTTCACTACTGAATTTGAAGTTATGGAATATGGTATGTTTACTGCCTCCTCTAGACAACTAATTATACTGGTAAAGCTGTAGGAAATAATGAAGAATGGCTGAACCTTTGTTGTATTTTTGTAGTCCTGCCAAGCTTTGAAGTGACCTTAAATCCACGCAAACCATTCTTCTATGTGAATGAGCACTCTCTAATAGTAGCCATATCAGCTAAGTATGACAATTTTTTATTTAACTGTTTGACTGTGCACACTAGCACTTAATGCAATCTAGTACTCTTTCTCAAGTAGTCTAGTTTTTATTGCATATTTCATATGTACTTTTTATTTCTGTGACCACACCGGTTATTTAAAGATGTATCACAAGCGATGTTCTCAAATGTTTGATGTGTATATTTGTTTTGTTAGGTATCTGTTTGGTTATACGGTGAGAGGAAATGCATTTGTGGTGTTTGGTGTGATTGATAATGAGAAGAAGATCAGCATTGCTGCCTCACTGCAAAGAGTTCAGGTGAGTTCAGATAGAGCTGTGCTTTATAACTTTATTAACTATAATCCCACATAATGCACACTTTCATTTGGAGTCAAAAAAGGCATTGCTTGCATGTTTGTGGCTCAACATAACTGCTGTTTCATTGTGAATTTTATGCCTTTTTGTTCTGATTAAGCAACAGACATGAGATGTGTAATTCATATTGCAATCCTAATGTACTTGCAACAGGGGGGTTTGTTGAGAAAAAAAAAAAAAAAAAAAAAATATATATATATATATATATATATATATATATATATATATATATATATATATATATAAAGATTTCTAAAGTAATTGCAATGGGAGGTTTGTGACCATTATTTTACAGCACTAAAAAAATATATATATATTTAATTTTGTGAAAATTATAACTTTATAAAACAGTAAATGTGTGTAAAAACTCAAATTTAAAATTAAAAAAAATATATGATCATGATCGTAAAAATTTCTAATGTAATTGACCGTTCGCAAAGAGCTTGATTGGCAGGCGATCTGACCAATCAGAACGCGGATATTATGTGCCCGCTGCTATCCGCCATCTTGCCCGACAGCTATGGCCTGTCTCCATAGAAATACATGTTAAAACGGGGTAAAAAAAGATCAACTGAACTGAAACTTTTTCAGTATAACTAAATATAAAAATGTGTGGAAGGTTAAGCTGTGCTGTTGTTGGTTGCTACGGTAACGGCAATAAGCTAAGGTATTCCTTTAAATACTTGTTTTGCGTAACTTACCAGAAAATCTGTCCGTGTGCATGTCTGTATGCATGGCTTGCAGCGCTTAAGTTAAATACTGAGTAAATAAAATGTTAAAACATGCTCTTATCATTCTGTGGACAAAATCCCGTGAACTTCACCCCGATCGGGAGCTTTATATGCACACGTGCACTCATCTGTTTTCAATGCAGATTAACCGTGACGCTTCATGTCATCTCCACTCATTAAACTATGACAGGTCCTTTACTTTAAAAACACGGTCATTGCGACACTCTAAAGTGATAAAACGATGGCACTATGTACTTTTTTAAAAACCATTTTTATAGGCTTCACGTTATATTGTTGGCTCGGAAAATATGTAAATGCGCATACGCCGCAGCTGTATCTCTTCCAGCCTTAACCACAAATCAGACAGAAGAGCAGATTAACTTCGGTGGACTTACACTTGAAAACTGGTGTGTTCCGCGGTCGAAATAAAACACTTCTTGATGTTTATTCATGTTCATTTCGTGCTTTAAGTAAATATGAAAAGACGATCGGTTCACGTGTTTGAACTGAGGCAAAAACAGTGATCTATCATGACACATTAAAGAGACACAAAATGGTATTTATTTTTGAATTTCTTTAAAAATGACTCAGTTTAAAAGCTGAGGGTCCTGAGACCTTGTTTCATATCAGTAACCTTCTCTGTCGGTGTGTTGTCAGTTTTCTCTTTGCTCTGCGGTGTATTTTTCACTGCCTGAGGACATGATGTGTAGTGTGAGAGCTTGTCGGTCATGGCAACAGTAACTAAGGGTGGGCGGGTTTTGCGAATGGTCAATTGCAATAGGCTTCCATAGGAACTGAGGAATGCGGAAGTAAAGCGTGTCATGGAGCGGGCAATAGTTCCAAACAGCCAATAGTTCCAGCATTGAAGCCCGTTCACCTCAGTGTTTCTCAAGCACACTCACCAGAAAGTTGAGGAAATTACAGCAGTTTTTGGCATTTTAACGCATTAGTTTACCTCTCAGAAATCTGGCCAGTAGTTGTATTTTATGAAACGTGTTATAGTTAATGTTTATTTTTAGATAATAGGCAGTTATATTATATTTGCAGTTAGATAACATGAGAAACACCTTAATAGCGATCATAAACAGATTCTAGTTGTCATGGTTTTAAGTTTTTAGTCTTTCTGCAATCTTTCTCTCCCTGTAGGAAGTTGAATGAGTTTCAGTGAAGACTGCCCATTAAAGGAAAATAAAGAAAGAGTTTCCCTAAATGCAGTTGGTTGCCTTGTGGTTTTTTTTTTTGTTTTTGTTTTTTTTTTACGTTATTTTAATTTTTTATTGGGTTAAATTCCATATTTGCTGGCCTTTTTTAATATACTTATATTGTCTTCTTACATAAATGTCATAAAATAATGCAGGGATGTGAGTAATTAATCTTTTTAAATTCAACATTTAAAAAAAAAAAAAAAAAAAAAAAGCAAAACTTATAAACATTGAGTGTTTGATAATATCTAAATATACAATGCAAAACATAAAATAAATAAATAAACTATTATGACCGGTAAAACTCTTTACAGCAACTAGAGTAGAGCTAAATATATGTAGGCTACATTTATTAAACAGCCATATGGGCATCTAGTGGTTAAACTACTGTATGGCATTACATAGGAATAGTATTTTTCTGGCCACCAAACGCCTCTAATTTGCCTCTTTGCACTGGAATTTAAAAACGTTTTCTCTATTTTAACCCTAAATCCTACGCTAATTGTAATATACATAATAAACATATTAGAAAAAAATATTTATACTATCTCTTAATCACTCCCCAGAATAAAATACGATTGTAAAACGTAGTCAGCGACAGCGTAGTTATCAATACACAATCACACATGATGTGTTAATAATGCACATGATGTGTTAATAATCACTAGAAATTGCTGCAAATATAGTGAAACTGCTGTCTATCCTACTTAAACCCATTCAAACATATTGACAGCACGGAGTTGTTTGGAACTATTGAGAGCTTCATGAACCACGTGACCGTGCGGCGGCGAGATCAAAGCGTGTCACAACTCTGATTCTCAACGGCTCTGGTGTCTACTATTTTACAAACATTTTACTACTGTAAAATACTAAAAATCTTTTATATATATATATATATATATATATATATATATATATATATATAATAGTAATTTTCTAAAACAGTAAAAAAAAAAGTGTAAAAATTATAATTTTATAAAACAGAAAAAAAAACTAAAAATATAATTTTATAAAATAGTACAAATTTCTAATATAATTGCATTAGAGGGTTTATGATCACAAATTTACAATTGTAAAATACTAAAAAAAATATATATTTTTATATAAAAGTAATTTTTTTTAAAGTAAATTATTTAAAGCTGGAGTCCCTAACTTTTGGCACTCTAGCAGTTAATAAACAGAACCTCATGCGTCTTGCAGAAGAACATTGTAGCCAGAGCTACTTCTCTCTGTTTATGTCTATGACGAGTCAGGTAGGTACTGGGCTACTCCGCAGCGGTTCCTACCACAACCAGTCTAAAATAGTATGAATACAAAAACTTATTACAGGTGTACCGTAGTGATTTAGGATTAGCCAAAAACATGGTTTGGAAAATGGATTCATGATGTACTTGCTTATATATATAAATTTTGAACACGAAAAAGTTACAGACTGCGGCTTTAAAATATAATTTTAAAATAGCAAAAAAACTACTGTCGCCATTTGTCTCTTTGTAGATAATTGATGGAGAAGGAGAGGCAGAGCTGACAAGACAAATGATCAAGGAGAACTTCCCAGACATCCAGCAGTTAGTTGGGAAATCCCTCTACATTTCAGCCAGTGTTTTAACAGAAACTGGTAAGAGCCAAACCGAATTTAGAGTCTGTGTGGTGGGTTGAGAGTTGGATTTTAGCTTGAGAGTTGCTGGAAGGTTTTTATATTCTTCCAGCACAAATGAAGGTGCTTGCGATATCGTCTAAAAGTTGATTTCACCTCAGAAAAATGACTGATGACTATGTTTGTGTGTGTGTGTTTCAGGCAGTGAAATGGTAGAAGCACATAAGAAAGGTGTTCAGATTGTGACGTCACCGTATACCATCCACTTCAAAAAAACACCACACTTCTTCAAACCTGGAATGCCCTTCGACGTCTCTGTATGAAGCAATCACAAAAAAATTTAAGAATGGTATCATACTCATCTCCGCTGAGCTGCAATACATGATGGTATTGGTTAATGTTTCTTTTGAATTTCTTGTTAAGGTCTATGTAACAAATCCTGACCAAACACCTGCTAAAAATGTGGAATTGGAGGTTAATCCTGGAGGGGTCAGAGGTCGAACAAAAGCCAATGGCATTGCAAAAGTTACTGTCAACACTCCAGGAGGATCTTCCACACTGGAGATCACTGTAAGACCTGAGATTAAATGAAACATTTCAAGGTCTTTCTGACTTTTTTCTGAAATTTTGCAAACCAACAAAATCAATATGATTATGTCTAGGCAAAGACCAAAGACCCGCAATTAAGAGAGGATCAGCAGGCAGTGAAGAAGATGACGGCTCAGGCCTACAAGACCAAAGACGGCTCCAAAAACTACCTGCACATCGGCATTGATGCTGCAGAGCTTCAGATCGGTGATCAAATGAAAGTCAATCTGAATCTAGGAAACAGCCCTGGAGTGATAAACCAGGATTTCACCTATATGGTGAGGAACACGACATAATTATCACTCATGCACATCGTTGTGCGTCCAAGTTGTTTGATACAAATGGTGGCTTTTTCTTTTTTTTCTTTTTTTACCTCTTTTAGGGATGAACTACTGTACAAATTGTTTTCAAGCTTCTGCAAGTACTATCAACATTTTTTTTTTTTTTTTTTTTGAAAGCCTGGAGTGTAACTGCCTAAGAATATCAATCTTACCCACCACAAATTGTGAACTTGACTTTAGTTCTTTGGTTTTTTAGTAATGAACCATTTTGCCAGACTGTTGGGCAACATGAGAAAATCAAACATGCTCTCCTGTCTCTCTCTAATATCGTTAAAGTTTCATCATTTTAGCACAGCCCATAGAACCATAAGGTAAAAAGTTGTGAAATGCTTGGCTCAAGCTGATTTGATTGCAAGCTATGGTGTCATGAACATTTTTCCATCATTTTGAATTTTCTTTTTTGAAGTCCTCCTAAGGTGTTTGCCAAATTTTAACGAAAATCAAACCACATCATCCTCAGACCATGCCAACAACAAATTTTGTTGATTAGTCAAACCATTCTCGAATAATGCACAAATAAATTTAACCAAGAGAGAAAATGGACGTGAAGCTGTATCTCTGCAACAATTTAGTGTATTCAGACCAAACTTGGTGTGTGTTATAATGACCATGACCTGGGGTTACCTGCACAGTTTTGGCATAGTGCCACCTAGTGGTCAGAAGATATGTAAAATGTTTATATCTGCCTATAACTGAACCGTTTGACCAAAAATCACAAAACTGGAGTCAAACGATGCCCAATTTTCCCATGCTGACCATTTTGAAGTTTCAGAGCAAAAATTATAATGCAGTTTCATAAGTTTAGTTTTAGATTAGTTTTACCTACTGTCTTGACAGACTCCTTGGATTATCCCAGGAACTTTGATACCAATTAAAGTCTGTGTAAAGGCAATTCAGAAAATTGTTTGTAAACACATAAATATTATAACTGTATTGCTGAAAATACATTACAAAGACTGTGAACTATGTACTGAATTCTGGAGTTAGACCGTTAAACAGTTTTTTTACCATTTTTGTGTCAAGATTTTTTTTGGACGGGCCTGAAATTGTGTCTCGATGACGTGCTGGGGCCACTGAACATGGCCCCTCCCCTAACACTATAATAACTAGAGCACATTAGCCTCAGTGGTTCGCCCACTCAATTGTGAGTTACTGTCATTACCGTTGCCTTCGTCACGTAAATGCAAATTACCTGGTTGCGGTAATTTACAGAACGGTTGGCTATGTAAATCCAATTAAGCTGCTAGAGGGAGCATCCATTCAGGTTGTAGTGGTATTTGACAGAGAGGAGGCAGCTTCCCACAAGTGAGCGTGGTTTCAGTGCTGACAGTGGACACGCCCCCAGCATTTGAGATTTTTCAAGCTTTTGCAACTTATATTACATTCATGATTTTTCAGCCATTTTGACTAAAATCATCCTGAAATTTCTTTAATTATTCACTGCTGCAGTTGGTCTGATGCTCCCTGTCATGCTTAATCTCATTTTGTTTCTGTTGTGCTTGGCTCCTTAATTGCTGTTTTGTAGTTTATTTTTGTACATTAAATTGTACCTAACTATATTTTCAAATGTGTAGCTAGCAAAGTTGTTATAGTTAACTACAAATAAAACCATAAAAATTTTCATTTAGTTTACTCTGTACTAAAATGAAAAAAAATAATAATAATAATAAAATAAAATAAAGATGAATAAAGTAGACGAGAAAAACAACAAACTTTCTAAAACACAGTGAATATAAATATTTTTTATATATATATTGAGTTTTCTGATCAAAGCTCTGTGGTTTTAAAACATATATATTTATATATATATATAAATCTAGTAATGTAATTCATGCTGCCTGTATTTGTCATTATTTCCACAGATCTTGAGTAAAGGTCAGATTGTTCAAGTGGAAAAGTTTAAGATGAAAGGACAAGCTCTAGTGTCTCTGTCTCTGCCTGTAACCAAAGACATGGTGCCGTCCTTCCGCTTTGTGGCTTATTATCATGTGGGCTCGTCTGAGGTGGTGTCTGATTCAGTCTGGGTCGACATGAAGGACACGTGCATGGGAACGGTGGGTAACCTGAAGAAAACATGAGTCCCCGTAGAAACCATCAGCATTTATGAGCATGTTCTTACTGTCTTAATCGTAGCTCAAAGTTGAGGTGAAGGACCCGACACAATATGGCCCAGGAGATCAGCTCAGCTTGAAAATCACTGGAGACCCTGGAGCTAAAGTTGGGCTGGTTGCTGTAGATAAGGGTGTCTATGTCCTTAATGACAAGAACAGACTCACTCAGACAAAGGTAATTAATCTCACATACAATAACCTCAGTAGATTCAGACTTAAAATGACCTGGTCTCTTTGTTGCTTTAGATCTGGGACGTCATAGAGCAGCATGACACCGGCTGTACAGCAGGAGGTGGAAGGGACAGTATGGGGGTTTTCACTGATGCAGGTCTGATGTTTGAGTCCAGCACTGCAGGAGGAACCAGCACCAGAACAAGTACTTGAACAGCTAATTTAGCTGAAACTGAAGTGTAAGTGTTGTCATGCGCTACATTCCCAAACAGATCTGTCATGTTCTTGCAGATAATGAGTGCCCTGTGCCATCTAAGAGAAAACGCAGAGCACAGAGTCTTCAGCAGGTCATCACTACGCTGGGTAAGGAAGCTGTTTTATTAGGGCTGCACGATTAATTGAAATAAAACCGAAATTGTTGTTATGGCTAAGTGTGATTTAATTCAGTTGTTTCAGAGTGTTCTATTACAAACGAGCAGCTCATGATCCGGCATTTTCAGCATCTCAGATCACATTAAATGCAGCTCAATACAAAATCATCTCTGCATCTGCTCTGAGTTTGGGTTGCTTGTAACGTGCATTTGGGACTGAAACATGCACCAACCATCTTCCCAAAGTTCTAATGAGAAGTGCTTATGAAAAAAAGAGAAGTGTTTAAGGGATTCCTGCAGTTTTGCATCAAAATAAAAGTTTTGATGGTTTAATGTTTGAAATTTTTTGTTGTTGTTGTTGTTGTTTTTTTGTTTTGTTTTTTGAGTAATAGTAATCATTAATATCGTTTCACAGGCTTTTTATTTTATAGCCATAACAAAATTTGGGCCAAATTGTGCAGCCAATTAGATTTTTTTCCTGAGTCGTGCAGCGCTTTTTATGCTGTTCTTCTCCTTCTGTCCTCATTGTTTCTGCATTAACATTGCCTTCTCAGCTGGTCGATTCTCTGGCGATCTGAAGATGTGCTGTGTGGATGGACTGCAAGAGAATAAACTCGGCTACTCCTGTGAACGACGGGCTTCATTCATCGCAGATGGAGATGAATGTATTGAGGCCTTTGTGATCTGCTGCAAGGAGTTGAAACACCACACGGATGTCATCGCAGAGAATGAGTTTCTTCTGGCCCGCAGTGAGATTTTAGCCTCATTTGAAAAATACATTCTTACAGCTCTCAAACACAGTGATTTCAGAAAGAGAATCATCTACCTACGTAACTCTCAAATGCTTCTTTATTACTTTTTCAAGCTAAATTACATGTTCGCATTATGATAATATATAGAACCAGTTGTAAAGTTTGAGAGTGCTTTATTACATCTTATCTTACATCTTAATTTATCATCAGTGTGCAGATGAACTGCTTTAATAATATCACTTGCATTGCACTTGTATCTAATACTTTAGCTTAAATTTGAAGTACTAACTTCAAATTTATATCATTTAAATTCAAATTTAATAACTGTTTTCTATGTGAATATATGTTAAAATGTAATTTATTCCTGTGATGTAAAGCTGAAATTTCAGCATCATTACTCCAGCCTTCAGTGTCACATGATCCTTCAGAAATCATTCTAATATACTGATTTGCTGCTCAAGAAACATTTCTGATTATTATCAATGTTGAAAACAGTTGTGCTGCCGAATATTTTTGGGAAACTGTGATGCATTTTATTTTTAAGGATTCTTTGATAAATAGAAAGATGAAAAGAATAGCATTTATTTGAAGTAGAAATCTTTTGTAACATTGTAAATGTGTTTAGTGTCACTTTTGATCAGTTTAATGTGTCCTTGCTGAATAAAACTATTAATTCATTTCAGAAAACAAAAAAAAAATACCTTTTGAATAGTAGTGCATACTAGTTTGATTCTTGTTCAGGTGAAGAAGATGATTTTGATGAGGAACTAGGTGATGTGATGGTTCGTACACAGTTTCCTGAAAGCTGGCTTTGGGAGGAGATTGATCTTCCTGCTTGCCCATCAAACCAGTTGTGGTGAGAACATTTTTTATGATATTGTTGTTTACAAAAAAAAAAAAAAACTTTTTGTGGGAACCAAGATGTTGTTCTTTCAACAAGGTGGCAGTATTGGACACAGTTTTATCAGATGTAAATATGAACTTTAGTGATCACTATCATTTTTAAGGTAAATCCTAAAAAATTAAAACTAAAGAAGCAGTGAGCAAATAATGTGGGATAGCGTTTGCATTAATATTTGTTTGCAAAATTTTGGAGGGACTGGCTGTAGAAATTTGACCATGACAGTGTCTTGGTTTGTGTCTAGCACTGAAACATCTACCTTAAGAACTGGAATATTCCTGAAAGACTCCATCACGACCTGGCAGATCACAGCCATCAGTCTGTCCAAGACCCTTGGTAAAAAGACACTCTTGTTTGATGGTATTTATTATTATTTGTTGTTCTTTGACACTCCCTTTGTTTCCCTGCAGGAATGTGTGTGGCTGATCCTTATGAGATCACTGTTAGGAAAGATTTTTTTATCGACCTGAAGATGCCTTATTCAGTGGTGCGCAATGAACAACTGGAAATAAAGGCTGTTCTTCACAATTACAGCAATCAGAAGCTAAAAGTATGTGCGGTTTTGCTGACATGGTATTAATCTTACAAAACCTACTGTATCATATCTAATACTCAAATTTCTAAGAATGCAAGAATTTCTTTGATATTGTTAATAGTATTTCAAGACGAACATTTAGTGGACTGAAGCAATGCAGGTTTACTTGATAAAACAGACATCATTCTTTAGAAAAATCACAAATATGATCGTCAGGCTTTTGAGGGGAGTTTGTTTGTTCATCTGTCAGTCATCAATGTAATCCATTGCATTATATGTTTTAAAACCACAGAGCTTTGATCAGAAAACTAAGCATTTATATATGATCTTAAGACATATTATTGGGAAATATGGAGTGACAGCTGATATTTATATCTGCTATACTGTTCTAAAGATCTCATTGATTTACATTACAGGCATCAGAATTTCATCTTACTTTTTGCTCATATAAATATCAGCAGCTGCATCAAAGTGCAAATTTATGCAGTTTTAGCCTCTGAATAAAACTGAAGTGTTTTTAGTATTATGTCATATGTCGTGTTTTTACAAGGTTTAACTGTACACAGCAGTTTCTCCACGTGCTGAAGATCTTGTTTTGTCTTGAACCAGACGGTGAATATTAGATTTAAGACGTCGGAGGGTATTTGCAGCAGTGCCAGCAAAAAACAGAAAGGCAGGCTAACCGTTTCTGTTGGCCCCATGACCTCCATAGCCGTCCCTCTCATCGTCATCCCCATGGAGCTGAAAGAGCAGTGGATCGAAGCGGAAGCATACAGCTCAAATCGCAATGACGCAATTAGAAAGAATCTGAAGGTGGTGGTGAGTATGCCATGTCACATTTAGAGGAAGGCTCTGGTGATTTCTGCAGGAATCAATCATGATCGGTCACTTTATTTCGAGATTTTAAATGCATCCACCAAGCGTCTGTCTTTCTTTCAGCCTGAAGGTGTGCTAACCGAAGTCCGGGAGAGAATTGTGGAGATCAACCCATCCGAGCATCCAGGTGCAGCTTCTTTAGACACTGAATATGCAGTGAAAATATCTGCAAACCACAGCTGAAATCCTCTTAAAACACCATATGTCCTCTTGACTGAACAGGCGGCTCGCAGGTCGTGTCTATGAGGAGTGACATCCCACGCCGAAAGGTTCCAAACACACCTGCTACCACAGTGATCACAGTGATAGGTGAAAATCTCCTTCTCTGAAGCATAAAGGGCCCATATGGAATCCATTTAATTTTTCCCAAATTCCTTTTTTTTTTTTTTTTTTTCGTTTGAAATTTTCTGGATTCCATTTGAATGATTAAATTTTAGTAATCAAAAAGCATTAGTCTAGTTAATTATATCATGATACTTTTATACATGAAAGTTTGACTAAAATTACATTTTAGGGCCCTATGAAGTTCCCTATTTTTCCCCAACTTTTCTGTATTAATTTTTCTAAATTCTGTTTAATTTAATTATTGCTAACAATTAAATGTTAGTAATCAAAAAGCATGTCTAATCAATTGAATTCATAAAACTTCTGCACTAGTTCTGCACAACAGTTAGGAAAACCATGGAAGAAAAATTGTATTGTAGTCCTTAAAAATGGTTTCAATCTTTATTATTATTCTGGAGTCAAACGATACCCAATTTTATTGAACACTACATTCTACTGTTCAATAGTAATACATTTCTGTCTGTTTCTTCAAGTTTAACCCAATTTTTATCTTGAAGGTTTTTTTTTTTTTTTTTTTTTTTTTGAAGATTTTTGACTTTCTGTGTGAACTGAAGATTTATCTATTTTTTTTTCTCTCAGTTGAAATGGTTAAATGCTGGTGATGTGACTCTCAGAGCAGCATAGTGAGAGGGCAGATGCCAAAAACACTACGAGCATCACTCATGCTTCAGTGTGTGTAGTAGATGAAACTGCGTCTTTTTGCACTTTCGTTTTTATAGATACTGGTCAGTATCACGTTTGTTGCACATTAATTCTACAGGACTTTTGATTTATTCATCCAAAATTTGCCAACTTCTGTGACATTCCATGTTATACTGTAAATTCCATCTTGATTCCACGACTCCGGATATGGAAATCATAGTGCCCTTGGTATATCAGTTCATACATGGCACGCACCAACAGGACCAGTGTCAATATGACTTACAAAATCCAGTCGCAGTCAGTTACCTTCCATGTTTGCAGGTGAGGAGATAACACGCACAGTCGAGCAGGCCATCAGTGGACATTTTATGGGTCAGCTCATTGTCCAGCCCCACGGATGTGGAGAGCAGAACATGATCTATGTGACTCTACCTCTCATTGCCACTCATTACCTGGACAGCACAAAGCAGTGGGAGGCTGTTGGCATGGAGCGCCGTAATGAAGCCATTAACCATATCAGATCAGGTCAGCTGACCACCCTCAACACCATCATTTAATGTTCTCCAAGTTGTTAAATTGAGTGCCGAGTGTCCCCCACTATGTCATTAATTTGTTCTTCCGGTCAAGGTTATCAGCGGGAGTTGACCTTCCGTAAAGTTGATGGGTCATACGGTGCCTGGTTACACGTGCCGAGTAGCACATGGTGACATAATGCATCTTATTTAGAGATAATGGTCGTTTTTCCCACATGTTTCTTGTATTATGCTTAAGCTGGCTTCCTCTCTTGCATCCATTTACAGGCTGACGGCATATGTGGCTAAAGTGTTCGCGATGGCCAGTGATCTGATTGTCATAGAGGATAATGTGATCTGCAGCGCGCTCAACTGGCTGGCCACAAAAAAACAGCTGTCAGATGGCACGTTTAAAGAAGATGCGCCTGTGTATCACAGCGAGATGGTTGTAAGTTACATTTTTTTCACAAAATTCCATGTCAAAAATCACACACAACTGTCAGATCCGTTGAGCTCTGGCGATTCCCAGGTTGTGGTCCTGTTCCCCTCTATCTTCTCCCATTATTTCCTACTGTCCTATCAAAATAAAGGTGAAAAGCCCATAAATCTTTAAAGAAATAAAAATCAAGTACAATCAACAGAAAGGTGCCTCCAGGAATCTGAAAGTCATGGCTTATGTGGAATACATCATGCAGGTCTCAATGCTAAGGATTTTTTCTACTGGCCCGGTCAGAACAGTGGTTCAAATTTTTACTTGCCCTGCCATAAAAAATAAAAGCTTTTTTTTTTTTTTTTAATCATTGTTTTTGACCCATGTTATATTGTATTCTAATAATTGAGCTTATATGACACGAAAATTTTAAATACCCATTAAATTTTACAATTCTCATTTCCAATTTCGATACCACAGCAAAAACTACTAGCCTAACAAATATAAAGTTCAATCATTATTAAAGACAATTGAACAGATGGTAACAAATTACAAGCAATTGCACATAATAAATAAACAGACAAATTAAACAATGCTTTTTAGGTTTTTAGGTTTGTAAGTGTTCAGGTACAGAAATTAATAATCAAATGTAAAACAACATTGCATGTTCTTCACTGTACGAAAAAATAAAAATCACTGCGCTCAACCTTAGTTTTGGGTGTGTCGATCAATAAGTAACATGACTTTCAAATAAAGTATCCACATTCGCTGTATCTTCTTAATAAATTGTAGTCTCTTTTTATTTTGCAATAGAGCAATCAACAAATTAGGGCGGTTCAAGCATAAGAAGACATGGAAAGAAACTTGATTTGGAGCTTGGGTGTTGCCTTAGACATAGCTCTCAGTGTGCACAACAAACTGAATAAAGTTGTAATTTAAAATTGCTTGAATATTCAAATTGGCAAGGTGTGTTTGTCCATTAAAGCACAAGAAGACGCGCAATTCGGTGTTCTCGCATTGTCAGAGATGGGGCTCTTGAGTGCAGTGTACACACAGAACAAAGCATGCGAGTACTGAATAGAGTTGTCTTACATGTCTTCTTGCCCTTGAATGCTTTAAAATCAACTGAATGTTTAGACTGGCAAGGCTTAAAAACACATGCAAATGATAAACTTTCGTGACAATGCAGCAGTGACAAATCTGTCAACTGTCCCAAATGTCTTTCATGCTGACCCTGGGTCATCGGGCAGTCCTGATTGTCGAGCCCTGTCATGTTACTGTAATTGCAAAAATCTGTTCACAAATGAAACTCAAACTGTACAGACAACATGTCCACATTTTAAAGATGTGTACTTCTCTCAGAGGCTTTTCTGAATAAACATTTTGAGTTTGCCTTTTAAAATTGGTGCACTTTAGAAACATACTCCAACTTTTCAAACTCAATTCTTTCCAAACATCTGCACCTTTCCAACATCAGACAGATGCATACTTCAATACGTGACTTCCCATGTATCAACAGTGCTTGTCTGGTGTTCAGAAACTTGGCCTACCCCAATTCTGGTGAAGCAAGAAGTTGGATAGATACTGTTATTCCTGAACACCAGAACAACTTACAAGTACAATATGTGAAAGTCTGCCAAACTATGAGCTGTTCCTGGCTGCATGTAGCACCTACTGCTCTGTAGATTTTTCAGAAGCACTCCAACTTTCTTGTTATATCATTATACAACATCTTATTATTTGAGTGTATGTCAATTTCAGGGTGACATACGTGGGAAAGACGCCGATGCCTCTCTGACTGCATTCGTCCTGATTGCCATGCAAGAGGGAAGCAAGATCTGTGCTAAATCTGTAAGTGTGATTCCTGGAAACAGGGCAGTGATACGTCACCTTCGTCTCGAGCACGTCTCACTCAGTCTCTCTCAATACTAGAATCTTCAGAACAGTATGAAAAGAGCCGCTGATTACCTGCTACTGAGAGTTCACAGTCTGACCAGCACTTATGCTGTCGCTATGACTTCTTACGCTTTGGCCCATGCTGGAAAACTCAATAAAGACATCTTGAAGAGTTATTCCACTGAAAGCAAAGGTCAGTAACAATACAGTCTGTCAAAACTCTGAATCTTGAATACAGTTGAGGTCACTTCTCCATGGCTAAAGCTTGTGTTCTCCCAAATAATTGTACCAGTGTTGTTATAGTTAACTAAAACTGAAACCATAAAACAAAAACATTTTTGTTACTTGAAATAAAATAAATGCTAACTGAAATAAAATATTTAAAAACTTATTTTCAGCTAGTTGCTACTAAAAACGTTTCTCATTTTCATTTTGTTTAACTTGATGTACTAAAATAACTAAAATTGAATTGAAAATTAATAAAAACTATATAGACATGTTTATAAACTTGAAAAACCTGAACTTGCTAGTAAAGTGTCATCCAACATCCAAAATGTGAAACGGTCAAGAAATTCAGTCATGATGATAATGAGAAAAGTTCTCTCTCTCTCTCTCTCTCTCTCTCTATTGTAAGGGTATGTTTTGAATGAAGGTTTGATGATTGTTTTAAAATTTCAAAACACTTTTCAAATCAAAAATGTGTATTGAAATCAAAACTGTGATGTCTTGTTTTGCTTATATCCACTTTTAGATGGAATATTTTGGCAAGTTCCTGGGCAGCACCATCACTCTCTAGAAGCCACAGGTTATGCAGTGCTTGCCTTGGTGATGGCAAAGGATTTCGAGAGAGCTGCACTGGCGGTGCGTTGGCTGGGAAAGCAACAATCCCTCTACGGGGGTTATGGCACAACACAGGTATTTTAAGTGACAATTGAATAATTTTGTGGACAGATTGATTGATATAGTTTACCATTTATGTTGTCCTCGTCATTTTGTGTAACCCTTGGGGTTATTTTAATTTAAGGGAATACTGTGTTTAATTGATATACCAGTGAAATGTCACTTTAGATAATTATATATACGCACTTCAAAAACGTCCATGTGGTGACATCTTCACCCTCACTGAGAAATCCTGTGTGAAATGCAAATGAGAATTGTGTGTTTTTTGAGTTCCACACCAGAAATTCGAATGGGCTTCAAATTTTCAGAATTTAAATTTTTATGCTTAAAGTTCCTTGTAAAAGTAATGAGAGTTGAAAATAGCAGCAGTGAGACTGGTTGGTAGTGGAGGATGAAAGTCACTGGAGTGACTTCTATTGGGGGCTGTTTTCATTCATTAAAAAAAAAAATAATAATAATAAAATAAAATAAAATACAAACATGACTAATTGGCGATGTCTTTTACCTTGATACCCAAAAACATTTTGTTCTCATCCTATTACCTGTCTGTTTAGGCAACGATCATGGTCTTCCAAGCTGTGGCTGAGTACCGCATTCAGGTTAAGAAGGCACAAATTCAACTGGACCTGGAGCTGGCTGTGCAGGAGAGAAAAGAGAAAAACAGAATCGCTATAAGACCGTTCAACAGTCAACTTTCACGTTCAGACAAGGTCTGGAAATATGAATGAATGTTTGCACCCTTAATGCTGAGAAATAGAATTAAAATGTTGTCTGATGCACATTTACACCATACACAGTCTGATTCATACATTGTTTGCAATAATTGATTCACCCTAAAAGTGTGTTTTCTTATCTGTCTGCTTCATGGACTGAATGCCACAGTTTGACATTACAAAGAGTTTCAATATCACAGCTCAAGGGACGGGGGTGGCCATGCTCTCGGTGAGTATTAATTAACACACTCAAGATGTCTTCACCAGCATGTCGTGCTGTGTTCAAGAGCTCCTGTCCTTCCCTCTCAGGTCTATTCTATCTATTATGCTCTGCCTGAAGAGAAAGACTACGACTGTAATGCGTTTGATCTCAGTGTGCAGATGGAGAAAGAGTCTGCAGGTAGAATTCATCAGGAGAATGAGACATGAGTGTAAACTGCTTTACTGTAAACTAAGGTTGAATTATGATGCTATCTTTTTGTATGTAGTATCCTATGATGGAGCCTCTCAAAGTTACCAAATCACCATTGAATACATGTGAGTATATCTGAAATATTCTAAACAAGGTTCACAGAAACCCCTTCATCTGGTGCCTTTGTCACATTAATGAAATGCCCAGAAAGACCAGATGTCCACATGATTGTTTAATAATTTATAAAGAATGTCATGGCAAGCTTCATAATACTTTTAAGAAAAACAGGCGAAGCAATGTTAAATGATGCTTTACATGTGATCATTTTGCACAAGGGGAAGCTGCGAGGTATGTTGGTAAACTTTAACCCAACCAGCAAATAGATTATTAATAGATTATTCCATCATATTAATCCTCCTTTGCAGTTTCAAAGACAAGTTAAGAAGCTCAACCATGTCTATTTTGGACATTGGTCTGCTGACGGGGTTTAAAGTGGATGAACGGGATCTTTCAAAGGTAAATAAACAGCGTCAATGATTGTGAAATTTCATAAAATCATTAAATATTTGAGTAACATATTCACTTGAATTCATATCTTGAACTAAATTAAATTCATAAAATGGACATTAAAGCCACAACTCACACCTGTTTTTCTTTTATGATTTTGCCACCAGTTATCCAGTGGTAAGGATAAGTACATTCAGAGCTTTGAGTTGAACAAGGAGCTGTCAGAGCGAGGATCTCTTATCGTCTACATAGATAAGGTACACTGTCACTGTTTCCATATGTGTTGTTTTTATTTATCTTTTTGCAGGTAGTGGACATGCAGGTGATTACAACTGATTTTTTTTTTTTTTCTCACTTTTGCTGAAAGCAATTTGGTGTAGTGATTGCTCATAATAATAAACTTTTTACTTAATGTCTTTTTAGGTTTCTAATAAAGAGAAGGAGAGGATTGTCTTCAGAATGCACAAGATGAATGAAGTGGGAATGCTGCAGCCCGCCGGAGTCACTGTGTACGAGTACAACGCTCCAGGTGTGCGATGTTACAGTCGCCAACAAATGTTTATCCGGAGGACTAGAAAAGAAATGCATATGACTATTTCTTCAGCAAATTTTGTTTGATAGATTGTGTGATAAATCAAGTATTCTCTTCTCAGTTTTTCTCTATGATCCAACTAAACAGTTGCCTAAAGCAACACAAGAATAAAGAACGAAGGACAAAATTGAGCTTGCATTCCACAGAAGTAAAAATGACACAGATAGGAAATTAACATTGGTGCTATTCCCTTATGCAAATGACAACGCTTATTAAAGCACACCATTCCATATGATTGACCATTTTGGCACATTGTGTAGAACAAATACTGCTGATATTCAATCTAACCTACATATTTTGACAGATAAGCGTTGTGTGAAGTTCTACCATCCGTATAAGAAAGATGGATCGCTGAACAGACTCTGCCATGAAGAGCTGTGCCAGTGTGCTGAAGGTTTGTACACTTTAAATGCAAGATGAACATACAGCATGCTTAAAAAAATATAATTTCATGAAGTCTTCGTGAGAAAGAAAGTGTGGTAAATGAATGAAATATCCTGACAGAGAACTGCAGTTTGCAAAATAATGAACACATTGATGAGGACAAACGTGAAGAAAAGGCCTGTGGACGTGAAGTGGAATACGGTAAGCATGCTGAATGCTTTTTTTATGTTTGTGTAAATTACTGTTGCAGTAGAGAATGTTATAGATAACGTCTTGTGCAATAGCTTTTCTCTCTCAGGAGTCTTATTTTTCTAATAAAGACCCAGTAAGGGTCATTTCTTGCCAGTGGAGCTGTTATCTACAGTGGAATGATCATGTAACATATTTGTCTTGTAGTTTATAAAACCAGTGTGTTGGAAATGGGCTTCTCATTGCATGCAGACATCTATAACATGACAGTTGAGCAAGTGCTGAAGGAAGGTATGGGTACACCATTTTCAATGACTCTGGATCGTGACAGGTCTGTTGCACTGGCTTTATCTTCAACGGTTTGTGTCTGTGTTTGTTTTCAGGCTCTGATCCAGATGCAGAAGGAAATGTGAGATCGTTTTTGGCTCATCCTTTCTGTAGAGATTTTCTGAAATTTGAAAAAGGCAAGACATACCTGATCATGGGCCAAACCAAAACCCTTCCAAGGATTGGCGGAAAGTACGACATTGAGTTTGGTTTATGTGGAAATTTGCTGATCTTGTAGTTAGTGCAGTTTGAGTAGAACTCCTAATATTTATCTGCTGTATGGATGCTCCTAATGAAAAACGTTCTCCCTCTTCTCAATCATCTCAGGTTGAGGTACCACTTGGGTGAGGACACCTGGATTGAATACTGGCCAACAGACAAGGAAGGCCAGACACCTAAACATCGTGCCAAATATATTGGCATCAGCACGCTTGCCAACAAGCTCATCCAATTTGGATGTGCCACTTAAAGATTTTCAGGAGCTTCACATCTATAACAGCCTTACAGCCACAACTTTTAATTCTAGTATGTCGTCAGATTTATAAACAGTTGCAGACTTTTTGTTTTAAGCTTCATGCAGTATGCTCCATTCGCTTAAGAGTCAAGTGAAATATAATCATTTGAAGCCATTTGTCAAATAAACTTTGCAAACATAAAACAGTCTTTATTCTTAATTCTTTGCAAGAAGTCCAGTCACTTTTATAAGAGATTTAATTCCAGTTTTATAAACTTCTGTGCTGAATGTGGAATTTGCAGATTTATTTTAAGATTTATTGATTTTATTTTATTTAATGACTACTTGGTACACAAATACCAAACCAATACCAATGAAAAAGTCAATTTTCAAAACCCTACCAGAGGATGTGAAAAAACAAGGAAACCAAAGCAGATCACTGCAGTGATACTGTACAGTATGAGACTATAATTAGACAATATACTGTAAATGTATTTAACAGGTTGATCATGTACTATAATAAGGAGTAGTTAGATTAAGGTAAGTGCCAACAAAATGCCAAAAAGCGAGGTGACAGATATATCTCTGAGAGCAAAATGTTTTCTGCTTTCATTTGATAGATTTTTTTTTTTTTTAAAGACAGTTCTTTCATTTATTATTTCAGCTTACAATGTAGTTACTAAATATGTACTTGGTTTTATCTACAGCTCACTTGGATTTGTTCTAGATCATTAGATTATATTTTGGTACTTTGGAAGTTTGTTTGTCTGAAACTATTTTCTTTGATACACATGCTGTCTGTGTCAGGCACGTGCACACATAGACATAAAAGGGGGCTTGAGCACCTGTCCTTTTTCTTCCTCGAGAGAAAGTGCCTTTTTTTTCTGGGGAGTTTATTTATATATTTATTTATTTTTTAAAATAAATTAATATAAGTAGGCCAATGTATATATGTGTGCGTGTGTGTTTCTGTTTGCGCACAGCATTCCCTGTCAAACAAATAAAAAAATAAAAAGATCGGGTCAGAAATGTTGAGAGAGTTCCGATGTCTTTCTCCCCTCCGCGTCTCTGCAGCACAGTATTTTATCACGAGCGGCACATGCGCATCACAGACAGGCAGAGAGCCGCAGAAGTGAAGCCCTCCCTTCCTTTCCAGTTGTGTTTGCGTTGGTGTGGAGGTGAGTGGTGATGAACAAAATACCTGTGCTTCGAATTTATAGCTTATTATCCAAAAGGCAAATATAGTTAATTTGTCTTGCTAACATGCATGACTCATGAGAGCTACCAAGTTATGTAAAGTTTAGCTGAGGCAATAAGAAGTCTAGTAGGTTAGACCGGTGCGCGTTCTTTCACTGCACGATTCAGTTTATTAAAATGCGTTTAGAATGATCACAAAATTCAAGATATGGGGGCAGAAATGTATATATTTATATAATTTAATATAGTTAATCAGTATTACGCGAAGACTGACGTTTTTTTTTTCCACCAAAAGCAGCATGATTACAAATGTGATATTGATTTTATACAGCAGTTCAATAAACAAGAATTTAATATTAAGACACTTACGTTTTAGACACAATATTGACTGTTTTTGATCTATTTCGCTAACAAATATAATTCCAATTTGAGTCTCTGAGCAACATTGACATTGTTTTGTTCCTGAATGAATCAACCGTTTAAATGATTCGGTTCAGTCGCAATGACTCACTCACTTATTTATTTATTTATTTATTTATTTTTTAAATAATTTCAAATATCAGTATTCAACGTTTTCTGTTTAAAATATCAAAACAATATTAATTCATTTGTAACTGCAGGTTAAATGCATTCATGTTCTGCACTAAACAGTAGCGTGTAAATACATCTAAATGCCACTTCTAATGCAGCTTCTGTGTTTTCTCTGCATTGCAAAGATTAATTTTGTCAATACTGATTTCATTTGCTTGGTAACAGCCCAAATGACTTCTTATTCTAATTGACTGATTCACTGAAAAGATGATGCACACTTTTAGAAAAAAGGGCTTTATAATATATTTAAAAATGTCCATAAAAGGTAATAAATAAATAAATTTAAACTTATTGGAAAATATTAATTTCTATCACTGCTGTGAACTGATGACCACAAAGAATATGCAGAATATCAAAAACTTTAGGAGTCAGCTGTCCACGGTAGTCCTTAAGATATCAGCACAATAACACACTCAGCAAAATATCATCTAATTATCATTATTGATAAAATCCCAGAAAATATTGACATATATTTTTTTGTCAATATCGCACACCCCTAATATGTTTAACGTTTTGTTTAGAAAAAAATAAATATGAGAAGTGCCTTTTTTTCCCACTTGAGCCCCTGCCCCTCAAAATGTCTGTGCATGTCCCTGGTCTGTGCATTCTTTGATGAATGGGGCAACAAGGTTTCAGTTCTAGTGTTTGAGAGAAAATGGTTGTTGTGTTACTAATAACAGATGCTTTTTTTTGTTTTGTTTTTTTGTTTTTTTGCTAGAGAAATTGTAGGTTCTTAATAAAGTGTACTTCATTGTATTTATTGATTTATTTATTTTGGATCATTGATGTAAAAGTAAAACCTTTACAGCATGCAAGCTCTATTATAATTCATTTAACACTGAGAGTTAATCATCAAATTTATGAGAAAAATCCAGAAAACCTTTCAACAGCTTAAATAAAACCAGCTGAAATACTGCAAAGTTTTCCAGCCTGGACTGATCAATAGAAGAGCGCCAGATTTACCAAAGGTTGCATTTGCACAACAGGTTTGTGTAGGTCATTTACGGGAAATCGCACTGCAGTGAACTCTGTTCTTTAGCACAAACAGTTCCACAACAGTAAGATTCTCTGTGTCTGATCAAAGTAACCCGTTATGTTGACAGCGACACAAGTTTTATGAATTTAAAATATATGTTTATAGTTCTCATTATTCTTAGTGTGATTTAGAATGTTGTTCCTTGAAGATCTGCCTCTTCTGTCAGATTTAAAGAGCTCTAAAACCGTTTTAAAGGAAAATAGTAAAGGAAGAAAGAAAATAAATTATACAATTATATAAATACATGAGCATTATTTCCATAAACATGGTACAACCTGCTTTGGCTTAATCAGTTCTACAGCGCATGAATTCATATGGGAAGTTTTGGCAGGCGTGAGTTCAGGTAAAAGTGCGCTCGACTCCAGTCTGCACAACCATGAACACAGACACCCACAGAAAGAAAAAGATGGACGTGAAGCTGCTGTTTCTGACTGTTGTTCTTCTGTCCTCACTGCTCCTCACACTATGTGACCCGCTGTGAGTATCAAACATACAGTTTTTATTAATAGGCTATTAATTCATGTGCGTTTATTATTAGTTGAGGTTAGGGCTAATAGCTTAAAACCTATAAGCTTAGTGGTTCAGTCACACAAATGTCTCTTTGTCTTTTGTATGGCAGTGGTTTTGTATGTTGTTGTTTTTTTTAGACACCAAAGACAACAAAGTTAATTTCCAGTGGGGCATGTTGTCATGTTTATTTATTTATTTGTTTATTTAGTTAGTTATTTTTTTTATTCATTTAATTGTATTAATATGTAATTTTAATGTAATGTAAATTGATTAGCAATATTTGTTGGCCAATACATGTTTGTTTGATATTTAGTTTTGAATGTCACCTTTTGCATATCTGTTGTTTCTTGAAGTTCGATTGTTTATTTAGTGCTTAAACAGATTCCACTGTGACAGCTCTGTCCTATGGATTTGGGGCATGTTGTCATAGTCAACGTGTTCAATGTATCTTTTTTGCTGTAACCTTTATATGCCCTCTAAATTGACTTTCAAAAGTAAATCTATCATGCATACCGGTGTCCAGTGCTATCTTTTTCAGGATTTAGAGCTTTTTGACTTGTCTCCTCAGATATGTTCTGTCAGCTCCTAATTTGCTGAGGGTGGGTTCCTCAGAGAACGTGTTTGTGGAGGCTCAGGATTACTCTGGAGGAGACCTGAATGTGAGGATCATAGTAAAGAACCACCCGAAGAAGAACCTGGATATACTCTCTAAATCAGTGACACTGACTGCAGACAACAATTTCCAGATCCTTATAGATATAAAGGTGACGCCACTTTGACATACTTTGTCTTTATGTAAGCGTATTTGTGTGATTCTTCAGAGGGCAAACTTCATATTTGTACAGTCTGCAAATGTATTTACAATTAGTTTGTTTTTATGCATGTTGTAGATCTTTCATTGTTTAATGTTGTTCAGATTCCAAGTGATAGGAACTATTTCTCTGATGATCCTCTGGAGAAGCAGTATGTGTATCTACAAGCTCAGTTTCCATCATCTGTCACTCTGGAAAAAGTGGTCATGCTCTCATTCCAGACTGGATATATATTAGTACAAACAGACAAGCCCATCTACACACCTGCTAGCACAGGTAAGAAATTTATCGAAGTTTCGACATTAGATGCCTCCTTTGAATGTCATGATACAAAGTAAAAAATAGAGTATTCCAGCAGAAAAAAAAAGAAAAGAAAAAGAAAACAATAATATTAATAATAATAATAATTATCACAAATTATCCTTTCTGCAGTTCAGTACAGGATCTTCTCACTGACATCTGGTCTGAAACCATTTGAACATGCTGGAATATCAGTAGAAATCATGGTACTCTCAAAGCCTTTCCTAGAAACAGTTGTTGATAATTAGTTAAGGGATGACTGAACATATTTTAATAAACTAATTAAAAAGCATATACATTTATTAATTAGTATTTTTCTTGAAGGATCCTCAAGGTATCACAACTATGAGAGAAACCGTATTTCCACAGCAAGGGATTAGATCAGGAAAATATGCCGTACCTCAGCCTGCCAGGTGAGTTCATGTTGGAAACTGAGACCTGATGTAACTAGACACAAGTTAACTGAGACTGGATTATCACTTGATTCATCTGTAGAGAGGAGAAGGACATTCATTTGCAGGTATTTTTTGATTGACGTGCTTGTATTTGTAGTCCTGGGATCTGGAAGGTGGTCACAAGATTCACAAACACACCACAAAAGAATTTCACTGCTGACTTTGAAGTCAAAGAATATGGTATGAGCTTTTCATTTATTATATTTCTGTTGTATATAACAAATTAAATACTGCACATAAACAGTGTCAAAAAAAAAATCTAAGACCACTTCTCAAAATATATTTATTTTCATTTTTTTAATTAATGTAACATCAACACATGAAAACTTTGCAGTGTTTTATTTATTTATGTTTTTTAATATATATATAGTGCTTCCCACTTATGAAGTCACATTATCACCCAGTCAATCATTCTTCTGTGTCAAAGATGCTAGTCTGACAGTTAGCATTAAAGCAAGGTAGGCAATTATGTTTTGTCACTTTGTTTCAGTATGCTTTATTATTCTGTCCAAGTATTATTCTTGATATCTGTTTCATTTCATATTTTCTCAGATTTGATTTGTTTACTCAGGCATAAAGCGGTGTACGTACCAAAGCACTTAAATGCTGTTTTTTTAGGTACCTACATGGAAACAATGTAAATGGACATGCATTTGTGGTGTTTGGCGTGATGGAAAATGAGAAGAAAACAAGTATTCCTTCTTCTCTTCAAAGAGTTCAGGTGAGCTTCATAGCCGAGCACAAACCTGAGATAATGGATAAGTGATTCAGATTGATGTTGAAGTTTGCATAAACCACAGATATCAGATGGAGAAGGTAATGCCAAACTAACAAAGGAGATGATACTTCAGACCTTCCCAGACATCAGCCAACTGGTTGGACAATCAATTTACATTTCAGTCAGTGTTTTAACAAATACTGGTAAGAGATTGGTGCACACCAGAACACAAATCTCATGCTACTGCTACTATTATTAATTTTACACAGTGTCTTAAAACACAGCACATGGCATGAGGTGATTAAAAACAACCCAAACTGCCAAACTATTATCTCTATATTTTTTTATCTAAACTCATAATGTAATTTTATATTATTTTATATTGATCTAAAATATTATATTACATGCTAATATTATACAATGCTTGTCACATTTTTTGTGTATTTCAGGCAGTGAAATGGTGGAAGCTCAAAGGAAAGCCATTCAGATTGTGACGTCACCATACACCATCCACTTCAAAAGAACGCCACAATTCTTCAAACCTGGAATGCCCTTCGATGTCTCGGTATAAAACTTGTCTGTTCTTGCAAAGAATGATTAGCAGTATTCATGAAACATTTGGTGCAAATACCCTAACTGAGCTGCTGTTTACACCAAAATTCATTCGATATACACTTTACTGTCCAATGTGGCCATAGGAGAGGAGTTGTCTTATGCTTATGGTGCATTCAAGTCCTCCTGGGAAGTTCATAATTACTTGCTGGGAAGTCAAAGTTACGATGTCAAGTCATTTTTCAGAGAAAGAAGTACAGCCTGGTTTTTTAACTCTTTCTACGATATGTTGAATAAAGAATGCGCACTTATAAAAACTTATGTGTTATTCAATATACAAAGGTGCTGTAAACGTAATCGTTAAATATTCTTAGATGTACAAAACTGTAGGATTTTGTGCATGCAGGTTTACCATCATCTACATAATGCTGCACTCATTGTCTGCCATGTTTTCTCTTTCTCACACCGTATCTTGGAACCCAATTTTCCCACTTGTACTTCTGACTTTCTGGTGCCATTTGTGTGCTTTCAACTCCAAATATAATTTATCCAACATGATTTGAATGCACCACTAAATGGCATTTAGAAACAGTTAATCGGGTCTAGAAAAAACATAACTGATGTACTTAAAATTATAATTTTATTCTGTTTTCATAGGTTTATATAACAGACCCTGACCAGATGCCAGCTGAAAATGTGGAAGTGGAGGTCAATCCTGGAGGGGTCAGAGGTCGAACGAGAGCCAACGGCATTGCGAAGCTTACTGTCAATTCTCAGGAAGGATCTTCTACACTGGAGATTACTGTAAGACCTGCCATCTGAACTGCACTGATGTTCAGTCAGATTTATTACTGAATTAGTGAGTTTGGTGCATATCAGGATTGCTGAAAAAAAAAAAAAATACATAAATAAATAAATTAAAAAACTCTCCTTAAACCAGCCTAAGAATCATTGCTGGTTTTACATGGTTTAAACTGGTCTCCTAGCCTGGCTGAACTGATCTTGTCTGCTGAATAAAACAGACCAGCCTCAGACACCAGCTTAATCTGTTGTTTTGTTTGTTTTTCAGCATATAATAGCATCAAATCAAGAATTAAAATCTGTTCACTTCCAGGTACAAACCAAACAACCAAAATTAGATGACGACCAGCAAGCCATGAGAAAGATGACAGCTCAGGCCTACATTCCCAAAGGTGGTTCCAACAACTATCTGCACATTGGCATTGATGCTGCAGAGCTTCAGATTGGTGATCAAATGAAAGTCAATCTGAACCTAGGAAGAAGTCCAGGAGTCAAAGAGCAAGATTTCACCTACATGGTGCGTGACAGTCCTGATTTAGCCCGACTTGAATCAGCAATGCTTTTGATCACAAGCAATTATGAAAAGTGTTTCTAATTGTTTTTTTTGTTTTTTTTAATGGAAAGGTGAGTTATTATGCAAATATTAGTGCTGCAATACATTTATTTAGTCTGATTGATTGTTTGACAATAATCAAGAAAATGTAAATTTTTTTAAAAAAAATTTTTTTAATTGACACTGTTTTTCAAAACTACTGTTACTACTTTCAGTTTTTCACTGTCTAAAAAACACCGCACTAATGTGAAGAGAAAATGTCCTCTATTTTTTTCCCTCCCATTTTCAGATCTTAAGTAAAGGTCAGATCGTTCAAGCAGACAGGTTTAAGCGAAGAGGACAATCTCTAGTGACTCTGTCTCTACCTGTAACCAAAGACATGGTGCCGTCCTTCCGCTTTGTGGCTTATTATCATGTGGGCTCGTCTGAGGTGGTGTCTGATTCAGTCTGGGTCGATGTGAAAGACACATGCATGGGAAAGGTGGGTCAATCATGTATTATTAATAATCTCAGAAATTCAGTTGTTAATACATGATCAGAGGTGTTCCTCTTAGTGTTGCTTGTGTTTCACAGCTGAAGGTTCAGGTGAAGGAGCCTCGACCGATCTATGAGCCAGGAGAAAGTTTCAGCTTGCAGATAATCGGAGATCCTGGAGCTAAAGTTGGGCTGGTGGCAGTGGATAAAGCTGTGCATGGACTGAACCAGAACAGACTCACTCAGACGAAGGTGAAGAATGTTCATCAGCACCTCAGCAGCATGCGAATGGCTTATAAGTAGTCTCTTTATTGCTTTAGATCTGGGACGTCATAGAGAAGCATGACATCGGCTGTACAGCAGGAGGTGGAAGGGACAGTATGGGGGTTTTCACTGATGCTGGTCTGATGTTTGAATCCAGCACTGCGGGAGGAACCAACACCAGAACAAGTATATGCGTAGTTATTATATGAAATATATATTTCCCAGTGTCACCGCAGAGTAAAAAATAATGGTAATTGTGAAGTCTATATATTTTTGATAGAGTCTTCAGATTATTGTTTCAATCTTCTTAAATTTATAGTATGAAATGTCTTATCCTGCTTTTTAAACACCCTGTAGTGCCTGAGTGTCTCATACCTTTAAAGAGAAGAAGAAGAGCGAGTCTTCAGCGAGTCACAACTATACTGGGTAAGGAGCTTTTCTTTTTATTTGACAGGCTATGAAAGGAAATTATTTGGATAGAGAGGATAATTGAATGGCTCCAGGGCTTGTTCTTCAGCTGTTCTTGCTTGTTCTTCAGCTTTTCATTTTTCTACACTATCATTGTCTCAGCTGGTCAGTACTCTGGTGATCTGAGGAAGTGCTGTGTGGATGGCATGAGGGATAATAAGCTTGGCTACACGTGTGAACGGCGAGCCACGTACATCGTCGATGGACATGACTGTGCCCAGGCCTTCCTGCATTGCTGCCATGACGTGGAGGCTCACAGTATGGAGGCTGGAGAGGAAGAGATGATTCTGGCTCGCAGTACGTATCTTAAAATCGTTCAATCGTTCCTCTGATTTCTTGGCTCAAGACAATTCTTATGCACCCTAGGACATCATTTTCTGTCATAAACATTTTGAATTTCTTCGAATAACCTACTCCTCCTAGACCGTTTGTGCAATTTTCCTGAAAATCGAACCATATTATCTTCAAACCATGTTGACTAAAAAACATGGAAATCAATTATCAATCAATCAATCACTAAAACGGTTTCCAAATAACTTGCAAACAAATTTATCAAAGAGCTCGCCAAAGTGGACGTGAGGCTATATCTCTACATGCTTTAGCATATTCAGACCAAACTTGGTTTGTGTTATGAAAGCTATGATCTGAGATCAGATGCACAGTTTCAGTACAGTGCCATCTTGTGGTCAGGAGATATGAAAAATATTTTTGCTATTTTTGCTTATAACTTCTGAACAGTTTGGCCAAAAATCACTGATCTCTTTACATTCAGAGTAGCATGCCAAGTTGAATGGATTCCCAATTCCCAATGGCCGTGTCGGCCATTCTGGACATCGACCATTTTGAATTTTGATAAAAAAAATAACACAAAAATTTTATATTTTACAAATGCATTGGCGTATCGTTATGAAACTTAGTATATGTCTTTGGCACCAAGACCTGAAGTTACTCAAAAAGTTTCTTCTTACCATGCTAATAACCTTTGATTATTTTTGCTTATTGTCATAAGACTTGTCCTGATAGATTCCTTGGATCATTTTAGCAAGTATTGCTTTAATTTGTTTGCCTAGAAGCAAAATTATGTGACAGTGAAATGGATGTAGTGGATATCGGGTGCAATGAGAATATTATAGAGAATATATTTTTTATTATGTATTATTAAATATTTCAATTTTAAGTATTTATTTAATACAAAAATAAAATTTAACCTAGTTGCCTCCAAACAACATGCCTAAGAAGGACCATCCAAACATTATATTTCAAGGTGT
Source organism: Spinibarbus caldwelli (assembly GCA_039654775.1). Classification (NCBI taxonomy): domain Eukaryota; kingdom Metazoa; phylum Chordata; class Actinopteri; order Cypriniformes; family Cyprinidae; genus Spinibarbus; species Spinibarbus caldwelli. Next base: position 36,683,035 of record CM077225.1, on the reverse strand, counting down.
TCTTTTTGATGTTAATAGTGAGATCCATTTCATGCACAGAAATAGATTCTGTGCATTTTTGAACATTGCTTTCTTAATGTATACAATAAAGAATTTGCAGATTTCCTAAAGAAACACTTTTCAGTGGATTTTTGTATCATTATTCTTATTCTTAATATGCTAAAAAGGAAAGAAAATGAAAAAATAAAAAGTGAACAATTCAAAAGAGTTGTTTGAGTTCATTGCAAACAGATCAGGTGAAATTCTTTCTTCTTTTTTGGTTAACCTGGACAGGTGAGGATAGCGACTATTATGAGAGTTTTGATGAAATCACATCACGTACACAATTCCCTGAGAGCTGGCTTTGGGCAGAGGAAATTCTTCCTGTCTGCCCAGATAAAAATAAGTTTTGGTGAGTATGAGACTATTGTATTGTATTGTATTTAGAGCTGAGTTAAAGTGATTTTCAAACAGCAGAAGTGACTGGATGTGGTTTTTAATTACTAGCTATTGTTCTCAACAGTGAAGCAAATGAGATTGAGATTGCGTTAAAAAAACCAGTGAAAAGTGAGTAAGTGAGTGAGTGAGTGAGTGAGTGAGAAAGGGAGGGAGTGAGGGCAGTCGTGGCCTAATGGATAGAGAGTCGGGCTTGTAACCCAAAGGTTCGAAAGGTTCGAATCTCAGGTCCGGCAGGAATTGTTGGTGGGGGGAGTGAATAACCAGTGCTCTCTCCACCTTCAATACCACGACTGAGGTGAGACCCTGGAGCAAGGCCCCAACTGCCCACTGCTTCGTGTGTGTGTGTGTGTGTGTGTGTGTGTGTGTGTGTGTGTGCGTGTGTGTGCGTGTGCGCACGTGCGCACTTGGATGGGTTGAATGCAGAGCACAAATTCCGAGTATGGGTCACCATACTTGGCCACACTTCACTTTTTATTTTCTCCCATCTCAGTGGAACAACGTCAGTCACAAGAGACAGAATCTACCTAAAAGAATCAATCACTACTTGGCAAATCTTTGCTGTCAGTCTGTCAAAAACTCATGGTACATATGTTTTAACGAAGTACACTTATATATTGCACTCTTTCACCTTGTTTTAAACCTACAGCATTATGTTAAAGTTACTGACTATTTCTCCAAAGGCATCTGTGTGGCGGATCCATACGAGATGATCGTTTATAAGAGGTTCTTCATTGAGCTGAAGGTGCCATACTCAGCTATTCGCAACGAACAACTGCAAATCAGGGCCGTCCTTCACAACTACACCAAGAAGAAAATTAGGGTAAACAATCCCACTGTTTTAATCACACACTGTCCAAGTTGACACTTTTACGTGGTTGTTTGCCAGTAAAGCCAGCACTTTCGATGATCCAGTCGCTAAATTTTCCAAAATGTGTTTTTTTTTTTTTTTTTTTTTTTGAGATTTGCAATTACCTGTTGGTCTCTCCATCAGGCACGGCTGGAGTTCATGGAGACAGAACATATTTGCAGCTCCGCCAGCAAAAAGGGCACCTACCAAACTGAAGTGGAGGTCGAGTCCATGTCCTCCAGGTCAGTCCCACATGTGATTATTCCTCTGGATTTGGGCAGTCACTGGATTGAGGTGAAGGCAGCAGCGTATGACTCTGTCTACAGTGATGGAGTGAGGAAGATCTTGAAGGTGGTGGTGAGTATAAAGTTCCCTTTTGCCCACTGATGAAATAACAGAAATGATTGCATTGTTTGGCATAAATGCATAAACATTCATAACAAAAGCTAAACTTCTTTATATTGAAAAAAAATAAATAAATAAAATAAAGATAGGTCAAAAAGGTCCCATCACAAAAAAGTGGATGAAAAAGTAATCTGAATCCACTTTTAAGGTACAGAAAGAAAATATGGAATGCAAGGTGTGACTTGCCTAATTTTGTGGACAAAAATAATTTTTCTGGCATGAAATGTTAATCTTTTTAATGCTTTTTGCACACAGAAAGACAAATGCCAGTTGCACTAGGTCTGCCAAAATGTAAAGTTGTCACATCATTTTATGCACGAAAAACTAAACCACAAACTGATTTTGTAAAGTTCTATTTTAACTTTAGGTTGAGTTTTTAAAGTGCCCCTATTATGGATTATGAAAGGTTCATATTATGGTTTTGGGAGTCCCCAACAACAGGTTGACATGCATGCAAGGTCAAAAAACACTTTCATTGTCTTATAATATGCATTTATTTTTACTTTATTTGATCAACGAATCCAAAACGATTCGCTCAATGATTCATTTTTCCAAACCCCTCCTTTACGTGATGCTAATCTGCAGTGATTGGTCCAGTCTGTTGTGATTGGTCTAAGTTACTGCGTGTAGTGCATGTCGGAAACGGAACGCCCATCACCATTACTTAGACCACAGCTTGGTGGTAAACACCCAAACATCCATGTTATATGCGTTAGCCCAATGCAGAAACATTGATAAATCACTGCAGTTTGTACACCAACTTGTTGCTCTGTTCTTTATCATAACTCCAAGTAATAACAATGACAAACATTCACTATTCATCGACACATTTCTAGACAATTGCGAGTGAACAGATATTGTTGTTAGCCAGTTAGCCAGAGACCTACAAGCTGCGCAGAGCGAACACAACACACACAACTAAATATATATTTTGCATGCTACAGAGAACATGATGGCAACAATTTTTAATCATACTCACAGGTTGTGATTCAGAGGAGGAAGAAGGTGGTCCAAATAAACTGGGTACTGATCCTTCCTTCAAATAACAACCGGCCTGCGAATATCGTGTTGTAAAAATTTAGGTTGCTGTAGCAGTCATCAGTAAAATGACAGGGACACAACACAAGGTTGGGGCTATACTGCTGTGAAAATGAACTTTAACCATTGATTCTTCACAGCCTGGTCCTTTGGCAGTGAAAAAAAAAAAAAAAAATGGATTTACCCTCACAGTGCAGAGCACATCGTCTTCTCGACATGATGCTATCCACAGGAATCCTCTACAGTGTTTGAGTGAGGAGGGGTTCAAGTTTTCACGGGAATGTCAACATGAAACAGCTAAAGATTAGTTTTAAAAATTACTCGTTTACATGGCGCAGAGTCGACTCTTTCTTTTGAAAGACATTAACTTTATTCACGGAGCACTTTCAGAATTAAAACTTTGCAGGATGTTTTCATTCACTTAGAGCTGTGTTACACACTGCATGAAAGGTAATTTTCAAAAATCCATAATAAAAATCCAAATTAGCCTATAATGCTGACCTTGTCAAATAAATTACTATATATAAAAAAGTTAATTTAATTCCAAAGTTAATTCCATTTTTGTACACATAATGCTGAATGCATTCACAAAAACACACACAAAACACAAAATCAAAATTACACACACAATTATGTGTGTGTATACATACATATATATATATATATATATATATATATAGTATATCATTTTTTTTTTTATGTATGTTTGGTGGTAATGTATGAAGAATGTGAAGTAAGAATCAAACTGTGTATTGTTTTGTTTTGGATAAACTGCTAAAAATCTTGACAACCATTCATTTACCATAATTATAGAAGTTAGATTTCATTATATAATTGAAATACACTAATCAAATCTCTCTGTTTCAGTCCGAGGGTGTGCTCACTAAGGTACAGGAGGCAAATGTTGAGCTCAATCCTGCTAAAATGGGTAAGAGTTCGAAATAAAATAATTTCTCCAGAATACAGAATATCCAAAAACAACATACTGTATACATACCAAATCAACCTGAACCTGTACGACAGGTGGAGTACAAGAAGTGTCTGTCAGGAGCAACAAACCAGACACTCAGGTTCCCAATACACCCGCTAACACATACATCTCAGTGACCAGTAAGAAGAAATCACTATAGTCATTTATTCTGTTTGGCCATTCTTTTATCCGGTCCTAACCGCTGTCTGTTACTCAAGGTCAGGAGTTCAGTAAGTTAATTGAGCAGGCCATCAGTGGAGACTTCATGGGGCAGTTTATTGTTGAGCCTCGTGGTAATGGAGAGGAGAACATGATCTATATGACCCTACCTCTCATTGCCACTCATTATCTGGACAGCACCAATCAATGGGAGACTGTTGGCATGGAGCGCCGTAATGAAGCCGTTAACCATATCAGCAAAGGTCAGCTGATCCCTCAGAAACACAGTATTTTCTGTTATAATGACTGTGTTGATGGGACAAATGCTATAAAATCATATGTTGTTTACTGTATTGTTCTTGTCAAGGTTATCAGCGACAGCAAACTTTCCGTAAACCAGATGGGTCCTTTGCTGCCTTGATGAACACGCCTAGCAGCACATGGTGACAGACATTTCTAAAGAGATGCGGTCACATTAGCAAACTTTTGTGGGCAAAAAAAGGTCTATAGATCTAATGCAGGGTAGGCAACATTTTGAATTTAATGTGAATGAAAACGAGGCTCCAAGGGACAGACTTAAGGCCCGTTCCCACTAAGGACAATAACTATATAATGACTAAGATATAGTTTTAAAAATAGTTCTAACTTTAAAAGAATATCAAAGTCCACACCACAACTGTAATGCTACAGATGAACAATATCGTTAGTTTCCCTTTCTGAGCATTTTTTTTTTCAGCTGATGAACGATAAAACACACAGCTAACAGAATCCAACTGGCTTTTAAGTGGCAAATGACAAAACTGCAGCACATGCTAATAATAAAAAGAACTTTATCATCAGTTGGTGTGGACTCTAACAATTGTTATAGTCATTTTTATAGTTATCATTCTTGTTGTGAATGGCCTTTAGTCTTTAAATGGTACGCACTAAATACCATTTGTAATTTTCACAACTTGCATAACTGTTTGGTGAATGAGTTTTTATCGGCTGAAAGCTTTTTTCAACAGCTGAATGGTATTCACTATACTGTTAAAGAACATAATCTATTGAATGCACTGTATTTTTGTGCCTTTTAATTCCTGTTTAAAATGAAATGTGTCTGTAATAACTAGGTCTATAGTCAATACTTTTTGAATGGATATCATTTTATAAATCGACCATGTTTGCCATTAAACATTTGTTTTGGATTTATCTATTTTAGAGTTGCATCAAATTTGCGTTTTTATAATTGATGTCACTGATAATTTGCAACAGGTACAGTTTACGTACTTCTCATTCATTTCTGTGGTATCAGCAAAGGGCGACTAACTGTAGCAACTAGGGGTGGGCGGATCGATCCTAATATCGATAGTATTGATACCAACGTTGGTATCGGTATCGGATCGATACTAGCCTGATTAGTTCGATACATTAGGTTAATTTTCTCTCCTCTACACTTAATATATTGCTTAATACGTTCAACAAAGAATATACATGTCTGCGTGTTTATATACCGCTCTTTTCACGTCTCGTATGCAAACATTACTGCTCCTCCCCTGCTTTAGTGTTTTGTTGTTATGCCATCACGTGACTCAGCGGCTCCAAGCGCAAGCGGATATTATTGGCTGCAGCGACAGATGGAACGGTAGAAATTCGCTACTGTGGCAACAGCACCAAACTTATTCACCTTTTTCAATGTGGAAATAAGCTTTTTTCATAGACTGAATGTGAGAGACTTCCACTTCATTAGGCACAGTAGGGAAATCATGAGGAAAAATAACAGTGCAATAAACGGTAAAATTGTTTGTGCTATCCACCGTGTGCGTTTATAATTAAGACAATACATTAAAATAATATGGTAAGAAACACAGGTTTGCAATACCAAGCAAGCAGCAAAACGAGCTGTTTTGTACAGTTAAAAATTGCTGGAAGCGGATGGGACTGGAAGCCAAAAATTTGGCCTTTTTATACAGTATTACTGTCTTCAACCATTAAGCCATGTTGTTGTTTTTTTTTTTTTTGTTGTTGTTGTTTTTTTTCTTTATAAAGGTTTTCTATCAGAGGAAAACACTTAACATGCATGCATTTTGCGTTCATATCCTGGGCTGCTTGGCTGCATATAGTTTGCATCATCAGTATACTGAGTTGGCCTTTCAGTATTACTTTCTTAATGCATTAGGCCACGTTAAGTATTTTTTATTTGTTTTCTTTATAACTCTTTTCTACGCTATGGGAGGAAAATACTTAACACAAAACTTTATGCATTGCTTTCATATTCTGGGCTCCTCTGCTTGCAAACTCCTTTCAGAAAGGCAAATAATATCCACGTAGCTTAAAGGTGAATGTAATATTTTAGTCATATCAACATAAATTATTGTTAATTTTCAAAGTGTAATTGGTCATTTAATGTATGTTATTAAAAACGAAAAAATATCGGTATCAGTATCGGCGATACTGGCCCTGTATTTACTTGGTCTTGGATCGATACCAAAATTTGCAGTATGGCACAGCCCTAGTAGCAACTCTTAACAAAAAAATTAAATGACGTCAAGGCTGCAATGTGACTGGCTATCAAGGCACACGTGATCCAAGTTGACCGTTGACGCTTTCTCCAATGATTCAACCGCGGACCCTCGTATCTCCCAAGACAATCTCTGGTTTAGATATGTATAAAACGCAGCTCAAACAGATGCCATTTCCAAATAAACAAAACCAAAAAAAAAAACAGCATTTTTTTTTTTTTTTGTCAAAATCGCGTAACAGGCTTGAAGCCGCGTGTGGAAATCTTTCGCCCTCACGCCAAACACACCAGTGTCTAGGTTCCTATTGAAATGACTAGATTTGCCCGCGAAAATTCGCTGAATGTGACCGCACCTTGAGAAAGATCCCTACCTTATTTATCTGCTTAATGAGTTACACATTGTTTCTGACGCTTACCTTCTCTTCCCGTTCCTTTTTGTTCGTTAAAGGCTGACAGCATATGTAGCTAAAGTGTTCGCGATGGCCAGTGACCTGATTGTCATAGAGGAGCACGTGATCTGCAGCGCGCTCACGTGGCTGGCCACAGAAAAACAGCTGCCAGGCGGCACGTTTAAAGAAGACGCGCCTGTTATACATGAAGAGATGCTGGTAAGCCACTGTAGGATTTGGTGGACGGATTATTTTCATGTCATGAGATGATTTTTCTGTTAATAACGCTGTTTTTATATCCGTTATTAATTCTCTACAGCCACTTTCAAAAAAATAAAATAAAATAATATATATATATATATATATATATATATATATATATATATATATATATATATATATTAACAACACTATTATAATACTACTACTACTAATTTAATAATAATTACTAACATTGTATGTACTACAACTACTACTAATAAATCTTAAAAGACTTATTTTCTTATTAATTCAGATATTGTTAAATGTTTATTGTGAAATTGTTTTCACAGAAGATTCATTCAAGCTATAAATTTGTCAAATTATGCAAAAGGTAATATATTATTTAGGACAAAATAGTTGGTCATTTTGTCCTACAAATTATTTTGGGGGGGGGGGTATAAATGTTAAATAAATGTTAAATAAAAAGAATATATAATGTATAATAATATATAAAGATATAAATGTTAAATAAAAATAATCACAAAATTCTACTATGATTATTGCACGTCCACTGCTGAATGAATTAGTAGACAAATTGAATAAAAGTGCATTCAAAGGGCCAAACGTGCCAGTAGTTGAAGAAACACCCAATCATTTATGAAAATTTATTTAAATAGATAATAAATAGTTTTGAGAAACTGGAAGACATCAAGGCCAATATGCTGTTAAAGAAGTCCTGTAGTAGAGTTTTACTAACAATTGTTATTCAGTTGTTTGGTGTCTCATTTATGTTCATATATTAGTCTTGTTTATTTGAGTATATGTGAATTCCAGGGTGACATACGTGGGAAAGATGATGATGCCTCTCTGACTGCATTCGTCCTGATTGCCATGCAAGAGGGAAGCAAGATCTGTGCTGGATCTGTAAGTGTGATTCCTGCAAACAGCGCAGTGATACGTCACCTTCGTCTCAAGCACGTCTCACTCAGTCTCTCTCTCAATACTAGAATCTACAGAACAGTATGAAAAGAGCCACAGATTACCTGCTACTGAGAGTTCACAGTTTGACCAGCACTTATGCTGTCGCTATGACTTCTTACGCTTTGGCTCATGCTGGAAAACTCAATAAAGACATCTTGAGGAGTCATTCTACCCAGAACGAGGGTCAGTAACATTACAGTCAGCTCAACAACAGCGACATAAGTATGTAGTAAAAAATATCGCCTGATTAACATGTAAAAACCAAACACAGTTAACTTCCTTCATCTGTGTGTCATTTGTGTTGTTGTAATCAGGTGGGAACAGTTTGTGGTTTGAGTCGTAAGGGAAGAAAACTGAAACTAATACTACAATTCAAAAACATGCAAAATATTCTGCAATACCAACCTGTAATGTATCACACTAGATCCTCTAAAAGTAATCTTCTTAATATTCCTAGCAGATTTATTATTGTTAACTATATCTAAATTGTTAATTGAAATAAAGCTGAAATAAAATGAAATAAAAATGTAAACTTAGTTCCGGTAATTGTCAAGGCAGTTTTTCGCATTTTCGTTTAGTTTAACTTGAAGCAACAAAATTAAAATAAACTGAATAAAATGTAGTGGAAATAAAATAAATAAAAACTAAAACTGAAATTGAAATAAAAAGAAAATGTGCATAAATAGTAATATTAAGCAAAAACTAATAAAAATGACTAAAGCACAACAAAATTAGTAACATTTAATAACATTTAATAAAAATGATAATATAAAAATAATACAAAAATAACACTGGTTTCTAGAAAAAAGAAGAAAATTTTTTTTTTTTTTAAAACAGAAATGTACATATGTATGATTTCATTTGTTTGTTTGTTTATTTATACAAAGCTTATAATAAGTGCTTTGAACAACTTTGTAGTTTATTTATTTATTTTTATCTTTGCATATTGTGTGTGTGTGTATGTGTGTGTGTGTGTGTGTGTTTGTTGTTTTTCATGCAACACAACTCCTTGTTCAAGCTCTTGTTCTGTCCAGACTTGACTATTACAATGCTCTCTTGGCAGGTCTTCCAGCCAATTCCATCAAACCTCTACAATTAATCCAAAATGCCGCTGCAAGATTAATCTTTAATGAGCCGAAAAGAACGCATGTCACACCTCTGTTCATCAGTTTGCACTGGATACCAATAGCTGCTCGCATAAAATTCAAGGCATTAATGTTTGCCTACAAAACCACCTTTGGCTCTGCACCCCTTTACCTAAATACAGTACTTCAGACCTATGTGCCCTCTAGAACCTTTTGTTCTGCAAGTGAACGCCGCATTATTGTGCCATCCCAAAGAGGCACAAAATCACTTTTACAGACTTTTTCATTAACTGTTCCCACCTGGTGGAATGACCTGCCCAACTCAATCCGAGCAGCTGAATCCTTATCCATCTTCAAGAAACGTCTTAAAACTCATCTCTTCCATCTTTATTTGACCCTCTAACTCTAGCATTCTCTTATCTAATTCTATTTTATCTATCTGCCTTCTTTAAAAAAAAAAAAAAAAAAAAAAAAACACACTTGACCCTCTATCAATTGTATAATTATTCTCTAACTGCTAGCTTTTCTTGAAAAAACTAACACTAGCTTTCTTCTCTATATTCTATCTAATTGTTTTCTTTAAAAAAATAAATAAATAAATAAATAAATACCTTGCTACGTATACTGCGTTAGGCTAACCGAGACTTGTCATTGCGCTTGCATGTTGTTGCTCTTTTGTTGGTTTTGATTGCTTCTATTGTCCTCATTTGTAAGTCGCTTTGGATAAAAGCGTCTGCTAAATGACTAAATGTAAATGTAAATGTTTTTTTCTCCTGCTAGGTTGCCATTATAAATAAGATAATGCTCTTTATTGATTTGCTTGTATGAATAAAGGTAAACACACAACATAAAAAATAATTAATAAATAAATCAATCAATCAATCAGTCAATAAAATGAATAAATTTCCCCCCAAATACAACAAAACTTTGATTATTTATTTGTTTGTTTGGTTAAAATATGCAGTAGTGACATCAAAACAAAGATAGCCCTGTACTCATGTTATCTTTTTCCATAAACAGCGGGTGCGTTCTGGAGGGTTCCTGGAGCACATCAGCACTCTCTAGAGGCCACAGGTTATGCACTTCTTGCTCTGGTGAAAGCAAAGGATTTCCAGAGCGCCGGAGCAGCAGTGCGCTGGCTGAGAGCACAGAGAGCGTCATACGGAGGCCATGGAAGCACACAGGTGAAGACCATTAACCCTTCATTAGCTTTGGATATGAATCGTTCTCCTGACTGCTATAGTTTGGTGAGGATGGTCTAATACACTGGTGCATTTACTTAATCATAAACAAATAAATATCATCTGCTCTTCCTAGGCGAGCATCATCGTTTTCCAGGCCGTAGCTGAATATCGCATGGAAGCGAAAAAGCAGGACGTGAATCTGAACGTTGAACTCTCTGTGGAGGGAAGAAAAACTCACAACAAATGGACTTTCACTAGTTCCAACAAGCATGTGACGCGTTCAGACAAGGTGAAAGAGCAAATGAATATTTGCATGCTAAATATTGTGCATTTCACATAATGTCAAATATAATTCAACTAAGTCAATTGTTTCACGTCAGGTCAAACTGACACAGAAATTCAATGTCACTGCTCATGGGAATGGACTGGCCACTCTCTCGGTGAACACTCACCACTTCAGTGGATATTACAAATATCATTTAAAATACATTTTACAATAAAATGAATGAATGTAAATGAATTTAATTCTATCTATCTGTCCTCTCAGGTGTTTTCTCTGTATTATGCTCTGCCTGAAGAGAGAGAAAATGATTGTAATGCATTTGATCTCAGTGTGCAGATGAAGAAAGAGAATGACGGTAGGATTCAAAAGGAAAATGTAACGGTTTCACGGTTTCCACAAAAATATTCAGCAGCACAATTGTTTTCAACATTGACAATAATCAGAATTGTTTCTTGAGCAGCAAATCAGCATATTAGGCTACTGTAGAATGATTTATTTCAAAAACATGAAAAAATCTTAGCGACCCCAAACTTTTTCTTATATATATATTTGTCCATAGGAACCTCAGTAATTAGTAATGATTAATATCGTTATATCTTTCTGCATGCAGTGTCTCATCCAGGTGCCATTGAAAGTTACCTGCTCACCATTGAAACCTAGTGAGTATAAAACTAATTTCAGTTTAGTTCATCCAAATGTCAGTTAGTCGCATCTTCAGCTGGATGTGGGAATGTATTGATGATATATTAGATTGTACTGCATCTCATATGTTGTTTTAATCCATCTGTGCAGTTTCAAGAGCTCAGAGAGAGATGCTGCCATGACTGTTGTGGATGTTGGTCTGCTGACAGGGTTTAAGGTGGATGAAAATGATCTTTCAAAGGTAAAATGCTCAGTGACTGTAAAAAGTTGACAACATACACAACACCTGAAAGTTATTGGTCTGCAACTTTTTATGTTGTATACGATTCTTGGTTTTGATCATTATGGATTTTGTATTTTCATGGTCTGATCTATTTCCATCAGTTATCTAAAGGGAAAGAAAAGTACATTGATAGATTTGAGATGAACACGGAGCTTTCTGAGCGTGGATCACTAATCATCTTCTTAAATAAGGTACGCTAGCTCACTATTTAGTGCACCATTCATGTAGCTGAGAATTTCAAATGCTTGATCACCAAACCTTTAAGGAACTCATAAAACCAGACAAACAAACAATATTTGAAATTGCTATGTAAATAAACACATAGCCAGGATTCAATGAGCATGGTCTGTAAATGTATCATATCATTAACAACATAACTGAATTTTAAATCAGTACACATTCTTTAATTTCTGTGATTTAATTTCTAAATTTTACAAAGTAAGATCTGTTAAGGACCAGCTCAATAAGATCCTTCAAGAAAATGTTTAAAAGTATTTATTATGTGAAAATTTAAAACATTTGTGTAACTTTAATCTACTTTGTTTGGTTCTGTTTTGTATTATTTATACATAGTATGTTTAATTTATCTTTAAAATTAGTATTTGTATTCAAATACTTGGATTTTGTAACTATAAATGTAATTCATTTCAGTTTCTCAAAGTCCTCAGAGGTAAAAAAAGACTTAATTTTTAATGAACTTACAATGTTCAATGTAAATTCATAGTGATTGTGCATGTCTCGATAGGTTTCTCATAAAGAGAGGGAAAGGATTGCCTTCAGAACGCACAAGATCAATGAAGTGGGAATGCTGCAGCCTGCTGGAGTCACTGTGTATGAGTACAATGCTCCAGGTGTGCGATGGTCAAGAAAACAGGCTGTTTTAACAGCGTGCAATGAAAATCTTAAATGAAATGAAATGCTTAATCTAACACACACATTTCCACAGATGATCGCTGTGTGAAGTTTTACCATCCTCATAAGAAAGACGGAGCACTTAATAGACTCTGCCACGAGGACCTGTGCCAGTGTGCTGAAGGTACGCACACCTATAAACTGAATAAAAATTGCTGACGTTTTTAAAGAAATTAATACTTTTATTTAGTGAGGATGCATTAAACTGATCAAAAAGGTGACAATAAAGATGTTTATAATGTTACATTTCAAACAAATGCTGTTCTTTTGACCTTTCTATTCGGCAGCACAACTGTTTTCAACATTAATAATAATAAATATTTTTTGAGCAGCAAATCAGCATATTAGAATGATTTCTGAAGGATCATGTGACACGGAAGACTGGAGTAATGATGCTGAAAATTCAGCTTTGATCACAGAAATAAATTACATTGTAAAATATATTCACATAGAAAACAGTCATTTTAAATTGTAATAATATTTCACAATATTACCATTTTACGCTAATCTTCATACTGTTCAAGTTATTTTTGTGTGACTTGTGTCTGTATTTGCAGAGAACTGCAGTCTCCAAAAGAAGCATCACATTAAGGAGTCTCAGCGTGTGTATAAGGCCTGTGCGCCTGGAGTTGAGTATGGTAAACACGCCGCTGTCTGCTTGTGTAAACGTGTGTGTCTGTGTGAATTCTTAGAGCTGCGATTCATATGCTGTAACTCGCTTCTTTGTAGTTTATAAGACCAGATTGGTGGGAATGGAGCTTTCACTGCAAGCAGACATCTACAACATGACCATTGAACAAGTGCTGAAAGAAGGTAAGAGCACATCCTGTCAAGCAAAAGTGCTTTGTAATATCAACATTGACCTTTGTGGTGTTTGGAAATATTCAGTAGTCATGAATTTGCAAAAGTTCAAAAGTTTGGGCTCAGTAAGATTTTTTAAAATTAGTCTCCTGTGCTCACCAATACAACATTGATAAAAAAAATACAGTAAATATTATTAGAGCTTAAAATGGCTGTTTTCTATGTTTTCTATTTTAAAATGTCATTTATTGCTGTGATCAAAGCTGAATTTTCATCACTGCATCATTACTCCAGTCTTCGGTGTTACATGATCCTTCAGAAATCATCCTAATTGACTGCTCAAGAAACATTTATGATAATTATCAATGTTGAGAACAGTTGCCGACTAATTTTGTGGAAACCGTGATAAATTTTATTTTCAGGATTCTTTGGTGAACAGAAAGTTCAAAAGAACAGCATTTATTTGAAACAGACTTCTGTAACATTTTAAATGTCTTAACTGTCATTTTTGATCAATTTAATGTGTTCATGATTATTAAAAGTATAATTTCTTTCAGCAACAAAAAAGTCTTATTGACCCTAAACTTTTGAATGGTAGTGTATGCAGTTCTGAAAGTATGAATATGTCAGTATGAGGAATGAATAAACATGAATTTGAAGTTTTATAGTAAATCATTCTTCTCTACACTTTAAAAATATTTGATCTGTTGTTGTTGGTAATTGTTAAAATTAGCATCTATAATTTTGTATTTATAGTCATTTACATTACATTTACATTTACACATTTAGCAGACAATTTTATCCAAAGCAACTTACAAATGAGGACAATAGAAGCAATCAAAACCAACAAAAGAGCAACAACATGCAAGCACTATGACAAGTCTCGGTTAGCCTAACGCAGTACACGTAGCAAGGTGTTTTTACTTTTTTATTTTTTATTATTATTATTATTATTATTTTAAGAAGTGAAGTAGATAGAATATAGAAGAAAGAAACAGAGTTTTTTTTTTTTTTTTTTTTTTTTTAAGACAAGTAGAGAATAGAAAAAAAAAGTCATAGAATGTAATGCAAAATGGTTTGGGAAGTACTGCATTTAAAAAAAAAAACAAACAAAAAAAAAAACAAAGTACAATATTAATAGTGCAAAGACACTATTAGAACATATTTTTAATACATAACTTAATAAATCTTAAGTAAATATTGCAATGAAATGCAATGGCAAATTCTGTCAATTTGCTTTCCATATTTAAACTCTACATGCTGTTAAGGCTTGTCTTTTGACTGTCAAATACAAATACAGGTACTGAAGCAGATGTGGAAGGGAAGCTCAGGTCTTTCTTGGCTCATCCTTATTGTAGAGAGTTTCTGGACTTCCAAGAAGGCAAAACCTACCTAATCATGGGCCAAACCACATCACTTCCAAGGATTGGTGGAAGGTAGGAGCTTTATGAACATTATGAGGGCAATTTCCCATTTACATACAAGTTCAGTCACAGTCCACTAAAAACCAAAATAGGTTTATGTGATTCCTGAGCGTTCTCAACAGCTCTTGAGCGTTGAACACATGATCTTCATGTGTTTATGTGGGTTCTTTTAGACTGAGGTACAACCTGGGAGAGGAGACCTGGATTGAATACTGGCCAACACAAGAGGAGGCCCAAACCCAAGAATACAGAGACAAGTACACCGGCATCACTGCACTCGCTGACGAGCTCTTCAACTTTGGATGCACAACTTAATGATCCTGCTGTGATGACCCATGAAATCTTTAATTCAATCCCATAACGTTGCTTGATTTGTATTTTCTCTCTGGTAACACTTGTGTTAAACCTAAAGGCCTGTTCATGCCAGGGATGATAATTCTAATGACAACAATAAAGATTTATTTTTCTTCTTCTTCCAGATTCACTGCAAGAAATTATCAATGTTCATTAGCCTAAGCTTTAGTAGGTAGACCAGGGCTAGTTGTCACAGTTTTTACTCCAGTGAATGTTTTTCAAAGTAAGTAAAGTAAGGTTTATTATTTAGTGAAGTCTTGGCTACAAAATTCTCAGGACTAGGTAGATACTTACAAATTGTTGTGTGTTACTGATAACAAATGATAAAATTACCAAAATTGTAGTTAGTAACATAACCTGGATTACACATTTTAGGTAATGTAGTCTGACTATTTTTAGATTGCTTTCCGATTACTTTTGACCTAAAATTAATTTTTCACATAGACTTGAATAGGATTATTGTGCAACAAATTCATAAGCGAGGGAGAGAGGAAATGTATTACCTTTTTAATATCAATTTCACGAAATGCATTAAAGATTTCATGTGTGGGTTAAATGACATGAATTTGTGCAGTTTGATGTGTTTTGAAGACAAAGATCTTCCAAAGACATTGCAATGCATGGTTAAATGATTGAGTGATAATTCAAATACTAATTAAAATGTGTCCGTTTTCTGTGCAACCGTAGCTAGTGGATGGTGTATGCAATTACATAAAAACTGGAAGACTGTCCAAATGTAAGTGGGTTCATTTAGAAAGGAAATTTTAAAAGAAGAAGAAGGAAAGAATTGGCCTGAATCAATAAAATTTTAAATGATTCATTGCCTTTGTGTGAATAATATGTAATTCATAAAAAACTAACTGTAATCTGAATATGAGCATTTCAAAACATAATACAATCTGATTAGAAGTAGTATTTTTTTTTTTTTGGAAGCTGATTACATAATCTAGATTACATGTAATTAGTTGCTACCCAGCACTGAAAATGCTGCTGAACATTGCTACTGTTATCGCTCAGGAAATAAAACAGTTCATTTTTTGAAGAGTATGTGCACTGAATTTGCAAAACAAAACAACAACAACAAAATGTGTTTTTGTGCTGTAATCTGACATACAAAAACTGCTAGAGTAAATTTTTTTAACGTACTTTAACGTGACTCTGTCTATTTACACTTTTCATTATCATTTTAAAGTTAATTCAGCTGAGCTTTGAATGTGTTAAGATCACTTGTTTTCAATTTTCACATCATTGCAAAACACCGGCTCAATGGGTGATTGTGAAAAACAGAGTGACTGCATCAACTTTCAGAGCCTTAAATGGAAAAATGACGCGAGATCAAACTACTCTGTATTATAATCATTATTGTAGATCAGGGCGCTGACGGTCGATGAATCCGGTTGTGTTACAGCCACCTACAGCAACTCGATCGATTGAGAAATTGTGGTCTTTAACTTCAGGTTCACTATGAGTTTGCATACGCCGAAAGAAAACAACAAATTCTAAAGCTGGGTGTTGGATTGGCGCCAATGTCATTACGAAAAAGAAGTTTATTCAAGTGTGCTATTAGTATACTTCTTTTAAACTAAAAATAGGAAAGTATACTTTCAGTCTACTTTTTATATACTTCTCAGAAAAGTACTTCGTGTACTTCTCAGAAATATACTTAAAATGTCATTTAAGTATACTTGACTTATACTTAGAAAAAGTCAATTTATTTGAGCTATACTTGTGCTTCGAGAATCCATGTTTTCATTGTTATACAGTAGGGGTACAGTTCTGTACAGTTCTGTACAGAATTTCCAAAACACAAGCAAAGAAGAAATTGAAAGACAACCGATGCTTTCACACCTAATCTAACATGATCATCAGACAGAAAACAGCATCAAAACTTTGTAATGTTATGGAATAAAATGTCGGCCCTTATAGAGGTAATATTGATTGTCAAGCTTTGGGGTGTTGATTGACTCTCTACGAATCTACGTTTTGATTATCATTCTGAATCCAATTCATAGTCTTTTCAGCTTTTTGTTTAAAATGTTGTTTTATTTATTTATTTTTTTTGTTTATAAACTTACCCACATTCAAGTGTTTATAAAAAAGAATGCATGAAGCTAGAATAAAATGTTATTGTTTACAAGCAGATATCTGTCAGACTTGTGTTGTGTTTTGTGGCTCCCCATGTGCTCTCTATGCCCTTATTTGGTCTTTCTGTTCCTGTCTTCATTATTAGTTAATTCATTAGTTCTTTAGTCTCCGTCTGTGTTTAATTACTCATCACTTGTTTCAGTTCTTCCTCGTTTAATTTCCTAGTGTTCTTAAGCCCTGTGTTTCCCTGTCTCCAGCGACCGCTGTTATGGGTCATTTTATGTGCTCCGTGTCTCCTACGTTCCCTGAGTTCCAGCTATTGTATCATTAAAAGACTGTTTTGTTGAAGAATTCCTTGTCTCCTCGTTCCCTTGCTCCCAGTGAACGTGATAGAACAGCGGACCGAAACCGAAAGTAAGCGGCGCTCCCTCTCCCTGCGTTTATTTTTTTCCCCGTTTTTTGAAAAGTTTTTTGTTTTCCTTGTTTTTTCCCCGCGGCTATGGAAGTTGCCGCTCGGTTCATCGCCCTAGCTGGCGGAGATCTCGCTCTGGGGGAGTATGCGTGGGAGTTCTGCGGGCTTGCCACGGCGACGGCTTTCGATGACGCCACCATCAACTCGCTGTTCTGGCACGGGGCCAACTACCATCGCCCCGTGGACCTCCCAGACACCACCGGACTAAGCTGGAGGCACCTCCAGAGCACCCTCCAGCGCCCGCTCCTCGAAAGCACCCTCCAGTGCCCACTCGTCCTGAGTTCGCTCCAGTGTCAGCTCCAGCCCCAGAGTTCGCCCCAGTGCAGGCTCCAGCCCCTGACCAGAGTAATGTTAGAGCTGCAGATTCCCCATTAAGCCCAGGGAGGGCTCCTGATCCCCCGTTAAGCCCAGGGAGGGCTCCTGATCCCCCGTTAAGCCCAGGGAGGGCTTCTGATTCCCGGTTTAGCCCAGAGAGAGGCCTCAGAAGCAGATCCTGATCCGCCAGGGCCTCCTGAGTCTCCTGATCCGCCATGGCCACCTAAGTCCCCTGATATGCCATAGCCGCCTGAGTCCTCTGAACAAACAAAATGTGTAGAGCGGGGGGGTCACGAGGATCAGGATTAAGAACTGCTGGTTTAGAGTGACAGCTGCCAATGATATACCCTGTTTTTTTTGTTTTTTTTTTGTTTGTTTGTTTGTTTGAAGAATTCCTCTTGTCCTCGTTCCCTTGCTCCCAGTGAACGTGACAATATCATGTTCCTTCTTTCTGATGTTTTGTATGTTCAGATTTTCATATAACAAAATATATACAAATTAATAAATAGGGACATATTGTACTTAAAGTATGATGTAAAGTTCACGTAAAGAACACGAATATACTTGCAGTATAAAACTACTAAACTAGTAGTTTACTGAGACTATACTTCAAAGTGTACTAAAAATGTTACAAGTATGTAATTAGTAATCTATCAGTATACTTATAAGTTCACTTTTAGTGTAATTACAGTACAAACTAAAAACAGAGGTAAACTAGTTGTGTACTCAAAGTTTACTGCAGTTATACTTAAAGTAAACTTAAAAGTGTACTTTTATGTACTAGAAAGTGGGCCAGTTTAGTCC
The DNA here is from genome assembly GCA_039654775.1 of Spinibarbus caldwelli. Taxonomy (NCBI): domain Eukaryota; kingdom Metazoa; phylum Chordata; class Actinopteri; order Cypriniformes; family Cyprinidae; genus Spinibarbus; species Spinibarbus caldwelli. Next base: position 36,664,463 of record CM077225.1, on the reverse strand, counting down.
CAAGGAGTATTGAAATAGTACTCTTACAAGTATACTACTAGTACACTGATATTTGTATACGTACTACATAAAGTATACTTAAATATATACTTGAACTTTACTTAAGTATACTTAATAAAATAAACTTGAGGTATGCTTCTTTTTGGTAAGGGTGGGCACAAAGCTTATTTTCACAATATAAAAAGTAATTAACTGATTGATTTATTTAATAGCACATGATTCCGTTCCAGCGTCATGCTGCTGCGACTCTCTGAACCAGAGAGAAGAGGAAAGAGATGTCACAACTTTATCGCACAGGATAGTTATCTGCTGAATCATAGCGCAGGTCCCTCCACCCATCTTACCCAATAACTGACAGCGAGGAGGAGGAGGAGGATGGTGATGATGAGGGAGGACGAATATATTGTGAACTAGCATCTGGTACTTTAGTTCAGAGCTCGTCAGGGACAGACAGGTACGATGCGCGTTGACTCGCTGTGGCTGGCGGCTGTTGTCGTTTCATTACCGCTCCTCTCTCTCTGCGACCCCCTGTGAGTATCGCAACACACACACACTAGGACTGCACCATGTAACACGTATTGTAATGTAACATGTAATTCAACACCTTCTCTGATCTAAAGCTTCGGAGTTCATTTTGTATTCAAATATAAAATTGATGCATTTCTTGGCCAAACTTTATATTTTAAATATGTATGTGAGCTTCAAATGATTACAGATCTCAACTCTTTGGGAGAAGTTCAGGCGAAACTTTCTGAATAGCTAATAAATAATAACAAATAATAAATTACAAAAAAACGATGCGCAAAATTTGAAAAAATAAAACCTTGTACTCAGACAAATGAAACAACATTTATGTGTCTTATGTGTACTAAGCTGAGCTATGTTTTGATGCAACCTCCCAACTTATCTTTTTTTTATCAAAATGTGATAGATTAGCAGACAGATTACACTTTCCCATGTGACCAACAATTCCTCAACAAATCTAAAATATCATAATCAGATATTATCAAAATATTAATCTGACAGAGGTGACAGACATGACACATCTGAAGGTGTTGACGGAAACCTGAATTTGTAGTCATTTTAACTATCAAACAAGCAATTACTGTATATCAATCCACAAAAGCAACATATGCTGTCATGTCACATATTTAGTACATTAACCGACAAATTAAACACTATTTTATATTTAATCTAAATAAAAATGACTTGAAACCACAAAAAATATGATGACTTCACATTGAATGTAAACTCCATTCACCATTATGGTGACTTCAAATGAAACAAATGTTAGATTAAAACCACTGTTAATTCTCAATAAGAAATTCTATAGGCATCTGACAGAAAATCAGTCTGGTTAATAATAAGTGAAGTTGGTAATACTGTTTGTGGAGTTGTTTAATCCTCCTCTGCTGAGATCTTCAGAGATTTAATGTTTTTTATCTTCGGTTGATTTCATCTGAGGCCGTGGCTGAAGTCAGTTGTAGTTCTTGAGTTTCTGTTTTGTCTCCTTTTTTTGCTGTTCTCTTCTTTCCTTCAGTGATTTTGCTTGTTAACAAACTTAGACAAACTGAGAGGACTCTATAAATAATATATGAAGATTCTGTGGCTCAGATAAGGTCCAGTGTGGTTTATTTATTTGCTCTTGGCTGACATGTGGCGTTACTATGGCCTGCTTGTGGCCCAGATCTGGCAAACAGGAGCGGTCCACCCAAGTGCCATCATTCCACGCTACATGTGGGCCAGATCATCATTCCACATGTGCCAGATCTGGGCCGACATTATGCTGCTATCTGAATCTACAGAGGTGCAATGTGGCAGGGGGGTCATTTAGAGCAGTGATTTTCAATCCTGTTCTTCGGGACCCACTGCTCTGCACATTTTGGATGTCTCCCTTATCTGACACACTCATTTGAGTTTAAGCTCTTTCCTAATGAGCTGATGATCTGAATCAGGTGTAAATTAGGGAGCTGTGGGTCCCTAGGAACAAGTTTGAAAACCACTGATTTAGAGGAGCGGTTCTTAATCCCGATCCTAGCGAGCCCCCGCTCTGCATATTTTGCATGTCTCTCTTTTTTAACACACCTGATTTAGATAACCAGCTCGTTAGAAGAGAGCTCCATGAATGAACTGTGTTCCGATTGACATATTCCCTACATAGTGTTCACTGTTCTGGAAATCGGCTGAAGTTTACTTCATTTAAGAACACAGATTTGTGCTACACCACGGTCTGCAGCGTCTCCACACACAGACAAAACTTACTCCAGAAGTGTGAACGGTTATTTAACCGTAATCTTGAGATTTGCATAGAAGTCACGTCTCACACACTTTAATACCCTTTGAATGGAACATATACGCTTCTTTCGAACTGGAATCATGGCAGAATATTCTGTAATGTCCACTTCGCAGGGCACTTATGGTCGAATGGAACAAATCCCTGAAGCGCAAAGAGAAACATACAAAACGTGTAGAGTGGGGGGTCACGAGGACCAGGATTAAGAACTGCTGGTTTTGAGTGACAGCTGCCAATGATATACCCTGTTTTTTGTTTGTTTGTTTGTTTGTTTTTACATTTTAATGAATGTCTGAAGGTGTTGACATAAAGTGGGGACACAACTTTGAAACCTTATGAAACATGCATGTCATTGAAAAAACAACCTTGCTTTGATATGAGATATTATTAAGTGTTGCCTTTGATAAAAAATAAGCTCTTTTTCATGATTAAAAAAAAAACAAAAAAACAAAAAAAACATTTTTATCCTTTTTATAGCATATGAATGATTGTTGAACCCTTCTTTGTGGACACTGTTTTAGATGTAGTGAGATGACAAGTGTCATATAATAATGATGAAATTAAACTGAAGGTGATAATTGTGTTAAATACATTGTATTATTAATCCCCCATAACATTTACAATTGAAAATATTTTTACTTTTAAACCTAATAGCAGTTATAATTGCTGGACATGTTTTGTCCCATGTCTCAAGAATCAGTGATATATATATATATATATATATATATATATATATATATATATATATATATATATATGTGGTTGTGTGTGTGTGTGTGTGTGTGTGTGCGTGTGCGTGTGTGTGCTTAACTAAGAATAAATGGATTGTAAATGAGTATATTGTAGTGTTTAAATATTTAGAAATGAATACCATTTTGATACATTTAAAATAACATTAAGTAGATATTATACCTGTATTAATATTAATGCAATATTAATGTTGTTGTAATAATTAACTGGATTAATTATTAATTAATTAATTTAATTAATAAATTCATTTATTTATATAAAAAAAGCAAAATGAAAAAAGGCAAGACTTCCAAACCAAATTGTCAAAAAGTGAGTTTTTCTCTCTAAATTAAATGAGGATAAAGGAATTAGCAAATTCTTAATCATCTCTTTTTCATCTCTTATGCAGTACTTTAAATATACTTTTTTTTTTAATATATACTTAATTTATTGTTAAATATCTATTCTAATATTACTATAAATAAGTTAAAAGTATTGTTAAACTAAGTATTATATTAATATTAATACAAAATTAATGATATGTTTATTTTAACATTAATGTAATTATATTATTTATATTGCTTGAAGGTGATGATTGTATTTTTCCAGCTGTGGAGATAATTAGCTGCATTATTTATTAATTTATAGGAAAATGGTAAAAGTTTAAGGAATTTTTTTAAAACATTACCTTAAGAAATGCAATTATTACAATTAATTACTATTAAAATCAATATATTAATAGGAATATTATAACAAAAATATTAATATATTATATACCAATATTACTGTTATGCTACAATGTATTAATTTTAACCTCAATTTATTGCCATATATCATTTATTTCGCTTGTATGTGATAATTTACTGATAATGATCATTTACTGGAGTTTAAAAAAGAAACTAGCTGCTAAGGTCTTTCCTTTAGAGCCCTGTGTGCTTTGTGCATTCGCTTTTGAGAGAAGAGATTATAGCTCTTCCAACCAAATCACTCGAAACAGAATGGAATATATTTAATTCATCTAAGTTATCTTCTTGGGCAGCACTCATTTTCAGTAAATAAATGTAGTGCTATATCTTTTGTAAAAGAGCTGTCTGTGAAATGAGACCCATTCCTCCTAAATCACTCTGTTTTGTTCAGCTACGTTCTCTCGGCGCCCAATATACTGAAGGTGGGTTCCCCAGAGAAAGTGTTTGTGGAGGCGCAGGACTATTCTGGAGCCAGTCTCAATGTTAAAATCTCAGTGAGAAGTCCTAAAGATAACAGCCGTGAAGTGGCGAGCGCGTCGGTTACTCTGACACCTGCCAAAAACTACCAGGATCTGGTCGAGATAGAGGTGAGGCGCTCCCATCACGCCAAATGCTTTTGGGTGGAGGCTGTCAAAAATGTGTAGATGTGTTTTACAGTGAAATGTAGCTGTGCTGGCACAATGAATGCTAGTTTGCTGTGTTTCAGCGTGTTTTTTTTCTCAGTTGTCTGTGTATTGTGTGTCTGTAGATACCCGGAGATGCGTTTTCCTTTGAGAAAGGAGTGCAGCAATATGCCGTCCTGCAAGCCCAGTTTCCACAGAAGCTGCTGGAGAAAAAGGTCATGGTGATCTTTCAGTCTGGACACATAGTTTTACAGACCGACAAGACCATCTACACCCCAGACAGCACAGGTGCGCTAATATTTTGTGCTCTGCATTTGTTTCCACCATAGTTCTCGCACCAAGTTGGTCTCCTAATACTTGTCTTCTCCCTGTAGTTTATTACCGGGTGTTTTCACTGAGTCCAGGCATGACACAGCCTGTGGAAAGTGGAGTCAGAGTGGAGATCTTGGTAAATGTGTCCTCCATCTGTGTATTAAAGTACAGCAAGGTCCAAAATTTGAGACCGCAAAACCTTAAAACTGCAGATTTTTGTCTCTTTTGGAGACTTTTGTACTCCACAGTATTTTATGGGTACTTCTCGTCAATGTATTTAGCTGTTTGTGTTCACGTTTCATTAATATTTCAACATCAACTTCAATGTTGGCAGACACCTGATGGCATCAGCCTTGAGAGCAAATCTGTTTATCCCGGTGCAGGAATGGTGTCAGGAACCTTCAGCCTGACGGATCCGGCCAGGTGAGAACAAGTGAACAACCTGTTTGAATACTTCAAGTGGATTGGAGATACTTAAAATTAAAACCTAATATTGCTCAGTCACTTTCCAAAAAATGCAATACAAATTATCATCCCATCTTTGTGCTTTTATTTTAAATTTTATTTCAAATGTCCTTTTGCAATGAAAAGTATGATTTAAACTAACATATACTTTAGTTAACTTGTTAACATGAAATAAAGTATGAAAAGTTATTTAAACTTACATATATTACCATTAGAAGAAGCTAATTTTGATCACACCACGTCTTTATTTTGTTCAACAATATAAATATGTAAAATGTGAATATAATATAATATAATATAATATAATATAAGCAACATTTGTTAAAAAATATGTTGTACCATTTTTGTGAAATGTATCTATTAATCTTTCAATGAAGTTGTGAAATGACAAATAATGTATTTTGTTTTGCAGTGTCCCAGCCATTTGATTTGGTAAACTCTCCGATACACACAATAATAAAATACAGTATAGTTATATAGTTTTATTATCTTAAACTGACAGTCAAAGTGCAAAATTGCTACTAACGTAACATCAATGCAAGAACAAAATGTATGCAACTTAAACTGGCTACGGAGGAGTCACAAAATAAGCAGGTTAAACTCACAGCACATGCGGTATTTACTGACTGTGAATGAAGACGTCAATCATCAGCTGCGCGCGTGAACACTGCGCTTTGCGTGAATCCCGCCGCAACCACCCTTTGCAAAATGATAAGCACACTACTATATCGCGATTTTATTTTCTATTCGATTAGTGTTCATTACAAAACTGTGGTTGGACAGATTATATTACGACGGTTCATCATTGACATTTGATATAGAGTGCAATAAAGAAGAAAAAATAATCAGTTTAAAAAGGCTATTATTCACCTCCTGTATGTGCTTTAAGTCTTCGACGTAGACCCCATTTTAATCTTTGTTTTGCGTAAATTACAGTTGATTCATGTGAAATATCCACTCCTGTGCATCCTTTGCACAATCATCAGATGATCTGTTGTCGGTGGAAAGACTGTAAAGCCGCGCGATGCGTGATATCACCACAGATGGCGGTAATGATCAAATTTAGTTTGTGATCTAGTCAGAAGAAGATGCTGCGTGCGCTGCTGCAATGCATTACAGAACGCAAAATGGAATGTAACGCCTGGTCGCGCTACATCACTACTTGCTGGAAAAAGTAGTTAGCTACAGGAAAAGCTACACTGTTTTAAAAGTAGCGTCGCTTCCATAAAGCTACTGAAAAATGTAGTTAGGCTAGTAGCGTCTCTACTTGTAGCTAGCTAATCCCCAACATTGACGGGTGCGTCTTTTTAAAGATGACGTTGCGTCTGGCAAACTCGACGTTACGTCTTTGTAAAGACGATGTGGGTCTGCTACAGACAAGGTACCACCCATGCGTTTCTGGATGCGGTCGTTACCTGGCGCTGGGTGATGGTCACGATCACTAACTCACGTGTCTGGGCATAAAGCATGCTGAGGTGGCATTCGTGGATGAGTTCGTGGATCATCTCGGAGCTGCGGACCAGGCTCCGTTACCTCAAAAGGGGTGGAGCTCCATTGCCTGCCTCGATCTGGCTCTCGTCCTGGCTGCAGCCAGGTGAGGACTACTTCATGCTGTAGTACGGGTGGTCTGAGGGTTATAGTGGTGGCAAACCATCCAGGAAACCAACCCTCGAGGGACCATCGCTCCTCTTGCACTCCACAACCAGTTGAGTGGCTGAGGGAACGTGCTGGGCCCTCTCAAAGAGTGTACCAGCGGTATCCTTCGGCACTCCTCCCGACGACCGGATGTCGATTGCTGCATCGGAGGGTGAGCCGGAGCTTTCTGGAGAGGAAGATTCGGCTGCGCTGCCACTCTCTGGGCGGTGGCAAGGCATGAGTCTGATCCGGAAATGACGGCTATGCTTTCCCTGGCAACCGAGAGGGTAGGGCTCGAGGGAGACTTCCACCGTGTCCCGAGCCCTCGAGGTTGGACAACTGGTTTCTCGGTGTAGCTTGCGTTGTCTCTCAGCGCTCTGCCCCGGTGCCTTTCTTCCCGGAGGTGCATATGGAGCTTACCAGGTCATGGACGACACCTTTTACTGCCAGAAACTGACCTGTTAGCTTCTCCTCCCTCACCACCCTCGGCAGTGGTGCAGCTAGGGGGTATACGGGGGTCCGCCCTGGTGGAGCGGTCGGTTGCGATGCAGTTGTGTCCTAATACCGCCTTCTTCTGGCAGGGCAAACCGTGCCTCCCCTCCTGGGCCTGTAGGTACTCGTCTGGTCTGTCCGGCGATGCTTATGCGGCCTGTAGAGAAGATGCCTCCGTCTTACACTCTACGACGTTACTGCAGGTTCTTCAGGCTATAGCACTGAGGGACCTGCATGAGGGTGGTCACAATCCAGAAGTTCTGAAAGAGCTCTGAACCGCAACTGACCTCGCGCTCCGAGCGACAAAGTTCACCGCGAGTTCTCTGGGTCGTGCGATGTCAACACTTGTGGTCCAGGAGCGCAACCTCTGGCTTTGTCTGGTCGACATGAGGGACGCCGACAAAGTTCGGTTCCTCAAGGTCCCTGTGTCCCAGACCGGCTTCGTCAGCGACGCAGTCGAGAACATGGCCCAGCAGTTCTCAGCTGCACAGGAGTCCCGTCCGCCGGCTGCAGCACCCCAGCCTGGTCATCGCCGAGGGTGGCCCCCTGCGTCCGCCCCCGCTCCCACGCTGCATCCGCAGCAGCCTCCAGTCAAGCAGCACCGTGGAGCTGGGCGTAGGCAGGCCACCCCGCCCGTTCAGGCCCCCGTCAAACCTGGCGGTGAGCGGAAGAGCAGAAGGCCCCGGGACGGACGACCCAGAGGACTGCTCTTCTGGAGATGGTGAATCCACCTCTCCATCCCGACAAAAGAGCAGTTTTCTCTGTCTCTGGGTCCCAAGAGGGCATGGAGAGTTGTGGACGGACCAACACCGGATCACACTCATCCTCCTCTCTCGCCAGTAGGCAGCAGCGGGTGGTTCGAGAGCGTTATCAAAGGCCCTCTGCCAAACCATGGAACCAGGTAAGCACTGCACCGCACACTCAGACCCCTCTTCGGTCCGCCCACGGACAGGGTCCCTGCGTTCCACTTCGCTGCCCCACCGCGGGTACGTCGGTGGTCCCGCTGGTCCAGCTTGTATGGTGTCTGGGTGCCTGGCTACCCAAACCTTCTCGCTGGCTCCTGCGGACCATCAGACTCAGCTATGCGACTCAGTTCGCCCGGCGTCCCCCCGAGTTCAGCGGTATCCGCGTCACATCAGTGAAGGCGGCCGATGCTCTTGTCTTGCTCTTGTCTTGCGTGCGGCAGCCGACGAGCTTTGGAGAGCTTTTGATTTAGAGACATTTCGGAGCCGCTCAGGTAGAATTGTTTGCCTCTCCAGAGAACTCTCACTGCCAGTTGTTTTACTCCCTGACCGAGGGAACACTCGGCACGGATGCACTGGCACACAGCTGGCCGTGGAGCCTTCACAAGTATGCATTTCCCCCAGTGAGCCTTCTTGTGCAGACTCTGTGCAAGATCAGGGAGTACGAGGGGCAGGTCCTGCTCGTGGCGCCATACTGGCCCACTCGGGCCTGGTTCCCAGAACTGATGCTCCTCGTGACAGCCCCTCCTTGGCAGATTCCTCTGAGGAAGGATCTACTGATTCAGAGACAGGGCACTTGTGGCACCCGCATCCAGACCTCTGGAAACTTCATGTCTGCTCCCTGGACGGGACGCGGAGGTTCTAGGTGACCTACCCCAAGAAGTAGTTGACACCGTCACTTCAGCAAGAGCACCATCTACGAGACACGCTTACACCTTGAAGTGGAACCTGTTTGTCGAATGGTGCTCTTCTCACCGAGAAGACCCCCGAAGATGCCCGATCAGAGTCGTGCTGCCCTTCTTGAAGCAAGGGCTGGAGCGAAGGCTGTCTCCCTCCACCCTTAAAGTCTATGTGGCTGCGATTGCTGCCAGCCACGACCCCATGGAAGGGAAGCCGGTGGGGAAACATGACCTAGTCATCAGGTTCCTTAGGGGGGCAAGAAGGCTAAATCCTCCACAGCCCCCCTCCATACCCTCTTGGGACCTGTCTCTAGTGCTCAGAGGACTAAAGCAGGGCCCGTTTGAGCCTTTGCAGTCAGTTGAGCTGAAGTTTCTGTCAATGAAGACTCTGCTCCTGCTTGCACTGGGCTCCATCAAGAGGGTAGGGGACCTGCAAGCATTTTCGGCCGAAGACCTGAGGCCCCTGGCCTGGCTATGTGCCCAAGGTTCCTACTACTCCCTTCAGAGATCAAGTGGTGAGCCTGCAAGCGCTGCCCTCGGAGGAGGCAGACCTAGCCCTAGCTTTGCTTTGTCCCGTCCAAGCATTGAGATGCTACGTAGACAGGACACAAAGCTTCAGGACTTCAGACCAGCTCTTTTTCTGTCACGGAGGCCGGCAGAACTGGAATGCTGTCTTCAAGCAGAGGATGGGCCACTGGATAGTGGATGCCATCACCCTGGCTTATCAGGCACAGGGTGTGCCCTGCTCGTTCAGGTTGAGAGCTCACTCTACTAGAAGTGTCACATGATCCTGGGCACTGGCTCGTGGTGCCTCGCTGGCAGATATTTGTAGAGCTGCGGGCTGGGCGACCCCCAACATGTTCGCTAGGTTCTACAGCCTTCGTGTGGAGCCGGTATCCTCATGTGTTCTCACCTCAAACGGGTAGAAACACTGAGAGGCCCCGGCTTCCGGTCGGCTTGTAAAACCGCTCCAGAGAGTCCGTCTGTAGACCCTGTCGAGCTCCTCCGTCCCCTCGGCAGCCAGACGTGGCGGAACGTCCGGTGCCAGGCCCTCATTCGATGAAACCGTGAGAACCGGTAGAGGGCTGGGTTCCATATGTAGAGACCTAAATGGATCCCATATGTGTAAATTCCACGGTATAGCCTCAGAGCCCGTGTTCCCCAGCAGACTTCTGCCATTTTAAGAGAGTTACAATCACCTCTAATTTTCCATACGCACCTAAACGGTTGTTCATATGTGTAAGTGCTTCCGAAACCTCCTTCGGAAAGGATGGGTCTTCCGCACTTTTCTGTTCCAAGTGAACGGGTACGTTTTCCCAGTGTTATCCAAGTTCACTGAGTGGGTAGTGCTACGGCGACAGTGACTGGCCTTCTTGTTGCGAGCCCCGGCCTACACCAAAATGGGGTGCAGGAAGCTCGCACAGGACACTGGAAGGGGCAGCATCCATGGCGCTCTGGTAGAGATCCCAAAGTCGGTCATTACAGATGTGACATCAAGAGTGACCGACTGAAAGGAAACGTCTTGGTTACATATTTAACCCTCGTTCCCTGAAGGAGGGAACGGAGACATCATGTCCCGTCGCCACCGCTGAGCGGCCAGGTCACCGGCTCGGCTCCTAAGCAAAAACCTGAGTGTGCGTTGCACCTGCTGCCTATTTATGCTCGCGCTGTCATCAGCGGCAGCTGGATGCAATCATCGCATGCCAATGTGCATTGGCTCATTTAGTTTACACTCGAAGTGGATTGGTCTCTCTAAGCGAGATCCCAAAGTCTGTCATTGCCGACGTGACATCTCCGTTACCTCCTCCAGGGAAAGAGGGTAACATATGTAACCAAGATGTTATCTTTCAGTAAGTCTGTGAAATGACAAATGTTTGTTGTTTTACAATAAAAAAATAATATATATATATATATATATATATATATATATATATATATATATATATATATTTAATTTAAACTTTTTTTGCTAGAAAATTAAATAATAACAAAAATCAGGGTTAAGTTCAAACAAAGATAGAAAACAAAGATCTTTCAATAAGATTGTCAAATGACAAATAATGACCTTTTCATCTGATGTCCAAATAGCCCAGGCTTGTGGAAACTTGTGGCGTGGCACCAGAACAGCCCACAGAAGAACTTCTCCAGTGAGTTTGAAGTCAAAGAATATGGTAGGTGTCAGCGAGCTGTTACGAAACAACATTACACAAAGTTAAACCCATAACATCTGCAATCCGCTGATATCAACTCAGCTTCTTCCTGTTCCTCCTACAGTCCTGCCCAGCTTCGAGGTCTCTTTGAGTCCACAGAAAGCCTTCTTCTACGTAAACGATGACAGTCTAACAGTCGATATTGAAGCCAAGTACAGTACTTTTTAGTTTTATGGCAATATGCATGTTTCTAATTGCATAGCATTCTTAATAAATGTTTAGCTAATATATGTTTATATTAGATATCAGTGTGTGTATGTATAAGTGTGTGTATCCTTAAGGTATTTGTTTGGAGAGACAGTCAATGGTCATGGATTTGTTGTATTTGGTGTGGTGACTGAAGATAAAGGGAAGATAAGTATACCAGGCTCCTTACAGAGAGTGCAGGTACTACACACACACATGCATGTATCTGTGAAAACACCTGACTCATATCAGATTTTACGATTATTTAACTCACTTATGAACCAATTTTTGAACCACCATTTTTTAAAAATTGTAAAGGAAATGCAAATTTGGCCCTCATGAACACCGTAAATCCACAAACACATTCTATGTGTTCATTAAATCACACACATGATCTGATCAGCCAGAGACACAAACTATTGGTTCTGTGTTGAATGTCAGATCTGGGATGGAAGTGGAACAGCAGAGCTGAGAAGAAAACACATCCTACAGACCTTCCCAAACATCATGCAGCTTGTCGGCCAGTCATTGTTTGTTACAGTGAGCGTGTTAACCGAGTCTGGTAAGAACTACATAAAGTCTGGTGAACCTTCTGGCTGGACAACAAAATTGAAGTAATTTTAATGTTTATTTCCGATTGTTCACATACAGTACTTGTGTTTTAGGCAGCGAAATGGTGGAATCACACAAGAAAGGCATTCAGATTGTGACATCACCGTACACCATCCACTTCAAAAAAACACCACACTTCTTCAAACCTGGAATGCCCTTCGATGTCTCGGTATAAAATTTTAACCAGGAGAAGAAAAAAAAAATTAACTTACTGGAAACTTATTGGGAGTTTAAAAAAACCCTTACTGCATTCCATATGTTTTGGTCTGGGTTTTGCATAAAGGTCTATGTAACAAATCCTGACCAAACACCTGCTAAAAATGTGGAAGTGGAGGTCAATCCTGGAGGAGTCAGAGGTCAAACAAGAGACAATGGCATTGCAAAGGCTACCGTCAACACTCCAGGAGGATCTTCCACACTGGAGATCTCTGTAAGACCTACCATCTCAACATCTCTGTTCAGTCAGTTTCACTGGTGATCTAGTATAAAATAGATCAGTTAACAGATGTTGAACAAGCAGTGGAGCATACAGCACATGATAAAACACTATATTTATTCTTTCCAGGCAAAGACCAAAGATCCACAATTAAGCAGTGATCAGCAGGCAGTGAAGAAGATGACGGCTCAGGCCTACAAGACCAAAGGCGGCTCTAACAACTACCTGCACATCGGCATTGGGGCTGCAGAGCTTCAGATTGGTGATCAAATGAAAGTCAGTCTGAACTTAGGAAGAAGTCCAGGAGTGAGAGATCAAGATTTCACCTACATGGTGAGGGACAGTCATACCATGATACAAGAAGAGACGTTATTATGTACACACTCTGTTCTTATGTGGTTTGTTAAATGTTGTAAATGTATTCAGTGTTTTTCATCTGTCTCATTTTCAGATCTTGAGTAAGGGTCAGATTGTTCAAGCAGATAGGTTTAAGCGAAGAGGACAATCTTTAGTGTCTCTGTCTCTGCCTGTAACCAAAGACATGGTGCCGTCCTTCCGCTTTGTGGCTTATTATCATGTGGGCTCGTCTGAGGTGGTGTCTGATTCAGTTTGGGTCGATGTGAAGGACACATGCATGGGAACGGTAATTTAGCCCTGGTGACACAACATCATGAGTTAATCTTAGTTTGTTATTTTTAACTATGTTCTTTGATCTCCCAGCTTAAAGTGGAAGTTCACGATCCAATCAATGTCTATGAGCCTGGTGAAGACTTTGGCCTGAGAATAACAGGGGATCCTGGGGCCAAAGTTGGGTTGGTGGCTGTGGATAAAGGTGTTTATGTTCTGAACAACAAGAACAGAATAACTCAAACAAAGGTTTGTAGATCAGAATCGAATATTTCCGTTGTAAATGAAAAGAGGTTACATTTTCTTACCTAAACATATTGCCTTTTTTTTCTTTGACTTATTTCTTCCCCAACAGATCTGGGATGTCGTTGAGTCACATGACATTGGTTGCACAGCAGGAAGTGGAAAAGACAGTATGGAAGTTTTCAGTGATGCTGGCCTGCTATTTGAGTCCAGCTCTGCTGAAGGCACTGGCATCAGGACAAGTACTTGCATAATGTTTTTGGATATGTTCAAAAAGATCCATGTACAGACTTTTATAACCTGTCAATGAATGAATCTTAGTAAATCCACTATTGACATTGTTCTTTTCCAGATGCTGAATGCCAATCTTCATCGCGAAGAAAAAGACGAGATGTAACCGTAGCACAACTCATGCAGTCTCTAGGTAAGATAGATGCAAGACGTTTCAATCAATCAATCAATCAATCAATCAGTCAGTCAACCAATCGATCGATATAGCTAAAAAGCAGTTATAGATATGAGGATGTATTGTATCCAACTTTTGACCACCAAGATCAGAAGGTTTGGCATTAGGTTTCATTTGAGAATAATTGCCAAGAAACTGCCGTTAACTCTGATGAATCCCAGATGAACTGTTTGGTATATCGGGAATTTGTGGGTAGAATTTGACCCGCAGTGTATCAAGATAGTTTGACCCAATTTGAAGATGGTACGAAGAAAGATTAGGCATAAGTTTGAGGAACTTGGCATGTCCTGAGCAATGAGAGGGGAAGTATTTTCTAGACCTCGTGGTTAAAAGAACTACAAGTGCAACTTTTAGCTTTTGAGATAGAGACCTTAAATTTGGCCTGATAGAAATTGGAACTGCATGCAATTAGTGTATATATTTCATATATATACACATATATTTTAATATACACTCTTAAAAATAAAGGTGCTTCAAAAGGTTCTTCAAGCGATGCCATAGAAGAACCATGTTTGGTTCCACAAAGAACCATTCAGTCAAAGGTTCTTTAAATAACCATCTCTTGCTTACCTTTTTATAATCTGAAGAACTTTATTCGCCAAAAAAATTCGCCATATCAGTGCATCCCTATTCAGCACCAAACAATGACAATTCAGACTAACCAAATTTTCTTTAATTTTAGGTTTGCAACATTTTTGTAATCTTTATTATTACAGCTTTTAAAGCTTTATAAATCTTTCTATCAGACCCATTTTTCCTCTTTTACTTGATCTACCTCCAGTAAACAAATATTCTGGCTTTGAGAGAGAATGCTGTTTGGATGGACTGAAGAAATTGGATGATTACACCTGTGAGTATCGGGCAGTTTTCATTGTGGATGGAGAGGAGTGCAGACGGGCTTTCCTGCACTGCTGCACTGAGATGACCACTCATAACAAAGAGTCAGCTGAAGAAGTGATTCTAGGCCGCAGTAAGAGCATTCACAATAACAGTGTACAAATTTCAATTCAAACTCACTCTTGCAAATATGCTTGGAGTCAATGCTTGTGCTTGTCTTCAGCAGGATAATTTACCCAATAGGTGTTAGAAGTTTTGCTTCTACAATTCAGAAACAGTTTCAATTGGAAAAATACTCTGTGAAAAGAGTTGGCTCTGTTTTGCGTAAATAAATAAACTACTCATTCACACCTAGGTGAAAGTGAGGATTTTGTGAACTCTGATGACATTGTGACACGTACGCTCTTCCCTGAAAGTTGGCTTTGGGAGGAAGTGGTCTTGCCCAAATGTTCGTCACTGAACCGCCAGTGGTGAGTTTGACTTGCAGTTTCCTACAGTTAGTGCTCAGCCAGTGATGTTCAAGTTTTAGTAAAAGACGATCTCTCTTTTAGTCAAACAACCACCTTACCCAGGGATGGACTCAAGCTGAAAGATTCCATAACTACCTGGGAAATCACAGCCATCAGCTTGTCCAGCACTCATGGTACAGACTCTTGTTGTAAACACACAATTCATATTAAAAGACTATTTAGAGCCATTTCCAATCTTGTGTATTGCATTTACGGCATATTGTTGATTACCTCAGACAATAATTTCATTGTGTCACTCAGTGTTTTCTCTGTACTGTTTGGCTTCACTGATATAACAATGTTCTTGGCCTGCAATACATGCTTTCTATAAGAAGTTGCTCTCTTTTTTTTCTCTACAAAGGTATCTGTGTGGCAGATGTCAATGAGATGACAGTGGTGAAGAACTTCTTTATTGATCTAAAGCTGCCATATTCAGCTGTGCGCAATGAGCAAATTGAAATCAAAGCCATTATCCACAACTTGTACAGCAGAAAAGTAAAGGTCAGATTGGAAGAATGATTTGCCATCACACAGCCCCCAGCATGATGACAGAATATTTCTAGACCTTTCTTCATAAGGAATATGTGAGTTTCATTTCTTCTTGTAGGTACGTGTGGAACTGATGGAAACCAAAGACGTTTGCAGCCCGGCTAGCAAGAGAGGAAAGTTCCATACCATTGTGACAGTAGATGCTAAATCATCATATTCTGTACCTTTTGTCATCGTCCCATTAACTTTGGGACGCCACGGCATTGAAGTGAAGGCAGCTGCTGCAGGACGTGGGAGTGATGGTGTGAAGAAAGATCTCCTAGTGGTGGTAAGAAAATCAGACCTTCTTATTTAATTAACAAGACAGTTCATTGCAGAGTGTAGGTTTAGCATAATGTGAACAGAACCCAAAAGAAGACATACAGTAACAAGAAGAAACAAAATAAGAAATGAACTGGCATACATTCCCCTCAGCTTTCCTCAAGGTTTAAAGACAGCAAACATTCACATACAAATCTGAACTATATAGTGCACACCCTTTGTTCTCTCTGTCACTCATTCTTCACTTAATTTCTTGAAGTCTGAAGGCGTTTTGACCAAACTTAATGAAAATCTACAACTCAGTCCTTCTAAGAAAGGTAAGGGGATTCCAACAAAATCTTTATATGGGCATTTTATAAAATGTTTTGGAGTTGTTGGAAGTGTTTTCTTCTCATTCAGTGTTTTATGAATATTACGAGTTTTTTGACTTTTATCTTGAGCCCTGGTTAATTTCTGACCCTGCTGTTAAAGTGTTAGTTCACCCTAAAATGAAAATTCTGTCATTAATTATTTAAAATAAGATTTTCTGAATAGAGTCGATGTTTTTTTGTTTTGTTGTTTTGTTTTTTTTTTGTTTTTTGCGCACAAAAAGTGTTCTCATAGCTTCATAAAATTACAGGTGAACTAAGGTCTTACGGGTTTGGAATGACATGAGGGTGAGTAATTAATGACAGAATTTTCATTTTTGGGTGAACTATCCCTTAAAGCCCCTCAGTGTCTCTCCTGGCCTCAATCAGATACTAAATAATGGCCATGGCAGTCATTGAAATTTGTGTCCTGCATGCACAAATGAGAGTGAAGTACGACCATTTAGTTCTTGTCTTTCTGGAACAGGTGGTGAACATGTGGAGGTTATCAAGAGCCTTATACTGAGGGACCAGGCGCCCAACACACCTGCGAGCACATATGTATCAGCAATAGGTGACACTTCTAACATCTGCTGTAAGTTTGTCAAATAAAACTAGGCCTTGTTTTTACCAGTATGTTAATCTGTTGTGCACAGGAGATACAATCAGTATAACAATAGAGAAAGCTATTAGCGGTCAGGCCATGGGTTCATTGATTATCCAGCCTGGTGGCTGTGGGGAACAGAACATGATTGGCCTGACGATGCCAGTCATTGCAACGTATTACTTGGACAAAACCAATCAGTGGCACACCGTGAGTGCTGGGCTTAGACAGACAGCAGTTACGTACATCACAAGAGGTAAACTACACAAAAAAAAAAAAAAAAAAACCTTCTCTAAACTATTCTGCTCCTAAAATATTTGTTTCATATAGTATGCCCATCTTATTGTCTTGATGAACAGGTTACAATCAACAGCTGGCATATCGCAAAAGTGACGGGTCCTATGCCGCATGGATTAATCGTCCAAGCAGCACCTGGTAACTATATGTCTCTCAATAGTTCTGATTGGTCAGTAAGAACTGTTAATCAGGAATTTCACCATGATTAAGACTCAATTTTGGTTTTCTTTCTCCTAAAGGTTGACAGCATATGTTGCTAAAGTATTTGCCATGGCCAGTAACATCGTATACATAGACCGGAATGTGATCTGCTCTGCTCTCAGTTGGCTCGTACTGAACAAGCAGTTATCTGATGGTGTTTTCAGAGAAGATGCCCCTGTAATTCATGGAGAGATGACTGTGAGTGAGACCTGTTTTAAAAACTATAACACTAAAGGGACAGTTTACCCCAAATTTGCTCATCTTTTACTCACCTTCATGTCGTTCTTAACCTGTACAACTTTCTTTCAAAAAGTCAAACTCCAAAAGTGCCGAAAAGTAGTTCGTAGTCCAACTTATGCACTATGTTTCTCTTAAGCCCATAAGAGATTTGTTTAAGGAACAAACTAAAATTAGATATTTACTATAAATGTCACAACACTATGGCATTTTGATGCAGCAACTTTGAAACTATAAACTATTCGTATTTCTCTATATGGGGCAAAAATGACAAAACAATGTTTTCAAACAGGTCCCAACCCTGTTATTGCCATTGGTCAGATAATCTCACCCCAAACCATTGTTTAAGTTTTGAACTCTTCAAACAAACAGAATGAGCATTTTCTCAGCAGATTAAGCTGGAATATGAAGAAAGCATTTCAACAATGAAAATATTCCACAGCAGCGTTAACTTGCAAGGATGTATTTAACTACCAAAATAAACCTTATACTTTATCTTCTCAATCTTAAGGTGTGATCACACTTACCATAACTCGGCACAATTTAGCATGAATGAAATACAGTAATAAAAATGAAGAAATAAACATACAGTGCTATTCTACCAGAAAACAGACCAACCTAAGTAAGTGCTGTCCAAACAGCTTCTTTTTATGGATAATTTTATGATATGCAAATGATTTGTTGTACTGAAACTGGCAGAGTAGATGCCGCTCGTCCAACTGTGGTTCTTCTGTTTTGATTTGTTGCTAAGTTTTGAGTCTCTGCACACACAGAAGTCAGTGCCGAACATCAACCAGAAAGCTTGTTAGTGGTCAGCATTGCCAATATGTGTAGGGAGATTTCTTTGTTGCTTGATGTTTATTTGGTGATATTCTATACTGCTCGGTTTCTCACTGAAATGACTAGACTTCACCCACAAAATTTCACAGAGCACTGATAAATGTGACCACACCTTTACTCACACATTTAATTATTTCTGATACCACAATTTCTTCACTGTGCACAGGGGAATGTACATGGGGGAAATTCACAAGCATCCATGACGGCTTTTGTGCTCATTGCCCTGCAGGAGGGGAGAGGCATTTGTGCCGGCCAAATCTCAGTGAGTCCTGCTAGGTTTTGAGTTCAAATAAAACCCTTAAAAAAGCTAACATGTTTCTAGCTCAATTTGTGTATTTTTTATGCCACTCCATGTAATTTATACTCTCAAATCAACTGTTTTTATTCCTCTTTAGAGTCTTGACAGTAGCATATATAAAGCCATTGTGTACCTCAGATCTCAGTTACATGGTCTGACAAATCCTTACGCAGTGGCTATGACATCTTATGCGCTTGCCAATGGAAATGCACTTGACAAACAAGTCCTGTTGAGAAAAGCCTCTGCAGGTAAAGATACAGCCATTTCTGTTGAATTCATGTGAACAGTTAATTTAACATGTTCAGAAAACAATGTGCTTTGTCTGTTTATTTCTGCTTAAATGTTCAACTGTTAAATGTATTTGTGCTTAAGAATTAACACTGCACCTATTTCACACGGCATTAACATTTCTTGTTGTACTTGCCTAGGTATCAAAGCTAAACTATTAAAATGCATAGCAACATCACATTTACATGACATTTCATTCAAAGCAATGAAGACAAATATACAAGCTTATAAGGGAATGAATGATGATTGGCATAAACAAATCAACAGTGACAACACAATATAAAACTTAAAGTCAACAAGTATAATGTCTGATTGTTTTTCTCATCTGTATGGTGAAAAGTGCTATACAAATAAAACTGAATTGAATTAATCCCAAACAGATGGAAGTCACTGGCCTGTCCCTGGAAGCAGTAGCTTTACTTTAGAGGCTTCGGCCTATGCACTTCTGGCTCTTGTAAAAGCTCAAGACTTCCAGAGTGCAGCTCCCATCGTAAACTGGCTCAACAGCCAGAGGCAGTACAATGGAGGATATGGCACGACGCAGGTTTGTAGTCTAAATCCAGCATGCACATCTGCATTGCATATATGTTCACATGTTCAATATGCAACATTTAAGAAAAGACCATAAACAATTTTAGGACCAAAAAGGTGAAGCCTACACATGAAAAAACATTCAAATTTGTCTCCTCCATCCCAGGCCACCATCATGGTGTTTCAGGCCGTAGCCGAGTACAGGATTTATGTGAAAGACATAAAGCAGTTAGACCTGGAGATGACGATCCGAGTGGAAGGCAGCCGGCAGCCTATTGTGTGGAAGTTCAACAAAGACAACTCTCATCTCACACAAACAGAAAAGGTGAGTTTGTGCCGAAAGTAAGAATTCATTTAAACTCGGTCGGTTATGTCTTAAGTGAACAAACACTTGATAAGAATGAATGAGTATTATTATAGTGGAACGGTGTATTAGGTCTTAAAGTGACCACAGCTTAATATACCTGCTGTTGTCTGTTTTATTAATGTTAATCAAACGAGGACTTTAACAAGGATTAATCTATATTTCATTTATGCAGTTAAGACTATGCAACAAGTTAATGCAACAAGTCACTGCAGTCATACTGTATAATCGACTACCGTTGATGTATACCTGGTTTAAGATGGAACTTCTATTTTTCAGTCTAATATTAATCAGCTACATTTGATCTCTTTTATCAAGATGAATGATTTTATATATGTATTTATTATTATTTTTTATTTTATTTTATCAACAGATTCCATCCAACAGGCAGATCACCATCAGTGCCAAGGGTTCTGGAGAGGCCTCTGTAACTGTGAGTGACTGAAGAAAGTAATAATCAGAAATAAATGCTGAAAATACAAATACATTGGACCTTAGATACTGTCTTTAATTGTGTTTTGTGTTGTTTTCTCCTCTGCAGGTTGTGACTGAGTACTATGCAAAACCAAAAGAAAGCAAAAGCACTTGCAAGAACTTTGAGCTTTCTTTGGCTTTTGAAAGGGATAATAAAGGTTATATTTGATTAACATATTGTTGATCATAAACACAATATATTTCTAATTTAAATAATTTATACTAATAATGCTAATAATTTCATGCTGCTCTGTCACTGGTGTCATTTTTTTGGTTATGTTTTGCATAAAAAGGAAAATGAAGCCCTTCTGCTTACAGTGCAAAATGTTAATAATTTTTATTTAAAGAAAAGTATTATTTGTCATGAAATCTAAAATTGGCTTCATTTTCTTGATGCAAAACAAAATATAACACAAAAGTTTGCTATTTTTTTGTAATAGTTTTGTAATAATTGCCCATTACTATCTTGTGTACATTCAAATGTATTTAGTTGGCACATGAATTATCCAAAGCAACTAACAAATATGAAAAATAAAAGGAAATTTGTCTTTTTTTTTCTTTTTTAGTAACATATCAAGGAGCAACTGAGAGTTACAAACTCATTATCAATACCAGGTATGCAAATATGTGCCATTTTCATCACGTTTCTGCCTTAAACAACTGAATATCAAAGTTAAAACTTTCAAATTTCACTCTGTACAGTGAATAATCCTTGAAAATGATCAAATACATTAACCAACATTGTGTCCACTCCAAGGTTTTGGCAAGAATTACAGTACTTTATTATGAGCTTTAGTCTGTTCTTTTGCAGCTGCTGTCTATTTTTTATTTTTTATTTTTTTATTTCTTTCAACATTATAAAAATATTTTCTCCTGCACCAGTATAGTAAAATTGAGGAAGAGTTTGGGAGATCTGTCTGAACCCCTTATTTTTGCAGTGCCAGTAGTGCTATACAAAGCTTACATTTGCTTTGCTGACTCCACAGATATCTGTCTGCTGACAGAGACGCCACCATGTCTATATTGGACATATCTTTATTGACAGGATTTGTTGTGGATGAGAATGATCTTAAGGCGGTATGAATCACACTTTCATTATTCACATGTGCTTTTGACAAAATGAAAATATGAATTTTTTTGCTGGACTTTCACACAATTTCCATTCTCTGTGCTCCACTGGATGTTATGGTGGCCACACTGTCAAACTCTCCAATACTATCTTCTTGTTTCTATTTGTAGCTGTCAACTGGACATGACAGGATAATTCAGAAATTTGAAATGAACAAGCAGCTTTCAGAGCGAGGATCCCTCATCATCTACCTGGACAAGGTCTCTGTGTCAGTTTTACATTGAAAAGCACCAATAAAAAAGTGTTGTAATGTACAAAGGTGCAATCATTACCAAAGGCTTGATAAGTGAGGCTATCATCAAGAGAACAGGACATGTAGTATCCCATAATTAGTGATTATTGTGAGAATGACTACATACAGTGGTGGTCCAAATTATCAGAACACTAGTATTTTCACCAGCTAAAAATGGTTTTAAGTCAGTTATTGCTATATTTTGCTGTAGTGTGTCAGTAGGAAATATCAGTTTACATTTCCAAACATTCATTCTTCAGTCCAGAAGAACTGTGGCAACGTCTCCAAGATGCTTAAAAAAAAACCTACCTACAAAGCTACAGTACTATTAAACATTTTAGGCACTTGTGTGAAAATGCTGTAAAATGAGGATGCTGTCAAAAATAATGTCATAAATAGATTTGATTTATCAATTAACTTCTATTAACTAAATTAAATCAACATTTGGTGTGACCACGCTTTGCGTTTAAAGCAGCTTTTGTCCTATGTGCAGTTGTGCATAGTTTTTCAGGGTGCTTTGCAGGTAGGTTTCTTGAAGCATCTTGGAGATGTTGCCACAGTTCTTCTGGATTTAGTCTGTCTCAGTTTGTTCTGTTTCTTCATGTCATTCCAGACAGACTGGATGATGATCAGATCAGATCTCTGTGTGGAGCACTGGCTGTTGTCAGACAAAAATCTCACTGGATTATTACAATTAATAGCAAAATGAATGTTTGGAAATGTAAACTGATATTTCCTACTGACACACTACAACAAAAGACAGAAATAAATGACTTAAAACCATTTTTTAGCTGGTGAAAATACTAGTGTTCAAATCATTTTGGCCACCACTGTAAATTCTATTAATATTATCTATTAATGTTAAAATGATTTTGGGTATCACAAGTACATCTGCAACAAGTGCAACAAAAGAGAACATTCTAAACCTTGAAAACCTTGAGTTATTTTTACAATTTTATTTTATTTTTTTCTCAATGCAAATGAAAAATCCCTTCTAAATACCTACTTTAAGGTGTCTATCTGCCTTTCCACTCTCTGCAGATTTCTCATACCAGGGAAGATAGGATTTCATTCCGGCTGCACAGAATAATGAACGGAGGCTTCCTTCAACCAGCAGCAGTCACTGTATATGAATACTACTCTATAGGTATGAAGCTGATGTGGAATCAAACATGTGATTATTAGTTTAAGCAATCACACCTACGTATTTAGTCGTACTTCATTAAAATTCATTATAATTGTATCAAATCATTGTTAATTGTTGACATAAAATCTGTAAGATTGTACATTTTACATCCTAGTCTATATTTTAATATTAGAAACAGTACTAATATTATTAGTTAGATGGCAGGTATAGTATGTATTTTTAAGCTATGACTATGGATAACTGATTTTTAGAATAGAGATCACAGTTCTTCCACACTTCTGAAAACAAAACATTAGACAACCAAACAAAATAATATGTAGGCTAATTTACTTGAGGTTCTGACTAAATATTTTATTTAATGTTATAAATTAGTCTATTTATAAATGTCTAAAATGTTATAAACCAGTCTATTTAAAAATATTCATTAATTTAAATGAATTCATTATGTAAAAAAAAATAATTTGAAATAAATTAGTAGGTCGTCACCTATACTGGCATAATGTACTGTAACGTATACAGTCTTTATTTGAAACGTAACATTAATTCCAATGGTGATACTCATTTTGAGGTCGTGCTTGCCACTACATCAGACTCTATATCCGGACTATAAACTTATCCCAATACTGTCGTTATTGCTTAATTTTTGCAACACAGAAATGTAGCCTATTTTGTAGACTCTTTGTGAAGCTGTTTCAAACATAAAGCTTACATGATGAGCGCTGCTCTATGGATCAGCGACTGTGTGACAACAGGTTTAAATATTCTGATGTGATTGTGATTTCAAAGGTTTAATAGACATATAGCGGAATCATTGTCAATTAGAAATAAGATTGTGTGTGTTTGAATCGATATCGTGCATAGGCTACGTACACTGAAAAAATGTTTTCATTCATCCAATTAAAAAAAATAGGGTAATGGTTCACATCTATATTTTATAATTTGAGCCAATGAAAAATAAATAACTTGACCTAAACAATATTTTATTTGTCTATGCAAAAAAAAAAAAAAAAAAACTATAAAACCTGGTACAAAGTATATTTTTCTTGTTGAAGAAAGTCAATTAATGTAAATTCTATTTTTGATCTAAACAAAAAAGATATAGATTTAATCAAAACAAAAATTCTCATTTAAGAAATAATATTAGAAATTATTAGTTTGCTACAATCAAATTAATATAGATTTAAATAAACAATTGTTTCTCATTTAAGAAATATGTATTTAAAATAATTTGCTTTATTCAATCAAATAGATATAGATTTAATTAAACAATTATTTCTAATTTTTACAAAATACAAGTTAATAGAAATTATTTGTGTGAGGTTTAGATATTTTGATTTGTTTTGACACTACCATGATGGAGATCAGTGTTTGCTTTAGTTGGGCTCTTGACCCTTGACTATTTAACAATAACTTTTCTTTGGCTGCTGTAACCATGTTTTTCAACACATTTGTTGTGGCAAAAAAAGGCCAAGGCAAAATATGTAATTTTGTTTATTATGTTTTGCTAATGACGTAATCATCATTAAACACCTGGTTCACTGATTTTATCCAGATGTTTGCACTTGTGTGTGTGTTTGTTTGGTACCGTTACCAGAAGAAGAAGAAAAAAAGAATTACACTCAGAACCATCTTGTTTACCATTTGAAACCACCGCATCACTGAACATTTCTCTCTTCACTCACACAGAGCATGCTGTGTTCCCGCCCCTTCAATTTATTTAAATATTTTTCCCCATTGGCTACTGTATTATCCAAGTTTGTTTTTTTGCAACAACTATAGTTCTTAGAACAGTCAGAACTTTTACATAAAGTAAATGTATAAAGATAAAAAAATTATAAGTATCATTGATACAATAGAGTAAAGCTATTAAAACAAACATATCTTGAATCATTATTTAACAACTTATTTGTAAATTATTTATCATCATAATTTAAATAAATTAATTTATTACATAAATTCTCAAATAAATAAATAAATAAAAAATAAATAAAAATCTCAGTGAGCCAATGACATTTTACTTATTTATGACTTGTTTTGCCATTATTTTCATGGCTGACTACTTTACTATCGCTGATGCTGCAGCACAATGAAGATTATGTGACCCATGTCATTCTTCAATGTTTAGAAAATCGCTGTGTGAGGTTTTATCATCCAACCAGGAAGGAAGGAGCTCTTCAGAAAATCTGTAAGAATGACGTCTGTCAGTGTGCTGAAGGTAGCGTGATTCATTGTAATAATAATTCCAAAAAAAAAAAAAAAAGTGCAAAGAAGACATACAAAGTTATACCGTTAATCTACAGCAGGTTATTTTCTCTTTTCATTGCTGAAACAGAAAACTGCAGCCTTCAAAAGAAGGAGAAAATTCTTGAGGCTCACCGTAATAAGAAAGCCTGTGATCCTACAATAAATTACGGTAATTTAATATGTGTGTGTGTGCATGTTTTGGTGCAATGAGTGAAAGTGTTTTCAGACTTTTTTTCTATATAATTATCAGTTAATGTGGTGATCAGTAAGATGCTACATAAATCTAATCCATTTTTACAGTTTATAAAGCTGTTGTTTTGAGAGAACATGAGGACGCCTTAACAGTCTATTATGACGTGAGGATTGAACTGGCCCTCAAAACAGGTATAACTCCTCACTCCAACCACAGTGTGTAAACATTTATAAATTCTGTCATTTTAATGTCCTGCTTATTTCAGCAGTAAGATGCAAAGTGATTTACAGATGTTCTTCTGATGACTTGTATAAGTTTAATCCATACAAACAAGCTACTCATGTCTGGTCTTAATGGTCTTTATCTTACCAGACACCGGTGATTTTTTGGTATGTTGTGTCAGTGCCAACTCAGTGCCTCAGAGGAAGGGAGAGAAAATCAAACATGTCACATGTCATACATGAATTTGTGTAGGTCCGGAAATCGACGTGGAGGGAGAGCAGCGTACCTTCTCCTTACAGATCTCTTGCAAAGAAGCTTTGAATCTGAAGCGGGGTGAGAGCTATCTGATTATGGGCCAGGCTGATGATGTCCAACTGGAGGGCAAAATGTAAGTGCATTTGACCTGTGATCCAAAGTATGTGCCCCCTGAACTGTGAACGTGCATCTGTATTAATAAGAGAAATATGAAACACTTGAAATATGAAATACTTTTCGAATGGTCAAATTTTTACTCTTTTAAGTAAAATTATATACATGCTGGTATGGTGTAGGATTCATTTTGTAACAATTTTCACTCAGAAATTGCTAGGAAAGTTTACAATTAATTACAAAGACACTGAATTAAACATTTTTTTAACTAGAAAGACTGAAGTAGTATTTTGTTGTAAAACATACTCCATTAACCTTTTTATTCACAACTTTGAATCATTCTTTACGCAGCTGTAAAGCAGATAACACTGACTTTTGTGAATATGCCACATTCTATAATAAACCTCCTTTGCCCGTTTTCATGTAAGCCCTTCTTTAACATGCTCTTCCTCTGATGTCTCTCAGCGGTCAGTATGCTCTGGGTGAGAGGACATGGTTGGAGTTTTGGCCCAGCTTGGAGGAGAGCAAGACTAGCGCTGAACTCAAAGAAAAATACAACGGCATGTTGAGTCTCCAGCAGGATCTGCGCTTCGGCTGCAGCTCATAAATCAAATGCCAGACTATTGCTTTGAGATGATTAACAACTAAATGAAACATTATAAAACAGAAAAATCAGTATAGCTTCATTTTCAACTTTAAATGTATGCTAAACATGAGTTATGTGTTAATTTTGACTGTTGTTTTTTTTTTTTTTTTTTAGCAATTATCTTGTTACTCAGCAATGAATGAATGTATACCTAAGCATAACTTGTTACACCACCATTCTTAAGGTGTTGTGACACATGCATGTCTAAGCAAATTTCCATAATAAATATGGTCAAGCAAGATCATCTGTCCCGATCATCCCCTTATTCACTATTCCAAAACAACAAACTTTTAGAAAGTACTGATTTCATATTGATGGAGATATGCAATTTTTGAACTCAGATCCTTGATTATAATGTTTGTAGTGATGAACCTTATGCTGTACAAGTTCAATTTTCCAATAATTCAAGCTCAGCAGGATGTAAAATTGAAATCAAACAAATGTAAGCAAAATAGCATCCTCCTTTTTGGAGAGAAATGTGCATTTGAGTATAGCACAGCACATCAGTCTGTAGTACATCACCTCATAGTGACACTGAGCGCAGATAATACTCGCATAGAAAGGTCAGAATGGAAAGTTCATTTTTAATGCTTCACCATGCTGTTTAAAAAAAAAATTATGATGTATTATTATATTAAAGACTTCTGTAGTTGTTTTGGAAGATTTGAAAGCAAATTCACAAAAATCCACAATAAAGACGATAATTATTTTACTGATATTCACCAGTATGTAAAGAAAGTGGCATAATGAGCTTTGCTGTTTGTCACTATGCAAGAAAAAAAATACAGAAAAAAAAATGTTGCATTAAAATAGATACAGTTATTATAATTATAAGTCCAGTAAGAAACATTGTATTTTTTTTAAAGTTCAGTTTGGACCCTGGCTAAAATAAAGTTTCTGCAAAATAAAGGGAAGTTTCTGCAAAATAAAGGAGGGAGGGGAGATTCCTTGAACCCATCATTTTTGTTGTGAAGCTGTATAGTTCATAAAAGTTTGCATTCTTGACAGTCAGCAGTATGTAAATTCTAGGGGCGATTCTCTATATTAAACCCTGCACTGATCCTCCCAAAATACACAGCTGAAGAGAAGTGATCATGGAACTAGTGAGTGTTTATAAAAATTATGACCTTGAGACTTGCAGCAAGTACAGTGAGAGGGGACTGGACAGAGATGGAGATACTTCTGCAAACAAGGACCAAAAACTCAGCTACACTGAAGCAAGAGCTCGAAACTACAGTAAGACATGTAGTGTGATGAAGTCATATGGATATATGATTTTTACAAGTGCACTTTTAATAGTGAACATATTACTTAAAGACTTTCTATTTCAACAAGAAAATTGATTGCAATTTTAATTTGAATTTTGATGTTTTCCTGTTTTTCAGTAGGAAATAAGTGTGTTGTGTTGAGCACTGTGTGCTTTGGCCTCATGTGCATTTTCCTGGTGGCTGCCATTGCAGTACTGCATATTAAGCTTACGGCAGAGAGAGAAGTACAAGCTACACACATGTTACAGTCCAGATCAAGAGATCAAACGGAGAAAGACCAGTTACAGAGCAACTTCAACTCTTTGAGTCAGATGAAACTGGAGCTGGAGACCAGACTCAAAGATCTCACTGCTGAGAAAAGCCAGTTACAGAACAACTTCAACTCACTGAGTCGGAAGAAACTGGAGCTGGAGAACAGAGTCAATGATCTCACTACAGAGAAAACCCAGTTACAGAGCAACTTCAACTCTATGAGTCAGAAGAAACTGGAGCTGGAGACCAGAGTCAAAGATCTCACTGCTGAGAAAAGCCAGTTACAGAGCAACTTCAACTCATCGAGTCAGAAGAAACTGGAGCTGGAGACCATAGTCAAAGATCTCACTGCTGAGAAAAGCCAGTTACAGAATAACTTCAACTCATTGAGTCGGAAGAAACTGGAGCTGGAGACCAGAATTAGAGATCTCACTACAGAGAAAAGCCAGTTACAGAGCAACTTCAACTCTTTGAGTCAGAAGAAACCGGAGCTGGAGAACAGAGTCAATGATCTCACTGCTGAGAAAAGCCAGTTACAGAGCAACTTCAACGCTTTAAGTCAGAAGAAGCTGGAGCTGGAGACCAGAGTCAAAGATCTCACTGCTGAGAAAAGCCAGTTACAGAGCAACTTCAACTCATTGGGTCGGAAGAAACTGGAGCTGGAGACCAGAGTCAAAGATCTCACTGCTGAGAAAAGCCAGTTACAGAGCAACTTCAACTCTATGAGTCAGAAGAAACTGGAGCTGGAGAACAGAGTCAATGATCTCACTACAGAGAAAAGCCAGTTACAGAGCAACTTCAACTCATTGAGTCGGAAGAAACTGGAGCTGGAGACCAGAATTAGAGATCTCACTACAGAGAAAAGCCAGTTACAGAGCAACTTCAACTCTTTGAGTCAGAAGAAACTGGAGCTGGAGACCAGAGTCAGAGATCTCACTACAGAGAAAAGCCAGTTACAGAACAAATTAAATTCTTTAAGTCAGAAGAAAGAGTCAGAGACTGAACAAAGTAAGTTATCTGGTCAAGGTTTGTACAAATCGATTTAAACGTAGTTGCAGCTTACAACACAATAATCAAAATTAAAATCAATAAAACTGTATTTGTTTGTTGTGTTTGTTTATTGAAAGCAAATGGCAGGCTTTTTGTGTCCACTGAAGCGAAGAGCTGGTCTGACAGCAGGCAGTACTGCAGGGATCATGGAGCTGATCTGGTCATTATCAACACTGAAGAGAAGCAGGTGAGTTTCTGTGGAAAATGCAACTAGTTCAAGGCAATTCTGTTGTGAATGAACATAAATTTCTCACACATACAAACAAGTCTAAACAAGGTCTCACATCACAATCTTTTTAAGACTGCTTAAAAATCAGTGCCCACAATAATATAAAAACAAAAATGTTCTATTTACCTTTCATTTGTTCTTCCTGTTGAATATCTATTCTTATTACTACTAACCGTCTGGGATTAGTTTTAGTTGGACAGATGACAAAGACAAAAACCTGTGTAGTGGAGATTCTCACTCTTTTCTGATTTTAAACACGTACAGAAGCTGGTATCTTCTTTAGTCAAGGAGATTGTCTGGATTGGTTTGTCTGACTTACAGCAGGAGGGCAACATGAAGTGGGTGGATAATTCACCACTGAAAGAAGGGTAAGTGATGAGAACGGCTTTTGTCAGCTCAAATAGGATCATTTTAAACTGGATTAACATAATTCTAGGTTACCGTGCTTCACGTTTCACACTGGTTGTAATTTAGCCAGGCCTATCAATTGATTCCGTAATGACATTTAACAATGTACACTCCTAAACCCCGGTTTAACGTTCTTATTTGCATATTTAATGTGTCTATGGAACATGCGACCTGGCTTATGCTTCCTCATATTATAGCCTATATTGCAACTGTATTACGAAGCTTTTCCAGAATGGATTATAAATGTAAGCATAAAAATTTTTTAATGCCAATTCACGTATTTTTCGTCACTATTTTTCCCCTCAAATGGCTTTTAATAGAAATGAACCTTTGCCCGGTGTTAAGCCGGGTTTATAACGATAAACTCTGGGTTAAACACAGTGTCAAAAGCTATAAACACAAATAAGACCATTGTGTACCTTTTGCATTTGTTTTTAAAAAAAAAAAAAAAATATATATATATATATATATATATATCCTATGAGAGTCAGTAAATATACTGTAGCTGTTCAGGAACTGAAACTGCTTGTATGTAATTCAGATTTTGGGAAAGAAATGAGCCGAATGACGCAGGTGGAAATGAAGACTGTATTGAACTGAATCCTGCAAAACGTGTCCTGAACAACTGGAATGATATCCCATGCTCAGATGAGAGAAAATCGATATGTGAGAATTAGCATCCAATTCTTCTTCTTTTGATAATAAACATTTTTATTGCATCATTTCTGCTGACTTTATTGCAACATTTCTTGTTTTTTTCTATTTATGTAACTTATGTGGCTATATACTTTTTGTCTATTTTTTCTCACTTCTGTAATAAATAAATGACAACATCATGTTTCTCATATCAACCAATCAGGTTGTGAATGTATCACTATGCCTTTAGTTTCAGTATGATAATGTTCTTGATAATGTAATTGTTCTTTGCTCTCTTTCTGTAAAATGAATGTTGTATAATTAGTAACTTACAATGTTTTTATTAAATTCACGTTAAATACAAAGTCAGTCATATTAAACATATTTTTATGACATGACACCCATATCTGATACTAAAAAGACAGGTTTTATGCATAGTTAATAGATTACACTAACATTAGGCTACTTGCCCATCACCCGTTATAGATCAACATGATATATAAAGGTGCAAAATGCATTTACTTACACTGTAAAAAAAAAAAAAAAAATGTAGAATTTACAGGATTTTACTGGCAAAAAAGTTGCCAATAAAATTCTTTAAAAATCATGCTAATTGCTTTAAAATGGATTACAGTATGATACTGCAAAGTAAATTACAGTTAATTGATGTATGTGAAATGCACATTGTAAAAAAATGTACTGTTAATTCACAGCTCTTAATTTTTCATATTCATACAGTGATAGCACTGTTAACATTTCATTTCAGTCCTCTGAGAAGGAAAATTTCTTAGTATAAAACTGCAAATACTGTGTAATAGTGAAATACTGTAACTAAAAACATGACTTTAACTCAGATCATTGCAATGTCAACTATAGCACACATGTAGGTGATGAAGCAACAAAGAGATCGTCACTGAATCAGTAACTCCACAGTTACTGTCTTTAAATAAAGCAGCAGAACATCAGTGTTTGTGGCTCATCGTTGACTGAAGCACAAGCTCTACTCTCCAGCACAATGGTGACCCACAAAACTACATTAACAGATCTCTCTTGTGCAAAAACACATTAATACAGTTCAGTTAAATATTTACTCTCATTATCAGTTCAAGAATTTGCATAACTTTTTTTTTCTATGAAACCACTAATATTTCAGTGAAAATAACTTGTTTGGTTCAGTAAATCTGACAGTTACGTATATTACTGTTTTTCCCTTGATTTTATGGTAATTTACTGGCAACAGAGTTGCCAATAAATAACCGTTTTTCTAACTAAATGTTTTCCTACTGTTGTTGTAAATTAAGTACAGTTTATTACTGTTAAATTGCATTTCATGGTGTTTTTTTTCATCTTACATCTTTAACCCTTTAAACCTCACAACAAATCCTCAGTTTTAAGTGAACACAACACTTATGTGTGCACACCACAGAGTGTTAGAGTAACACGGAAGCAGTGCTGAAGTTAATGAGATAATTATGATTAAGTGATGATTGAGCATTAGTGATGAACAGCTGCTGTTAACAAGTAGAATCACTGAATGAAAGAGAAACACATGAACTACAACTGACTTCAGCCACAGCCTTAGATGAAATCAACTGAAATAAAAGACATTAAGTCTCTCAAGATCTGATTAAACAACTTCTAAAACAGCATTGCTTCACATTACTAACCAGACTGATGCTATTTCTGTCAGACGTCTACAGAAGTGCTTATTGAGAATTAACAGAGATTTAGATGGTTCTTTTTTGGGCACTACCATGATGGAGATCAGTGTTTGCTTTTGTTGGGCTCTTGAGCCTTGACTTTTTAACATTAACTTTTATTTGGATGTTGTAGCCATGCGTTTTTAAACACATTTGTCGTGGCAAAAAAGGTCTGAAGCAAAATATGTTATATTGTTGATTATGTTTTTCTAATGACATAAACATCATTAAACACCAGGTTTCATGGTTTTGTCTGGTGTCTTCTGTTATCAAAAACAATGTTCTAATACATTAAAGCAAAATATTGTTAAACACACTCTCAACAAAAAAGCTCTGACATGCAATAAAACACACACATTAAGTATCAGCGTATGAATCTCAACAATGGTGACCGTCAACAAAATAAACAAACAGATAAACTCTGAACATCACAAAACATGCTACTAAAACTCAACACAAAAACAAAAGCAGAAATAAAAGCACATAGTAAGAAATAAAGAAATAAGTGGAGAAGTCAGCGGCATATTTATTCATGCCGCAATGCATGCTGGGTGTCATGGGTGAGTATTGTGTGTTGGTACCCAGCGTGCATTGCAGCATGAAGCTTTTGATTGTCACCATTGTTGAGATTCATATGCTGATTCTTGATGTCTGTGGGTCTAAATGATGCTGTAATTCTAAAGGTCTTGTGCACACAATGTTTTTTATATATATAGTATATACAATAGTTTGTTTTCTCATCTTGCAGTGTCATATAGCCATCATAAATAACCTGAAAATAATTTAAAAACACCGTCTTGTGAGAGCTTAGCCACTGAATGAGATCAGTGAATCAGACCTTTAGATGATGATAACACCATCACCAACAATTAACCAAAACTACTTAATCACACTTTTTTCTTGACTTTTCTTGCGATAACAAACATGCTTTACAAACACAGTCACAGCAGCCAGAAAAACTAAGATTCAAAAGTCAAGGGTCAAGAGCCCAACTAAAGCAAACACTGATCACCATAATGGTGAGGTGTAACGAAACATTTTCAATAGAAAATCTAAACTTCTGTTAATTCTCAAATATTTTTTTTAGATGTATGACAGAAAAAGAAAAAAAAAATGTAATGTGCGAAGCTGTTGATGCTGTTTGTGGAGTTGTTTAATCATCCTCTGCTGTTTTATTTCAGTTGATTTCATCTAAGGCTGTGGCTGTATGTCAGTTCATTTCTTGCTCTTATCTGCAGTGATTCTGTTTGTTAACAGCAGCTGTTCATCATTGGCTGAATTCACTCATTAGTTTTCATTCTCTCTGTCAGATGGACTATATTAGTAAACCCGTGTAGGGAATAGTGAATGAGGGTGTAGGGTGTGATTTGAAACACAGCCTCTGAGTGTCGAAACTGAGCGCTGTTACTTCACAGTACTGCAAAGGACTACTTTCTCAAAAACAACAAATATTACCCAGAATGTATTGTTTTCTATGGGATTTTACTGTTTTAATGAAAAAGCAGTATGTTACTGCCAGAATATGGCTGTTTATTTACAGCAATTTTTTTACAGTGTAGCCTACACATCTTTGAGAACCAAGAAATTTTGTGATACACTTTGGGAATGTTTCGAATAAAAAAGAGAAAGATTAAAATAAAACCAAGAAGCCTACATAAGTTATAATGCGCTATTGTGGCTGCTGTGTGTGTCATATGACAAGCATGACGAGACATGCTTGTCCTGGAATGTGATTTCAACCGCTTAGATCCAGTCGAACTCTAGTAAACCTCTCTTCTCTGTGGCAGTCAGAGAAGGTTCTGAATGGCTCAACCACAGCTCATCTGTGAACGCATGCTGTCAGACATAAGAGTTGGAGAATGGAGTTGGAAACCAGCTGTGAGAATGTTGAAAATTGTGATTTTAAGAATAAATATGAACCTTAAACACCAAGGGCCCTATCATACACCCGGT
This sequence comes from Spinibarbus caldwelli, assembly GCA_039654775.1. Taxonomy (NCBI): domain Eukaryota; kingdom Metazoa; phylum Chordata; class Actinopteri; order Cypriniformes; family Cyprinidae; genus Spinibarbus; species Spinibarbus caldwelli. Next base: position 36,630,431 of record CM077225.1, on the reverse strand, counting down.
GCAATGCGGTGCCAGGTGCGAAAGTGTTTTTTGCTAGTTTCAGCCTGACACAGTTACCATTTTCACGTCCTGCGCCACGCTGTTTAAATAGCAAATGCATTTACACCCATTTGTGCACCCATGGTCTGAAAACGAGGTGTGTTCAGGTGCATTGTTGGCACGTTGCTATTTTGAGGCAGCTGAAATAGACCACGCCACTGACCAACGGAAACCTGGCCTAAAGTCAATGGTGCAATAATTTTTTTGTTATTTAAAGAGCTCGTTAGTAATATGAGCATATAGGCGGGTTCACAGCGCGCATACACTACTTATTACACACACAGGGATGAACAGCAGCACACAAACTTGCCAAATATTAAAAATGAAAGGATTACAATGTAAAAGATTGTTATTGTGTTGGCAACATAAATATAAAAATGCCTACATGTCATAATGGATAGTCATTGTGTGTATCAGAATTAGGTTGATCTGGTCATTATCAACATTGAAGAGAAGAAGGTGAGTTTGTGTGTCTGTTAATGAATGAAAGGAATCACTTATTCCTGTTTTTATTCACACACCGAGGTTCACATTTTCATTATTTATTGAGAAAGTGTGGACCTGACAGAGAGAACGATGGCAACATGACATGGGTGGATAATTCGCCACTGAAACAAGGGTAAGTGTACCAACTCTATTTTGTATGACATTTTTTAGTTTTGTTGTGATTAATAGAAAATCTGATACATGTTGTTCAGGTTTTGGATTAAAGGTGAGCTGAATAAGGTGGAAATGAGGACTGTATTGAACTGGTGCCTTCAGATACCATCCTGAACAACTGGAATGATCTGCCATGCTCTGATAAGAGAAAAGGGATTTGTGAGAAATAGTATTCATCCTGTCTTTTGTTTTTAATTGCATTATTTTAATGAATCAATTGCAAAAGATTGAGATCTTTTAAAACAGTTTGCTACTTTAATTTTATATCAACTGTTTTCATGATATCAAATGCATTTGATGATTTTCTGTAGTATACAAAGTGTAAAGTTTCCCAGTTTGCCCTAATTCACCCTATTATTCTGATACTGGTGTCTGAATAAAATGGTCAATAATAATTTTTACCATAGTATACCTACAGAATTTCCTCAAATGTTTTTCTTCCAATTTATAGACATGTTTGTGTCAAACATAAGAAACTACCATTAACAGTATGAATAATTCCATTTTTAAAGAATCACTGTGATTTATAGCTGCTGTTTTTACAGAATTGTGATATCGATTACAAACTAGTGGCATTCCATACAGCATTTTTAGGCCCTTTAATGACACTACAGCAGGGGTGTCCAAACTTGTTCCTGGTTGGCCACAATCCTAATTAAAACACCTAAACCAGCTAATCAAGGTCTTCAGACTCACTAGAAACTTCTAGGCAAGTGTATTGGAGCTGATTGGAGCTTAAATCTGCAGGATGTTGACTTTCCAGGAGCAGGATTGGACAACCCTACACTACGGGAAGGGGAAGCTACAAGAAGTGTCTTTCCAAATGAAACAGAAATTGAGCAACTTAGCGTATGTTAATATGATCTTATTCTAGCTGTTATCATGAGTCTGATTTGTTGGTCTAAAGTTTTGAGGAGACAATTACAATGTTTGAATAAAATGTTCAGTTACTATCATTACCATAATAAACTTGCCATTTTTGTTTTCAATTCATACTTCCTCCTTGTCTATCTGCTTTTTTGCTGTATGGAGATATTTCCTCCAGTCCAGCAGGACGCAGCAGAGAGCAGATTTATCAGACTGAAGTAATCAGAGAGATAGAGAAACATCAGATCCAGAGCTCCTGCTTCTGTGTTTCCTGCATCATCAATATAAAGGGCCAGTTTAAGGCTGCTTGAGTCCATTTGAGTGTTCACAGACTCCTCTTTTTGGCTTTTGAAGCTGATAGCATGTGACTGAATGTTAACAAAAAAAAAAAAAAAAAAAAAAAAAAAAAAACACAAACACAAACATAGTAGTATTGTCACAACACAGACGAGGAGACACAGAGGTAAGTGATACACAACAGCAGGTTTATTGAAATAAGACGAAGGGGAACCAGGGTAGCTGAGAGTCCAGGTGAGTGAGCAGAGAATGGAGAAGTTGCAAGAGTCTTATCTGGTGGTGATTGTTCGTTTCCTTTTCCAGGGGTCCGTGAGAGAAAAGGAGCAGGGAGACAGTGGAGCACAGGAGTGGTGGAGATCACAGAGATTCCTTGGAGGTAAGAGACGGGTAAGTAAACGCACGGTAGTCTCGTGATGCAGAAGATATGTGAACAGTCAATACAGGGATGTGCGCAGTAGACCGAACCATGAGTGTCTGAGAAGAGCGTGTATATAAAGGAGAGATGATTAGTGGCTTCAGGTGCGGGGAATCAGAATCCAGGTGATTGTGATCTTGTGTGCGCTGGGGCTGATGACTGGTGACAAGGAACTCGTGACAAGTACGTCACTGCAGAGAGTTTTTAACTTGGACTGAAGGACTTTATTCTCATTAAGGGCCAGTGTGAAATGAAACCACTTCCTGTGTAGACTTGGCAGACTATAGAAAAAACACTAGTCACTATTCCAAAGATCACAGCTCATCTAGGACGACAAACTGTAAGACAGTGAATAATGGAATTAGAGGCCATTTATGAAAACGTTGAATGCAGAGATATTGGGGACACAACTGGACCTCAAATTCAGAGTCACGACCAGGATGAAGAAAATGATTGAAAGCGCAGTAAGCAGAAAATTACCTTAAAGCAGAAATGGTGTCGCAGAAGGTGTTATTAATAGTGTCAGTAATGTTTGAGGAAATGAGAATGGTTATATACATTTAGATATCTATTCTAAGAATATGTCAATGTTTTTCTTTTTATATTAAATGTATTACATGGAATTACTTTTATTTACTTTTTGAACATGTTCTTGTTTGAATTAAGTACAGCAAAATTGTTACTGCATAGCAATGTTTGTCTTACAAAAGAATATGAAAGCTCTACAGCATTATCTAATGACAATTACTAATATGAAGGGTATTAACTGATATTTGTGTGTTTTGGTCATGTTTGTCAGGAAGTAGATGTTTGGTGTTGATCACAGTGGGTCTCGGGCTCATTTGTGTTCTTCTGCTGGTCTTCATCATACTGCAGCACATCACCATCACAGCAGAGAGAGACCTGATAAAGAGTTACAAGAACACAGCTGAAGAGTTCAATCAAACTATCAACAACTTAAAGAACAATTATACTGATATAATGACTGAAAGACACCAACTGCAGAACCACTTCAGCTCTTTGAGTCAGAAGAAACTGGAACTAGAACTGGAGACCAAAGTCAATGATCTCACTGCTGAGAAAAGTCAGTTACAGTGAGATTTTGACTTTTTGAATCAGAAGAAACTGTGGTTAGAAAGCAAAGTCACTTCTCTGAGTGAGGAAATGAGGAAAGAAGGATGTAAACTAAGTCAGTTCACATATATTTTTATGTTGTTTATTTTTTTTTAATCTTTTACACGGTTTTATAAAGTGCATGTTTTTGAGTGGTTCAGGTTGGTTTTTCATGTCCAGTGAGTTGAAGAGCTGGTCTGACAGCAGGCAGTACTGCAGAGATCATGGTGCTGATCTGATCATTATCAACACTGAAGAGAAGCAGGTGAGTTTGTGTGAGTGACTGTTAATGAATGAGAGGAATCATACTTATTCCTGATTTTATTCACTCACAGAGACTCATTTCTTCATTCATCAAGGAGAGTGTGTGGATTGGATTGTCTGACACAGAGAGCAATCGAAACATGAAATGGGTGGATAATTCTGAAACAAGGGTAAGTGTAGGCTACTACTGTACTTTGTACTACTTCAGTTTACTCTTTTTAGTTTTGTCGTGATTAATAGAAAATCTGATACATGTTATTCAGGTTTTGGATTAAAGGTGAGCCAAATAACCAAAGTGCAAATGAGGACTGTATTGAACTGGTGCCTTCAGATACCATCCTGAACAGCTAGAATGATCTCCCATGCTCTGATAAGAGAAAAGGGATTTGTGAGAATTAGGTTTCATCCCATCTTGTTGTGTTTTTAATTGCATTATTTTATGGAATCAATTATGATTGTGATTGGCTATGTTTCTGATTGAGGTCTTTTAAAACAGTCTGCTACTTTAATTTTATATCAACTGCTTTCATGATATCAAATGCATTTGATGATTTTATGTAGCATACAAGTGTAAAGTGTCCCAGATCGCCCTAATTCACCCTATTATTCTGATACTGGTGTCTGAATAAAATGGTCAGAATCAGAATCAGAAAGAGCTTTATTGCCAAGTGTGTTTACACACACACACACACACACACACACAAGGAATTTGTCTTGGTGTTATGAGCTTCCAGTACAGAAAGTACAAACATAGTGCAGACAACATATAATTAAGGTAATAAAAACACTAATAATGAAGAGAATAGACAATAAATTATAAATAACAATAGTAATAAATATAAAAATGTATAGAAAAGAAAAATGTCCATAGACAGAACTGTGAATGTGCATGTGTCATATGTACAGATGAAGGTTTGATGAGTTATTTGCAGATGTACAGTACTGGGTTGTGTTATGTGTTGTTCAGGTGGGATATGGCCTGGGGGGAAAAACTGTTCTTGTGTCTGGCTGTTTTGGTGCTCAGTGATCTGTAGCGCCGGCCAGAGGGCAACAGTTTAAAGAGAGAGTGAGCTGGGTGTGAGGGGTCCAGAGTGACTTTCTTAGCGCTTTTCCTCACTCTGGAGATATAAAGATCTTGAAGGCTGGGTACAGGGGCACCGATAATCCTCTCAGCAGTCCTGACTGTCCGTTGTAGTCTTCTGATGTCTGTTTTGGTAGCTGAACCAAACCAAACAGTTATAGATGAACACAAGACAGACTCGATGATGGCAGAGTAGAATTGTTTCAGCAGCTCCTGTGGCAGGTTGAACTTCCTTAGCTGGCGGAGGAAATATAGCCTCTGCTGGGACTTTTTCACAATAGAGTCAATGTGATTGTCCCATTTCAGGTCCTGAGAGATTGTGGTTCCCAGGAATCTGAATGACTCAACTGCAGCCACAGTGCTGTCTATGATGATGAGTGGGGGGAGCGCAGAGGAGTTCCTCCTGAAGTCTAATATCATCTCCACTGTTTTGAGTGTGTTGAGCTCCAGGTCGTTGCGACTGCACCAGATAGCCAGCTGCTCAACCTCCTGTCTGTAAGCAGACTCGTCTCCATCCTTGATGAGGCTGATGACTGTAGTGTCATCCGCAAACTTCAGAAGCTTGACAGAGGGGTCCTTTGAAGTGCAGTCATTTGTGTAGAGAGAAAAGAGCAGTGGGGAGAGAACACATCTCTGAGGGGCGCTAGTGCGTTTAAGCGTTTTTAAGAAACTACCACTGACAGTAATATTATGAATAATTAAATTTTTTAAGAATCACTGTGATTTGCAACTGCTGTTTTTACAGAATTGTGTGATCAATTACAAACTAATGACACATTCCAAACAGCATTTTTGGGCCCTTTAATGACACTACAGCCGGGGTGTCCAAACTTGTTCCTGGTTGGCCACAATCCTAATTAAAAACACCTGAACCAGCTGATCAAGGTGTTCAGACTCACTAGGGCTGTGTTCCACTCCACTTTTAGACACAAACTTTCGGGAACTTCCCTATAAGCACTTCCCCTCAGGGGAATCCCTGCTGCCATTTTGAAGTGCGTTCCACTTCGTGAAGTGGACGAGGGAAGTTTAAATGGACAGACCCTCGACCCCTAAATTTTGACCGAGGGATTGAGTCTGCTTCATATGCACACTTCAGGCCGCTCCATAGACCACAATGCAACATGATTATGACGTCATCGCCGATCACATTTAATTTATCCCCACCCCAAACAACTCTATTATATATAAATTATTATTTTTAAACATTTACAATAGCCCAAGCATACCCATATACATGTGGAATGTTGCATCAAACTAATTTGTAAGGGAAAAAATGTAAACAATAAACTGAATCCATAGCAGATACTAAGTGATCAAGGGCTTAGGACATTCCAATTCAGCCCATTGCAAGGGTTCCGCCAGAAGTGGGCACTCATGCAATGTAATCAATGACGTACATCCGAGTAAACGAGATGGAGGGAAGTTTGCAAGTGAAGGGCATTAAAAAATGGACTGGAACAGAGTCCCGAAATTTCTAGGCAAGTGTGTTGGAGCTGATTGAAGCTAAAATCTGCATGAAATACTTTCTCCTTATCTGCTTTATTGCTGTATGGAGATATTTCCTCCAGTCCTGCTGTGTTTCCTGTATCATCAATATAAAGGTCCAGTTTGGCCAGTTTAAGGCTGTTTGAGTCCATTTGAGTGTTCACAGACTCCTCTTGTTGGCTTTTGAAGCTGATAACGTGGTTGAATGTACAATACACAAATATAGTAGCACGTCTCTGCAGAGAGTTTTTTAAGTGTGACTGAAGGTCTTTATTTTCGTCAAAGGCCAGTGTGAAATGAAACCACTTCCTGTGTAGACTTAGCACTCCTAAAAACACTAATCACAATTCTAAAGGTCACAGGTCATATGTGAAGATGTACTGTAAGGCCCTGTTTTCACCTGGTTTTCGTCGATCCGATCACAAGTGGACTATGTGGTCTAAATCATTTTGAGCTTGTCCACTTTCGCTCACTTTCTGAGGTAGTCAAAAACGCATTCAACTGGATTGCGCTTGTAGTATGGACACTCATATGGTCGAATGTGCACACAGCCACTAAAGGATGCCTACTCTCTGCTGACTGAGCTAATTCTTAAACAGTACAATGTTCATTTCCTGTCTCTTAACCAACAAAATTAGAATGTTAAATTAGATTTAAATTAAATGTCATAAATGTACGTGACCAATTAAAAATACATATTTTTCTTTTCAGAGGTTTAACAAGAGAAAACAGAGAAAAACAATTATATGACATATGATACCAATAAAATAAACAGACCTACACTACACGTTTCAGGTAAATAATGAATAAATTAACAAACCAAAATGAATGAATGACCAGCACTCTCTTCCACCCTCAATACCATTACTGAGATGAAACCCTTGAGAAAGGTACCAAACCCCCAACTGCTCCCTGGGCACTGTGGGGGTTTGAGATGATTGTGATGCAGTTTGAACAGTGACCATGGCCATGAACCTGACCAACCAATGGTTATGTGCGAGAAGGCGGGACCTAAAGAGAAAGGTTGAATGATGGAGTTGCATAAACAGAAGTCTGTGTTACACAGTGTTTGGTCGTACACGATTACATTAATTGCCCACCGTGGCACTGCCCCCACTGTAATTTGCTTTTTAAAGAAGTAAAAAATCATTTAGTTCAGCTGGAAAATGTATGCCACACTTCTAAACTGAAAGGGTCTGCTCAGTTCCATTGAATCAGGGTTGCCAGATCTATGGGACAAAACTAGCCAAAGCCAGCAAAAAACAGCCCAAAGCAGCTCAGTGACCATATCAAAACTCAAAATGTCATTTCCATACCTAAAATACATATTTTTCAGTCACTGTTATGCACATTGATCATAAACACAGCTAAAAGACTTGGCCATCCTTCACAAAACTTAACATTTAGCACAGATTTATCATAGGTAGAATGCAAAATGTTTCAATATAAGCATTTCAGTCAAATGCAATTTATGCAGTATTTCAAACATTTAACCCACAGGGGGAAATCAACCCACGGCAACAGTTTAAATGTAGCACAAGTCCATTGAAAAAAAACATGGACTTGACAACCCTGCATCCAACATGAGCTGCAGGATTTGACTGATGACGGGTCGAGAGGAGAGATGATGGACAAGACCATGGTGGAGGATTTGCTGCTAAACAGATCCTGAGCTCATTGACAAATGTCTTATCTTGTAAAATGTGCTTCCTCTCCAAGTAGACGTAATCGCGAAATCTAAAGTGAAAGTGAACAACGAGCGCTCATTCAAAGGAGATTTAAATACTCTGCCTATTGATAGCGGCTCCCTCATTAGCAAAAATTATATGCAAGCGGGCGGGAATGGACACAAAAATCACGGGAGCGGAACACACACGTTGCGGGAGCGGGATTAAGAAAACAGTAACGCGCAGGGCTCTAATATAAAAATGCACACAATGAAAGGCGACTGCAGAAAGCAAAAGATGAATTCCGTACATTTTGGGTGATTGAGAAATCCCAGCCGGACGCATTTTTTTTTAGGTCCAAAAAGAGGACATGTCCGGGAAAAAGAGGATGTATGGTCACCCTATGGCCACACGTCACTTTCACGTTAACTTTCACTTTCATTTTACAGAGGGGATGCATTTTGTCTTTTTTTTTTTTTTTTTTTTTTTTTTTTCTTCAATAAGGGGGTATGCCATCCCCCCGCATTCCCTCTCAGTTCGAGCCCTGCTTATGTTTCTTCTTCTCTCACTCAGATTTTGTGGCAGATTTTTTTTTTTTTTTATCCATGCAGTAAACGTTTGAAAAAATAAATAAATAAGCTTCGGGGGAAAAACCCCCAAGCGTTCACCTCATATTGCGCAAGCTTATTTCACAATATCGAAAGATCAGAAAAAGCCTACTGGCCCATAGACCCTCCCTTGAAAAGAAATCAGGACAGAAGTTATCGAAAGTGGACAGAAGAGGTGTGAATGGGAATGTGTTCCCCTCGTCCACTTGTGATCCGATCGACCAAAACGCATCTTAATACCAGGCAGTGAATAATGGAATTACAGAACATTTATGAAAATGTTGAATGCAGAGCTATTGAGGAAAAAACTGGACCTCAAACTCAGAGTCACAGTCAGGATGAAGGAAAAGATCTAAAGCCCAGTAAGAACAAAAATTACTTTAAAGCAGAAATAGTGTCACAGATGGTGTTGTTAATAGTGAATATATTATAAATATTTATTCTAAGAGCAATATGTCAGTGTTTCTGTATTTATATTATATGTATTAACATGGAATTATTTTTTTATTTAATTTTTCAGTATGTTCTTGTTTGGATATTTTACCATATGGCAACATTGTTACTGCATAGCAATTGCCTTACAAAAGAATATAAAAGCTCTACAGCATTATCTAGAAAAAAAAAGAAACTTGATTTCTAATAATATGAAGAGTATTAGTTGATATTTGTGTGTTTTGGTCCTGTTTGTCAGGAGGAAGTAGATGTTTGGTGTTGATCACAGTGAGTTTCGGGCTCATTTGTGTTCTTCTGCTGGTCTTCATCATACTGCAGCACATCACCATCACAGCAGAGAGAGACCTGATAAAGAGTTACAAGAACACAGTTGAAGAGTTCAATCAAACTATCAACAGCTTACAGGACAATTACACTGATATAATGACTCAAATGAGAGTTAGAAAGCAGAATCAGGTCTCTGAGTGAGGAACTGATGAAAGAAGCATCTAAAAGAGGTCAGTAAAGATATCTTTAGGTTGCTCTTTTTATGTTTCATGTACACAGTTTATAAAGTGCATGTTTTTGCATGGTTCAGTTTGTTTTTTCATGTCCAGTGAGTTGAAGAGCTGGTCTGACAGCAGGCAGTACTGCAGGGATCATGGAGCTGATCTGATCATTATCAACACTGAAGAGAAGCAGGTGAGTTTATTTGATTGTCTGTAAATGAATGAAAGGAATCACAATTATTCCTTGTTATTCGTATTCACACACAGAGACACATATCTTCATTAGTCAAGGAGACAGTGCGGATTGGTTTGTCTGACAGAGAGCAGGAAGGCAACATGAAATGGGTGGATAATTCACAATTGAATAGTGGGTAAGAGCTAAAAATAAACCTCCAGAAAACAGACGAAGACAAAACTCTTCCACAAACACCACAACTAAAAGCACTTTAAATAATGTAAATTCTGTTTAGAAAACTCTTCCTCTCTTATTCTTTTCCACAGTTTCACTTCTGCTCAAGCTTCTGTATTACTTTAGATTTTTCTCAAAACATGCTGTTATACTGTGAGTATTGTTGATTCATAAATTTGTGTGTAATACATGCTGTTCAGGTTTTGGCATAAAGGTGAGCCGAATGACCAAGGTGGAAATGAGGACTGTATTGAACTGGTGCCTTCAAATCCGGTCCTGAACAACTGGAATGATTTCCCATGCTCAGAGAAGAGAAATGGGGCTTGTGAGAAATAGAGTTCATCCCACCTTGGTTTTGCTTCTATATATAATATAATCATCCTTATTGTGAATCCATAATTTCTGATTTAGGTCCCTGCCTTTAAATAAAATAAAATAAAATAAATAAAAAAAAACTGTCAGTTGTTATGATTTTTTTTTTAGAAAGAAAATATGAAATTGTCATTATTTTCTTATTGCTATAATAAACTTCTGTTTCTCATGGCATGAATCAGGGTGATCTGAGACACCATGATGTGTTCATGTTTTGCTCCATCAAAGAAGCTCTGTATTAATGTGATCTTAGCTGTTGTTATTTGTCTCATTTGTTGGACTGAAGTATTCTGGAGACAATCACAATAAAACTACAGAAGTCTAAGGCTGCATCCGAAATAGCATACTCAATAAGTAGGTACCTAATTTCAATAAGTAACCTACTTACTTAACCAGTGCTAAAAGAATACATACTCTACAGCCAAATCTCGTTGAGTATGAATGTGATCTGGACATCATCCACCATCTTGACGTTATCATGTGACCTACGACGTTATAACAAGCGCAACAACTTAAAAGATATGAGCGACAGGTTTAATTCATCTATCTGTAAATATTTTGACATTATGAAATTTGCTCATTTTGCGGTCTTGTTGAAGAAACAGCTGCCCTTTTATTGTGATTGCAGTATAACCAATAAGTTTTGGGTTGATTTATTGATTTTTAGATTTATATTTTTAACTATAAAAATATAATCTAATATGACCCACAGTTTAATCCTTAAATATATTTTTGTTACAAAAACCCAAAATCGTTATCTCTTGAATATGTTATTAATTTCTTTATTTTGCAAAATTGTCCCGCACATGTTCTCCCACTCTTGCTTCATGATAGTGTGGTTCAGGGGGTGTCATTATGGTCTTCCTCATCCTCTCTGTGCACTCAGGCAACGGTAGCCTCGATGTCCCTTTCCCGTCCATGATCAGATTCCAGTCTAACTGCAGCAATGAGGGAAGTGATAGACAGCAGAGACGGGTGAAGGTGGACACGGTGGTCAGCTGCAGAATTGGCACAGCTGTGTTGAGATGGCAGTAGGATGTGGGTTCACCACCTGTAAATACATAATTGTTAGAACAATAAGTTTGAATAAAGCTTTGTTTTATGTGTTGTTAACCTGTATATGTATGTGTTTATTGTGATTGTTACTTTTATTCATTCTTTTACTCATTTATTCATGTTTCCTGTTGTTGTCACTAAATAAAATATAATTATTTCATTAACGTATGCATTAATTCATTGCTTGAATGAAAATTGAGATGTGTTCACTTTGGCTGCATTTGCCTAGTGTATATTCATGCATACCTATGACATATGACAAAACAAATTGCATTGTACTTGTTTTACTAAAACGTCATTTTCAGTAAAAAAATAAAAATAAAAATAAAAAAAAATAACTACATCTCAAAACACTACATCTCCTTTATCCAGACATTGCAAACACTGCAAAGGCTGAGGAAAACAGTAGGGTTGTCAAGTTACTGATGCTATGAGGTGTTAGCGCACCTCTCCCTTTTATCCTTTTTTTATTGCAAAACTTATAATTGCATAGGAGATCAGGGAAAGATGGTTGTATCTTTAACAATGAACAATCACAATGACAACAAAAAAAAAAAAGAAAAAAAGGAAAACAAATATAATGGGTCTGTGTACATCATAATATGAGATTACATACACAAAAAAAAGCACAATGACAAGGTAAATATATTATAATAATCATAAAATTCATATAATCATAATGCATCAAAAACTGCATTTTGTTGTTGTTTTTGTTATTTATAAGCCTGAGAGATGAAACAAGCCTTAAATTCAACAATAAACATCAAAATATTTACAGATTTAAACCTGAATTAAACCTGTCACTCGTATAAATACCTGTTGCGCTTGTTATAACGTCATAGGTCACATGATAACGTCAACATGGCGGATGATTTCCGGATCGCATTCATACTCAACAAGATTTGGTTGTAGAGTAGGCCTGCGTACTCTTTTAGCACTCGTTAAGTAAGTACTTATTGTAATTAAGTACCTACTCATTGCGTATGCATGTAATCAGTTGCTACCCAGCACTGAATATGCTACTGAACATAGTTAGTGCTCAGGAAATAAAATGGTTAATTTAATATGCTTAACACTAATTTGTGACAATGGAAGAGTATGTGCACTGCATTTACAAAAAAAAATATTGTCTTTGTGCTGTAATCTGACATACAAAACACTGCTAGAGTAAATACACATTTCTGTAACTTACTTTTTGACTCTGTCTATTTACACTTATTGTGAAATTCCTACTAGAAAATATTAGTTTATTGAAAGAATGAATGATAATGAAGAAATCAATATACTGGTTATTATGTGAAATCATTTCAATGCTTAGTATTCTAAAAACAGATGGTGAGGTAATAGTGGTAATTTCCATTGCAAATGTTGGGTGATTTCCAGAAGATGACATAAAGTATGATGTATTACTCATGTGATTGCCTCCAGGTGGTGGCCTTGGCCAAATTCCACCATTAAAAGATAAGCTGAGAGGACAAGTAGACTATTGTGGAAAACCGGACAGGCATAACAGATAAAAAAAAATGGAAAGAACCAACTTTGATACATTGTATAAGAAGAGAGTGTATATAACATGGAGCTTGGACAAACAAAGACTCAGAGGCAGTGGATGTGGCGGCTGTCTTCTCGGCTTTGTTACATTGTCTAATAAAGTCTTGCTTCTGGCACCTGGAACCCTGCTGTTTGAGCTTTTTTGACTGCGCCGAAGAGATCTCCCTCTCTCGGGCCACGACACACTTTTCATCATTTTTTCATCATCATTTTAAAGTTAATTCAGCTGAACTTTTAATGTGTTAACCCAGGTGGAAAAAAAAAAAATATATATATATATATATATATATTTGAATGCTGTAGGAAAAAGTGATGAGGACGTTGAAGATCTTGATGTTTATTGCAGCATAGCAGTGTCAAAGTACATGTAGTACCTTGCGTTCAACGGAGTCGGAATGAACCCAGAACATCCTAAGTTCAAACCTTTTATACACTTAGAGTTTACTACCCTTCATGTAAATGAAGTTGCTCCTGTCATTACAGCTGTGATCTGTATGTTAATTAAGTTCTGACACCCCTTTGTCTGAGATGGTTCTCAGTGTCCCACACCCATTCTCATTCTACAATTGGTCACCATTTGCTCAGGATGTGTTCATCCCAAATGATCTAGAAACAACATAACTGTTGACTTTCTTCTTCTCTGTAATAATTAAGCCATTTTGGGAAATGAACATGATCAAACATATATTGTGGAGTGGAATATGGGTCGGGGCAGACAATAGATTCTTACAATGCACTAAAAAATACTTAAATACCAGCAAGTACATTTGTTATACATTCTTATTTTTGTGTTAAATAAAATTGCAAAAGTTATAAATTCACTAATTAAAAGTATATTTCTACTTCAGTAGTACTTCTGTGCAATTGCAAAAGTATACTAAATACCACTGATATTTAAATTGATTTTTAGTGCATTGAAATAAAGTATACTACCGCAAAAATATACAGAGGACTTTTATCAGTGTATTTCTTAAAAGTGTGCTTTGAATGTTTTAAAAATTAGTTCAGTGTTAGTTCACTTTTATGTAGTTATCCTAAGTTTAAATTAAATTGATTTTATTTAAAATATATTAGTAATGTAAATACACTTATTAGCACTAACACTTAAAACGATTTTAAGTGTAATCAGATAAAGCAGCAGAAGTGCTTTATAATCGCATTGCTTAAAAGTTAAGATTATTTGTTTTCAGTTTTAACATCATTGCAAAACACCGGCTCAGTGGATGATTGTGAAAGACTGAATGACTGCATCAACGTCTCAACTTTCAGAGCCATAAAAGGGAAAATGATGCGAGATCAAACAGCTCTGTATTAATTATAATCGTTATTGTAGATCAGGCCGCTGACGGCGAAAGAAACCGGTTGTGTTACAGCCACCAACAGCAACTCGATCGATTGAGAAATTGTGGTTTTTAACTTCAGGCCCACAATGAGTTTGCATACCCCGACAGAAAACGACAAATTCTAAAGATGGGTGTTGGATTGGTGTCAATAGGCAAACCTTATTCACAATATAAACAGTAATTAACTGATTAATTTATTTAATAGCATATGATTCCGTTCCAGCGTGATGCTGCTGTGGCGCTCTGTACCAGAGAGAACAGGAAAGAGAAGATGGCACAACTTTATCGCACAGAATAGTCCTCCGCTTAATCATAGCGCAGGTTCCTTCACCTATCTTACCCAATAACCGACAGCGAGGATGATGAAGATGATGACGGTGTGTTTACAGAGGGAGGACGAATATATTGTGAATTAGCGTTTGGTAGTTCAGAGCTCGTCAGGGACAGACAGGTACGATGCGCGTTGACTCGCTGTGGCTGGCGGCTGTTGTCGTTTCGTTACCGCTCCTCTCTCTCTGCGACCCCCTGTGAGTATCGCAACATACCAGACAAATGACTGCATACACTTGACTGATTTTATGTTTCTCCTGATTTTAAACACCTTCTCTGATTTAAAGGCTTGGGATTCATTTTGTATTCAAATATAAAATGTGTGCACTTCTTTGCCAAACTTTTGTATTTATTTATTTATTTATTTATTTATTTATTTATTTATTTATTGTGTGATTCATATGATTACAGATCATATCTCACTTTATTTATTTTTAAAAAAGGACAAAGGAATTTGCATATTCTTAACTGGCATCTCTTATAGCCTATAGCCTACTTTAAATATACTTTGTAATATATTTAATTTATTTTTAAATATCTATTTTAATATTACTATTAATAAATGAACAGTATTATTAAACTGGGTATTATATTAATATTAATACAATATGAATTTATTTTAACATTATATATATATATATATATATATATATATATATATATATTTAATTTTAAAATATATATATTTTATATATTTTATTTAAGGTAAATATTTTTAAACAAATTATGTAAACAAAGTACAATTATTACAATTAATTACTATTAAAATGTATTAATAGTAATATTAAAACAAAAATAATAATAATAATAATACAATATCGATATTACGGTTATGCTAATTTTAACCTAAATGTATTGCCATACATCATTTATATCGCTTGCATGTAATAATTTACTGATGATGATATGGAGTTTTTAAAATAAATCTTTCCTTTAGATCCCGGGGTGTTGTGCATTTGGTTTTGAAAGAAGAGATTATAACTCTTCCAACAAAATCACTCGAAACAAAAATAAATATATTTAATTCATCTCATAAGTTATCTTCTTGGGCAGCACTCATTTTCAGTAAATAAATGTAGTGCTGTATCCTTTGTAAAAGTGAAATGAGACTCATTCCTCCTAAATAAATGTGTTTTGTTCAGCTACGTTCTCTCGGCGCCCAATATACTGAAGGTGGGTTCCCCAGAGAAAGTGTTTGTGGAGGCGCAGGACTATTCTGGAGCCAGTCTCAATGTTAAAATCTCAGTGAGAAGTCCTAAAGATAACAGCCGTGAAGTGGTGAGCGCATCGGTTACTCTGACACCTGCCAAAAACTACCAGGATCTGGTCGAGATAGAGGTGAGGCGCTCTCATCACACCAAATGCTTTTGGGTGGAGGCTGTCAAAAATGTGTAGATGTGTTTTACAGTGAAATGTAGCTGTGCTGGCACAATGAATGCTAGTTTGCTGTGTTTCAGCGTGTTTTTTTCTCAGTTGTCTGTGTATTGTGTGTCTGTAGATACCCGGAGATGCGTTTTCCTTTGAGAAAGGAGTGCAGCAATATGCCGTCCTGCAAGCCCAGTTTCCACAGAAGCTGCTGGAGAAAAAGGTCATGGTGATCTTTCAGTCTGGACACATAGTTTTACAGACCGACAAGACCATCTACACCCCAGACAGCACAGGTGCGCCAATTTTTGCTGCTCTGCATTTGTTTCCACCATAGTTCTCGCACCAAGTTGGTCTCCTAATACTTGTCTTCTCCCTGTAGTTTATTACCGGGTGTTTTCACTGAGTCCAGGCATGACACAGCCTGTGGAAAGTGGAGTCAGAGTGGAGATCTTGGTAAATGTGTCCTCCATCTGTGTATTAAAGTACAGCAAGGTCCAAAATTTGAGACCGCAAAACCTTAAAACGGCAGATTTTTGTCTCTTTTGGAGACTTTTGTACTCCACAGTATTTTATGGGTACTTCTCGTCAATGTATTTAGCTGTTTGTGTTCACGTTTCATTAAAATTTCAACATCAACTTCAATGTTGGCAGACACCTGATGGCATCAGCCTTGAGAGCAAATCTGTTTATCCCGGTGCAGGAATGGTGTCAGGAACCTTCAGCCTGACGGATCCGGCCAGGTGAGAACAAGTGAACAACCTGTTTGAATACTTCAAGTGGATTGGAGTTACTTAAAATGATCTGTTATCTTTCAGTAAGATTCAAATGACACATAATGCATTTTGTTTTACAGAAAAAATACATAAACAAATTAATAAAGGAATGAATGTTGTTTAATTTCTATTGTTTAATTGTATTTGCTGGAAAATTACGAAATTATGAAAATCAAAAAGATAACAAAATTAAAATTACAATTGCCATTTAAAATATATAGTATAATATAATATAATATAATATAATATAATATAATATAATAAATATAATATAATATAATATAATATAATATAATATAATATATATATATATATATATATATATATAATAAGCACCATTTGTTGAAAATTATTGTACCCTTTTTTGTGGAAAGTACACTATATTGACAAAAGTATTGGGACACCCCCTTCTAATGAACAGGTTTGACTACTTTAGTAATTTCCATGAGTATAAATCTTAAAGGGGACCTATTGTGCCCCTTTTTCAAGATGTAAAATAAGTCTATGATGTCCCCAGAGTGTATATGTGAAGTTTTATCTCAAAACACCAGACAGAATTTTTTTTTTTTTTTTTTTTTTTTTTTCCTAAAATGACTGTATCCATATGTACAAGTCGTTGGTGTTTGGTAAAGAGTTTTTGGCTCAAGATCTGCATTTAAAGTCACACCAGAGGTGATCAGCTGGGATTAGGACTTGGCTTTCTGTAGACCACTCAAGTTCTTCCACACTGACTGAATCAATCATTTCTTTTTGAACCTTGCCTTATACACAGAAGCATTGTAATGTTAGAATAGAAAAGGGTCCTATTCAAACTGTTGCTTTAAAATTAGAAGCACACAATTCCCTAGAATATCATTATATGCTTAAACATTAAGATTTGTACTCATGGAAATTACTAAAGTAGTCAAACCTGTTCATTAGAAGGGGGTGACCCAATACTTTTGGTAATATAGTGTACCTTTCATCTTTCAATAAGATTGTGAAATGACAAATAATGACCATTTCATCTGATGTCCAAATAGCCCAGGCTTGTGGAAACTTGTGGCGTGGCACAAGAACAGCCCACAGAAGAACTTCTCCAGTGAGTTTGAAGTCAAAGAATACGGTAGGTGTCTGCGAGCTGTTACGAAACAACATTACACAAAGATAAACCTGTGACATCTGCAATCCGCTGATATCAACTCAGCTTCTTCCTGTTCCTCCTGCAGTCCTGCCCAGCTTCGAGATCTCTTTGAGACCACAGAAAGCCTTCTTCTATGTGAATGATGACAGTCTAACAGTCGATATTGAAGCCAAGTGCAGTACTTTTTTTTTTTTTTTATGGATATATGCATGTTTCTAATAGCTTAATAGCTAGAAAATATATATACATTAGCATTTCTTGATGAATGTATAGAATCTATTAGCTATCAGTGTATATATAAGTGTGTGTATCCTGAAGGTATTTGTTTGGGGAGACAGTCAGCGGTCATGGATTTGTTGTATTTGGTGTGGTGACTGAAGATAAAGGGAAGATAAGTATACCAGGCTCCTTACAGAGAGTGCAGGTACTACATACAGACTTACACACACATGCATATATCTGTGAAAACACCAGACTGATATTAGATTTTACCATCATTTGCCCCATTTATGAACCATTTTTTGAACCACCACTTTTTAAAATGGAAAAGGAAGCTCAAATTTTACCCTCACGAAAACCCACAAACACATTTTATGTGTTCATTTTATCACACAAAAAAATAATGAGGCTGCTTTTGCATATGTGGAGAAAAAGTTGACATATACATCAGCAATCACACAGATCTGATCAGCCAGAGACACAAACTATTGGTTCTGTGTTGAATGTCAGATCTGGGATGGAAGTGGAACAGCAGAGCTGAGAAGAAAACACATCCTACAGACTTTCCCAAACATCATGCAGCTTGTCGGCCAGTCATTGTATGTTACAGTGAGCGTGTTAACCGAGTCTGGTAAGAACTACATAAAGTCTGGTGAACCTTCTTGCTGGACAACAAAATTTACATTGTTAGGCCTCAAAAACATGTACAGTAATTGTAGTGTGTTTATTTCTGATTATTCACATACAGTACTTGTGTTTCAGGCAGTGAAATGGTGGAAGCACACAAGAAAGGCATTCAGATTGTGACGTCACCGTACACCATCCACTTCAAAAGAACACCACATTACTTCAAACCTGGGATGCCCTTTGACGTCTCGGTATAAAACTTTGGCCAGAAGCAAGAAAAATAGTGGGAATGTTTGAATTTTTTGTTGGCCCTAAATTACGCTTACTACATTCTATATTTTTTGGTCTGGGTTTGGCATAAAGGTCTATGTAACAAATCCTGACCAAACACCTGCTGTAAATGTGGAAGTGGATGTCAATCCAGGAGGGGTCAGTGGTCAAACAAAAGACAACGGCATTGCGAAGGTTACCGTCAACACTCCAGGAGGATCTTCCACGCTGGAGATCACTGTAAGACCTGCCATCTCAACAGCACTAATGTTCAGTCAGTTTCACTGGTGATCAAGTATAAAATAGATCAGTTAATACAGGGGTTTTCAAACTGTGTGTCACAGAGTGGGACAAGATGGGTCACACAAAGTTGGCTGCAGCTAAATTTGTGTTTCAATGGCACACACACACCTGCACGATATACCAACATTAATTACGAATTGCGATATTGCTTAGTGCAATTTTTGAATCGCAAAGGCCGTGATTTAAAACATGCGTTGTGTGTTTTGAAGCGCGGGCGCGCATGAGTTGTAATAACAGTTAGAGTGATGGTTCATTATTAAATGCCTCGGTCCACATTATTAATGGGTAGAAACTCGTTTACTTTACTGCGCTATATTCTGCATGAGATTGCATACACACGAAAACTGTTTCAGGTATGTTCATTCATTTCTATCGTCTGTTTGAACTCAGCGCTGTATCTTTCTGAGAGATATGTGACCCTGGACCACAAAACCAGTCATAAAGGTTAATTTTTGAAATCTGAAAGCTGAATAAATAAGCTTTCCATTGATGTATGGTTTATTAGGATAGGACAATATTTGGCTGAGATACAACTATTTGAATATCTGGAATCTGAGAGTGCAAAAAAAATCTAAATACTCAGAAAACTGCCTTTAAAGTTGTCCAAATGAAGTTCTTAGCAATGCATATTACTAATCAAAAATTAAGTTTTCATATATTTACGGTAGGAAATTTACAAAATATCTTCATGGAACATGATCTTTACTTAATATCCCAATGATTTTTGGCATAAAACAAAAATCGATAATTTTGACCCATTCAATGTATTTTTGGCTATTGCTACAAATATACCCATGCTACTTATGACTGGTTTTGTGGTCCAGGGTCACATATAAAGAGTTTGTTGTTTTCATTCCTCCATATGCATTTGGCTATCTGCCAATAAGGAAACGGTCTGTAAAAAGCATTTCACATGTACGGGGTGAGCAGGGCACAACTGGGTTAATTGTAACACTACATGATTTAAACATTTCCACACGCTAGCATAACAAAATTTACAAAAATTCCTATTATTTCCTTGCCATATCATCACTATATAGAGAACATTCAACATTAAATTTCTAGCTGAAGTAAATTTGTCATCTCGGTTTTTAGTGTTTATTTAAAATGAGACACATCTGATTATTATTTTTACAATTATTTAAAAATTATTTTAATCTCCAAACTGTTTTAGATAGTTCTGCTTCAATTCTTATGCTTTGCTAAAAAAAAAGTGTTGGCTCCGCTCTCCCCTGCACACACGGAAGGATCATCATCACACTGAACCCCGCGAACAGTTTAACAACACTTGCAGCGCAGATTTCAGTTCATTAGCCGCACCAGAGTTATCGTGTTTCGAGTTTTTAGGGACATATTTCATTAACGTCTGTAAATGAAGAAATTAAAATATAAATATTAGTAGTGAAATTTTACAATTGTACTATAAAATACAATGGTTATTTTTCTTAAATACTTCATTTATAACATATTAAATTTTTAATTGAAGGGATAGTTCACCCAAAAATTTAAATTCTGTCATTAATTACTTACCCTCATGAAGCTCCAAACACGTAAGACCTTTGTTCATCTTCGGAACACAAATTAAGTCGTTATTTTTGTTTTCTTTGCACACAAAAAGTATTCTTGTAGCTTTGTACAATTATGGTTGAACCCCTGATGTCACATGGACTTTTGTCATTTTACCGATGTCTTTGCTACGTTTCTGGACCTGGAAACATTTTAGTTGTGTTGCTGTCTATGGAGGTCAGAGAGCTCTCGGATTTCATCAAAAATATATTAATTTGTGTTCTGAAGATGAATGAAGGTCTTATGGGTTTGGATCGACATGAGGGTGAGTAATTAATGACAGAATTTAAATTTTTTGGGTGAACTATCCCTTTAAGTTTAAGCTTACAGTAACGTCAGTTGTTTTTTGATCTCAAATATTTGGTGGGTCTTGAAATAGATTATACTTGTCTAGGTGGGTCATGGAATTGAAAAGTTTGGGAACCCCTGATTTAATAGATGTTGAACAAGCAGTGGAGCATACAGCACATCAGAAAACAATGTATTTTTTTTTTATCTCCAGGCAAAGACCAACGATCCACAATTAAGTAATGATCAGCAGGCAGTGAAGAAGATGACGGCTCAGGCCTACGAGCCCAAAGGCGGCTCCAACAACTACCTGCACATCGGAATTGGGGCTGCAGAGCTACAGATTGGTGATCAAATGAAAATCAGTCTGAACTTGGGAAGAAGTCCAGGAGTGAGAGATCAAGATTTCACCTACATGGTGAGTGACAGTCATACCATGATTCAAGAAGAGACATTATTAAGTATAGAGTCTGTTCTTTTGTGTTTTTTTAAATGTTGTAAATGTACTCAGTGTTTCTCATCTGTCTCATTTTCAGATCTTAAGTAAAGGTCAGATTGTTCAAGCAGATAGGTTTAAGCGAAGAGGACAATCTTTAGTGTCTCTGTCTCTGCCTGTAACCAAAGACATGGTGCCGTCCTTCCGTTTTGTGGCTTATTATCATGTGGGCTCGTCTGAGGTAGTGTCTGATTCAGTCTGGGTCGACATGAAGGACACTTGCATGGGAACGGTAATTTAGCCCTGGTGACACAACAACATGAATTAAACTTAGTTTGTTATTTTTAACCATGTTTTTTATTCTCCCAGCTTAAAGTGGAAGTTCATGATCCAGTCAATGTCTATGAGCCCGGTGAAGCTTTTGGCCTGAGAATAACAGGAGATCCTGGGGCCAAAGTTGGGTTGGTGGCTGTGGATAAAGGTGTTTATGTTCTGAACAGCAAGAACAGAATAACTCAAACAAAGGTTTGTAGATCAGAATTGAATCTTTCCATTGTAACGTAAAATAGGTAACATTTTAATATTGCCTTTTTTCTTTTTGACTTGTGTTTCCCCTACAGATCTGGGATGTTGTTGAGTCACATGACATTGGCTGCACAGGAGGAAGTGGAAAAGACAGTATGGAAGTCTTCAGCGATGCCGGCCTGCTGTTTGAGTCCAGCTCTGCTGGAGGCACTGGCATCAGGACAAGTACTTGCATAATTTTTTTCTGACATGTTCAAAGAGATCCATGTACAGACTTTTATAGCCTGACTTTTATAACTTGTCAAGGAATGAATTTCCACTATTGATGTTATTATTTTCCAGATGCTGAATGCCAATCTTCATTGCGAAGAAAAAGACGTAGCGCAGCCAGAGTAAAACTCATACAATCTCTATGTAAGAAACCTGCAAGACATCAATCAATCAATCAATCAATCAATCAATCAATGTATAGCTAAAAAGCAGTTACAAATATGAGAATGTATTGTATACAATCCATATTGTATCTAATGCATTCAATCACTAACAAGGCCAGACCCCAGATTTTCCATGGATTCTTAGGGCATATCTCAAGGTTTGGAATTAGGTTTCAATTGAGAATAATTGCCAAGAAACTGCCTTTAACTCTGATGAACTGTTTGGTCTATCAGGAATATGTGGGTAGCATTTGACCAACTCTGTATCAAGATAGTTTGACACAAATTTGAGGATGGTACAAAGAAAATTCTAGGAAGAGTTTGAGGAACTTGGCATGTCCTGAGGAATGAGAGGGGAAGGATTTTGAAGACTTTGTGGTTAAAATGTTAGAAGTAGAATTGCAAGTGCAACTTTGAGCTGCTAATGGCACTGCTGAGCTGATGATCTAAAGTCATTATTTAATGATAAAGTTCATGGAAACTGTGTGTCGTGTTTAGTTACGAACTCTCTCCTAGATGAATCTGTGTTCCTATTATTATACTTGAACTTTAAGCCCGAGACACACTGCATGATTTTAGCAATCCTATAAGATCATTGCATGTCACACTGTGTGACATGGATCTAATAAACTTGGCTATGACGTGTGTAGACTGTACGATGATGACACCCATTGACTCGTACCCTACGACGCACATTTCTATAAAATAATAAAATACCATCAGCATGCACTAGTAGTAACCATATTTGTAATTAATTTAGACAAGCCAGCAATGGTCCTAAGGATTCTTTGTTTTTATGCTGCAAAGGAAAATAAAGCTGAGTATCATCAGCATACAGTTGAAAAGATACAAGTGTGGCCGAATGGGTCGTCAGAGGCACTTCAAGACTGTTTTGACACCACTGACTGGAATATGTTTAAGCAGGCTGCCACATACAATAACACCACAGACCTCCAAGAGTACTCAGAGACTGTCACTGCCTACATCACCAAGTGCATTGAGGATGTAACGGTCACAAAGACCATCACTGTCCGGGCCAACCAGAAGCCGTGGATGACAGGGGAGGTCTACAGACTCCTGAAGGCTCGGAACGCTGCCTTCAGAGCTGGAGATGAGGTGGGCCTGAGGACAGCTAGGGCCAATCTATCCCGCGGCATCAGAGAGGCTAAGAGACAGTACTCCAGGAGGGTAGCCCATCGCTTCAGCGACAGCGGGGACACTCGGAGCCTGTGGCAGGGGATTCAGACCATTACGGACTATAAGCCCCCACCGCGCACCTGTGACAGCACCATCCCCCTGCTGAACGAGCTGAACGCCTTCTTCGCTCGCTTTGAGGCACAAAACAGCACCACTGCAGAGAAGACCCCACCTCCTCCCGGCGACCAGGTGATGACGCTGTCCCCGGACAGCGTGAGGAGATCCCTCAGCAGGATCAATGCACGCAAAGCTCCGGGTCCTGACAACATTCCTGGTCGTGTACTGAGAGACTGTGCAGCGGAACTCACTGATGTCTTCACAGACATTTTCAACATCTCGCTGAGTCAGGCTGTTGTCCCCACATGCTTCAAGGCTACCACCATTATTCCAGTCCCGAAGAAGTCATCTCCATCCTGCTTCAATGACTACCGTCCAGTCGCACTTACTCCGATCCTCATGAAGTGCTTTGAACGGCTAGTCATGCATCATATCAAGTCTGCCCTCCCCCCCTCCCTGGACCCCTTCCAGTTTGCATATCGGTCCAACCGCTCGACCGATGATGCCATCGCCACTGCCCTCCACTCAGCACTCACACATCTGGACAAAAAAGACTCGTACGTCAGAATGCTGTTCATAGACTTCAGTTCAGCATTCAACACAATCATCCCTCAACAGCTCATTCACAAACTGGTCCAGCTGGGGCTCAACACCTCGCTGTGCAACTGGCTGTTGGACTTCCTGACTGGGAGACCTCAGGCAGTACGGGTCGGCAGTAATACATCCAGCACCATCACACTTAACACAGGGGCCCCTCAAGGATGTGTGCTGAGCCCCCTCCTCTTCACTCTGCTGACCCATGACTGCACACCGTCACACAGCTCCAACCTCTTCATTAAGTTTGCGGACGACACAACTGTGGTGGGTCTCATTAGTAACAGAGATGAGACAAACTACAGGTGCGAGGTGAGCCGCCTGGCCGGGTGGTGCAGTGACAACAATCTCTCTCTGAATGTGGAGAAGACGAAGGAGATTGTTGTTGACTTCAGGAGAGTGCACACTCAGCATGCTCCTCTGACCATAAACGGTGCGACCGTGGAAAGAGTGAGCAGCACCAAGTTCCTGGGTGTGCACATCACAGAGGACCTCTCCTGGACTGACAACACCGCAGCACTGGCCAAGAAAGCACAGCAGCGTCTCTACTTCCTCCGCAAACTGAGGAGAGCCAGAGCCCCGGCCCCCATCATGTGCACCTTCTACAGAGGCACCATCG
Source organism: Spinibarbus caldwelli (assembly GCA_039654775.1). NCBI lineage: Eukaryota > Metazoa > Chordata > Actinopteri > Cypriniformes > Cyprinidae > Spinibarbus > Spinibarbus caldwelli. Next base: position 36,605,534 of record CM077225.1, on the reverse strand, counting down.
AGAGCATTCTAACGAGCTGCATCACTGTGTGGTATGGCGCCTGCAATGCGTCCTGCCGCAAGACACTCCAACGCATAGTGAGAGCAGCTGAGAGGATTGTTGGTGTCTCTCTCCCCTCCCTCCAGGACATCTACAACACCCGTCTCACCCGCAAAGCCCTCTGCATTGCGGGTGATCCCACCCACCCGACACACAGCTTCTTCAGTCTGCTGCCATCAGGGAGGAGACTGCGGAGTCTCCAGGCCAGGACCAGTAGACTGAAGGACAGCTTCATTCATCAGGCTGTCAGGAAGCTGAACTCCCTCCCGACCTTGCCCCCCCTCCCCTCTTTTGCCTCTTTTGCCCCACGCACCACTGAACTCTGACCCCCCCCCCCCCCCCTCCCCCCCCTCCCACTTACACACTGTGACCCGCACCAGTCACTTAGTGCACCACTGGACTGCCCACTACCTCAGTCAGTATTGAACTGACCCCACTCAACTACCTCTTCTGTCACTTTAAACAGCCTGATAAGCTATTTTTGCACTACACTCTTTATATCTGCACAGTTTTCGTTTTGTTAAGCTCTTTTTGCACTACACTCATATCTGCACAGTTTTGTTTTGTTTAGTTTTGTTTATTTAACCGATTTGCATTTCATCTGCCATGTGCCTTATGCCACTTAATCAAACTCTTTTTCTACAATGTCCTTATTTGTATATTTGTATAGTTTGTTTTTATATTTTAAACTGTATTTATTTGCATTCTACGTCTACTGTTAGTGTTTTGTTAACTGTATGCACCATGGGTCTGAGAGTCACGCAATTTCAATTCTCTGTATGTATGTGCTGTACATGTGGCAGAATTGACAATAAAGCAGACTTTGACTTGACTTTGACTTTGACTTTGAAAAGACACTCCATATTTTTCAAAGATAGCACCCATCGATAGTATATATAAAGCAAGTAAGACTGGGGCAAGAAGTGAGCCCTGTGGCACCCCACATGCAAGTGACCGTGAGGACAATCTGTGTTGGCCAATAGAAAAACTCAATCTTCTATTTGTTAAAAAAGATTGAAACCATTTTAACACCATGCCCTGTAACCCAACACAGCTCTCCAACCTGGAAACCAGGATATTGTGGTTGACCATGTCAAATGAAGAGCTTAAGTCTATAAAAGCACCAAAGCCACAGCATTCCCTTTATCATTTTCTAATAAATTATCATTTACAACTTAAAATCTGATTGGAATTTTTCAAACATATTATTCAACGTCAAATGAGACAGCATCTGGGTCAACACAATTTTCTCAAGAATCTTAGAAAGAAATGGCTGGTTCGATACAGGCCATCAGGAAAAAATTTGACAGAGGGACTGAGCACAGAATCAATGACAGAGAAGTGGATCTGCGTAAATTGTCAGCAATAACTTAGCGGCCTTAACAGCTCTCTGATAGACATTTAAAGAATCTCTCCACATTTCATATGTGTCAGTATTGTGTCTGTCTTGTCTTGTGTTTCCCCTGTCATGCCCTTATTTGGTCCTTTCTGTTCCTGTCCTCGTCTAGTTGATTGTTTGTCATTTATTTCAGGTGTGTGTGTTAATTATTATGTGTATGTAGTTCTTGCCCGTTCAGTTCATTTGGGTCTGGTCTACTCATTACCCCCGGTGTTCCTGTGTGTCGTCCTTGCCTTGCCTTGCCTTGCCTTGCCTTGCCTTGCCTTGCCTTGCCTTGCCTTGCCTTGTTTGTCATTTGGATATAATTAAAGTCTGTATTTTGAGTTTACCCTCGTCTCCTCGGTTCCCTCGTGTGTGCACCGTGACAATATGAGGCTTGTAACTTATCCTTACACCATTTTCGCTCTGCTCTTCTGCAAGCATTTCTGATCAACAGAGGTGAATCATTAAGCCATGGTTGCAGTTTAGTAATGATATGTTTGGGTTTTAACAGAAAAGTAAGATTCAGAGTAGACAAACATTGATCTTGATCTTTAGATAAAGTTTTGCTTGAAAGGACTTTATTTTGATGGAGTTTATTGCTGTTTATTGCACAGAGGAAGGCCTATAGATATTCTGCAGTGATCAGGAAACAAAACACCATTGGTATCAGTATTGGCTGATCCTCAGAATTTTGCTATATATAATTTGAATCAATTCTTGAAAAACAAACAATGACAATTCAGACTAACCAAATTTGCTATAATCTTAGGTTTGCAACATTTTTGTAACTTTTTATTGTTACAGCTTTTATAGCTTTATAAAGATTTTTATCATGTCCTCTCTGTCCATTTCTCCTCTTTTACGTGATCTACCTCCAGGGAACACATATTCTGGCATTAAGAGAGAATGCTGTTTTGATGGACTAAAGTATATGGATGATGTCAGATACACCTGTCAGTATCGGGCATTGTTCATTGTGGATGGAGATGAGTGCATACAGGCTTTCCTGCACTGCTGTACAGAGATAACCGCTTATGACAGCCGCAGTAAGAACATTTACAATAACAGTATATAAATTTCAATTTCAATTCACCCTTGTAAATTCGCTTCAGGTGTGTCTTGAGCAGGGTAATTTACCTCATAGGTGTCGCAAGTGTTTTGGACTTTTATAGCCTGACTTTTATAACCTGTCAATGAATGAATCTTTGTAACTTCACTATTGATGTTGTTTTTTCCAGATCTTGAATACCATTCTTCATGGCTAAGAAACAGAAACAGCCGAGAATTAACCATAGAACATTTCCAGCAGTCTCTAAGTAAGAAAGATGCAAGCCGTTTCAATTAATCAATCAATCGATCGATCAAGGTATAGCTTAAAAGCAGTTCTAGATATGAGGATATACTGTATCTAACATTTAACCACCAAGGGCAGACCCCAGATTTCCCATGGATTGTCAGGGCATGCCCCATGGTTTAGCTTTAGGTTTCATTTGAGAATAATTGCCAAGAAAATGCGTTCAACTGAACTGTTTGGTCTAGCAGGAATATGTAAGTAGCATTTGACCAACTCTGTATCAAGATTAGCACAAGTTTAACACAAAGGATGGTACGAAGAAAGCTCTAGGATGAGTTTGAGGAACTTGGCTTGTCCTGAGGAATGAGAGGGGAAGGATTTTATAGACCTTGTAGTGAAAACATTAGAAGTAGAATTGCAAGTACAACTTTGAGTTGCTGATGGCACTGCTGAGCATTTGAGATAGAGACCTCAAATTTGGCCTGATAGACGTTGGAGCTGTCAGCAATTATTGTGCAATATTTCACAACTTTCCCCCAAACAGTTCTAAAGGTTCATATGATTCATGGCCTCCCAGCCAGAGACAAAGATGATGCCAAGAAAACTAACAAAAACTGTAGGTGCTTATGACCATTATAAAGCACCATAAAGGTTTTCGGGCATTATATTCCAATTCTTCTGAATCCATTCAGTAGCTTAATGTGAGGGACAGATGAACATGCATTCATTCACAAGTTCATGGAAGCTGCATGTCACATTCAGTTACGACAGTCATGTTGATGAAACTCTCTCCTAGATGATTCAGTGTTCCTGTTATTATCCTGTACTTGATCTTTAGATAAAGTTGCTTGAAAGGACTTTATTTTGCTGGAGTTTATTGCTGTTCCTAAATAATGCAGCACTCGCTATGGGGTGTCTGTTAGGTCACAACACTGGAGTGTTCACACGCAGAGTAACTGGAATTTAAAAATGAGAAGAAAAAGAGTCAAACTGTTTCATAGGTATAATACACTAGGTATCCACGTCTTCTCTTTGTGCTATGAATCTTGTTCTCTCATATCTATCATATTTTGTTGCCTCATTAAAAGCCGCACTATGCATTTAAAAGAAACATCTTTCAACTATATTTTTGAAAAGTATTTTTTTCATGACTGTAATTTGTAAGACTACAAATAATAATTTGTATTATTTTTTTCTTAACATTTTACCAGATTTGTCTAGACTTTGTTCACTCTTATTTTTTCTCCACTAAATGTTTTTACTAAATGTTTAAATTATACATCAAGAAGTTTTTGTTTTTTCTAGAATTACTTTTGCTGCTGAATTACCCACTAACCTTGTTTATAATATCTATTTGTTCATATCTTCTAGCTTATAATATCTGTTTTCCTTTTTAATTAAATAGTGTGTATATCACATAAAAGAGTGATCAACATATAGATATTCTACAGTGATCAAGAAACAAAACAGCACTGGTATCAGTATAGACTGATACTCAGAACTTTAGTTTCGAAAACCGAATCGATTCGGGGGGAAAAAATAAGAAAAATAAATAAATAATTGGTACTGTATTTGTGCATCCCTACTCAGCACCAATTTTTTGTAGCTTCTTATTGTCTATAGCTTTGTAAAGCTTTCTATCAGACTTGTCCTCTCTGTCCATTTTTCCTCTTTTATGTAATCTACCTCCAGCGAACAAATACTCTGGCATTGAGAGAGAATGCTGTTTGGATGGACTAAAGAATATGGATGATTTGAGATACACCTGTGAGTATCGGGCATCTTTCATTGTGGATGGAGAGGAGTGCAGACGGGCTTTTTTGCACTGCTGCACTGAGATGACCACCCATAACAAAGAGTCAGCTGAAGAAGTGATTCTAGGCCGCAGTAAGAGCATTCTCAATAAGTGTACAAATTTCAATTTAAACTCACTCTTGCAAATATGCTTGGAGTCAGATCGTGCTTCAGGTGTTTCTTAAGCAGGATAATTTACCCCATAGGTGTTACAAGTTCCGGTTCTACAATTGCAGAAACACTTTCAATTGGAAAAAAAAAAAAAAAAAACTTTGTAAAAAGAGTTGGCTCTGTTTTGCGTAAATAAATAAACTACTCATTCACACCTAGGTGAAAGCGAGGATTTTGTGAACTCTGATGACATTGTGACACGTACGCTCTTCCCTGAAAGCTGGCTTTGGGAGGAAGTGGTTTTGCCCAAATGTTCGTCACTGGACCGCCAGTGGTGAGTTTGACTTGCAGTTTCCAACAGTTAGTGCTCAGCCAGTGATTTTCCTGTTTTAGTAAAAGATTATCTCTTTTTTAGTCAAACAACCACCTTACCCAGGGATGGACTGAAGCTGAAAGACTCCATAACTACCTGGGAAATCACAGCCATCAGCTTGTCCAGCACTCATGGTACGGACTCTTATTGTAAACACAATTTGTTGTTGTAAACACACAATTCATATTAACACAATATTCACAGCCTTTTCCAATTTTGTGTATTGCATTTGTGGCATGCTGTTGATTACCCCAGACAATAATTTCATTGCGTCACTCTTGTACTCTTGTACTTGTTTTCTCTGAACTGTTAAGTCTCACTGGAATAACATTGTTCTAGGCCTGCAATGCATGCCTTCTATAAGAAGTTGCTCTCTTTTTCCTCTACAAAAGGTATCTGTGTGGCAGATGTCCATGAGATGACAGTGGTGAAGAACTTCTTTATTGACCTAAAGCTGCCATATTCAGCCGTGCGCAATGAGCAAATTGAAATCAAGGCCATTATCCACAACTTGTACAGCAGAAAAGTAAAGGTCAGATTGGAAGAATGATTTGCCATCACACAGCCCCCAGCATGATGACAGAATATGGCCACTTTGGCCACTATCAGCCTTCATTTCTTCATAAGGAATATGTGAGTTTCATTTCTTCTTGTAGGTACGTGTGGAACTGATGGAAACCAAAGACGTTTGCAGCCCGGCTAGCAAGAGAGGAAAGTTCCATACCATTGTGACAGTAGATGCTAAATCATCATATTCTGTACCTTTTGTCATCGTCCCATTAACTTTGGGACGCCACGGCATTGAAGTGAAGGCAGCTGCTGCAGGACGTGGGAGTGATGGTGTGAAGAAAGATCTCCTAGTGGTGGTAAGAAAATCAGACCTTCTTATTCAAGTAACAAGACAGTTCATTGCAGAGTGTAGGTTTAGCATAACGTGAACAGAACCCAAAAGAAGACATAAAGTGATATTAAGAAATGAACTGGTGTACATTCCCCTCACCTTTCCTCAAGGTTTAAAGACAGCAAACCTTTAGCGACATCAGTGGAGTCACTGCGACCTTGCTAATTTCTGAGAATTCACATACGAATCTGAACTATATAGCACACACCCTTTGTTCTCTCTGTCACTCATTCTTCACTTAATTTCTTTAGTCTGAAGGTGTTTTAACCAAACTTAATGAAAATCTACAATTCAGTCCTTCTAAGAAAGGTAAGAGGATTCCAACAAAACCTTTATATGGGCATTTTATAAAAATGTTTTGGAGTTGTTGAAGGTGTTTTCTTCTCATTCATTGTTTTATGAATATTGTTTTATGACTTTTGTCTTGAGCCTTAGTTAATTTCTGACACTGTTGTTAAAGGCTTAGTTCACCCAAAATTGAAAAGTCTGTAATTAATTATTTAAGTGAAGATTTGCTGAAAAGTATTCTTGTAGCTTTATAAAATTACAGTTGAACCACTGGTGTCACATGGACTATTTTATCTATATCCTTACTACGTTTCTGGGCCTTGAACATGGTAGTTCCCTTGCTGTCTATGGGAGGCTCAGAAAGCTCTCGGATTTCATCAAAACTGTCTTAATATTCCGAAAAGATGAACGAAGGTCCTATGGGTTTGGAACAACATGAGGGTGAGCAATTAATGAGAGAATTTTCATTTTTGGGTGAACTATCCCTTAAAGCCCCTCAGTGTCTCTCCTGGCCTCGATCAGATACTAAATAATGGCCACACCAGTAATTGAAATTCATGTTCTGCATGCACAAATAAGAGTGAAGTGTGACTGTACAATTCTTGTCTTTCTGGAACAGGTGGTGAACATGTGGAGGTTATCAAGAGCCTTATACTGAGGGACCAGGCACCCAACACACCTGCGAGCACATATGTATCAGCAATAGGTGACACTTCTAACATCTGCTGTAAGTTTGTCAAATAAAACTAGGCCTTGTTTTTACCAGTATGTCAATCTGTTGTGCACAGGAGATACAATCAGTATAACAATAGAGAAAGCTATTAGCGGCCAGGCCATGGGTTCATTGATTATCCTGCCTGGTGGCTGTGGGGAACAGAACATGATTAGCCTGACGATGCCCGTCATTGCAACGTATTACTTGGACAAAACCAATCAGTGGCACACCGTGAGGGCTGGGCTTAGACAGACAGCTATTACGTACATCACGAGAGGTAAAATACACACTTGAAAGTCAACTATTCTGCTCCTAAATGTTTGTTTCATTTAGTATGCCCATCTTATTGTCTTGATGAACAGGTTACAATCAAGAGCTGGCATATCGTAAAAATGATGGGTCCTATGCCGCATATATTAGCCGTCCAAGCAGCACCTGGTAACTAATATGTTTCTCAATAGTTCTGCTTGGTCAGTGAGAACTGTTAATCAGGATTTTCATCATTATTAAGACTTAAGTTTTGTTTTCTTTCTCCTAAAGGTTGACAGCATATGTTGCTAAAGTATTTGCCATGGCCAGTAACATTGTAAACATAGACCGGAATGTGATCTGCTCTGCTCTCAGTTGGCTCATACTGAACAAGCAGTTACCTGATGGTGTTTTCAGAGAAGATGCCCCTGTAATTTCTGGAGGGATGACTGTGAGTGAGACCGGTTTTAAAAACTATAACACTAAAGGGATAGTTCACCCCAAAATGAACTATCACCTTCATGTCATTCTTAACCTGTACAACTTTCTTTCTTCAATGGAGCATTAATGGAAAAATTCAAGTCAAACGCCAAAAAGTAGTCCATACAGCTTATGTGTTATGTTCCAAGTCCTCTTAAGCCCATAAGAGATTTGTTTAAAGAACAAACCAAAATTTAAGATATTTACTGTAAATGTCAGAACAGCATGGCATTTTGATGCAACAACTTTGAAAGCTATAAGCTATTCTTATTTCTCTATATGGGGCAACAAAGACAAAAAAGCTATGCTTTCAAACAGGTCCCTACACTGCTATTGCCATTGGTCAAATAATACCACCCCAAACCATTTATTGAGTTAGAAGTTGATGTTTTGAACCCTTCAAACAAACAGAATGAGTATTTTCTTAGCAGATTAAGCTGAAATATTAAAGCATCTCAACATTGCTATTACACAGCAGCATTAACCTGAAAGCATTCATTTTACTACCAAAGTAAACCTGATACTATATCATTTTAGTCTTAAGGTGTGATCACACTTGCTGGCAAAATAAAGCAGGGCTGAATGTGACAAAATAGCATGAATGAAATACAGTAATAAATATGATGAAATAAACATACAGCGCTATTCTACCAGCTAGCAAACAGACCAACCTAAGTAAGTGCTGTCCAAACAGCCTCTTTTTATGGATAATTTTATGATATTGAAGTGTAGTGTTGTACTGAAACTAGCAGAGTAGATGCCACTCGTCCAACTGTGGTTCTTCTGTTTTGCTTTGTCGCCAAGTTTTGAGTCTCCACTCACACAGAAGTCAGCGCCGAACATCAACTAGAAAGCTTGTTAGTGGTTAGTGCTGCCAATTCGTGTTGGGAGATTTCTTTGTTGCTGGAAGTTTATTTGGTGTAATTCTATTTTGCTCTGTTTCTCATTGAAATGACTGGATTTCATTCACAAGATTTCACAGAGGAATGATAAATGTGACCATACCTTTACTCACAAATTTAACTATTTCTAATATCACAATTTCATCCCTGTGCATAGGGGAACGTACATGGGGAAAATTCACAAGCATCCATGACGGCTTTTGTGCTCATTGCCCTGCAGGAGGGGAGAGGCATTTGTGCCGGCCAAATCTCAGTGAGTCCTGCTAGGTTTTGAGTTCAAATATAACCCTTGAAAAAGTTAATGTGTTTCTAGCTCAATTTGTTTATTTTTTGTGCCACTCCATGTAGTTTATTCTCTCCAATCAACTTTTTTTTTTTCTTTAGAGCCTTGACAGTAGCATATATAAAGCCATTGTGTACCTCAGATCTCAGTTACATGGTCTGACAAATCCTTACGCAGTGGCTATGACATCTTATGCGCTTGCCAATGGAAATGCACTTGACAAACAAGTCCTGTTGAGAAAAGCCTCTGCAGGTAAAGATACAGCCATTTCTGTTGAATTCATGTAAACAGTTAATTTAACCTGTTGAGAAAACAATGTGCTTTGTCTGTTTATTTCTGCTTAAATGTTCATGTGTCAACGCTGCACCCATTTCACCCTAACAGCATTAACATTTCTTGTTGCACTTGCCTAAGTATCAAAGCTAAATGATTAAGATGCATAACAACATTACATTTATATTAAATTTCATTCAAAGCAATAAATACAAAGATACAAACTTATAAGGGAATGAATGATTATTGGCATGAACAAATCAACAATGACAACACGTTATAAAATTAAAGACAAGCATAAAATCTGATTATTTTTCTCATCTGCTCTCCATAAACAAAAAGTGTAGATGGTTTGGAATAATCTGTATGGTGAAAAGTGCTATACAAATAAAACTGAATTGAATTAATCCCAAACAGATGGAAGTCACTGGCCTGTCCCTGGAAGCAGTAGCTTTACTTTAGAGGCTTCGGCCTATGCACTTCTGGCTCTTATAAAAGCTCAAGACTTCCAGAGTGCAGCTCCCATCGTAAACTGGCTCAACAACCAGAGGCAGTACAATGGAGGATATGGCACGACGCAGGTTTCTAGTTTACATTCAGCATGCACATCTGCATTGCATAACTGTCCACATTTTCAATATGCAACATTTAAGAAAAGACCATAAGCAATTTAAGACCAAAAAGGTGAAGCCTACACATAAAAAAAAAAAAAAAAAATTCAAACTTGTCTCCTCCATCCCAGGCCACCATCATGGTGTTTCAGGCCGTAGCCGAGTACAGGATTTATGTGAAAGACATAAAGCTGTTAGACCTGGAGATGACGATCCGAGTGGAAGGCAGCCAGCAGCCTATTGTGTGGAAGTTCAACAAAGACAACTCTCATCTCACACAAACAGAAAAGGTGAGTTTGTGCCGAAAGTAAGAATTCACTTAAACACGGTCAGTTGTGTCTTAAATAAATATCAACAGTTGATAAGAACGAATGTGTATCATTATAGTGGATCGGTGTATTAGGTCTTAAAGTGACCACAGCCTAATATACCTGCTGCTGTCTGTTTCATTAATGTTAATCAAACAAGGACTTTAACAAGGATTAATCTATATTTCATTTATGCAGTTAAGACTATGCAACAAGTTAATACAACAAGTCACTGCTGTCATATTGTATGAGCAATTATCTTTGATGTATATCTGGTTTAAAGAGATAGTTCACCCAAAAATGAAAATTTTGTCATTAATTACTCACCCTCATGTTGTTACAAACCCCTAAGACCTTCATTCATCTTTGGAACACAAATTAAGATATTTTTGATGAAATCTGAGAGCTCTCTGACCCTCCATAGACAGCAACACAACTGAAATGTTCCCAGGTCCAGAAACGTAGCAAGGACATTGGTAAAATAGTCCATGTGACATCAGGGGATCAACTGTAATTTTACGAAGCTACAAGAATACTTTTTTTGTGTCCAAAGAAAACAAAAATAACAACTTCATTCAACAATTCTTCTCCTCCTTTTCCCGTATGCTACGGTGCGCCGCCATTGTGGAGACAGTATCACGACGCATGCGCTTGCTTCTACTTCATGTATTCCGTTTACATGAAGCGGAAGCAAGCACAAGTCTTTTTTTTTTTTTTCTTTGTGCACAAAAAGTATTCTCGTAGCTTCGTAACATTACGGTTGAACCCCTGATGTCACATGGACTATTTTACCGATGTCCTTGCTATGTTTCTGGATCTGGGAACATTTCAGTTGTGTTGCTGTCTATGGAGGGTCAGAGAGCTCTCAGATTTCATCAAAAATATCTTAATTTGTGTTCAGAAGATGAACGAAGGTCTTACAGGTTTGGAATGACATGAGGGTGAGTAATTAATGAAAGAATTTTCATTTTTGGGTGAACTATCCCTTTAAGATGAAACTTCTATTTTTCAGTCTAATATTACTCAGCTACATTTGATATATTTTATCAAGATGAAAAATTGTATATATGTATTTATTACTATTATTATTATTATTATTATTATTATTATTATTATTATTATTATTATTATTATTATTATTATTATTATATCAACAGATTCCATCAAACAGGCAGATCACTATCAGTGCAAAGGGTTCTGGAGAGGCCTCTGTAACTGTGAGTGACTGAAGAAAGCAATAATCAGAGAGAAATGTTGAAAACACAAATACATTGGACCTTAGATACTGTCTTTAATTGTGTTTTGTGTTGTTTTCTCCTCTGCAGGTTGTGACTGAGTACTATGCAAAACCAAAAGAAAGCAAAAGCACTTGCAAGAACTTTGAGCTTTCTTTGGCTTTTGAAAGGGATAATAAAGGTTATATTTGATTAACATTTTGTTGATGATAAATACAATATATTTCTAATTTAAAAAATTTATGCTAATAATAGGGTGCTCCGATCACGATTTTTGAGGCCGATCACTGATCGTTGATCACAGGAAGCAGTATCTGCCGATACGATCACCGATACCGATCTTTTTAAAACCTTTTTATCATGTAGAATTATTTATAGTGATACTCCAATCAGGTTTTTTAGACATTTATTCAGGGCCTGAATTTCAGTTTTGAAAATGGGGTCATTTAAATCTTTAATACAAGCAATACTGGGGTTTATAAAAAAAACTTTGTTTTCCTACCTCCACGAGTGCCATCTATTGCCTAAAAGTGCTTTTTTCCTTTAAACCTAGCCAAAAAGCTGTGACTGTGAAACACAGTAGACTTTCATGGTGTAATTACTGCATTTTCGTGTCAGGCCAATCTCATTTGTACCACAAACAAAGCTCGGTCACTTTAATTCAGCACCTGCAGCACAGCAATAAATAAATAAATAAATAAATAAATAAATAAAAAACCCCGGTGTGGAAACAATCGCTGCACTACGGAGCCCGGGAAGTCACCTGTAGGGAAAAAAAAATCAATCCGTGGTGATGGTTTTGCAATTCGTCCCCTCCGTTCAGTAGGGTCTGGCTGCAGACATGCACTTGCATTTTCAGACATGCACTCTCAGACACCTGCACTTCCGCAAGTGACGTCACTTACAGTATTTTTTATTTTTTATTTTATTTTATTTATTAATTACTTTTTAAATTGAATCTCTTAACATTTTACACAAGTAGCCAGGTGGTGAAGACAAGAAGAATTTAACTAAATTACAATGTCACTTGCACTCTTTGCTACCTGCGACATCACTTGCAAACCACATACCGTGTGTGTTGCCAATGGAGACAAGACGCCATGGTGGTTAAACAATTAAAACTGTATAAAACCATGAACACTTAATATGGCTGATAATGCTCAGAGTGAAAAAATCAAATTCGATATATAGTTTATTAACTTAATGTACTACAAGGCAAGCATATGTCCATGAACACAACGAGCAAACTTTCACTTTTCCTCCCACACAGCAAAACACTTAATGTGGCATAATAACTGACTTAGATGATAAAGACCAAATTCAGTAGGCTATTTCATATTGTTGATGCAAAATACAGACCATATGAACACGCATTAAGAAATGCATTAAGTGATATTAAAAGGATCAACTCCCAGCAGGCAAGCAGACGAGCCCAGAACGCAATGCGTCGCTGCACATTAAACGTTTTCCTCCCGTAGAAAATCATTATAAATAAAACACACAATGTAGCTTAATGGACAAAGACAATGATGCAAAAGGGCTGTAGACATTTTGTTCTAAATGGGAAAATGCGTTGCGTTTATTCTGGGCTCACCTGCTTATCTGTACATATTAATTATGTTTTATTAATAATGAAGAGGAGCATTGAGTTTGGTCTTTATAATCTTCCGTTATGCCACATTATGCCATGTTTTGCGGAATGGGAAGAAAACCCTATATACGTAAACATTATATTAATAAACTGTATATTTAATTTGATCTTTTAATATCTTAACATATTTAGCCATATTAAGTGTTTATGATTTTCTACGGGAGGTTTAAAAGCGCTTAATGAGAGCATTGTGTTCATATTCTGCTGTTCTGTGGCCATGGATTTGTGGTTCTTGTATTTTTTTATCCTACAGATGACTTGCAGGACCCCGTATGTTATGATATTAAATTTGTTTTAATCGTTTAACCACCACAGCGTCTTGTCTCCATTGGCAACACGCACGATTTGTGTGGATTGCAAGTGACGTCGCAGGTAGCGAAGAGTGCAAGCGGCGATTGCAAGTTTCATTTTTCTTGTCTTCACCACCTGGCTACTTTTGTAAAATGTTGAGAGATTCAATTTAAAAAATAAATAAATTAAATTAAATTAAATTAAAAAATAAAAAAGACTGCAAGTGACATCACTTGCGGAAGTGCAGGTGTCTGTGAGTGCAAGTCTGAGAGTGCAAGTCTGAAAATGCAAGTGCATGTTTGCAGCCAGACCCTTCTCCCTCTGTTTATAAACCATACTCACGAATTCTTAAACTATTCCCTTGGTTTAACAAGAAGTGCCCACGGGTTAACAAACCGTACCCACAACTTTCTAATCCGTGCACTCAGATTTTGTAAGCCATACCTTCGGTTTTTAAATCCATATACACAAATTCATAATCCGTGCGCACGCTTTCGCAATCAGTTCCCACGGGTTTTAAACTGTACTCACGGATTTGTGGCCCCGCCCCCATTCTGTGCCGGCAGATTCAACCAGGCCACCTGTTTAGGTGTGGGAAGCATTGTATTGTGTTTAAACTTTATTTTTCAAAGTATATGAGACCATGATCCGCACTCGCACTCACTGTTTTCTTTTTAGCGTTTATTTTACATTAATCACCAAAAGGATAAAACCATCGCCTGTGTTTTATCCTATTGGTGATTAATGTAAAATAAACGTTAATCATGGTAATTTAATAGATTAGCTCACCAAAATAAAATATTAAGTGACGCAAGCGACATTGTAAACTTTATTTTTCAAAATAGAGAATTTCCTGAATTTTCAAAAGGTTTCAAAAGGAGAAGCTAAAAAGCAATACAAAACAATGCACAGGTTATGTTGTCATCCCTTTGCTCTTTGGCTGAATGTAATGTTATTATAGGCCTAGTTATTTAATAATAACACCAGTAAAGCCTTACATGCATCTAACTCTGGGGGGGAAAGCTTAGTATAATAAAATCACCAAAACAAATCTTCACATTAAAGTTGTCCAAATGAAGTTCTTAGCAATGCATATTACTAATCAAAAATTAAGTTTTTATATATTTACGGTAGGAAATTTACAAAAATATCTTCATGGAACATGATCTTTACTTAATATCCTAATGATTTTTGGCATAAAAGAAAAATCAATAATTTTGATATATGCAATGCATTTTTGGCTTTTGCTACAAATATACCTGCTAAGACTGGTTTTGTGGTCCAGGGTCACATTTATTTATTTGGCACATGAATTATCTAAAGCAACTAACAAATACGGAAAATAACAGGAAATTTGTCTTTCTTTTTTTTTTTTTTTTTTAGCAACTTATCAAGGAGCAACTGAGAGTTACAAACTAATTATCAACACCAGGTGTGCAAATATGTGCTATTTTCATCATGTTTATGCCCCAGTCAATTGAATATAAAGGTTAAAACTTTCAAATTTCAGTTCTACAAAATGGTATCTCGGTACAGTGAATAATCCTTGAAAATGATCAAATGTATTACTATGTAATAGTTTAACCAACATTGTGTCTACTCCTAGGTTTTGGCAAGAATTGCAGTACTTTATTATGACCTTTATTCTGTTCTGTTGCAGCTTCTGTGTATTTTTTTCAACATTATAAAAATATTCTCTCTTGCCCCAGTATAAACAAATGGAGGGAGAGTTTGGAGTCTGAACCCCTTATTTTTGCAGTGCCAGTAGTGCAATACAAAGCTTACATTTGCTTTGCTGACTCCACAGATATCTGTCTGCTGACAGAGATGCCACCATGTCTATATTGGACATATCATTATTGACGGGATTTGTTGTGGATGAGAATGATCTTAAGGCGGTATGAATCACATTTTCATTATTCACATTTGCTTTTGACAAAATGAAATTATGAACTCCAGGGGCTTTTAATCGCAATGTGCATGTAGTGTTAGTCCCAACAAATGGATTTTTTTTTTTTTTTTTTTTTTTTTCCCACTGCAAATATAATGCAGGAAAAATGCAGACTCTATGTGCATCAACTGTGCAAACTGGTAGTAGCAAACTCTTTCTGTTATATTTCTAATAACTTTCAATCACAACTAATTCTAGTTTTGGTATATTAAACCATTTTAGTATATTAAAACATACCTTTAGTGTGAAGGTGGATTGTATCAGTATTGCTTTTTCCTGACATTTCCGGGTGTAATTTTTCGCTCGATTTTCTCACAAATTCCATACTCTGTGCTCCACTGTTATGATGTTATGGTGGCCACATTGTCAAACTCTTCAATACTAACTTCTTGTTTCTGTTTGTAGCTGTCAACTGGACATGACAGGATGATTCAGAAATTTGAGATGAACAAGCAGCTTTCAGAGCGAGGATCCCTCATCCTCTACCTGGACAAGGTCTCTGTGTCAGTTTTACATTGAAAACACTAATATAAGAGTGTTGTAATTTAAAAAAAAAAAAGTGCCATCATTACCAAAGGCTTAGTGAGGGTGTCATCAAGAGAACAGGACACATAGTCCTAGATTGCTCCCTAAATTACTAACTACTATAATTAGTAATTACTGTGAGAATGACTACATAGCGAGCAAAGTTGGCATCCAAAAAGATGTTTATTTAGAGCAGATGTGCAAAAACGTGCAAAAATAAATAGGTTTGAGAGCTTAAAACACAGATTGATATAAAAACAGTATAAACTGCTAAGTACTAAGAACAGTACTAACTCCCCTCCAATTCACTTGAGGCTAAAGTTTTACATGCTTCTCCCAGCGCAATCTCATTCACAAGCTCTTTATCCGTCCACCCCCATTAGTAGTGACGGCCATCTTAAATACACAGTTTCTCACTCTCCCAAATTGGAACATATCATTTCTATAATATAAAATAAACTCTTGACTTACTATGTGATCATTACATGAGATTTAGAAACAAGAGTCTAAATAAATAAATACAAATAATAATGCAAATCAAAACAAATAAATCAAAACATTTGCCCAAACTTTTGCAACGCACACTCTAAAATGAGCACTTTCTCGAATACACTTACTGCCACGCCCACTTGGCTGGATCAGAAATACATTCAAGTAAAACCAACTCGAACACAGTAAAGCAGTGATGGAAGGCAAATAAGGTCTCTCCATCACATCAGGTTTAGCTCACTTTTGAGTACAAATTTGTCCCCAAAATATGGTTAAGTAGGTACACACACACACACACACACACCCATCCACCCACCCACCCACCTGCATGCTTACTATAAGGTGTATGCTGTTTGCATTTCCACTCTGCAGATTTCTCATACCAGGGAAGATAGGATTTCATTCCGGCTGCACAGAATAATGAACGGAGGCTTCCTTCAACCAGCAGCAGTCACTGTATATGAATACTACTCTATAG
This sequence comes from Spinibarbus caldwelli, assembly GCA_039654775.1. Lineage (NCBI taxonomy): Eukaryota > Metazoa > Chordata > Actinopteri > Cypriniformes > Cyprinidae > Spinibarbus > Spinibarbus caldwelli. The sequence continues at coordinate 36,588,912 of CM077225.1, read as the reverse complement.
GTATGAAGCTGATGTGCATGCAAACTTGTGATACAGGTTAAGCAATCATACTTGCATTTTTAGTCTGACAATGCAACAGGCCAAACACATTGAATGAGGGACATGAGAACTGGGAGTGGATTCATTTTGATTTGGGCAAGTAAAGCAACTAATAACCTACATGCAGATCACACTTTGATTTCAGTTATAATGAAATGGAAGAACCATTATGGTTTAAATTGTCACCGGCACACTTTGTGGAGATCGCGCTTGCGTGTGTGTGTGTTTGTTAGGTACTCACGGAATCCTCTGTTACAGGAAGAAGAAAAACAAAAGAATAGAGATACACTTAGAATTGTTTTGTTTGCCAGTTGAAACCACCACATTACTAAACATTTCTCTCTTCACTCTGCTCTTCACAGAGTGTGTTCCCGCCACTATTTACATATGTTTTCCCCATTGGCTATGGTATTACACTCTTAAAACAGATGTGTTAAAAACAACACAACCTGTGTTAAAACTTAACACACCAATGTGTCTAGTTAAGGACAACACATTTTGTGTTAATTGAATTTTAACACAACAGTGTGTTAAAATTTAACACACTAATCTAATGTGTCATAAATCACATGATTTGTGTCAAAGATGTGCTATTCTTAACCAGTTAAAATGCATGCAATATATTTATTTATTAAAACGTGACTGCTACATTTACACAAAGTCAATATTCACATGTGATTTGAATACTGAACATTAATAATACAAAAGTAGTTCACAAGCACTGTTAGAATGAGCAACATCTACCCCGCTAGAAATGTAATGTTTCCAGAACATTCTCAGAGCGTCCCGCCGGTGTCAATGACGTTCACAGAACATTTACCGAGATGATCATGATGTGGAGCTCTTTAAAGGATTGGGGACATTATTTGGAGGACCTTCAGAGATTAACACTGCTCAGAGTGTGTTTGGTCCCACAATACAGAGTGTTAAAGTAACACTGAAGCAGAGCTGAACTTAATGAGAATGTTAACAAGCAGAATTACTGAAGAAAAGAGAAACAGAATAAAAAGACAAGAGATGAACAGAAACACAACTACAACTAAATTACAGTCACAGCCTCAGATGAAATCAACTGAAATAAAACACATTAAATCTCTCAAGATCTCAGCAGAGGAAGATTAATCAACTCCACAAACAGTATCACCAGCTTCACTTATTACTAACCAGTTTGACTTTATTTCTGCCACACAAAAGTGCATAATGAGAGTTAGTTTTATTTCACACAACGTCACCATCACCATCACTGTGGTCAGTGTTTGCTTTAGTTGGGCTTCTGACCCTTAAATTTATATCCTTAATTTTTCTTTTGCTGTTATAAATCTGTGTTTGTAAAGCACATTTATTATGACAAAAAAAAGTCAGAAGAAAGCATCATCAGTTGGTTTTGGCTGATCAGTTACTAGTCAGTGATCAGTTTAAAAAAATAAATAAATCTAAATCCGTGATTAGGTTTAATGTTAATTCTGTGTTTTAATGATGTAATATGATGGATTTAAGCAAACAAAAAACACTTTGCACGAGACATTTTGAACGTTTGTAGAACTCTGATGCAAACTTTCATCAAGAATCAGCATATGAATCTCAACGATGGTGATAAACAAAAAGCTTCATGCTGCAGTGCATTCTGGGTGCACCAATCAAAACTCATCCATGGCTCCCAGAATGCATTGCAACATGAATTATGCACCTAAATTATCTTAGTATTTTTTTTTTATTCTTATTATATGCTTTAATTGTTGCTGTTTTTGATGTGACTTTATAGTAGCTTGCTTTGTGATGTTCAAATATGTTTATCTGAATATTTTGTTGATTGTCACCATTATTGAGATTCATGTGCAGATTCTTCATGTCTAAGTGTACCATAAACTAAAGTGTCTTATGTGCAATTGTTTTTCAATTCAACTTGCAGAAGCAAACAGCTTCTGTTTTCAACAGTGTAAAATCTAACAATGAGTGAACCAAAGCACTACATGATGGTTGCTTCCAGCCTCATATGTTCTCCAAGTTTTTGCTGCCATATCATTATGCTTTGCAAACACAGTATTACAGTATTAACAAAAATATATATATATAATTTTGTAAATTTAAGAGTCAAGAGCCCAACTAAAGCAAACACTGACCACAGTGATGGTGAAATGAAACTTAACATCTAAACCTCTGTTAATTCTCATTAAAAAACTTTTGTATGACAGAAATAAAGTCAAACAGCTTGTGGAGTGATGCAGGCAGCAATGTGATTGGATGATAGTTAACATATTGTGTTGAACACATTGTGTTCTCTCTCTCTCTCTCTCTTTCTTTTTACACATGATCAACTTAAAATTACACAATATGTGTTAAAATAGCCATAACGCAAAAAAAAAAAAAAAAGTGTTATTATTTAACATCCTTTTTGAGAGTGTATCATCAAAGTTGTTGCAAAAAGTATTCTAGAGTAAATATATTAAAACAAACAGCTACTGAATCATTATTAAACAACATTCTTTATTCATCATAATTTAAATAAATTATTTTTTATTGCATACACAAATTCTAAAAAAAAAAAAGTGAGCTGCTAACATTTTATTATATTTGACTTGTTTTGCCATTATTTTCATGGCTGACTACTTTACTATCGCTGATGCTGCAGCACAATGAAGATTATGTGACCCATGTCATTCTTCAATGTTTAGAAAATCGCTGTGTGAGGTTTTATCATCCAACCAGGAAGGAAGGAGCTTTTCAGAAAATCTGTAAGAATGACGTCTGTCAGTGTGCTGAAGGTAGTGTGATTCATTGTAATAATTCCAAAAAAAAAAAAAAATAAAAAGTGCAAAGAAGACATACAAAGTTATACCGTTAATCTACAGCAGGTTATTTTCTCTTTTCATTGCTGAAACAGAAAACTGCAGCCTTCAAAAGAAGGAGAAAATTCTTGAGGCTCACCGTAATAAGAAAGCCTGTGATCCTAAAATAAATTACGGTAATTTAATATGTCTGTGTGTGCATGTTTTGGTGCAATGAGTGAAAGTGTTTTCAGACTTTTTTTCTATATAATTATCAGTTAATGTGGTGATCAGTAAGATGCTACATAAATCTAATGCATTTTTACAGTTTATAAAGCTGTTGTTTTGAGAGAACATGAGGACGCCTTAACAGTCTATTATGACGTGAGGATTGAACTGGCCCTCAAAACAGGTATAACTCCTCACTCCAACCACAGTGTGTAAACATTTATAAATTCTGTCATTTTAATGTCCTGCTTATTTCAGCAGTAAGATGAAAAGTGATTTACAGATGTTCTTCTGATGACTTGTATAAGTTTAATCCATACAAACAAGCTACTCATGTCTGGTCTTAATGGTCTTTATCTTACCAGACACCGGTGATTTTTTGGTATGTTGTGTCAGTGCCAACTCAGTGCCTCAGAGGAAGGGAGAGAAAATCAAACATGTCACATGTCATACATGAATTTGTGTAGGTCCGGAAATCGACGTGGAGGGAGAGCAGCGTACCTTCTCCTTACAGATCTCTTGCAAAGAAGCTTTGAATCTGAAGCGGGGTGAGAGCTATCTGATTATGGGCCAGGCTGATGATGTCCAACTGGAGGGCAAAATGTAAGTGCATTTGACCTGTGATCCAAAGTATGTGCCCCCTGAACTGTGAACGTGCATCTGTATTAATAAGAGAAATATGAAACACTTGAAATATGAAATACTTTTCGAATGGTCAAATTTTTACTCTTTTAAGTAAAATTATATACATGCTGGTATGGTGTATGATTAATTTTGTAACAATTTTCACTCAGAAATTGCTAGGAGAGTTTACAATTAATTACAAAGACATTGAATTAAACACATTTTTTTTTTTTTTTTAACTAGAAAGACTGAAGTAGTATTTTCTTGTAAAACATAGTCCATTAACCTTTTTATTCACAACTTTGAATCATTCTTTACGCAGCTGTAAAGCAGATAACACTGACTTTTGTGAATATGCCACATTCTATAATAAACCTCCTTTGCCCGTTTTCATGTAAGCCCTTCTTTAACATGCTCTTCCTCTGATGTCTCTCAGCGGTCAGTATGCTCTGGGTGAGAGGACATGGTTGGAGTTTTGGCCCAGCTTGGAGGAGAGCAAGACTAGCGCTGAACTCAAAGAAAAATACAACGGCATGTTGAGTCTCCAGCAGGATCTGCGCTTCGGCTGCAGCTCATAAATCAAATGCCAGACTATTGCTTTGAGATGCTTAACAACTAAATGAAACATTATAAAACAGAAAAATCAGTATAGCTTCATTTTCAACTTTAATAGTATGTTAAACATGAGTTATGTGTTAATTTTGACTGTTGCTTTTTTTTTTTTTTTTTAGCAATTATCTTGTTACTCAGCAATGAATTAATGTATACCTAAGCATGACTTGTCACACCACCATTCTTAAGGTGTTGTGACACATGCATGTCTAAGCAAATTTCCATAAAGATATGGTCAAGCAAGATCTGTCCCGATCATCCCCTTATTCACTATTCCAAAACAACAAACTTTTAGAAAGTACTGATTTCATATTTATGGAGATATGCAATTTTTGAACTCAGATCCTTGATTATAATGTTTACTTCAGAGTAACCTTATGTTGTGTTATGAACCTTATGTTGTGCAAGCTCAGCAGGATGTAAAATTAAAATCAAATAAATGTAAGCAAAATAGCATCCGCCTTTTTGGAGAGAAATGTGCATTTGAGTATAGCACAGCACATCAGTCTGTAGTACATCACCTCATAGTGACACTGAGCGCAGATAATACTCGCATAGAAAGGTCAGAATGGAAAGTTAATATTTAATGCTTCACCATGCTGTTTAAAAAAATTATGATGTATTATATTAAATACTTCTGTAGTTGTTTTGGAAGATTTGAAAGCAAATTCACAAAAATCCACAATAAAGACGATAATTATTTTACTGATATTCACCAGTATGTAAAGAAAGTGGCATAATGAGCTTTGATGTTTGTCACTATGCAAGGAAAAAAAAAAAAAAAAAAAAACTATATTTTTACAGAAAAAAAAAAAAAAAAAAAAAAAAAAAAAAAAATATATATATATATATATATATATATATATATATATATATATATATATATATATATTGCATTGAAATAGATACAGTTATTACAATAATAAGTCCAGTAAGAAATGTTGCAAATTTTTACAGTTCAATCTGGACCTTGGCTAAAACACAGTTTCTGCAAAATAAAGGGAAGTTTCTTGAAAATAAAGGGGGGAGGGGAGATTCCTTGAACCCATCGTTTTTGTTGTGATGCTGTATAGTTCATCAAAGTTTGCATTCTTGACAGTCAGCAGTATGTAAATTCTAGGGGCGATTCTCTATATTAAACCCTGCACTCGTCCTCCCAAAGTCCACAGCTGAAGAGAAGTGATCATGCAACTAGTGAGTGTTTATAAAAATGACGACCATGAGACCTGCAGCAAGTACAGTGAGAGGGGACTGGACAGAGATGGAGATACTTCTGCAAACAAGGACCGAAAACTTAGCTACATTGAAGCAAGAGCTCAAAACGACAGTAAGACATGTAGTGTGATGAAGAAGTCACATGCATATGTTCTTGTTTTTTACAAGTGCACTTTTAATAGTGAACATAATCCTTAAAGACTATCCATTTCAGCAGAACCTAATTTTACCAAATGTGACATGTTCTTGGATCAACATCTTTGTTGACCCAGGAACAATTGTGATTAACCAATCAGATTTGTAGAACCAGTTTATAGTTTTTCTGAAGTTTAGGCTTACAATCAGTGTTTGGTGCTTGTACATCAGTGTCATTCATCTATCATTTCCTCTGGTTTTAGGGATTAATCATGATTAAGGTTAGGTTTAGGTGTAGAGATATGGTAGACTAAATTTTTGTATTAAAACATTGTTCTAGGGTCAACAAAATATGTTGACCTAGGAACACATCTAACTCAGCAAAATCAGGACGTGCATCTATTTAAAATAAATAAATAATAAATAAACTGATTGCAATTTTAATTTTAATTTTGATGTTTTCTGGTTTGGCAGGAGGTTTGTCAGTAGGAAATAAGTGTGTTGTGTTGAGCACTGTGTGCTTTGGCCTCATGTGCATTTTCCTGGCGGCTGCCGTTGTAGTACTGCATATCAAGCTTACGGCAGAGAGAGAAGTACAATCTACACACATGTTACAGTCCAGATCAAGAGATCAAACGGAGAAAGACCAGTTACAGAGCAACTTCAGCTCTTTGAGTCAGAAGAAACTGGAGCTGGAGACCAGACTCAAAGATCTCACTGCTGAGAAAAGTCAGTTACAGAGCAACTTCAACTCATTGAGTCAGAAGAAACTGGAGCTGGAGACCAGAGTCAATAATTTCACTGCAGAGAAAAGTCAGTTAGAGAGCAACTACAACTTTTTAAGTCAGATGAAATTGGAGCTGGAGACCAGAGTCAAAGATCTCACTGCTGAGAAAAGTCAGTTACAGAGCAACTTCAGCTCTCTAAGTCAGAAGAAACTGGAGCTGGAGACCAGAGTCAATTATCTCACTGATGAGAAAAGTCAGTTGCAGAGCAACTTCAACTCACTGAGTCAGAAAAAACTGGAGTTGGAGACCAGACTCAAAGATCTCACTGCTGAGAAAAGCCGGTTGGAAGCCAGTGTCAATGATCTCACTGCTGAGAAAAGCCAGTTACAGAGCAACGTCAACTCTCTAAGTCAGAAGAAACTGGAGCTGGAGACCAGAGTCAATGATCTCACTGATGAGAAAAGTCAGTTGCAAAGCAACTTCAACTCTCTAAGTCAGAATAAACTGGAGCTGGAGACCAGAGTCAATGATCTCACTGATGAGAAAAGTCAGTGGCAGAGCAACTTCAACTCACTGAGTCAGAAAAAACTGGAGCTGGAGACCAGACTCAAAGATCTCACTGCTGAGAAAAGCCGGTTGGAAGCCAGTGTCAGTTATCTCACTGCTGAGAAAAGCCAGTTACAGAGCAACGTCAACTCTCTAAGTCAGAATAAACTGGAGCTGGAGACCAGAGTCAATGATCTCACTGATGAAAAAAGTCAGTTGCAAAGCAACTTCAACTCTCTAAGTCAGAAGAAACTGGAACTGGAGACTAGAGTCAATGATCTCACTGCTGAGAAAAACCAGTTACAGAGCAACGTCAACTCTCTAAGTCAGAAGAAACTAGAGCTGGAGACCAGAGTCAATAATTTCACTGCAGAGAAAAGTCAGTTACAGAGCAACTACAACTTTTTAAGTCAGATGAAATTGGAGCTGGAGACCAGAGTCAAAGACCTCACTGCTGAGAAAAATCAGTTACAGAGCAACTTCAACTCCCTGAGTCAGAAGAAACTGGAGCTAGGGACCAGAGTCAAAGATCTCACTGCTGAGAAAAGCCAGTTACAGAGCAACTTCAACTCCCTGAGTCAGAAGAAACTGGAGCTGGAGACCAGAGTCAAAGATCTCACTGCTGAGAAAAATCAGTTACAGAGCAACTTCAGCTCTCTAAGTCAGAAGAAACTAGAGCTGGAAACTAGAGTCAAAGATCTGACTGCTGAGAAAAGTCAGTTACAGAACAGTTTACACTCTTTGAGTCAGAAGAAACTGGAGTTAGAGACTGAGTTAACTAAGTTATCTAAACAAGGTTTGTAAAAATAAATAAATAAATAAATAAATAAAATAAAAAATAAAAGTATGTAGTTGTACTGAGTTGCAAAAAAAAAAAAAAAAAAATTACAATTATGTGTTTGTTTATTGAAAGCAACTGGCTGCCTTTTCATGTCCAATGAGGGGAAGAGCTGGTCTGACAGCAGGCAGTACTGCAGGGATCGTGGTGGTGATCTGGTCATTATCAACACTGAAGAGAAGCAGGTGAGATCAATGGCAAATTGAACAAGTTTAAGGTGATTCTGTTGTGAATGAGCATATTTAATTATGTGCACATGTGGTTGTTTAGGCCAGTTGATTTTACTGGTTCACCCATTCAGACTCAACATAGAACATAGTAGGTGGGTTTTAACCTATTGAAATCAGCAGCACAGTAAAATTGCCCCATCACATGACTTTTTGCCTGGATTTTTCTTTCCCATCACATTCACACAACACCATTATTTTCTTGTATTCTTTATTTTCTGATTATTTTATCATAGGCAGTACTGTCTCTGTGTATGTTTGTGTGACAGTCAAGTCAAGTCACCATTTTTTGTATAGCGCTTTTTATGATGCAAATTGTGTCAAAGCAGCTTTACAGTATTTAAACGTAGAAGGGGGGGGATCATCTCTGGGGCACATCTACTTATCCTGGTCTCCGCTGGCATTAAGGGCAGTCGAGGTCATCTTTAAATGCTGATCCACCATCTGGTCTGGATACGGACTGGATCCGGGTGGCTGCAGTGACCATCTGATCTGGATACGGACTGGATCTGGGTGGCTACGGTGACCTCGGAATAAGAATGAAACAGACTAATATTAGCATAGATGCCATTCTTCTAACGATGTAACAAGTACATCAGGTGTTATGGGAAATGTTCCCAGTTCCAGTTGACCTAATTAATGCAGCCTAACAATCCTTTAAGGATTTGAATTATAGAAATGTGATAGTGTATTATGTGTAAGCCATTTTAATGAGATGGGTCTTTAATCTAGATTTAAACTGACAGATTGTGTCCGCCAAATACTGAGGTGCTAAACCATTCAGGGCTTTAACAAGATTTTAAAATGTATACGATGTTTAATAGGGAGCCAGTGCAGTGTTGAGAGAACTGGGCTAATATGGTTGTACTTCCTGGTTCTAGTAAGAACTCTAGTTGCTGCATTTTGAACCAGCTGGAGTTTGTTTATTTAACGTGTAGAGCAACCACCCAATAAAACATTACAATAATCTAGCCTCAAGATCATGGACGCATGAATTAACGTTTCTGCATTTGACATTGAGAGCATAGGTCATAATTTAGATATATTTTTAAGATGGAAAAATGCAGTTTTACAAATGCTAGAAACATGTTTTTCAAAGGAAAGATTGCTATCAAATAGCACGCCTAGCTGATGTCGAAGAATTTACAGAGCAGCCATCAAGTATTAGACAGTGTTCCAGCTTATTACATACAGAAGTTTTTGGTCTGATAATTAACACCTCTGTTTTTTTTCAGAATTTAGCAGTAAGAAATTACTAGTCATCCAGTTTTTTATATCAACATTCTGTTAGTTTTGCAAATTGGTATGTTTCATCGGGTCGCGAAGAAATATAGAGCTGAGTATCATTAGCATAACAGTGAAAGCTAACACCATGTCTCCTGATGATATCTCCCAAGGGTAACATGTAAAGCGTGAAAAGTAACGGTCCTAGTACTGAGCCTTGGGGTACTCCATACTGCACTTCTGATCAATATGATACCTCTTCATTCACTGCTACAAATTGATGGCGGTCAGATAAGTACAATTTGAACCATTCCAGTGCACTTCTTCTAATGCCAACATAATTTTCTAGTCTATTCAAAAGAATGTTGTGGTTGATAGTTTCAAATGCAGCACTAAGATCCAGTAGCACTAATAGAGAGAAACAACCATGATCAGATGATAAGAGCAGGTTGTTTGTAACTCTAATGAAAGCAGTCTCAGTACTATGATACGGTCTAAAACCTGACTGGAAATCCTCACATATACCATTTTTTTCTAAGAAGGAACATAATTGTGATGACACTACCTTTTCTAGTATCTTTGACAGAAAAGGGAGATTTGAGATCAGTCTGTAATTAATTAATTCTTTGGGGTCAAGTTGTGATTTAACAAGTTTATACAATTGTTCAATTCCAAGAGAAGAGAATGAGTGGAATTGTTCTTCAGGGGCTCTATAGCGCACTATCTGATGTGATACTGTGGCTGATGGCTGCATGGTTACAATTTTATCTTTAATAGTTTCAATCTTGGAAGTAAAGTAGCTCATAAATTCATTACTACTGTGCTGCTGGGTAATGTCTGCACCTGCTAATGTTGATATTCTGGTCATATTTTTTTTCCAAGAACATTTTACCAATTCCAAACCGCATCAATCTTAATAACTACTATTGGCTTTGTATTTAATCATTTATAAGTGATATATAATTGTCTATGAAGGCTGGAAATCAAAAACTCCTTATATTCAGGTGTGTTATTAGGCAGGTTTTCTTTTACAGATAAAATGAGCCAAAAAAAAAAGAAAAAGAGATTTAACTCAGACTAAAAGTAAAAAATTATTAAATGCCCATGAAAAGGATGCAATACTAATGCAATAATAGAGTTTGCAAAGTTAAGGCATGACCATTGGGCAGCGAAATGCTCATTGGGTCAGCAGAGTCAGAAAAAACAGGTGGAGAAGAATAGACACGTTAACTGCAAAAGAATTAAGAATTAAGGTGAAGAATTAGGTGAGAAACTATCAGGAACCATTTAGTCTCCAGCGCCATCCTTTTCAAAAACTGCAACCCTTCCGGAGTCTCCACAAGTGCAATGTGTCAGGTTCTCAGGGACTTTGCTTGGGTAAAAAATCCTAAAAAATGACCTTTACACTTTATAAGAATAGCATACTGAAGTGTTGTGAAATACATTAAGACTGATTTTTCATAGGGTTTATAGACAGATAAGTTTTGAGTGACTCTTGAAGGACCAGCACCACATCCTCTTGTACCACTGTTTGAAGAATTTATCTTCCAGAATCTGGCAGTACGTTTTAGGAGCTCATTTTAGTCAGTCTCTGCAAGACAGACTTTTCAGGATAGGAGATGGACTAAAAATGAGCTCCTAAAACTTACTGCCAGATTCTGGAAGATCAATTCTTCAAACAGTGGTACAAGAGGATGTGGTGCTGGTTCTTCAAGAGTCAGTCAAAACTTACATGTGAGCGTTCCCCACTTATTCCTGTTTTTATTCATGCACACAGAGGTTCATATCTTCATTTGTCAAGGACAGAGTGTGGATTGGTTTGTCTGACAGCGAGAACGAGAGCAATATGAAATGGGTCGATAATTCACCACTGAAACAAGGGTAAGTGCTAAAACACATTATTTGTTAGTTTTTTTAATTTTTTATTTATTTATTTATTTATTTTTTTAATGAGCTGTGAGACTATCACAGCTGAAGACACACCTGATCTGCAACCACATAACTTGAACTTCAAATAGAATTGAAGGCACTTATAAAAATGCTGCTGTTCACTTTTCTGCACTTTCACTTCTGTACTTTTAGCATACTTTTGAAACTTGTCATTGGTATACTGCAAGTATTGATGGTCCTTGCAAAATGTTGCATTTGATGTTTGTCATTTTTAGTTGCTTTCTGCTAAATGAATAGATGTAAATGCAGTTATCCTTATTGCTTAGATGCTGAATAAAACATTGTTTCTGTTTTAATTTAAATAAGGGGTACTAATAACTGAAACATGAACTGAATTTGACACGTTGTTCAGGTTTTGGGCTGATGGTGAGCCAAATGATGATGTTGGAATTGAGGACTGTACTGAACTGAGGCCTGAAAAACCTATCTTGAACAACTGGAATGATCTGCCATGCTCACTTAATAGAAAAGGGGTTTGTGAAACTTTAAATTCCACCCCTAAATTTTGTAATATTTCATAATGTGTTCACGTTTATGTTATGTTTTATGCAATCATTGCTATTGTAATTGCATCATTTCTGATTAAGGTTCATACTATGTCACTGCCAGCTCATGTTATCGTATAAATCTCCATAATGATATCCATTTTGTTCTATTATTGTCTGTAATTTACACAATGCTGATGTTCAGATGAAATTTGTTAGAAAGTAAATGTAAACTAATAACTAATCCTCACAATATCCAGTTTTTCATATATTGAATGTTTTTTTTTTTTTGTTTGTTTGTTTGTTTGTTTTTTCACATTTATATCAGCTATTATAAGTATTCATATACTTTCTTAGTAAATAAATGGCAGAACAGTGACCTATACATATAAAGTTAGTAAATTGTTTTGTTTTGTTCACTGTGTTGAGACTTGCTGAAATCGAGTTTGGTCTCATACTGTATCGCGTACACTGTAAAAAACTGCTGTAAAAAGAACGGCATATTCTTACAGTAACATTCTGTTTTTTCATTACAACAGTAAAATCTCGTAAAAACAATGCATTCTGGGTAATATTTGTTGTTTTCGAGAAAGTAGCCTTCTGCAGTCCTGTGAATTAACAGCGCTCAGTCGACACTCAGAGCCTGTGTTTCAAATCACACCCTACACCCTCATTCACTATTCCCTACATGAGTTTACTAATATAGTCCACCTGACAGAGAGAATGAAAACTAATGAGTGAATTCAGCCAATGATGAACAGCCGCTGTTAACAAGCAGAATCACTGCAGAAAAGAGCACAAAATTAAACTACAACTGACAAACAGCCACAGCCTTAGATGAAATCAACTGAAATAAAAAAGCAGAGGATGATTAAAGAGCTCCACAAACAGCATTATCAGCTTCACACATTACAGTCTGACTTAATTCTGTCATATATCTACAAACATTCTTTGAGAATTAATAGACATTTAGATGCTTTATTGAAAACGTTTCGTTTAACCTCACCATTATGGTGCTCAGTGTTTGCTTTAGTTGGGCTCTTGACCCTTGACTTTATAAGAATGCATAAAACAGTATGCAATACACAAAATCATACACAACAGGGGTGCCCAACCCTGTTCCTGGAGATCTATCTTTCTGCAGAGTATAGCTCCAACCCTGATCAAACACACCTGTCTGTAATTATCAAGTGCTCCTTCAGATGCTAATTAGTTGGTTCAGTTGTGTTTGATCAGGGTTGGAGCTATATTCTGCAGAAAGATAGATCTCCAGGAACAGGGTTGGGCACCCCTGATATACAAGAACAGTAATAATATACACAATGACCTGAAGGATACGTGATAGGAAGGTCAAAGAAAAATCCATCTATGAATTAATGAAATAAGTCGTTTCCTATAGCAGTATGTGTCTGTTTAAGAGAGAATTGAGTAGGGGGGAAGATTTTATCTGCATACCTTTAGATCATAAAGTTTATCTGATCTGGCTGAGGAGTCCCTGGTTGCCATGGTAACCAGGGGTCTGGGGTCCTTCACAGACATCCTAGCACCCAGTATGTTTATTGGGTGAGGGGCCTGTGATTATTTGTTAATCTAATGAATCATTGATTTGTTAAATCTAATGAAAAATTGTGTGTCTGATTTGTCCAAATGCTACATCTGATTAATATAACAAGCATAGAATGCATGTTAAAACAATATGTATAGGAACTTAAATGGGTAGTTCACTCAAAAATGAAGATTACTGCATGATTTACCGGAAACCAGCGGTCACAAATTAGAAGTACAAAATGAGGATTTGTAAAGAAAAATGTCAGAGAATTTCAATATAAGCAAAGAGGAGACAGTTTTTCTTGGCTGTAAACAAAACGTGGCTTTTGCGAGACTTGCATATTCTCACCGAACCTTACATTACTTTTACATCCAACATCATCCGCCGGAATGTCACTCTCTTGTGAATGCATGTACAACAGTTAGTGGAAGCTAGAGATTGTGGTTTTTAAAGTTTAAATATGGATATTTTTCTTACAAAAACACATCGATTTGCCTCACATGGCCTTTGTTAACCCCTCTGAGCCATGTGGAACACTTTGTGGATGCATTGGATGGATGCATTTTATTGGACTTCAAAATCTTAAACCCCATTCACTGCCATTATAAAGCTTGGAAGCGTCAGGACATTTTTCAATAACTCCAATTGTATTCATCTGCAAGAAGACTGTCATACACCTAGGATGGCTTGAGGATGAGTAAATCATGGGGCAATTTTCACTTTTGGGTGAACTATCCCTTTAAATGATGATTATTTTGATATCTGCTCTGCATATCTCTCTCTCTCTCTCTCTCTCTCATTCAGATCGTCAGCTCAGCTCCAACAATGAACTGTTTATACATTTATACCACTGATCTATAATAGAGAACTGGATTGCTCATGACGTCATAAAAGTGAAGCCACCACGCCGCCATATTGGTATTCCCAAATATTCGCATACATTCTGTTGAATGAATAGGAAATTATACGATTTTAATGAGAAAACATTCCCTATCAAGTCAGCGATTTTATATCTGAAGTCTCACTGTACATTTTCACCATGCAAATGTCCTAAGCATGTAAACATTATTTGTTTAATGTTGGAAATTTCCCTCTGCTTAAAAAAAGTTAAAAAGTTACGTTCATATTCATATTCATTACAGCAGCATACATCAGTTGAACATAAACATTGTACGTTCGACATATGTTTACAAATGCCAAAGTGCTCATTCTGAAATCTGAATAAAGATTTATTGGACTTTATTGGACTTTATGCTTTGTATACATATACCTTAATTTGCCTTGTACAGTTATTCTGTTTATGTAATAGGCCTAGTGTTTTTATTCGTACAGTAGGCTAACTGCATGTTTCAACAATGATTTCGTTAACAGTATTCATTTTGAAGCAGGTAATGATTTGTTCGTTAAATTAATAATTAATTCAACATATATACATAATATTTTGCTCATGTGGAAATGGTAATGTTAGTAAATCATTACAGAATTTGCACAATCTTTAAGAGTCTGAAATAGTTGTTGCTCAATCAGGGACATTAAAAATATACACATCATAACTCATAGAAATAACGCTGACTACATACGGTACGGATTTAAAGACATGAAGCTCTATTTCAAAGATTAAAATTTTAATACAACAGAGCAATATAGTAACAGAAGCTTGTATTGTATTATTTATTGAATATTCAAATCAAATTCAGATACTAATACCAGATATATGTTCAAGTTTAATATTTCCATAATTACGTACATAAAGAAATATATTTTGTGTTGGATCTGTTACTTGTGTCTGCCAGTGCGCAACAGACACACCCACTTCAATATATCACTTATCCTGCCCGAAAAGGTTTGCCTGTGAGTCAATGGTGCTCTCTGCCGGTAGGGAATAGTAAGATAGCGGATCGAACACTTCCGGTGGCTTCACTACCTAACTGCAGTTTAGAATGTAATGAGCAATCCAGTCACTATATATAGATCAGTGATTTATACACTTATTTTCACATAGCTATGAGAAGCGTTAAACATGGTTGCCCGTGTGGTTGCCGTACTGTTTTATAGCTTTAATCAGGATGAAGCCGTATTTTAAAAGCTAACAGAAGCAGTAGCATTTACAAATAACAGCGTATCTAAAAGTATGAGACAACAACAAATCCTCTTCACTAATGTTCTCTGGGTCTCAATCGGGCTCAAATTGATAAGCAATATAGACGACGCCATTGTTTGCAATACAACCGGAGCACATGCCGCTGTGCGGGGCAGGACTTTTAGACGCACACTAGAGGCGGTTTAGCCAATCACAACACACTGGGCCAGCTAACCATTCTGAGCCCATCACATATTTCTGAGGGAGTGGCTTTATAAAAGCAGGAAATGATCAGCGTGTTTATAGGAGAACGGACAGAGCAGTGTCGAAAAAAGGTAAATTATGTGAAAACTGTTTTTTTTTTTTTTTAAACGAAGTATTAACACATGTTAGACTGCATCCCATAAACACAATCAAGCCTAGAAAAAAACACACACACACAAAAAAAAAAAAAATAAACTGTCAAAAGCCTGTGAAAGAAGCTTGGTTGGACAAAGCAGCCACCACACACTCCATATATAGCTTCAGTGTTATGCGCACAAATAAAAGCTTAACAGTGTTTGTGTGTGTGTGTGTCTGTGTGTGTGTGTGTGCGCGTGTCTGTGTGTGCGTGTGTGTGTTGAAAAATTATTATTTTCAACCCTCATTCTGTCCCTCTGTTTTCAAATTACCTGTTTGTAAGGAACGGGTCCTTCAAAGGAATAGCTCAATTATATAAAATAAATGTAATTTATTTTATTTTATTTATTTTAAAGGTGTGTTTTAATTCAAAAGTGTGTGTTTAATAGCTGTAAATATGGTAATGTACTGTTTATTAGCTGTATAAAGCAAGACAGTCCCACAGTCTCTGTTTACTTCTGTGTCCCTGAGTGACATTGATGCAAAAACATTGATGATATCATTAAAAAAAATGCACAGGCCCATTTGACTGATCACAGATTCCTCTTGTTGGCTTTGTCTACATGAATGTACGATATACATTAACCCATTAACCCATACAAAAGCTATGCAAATGCCTTCTAATGCACATCATGGGTCTAAAATGACCTGTATTCATTTCCTATGTTATTTCATACTTCGCTGAGCAGAATTTTTTTTTTTTTATTATTATTTTATTTTTTATATCTTTTGAAATCAGTTTATTTCAGCTTTAAATATTTCCTGATCTATGAATTCCATGATCCACGAATATTCAAAATATAGTTTTTCAATGACCACGGACTAAAAGTTTTTTTTTTTTTTTTTTTTTGGCTAGGTTTCGTGTTACTACATCAAGTTTAGACGGCATGGGTCAAAAATGACACATCTAGCGTGATAAAACTAAAGATTTTTTTTTTTTTTTTTTAAATTTATAATTATTTTAGCCACTTTGTCACAAATAACATACATATATCACTGACAACTGATAATACTGAAATGCAACTGTCTGTAGTGCAACTGTAGTGAAAGTGACTGAATAAAAGAAAAAGAAGTGAAGTTGTAGGCCAGGGATGGTCAGTGTCAGTCCTGGAGAGCCACAGTCCTGCAGAGTTTTGCACCGACCTTGATAAAAATCCACCTGCCTGTGGCTTTCTGCTAACCCTTAGACCTTGATTAGCTTGTTTAGGTGTGTTTGATTAGGGTTGGAACTGAACTCTGCAAGACGAGCCCTGCGTTCCATTCAGAAGGGCTCATCCCTATGCCCTAATCCCTTCAAAGGATTTACCCTCCAGAGTGAGAGCTTTGAAGGGTTGAAGGGTGTAGGGGACCAAACAACTGTTTCTTGAAGTGCCCTTCTGCATCATCCTACCGTGCCCACACAGAGGCGCCGTCATCATGCAAAGAATCTGCGCAAAGGATCATGGGGGCCCAAAGTGTCCATCATTTGTACCCTTCAAAATCCTTTATTCTGAAGGGCCCTTTGAAGTGGACAGTATTGAGTACTTTGGTTTGGAACGACCCTTCAATATGGCAGCTATGATTGTTTTCACTCTGAAGTGCCCTTCAGAGGATGATATATCCCATTTGGAATGCACCGTGTGGCTCTTCAGGACCGAGGTTGGCTGCCCCTGGTGTAGGCACCAGGAGGGTGGTAACATCCAGCATACTGTACCACAGAACCATGGGTCACTTCTATGTTCTCCGCTTACATGAGTAGATAGAAATCATTTTTACTCAATCTATTGGACTGGGTCTGAGTTTCCTCTTATAGGACTCATCAGACAGGTCTTCAGTGTCGTCACAGAGTCTTCTTCATCTGCTGGATTTACACCCACAACTCCAGATTGACCCTGTAACACATAGTCTAGGTCATCAGCATCAGATATTTCAGACTCTGAATCAGGACTAAGATTTGCCTGTTCTTCCTCATCCTGTTCTTTTTGTAGCATCTCTACAACCATTTCAGCCATTAATCTAGAATGATTGAGACCAGCCATACTAAGGGTGTGTTCACACTTGTAGTTCGGTTCGTTTGGTTCATTTGGTCTGGACCAAAAAGGAAAATTATACATTTGGTCCTAGTCTGCTTAGCGTTCACATTTTCATTTTTGACAGCGAACCTAAAGATACTGAACCTAAATGCATAGTGATACGTTCACAACCTGATTGGTCGGGTTGAATGATATATATTTTGTGACGGAACTTACCGAACACCCCAAACAAAAGGTGTGTTTGACTTAAAGCGGCGCTGCGGGTGTATGATATCGAAGCATCCATTAACCAATCGGTCTGCTCAGCACCACTTTAAGTCGAACACATCTAATGCCGATTGCTGGACTAAGCGCACTCATTGTTGCGTGTACATATAATTTTATTTTCATCACCTGCAAACTCACAAGGAGCTCATAAAAGGCACTTTACCTCATCATTGCTCCACGTTTGCCCTCTGCTCACTTAGTTTTGGTTATACCGCTCGTTCCGCGTCATCAAATCATGTCGCATAGCGTCGCATCTTGTCATTACTTCCTGTTTTTGGTTGGTTTAGAAATATTTGGTTCGTGTTGCGTTCATATTTCATTCGACCCGCACCAGAGTTTGTTTGAAAGCGAACCGAGACCGATCTTTTTAGCGGTCTCGGTCCGCTTGTTTGGTGCGCACCTGGGTTCGGATGGCAGCATTCACAATTACTCAAAGGAATCGCACTAACAGAGCAATCGCACCAGAATTCATTTTAATTGAACCAAACATGACAAGTGTGAACACACCCAAAATCGAAAGCACAAGAATATTTTAAAATGCACATCAAACATTTGTTCAAGTATACACTTCACAAAGCCAATCAGTAGATATGGGGATGGTTAGGAGACCATGATGGTCAGAGGGCAATGGGCAAATTTGGCCAGGATGGGTAGGATGCCAAGGGTCACACCTTTACTTTTATACTTATAATATATCATCAATGTCAGACTTGTATGTGCAAAACTGTTACTTTTCAGGAACACTGACAGACATAAAGGGCGACCAATAGCATTGATGTATGACAAAAAATAAAAATGAGGAACTATTGAGATACAAGGTTTTCACCTAACAGCTATGATATATATACTTGTATATAATAACGTTCTTAGTCAACTTTTATTTTGTTGACCTAGATAACATTAGCTAGCTAGAATAGAGTATGTCAACAACAAGCTAACTAATAGTATTGAACATGTTTCTCTTTCTCACTAATAATGGATTTCAAAGTCAAGGTAACCTTAGCCTAACATTCAAATATTATGTCTAGTTATCTTTCACAATATATCAAATATTTTCTGTGGCAACAAATTATAAAATAAGATTCACGTGCATCAAATATACAAAAGCAGCCATGTTGAGTTGTGGAATGTGGGAATGCAGGTGAATAGTTTTCTGCAGTAAATATGTTCCTACTTGCAAAAAAATAGCAAATATCAAAAGGTTTCTATATGTTTTATTGAAATCTTTTGGTTACCAATATGGTGGTTAGTGTTTCATTTAGTTGCTCAGTTTGACTCTTGGCTTTTATGTTAAGTTTGTGGTCTTTATAACACTATTTATGAAAACACAGTTTGTTACAAAAGAAACCATAAACGAGAGTGATCAGGCGATATGGTTTACACCATCAAAAAAAAGTCTAGTCCCATCACTAACTGAAAGTGTTTGTTCTTTGTTATTTTCACTAACAGAACCTTCATGCCACAGATCAGATATTTTAAACTTGACATTTTAAACACATTGTGGTCAAGAAAAAAAAAAAAATTGGAACACACCCACAGACATCAATGGTGACATGCTTCATGTTTCAGTGCACCACAGTATAAAACTCATGGCTCCCAGCAAGCATTGCGGCATGAAGCATGTCACCACTGATGTCCACGGTGTTGATTTAACACTGGGGAATTTACTGTGTGTGCGGGACAATCTGGCTACCGCTGTGTCTGCTCCAAACATTTGTGTGACTACTCTCCATGAGCACGACTACCTGTAAAACATTTAAACAGAGTAAAACTTGAAACTTTGAAGCTTCTGAAAATCGGGTTACATTGACTGATGTTGTATGAACAAAAAACAGCAGAACAAACTTGACCAAAATCATATCCTCATTGTCTTTTGGTCTTTTCTAGATGCTCTCGCTGACTCTGGGCTCACTGAGGATGAAGAGACCACAGCAGCATCCGGCCCAGATGAGCCAACAATGGCAGGTGGAGTGATGGAGCACCACATCCATAGCACTCGACCATTTCCAGGATGCTGCTGTGGACTTCTCCATCCTCACTGCTGTCTGTGGACATTTGCAAAAATGCACAAACACAATACAAAAGCAGTCATTTTAACAGCACAATGTCATTTGATTTCTGTATTAGAAGTAACAAAATGATATTGTTTCAGCACAGTAAAACCCCCAGTGTTAAATTAACACTCCCAGTGTTTATATAATCCACACTCAGAGTGTTAAAAAGTAACACTGAAGCAATGTTAAAGTTAATAAAGATAATTAGTTTAGTAATTGGGTGATGATTGAGCATTAGTGGTGGATGCCTGCTGTTAACAAACTGAATCACTGAAAGAAAGAGAAACATGAACAGAAAAAAGAGACAAGACGAGACAAGACGAGTGGGGGGGGGGGGGGGGGGGGGGGGGGGGGCATGTTTGTTATGCTAATCGGGTGTTGATAGTTATGTTTCAATTACAGTTTTTTACAATCATTTTTGCACTAATAACAGAACCTTCATGTCATTTTTCAAAACTCTAGACACATAATTCACAATCGATGATCAAAATGCACATTTTTCAAAACACTTAACACTTTTTCCAAATGCTTGGATACAATTCACATGAGCCAAAGATCTTTTGTTCATTGAACTAAAATCACCGGTTCAAAATGACACAACTTAACTTCAAAGTATTACTATTTCAAAATTCAGCTCACACATTACATTTGAATTGAGTGTCTATTCATTTCATTACAATGATCTAACTATCAATTGATACAACTGCTCAAAATGCTAAGTAACTGTTGCATTAGTCTTGAAGCATAGTTTTTATGGAAAATTATGAACAATATTAAATGTTTAGATTATGAAAGTGAAGCAACTGAGGACTGAGTATGCTCAGGTATGATCAGTTTCAAGATGCCTGTTGTTGGGAGAAAAAAAAATCCCCCAAAGTATATATCATTGTTATCAGTATTTGTTTTTCCTAAAGTAAATATCTTTTTAGAGGGTGATAGAGCTGGAAGCTGATGAAAACCATTCATATTTTTGGATGAGGCAGGCTTTAACCTGGCCATGACATGGAGGAGAGGTTGAGAGCCCAGCGGTCGAGAGCGGCCCAGAACGATGTTCGCTGGGGGCCTGACCACCCGCCACTGAATGTGATTTTGAGGGGCCCCATAGCAAAATCAGTGCAATAGGCCCAGAATTCCTAGCGATGGCACTGAGAGCAATCATGGTTTCAGGCCCATCCACAGTTCATCACCTTGTATTTACCCCATACTCCCCTTTCCTTACTGTAACGCGACTGAAGAGTTTTTCTCCACATGGAGGTGGAAGGTTCACAATAGACACCCTCACAAACAAGTCCTTCTTCTCCAGGCCATAGATGATGCGTGCAATGACATTACAGGAGTCCAATGTCAGGCCTGTATTTGCCATACCAGAAGATTTTTTTTTCAAGATGTTTAACTAATGAAAACATCCATTATGATGTGGATGAGAACCTGTGGCTAAATCCACAAGACAGGGTTGATAAAAACATAGAAGTGCAGTGAGGAACTCTCCAGCTGACATTTTACTGTAGGCCTAATGTAGTTTTTTCTTATCTTTTTTTTTTCTTATCTATTTTTTTAATTTTTAAAAAAAAAAAAAAAAGTTGCAATGCAAAGTTTTGAACATTGGACAGCCTGTGTTACAAATAATGACTGTTTTGAGTTTTGTGCCTAGAGTTTTGAAAAATGACAAAGGTTCTGTTATTAGTGCAAAAATGATTGTAAAAAACTGTAAATAAATAAATAAATAAAATTTGCTCAGTCATTGGCTCATTCAATTCTTTGATTTTATATGTGTAAGTGACAGTTTTTATTTGACAAAATAAAAAAAAAATAAAAAAATAAATAAAAAATAAAAACACCTGCTGTGTTATAGGCTCATTCAATGCTTTGTATATGGGTTTGTGTGTTTGTGTGTGTGTGTGTGTGTGTGTGTGTGTGTGTGTGTGTTTGTGTGTGTGTGTGCGTGCGTGCGTGTGTGTGTGCGTGTGTGCGTGTGTGTGTGTGTTTGTGCGTTTGTGTGGGAGTGTGTGTGAGTGTGGGTGTGAGTGTGAATGTTTGCCATATTGAGAATGTTGTATAGGCTCACCCCTTCATTTATGTGTATGTATGATCTGCATTGTGCTGGATTTATTGATTTCTATTTGTAGCAAATTAGCTCAAAAAGGGAATTGTATATAAATAATTACAATTAATTATGATTAATTACAATTATTTATATCGGCTGACAGTAATAACTGTCGCAGAGTTAAATTGCCATAAGCTGATCTGTTCGTCCAGCGAACATTCAGTGTAAATTCATATCAACTCTAAGAAAGCATATTTCCGTGGCCACAGAAAATATCTTCCTATTAATGCATTAGAGCATGTAGCAAGGGTCAAAATCGTAAAGGGACATTAATATGCAAGGCAGAATCAGAAACTCATATAATTTGTGCACAAGAGTTTTATTATCTAAACGCTAACACACATATCTAATCTAAACAAACAACGAATAACATACACTCAAACATACAATCGCTCATACATGGGGAAAGGGCTAATGAGAGTTGATGGATGAAACCATCAGGAAAACCAGAGAATGCAGTTATGGAAAAAGTCATTTAACCACCTGAGTAAAACCATCAGCGCCGTTTATAAAGGGGTCTATAACTTATACTAAACCTCTGTTTCGTTTAGTTAAATGTACTATACTTGCACTTCCTTTTGTCATGACGGAATGCGGTCTCGGATGAAAAGTCTTGATGGTTTCAAGGTTTTTGGACTCACGATCACGTTCTTCCGGGTTGAAGAGTGATGAATTCCAAAGATGTTCTGAGGTAGAAATGTTCTTCCAGGTAGAGACTGGAAAAAGAGCTAAGAAAGAGATCTGCTGAGGTCCGAGGAGCTTTGATTGAATGGAAAGACAAGGCCATAAGCCTGGAACAATAACTTAAGGGTCCAGAAGAGTTCCAGCTCACATCTTGCTCATCCTCTTAGGGTCTAACAGATCCGCAGACTGGGTCTTTGTGGTCAAGAGTCATCTCCCAGGCTCTATGTTGGGCCGACCAGGCACGCCCGCACCGGTTCGGGCTCTCCGTCAGAAGATAGCAGAAGAGCTCTTTGCAGAAGAGGTTTTTTTTAGAAGAGAGGTCCGGACCTGTGAGTGAGACCTTTATCTGGTATAGAGGTCACACCTCTGGGGAGTCAAAGAGCCAATGGGCTCCAGTCTCCTTGGAGGGAAGGTTTTACGACTCTTTGTCTCTGAGCATGGCAATTTGCATGGGGTTGGATTAATAGTGGATATACAAACTATTAAAGATTCTTAGAACACTTATATGTTGCATAGGTAGCAATATATAATATATACTCTCAATTAGATCATCCGAAGACGAATTGATAGAGATCAAACATGATATAAGTGAGGTAATATTGACTAGTGATCTATCATAAACATGCATAAAACAGGATACAGTACAAAAAGACAATATACACGAACAGTAACAAAATACACAATGACCTGAGGATATGTGTGTTCATTCAAAGAAAGGTTTTTCAATGAATTAATTAGAGAAGAGTCCATTTTTATGTGCATTACATGTCTTTCCTATGGAAAGTGTAGTGAGAGAGAAAGCTCTCTGCATGCCATTAGGTCGTAAAGCTTTTCTGGCCTGTGCAAAAGTCTCCTGGTTGCCATGGTAGAACAGGGGCCTGGACTTCGTTCACAGACATACAGGCACCCAGAATGTGTGTTGGGTGAGGGGTCTGTGACTGTTGGTTAATCTAATAACTAATTTAATTTGTTAAATCT
Organism: Spinibarbus caldwelli; assembly: GCA_039654775.1. Classification (NCBI taxonomy): domain Eukaryota; kingdom Metazoa; phylum Chordata; class Actinopteri; order Cypriniformes; family Cyprinidae; genus Spinibarbus; species Spinibarbus caldwelli. Next base: position 36,565,169 of record CM077225.1, on the reverse strand, counting down.
GATGAACAAATGTGTGTCTGATTGGTCCAAATGCTACATATTGGACAAATTATAAAAAAAAAAAAAAAAAATGCTATGAATTTTAGTTTTTCCCATTAATTTCCTATGGGTTTTTGTCCACGAAGGACAAATGAAGGAGTTTTTTTGTTTTTTTTAAATTTCTTTTTTCAATCGCTTCACTATAAGAATCGAGTCAAATTTGTTTGTGTGTGTGTTCAGATGGCAAACTTAGGAAAAGTAGCCAAGTCTTGTGCCACTCAGAATAAGGAAACTTAAAAAAAATAATAATAATAATAAATAAATAAATAAAAAATAAAAAGATTTTGCCCAAATTTGTCTCAAAGGATGCTTGAGAGTTAAAAAGGGAATGAAAGTATTTTTTTTTCTCTGTGTTTAAAGTAATAAAACCACTTCCTTTGTATAGTTAGCCCTATTTAAAAGAAAAAGAAACTGTACATATCATTCAACCACAGCTCATCTCTGAACACATGCTGTCAGACATAGCGGATAATGGAATTAGAAGACATTTACGAAAATACTGAAAATAAAAATATTAAGGACACATGTGCACCTCCCTGCCAGGATGAAGGAAAAGCACGAAAGCAAAGTAAGCAGAAAGTTTTATTTGAAACAGAAATGGTGTAACAACGGTTTGAGGAAATGAGAAATGTTACATATAACTTCAATCTTTCTAAATCAGTAATTGTTTCTGCTATTTGTGAAATGTATTAACATGGAATTATTTTAACTTTTCATTATTTTTATTTGTCTGTTTTTTTTGTTTTGTTTTTTTTGTAGAAATGTCGCTGTCATTATCAAATAATATATTTTTTAAGGAATTATGTAAAGATAGAGGTGGAATTGAGCCTTTAATTTAAAAAAAATAATATATATATATATATGCATGAATTGTCATTAATTGCTGTTAATTTCCTGTTTGTCAGGAAGTAGATGTTTGGTGTTGATCACAGTGGGTCTCGGGCTCATTTGTGTTCTTCTGCTGGTCTTCATCATACTGCAGCACATCACCATCACAGCAGACAGAGACCTGATAAAGAGTTACAAGAACACAGTTGAAGAGTTCAATCAAACTATCAACAGCTTACAAGACAATTACACTGATCTAATGACTGAAAAACACCAACTGCAGAACAACTTCAGCTCTTTGAGTCAGAAGAAACTGGAGCTGGAGACTGAACTAAGGAAGTTATCTGGCCAAGGTTTGTACAAATCGATTCGTTTGTATAGGTGAACACTTTACAACACAAATAACCAAAAAAAGTATTTGTTTGTTGTGTTTGTTTATTGAAAGGAAATGGCAGGCTTTTTGTGTCCACTGAAGCGAAGAACTGGTCTGACAGCAGGCAGTACTGCAGGGATCATGGAGCTGATCTGGTCATTATCAACACTGAAGAGAAGCAGGTGAGCTCATTGGAAAATGCAGCTAGTTCAAGGCAATTCTGTTGTGAATGAACATACAGTAGATTTCATCACACATACAAACAAGTCAAAAAATGTCTCGCATTTAAACTTTTTAAAACTGTGTGAAAAATCAGTGCCCAATTAAATGAAAACAAAAATGTTTTATGTATCTTTTATTTGTTCTTCCTGTTGAATATCCATTATTATTACTAGTAACCATCGGGGATAAGTTTTAGTTGACTGACAGATGACAAAGACGAAAACCAATGTAATGGAGATCCTCACTCTTTTATTCATTCATTCATTCATTCATTCATTCATTCTTTCTTTCTTTCTTTCTTTCTTTCTTTCTTTCTTTCTTTTTTTCTTTCTTTCTTTTTACACACAGCAGCTGGTATCTTCTTTAGTGAAGGAGAGAGTGTGGATTGGTTTGTCAGACACAGAGAATGAGGGCAACATGAAATGGGTGGATAATTCACCTCTGAAACAAGGGTAAGTGACGAGAAAGGGTTTTCTTACTTCAGATAGGGTCATTTCAAACCCTGGGTTAACAGAATCCTAAGTTATATTGCTTCACGTTTCACACTGGTTGTAATTTAAGAGGGCTTATCAATTAATTCCATGATTATATTTTACACGGTACACTTTTAAACCCCGGGTTAACGTTCTTATTTGTGTATTTACTGTGTCAATGGCATGCGACTTGGCTTGTGCATCCTTATATTATAGTCTATATTGTGACTGTATTACGAAGCTTTTCCTGAAAGCCTATTCGGATTATAAATGTAAGCATAAAACATTTTTTTATTCAATTCATGTATTTTTTTCACTATTTTTTTCCTCAAACAGCTTTTAATTGAAACAAACCTTTGCCCAGGGTTAGGCCGGGTTTATAGCAATGAACTCGGGTTAAACAGTGTGAAAGACCACTGTGTACCTTTTGAATTTGTTTTTAAAAAGATTGTTGTTCTTTATATAGCCTACAAGAGTGAGTAAATATACTGTAGCTGTTCAGGAACTGAAACTGCTTGTATGTATTTCAGGTTTTGGGAAAGAAATGAGCCAAATGACACAGGTGGAAATGAAGACTGTATTGAACTGATTCCTGCAAAACCTGTCCTGAACAACTGGAATGATATCCCATGCTCAGATGAGAGAAAATGGATCTGTGAGAATTAGCATTCAATTCTTCATCTTTTGATAATAATAACTTTTACTGCATCACTTCTGCTGAGTCGTTTCATTTTTCTCCATTTATGTAACTTATGTGGCTATGTAGTTTTTTGTCTATTTTTGTCTTACTTCTGTAATAAATAAATGCATGACAACATCATGTTTCTTCTTTTTTTCTGAAATAATTTAGGTTTTTTTTTATGATTTTCACATGCATTTTCATTCAACTGTTGTGGTTCTCACATGTGGCATGGAGAATTCTTCAAAAAAATAAAATGTAAATCAGATGCCCAACTATTCCACTGCTTCATCCCCTACATACTTTGACCATAATAAATCAAACATTTAAAACTCAGAGGTCCTACTTTCAACTGATTAACCAACAAACTTTGTCTTTCTTTGCCCACATTCTCTTTACCTTCACTAACAAATACTTTAGCCTTCTGTTTCAACTATCAAATATATTTAAAAACTTTTTTTAAAACCCCTTCAGATTTTCTGTTGTCCTTATATTAAAATGAGAACACCTTTCTGTACTGATTGTATGTTTAGCAACTATTGATCATGTACAGTATTACTGCTTTTGCATAATGATCTTAAAATGCTCTTACAGATGTTATGTCAAAGTTAATTATTTCATCTAGCTTAACTTCTGACCACTCCAGAACTATAGAAATGATATCATCTGACCCAGTAGCTTAGCTACCCCCATGGTACATACCGCATTTCCATGAAATGTCAAATGGGACGCACTCATTCTGCCTTGCAGTAGTTAAGCCAGGAGAAGACGCCTGCGAGGGTCACCCTCGTCCTCACTCGTTGCCTGAATTCAGAAACCCAGTGGTCTGGGACATTCCACCATCTGGTCATGCAAAAAACAAACTCAACTCCACTCTTATGGAGACAACAGCTCCGCGTTATTCTATCCTGACTATGCCAAAATGTTAGATCACGCCTCCACGCCAGACAATTAAGATCCAGCCCTGGATGCCAGATCCTGTCAGAAAATATCAGTTTTTTCAGGGACCCAAATACCCAAAACCTGTTAACAAGAGGTCTTGTCTGGTACCCAAAACTGTATTAACAGTCTTCTGTAAGCCAAGAAGTTGACCAAGGAAAAAGCCAGTTAAGAGCAGAAGTAGGAGACGAAGTGATGATGATAAAAAGGAGCAGAGTTTATTGAATAGTCTTGGTTGCGTATGTTTTAATGATCAAGCTTTGTCTGACCAGCACAAATTCAACAATTAGTGTTATATGTTATTAATTGATATTTGTGTGTTTTGGTTGTGTAGAGTCAAAAATAATCAAAGACTTCTGCTTTCTTGTCCCAAACATATCTTAAGTAACAAAAGGGCCATTTGGAATTCCTGAAGGCACAGGGGTGCTGATAGTGATCTAGGCCTGTAGGAAGGGATAAAAGAAGATTGTTGCTGTTGCTCTGTCTCTTTTCTTTGCTGGCACTCTCTTCTTGGGGCTCTGTCCTCTCTCCCTCTTTTTCTCCCTCTCTCTATCTCCCCCCCTCTCTCTTTCTCTCTCAGCTAATATTTTACATACATGTTGGGTACAATTAACTATATGTTTTACCGTCCCTCATCTATTTTGTAACAAATTCAAGTGTAACCATAACAAAATTCTGTTATTAAACCATTTCAATTATAAGTTATGTGCTAACTAGTCTTGATTCAAGGTTAATACTGAAGTGATACCTATTGCAATACAATGTAGTCACTCAATAGCAACGCTCTCCCACATATTTAGCTATTCTGCTTATTTCCATCATTGGTATAAGTGGCAGTGGGTGGTAATAGACAAGAAATGTCCAGTTTTATACCATTGTGTTGGCAACGTTTCTTTAGTCATTCGTCAATCCTACAGCCTGAACCACTGTAGGGAAACCACCCTTACAGTTGTGTTTGTCAGGAGGAAGTAGATGTTTGGTGTTGATCACAGTGGGTCTCGGGCTCATTTGTGTTCTTCTGCTGGTCTTCATCATACTGCAGCACATCACCATCACAGCAGAGAGAGACCTGATAAAGAGTTACAAGAACACAGTTGAAGAGTTCAATCAAACTATCAACAGCTTACAGGACAGTTACACTGATCTAATGACTCAAAAACACCAACTGCAGAACAAGTTCAGCTCTTTGAGTCAGAAGAAACTGGAAACTGTCAAAGATCTCACTGCTGAGAAAGACGAGTTACAGAGAGATTTTGACTCTTTAGCTGCTTTTCCACTATCGGGCCAAACGGTTCTAAGAACTTTCAGGTACGGTTCCAGTTGTATTTCCATGTGAGCCTGGTACGGCACGGCGCGGCACAATTACAAACCGTTCTCGGCCCGGAATTCTCGACACGGTTAGACAACCGTGCTGAGCCGTGCTGGTAGAGTGTGTGTGCGTGATGTTGCCACTCTGTTGCCTGGCTACCAGTTTCTCCATAGCTGGCTTGATCAAACAGCCAAGTAAATAGCTACGCTACGTTCAATATAAAAAAAATTAAAAATGTCGCAGACAGTTTGGTCTGTGGAGGAACATTTGCGCTTATTGATATTTGTCATTGCCTTCTGTTTATTTTATTTTTTGCATCAAGAGTTGTGTCCTTTTTCTGTTATTTAACGAAGTAAATATCAGATAAAAAGGTGTCCCAAAAACAGAAATATCTGATCATCATCCATATCGCTGTTTACATTACACTTGCATTACCAAGGCAACGACTGACGCATTTGTATTACATTCCAAAGAGTTCCGTTATCAGCGCCACAGTGGAAAATGAAACCGTATCCGTGCTGACTGGCCCGGATCGGCACGGAATGGAACGGTTAAGCAAAGAGAACCGTTTGGCCCGATAGTGGAAAAGCGGCTTTTGAGTAATAGGGGCCCAGTTTGTTTTTTCATGTCCAGTGAGTTGAAGAGCTGGTCTGACAGCAGGCAGTACTGCAGAGATCATGGAGCTGATCTGATCATTATCAATATGAAGAGAAGCAGGTGAGTTTGTGTGAGTGTCTGTTAATGAATGTGAGGAATCACACTTATTCCTGTTTTTATTCATACACAGAGATTAATTTCTTCACTTACCACGGAGAGAGTGTGGATTGGTTTGTCTGACATACAGCAATAGGGCAACATGAAATGGTTGGATAATCCACCACTGAAACAAGGGTAAATGCTAAAAATCACTGTGTGCTGATTCGTATTTTTGTGGTCGTGAATAACTGAACATCTCATACATGTTCTTCAGGTTTTGGCTCAACGAAGAGCCAAACGAAATGAGGATGTATTGAATTGAATTATGAAAGAGAGCAGCCGGGATGGTCACCCCTGAACAGCTGGACTAATCGCTCATGCTCTGAGAAGATAAAAAGAATTTGTGAGAAGATTTGTGAGAAATAGGTTTCATCCCGTCTTGTTGTGGTTTTTCTTCTATTATCTAATGTAATCATTCTTATTGTGAAAGCATCATTTCTGATTGAATCCCTGACTTAAAAATAAATAAATAAATAAATAAAAATTGTGAGAAGGAAAATATAAAATTGTCATAATTTTCATATTGCTATAATAAACTTTCTCATGGGGTGAATTGGGGTGATCTGAGACATCTGTGTTCATGATTTGCTTCATCACATGCAGCTCTATAGTAATATGATCTTATTCTAGCTGTTATCATGAGTCTCATTTGTTGGTCTGAAGTGTTTAGGAGACATTCACAGTAAACTACAGAAGCCTAAAGTGTCCAGATTGCCCAGAGTTACCCTGTTATTCTGATACTGAGTGTCTGCAAAACTGATTTATGCTTTCTGGCTGAATAAAATGTTCACTTACCATCATTGCCATCGTAAACTTGTCATTTTGTTTTCATTTCATACTTCCTCCTTGTGTATATGCTTTATTGCTCTATGGAGAGATTTCCTCCAGTCCATCAGGACGCAGCAGAGAGCAGCTTTATCAGACTGAAGTGATCAGAGAGGAAGACAAAAATCCATTCAAACATAACTTTTTATTTTTCAATCTTAAAAATTACTTTTGACACTAAAGTGATTTTATAATTAAAGATTAATGAGTAAACTACATGTGATTGTTTCGTAAATCAGAGACTGAAGAAACCATTTACGTTTGGGTAACACCAACATTTATATGCCATTTCATCCAGTTTTATCTACATGTTTGGCTTTTGCACATGTAAAATCATGTAAAACAGTGGATCTCAACTGGTGAGACAGCTTCAGCTGAAGGACTTAAATTGATATTGTTGCATGATCTTGTATGATTGTATGACGTCTTCTGAACATGCCATACATTGACCTTTAGTGAACTGACACACACTGATCATTAATAAAGAAAAAATTGTCTACAGATCAGCAGGAAAGCCCCTATTGGATATTATCTTTGACACTGCAACACTGTGGTTATTGTTAATTCATGAATTGTGAGTCGAATGACGCAGATGCAAATAAGGACTGCATTGACATGATAAATCATCTCTCATGCTAAGATACAAGAAAATAGATTTTGTTTTGATAATAGTGCTTTTACATATTTAATGGAATCATTCTTATTTTGTTTCTCTTTACTAGCTGTATTGACAAGCAGGTTTGATGATGCACTGTATAACATAACACTGATTGGCTTTGAATGGTTTGAACCTCTAATAAAGATTAGTTATGGAGATAGAGGGGAATTTCCTTTGGCGTCCCTTGTGCTTTTTTCAGCTGCATTTTGGGCAGCAGCAAATATTTATGCAAATATCCTGTCGTCACTCGTTTATGTTAAACAACTGAAATCAGGAAGATTTTTTCATTGTAGAGACCACATTTCATCTGTAAAAAGAAAAAAACACAGGCTACTGTACTGTAAGACTGAGTAAGAGCAAATAATGAATTCAAGCATCTATAATGTGAATTTTGAAAACAGAGAAAATGAGGGTACAACTGGACCTATAACGCAGAGTTGCCACCAAGATGAAGGAAAAGCACAAATGTGCAGTAAGCATAAATTTTATTCTGAAGTAGAGATGGTGTCAGTAATGGTGCAATAATGTTTGAGAAACTGAAACTTAAAATTTCAATCATTGTTTTTAAGAACAATGTTTCTGTGTTTATATTGAATGTATTATCATGCAATTAATTTCCTATTTACTTTTTAACTATATGTTCCCTTTTGCTATAGCAATTCCAAATATTTTCCGTTATAAAAAAGAATGTAACTGACTAAAAGCCCAGTATTATCTAAATGCTTGCAATAGGTGATTAAAATGGAGTGAACTGTTATTAATTGAAATGTGTGTGTTTTCTTCCTTTTTGTCAGGAGCAAGTAGATGTTTGGTGTTGATCACAGTGAGTCTCTTGCTCATTCGTGTTCTTCTGCTGATCTTCATCATACTGCAGCACATCACCATCACAGCAGAGAGAGACCTGATAAAGAGTTACAAGAACACAGCTGAAGAGTTCAATCAAACTATCAACAGCTTACAGGACAATTACACTGATCTAATGACTCAAAAACACCAACTGCAGAATATTTACAACTTTGTGATCCAGAAGAAACTGGAGCTGGAGACCACAGTCAACAATCTCACTTCTGAGAAAAACCAGTTACAGAGAAGTGTTGAATCTTTGAGTCAGAACAAACTGGAGTTAGAAAGCAGAGTCACATCTCTGAGTGATGAACTAAACAAAAAAGCATCTAAACGATGTTAGCAAAAGTCTTTTTTTTTTTTTTGTCTAATACTTTCCTCACTGTCTTATGTATGCAGTTTTAAAAAGTGTGTTTGTCTGTGTGATCCAGATTTTTTTTCCACTTCCAATGAGTTGAAGAGCTGGTCTGACAGCAGGCAGTACTGCAGGGATCATGGAGCTGATCTGGTCATTATCAACACTGAAGAGAAGCAGGTGAGTTCAATGGCAGTCATTCAGCTGATTGTCTCTGATCAAGTTATTTTGACCCTCACAGTTGCACCACACTGTCTCTTCATGTGTGTTAAAATGGAGGAGAAGGAATCAACTTATGTTTTTTTTCTTTTTATTCACAAACACAGAATCACATATCTTCATTCATTAAGGAGAGTGTGTGGATTGGTTTGTCAGACATAGAGAATGAGGGCAACATGAAATGGGTGGATAATTCACCACTAAATAGAGGGTAAGACACACAGAAAACCACTGCGTTCTTTAGGCATTTGTTTGTGGATGCATCTTTCTTCTCATATTTGCTTCTTGAGTACTTATATTTTAGACCTGTACATGAACTGAATCTGACCCATTTAATTCAGGTTTTGGAGCCCAGGAGAGCCAAATAGCTTTCAAGGTACAAATGAGGACTGTATTGAACTGATTCCTACAAAAGACAGTGTGAATAACTGGAATGATCTGCCATGCTCATTGACAAGAAAATGGGTTTGTGAGATTTAGCATCTATTTCTTCCTCTTCTTCTTCTTCCTTTTTAATTTTTTTTAATTTTTTTTTTTTTTGTAATTGCATTTTTTGGTGAAGATTTTTATAAGGAAAACTCATTTATTAACTGATTTTATGTTTGTTTGTTTGTTTGTTTTTTGTTTTACATAGTTTTATATGTATAATTTTACATATTTGTTCATTTTATGTTTCTTCCAATATCAAGAGTGTCTAAGATAAAATTTGTTAGGAAAAAAAAAAAAACATTGTTTTCCTACTTCAGTAATAAATAACTGAAAACATCCTGAGCAGCATCCTGTTTCTTTTACTTTTTCATAAATAGATTATCTGTGCTGTGGATTATGATTTTATCATTTTATGGAATCATGTGAGGTCCCTGTCAACGTCTCCAAGATAATTCAAGAGACCTACCTGCAAAGCACCATGAAAAACTATGCGCAAGTGCACCTAGGGCAAAAGCTGCTTTAAATGCAAAGGATGGTCACACCAAATGTTGATTTAATTGCGTTAATAGAAGTTAATTAATAAAGAAAAACTATTTATTTTTTTTACAGCATCCTCATTTTACAGCATTTTTACACAAGTGCCTAAAACTTTTAACAGTACTGTAGCTTTGCAGGCATATTTCTTGAATCATCTTGGAGACGTTTCCACAGTTCTTCTGGATTTAGTCTGTCTCAGTTTGTTCTGTTTCTTCATGTCATTCTAGACAGACTGATGATGGTGAGATCAGATCTCTGTGTGGAGCACTGGCTGTTGTCAGACAAAAATCTCACTGGATTATTACAATTAATGGCAAAATTAATGTTTGAAATGTAAACTGATATTTCCTACTGACAAACTACAGCAAAAGATAGAAATAACTCACTTAAAACCATTTTTAGCAGGTGAAAATACTAGTGTTCTGATAATTTTGGCCACCACTGTAGATATAAAGTTATTATAAAAATGGTCTAATATGAACTTTTATACAAATCAATTGTTACTTTTAACCTTGACAAGTAGGGTTCCCTGTATAGTTTAGTTTAGAAAAATTGAGAAAAATAGCATGTACTTAATCGCAAGCTTGTTAATTATTCCTAAATAATTCTGACTACAGGCTGAACTCAAAAACTGGCAGCCCCGTTTGAAGTAAGTTGAAGTTTTAGGTTTGCTGAACAACATTTACAAGATTCAGTGTAACATACAAGTTAATGTTATATCTTTTGCTCTAACCACTGGTTAATGAGATGTTGTGTTTCCTGCATCATCAATTTAAAGGTCCAGTTTGGCCAGTTTAAGGCTGTTTAAGTTTATTTGAATGTTCACAGACGCCTCTTGTTGGCTTTTGAAGCTGATAATGTGTGGTTGAATGTACAAAACACAAACATAGTAGTACAGCTCTGCAGAGAATTTTTTAGGTGTGACTGAAGGACTTTATTCTTGAAATGAAACCATTCATGTGTAAATTTAACAGAAAAAAAATCATTCTAAATATCACAGCTCACTGTGAAGACGTACTATCAGGTACAGTGAATAATGGATTTAGAGGCTATTTATGAAAATGTTGAACGCAGAGATATTCAGAACACAACTGGACCTCAAACTCAGGATAAAGGAAAAGATCTAAAGCACAGTAAGCAGAAAATTACTTTACAGCAAAGATGGTGTCACACATAGTTTTACTAATGCGGAACTGAAAACTGTCACGTACAAATGAATATATTTTCTAGGAACAATATATTAGAGTTTCTGCTTTTATATGAAGTGTATTAACATAGAGTTATTTTTCTATTTACTTGTTCAACATGTTATTGTATTCATATGTTACTGCATAGGAAATGCAGATGTTTGTCTTCTAAAAAGAACATGCTTAAAAAAAGAGGACTATCTCTAATTTAAATAAAAAGGTAGATAAAAGCTGTTTTAAAACATTATTTCAAATATTATTGTGTGAAGAGTTATCATTTTGATATTTGTGTTTTCTTCCTGTTCGTCAGGAGGAAGTAGATGTTTGGTGTTGATCACAGTGAGTCTCGGGCTCATTTGTCTTCTTCCCCAGCTAACAGAATTTTTATCTTCAGTTCATCTAATGCCGAGTTCACACTGCATGATTTTCAAAGTCATCGGATCACCGTTGTTATCAGACTGCATGACTATCTGGGGTAGCATTCAGTCGCTGCTGTGTTCACTCTGCACGATGGATCGGTGACAGGAGGTTACACACTGCATGACTTTACAATAGGAAGAATCGCCGACAACTCTGTCTGTTCCCCAAACTACAGCCAAACGCACATAAGAAGTGATAAGGAAATAACGCAAGATCACGCTGATATTATGTTCTATAAGTCCTCCCCAAACACACAAAAATTAACAAAGATGACTTGTTAACAACATACTTCCGCTGGGAAAATTTTATATACACAAGTAGCTTACTTGAAAGTGAAACCAACTTTTTGTGCATTTTATAATGAGTTTATTTCTTAGAGCCTATAAAAGCCCTCAAAGTGATGAAAAAGAAAAATGCAATAAATATTTTGTCCTTTATAGAAGAATATTATTTACAGGAAAAACCCTAGGCCCTTATTCATCTTCATGTAGCCTACCTGTTCTGTATATTCTAATGCAAAATTGTAGGCACGTTGTTTGTACATGGCTAATTGCTTTATTAAAAAATAAATAAATAAATAAATAAATAAATAAATAAAGTCCTCCACGAAGTTCACACTGCCCTGTATCCAGAGGTGTAAAGTCCAGGGGACAAAGAGTAAAAGTCCTGCCATATGTTTATTCCACCCATGAACTCAGCAGCTGATTTCACCAGAGGAGGAACCAAGTCATTCCTTTCAAGTCACAAGCAAGTCTCAAGTCAAATCCCAAGTCCTCAAAGAGTTAAAGTTAATGAGATAATTAAGTGACTAATTAAATGATGATTGTGTATTAGTGATGAGCACCTCCTGTTACTGAGAATTGCAGAGGATCAAATGTTGATGTTTTATTGGTTAAAACGATGCCACCATCATGGAGATCAGTGTTTGTTTTAATTAGGCTCTTGACCCTTTTAGTAATTCAAATTAATTTGCTTTTAATCAGTTGCAATATTGTTTTGTATAAAACAGGGATTTTGCACAAAAAGTTTAACTCCAACTCTAATGAAACATACCTGAAGCAGTTACTCAAGCTCTAACTAGGTATACTAGAAGCTTCCATGCAGGTGTGTTGAGGCAAGTTGAAGCTAAACTCTGCAGGACACCGGCCCTCCAGGACCGAGTTTAGACACTCCTGATATAAATCATTTTTGCATTACTGCATTAAAAGCTTTAGATAGCAGATTTGCTTACATTTTCTGCTTTTGAATTAACATCATAATGTGGTCTCTCTTCTGTTTATTGACTGACATTCACCTACTACTCAACTGTGAAAAAAGTCCTGTTAAACAAATGCCACTGTATTGCTTACATATTGGGGGGGAAAGAACTATAACAGCTCAGGCTTTTAGACATGGACACTTATCATACGATTTTAGACACGGACACTTATCATACGATCCTAAACAGTGGTGACAATAATTATTCATACTGCAGTGCATGATGGGAGTTTTTACTATGGTGTTACCCAGCACGCATTGCAGCATGAAGAATTTTGCTGATTGTCACCATTGTTGAGATTCACATGCTGGCTCTTGATGTCTGTGTGTGTCTAAATAGTATTACTGAAGTGCCAATATTTATATGAATTTATTATAGTTGATTTAAAATGAAGTCATAATAATTAGCGCAATGCTTTCCTTGCATGATAATTATCATCTCACCAAATAAAAACAACTAATTGCTGCTTACCACACAGCACTAATCTCTCTGCTTCACAACTGCAAGTGCAGAACAAGATCTAACACAAGAAGTCAAGGGTCAAGAGCCCAACTAAAGCAAACACTGGTCTCCATGATGGTGGCATCGTTTTAACCAATAAAACATCAACTTCTGATCCTCTGTAATTCTCAATAACAGCAGGTGTTCATCACTAATGCACAATTATCTCATTAACTTTAACTCTTTGAGGACTTGACTTGAGACTTGCTTGTTACTTGAAAGGAATGACTTGGTTCCTCCTCTGGTGAAATCAGCTGCTGAGTACATGGGTGGAATAAACATATGGCAGGACTTTTACTTTCTGACCCCTGGACTTTACACCTCTGTCTGTAATATATCTGCTTGTTTTACACTCTTTGGCGACCAGGTGGTATTGTGAGCAAATGAAGCCTCCAGAAATTAACCCTTTTGTGAAGCACTTGGCTGAAAAGCTGTAAAGCTTCATGAGGCTTCATGAGGCTTCATCTGCCATCACTACCAATTGGTCAATTTAAGTGCAGTCGGTTTCTGCAAATAAAATGAGTTAACAAAGGTTTGCATATTAACATTAAATCAGTTAAAGAAATACGTTTTTTTTCACTGTAAATTTAAACAGTTCTGTAAAACCTAAATTGTTGCTACTGTATTTTTTACCTTAAAATTATGGCAACCACAGCTGTCATTTTTTTTTTTTTTACCGTAAATTTTACCGATTTTTTATTTATTTATTTTTTTTTTTTACATTGTGCCTGTAATTTGGATGTTTATTGGTGTTTTGGGCTTCAAAGTGTTAGCACATGACCATAAAGTAAGTTTTCTTTGATTTCTACACAGTAAAACCCCCAGTGTTAAATTAACACTCCCAGTGTATATATAATCCACACTCATAGTGTTAAAAAAGTAACACTGAAGCAGTGTTAAAGTTAATGAGATAATTAGTTTAGTAACTGAGTGATGATTGAGCATTAATGAAGAACACCTGCTGTTAACAAGCAGAACCACTGAAAGAAAGAGAAACAAGAACAGAAAAAAAAAGAAATGAGACAAGCAGAAATACAAGAACTACAACAGACTTCAGCCACAGCCATAAAGGAAATCAACACAAGATAAAAGACATTAAATCTCTCAAGGTCTCGGCAAAGGATGATTAACCAACTCCACAAACAGCATCACCAGCTTCACACATTACTAACCAAACTGACTTTAGATGTTGATGTTTTAGTTTTGTTTGATGTTACCATTCTCGAGGTCAGTGTTTGCTTTAGTTGGGCTCTTGACCCTTGACTTTTAAACATCAGAATTTCTTTAGTTGCTATAACTGTGTGTTTGTATAGACATGTTTGCTTTAGCAATTGGATGTTGATGGTTATGTTTTAATAAATAACTCATCAACTTTTAATAATGGCTTTAATAACCAATGATTGGTTTTGTATATAATTTTGTTAATGAAATGCACATGAAGCAAAGCATAATCCAACAGTTTTAAGATTAATCTGTCTTTTAAAAATAAATTTGCATTAGAAGTTTTAAGTAACAATAGCTTACAGACATCAAGAATCAGTGTATGAATCTCAACAATGGTGACAATCAACATAGTCAGATAAACAGATCATCTGTGAACATCATAACACACACTGCTAAAAGTCACAACAAAAATAGCAAAACAAAAGGAAATAGTAAGAATAAAAGAAAATACTAATACAGTTCAGCTGCATAATTTATTCATGCCGCATTGCATGCTGGGAGCCATGGATGGGTTTTGATTGGTGCACCCAGAATGCACTGCAACATGGAGCTTTATTTTGATTTTCACCATTATTGAGATTCATATGCTGATTCTTGAAGTCTGTTTGATAAAGAAAATTAAAAATATTAATACAGAATAAGTTCTAAAAGTCTTTCAAATTAATTTTAAACATGTCAGAACTTAAGCTTCATATATACAGTATATCATAAAATCAATAACAAATTTAATTTATCAACAGTTATACTCTGAATTAAATCAGTTATTTTTAATGATGAACTTGGTGTGTTTAGTCAATACAGAACTGACCTACACCTTGTAAATGGTACTGTGATAAGCTAATACTACCTGAATAACATCATTAATCCAGTCATTGTGCCTCTGCATGAGCAACACAGGCCTGATTTCATCTTCATGGACGACAATGCCCCAGCTCATCGAGGTCGTATCATCAGGGAACGGCTGCTGGAGTCTGGGGTACCTCAAATGGAGTGACCTGCACTTTCTCCGGACCTGAATCCCATAGAAAACCTATGGGATCAGCTGAGTCGTCGTGCAGAGGGTCGTAACCCTGTCGCAGAGGGTCGTAACCCTGCACCCCAGAACCTCAGTGTTCCCCTCAAGAAGAGTGGGATGCCATGCCTCATGCCACATTTTTTTTTTTTTTTTTTTTTTTTTTGTGGTATACCCACGACTGTTGTTATCTTTTGTTTCAATAAATTGTTTGAGATGAAGAAATTACCACTGCATGCTTCTTCTTAAATGCCCTACTTTTATATATCACTGTTGTATGAACTTTTTACATTTTTCATAAATTTCAGCTGAAAGTCAAATATCCCTAACTTTTTGTGAGTAGTGTATTTGTCATCTTATATGTAGTTAAATGACAAATGGTCGATGGTCTTCAAACGCTTTTAAAAGTTACATCAGGTTTAATCAACTCCACATAAAGGAAGCCCATGTAGCCCTGATCAATTTAAAATAAATAAATAAATAAATAAATAAAAACCCACACACAATTTACTTCGCTTTTAAATCATGTTGTTTACTCAGGTAATCTGAGGCTCTCCTTTCCAATGCAATAAGTCAGCTCCTTTGGTCACAGTAAGAGCCCTCCAGCTGTCGTTTCGAATCTCATGGCTTATTCAGCATCGGACTGGGTTCTCCCTTCCGGTGCAGCAGGGTCGCAGTGTGACTGCTCCGTCTGTCATTTCAAGTTGCGCTGCGCGTTCGGTGGCAGACGGGGCTCCCACTCCCGGGGAGCCCTCCATCCGAGGCATCAAACCGCACTTCATATTCAGCTGCAAGGGGGACTCTCCCTTCCGATGCAGCAGAGCCTCAGCTCCCCCCGGTCGCAGTGTGAACCCTCCGTCTGTAATTTGAGTTACGCTGTGTACTCAGCGGTGAACGGGGCTCTCCCTCCCGGTGCAGCAGAGCTGCAGGCTCCCTTAGGTCGCAGTGAGAGCCCTCCATCCGATGCATCAAACCGCGCTTCATATTCAGCTGCAAGAGGGACTATCCCTTCCGGTGCAGCAGAGCCGCAGCTCCCTTCAGACGCAGCGAGAGTCCCTCATTTGATATCTGCTATCATGCTCCTCTTTTAGCGGCATGTAGAGCTCGCCAGTCCGACGCTGCAAGCCACAGCCCCCATCGAGCACTGCACGGGCTGTCCGTTTGCCCTGCCTCCTTTTTCTTTACAACTTTTAACCCATATCTCTTCACAGCACGCATATTTTGGGGGACAACTAAAAATGTTTTGCTCTCTGGCTGCTGTCCCATGCCTTTAAGCTTCTTAAGTTCTCTGGGTTCGGGCCATATTTCGGGCTCGGAGCCCTCCCCCAGGACAGCACGCCAAAATATGCTTACTATTTGCTGTCAGATTAGATGTAAGGATGAACTCGTGAAATTATGTTTTATTAACAAGGTTCAGGAGGAGCACGATCAGATAATCAACTAATTTGGCACAGGTGCAACTCGTTTAGCTAACCATCCTAATAAGCACAATACGTGTGTGTGTGTGTGTATATGTGTGTATATATGTGTGTGTATATATATATATATATATATATATATATATATATATATATGCAGCCTACCTACCTCTGTCCAATGACAGTTTTCCAGCATTCCTCCTCCACCCCAACTCCTCACTCCTAATCTATTTTTTATCCCATATTAGGGATGGGGGGAGTTCTCTGGGTTTGGGCCATATTCCGGGCTCAGAGCCCTCCCCAAGGACAGCATGCCAAAATATGCTTACTATTTGCTATCAGATTAGATGTAAGTGTGAACTTGTGAACTGCATATTCAACTTCATGATGTCAAAGCAATGTGGAGTTTTCCCTGTGATCATGTTAACAGCTACAATATCCAACAAGAGGACCCTGTGACCATCAAAATGTACTCAAACACCCTAAAACAGGCCTAACTGGACCTTTGTATTGATGACAAGTGACTGGAACTGAAAGGACTACATCGTCTGCTGAAATGCCACTCTCTCATGAATGTGTGTAAGACAGTTAGCGGAAAATAGAGATTACGGTTAATAAAGTTGTAAATATGGATATTTTTCTTACACAAACACATTGCTTCGCTTCAGAAGGCCTTAATTAACCCATTGGAGTTTACTTTTTATGATAGATGGATGCACTTATTTTGGGCATCAGAATCTCCCAATTCACTGCCATTTTTAAAGCTTGGAAAAGCCAGGACTTTTTAAAATATAACTCTGATTGGATTGAAAAAAAAAAAAAAAAAAAAAAAAAAACAGCATATGCTGTTTAGGTATGCTCTGAAGCATGGCTGCTGGTCATGAGCTGATTTAAGGTGGTCATGTGCTGGTCCTAAGCTGGTCCTGAGCAGGAGCTAGTTGCTTAGGACCAGCACATGACCAGCTTAAAACAGCTCATAACCAGCTAAGGACCAGCTTAAACCATCTCAAACCAGCACCTATGCTTCAAAACCAGCATATGCTGTTTGTTTGTTTTTTCAACATGGTAGGATGGCTTGAGTGTGAGTAAGTCATGGGGCAGTTTTCATTTTTGGGTGAACTATCCCTTTAATAATGATTTCAATCTGCACCACTGTGGCATTAAGAGACAGAGGAGGATGGTAGAAAATAGAGATTGTGAAATAAAGACTTTCTGTTTACAACTATTAAACACAAACGGGTGACGACAGGATAGTCATATTTTCTCAGTATGTGTCACTGTTCTGACATTTTTAACTAAGATGGTGTAAATAAATAACTTGGAGTTGAATTTGAATGACTAAAGTTCAGCAGATCCTACTTTATAGCCAGGAAACTCAAAATAAATCTGTTACTGACATTTTTCAACAATTATAGTCATTTAATCTGGTCTCCAACCTCAGTTTCTTCTCAAAGAGTTAAAATTGCCCTGCAACTGATATTTTTCAGTAGTTTGATCACTGTAACTGGCCTGCAGTCTAAAATATAATCAGAGCATGAGAGATCATTTATCATTTCAATACAGCCCTTATTTGTGCCATTCAGCTCACCAATTCATGAATTAACAATACACTGTAAAAAAAATTCTGTAACATTTACTGTAAAAAAAACTGGCAGCTGTGGTTGCCGGAATTCTACCGTAAAAATACAGTAAGAATATTTTAGCTTTTAACTTAAATTTACAGTTAAATACCATAATTTCGTTAACTAATATAATGTTAATATACCAACCTATTGAAGTATTGAAATCTGTTTTGTACCTTTGAAATACACTGATAACCACTAAATGCAGGAGATGATGAAAGAAATCACATAAGCCAAAACCCATCACAAGCAACTTTTAAATAATAACATATATAGAAGGTGCACAGTCTCATTCACACAAGCACTAAACACCATCATGGTGAGACTCATTAAACTAAAATATGCAATAAACATTAATTTAACAACATTAGATGTAACATACAACCCTAATAAACATAACTGATAAGAAAAAAACTAAGAAGAAACATAGTTATTTCAAAGAAAAAACATCAAATTCAAATAAAATTTGAAATGCAGTGCAGGGAATTCTGGGAACGTCAGTTTACGGTTTTTCCCTGTAAATTTTACAGGAACTTACTGTTAACCATTTGACAGGTTTTTACTGTGGCATTTTCACAGTTTTTTACCGTTAAAATCACGGACATTTGTTACAGTGTACTCACAGTACTGTAATAGCCAGGCTAAAGTCAGTAGAGTCTTTCCCACTGATCTGTATACAGTATTTCTTTATTAACAATCAGTGGGCTTTCCTAATGTGTCAGTTCACTAAAGGTTAAGGTAAGGCAAGTTCACAAGATGATTTTATATGTGTAAAAACTGAATATTTAGATAAAACTGGATGAAATGGTATCAGGGTTTCAGGGGTTTTTTTTGTTTTTTTTCTCCTTGATTTTGTATCCACAGGTGTAGCAAATCAGATCAAAAGGGAAATATTTATCATTAATTATAACAGGTTATAATTAATAATGAATATTTAGATTAGATCTTAGAATTAACTGTAGCAGAATATAATAAGAATATAAGCAGACAATATAATCATTTATCAACTTTAGGAGAGATTATTTTCATGGCCAAGGACGAATAACTTTCCTACTTTATGCTGTACTAGCAGTAGTTTAGCATGTAGCAAGGATCAACATTCAGTGACTTCAAATTGTGAGCAGTACACAGAGACAATCAATTGTGAATATAAGAGATTTAATAAATGAAACTATAACTAACATACAACTAAACTAAGCAAAACACATATATATAGAATGAAGGAAAGTAAGAAAAGAGAGAGAGAGAACAAAAGAATGGCAGTATTGCACATCAATTAACCACAACCTAATGAGAATCATCAAAGAATCAAAACTCACCTTAAAAAGGGGCTCAAACTTAAACACGCATCTAAATAGTTGTAAACGGTTACTTGCATTGGCTTTGTTGCTGAACAAGAGTCCCGATGCGGTAGACAACAGAGCTTCTTGACAGGTTCCAGAGGTGTAAAGTCCAGGGGTCAGAAAGTAAAAGTCCTGTCATATGTTTATTTCACCCATGAACTCAGCAGCTGATTTCACCAGACGAGAAACCAAGTCATTCCTTTCAAGTCACAATGAAGTCTCTAGTCAAATCCCAAGTCCTCAAAGAGTTAACGTTAATGAGATAATTAAGTGACTAATTAAATGATGATTGTGCATTAGTGATGAGCACCTGCTGTTATTGAGAATTACAGAGGATCAGACGTTGATGTTTTATTGGTTAAATGATGCCACCATCATGGAGATCAGTGTTTGCTTTAGTTGGGCTCTTAACTCTTGAGTTCTGTGGTGGATTTCTCTCTTTGCAGCAATGCATGTGCTGTTATAAAATGATATGATCATCAGGTGCTGACCTGTTTGCATCCAAAATAGCCTTTGTTTTTTCATTTATATGTTCAGGTTTTGATTAAACAATCCTGTGAAACTACAACATGCAATGAAAGTGTTGCTTTAACATTTATAGTGAATTTTAAATCTATGTAATGCATATAAATATTTTAACTCCAGTATAACTTAGACACACAGAGACATCAAGAATCAGCATATGAATCTCAACAATGGTGACAATCAACAAAATGCTTCATGCTGCAATGCATGCTGGGTAACACCATAGTAAAAACTTCCATCATGCACAATTATTGTCACCACTGTTGAGAATCGTTTGATAAGTGTTCATGCCTAAAAGCCTGTGTGATGAAGTGGTTTTTTTTTTTTTCTTTTCTTCTTCTTCTTCTTCCAGTATTTAAACATTACAGTGGCATTTGTTTAAGATTAAAACACTAAAACGTCCACAAATTGGTAGAAAAACACTTTGACTCTGCTGTTTTTCCACACTCTCTGCTGCATCCTGCTGGACTGGAGGAAGCTTTTCCACAGAGCAATACATCAGATAAAACAAGAATAAATTATGAAATCAAAACAAAAATGCCAAATTTACAATGATAAGGATAGTAATTGAACATTTTATTCAAACAGAAAGCAATTCAACTCCAAAGCAGTTTTACATATGTTTTCTGTTTTCAGCAGTTTTACTCAGTATCAGAATAAGAGGGTGAATCAGGGCAATCTGGACACTTTAGACTTCTATAGTTTACTGTGATTGTCTCCTCAATGCTTCAGATCAACAAATGAGACTCATGATAACAGGTAGAATAAGATCACATTAATACAGAGCTGCTTTTGATGGAGCAAAACATGAACACATCAGAGGTTCGGTGTCTCAGAACACCCTACATGCCATGAGAAACAGTTTATTTAAAAAAAGAAAAAGTTTATTATAGCAAATAGAAAATGACAAATTTTCTTTCTAAAAAAATCATATCAACTGAGTTTTTTTTTTTTTTTTTATAAAGACAGTGACCTCAATCAGAAATTATGGATTCCCAATAAGAATGATTATATTATATATAGAAGCAAAACCACAAGAAGATGGGATGAACCCTATTTCTCACAAAAACATTTTTTCTTCTCTGAGCATGGGAAATCATTCCAATTGTTCAGGACGGGATTTGTAGGCATCAGTTCAATACAATCTTCATTTCCACCTTGGTCATTCGGCTCACCTTTAAGCCAAAACCTGAACAACATGTATCAGATTTTCAGGAGCACACATTTATGAATCAACAATACTCACAGTACAACAGCATGTTTTAAGAATAACCTAAAGTATACAGAACCTTGAGCAGAAATTACAATGCAGAAAAGAATAAGAGAGGAAGAGTTTTCTTAATAGAAATGGAGGTTAATTTTTAGCTCTTACCCTCTATTCAGTGGTGAATTATCCACCCATTTCATGTTGCCCTCCTGCTCTGTGTCAGACAAACCAATCCACACTCTCTCTTTGATGAATGAAGATATGAACCTCTGTGTGTGGATAGGAATAACAAGGAATAAATGTGATTCCTCTCATTCATTAACAGACACTCAGACAAATTCACTCACACAAACTCACCTGCTTCTCTTCAGTGTTTATAATGACCAGATCAGCACCACGATCCCTGCAGTACTGTCTGCTGTCAGACCAGCTCTTCTCCTCATTGGACATGAAAAAACAAACTGAACCATGCAAAAACATGCACTTTATAAAATGTGTACATCCCAGCTAAAAAAATGTAAGTTCTAAGAACGTTTTAAAAACATTTTTTTGGTTATGGCTTTAGTTATGGGAACGTTCTATATGTCCAATTTTCTTAATGTTAGTGGAACATTTTTTAAGATTAGTATTGATGTTTGAACAACAATAAATAAATAAATAAATAAATAAATAAATAAATAAATAAATAAAGCAAGTAGTAAGAATAAAAGAAAATACTAAGAAAATTCAGGTGCATAATTTATTCATGTTGTAATACATTCTGGGAGCCATGGATGAGTTTTGATTTGTGCACCCAGAATTTACTGCAGCATGGAGCTTTTTGTTGGATGTCACCATTGTTGAGATTCATTTGCTGATTCTTGATGAATGTTTGCGTCTCAATTTTAGAGCTGATCAAAATGTCTTGTATGCAAAGTAATTTTGCACTCCGTCAAGTTATTAGATTGAAGCAATGCTTTTGTTGACAAAGTTAAAATCGTTTTTTATAACTCTTTATCACAGATTTAAACCAGTCATTTAGACCAAAACATTTTTTTGGGTAAGGTTAGTGAATCAATACAAGACAAAAAAATCATTAATAATAATTGCCAAAGCCATCTGTTCCTATTATTATTATTTTTTCTCAAACACATAATTATAACAATCAAAAAAAAACTAATGCTATAAAGTCAAGGGTCAAGAGCCCAACTAAAGCAAACACTGACCACATTGGTGGCTTCAAACCAAACTAATTCAACATTTACACCTCTGTTCTCAATAAAATCATTTTTAGACATATGACAGAAATAAAGTTGAACTGGTTAGTAGGGCTGTGAATCTTTGGGTAGACAGCGAATCGATTCGTTTCACGATTCATAGGTTTTCGATTCGATTCAAGAACAGTTTTTGCAAATTCAAAACGATTCAATTCGATTCAATTCACAATTAAATTCAATTCGATTCGATTAACAATTCGACTCTGCATTCTTTCAGTGCATTCACAGGATTATGTAAATGCTTCCCCTAAATTCTTTAAATGCTTAGTCAGAGGGCAAATTACACAACAGCCTTTATGGTTAGAGAACCATAGGTTAGAGAAAAAAAAAACACTTTTATCCATTGTTAGATGCTAGTTAAATGATGCTATGGCGTGACATGGCATATGTAGAAATTTGTGTACGCCAAGATTTAAAAAAAAAAAAAGAGCTTTAAAAGTATTATGTATAGGCTAACATTTTGTCACACCAGGTGTGTAGCCATCATTTCAGAAGTGACAGAAATTTCAAATACAATAATTTTATGTAGGTCTATGTATTATTTTTTATTTATTTTTATTTTTTTACAAGAAATTATTTTCTTATCTCTTACTTTGAATTTGATATAAATAAATCAAATACACTGCTGGACAATAATAAAACATTTGTAATCTATAATTTTTTCCTAATGGTAATTTCATGATTGTTTTATATACTACGAACATTTATTTCAATTTCGTGCACAGAATAAGGTAGAAAACTTTATTGTTTCTGTACTGTAATAAATGATATGTCAATTAGCACTGCATCATTCATGAGTTTTATTTATTTATTGTGTTTATTGTCTTAATGTTTCACCAGTTCCTTTAATTCAGCTTAGTTGCAGCTGCCTTTGTCCATATTAGGCATTTCCTGGCACGTCTTAAGTTCTACAAGCCAAGATCACTTATATTTCAGTGTAAAAATTTCTTTATCTCATTTTCATAAAATAAAATGCTATGGTATTTAACTTTTCCTCTCCATCGGTGAATGATGATTCTGAAAGAAAAAGCGCCCGATGTCTGTTTCATAGCAATGAATGCTACTTGTGCATCTGATTAACAGATAAACCTTGAGCTCTTATTTCAAGGTTGTTGTTAATGCTGTGGTTATTTTAGCAGTTTTCTTCATACATTCGTTTCAACGACATTGTGAAAACACATTAATCATTCAGTGGAACTGTGCGTATGCTTTAGACACTTACATTTTTGCTCCGTCCATGCAATAAATGCGCAGCCTTCGACTGCTCAGGTAATGTCGACGTTATGACCGAGAGCCATTGAAAAACTACAGAAAACTAAAACTACTTCACTTTAGCAGTACTGGCCACGAGTACTAAGGAGAGATCACACATCAGCTGCTCAAAAAATGTGTCCGTGAGACGAACGGAGCGCGAGCGCAATCCTGTGACAGACAGTAAATATAGTGGAGCGCGTGAAGGAGAGATGTGAGGCACGCTGTTCAAGGTCTCCATTAATTCGTGCTTGTAGTAATTTAAGGTTAATATATTTTTAAAGCATGGAATCGCTATAGAAATCGCGATTCATTCGATTCTTAGCGTTTTATATCGATTACTGTCCGAAATCGACGATTCACAATTCAAAAATCCATGTTTCAAGATCGATGCATATGCATCGTCAGGGTTTGTAATCGATGCATCGAGAAAACGAGTGAATCGTTACACCCCTACTGGTTAGTAATAAGTGAAGCTGGTAATGTAATGTGTTTTATTTCAGCTGATTTAATCTAGGGTTGAGACTGGAAGTCAGTTGCACTGTGTTTTTGTTCATCTTTTTTTTTTTTTCTGTTTCACTTTCCTTCAGTAATTGTGCTTGTTAACAGCAGGTGTTCATCAATAATGCTCAATCATCATTTAATTAATCACTTAATTCAGTCCAACACTGCTTTAGTGTTATTTGAACACTGTAGTGTGGACACATATGAACACTGAGCTTCCACAAGTTTCACTAACATTATGAAAAATTATATAAATGATGAATCATTATTAAAGTAATGTTAACTGATCATTCTTATGATGTTGATAGAATTGATGTTCTTATATTTTAGAGAGAAAATGTTCTTAGAGTAACATTCTTGAAGTGTCCTTTAAACATTAGAAAGACAACAAACTTAAGATGATTAAGGTTAATTGATCAAATAACCAAGTAGTAACATTAAAATAATAAGAAAAATAAATAAAAAAAACTTTAGATGGACATCTACTAAAATGTTCCAGAAGAATGTTCTAGAAACAATGTATAAGTAACGTTGTTGTGTCAACCTCTTGCGAATGTTCCCTCTTAGCTGCGAAGGATGTTCAAGAATGTTTTCTCCCATTATTATGAGAACATTTAAAAACATTAAATAACATTTTTGTCTAACCATTTGAGAACATTATTAAAGACCAGATAACTTTGAACAAACATTATATTAACATTACTGGAGAAATATTTGTTTATAACCTTGAGAGAACCTTGAGAGAATGTTAGCCAAGTTCTGAGAAAGTTCCCTGTTAGCTGGGATGAAAAACAAAAAAGAGCAACATAAAAATGTCTATTCTGACCTCTTTTAGACGCTTCTTTCATCAGATCCTCACTTAGAGACCTGACTCTGCTTTCTAACTCCAGTTTCTTTTGACTCAAAGAGCTGAAGTTGCTCTGTAACTGGCATTTCTCAGCAGTGAGATTGACTCTGGTCTCCAACTGGCTTTTCTCTGTAGCAAGATCTCTGACTCTGGTCTCCAGCTCCAGTTTCATGTGACTTAACGCATTGAAGTTGCTTTGTAACTGCCTTTTATCAGCAGTGAGATCATTGACTCTGGTCTCCAGCTCCAGTTTCTTCTGACTCAAAGAGTTGAAGTTGCTCTGGAACTGGCTTTTCACAGCAGTGAGATCATTGACTCTGGTCTCCAACTGGCTTTTCTCTGTAGCAAGATCTCTGACTCTGGTCTCCAGCTCCAGTTTCATCTGACTTAACGCATTGAAGTTGCTCTGTAACTGGCTTTTCTCAGCAGTGAGATCTCTGACTCTGTTCTCCAGCTCCAGTTTCATCTGACTCAAAGAGTTAAAGTTGCTCTGTAACTGGCTTTTTTCTATAGTGAGATCATTGACTCTGGTCTCCAGCTCCAGTTTCTTCTGACTCAAAGAGTTGAAGTTGCTCTGGAACTGGCTTTTCACAGCAGTGAGATCATTGACTCTGGTCTCCAACTGGCTTTTCTCTGTAGCAAGATCTCTGACTCTGGTCTCCAGCTCCAGTTTCATCTGACTTAACGCATTGAAGTTGCTCTGTAACTGGCTTTTCTCAGCAGTGAGATCATTGACTCTGGTCTCCAGCTCCAGTTTCTTCTGACTCAAAGAGCTGAAGCTGTTCTGTAACCGGTCTTTCTCCATTTGATCTCTTGAACTGGAAGGTAATATGTCTGTAGCTTGTACTTCTCTCTCTGCCATCAGCTTGATATGCAGTACTACAATGGCAGCCGCCAGGAAAATGCACATGAGGCCAAAGCACACAGTGCTCAACACAACACACTTATTTCCAACTGACAAACCTTGTGCCAAACAGGAAAACATCAAAATTCAAATTAAAATTGCAATTAATTTTCTTGTTGAAATAGAAAGTCTTTAAGGAATATGTTCACTATTAAAAGTACACTTGTAAAAACCATATATCTATACAACATATGCATATGACTTCTGCATCACACTACATGTCTTACTGTGGTTTCGAGCACTTGATTCAGTGTAGCTGAGTTGTCGGTCCTTGTTTGCATAAGTATCTCCATCTCTGTCCAGTCCCCTCTCACTGTACTTGCTGCAAGTCTTATGGTCGTCATTTTTATAAGCACTCACTAGTTCCATGATCACTTCTCTTCAGCTGTGGACTTCAGGAGGATGAGTGCAGGGTTTAATATAGAGAATCTCCCCCAAGAATTTACATACTGCTGACTGTCAAGAATGCAAACTTTGATGAACTATACAGCTTCACAAAAAAAATGATGGTTTCAAGGAATCCCCCCTCCCCTTTATTCTGCAGAAACTTCATTTTAGCCAGGGTCCAAACTCAACTGTAAAAAAAAAAATACAATATTTCTTACTGGTCTTATAATGATAACTGAATCTATTTTAATGCACTTTTTTTCTGTAATTTTTATTTATTTATTTATTTATTTTATTTTATTTTATTATTATTATTTTTTCTTGAATAGTGACAAACAGAAAAGCTCATTATGCCACTTTCTTTACATACTGGTGAATATCAGTAAACTAATCATTCTCTTTATTGTGGATTTTTGTGGATTTTCTTTCAAATCTTCCAAAACAACTACTGAAGTCTTTAATATAATACATAATTTTTTAAAACAGCATAGAGAAGCATTAAAAATAAACTTGTTACTACTGTATGTGCACTTATTACATAAAGTCCATTCTGACCTTTCTATGTGAGTATTATTTGCGCTCAGTGTCACTATGAGGTGATGAACTATAGACTGATGTGCTGTGCTATATTCAAAAATGCACATTTCTCTCCAAAAAGCCGGATGTTATTTTGCTTACATTTATTTGATTTTAAATTTACATCCTGCTGAGCTTGAATTATTGGAAAAATGAACTTGCACATGCACAACATAAGGTTCATAACACAACATAAGGTTACTCTGAAGTAAACATTATAATCAAGTATCTGAGTTTAAAAATTGCATATTTCTGTCAATAATAAATCATTACTTTCTACAAGTTTGATGTTTTGGAATATTGCATAAGGGGATGATCGGGACAGATGATCATGCTTGACCATATTTAACATGGGAATTTGCTTAGACATGCATGTGTCACCGGGGCGCCGCTAAGGGGGGAAAAGTTAAGACGATTCTAAGGGCCCACACACTTTTGGGGCCCCCAGAGATCTGTTTTATTAGTAGTAACAGTAGTAGTAATAATTTAATAGAAATTATAAATGTATCTACCAAAGAGCTACAAATAAAACAAAATTACGGCTTATTTCTACATCTCCGGCGAAATTATCCCCCCCCCCCCCAATTCACTGCATGGTTTCGTCCCGTCCTAGAGTCACAGAGTGACATCAGGTGGTAAACTGTCAAATTAGAGCTGTCTTCGAGTTCGAGGGGGGCAAACTGAGCCAGACGATTTGGTCAGTCGCACTTTTAAACATTTTAGTTTTGCTATAGAAAATCTACAAATTCACTCTGATTACAAAGAACAGCAGCAGGAAGTGCATGAGGTTGTCATGGCAACCAGATACACTGCACGAATGATTACAGCTGCACTTCTATTTTGCCACACTAAACTTAACAATAAACACGTTGAAAATAATACACAATAAGCATGTCTGTCAAAACGATCTCAAAGGAGGCTTTTATTAAGCAAATCAATGAGTGAATTACTCATCCACTGTTTAAAAAAAAAAAAAAAAAAAAACACTTTAGCTGGGTTTCCACAGGCAGGGTCACAATTATCTACATTGTATGAAGCTAAAGGTTTTTGGGTTAAGGTTCATAATGTAGAACATTTTTAACATTGTATGCTGTATGTGCAAAGATAGCTAGCAAACAAGGAATACAGCTGTTAAGCTAATAGTCACATTTAGCTGAGTAAGATCATGATTGAGAAATGTTGGATACTGCTGGAAATGCTGATGTTATGGGGTATCCTATTTATTATTTTAGGATTTTTTTTTTTTTTGTCCCAGTGAAGCATTTCTATTTATATAACTGATTTAGTAGTCAAACTCATTCCATATCAGCAGAATAGTGTGGTACAGAAAGTCTGTGTCCATAGAACAGGTTCTGAATGAATTATGTTACTGATACCTAATGGTCAAAAGCAATAAAAAAGTAATAGGTCAATATTATGAAATTGCAGACAAAGATTTTGAATAGCTAGGTTGGCTTGTACACTATATTGCCAAAAGTATTGGGATATCCCCTTTTAATGAACAGGTTTGACTACTTTAGTAATTTCCATGAGTACAAATCTTAGTGTTTAAGCAAATAACGATATTCTAGGGAATTGTGTGCTTTTAATTTCGTACCAATAGTTTGGACAGGACCTTTTTCTATTCTAACACGACAATGCCAAACACCAGTGACTTGTACATATGCGTACAATCATTTTAGACACTTCCAAAACTGTGGCAACAAAGATGGAAATACAGTTTTTAAATACATGAATTATGTTTCCATCTTTGTTGCCACAGTTGGAAGTGCCTTTTTCTGTTCTAAAGAAGGGGGTGTCCCAATACGTCTGTCCATATAGTATATGTACAAGTCATTGGTGATTGGTAAAGAGTTTTTGGCTCAAGGTCTGCATTTAAAGTCACACCAGAAGTGTTCAGCTTGGATTAGGACTTGGCTTTATGCAGACCAGTCAAGTTCTTCCACACTGACTGAATCAATTTTTTTAAACCTTGCCTTATACACAGAGACATTGTTGTGTAAGAATAGAAAAGGGTCCTGTCCAAACTGTTGCTTTAAAATTAGAAGCACACAATTCCCTAGAATATCATTATATGCTTAAACATTAAGATTTGCACTCATGGAAATTACTAAAGTAGTCAAACCTTAGAAGGGGGTGTCCCAGTGCTTTGGGCAATATTGTGAATGTTTGGTGCGGTAGGGGGCCCAACCTCATATTCTTTCATAGGGCCCAAAATTGCTAGCGGTGCCCCTGTGCGTCACAACACCTTAAGAATGGTGGCGTAACAAGTCATGTTTAGGTATACATTAATTCATCGCTGAGTAACAGGATAATTGCTAAAAAAACAAAAAACAAACAAAAAAAAAAACAACAGCAACAGTCAAAATTAACTCATAACTCATGTTTAACGTACATTTAAAGTTGAAAATAAAGCTATTTTTCTGCTGTATAATGTTTCATTGTCATTAAACAATTCAAAGTAATTGTCTGGCATTTGATTTATGAGCTGCAGCCGAAGCGCAGATCCTGCTGGAGACTCAACATGCCGTTGTATTTTTCTTTGAGTTCAGCGCTAGTCTTGCTCTCCTCCAAGCTGGGCCAAAACTCCAACCATGTCCTCTCACCCAGAGCATACTGACCGCTGAGAGACATCAGAGGAAGAGCATGTTAAAGAAGGGCTTACATGAAAACAGGCAAAAGAGGTTTATTATAGAAAGTGGCATATTCACAAAAGTCAGTGTTATCTGCTTTATAGCTCTGTAAAGAATGATTCAACGTGGTGAATAAAAAGGTTAATGGAGTATGTTTTACAAGAAAATACTCCCAGACAACAATTTGATCTCACAGTGATCTCACCATGAGTTCCCAGGATACTTGTGATGTGGTCACAATGTAAGGTCACAGTGAGCTAAAAGTGTAACCTCACAGTGCCCTCATTGTGTGCTCATTCTCTGGTCACAATGTGAGGTCAAAGTGCACTCCCTACAAAGAGACTAGTTACTCAGCATTAAACTTTTGATTGTCACCATTGTTGAGATTCATACACTGATTCTTAATGTCTCTCTCTCTCTCTTTTTTTTTAAATTGACACAGGTGTTCAAAACAGTTGTGATTTTTCATGCTTTTAAAATCTTTCATAAACGATTGTGCTACTGCTGGATCCTCTATTGTGTAAACACAGAGCTTATAATAATAAAAAAAAAAAACTTTAGATTAAAAACACCTCACAAAGCCTGCATACTGAGTCTAGATGATAATTGTGTTATCAATAACAAATCTGTACCACCTGGTTACAGTCACTTTTTGGTTGTCCTTGCTATAATAAATGTGCTTCTCAAAACACAGTTACAGAAAACAAAAAATATATATTATGTTACAAAGTCAAGAGTCAAGAGCCCAACTAAAGCAAACACGAATCACCATGATGGTAACGTCAAAAGAAACTAAAACATCATCATCTAAATCTCTGTTAATTCTCAATAAGCAGTTTTGCAGATGTCTGACAGAAATTAAGTCAGTCTGGTTAATAATAAGTGAAGCTGGTGATTCTCTAAGGCTGTGGCTGGAAATCAGTTTTATGTTTGGAGAATATTTTTATAATAAAACTATGTTAGCTGGGCGTGCACTCATATGAGCTCATCATGTGAGACCACTGTGATAGTGTTGAGAAACAGGAAATAGAATTCTCTCCCGGTGACTGATATTTGAACGGACTCCTGTCAACCTGCTCAATATTTTGAATACACAATGAGCTCACATATTACTTACACTGTGAGCATCACAGTATGATAACCAACTAAAGCAAACCTTGACCACAATTATGGCGGCATCGTGTTTTTTTTTGTTTTTTTTTTTTTTCAGTTGATTCTATCCAAGGTTGTGGCTGAAGTCTGTAGTTCTTGTGTTTCTCTTTTCTTCAATGATGCCGCTTATTAACAGCAGGTGTTCATCACTAATGCACAATCATAATTTAATTAGTCACTTCATTTTCTCATTAACTTTAACTCTTTGAGGACTTGGGATTTGACTTGAGACTTGCTTGTGACTTGAAACTCCCACTTCTGGATTTATGACACATTGGTGTGTTAAATATTTTAACACACTGCCTGTGTTAAGAAGAATAACACACTGGTTGTGTTAAAATTGAATTAACACAAAATGTGTTGTCCTTAACTAGACACACAGGTGTGTTAAAATATAACACAGGTTGTGTTGTTTTTAACACATCTGTTTTAAGAGTGTGTGAACTGCTTTTGTATTATTAATGTTCAGTATTCAAATCACATGTGAATATTGATTTTGTGTAAATGTAGCAGTCACTTTTTAATAAATATATATATATTGCATTCATTTAAACTGGTTAAGAATAGCACATCTATGACACAAATCGTGTGATTTATGACACATTAGTGTATTAAATTTTAACACACTGCCTGTGTTAAGAAGAATAACACACTGTTGTGTTAAAATTCAATTAACACAAAATGTGTTGTCCTTAACTAGATACATTGGTGTGTTAAGTTTTAACACAGGTTGTGTTGTTTTTAACATATCCGTTTTTTTTTTTTTTTTTTAACACACTAATGTGTCATAAATAACACAATTTGTGTCATAGATGTGCTATTCTTAAAGGTGCACTATTTAAATATTTGAAGAATATCAACCTGTGTTAAGAAAAATATCATACCGGTTGAGTTAAAATTAACACAAAATGTGTTGTCCTTAACTAGACACATTGGTGTGTTAAGTTTTAACACATCTGTTTTAAGAGTGCAACATGATCACTTACATCCCACATCTGGAGAACGTTGGAGTCATCCTCAAGCAGATAGGCGGAGGGAGCACGGAGGACAGCAGCTCATCATACAGCTCATCATGGATGTCAATATTTCCTTCAGAGTGAGAATTAGAGACTTGAGTATAAGAATCTTGATTTAACATAGAATCTAATCCGCACAACCACAGAACACAATGCATCACCCTAAAACGTCTGTATGTATGACAATACAACCGAAATCACTCAAAATCACCTGCAGTTTATTTATCAGCCATTAAGAAGTGTAAACACTGACCTGAAGCGTCACATACCCTGAAAAGCTGACTCAGTACTTTAATAACTTTATTTCTGGTTCTTCAGTTTGACGTTCATAATTTTGACAAACTCGGAGCAGATCTGCACAAATTAATAAGTGATTAAGCCAAGGTATATGTACAGTGTACTGTTAAAAAAAAAAATATATATATATATATATTTTGAACTTCAACAGTCAATGACAAGTATAAACCTGACACTGAAAAAGAACCAAAAATTAACATTTGCTGTCAGTTTACTCACCCTTCGGCCAACCAAGATGTAGGCTACTTTATTTCTTTAGTAGAACACTAAAGATGATTTTTAACTGAACTCATGGTACTTGGCGATTTATAAAATTCAAGTCAACAGGTGCCACCACTTTGTAAGTCAAAAAGCAGATACAGACAACACATTATAACATTATGACCAGGAAAACCAGAATCTGGAGCTCAAGATTTCTGACACCATGGGTATTAATTTTGTGTTGCTTGTTTATGTTTTTTTGACTTGCAAAGTGACGGCACCCATTGAGCTGCATTTTATGAATCACCAAGGACCATGAGTTCAGCTAAAAATTATCTTTTGTTCTACTGAAGAAAGAACATCAGCTGCTTCTTGCATGGCCAGAGAGAGAGTAAATTAATGGAAAATGTTCATTTCTGGGCAAACTATTACTTTAAAGAGATAGTTCATCCAAAAATGAAAATTCTGTCATTAATTACTCACCCTCATGTTGGTTTCAAACCTGTAAGACATTCGTTCACCTTCTGAACACAAATTCAGATATTTTTGATAAAATCTGAGAGCTATCTGACCCTCCATAGACAGCAACACAACTGAAATGTTCCCAGGCCCAGAAACATAGTAAAGACATCGGTAAAATATTCCATGTGACATCAGTGGTTCAACTGTAATATTAAACTACGAATATACTTTTTGTGTGCAAAGAAAACAAAAATCACAACCTTATTCTACAGTTCTCCTTCAAGTCACCGTCTTCCGCCATTAGGGAGAATACCACATACGTGTGCATTCCTCTGCTTGTAAACAAGGCTCCAAACATGCCTGCTCTTCATCAGCATGGAGTATTTTACCAATGTCTTTACTACATTTCAGTTACGTTGTTGTCTATGCAGGTTTAGAAAGCTCTCAGATTTCATCAAAAATATCTGTGTTCTAAAGATGAACGAAGGTCTTACAGGTTTGGAACGACATGAGGGTGACTGATTAATTACAGAATTTAAATTTTACGGTGAACTATCCCTTTAAATATAAAACATATTTTCAGGTGTGCTAAGAAAAATATTTTTATCTGTGACTCCATTTTAAAGCAGGCCAGCAATCCAGGATCTCACCAATAGGTAGGTTCCAGTATCTCTATACAATGAATGCATATTAAAATTAATAATTGGACATCAGTATACCAAACTAAACTTCCAGCTGTTTCCTGAAAACATACAGATTGAGAAGTTAGTCCGGTTGTAATATTTGCTAAAACACCAGGAAAATTCTATTTATAGCACATGACACAAATCAGTTATTTAACTTGATAGGCATTATGTGAAAAATGGTGCTTATTTGATCCCATAATACAAACATTACATTTTAAAATATTTATACTGTATAATTTTATTTGTTAAATGTTAAATTTTAAGTAAGAACACAAATGTCTTATGTAAATAATACAAGCTTTACTGGTATGGCTTGAGCCAAATACTTTAACACATTTATAAATACCTGTCCTTACAAAAATGTACAACTCCTGGAACAAAGAGAATCAAATTAACGTTATTGTGAAACCTCTATGAAAATCATAACTTCATGTCCAGGAATGTGATCTAAATACAGTTGACCCATCAATTCAATCGATTTTTGATCTTAAGTGAAGCAGGATAAAATGGCCCAAATCATTTGCAAATGCATAAAATACATGAACTGTTAAGACACTAAACACATTTATACAAATACAACAAGGAACTGTGCGCGGGCAGCACAGTGAAGAGAAGTTCATCACCAGCAGGTTCAGAAAACCGCATACCACGTTTCCCCACAAAGGTCCTCACAGGCAATCGAAAAACATCCCCTCCTACGCTAATTTTTTTTATAAAATATGAGCGAGTTTTTCACGTGTTATAAACTTATTTAAAAAAAATTAAACCCGAGGCGAGTCAGCGAGCAACAACAACATGGCGTCTTTTCAAAAAGTTGCAGCAGCTAGTTGAGGACGGAGCACGTAAGCATGCGTCACATCATTTGAGTACATTGCCAAAAACAAATGAAAGCATTTGAGTGCTGTAAACTTAAAATTACATTTTTGTACTAATTACTCAAAAAAATAGAGGCAAATGAACATTTTATTTCTTTCCAGTAATTACAACCCAATTCCTTTATCAAAGATTTACTATTTGGTCTTATAGTGATCCATTTCAGTGACGTAGATGGTAATACAGGTGCTTTTTGACGCGACTGACCCGAGTTTTGAACCCGCATTTTGCCAAACTATTTTTCTCCCTTTTCAAATCTCATATTGCATCAGAAAGGCATTAATTTTCAATAAAAATGAAAGAAATTATCAGAGTTGAAAATAAAGTATCGGGTAGGGTTAGGGTAGGTGTAGGGAGGGCTTTATTGTCCAAATAAGGTGGCATCCATTTAATAATTTGAATTAAAATTATAATTTGCACTCAATACGTTATTATTGCATACTGTTTTATAATGTACTACAATACTGAGGTGCAGATAATTGCCACTATTTGCAATAAGTAGTATAAATAGCAGAAAATCTTGCTATTTTAAAATAGTGTAAATTGCACTTAGTGTAAATACCGTATTGTTAGAAATTCTGCTATTTTCTTTTATTGTAAATAGAATCCATTGCTATTTGCACTTAGTGTAAATATAATATAATTGCTATTTATCAGTGTTGGGACTTTCAAGTCACAAGCAAGTCTCAAGTCAAACCCCAAGTCCTCAAAGAGTTCAAGTTAATGAGGTAATTAAGTGTCAACATCAACACAGAGAGAAATACGGCACAGGAAGTCAAGGGTCAAGAGCCCAACTAAAGCAAACACTGATCTCCATGATGGTGGCATCGTTTTGACCAATAAAACATCAACATCTGAGCCTCTGTAATTTTCAATAACAGCAGGTGTTCATCACTAATGAACACTCATCATTTAATTAGTCACTTAATTATCTCATTAACTTTAACTCTTGCTTGTGACTTGAAAGTCCCACCTCTGATATTTACACAGTGCAAATAGCCACTGCCTTTTTTTTTTTTTGAGTACTGTGTGATTTTTTTCTCATCCATTTTGAGGAGGCACTGAGTTCTCCCTTCAGTTCTCGGAGGAAAACGTCCCTGTCAGTACCACAAAAAAAAGGAAGTGAAAGGGTAGAAATGTAAAATAAAGAAAATCTTTCTTTTAGAAAAAAACAATATTTATGGTGGCAGTTTTTAAAAGAGTTGTCTTCAGCAGTTTAAGGGAATAAAGCAAAAGAAAGAAAAATGAGTTGAAATATTTTAACATTTAAACTAAGGAAAATTGTACATATATATATATATATATATATATATATATACATATGCATATATATACATATATATATATATATTTTTTTTTTTTTTCTTTTACTGTTTTACTACTTTTTGAAAACAGCTCTGTTATTTTTTCGTCTCGTCACATTCAGTCATGAATAACACTAATTAGTCGAAAGTCTGCCTGTAGCATAGTCATTTTCATTTCAAATAATTGTGATTTGACAAAAAATGTGATATTTGCATCACTGGATATAACTGACGGTCGTTTAACTTTTTATCATAAAATAGTTGTCAGAGGTGTAAAGTCCAGGGGTCAGAAAGTAAAAGTCCTGCCGTATGTTTATTTCACCCATGAACTCAGCAGCTGATTTCACCAGAGGAGGAACCAAGACATTCCTTTCAAGTCACAAGGAAGTCTCAAGTCAAATCCCAAGTCCTCAAAGAGTTAAAGTTAATGAGATAATTAAGTGACTAATTAAATGCTAATTGTGCATTAGTGATGAACACCTGCTGTTACTGAGAATCACAGAGGATCAGATGTTGATGTTTTATTGGTTAAAATGATGCCACCATCATGGAGATCAGTGTTTGCTTTAGTTGGGCTCTTGACCCTTGTCTTCCTGTGTTAGGTCTCTCTCTAAAACAATGCGTGTGGTTTTGTAAAGCAGTGATGTCAGTGCTGTATAGTGTGCCGCTATTAGCTGTTTTCATGTGGTGAGATAACCATCAAGCACTGGCCTGTCATTGGTATGTTTAGGTTTTGAATTATCAACCCCATGAAACTACAGCATGCAAGGAAAGTGCTGCTCTAATTGTTATAATGAATTTATTTAAAACCTACTGTAAGTAATACACATACAATGCTGTGCAAAAGTCTTAGGCCGCTAGTATTTTCACCAACAAAAAATGATTTTAAGTCAGTTATTTATATATTTTTCTGTAGTGTATCAGTAGGAAATATCAGTTTACATTTCCAAACATTATTTTTGCCATTAATTGTAATAATCCAGTGAGACTTTTGTATGCACAAGGAGTCACAACAGCCAGTGCTCCACACAGAGATTTGATCTCATCATCATCCAGTCTGTCTGGAATGACATGAAGAAACAGAACAAACTGAGACAGACTAAATCCAGAAGAACTGTGGCAATGTCTCCAAGACTCTTGATGAAAAAACCTTCCTGCAAAGCTACCTGAAAAACTATGTGCAAGTGTACCTCAGACAAAAGCTGTTTTAAATGCAAAGTGTGGTCAGGAGTTTGTAGAGGGACTTGACAGATTATTTACTTTTTTAAATCATTTAGGAGAGGAAAAAAAAATATTTAAAAAACTAAAATCTTTTTGTTTCTAAATTCTTCTTATTAATCCAGTATTTTCAAGAAACATAAACAAAGCTTTGAGTCTATTTCTTTCCATCCCTTGTTCTCTAAGAATATCTTCAATTTTATTTCCTTCTTCCATTTCCTGCCATTTCTGCCTGTATTCATAGTTTTTATTGCATCTAAACAAGACATATGCTGTGTCCCAATGTGCCTACTTATACTACGTCCTTAAAGTATGTACTTTTTTGGTGAAGAAAAAGTACACACTTTTGAGTGTGTAGTAGAAAAGTAGGCAAGCTTTGGGACATACTATCACGTCACACAACTGCGTCTTTAACTGACCGCTCTGTCACACCTGTTACATGAATCCTGTCACTGTAATCTGGCCTGTCGATCATCCTGTCACAGTTAACATCCTCCACATTTCATTTAACTTCCTACCGTATTGGAGAGAAAGTAGTAGCACGTTGATCTGCCAGTTGCGGGTCTTTCATGCCGAGAACTCATATTTTCTGCATAATGATGCATTTAAAAGTTAACGGCGAAATGGATGTTTATAAAAGTTCACTTTGCTGTTGCAGATTAAATATAACACAGATAACATTAAATAAATATATTTTTTTTTTTTACCAGATTAAATGCTTATTATTAGTAGCTCAAACCCCTTTTTCTAAACCTCTCTGCCTAACCATCGGTCGCACACATCTGCCATGTTTGTAGTTTTTTAACGTATTTTATTTGTGTTTGTAGTTCTGGACCAAGCCTTCGCCAAAACGCAGTGGATTGTGGGCAATATCAGCCATTAGAGTGTGCACGGATCCACACTTCAAAAATCGACCTGAAATAGTAGACCATCCGGGGACTTTTGGCATACTCTTTTCAACATACTATGCTTTGGGACACACTTATTCTAATCTAACATAATATTTAGGATGGATAGTATGAACATTGGGACGCAGGGATGTTCTACATCTTCCTTGGTTTTTGCTAACTCTCTCTACCACATGGGTTTACTTAAGGAAACCTAAAACACCCTAGCACCCCTAGTGGTAAGGTAGAAAACTGCCCACACAATTCTTATTAACAGGTTCATGTCTGGCCTATCATTGGATTAATGTGGGCAGTCCCATAGTGTGGGCTGCTCACAGAAAGCCTGCGGTGAGTCCAAAGCTGTGAGCCTCGTCTGGACAAGCCCGCACTGGACCTGTTTAGGTTTGGTGTGGGCTGTCCCTAGCCCACTGTGCCCGCAAAAAGCCAGCATGGGCCCTGCAAGGACATATTTGCAGGGGTAATTTTATGATAGATGGATGCACTTTTTTGGGCTACAAAATGTCCACATTCACTGCCATTATAAAGCTTGGAAGAGCCAGGACTTATATAAAATATAATTCTGATTGGATTGAAAAAATCCAGCATATGCTGGTTAGGTTTGTTTTGAAGCATGGCTGCTGGTCATGAGCTGGTTTAAACTGGTCATGTGCTGGTCCTAAGCTGGTCCTGAGCAGGAGCTAGTTGCTTAGGACCAGCACATGACCAGTTAAGGACCAGCTTAAACCAGCTCAAATCAGCACCTATGCTTCAAAACATACCTAAGCATATGCTGTTTTTTTTTTTGTTTTGTTTTTTTCAACAGGGTAGGATGGCTTGAGTCATGGGGCAGTTTTCATTTTTGGGTGAACTATCCCTTTAATAATGTTTTTAATCTGCACCACTGTGGCATTAAGAAACAGAGAGGATGGTGGTAGAAAATAGAGATTGTGGAATAATGACTTCCTGTTTACAGCTATTAAACATGGTGAAAAAAAGTGGTTGACAACAGGATAGTCATATTTTCATTTTCTCAGTAGGTGTCACTGTTCTGATATTTTTAACTAAGATGGTGTAAATAAATAACTTGGAGTTGAATTTGAATGACTGCAGATCAGCTGATCCTACTTTATAGCCAGGAACCTCAAAATGAATATGTTACTGACATTTTTCAACAATTATAGTTATTGAATCTGGTCTCCAACCTCAGTTTCTTCTCAAAGAGTTAAAGTTGCCCTGCAGCTGATATTTTTCAGTAGTTTGATCACTGTAACTGGCCTGCAGTCTAACGCCCGTTTCACACCGCACGCGCATGCAGAGCGGGTGTAGCTGAACCGAGGCTTGTGTACTGCAAATACAGACGAGTATCGTTCATTCAGTCACGCTTTCCAGGTGTTCTCCGACAACTGTCTGTCATGTGCTTTGATATGGGCAGCATGCTGTGATGTGGCCATGTTCCCCTCTGTCACGTGTATATAACATGCTGTAGCCTATATAGTTTACATGATAAAAAGTAATCTTAAAGTTAATAAATGCTTCTAGTTTTAATAATTTAAACAGGCCTTTGAAGTTTGGGCAATAACTCCTGGCAGTGATGTGTTTTCGTGTAGTTGATTCTGTGCTAAATCTAATATTTGATGTTTTTTTTTTTTTTAAATGTTGTAGATTTAAGTAGAAAATGAGAATCGCTAAAATTATTGAATATATTTTGAGACAAGGGTCTTCTTAATGATTACCAGTTTGGTTTAAGATAATTAAAGCAACAGTTTTTCAATAACTAGAAGAATATGTAAAAGTATGGTATTTGGGGTAAAAAGCGCCCCTGCTGTTGGGGCGAAAGGCACAATAATTAACATGATAATTAATAGATGGCTGACTTTTCCAATTGTTGACATGACATGGTTAAATTCTGATGGTAAATATCATATAAATAGTCATACTAAAGCCTGGTTTTCACTTAGGTCTGTTTGTTACTAAAAAAAAAAAATATCAGATTATGTTGGGTGTCCACCTTAGAGATAATCACCATGTTTATAATGAAACCATCATATTTAAAAACATGATATTAGTCATATCATACAATAAAATAAAATTTGTTGTTACTACTGTAAATCTATATTAACTTATTATGGGATCTCCTTCAATGCTTTCAGAATCTTTACTTTTTATTTTGTTTCTGTATTTCAAAATATATTTTTATATTAACATTTTAACGACAGTGTTTATTGAACATTATTTAACAAAATAAGCAGAAAATAGCCTAGTACAAACTTTGCTAAAGTGATTGATTTTAATAAGTATTAACTTAGACATTAGTATAAAAAAATATATACATGTTTTAGTTAAAGTATTTATCAATACAGTGTGCCTTCTCCCCCGTGATTGTGAAACACGAAAACACCTCACATGATTTTACGGTGAAACGTGTCATTTTTCATGTTAATCAGGTCAATTTTGATCAAGAAAAATGCACTATGGCTTTAATTCAGCGTAAGCGGTGCAGCAAAAAATAGATTTGGTACCGAAACTATCGTGGCACTGCTGCTCACGCATTGCTTCTGCTCCCGGTGTGAATGCACTCATTTGTTAACATGCTCGCCGAATACGTGCTGCTAATGCGCCGCTCACGCTTGCGGTGTGAAACCGGCGTAAAACATAATATGAGCATGAGAGATAATTATCATGTCAGTACAGTCCTTATTTGTGCCATTCAGCTCACCAATTCATGAATTAACAATACTCACAGTACCATAATGGCCAGGGTAAAGTCAGTAGAGTCTTTCCCACTGATCTGTATACAGTATTTCCTTATTAATGATCAGTGGGCTTTCCTAATGTGTCAGTTCACTAAAGGTTAAGGTATGGCAAGTTCAGATGTCATACAATCATACAAGATCACGTGACAATATCAATTTAAGTCCTTTAGTTGAAGCTGTGTTTTATGATCAAACGCCTTCATTGTATAAATAAATAAATAAACTCAAATGACTTGCAGCAACAGAATATTAAACTCTATGTGATCTCTCAAGATCTGAGCATC
This sequence comes from Spinibarbus caldwelli, assembly GCA_039654775.1. Taxonomy (NCBI): domain Eukaryota; kingdom Metazoa; phylum Chordata; class Actinopteri; order Cypriniformes; family Cyprinidae; genus Spinibarbus; species Spinibarbus caldwelli. Next base: position 36,524,477 of record CM077225.1, on the reverse strand, counting down.
TTAATTTATTACAAACCAGTCTAACTTTATTTCATACAAAAGTTAATTTTAAGACTTAGTTTCAGATGTTGATGTTGTATTGAAAATAGTAAAGTTTGATGTCACCATGTTAGAGATCAGTGTTTGCTTTAGTTGGACTCTTGAGCCTTGATCAAAGTGTTAGTTTTTCATCAGTTATTTTAGCTCTGTGTTTCTAAAGCACATTTATTAAAGTAACAAAGGCAAGAGAAAGCAAGTTAGGTGAAGCTGGGTAATTTCTGGTGGTGTAGTTATCAGCAAAAAAAAAAAAAAAAAAGCTATTAAGAATAACACATTAAGAGGCTAGCTTTGTTAATTTCTGAATAAAGTTGTATATATATAGCCTGCACTTTTGTGATGTTGTTACAGAAATATTGCACCAATGTTCAGTTTTTTTTTTTTTTTTTTTTTTTTTTTTAAATAAAATAAGATTTTTTTTTTTTTTTATAAAACATCTTAAGTCAAAATAACGAGTTATTAAGTCGAAATAATGACTTAATATGTCAAAATAACGACTGAATATCTCGAAATAACGAGTTATGTCGAAATCAAGAGGTAAGTTTTCTTTTCTTTTTTTCTCACCATAAGTTTTCTCTCTCTTTTTTCTCCACCATGCGGTTCAGGGCTTCCGTAGTTTTGTGATGTTCAGAGCTGATGTGTTTATCTGAATATTTTATTACCATTGTTGAGATTCATACACTGATTCTTGATGTTTGTGTGCCTAAAACATCCTGACCTAATATTTTCTACATGATGGCTTTATAAAATCTTCCAAAACATTAAATAATCAGAGACCACACTATGAAACAACCACTATATCTTACATTCAATTTGCGCCTACCACAAACAACTTTGTGATATATTAATTATTTTTAAAGATATATTTAAAAGAACCCAAACACAGCTATATACATATTGAATGCTGCATTAAACAAATTCTTAAGGGACAACATTTAAATAATAAATCAACTCCATAATGGATTCCAAGTGATCCAGAGATTAGGACGTTCCAGTTCAGCCCATTGCAAGTGTTCCACCTTTAGTGAGCCCTTGTGCAATGTGTGCAATGACGAGTCAATGAGACGAAGGGACGTTTGCTAGGGAAGGGCATAAAAAACTAACTGGAACACAGCCATAGCTTCAGCTGAAGGATTTAAATTGATATTGTTGTGTGATCTTGTATGATTATATGACATCATCTGAGCTTCCCACACCTTGACTTTTAGTGAACTGACACACATTAGGAAAGCCCACTGATCATTAAAAAAGACATAGACAATAGCTTGACCATTGCTGTACTGTGATTATTGTTAATTCATGAATTGGTGAGCCGAATGGCACAAATAAGGACTGTATTGACATGATAAATGATTTCTCATGCTCAGATTAAATTTCAGACTGCAGGCCAGTCACAGTGATCAAACTACTGAAAAATATCAGCTGCAGGGCAAATTTAACTATTTAAGGAAGAAACTGGCATTGGAGACCAGAATCAGTGACTATACTTGTTGAGAAATGCCAGTAAAATAATTGTTTTGAGTTTCCTGGCCATAAAGTATGATCTACTGATCTTCTTATAAATAAAGTTATTTATTTACACCATCTTAGTTAAAAATGGCACAACAGTGACACCTTATGAGAAAATGAAAATATGAACCTCCTGTTGTCACCCATATGTGTTTAATAGCTGTAAACAGGAAGTCATTATTCCACAGTCTCTATTTTCTACCATCATTCCCTCTATCTCTTAATGCCACAGTGGTGCAGATTACAATCATTATTAATTCCCATAATAATTCCAGTTCCAGTCATTTGTTCTTAGTACAAAGGCCTAGTTAGGCCTGTTTAAGGTGTTTGAGTCCATTTTGATGGTCACAGGCTCCTCTTGTTGGATATTTTAGCTGTTAACATGATCACGGGAAAAAACTTCACATTGCTTTGACAACATGAGGTTGAATATGCAGTAAATATTCAATCACACAGTACACTCTTAAAAATAAAGGTGCTTCAAAAGGTTCTTCAAGCGATTCCATAGAAGAACCATTTTTGGTTCCACAAAGAACCATTCAGTCAAAGGTTCTTTAAAGAACCATCTCTTTCCTACCTTTTTATAATCTGAAGAACCTTCTTTCGTTACAAAGAACCTTTTGTGAAACAGAAAGGTTCTTCAGATGTTAAAGGTTCTTTATGGAACCATTTAGACAAACAGGTTCTTCTATGGCATCATGAAGCACTTTTATTTTTAAGAGTGTAGTATGAGTTTACAGAGAAATTTATACTGAGAATGAAAGTCTGAGAGTCTGAACTAATAAAACCACTTCCTGTGTAGGGTTTGCACTATTTAAAAACACGGTTCACATTATAAAGATCACACCTCATCTGTGCACACATACTGTATTCTACTGTAACTAAAAGCAAATAATGGAATCAGGGACCTTTTATGTTCAGCGCAGAAATATTAATAACAGACCTGGACCTCGAACACAGAGTCGCTGCAAGAATGAAGGAAAAGCTCGGAAGCAAAGTAAGCAGAAAGTTTAGTTTGAAACAAAAGTGGTGTCGCAGATGCTATCACTAATGGTTGAGGGGATGAGAAATGCTAAATAAAATTCAGTCATTGTTTTCTTAGAAACCATCATTATTTGTTTACGTTTTCAGTGTATATTCTTGTTTACACAGGCTTTTTAATTGATCTGTATACAGTACGTTTTATGTTTACAGTAATTCCAGATGTTTGTTATTGTAAACGAACATAGTCTTCAAAAAGCCTCATCATTTATCTACCAACCAAGGTAGATTACTTATAAAGGTTGATTTGAGATGTTATATCTAAATAATATGCAATAAATTGTTATTAATTAATATTTGTGTGTTTTGGTCATGTTTGTCAGGAGGAAGTAGATGTTTGGTGTTGATCACAGTGGGTCTCGGGCTCATTTGTGTTCTTCTGCTGGTCTTCATCACACTGCAGCACATCACCATCACAGCAGAGAGAGACCTGATAAAGAGTTACAAGAACACAGCTGAAGAGTTCAATCAAACTATCAACAGCTTACAGGACAATTACACTGATCTAATGACTGAAAAACACCAACTGCAGAACAACTTCAGCTCTTTGAGTCAAAAGAAACTGGAGTTAGAAAGCCAAGTCAGGTCTCTGAGTGAGGAACTAAACATGTACGCTTCTAAACAAGGTTAGTTCACATCTGTTTTATGTGTAATTAATTTATTTTTTCTGGTTTGGTTATTTTTATGTATACAGTTCTAAAAATCGTGTGTTTCTATGTGAAAACTACGGTTTAGTTTGTTTTTTCATCTCCAATGAGTTGAAGAGCTGGTCTGACAGCAGGCAGTTCTGCAGAGATCATGGAGCTGATCTGATCATTATCAACACTGAAGAGAAGCAGGTGAGTTTCTGTGAGTGTCTGTTAATGAATGAAAACAATCACACTTATTCCTGTTTTTGTTCACACACACAGAGGTTCATATCTTCATTAGTCAGTGAGAGAGTGTGGATTGGTTTGTCTGACAGAGAGAATGAGGGCAACATGATATGGGTGGATAATTCACCACTGAAACAAGAGTAAGTGTACTAACTGTGCTTTGTTAGTCTCTTTGTTAAGTTTTGTTGTTGATTAATAGAAAACTGAATACATGATATTCAGGTTTTGGCTTAAAGGTGAGCCGAATAATCAAGATGGAAATGAGGACTGTATTGAACTGATGCCTTCACATCCCATCCTGAACAACTGGAATGATCTGCCATGTTCAGAGAAGAGAAAAGGGATTTGTGTGAAATAGGGTTTATCAAGACTTGTTGTGGTTTTGTTTCGAAGTAGTGGATATTCATATAAAAGGAAAATGTTAAATTGTCAATTTTTTTTATTGCTATAATAAACTCAAGGGTGATAAAATACTCACAGAAAACCACTGTGGATTTATTTATTTGAGTGTTTTTCCTCATATTTTAATTTAATTTTAAGGACATTTTTATGTTCTTTGAATGTTACAAATCAACGTTGTTGAGATTCATACGCTGATTCTTGATGTCTGTTTGTGCCTAACAGAAAGACCTTTTTTTTTTGTTTTTTGTTTTGTGTTGTTTTGTTTTGTTTTGTTTTGTTTTTTGTTTTTGTTTTTTTTTAAATCAGAACAGCTTGTAAGAAATTCTTCCAGATTTTATAGAAAACACAAAATCTTTCTCTGTGGAATCACAAGGCTGTTGTAATCAATAAAAGAAATTGAACTCAGAGATTAGACTCTAAATAAGTTCAGTGATTCAGGTCAAATAATGATTACATTAAAACTAGGGCTATCAAACGATTAAAATATTTAATCGCGATTAATTACATGACTGTCATGAGTTAACTCGCGATTAATCACAATTTAACCCTTTAACGCGTACGATCAAACCGGTGTGATCAGTCTTGGCTGGTCCCTAAAGCGTACAGATTGTATAGATAACTTTAAAGTTTACTCTGCTCTTCTCCCAGTTTACCGGAGACTTACTTTAACGAGTTTCGGGAGTAGAGGATGAATTTAAGTGTTGTAAATCCCACAGCTCGGATTCAGCGCGAACAAACATGGCGGTACCCATCACCCGGTATAGATCAACTAACACAGTCATTATAAAAGTGTTTAAACTACCAAATACATTTACTTGCACATATTTCTGAATCGGAATATTAGATATTTCAGAATATAGTGAGTATGTTTGTGAATATGAATAATGAAAAAAAAGGAAAAATGAAATAAAAGCGATCCATGTGTCATACGGCGCTATCGTGACTGCGTTGTGTCACATGACAAGCATGATGCGTCGCCATGGAAACAATAAGGCTAAACATTCTAAAATAACGGTCGCCTAAAAAAACTCACGCTGGAGGCTCAGCTAGAATATTTTAAACTCACGTGTGAAAGGGTTAATCACACTTTTTTTTATCTGTTCTAAATGTACCTTAAATTAATACTTTAAGTTTTTAATACTCTAATTGACATGGGCATGGACAAATATGGATGCTTTATGCAATATATGTTTATTATTAGTGAAACCATAGTTAATCTAGAGCATGAAGAGTAGATATGTTTCAAAGGTCATAGATGTTTTTCAAAGAACTTGTTCATGTCTATTACACACATTAAAAAAGAACATAGAAATACCAGGTTCCCATTACTTCTCATTATTTGCACTGAGCAATTGACTTAGACAAGCCTGTTTACATTTTCACACTACAGGGCAGCTCACTTCTTCGAACATGCTAAATGTACATTTATTATTTATTATTATATTTGTTTGCATTTCTGTGCCCATATACTGTATTTTGATGCAGCTAAATTCTCAATAAAACTGTTTTCATTGAGATATTTTTTTCATAGATATATTTTCTGTTGTCAGATAACGGAATGAATATGAAATAGTGACTGAAACGCGAATCATTAAGACTACATAACCAGCTCTACCTTCCAAGCTGTTAATCTGAACAAAAATCCTGATTTATAATCGAGCCGTCCTCTGATAAAATCAAATAGCCTAAACATAAGATAAAGACAATAGCTGTTCTGTGATTTCGGCTATACTTGCATGTAAAATTAGAGAAGCAACATAATATTGGTTTTAAAGCAGCACTATGTAACTTTTGGCGCTCTAGCGGTTAATAAACAGAACTGCACGCATCCCGCGGAAGAACATTCTAACCGGAGCTACTTCTCTAAGTTTATGTCTATGGCGATTCACGCAGGTATGTGTTACTCCGCAGCGGTGAAGACCCGACCAGGCTACAATAGTCCGAATATAAGCACTTATTATAAGTGTACCGTAGTGATTCGGGATAAGACAAAAACGCGGTTTGGAAGGTGAATTCATGATGTACTCGCTCATTATATGCATTTTGCAAATTCTGAACACAGAAAACGTTACATGCTGAGAGAGAGAGAGAGAGAGAGAGAGAGAGAGAACCTTGTGCAAGAAACTAAACTACGATCTTTTTGGAAAAAAAAAAGGTTGCTAAAGGGGTTTGAAAAGCCGCTAAATTGGCAACACTGACAGCATCTCCATCCATTTGCTATTAATACGTTAACTTTGACAGCACTAGTTAAAACATAATCAACACCACCTGATGACTTTTGCTCTTTGTAAAAGTCTGGCTGTTATAATTCAGTTATTGCAGCCAAATAAAACGTAATATTAAAAAATCAAGGGTCAAGAGCCCAAATAAAGTAAACACTGACCACTATAATGCTGACTTAAAATTTTTGATTTTTTTTCTTTGGTGATTCTGCTTGTTAACATCAGGTGTGTTCAATAATGCTCAATAGTGTTTGAGTGGCGTAAGCCAAGTAGGTATAACTGCAGACCGGAGATCTCCAAAATGGGGCGTGAACTCCAAAAGTGGGCAGAACCTTCAAAATGGGGCGGGGTCTATTCGCGCAAAGACTTTCACCATTGGCTCTGGCTTCAGCCAATTGTTATTGACTTACATTTCAAAATAAAACTTTGTAAATTAAACATTGTTTCTAGATGATCTAAAATAAAATATACTATATAAATCAATATTCTCTGTGACAGCAGAGCCCAAAGCTCGTGGCCAGTGGTGTTCGGACCAGATTTTGAACCTCTTTTTAATTATATAAACGAGAATCACCCGCTAGCCGTCCCAGCTCAGCGCAGGGGAAAGATTTTACTCTATCGTTTTGTTTTAAGCAACGGTGGCGTCCCGGGGCTCAAGATTTGCAGGGTAGGATGGGGTAGTGACGCTGGGTGTAACTAAAAAAAAGGTGTCATTGTCCGGTGAGGTCCGGTTGGGGAGTTATGGAATGGCTGGCTCAGCGATCTCATATCGCATAATCTTATTAACTGCTTATCTCCTGAACTGCAACTGTCTTTACCATGCTATTCAGCACCAATCCCGCCGTGCAGCCAAATTCACTGGTTAGGGTTAGGGTTAGGGTCAGGTGTGGGGTAGGTTTAGTGCAGTTGTTTTCAAACCTGTCCAGCAAGCACCGCTGCCCTGCACATTTTGTATGTCTCCCTTGTCAGACACACCCAATTCAGGTCTTGCAGTCTCTACTAACAAGCTGATGAGTTGAATCAGGTGTGTCTGATAAGGGAGACATACAAAATCTGCAGGGCAGGGGTGCTTGCAGGACAGGTTTGAAAACCACTGGTTTAGAGGTCAGCATTTTTGTAGCATAGTGTAGGAAATTAACATTGTGACTGACAACCAATAAAATCTTTAGAATCATATGTGGGGCGGAGTTTGCGCTGAAGTTGATTGGGAGGAAAAATTGTGCTTGCGTGTCATGTTAGATAATATGTACATTAATAGGAACTGTAATAATTCAGCATTATAAATCAGTTTGTCTCTCATATCAGCATTATAAATCTTTTCAAATAAATAAAACAAATAAATCATCATTCGAAAGACCACAGCTCATCTGTAAAGACATACTGCAAGACACAAGAACCAAAAATGGAATCAGAGTACTCTTATGAAAATGCTGAACACAGAAATTTTTGGGGGACAACTGGACCTCAAACACTCTGCCAAAATGACGGAAGAGTTGGAAATCACAGTAAGCAGAAACTTTAGTTTGAAGTAGAGATGATGTCAGTCAGATTTCAGGAATTGAGAACTGTTAGAATTTCAGACGTTTTCTAAGAACATGTCATTATTTACTTTCGTAGCATATTTTCTTGTTTGCGTATTTTACTGTGCAGAAAATATTAATCAATATTTTCTTGTTTTCTTCCTGTCTGACAGGAGGAAAGCGATTTTTGGTGCCGATCACTGTGTGTTTTGGGATCATTTGTCTTCTAATTACTGCCATCATACTGCAGCATTTTCAGGCCGCTTCTAAGTGAGGTTAGTACAAATAATTTTTTTGTGGTAATATTTAAATCTTCCTTTTTTTTTAATCTTTTATATATACAATTTCAAAGCTAGGGTAGGCAACGTTTGTCATTAACGTTCTTTGTTATACTGGTTGAGAGAGTCTCTTCACAGCCTGATAGCAGTCAATAATGAAAGTGGTTTATACAGTGGGGCAAAAAAGTATTTAGTCAGCCACCAATTGTGCAAGTTCTCCCACTTAAAAAGATGAGAGAGGCCTGTAATTTTCATCATAGGTATACCTCAACTATGAGAGACAAAATGAGAAAAAAAAAATCCAGAAAATCACATTGTAGGATTTTTAAAGAATTTATTGTTAAATTCCTCGGTAAAATAAGTATTTGGTCACCTACAAACAAGCAAGATTTCTGGCTCTCACAGACCTGTAACTTATTCTTTAAGAGGCTCCTCTGTCCTCCACTCGTTACCTGTGTTAATGGCATCTGTTTGAACTGTTTGATCAGAATAAAAGACACCTGTCCACAACCTCAAACAGTCCAACTCCAAACTCCACCATGGCCAAGACCAAAGAGCTGTCAAAGGACACCAGAAACAAAACTGTAGACCTGCTCCAGGCTGGGAAGACTGAATCTGCAATAGGTAAGCAGCTTGGTGTGAAGAAATCAACTGTTGGAGCAATTATTAGAAAATGGAAGACATACAAGACCACTGATAATCTCCCTCGATCTGGGGCTCCACGCAAGATCTCACCCCGTGGGGTCAAAATGATCACAAGAACTGTGAGCAAAAATCCCAGAACCACACGGGGGGACCTAGTGAATGACCTGCAGAGAGCTGGGACCAAAGTAACAAAGGCTACCATCAGTAACACACTGCGCCGCCAGGGACTCAAATCCTGCAGTGCCAGACGTGTCCCCCTGCTTAAGACAGTACATGTCCGGGACCGACTGAAGTTTGCTAGAGAGCATTTGGATGATCCAGAAGAGGATTGGGAGAATGATGAAACCAAAATAGAACTTTTTGGTAAAAACTCAACTTGTCGTGTTTGGAGGAGAAAGAATGCTGAGTTGCATCCAAAGAACACCATACCTACTGTGAAGCATGGGGGTGGAAACATCATGCTTTGGGGCTGTTTTTCTGCAAAGGGACCAGGACGACTGATCCGTGTAAACGAAAGAATGAATGGGGCCATGTATCGTGAGATTTTGAGTGAAAACCTCCTTCCATCAGCAAGGGCATTGAAGATGAAACGTGGCTGGGTCTTTCAGCATGACAATGATCCCAAACACACCTCCCAGGCAACGAAGGAGTGGCTTCGTAAGAAGCATTTCAAGGTCCTGGAGTGGCCTAGCCAGTCTCCAGATCTCAACCCCATCGAAAATCTTTGGAGGGAGTTGAAAGTCCGTGTTGCCCAGCGACAGCCCCAAAACATTACTGCTCTAGAGGCCAAAATACCAGCAACAGTGTGTGAAAACCTTGTGAAGACTTACAGAAAACGTTTAACCTCTGTCATCGCCAACAAAGGGTATATAACAAAGTATTGAGATGAAATTTTGTTATTAACCAAATACTTATTTTCCACCATAATTTGCAAATAAATTCTTTAAAAATCCTACAATGTGATTTTCTGGGGGTTTTTTTCCTCATTTTGTCTCTCATAGTTGAGGTATACCTATGATGAAAATTACAGGCCTCTCTCATCTTTTTAAGTGGGAGAACTTGCACAACTGGTGGCTGACTAAATACTTTTTTGCCCCACTGTATGTTCAGTGTGTATATATGTAGTCAAATCCTAGTGATGAACACCTGCTGTTAACAATCAATGTCATTGAAGAAAAGAGAAACACAAGAACTACAACTGACTTCAGTCACAGCATTGGATGGAATCAACTGGAAAAAAAAAAAAAAACACACGATGCCACCATAATTGTGGTCAAGGTTTACTTTTGTTAGTCTCTTGACCCTTTTGCTAACGCACGTACGCACGCACACCGCAGACCATTCAGAGTGCCCACGATGAATGATGGCTCCTGTTCACAGTTGGGGGATATGTAATGCCCAAAAGAGGCATTTGCAAAGGTTGTTTGAAAAAATGCTTTATTTTTGTATTTCCACTATGTGACACTAGTACTGCAGAAACTGCCTACTCCAGCTTTATAAGTCTATTTTTCTGTTAGGATATCTGTGGGGTCCAGATGGCTTGTTCATGTCCAATGAGTTGAAGAGCTGGTCTGACAGCAGGCAGTACTGCAGGGATCATAGAGCTGATCTGATCATTATCAACACTTCAGAACATGTTACACAAATCAATGTATTAATTTGAAATCTCAGGGTGGGTAAATGATTTTATTTCTGATGAATCAAATTATGTACAATCATTCATTCAGCACAATAGACTTGCATGCAGTGGACACTGCAAAATCCTGGATGCATTGCTTCTGAGTAAATTCCACAGAGCTCACCTCGCTTGCCCTTCCCAACATTACCTGGTGGGAACACAAGAAGCACAATAAGCACTAGGGTTGACCCAAATTTAAAACACTCTATATCCAAGATATGCATGACTATATTTCTCTTGTTGAACATGTACAAACATTTCAAGAATAATTTCTCAGCTCTGTAGGTCTATGCTGTGCAAGTAAATGGTGTCCAGAAATTTTAAGGGATGACATTAGGCCAAGTAAATTAGACTTTATTACTATTTTTAAACAAAGTATTCTTTTTAAAAACAACTAGACAAAACGTTAGTTTATTCACCATTAATTTACACAAAACTGATTATTGATTATTATTAATATTAAATAATAAAAAAAAAAGTTATTTAAACCATGTTTTAATTGTTACATTGTGGATTAGGAGGTTAGGAGATGTGTTCTAATACTTTTGAAAATGTACCTTATTCTTTAGAAAATTACACTGTAAAAAGTGAACGGTTGGATCAACTTTTTAAAAATATGTTTGTTTTTTTTTCAACTTAATTTATTACCTTTATCAGTAATAAATTAAGTTGAAAAAAATCATTTTTTTAGGTGTTACCAATTGAAGTATTTTTTTAAGAGTTGATCCAACTGTTCACTTTTTACAGTGTATCTATCATAGACTCTATAAAAACAGGTATCTATTTACAAACTTTTAAGACATTTACACTTTATAAACACTCTCAAAAAGGATGTGTTAATTAGTAACACATTTTTTGTGTTATGGCCATTTTAACACAATATGTGTAATTTTAATCTGATCATGTGTAAAAAGAAAGAGCGAGAGAGAGAGAAACAACACAATATGTCCAACACAATATGTGTTAACTATCAATCAATCACATTGCTGCCTACATCACTCCACAAGCTGTTAACCAAATTCGCGCCTCTTTTTTCATTGGTGGATGACATGGATGCACTCAGGTATATGGTCAGGTATATGGATTTTCTCACTAGAAAAGTAAAGTTCCCAGAGCGTTCTCAGGAGGTCCCACCGGTGTCAATGACATTCCCAGAACATTTCCTGAGATGATGTGGAGTTCTTTAAAGGATTGAGCAGAGGTGGGACCAAGTCAAATCTCAAGTCATCAAAGAGTTAAAGTTAATGAGATAATTAAGTTACTAATTAAATGATGATTGTGCATTAGTGATGAACACCTGCTGTTATTGAGAATTACAGAGGATCAGATGTTGATGTTTTATTGGTTAAAATGGTGCCACCATCATGGAGATCAGTGTTTGCTTTAGTTGGGCTCTTGACCCTTGACTTCTTATGTTAGATTTGTCTCTGCAGTAATGCATGTGGTGTTATAAAGCAGAGCGGAGATATTAGCTGTTTTTATGTGATGAGCTAGTCACTATGAGGTAGCTTGATTTTATTATTTATTTATAAATATGCTTAGGTTTTGCAAAATCAACCCTGTGAAACTACAGCATGCAAACAAGTTGTTACTCCAATGGTTATAGTGAATGATTTTGGAATCTATGTAATAAAAATTAAATTTTGAACCACGGAATCATTTTGACACATACAGACATCAAGAACCAGCATATGAATCTCAACAATGGTGACAATCAACAAAATGCTTCATGCTGCAATGCATGCTGGGTAACACCATAGTAAAAACTCCCATCATTATGAAAAATTATTGTCGCCACTGTTGAGGATCATATGATAAGTGTTTATGTCTAAAAGCCTGAGCAGAAACAGTTTTTTTTTTTTTTTTAAATATTGATGCATTACAGTGGTGTTTGTTTAACAGGGCACTCTTTTTTTTGCAGATCTGTAATAGCTGAATGCCAGTCAAAAAACCAAAGACACATCCTTTCATGATGTTCATTCACTATGAGTTATAAGCCTAATCATAACCTGCTATTTCTAGATTTGATTCAGCAATGCACAAATGTTTGCTGTGAAACAATATTGCAGTTGTTTAGAAGCAAATTATTTTGAACTAGTAAAAGGGACAAGAGACCAACTAAAGCAAACCTTGACCACAATTATGGTGGCATCGTGTTTATTTATTTATTTTTTATTTTTTCAGTTGATTCTATCCAAGGTTGTGGCTGAAGTCTGTAGTTCTTGTGTTTCTCTTTTCTTCAATGATGCCGCTTATTAACAGCAGGTGTTCATCACTAATGCACAATCATCATTTAATTAGTCACTTAATTTTCTCATTAACTTTAACTCTTTGAGGACTTGGGATTTGACTTGAGACTTGCTTGTGACTTGAAAGTCCCACTTCTGGATTTATGACACATTAGTGTGTTAAATATTTTAACACACTGCCTGTGTTAAGAAGAATAACACACTGGTTGTGTTAAAATTGAATTAACACAAAATGTGTTGTCCTTAACTAGACACACAGAAGTATTAAAATATAACACAGGTTGTGTTGTTTTTAACACATCTGGTTTTTTTAACACACTATTGTGTCATAAACAACACAATTTGTGTCATAGATGTGCTATTCTTAAAGGTGCACTATTTAAATAGTTGAAGAATATCAACCTGTGTTAAGAAGAATAACACACTGGTTGAGTTGAAATTAACACAAAATGTGTTGTCCTTAACTAGACACACAGGTGTCTTAAAATATAACACAGGTTGTGCTGTTTTTAACACATCTGTTTTAAGAGTGCACAAGTGCAATTCTTTTAGTCATCCACGCACTGGCCGCAATATTTCGATACGTGGTACTATTACTTGTGCTTCTACTCATGTGATTTATCTGATTCGTTGCCCTTGTGGTCTTGCATACGTTGGTAAAACGTCAAGACAATTACGTACTCACATTAGCGAACATTGTAGTAATATTAGAACTGGAGACATCCGTAGTCCTATAGCGTCTCATTTTAGACATTTTAGACAAGTAGGCCATAACGTCAGTGTTTTACAATATATTGGTATAGAGAAGGCTTATATGGGTTTTATATTGATTGAATTATTTTCTCATTTGTTGTTGATTATTATTATAACGGTATGTGTATGTTGTTGTATGTTTATGTATGTGTATGTATATGTGTATGTATGTGTATATGTGTGTATGTATGTGTGTATGTATATGTGTATATGTATATGTGTATGTATGTGTATATATATGTATATATGTATATATATATATATATATATATATATATATATAATTTTTTTTTTTGTCACATGACTTGTATTACTTGTCACATGTTGTGTTTTTTTGTGTGTGTGGGCCTAATTAAGGTGATTACCTGTTTCTATTTAAAGTTGACTTTATTTCATATTGGTATTGTGCCTGATGAAGACCTGAGGGTCGAAACGTTGTTATCAATAAATTCATTTTGAGCAGCTATTTTCAGTGTGCGGTTTTCACTCCTTCTTTTTCGTTTTAATTACTTAGTTGTCCTGCACCTGAGCCCGATCTGGGTGTTTGGGATGTGCACACCTGTTTGGTAATTTTGATTCTTCAGAGAGAATGAGGGCAACATGAAATGGGTGGATATTCACCAATGAATCATGGGTAAGAGCTAAAACACTCACAGAAAACCACTGTGGATTTATTTGTGTTAGACTTTGTATTCTTATGTTAAAAATAAGACCATCAACAAGAATATTTTCTGAATACGCAGCTCTTCCACAAACCCAACCAGCACAACCACGAAAGACACTTCTTTACATTCTGTTAAAAGAATATTCTCCTCCACTCTTATACTTTTCTTGAATTTTCACTTCTACTTCTGCTTCTGCACTATTTTAGTTTACTCTTGAAACTATTGTGCTGCTGCTAGTATTGTTGATTACTGAATTGCTTGGGATATTCCTCATTTAATTGGTAAATGGATGAAAACTTTGAGTAAACATTAGGTGTTCTGATCACTAAAAATCTTTTTTTCAGGTTCTGGGCTGAAGGTGAGCCGAATAACTATCGTGGTAAAAATGAGGACTGTATTGAATTGATTCCTTCAAAACACAGCCTGAATAACTGGAATGATCTGTCATGCTCTGAAAAGAGAAAAGGGATTTGTGAGAAATAGGGTCACTATTACCTGTCTTTAAATAACTGTCTGTCACTTGTTGATCTGAAGCGTTGAGGTGAAAATCACAGTAAACTGCAGAAGTCTAAAAGTGGCCCTGATTCTCCCAGTTATTCTGATGCTGAGTGTCTGTAAAATTGTTTTTGAATTGAATTGCTTTCTCTATGAATAAAATGGTCCATAACCATTATTACCATAATAAATGGCATCTGTTTTTATTTCATATTATTCTTGTGTGTCTGTTTCATTGTCCTTGATTGACATTTAATCAGTGTTATACTGTGAAGAAAGGCTGATAAAATTGAAAATGTTTCTCCTTCAACACTTTTCAGATCACTTTTCGTTTCCACGTCCCTGGTTTTACCTGCGCTTTTGTGCTTTGTGAGTTAGTGTTTATAGAATGCTGTAAGTGGATATCACAGAACATGTGTGCTTAATAGCCAAAAAAATCAATATACACCAGACATTCAGAAGATGCTTTCCTGTTTACTAGCCAGCACAACATCAACAAATTACATCGCCCTGCTTTTATACACGTGCAGCTCCGCCGCTTTTCAGGGTTGCGCTCATTGTCTTCTGTTCCAAATTAGCAGTTGGAAATGGTTTGTGTTCGTAAGCAATTTTTTTATTCAGTGTTTTCATAAAAGCCTTATTTTACAAAAAAAAATACACAAATATTATTATTTAACATTTTAATAAAACTTTAATTGAACAATTGAACACAGAACCACAGCAAACAAATAAATAAAGACAAAAGTCTTAACATTAAGACACTTTAGTCTTTAGTGCAGGTTGGCATTCAGAAATATCAGATGCCTCAGCTTGGATGGGTTGATGTGATTTCTCCTCTCAGTGATTATTTATCCTGTTTTTAAGAAGACTCTATCTGTGTCTTCCTACCATTACCTCAACCAACGCGCTTGCGTTTAAATCTGGCTCCCCGTCTCTCTGTCGCTCTGTGTACCTGGCCTGTACCACTACACTCGCTATCTTTGGAGCGTGTGTACCCCTTCCTTCTTTCCTTCTTAAAGAGCCATTTAGAAGCCATAAGAGCGGGTTCTTCTAAGGGAGCTAAGCCAAAAGAGCCGAATCTTTGAAAAGAGCTGAACTTCCCATCACTAGGAAACAATGGCGGACTGATGACAGCTCACTCAGGGTGGGTCTAAGGTAAAACATTACTGTCAATCAACAACTGTGGGAGAAGCCTTGGTCTGTGTGACATCACACAGACAGGCGTTTGAGAATGGCTTGATATGAGAAAAGGAAAATGATTTAACAGATTAAAAAAAAACCCACTGGGTGAATCTTTATCGTTATTCATGGGTTCCAAAGACGTCACTTCTGCTATGCTCGCTGCCATATTTGTGTCCAATGTGACAAAGAGCACAGCACATGAGATTTAATAGATAATATTAACAAATTAAAATAATAAATTACATTTTACTACCATTACCCACACTGATCCCTGGACTTGATTGTATTTTTAGGATAGCAAGTGTAACAGTTAGGCCATGTAACGTCCTGATTACTTGTAAATTTAAAACTAACATCAGCTCAAAGCACTTTTGAGTCAATGATAGTGTAACAAGATAACATTATTAGCTTACTACACAATCTGAATTTAATGGCAATTTAGCTAATATTAGCACAATTTATAATTAATCATTCTTTCTGGACAAATTACTGTTTGAATTGTGAAAGTAGCGGCTCGATGAGGCTTTAAGAGCTTGAAGAATCCTCTTCAGCTGGTCGCTCCTGCTTCATGTTGATCCCCTTCTCCGTCCACTTCTGATTTCAGCAAGTCAGTTTTGGTGAATGCAAACAACGTGATTACTGATCATGAGCCCAACATCCAGCAAACCAAGAAAACATGCAATCTACCTGAGGGAAGACGTCTTTCACTTCTAGTGTATTCTTAAACCTGGATATCATTATTGAAGCACAAATCCAGGCACAAAAAGCAGCCCACGCAAAGTTCTCTTCAATTAAAAATATGCATTTCCATTTATTCATAGGCAGAGGTGGGTAGTCCAGGGGCCAAAGAGTAAAAGTTCTGCCATATTTTTGTTCTATGAACAGCAGCTGATTTCAACAGAGGAGGAACCAAGTCATTAGTAATGAACACCTGATGTTAACAATCAACATCACTGAAGAAAAGAGAAAAACAAGAACTACAACTGACAGTACCACAGCACTGGATGAAATTAACTGGAAAAAAAGGAAGAAAAAAAAAAAAAAACATTGCCACCATAATTGTGGTCAGTGTTTGCTTTTGTTGGGCTCTTGAGCCTTTTTTTTTTTTTTTTTTTTTTTAAATAAATTCAAAGAAATTTGTTTCTAAGTAGTTACAATATTGTTTCACCGCAAATATTTGTTCAATATTGAATCAAACCTTGAAGTAGCAGATTAGCTTATGCTTTCTGCTTATAACTTATGATAATTTGTTTAGTATCTTCTGTCTTTGGTTTATTAACTACATTTGACTATTACTGAACTGAAAAAAAAAAGTCCTATTAAGGAAACGTAATGCTTCGATATTGAGAAGAAAAAAATCTGCATAGGATCAGGCTTTTAGACATGAACATTCATCATATGATCCTCAACAGTGGTGACAATAATTATTCATACTGCATTGCATGATGGGAGTTTTTCATGCATCGCAGCATGAAGCATTTTGTCGACTGTCACCATTGTTGAGATTCATATGCTGGTTCTTGATGTCTGTGTGTATCTAAACAATACCATAGTTCATATATTTATATGCGTTACAGACATTTGCAATTCATTCACTGTAACTATTAGAGAGACACTCTACTTGCGTGCTTTAGTTTCACAGAGTTGATTATTCAAAACCTAAACATATAAATAAAACAAAGGTTATTTTGGATATAATCAAACCAGCTCATGGTGATTATCTGATCACTGTAGAACACTGATCTCTCTGCTTTACAACACCACATGCATTACTACAGAGACAGAACTAACACAGGAGTCAAGGGTCAACAGCCCAACTAAAGCAAACACTGATCTCCATGATGGTGGCATCATTTAACCAATAAAACATCAACATCTGATCCTCTGTTATACTCAATAACAGCAGGTGTTCATTAATAATGCACAATCATCATTTAATTAGTCACTTAATTATCTCATTAACTTTAACTCTTTGAGGACTTGGAATTTGACTTGTGACTTGAAAGAAATGATTTGGTTCCTCCTCTGGTGAAATCAGCTGCTGAGTTCATGGGTGGAAGAAAAATATGGCAGGACTTTTACTCTTTGGCCCCTGGACTTCCCACCTCTGTTCATAGGCTACATGGCTGCAATAACATTTCTGTTCAAAATTTTGCCATTGTTAAAAAAAAAAAAAAAAAAAAAAAAAAAAAATGCTTTACTGACTGACGTTTCTGACTTTGTTTTATGCTCGCAAAATTTATGCCATACATATGTATGTAGGTTATGTCCTAAATTATTACACCACTTGTGCAGCCAGTCACAATTCACAAAGGTAATTTACTCAGGACGAGTTTTTTTTTTTTTTTTTTTTTGTATGACAAATTCAATATAATGATAAATAAATAGGTTTAGCAAAACAAATGTGATTATTTTTGAGAACCTTGTGATATCAGACACAAATGACGTGATAAAATACAAATATTTTAGTGTCCTTTATTCTCCTATAAAGAATCACAATTGTCCCTTATTATCCTTTTCTTTAATTAAGTGACTAATTAACTGATGATTGCGCATTAGTGATGAACGCCTGATGTTAACAATCAACATCACTGAAGAAAAGAGAAACACAAGAACTACAACTGACTTCAGCCACAGCATTGGATGAAATTAACTGAAAAAAAAAACAAAAAAAAAAACATTGCCACCATAATTGTGGTCAGTGTTTGCTTTTGTTGAGCTCTTGAGCCTTTTAATACTTAAAAAACAGAAAAGTTTCTGAGCAATTGTAATTTTGTTTTATAGCAATCATTTGTGCATTGCTGAATCAAATTTTGAAACAGCATTTTAACTTATGATGAACAAACGTTCTTTGTTTAAATCTCTCTGGATTTAGTATTTCTGCCTTTGACTATTACAGAACTGAAAAAAGTCATATTAAGCAAGTGCCCGCGTAATGTGTTAATATTGAGAAGAAAAAAAATATTGTATATGATCATGCTTTTAGACATGAACATTTACCATATGATCCTCAACAGTTGTGACAATAATTATTCATACTGCATTGCATGATGGGAGTTTTTCCATGCATTGCAGCATAAAGCATTTTGTTGATTGTTACCATTGTTGAGATTCATATGCTGGTTCTTGATGTCTGTGTGTGTCTAAATATTATTGGAGTTCAAATTCTTATATGCGTTACATAGATTTAAAAATCATTCACTGAAACTGTTAGAGAAACACTTTCCTTGCATGCTGTAGTGCAGGGGTCACCAAACTTGTTCTTGGAGGTCCGGTGTCCTGCAGTGTTTAGCTCCAATCCTAATCAAACACACCTGAACCAGCTAATCAAGGTCTTGCTTGATATACTTGAAACTTCAGGGCAGGTGTGTTGAGGCAAGTTAGAGCTAAACTCTGCAGGACACCGGCCCTCCAGGACCGAGTGTGGTGACCCCTGCTGTAGTGTTACAGGGTTGATTATGCAAAGCCTAAACATATAAGTGAAAAAAAAAAAAAAAAGTTAAATTAAAGCTCCTCTGGTGAAATCATCTGCTGAGTTCATGGGTGGAACAAAAATATGGCAGGACTTTTACTCTTTGGCACCTGGACTACCCACCGCTTGTATTTTTGCGCGTTCCTTGTAAGCGCCATTTTTGAAAAGTGCGCATGTGCATAAATGCCAAAGGGAACCCTGGAGTATGACCAGTGTTGGGCACATTACTTTAAAAAAGTAATTAATTATAGTTACTAGTTACTTCTCATAAATAGTAACTGAGTTAGTAACTGAGTTACATCATTATAAAAGTAACTAATTACCAGGGAAAGTAACTATTGCGTTACTTTTTAAAAAAAATAAATGTTCAAATGTCAAATAACTTGGATGCCCCCAATATTAAATATGTTAAATTAATGAAGTTGACTCTAAATAGAATAAATTATTATTATAAAACCTTGTACATTAATCTACACTATTTATCCACTGACACTTAACATCAGTCAGTCAAGCATTATAATATGATATTATGATAATTTAGTATTATATGATTATAGAACTTTAGTAATTAGAATAACCAAGCATGAATGCATATTTGTCATGTTGACTGAACTTGGTGGTGCTTAAGATGTTGTTTGTCATTTAGTGTTCTATAAAAAAAAGGGGGAACAATTGATAAGATAACAAAACTACTAACTAGTAACTACAAAACTAGTAACTAATTCTACTACTAACAATATAAAACGCACTAAGAATTAATGAGCTGCTGGGTTCATGAATATTAATCCCGTAGTCTGCGTTTGCTTGAAATGATTTGCTGAAATCAGGGAGGATAATAGGTGAGCACCAGCCAATAAGTTCTGCCCACTACCGGAGAACCGGGCAGTTCTTGAAAGCTGAAGAATTCCAAAAGAACTCTATTATTCAGACAGGAAAATACAACAAAAAATATCGTTTACATGTAACGCGTCAATTCTGTATGTTACGTAAGATTTTCTCGCTCTGTATCTTTCTTTGCGAGTGTGAGACAAAGCGACGGTGAGCTGTGCGCCTTCACACTAGAGTTTACAGTAGGTCAAATACAGCTACACTGCGCATCCATTCAGATGAACTGAAAAATAAAATTATAATAATATTATAATAAATTATAGTAACGCCGTATTTTATTGTCAGTAATGGTAACGGCGTTGTAACGGGGGAAACAGTAATTTGTTTGATTGTTCATTACTGAAAAAAATAACGCCGTTAGTAACGTCGTTTATTTATAACGCCGTTATTCCCATCACTGAGTATGACGTAAGATGAATCTAACATCAAATAAAGCAAAATGACAGGAAACAAAAAATAGTAAATTTGTCAGTAGGTGCCATGTTCAATACAGTAGCATTTTAGACATCTCTAATCAGTTAAATAGCATAAGTTATTTCTCCACCACATGCGTGTGACGTCATTAACAATGGCCCTATGTTGTTGAACTAACGTGGTTCAAACGACAGATGCAACCATGTTCAGGAAACAGTCATGACTAGATAGTTCGTTTCCAAAACGATGCATTGTACTATGGTGGTTAATCAGCGAGCTACGTCATTGTTCGGGAAATGCACCCCTGAGCGGTGTTAATTTAACACTCATGGTTTTACTGTGTAGTTAAGTTCACAAAAGCACATATTGCACACTTTGAAAGGATTTTACTTGTAGATATTGATTATATTAAATGTAAGAAATAATTGTTTACATTTACGTTTGTAGCAAATTAGCTCAAAAAGGGAATTGTATATAATTAATTACAATTATTTATATCGGCTGACATTAATAACTGTAGCAGGGTTAAATTGCCATCAGCTGATCTGTTCGTCCAGCGAACATTCAGTGTAAATTCATATCAACTCTAATAAAGCATATTTCCGTGGCCACAGAAAATACCTTCCTATTAATGCATTAGAGCATGTAGCAAGGGTCAAAATCGCAAAGGGACATTAATATGCAAGGCAGAATCAGAAACTCGTAATTTGTGCACAAGAGTTTTATTAACTAAACGCTAACACACATAACTAATCTAAACAAACAACGAATAACATATACTCATGCATACATACAAAGTGGAGCTAAAGTGGATGAGTGAAGCCATTAGAGAAAACAGAGAATGCAGTTATGGAAAAAGTCATTTCACCACCTCATTGCCGTTTATAACGGGGTCTATAAATTATACTAAACCTCTGTTTTGTTTGGTTAAATGTACTATACTTGCACTTCCTTTGTGTCCGGAATGCGGTCTCGAATGAAAGGTCTTAATGGTTTCAAGGTTTTTGGACTCGCGATCACGTTCTTCCGGGTTGAGTGATGAATTCCAAAGATGTTCTGAGGTAGAAATGACTTCCAGGTAGAGAGTGGAAAAAGAGCTAAGAAAGAGATCTGCTGAGGTCCGAGGAGCTTTGGTTGAATGGAATGACAAGGCCGTAAAGCCTGGCACAAAAACATAATGGTCCAGAAGAGTTCTAGCTCACATCTTCCTCATCCTCTTAGGATCTAACTGAACCGCAGACTGGGTCTTTGTGGTCAAGAGTCATCTCCCAGGCTGGGGAAATCACCCACGGCTCTATGTTGGGGGCCCACCGGGCGCACCCGCACCGGTTCAGGCTCTCTGTGAGTCTCTCACGGAGCAATCAGAAGATAGCAGAAGAGTTTTTTGCAGAAGAGGTTTTTGCAGAAGAGAGCGGGCCGGACCTGTGTGTGAGAGCTTTATCTGGTATAGAGGTCACACCTCTGGGGAGTCAAAGAGCCAATGGACTCCAGTCTCTTTGGAGGGAAGGTTTTACGACTCTTTGTCTCTGAGCATGGTAATTTGCATGGGGTTGGATTGGAAGTTGATATACAAACTATTAAAGATTCTTAGAACACATATGTTACATAGGTAGCAACATATAATATACACTCTCAATTAGATCATCCGAAGACAAATTGATAGAGATCAAACATGATATAAGTGAGGTAATATTAACTAGTGATCTATCATAAGCATACATAAAACAGGATACAGTACAAAAGACAATATACAAGAACAGTAACAATATACACGATGACCTGAGGATATGTGTGTTCATTCAAAGAAAGGTTTTTCAATGAATTAATTAGAGAAGAGTCCATTCTTATGTGCCTTAATGTCTTTTTCCTAAGGGAAAATGAGGTGAGTGTTGCTCGGCCCGCATTCATTAGAGCAGAGATCCCCAACCACCGGGTCGCAACCCACTACTGGGCCGTGGAAGAATTCCTACCGGGTCACGAGAACGTTCTGGGGAAAATGTGTATAGATATGACGCTCTGTTATTTATTGTGCGTAAATGATTGTTCTAATTATTCTGTATTTTCGTTGTATGCGATTGATATGGAGTTGCAATTTGACGATTTCATGTTAAATTAGTAAATAAAATATTGCTCTAATCTGTCATATAGGCTATAAGGGCTTAAACGGATCGCAGCTGATCCGTGATATACGGACCTGGTCCAGACCCCACCGTTCAGCATGTAATTTGCAGATTAATTTGCCAATTTACACGTTCAAGCTATTTAAAACTACAAGAAGAAGAAACGAAACAGAACTCAATTCGTTACTTGCGCGCTGTACTTGCACACACCCGAAGCACGCACAAGCATAGAGATGTGTTACAGACAGCGCGGCATACCGATTTGATTCACCCCCCCACCGTAACCGATCTGTGGTGTAAAAAAGGTTGGAGACCCCTGCCTTAGAGCAATAAAACTAGTGTTATCAGGTTGGTTGCTATGGAACTGGGGGCCTGGAGTCATCCACAGACATACCGGCACCCAGAATGTGTGTTGGGTGAGGGGTCTGTGATTATTCGTTAATCTAATAACTAATTTGATTTGTTAAATCTGATGAACAAATGTGTGTCTGATTGGTCCAAATGCTACACATTTTAGAAATGGTTACAGGTTTGATATTGCATGATGTACATTATTTTACAAGGGTTTTTTGATGAGGGTAACAGGGCTTACATGAAATCAGGGGACACCAATAAAATGATTTATATTTTACAGAAAAACGCATACTTATGCCAAAAATATTGCTTAACAATGAAACTGTATTTAGAACAATATGCTAATATGATTTTTATATCATTTTGCCTTCATTTTGCAAATTAAATTCCTGCTGAAAAAGAAAAATCATAGTTATGGACAGGCCAAAAACCTTACCCTTACCAGCATAAATGCTATTTAAATTGTTTAAAATAATATTTAATTTACTTTTTGTGTGACATTGATGAAAGCATACATAGTATTATGCTTTTTTTAAACTGCACATTTATTTGTTGTTATATTAAATCTATGTTTGATTACTTCTTAGGGCCCAAAAGGCACCGTGGAATGACCCATATATAGTCTATATAAACTATCCTATAGGCAGGCTCGCAACTAATTAGTGTTTTCCATAACTGAATGTAATGAGACAAGAAGAAATAACAGAGCTGTTTTCAAAAAATTAAGCCTACATTTAAAAATATATATGTAATTTGCATTAGTTTAAATTCTAAAATATTTCAACTCATTTTTCTTTCTTTTGCTTTTTTCCTTTAAACTGCTGAAGACAGCTCTTTTAAAAACCACAGCTATAAATATATTTTACTAAAAGAAAAGTACTCGATTTCACATTCCTGCACTTTCACTTCTGCTATAGCTTCTGATTAACTCATCTTTGAGGTACTGATGGGTGTTTTCCCTCTGAGAACTCAAGGGAGAAGTCAATGTCTCCTCAGAAAATAGTTGAGAAAAACCCCCACTAAAATAAAACAATGCAACAAATGTTACAATCATAAAAAAACATCACATCTGATGTGTTGTATACATATTTACCAATGTATCATTGTGTTACATATGCAAATATAGTCTAAAATACAGCAAATTCATTGGCTGCTGAATGTGTTGTTGCATTAAGGCGGAAAAACAGTGCATTTTCACATGGTCAAATTTCACACGTTCTGTTTAAAGACTTTTGGCATCTGTTCCTGCGGTGTTTACCAAGCTTTGATGACTGATGATCTGAGAGTAAGTTTACTCGTAAAAATAAAGCAGAACATCAGTTAAGAAATTAAATACACCTTATATGTGGTACTTTGCTCTTCAATAATTATTTTGAAATGAATGCAAAAACGCTTAAAAAACTGGATGAGAAAAATACATTATTTCGTTATAGTAAATAGAACAATAATTACATTTATAAAAATAAAAAGATAGAATTATATTGGTTGTTGTTTTCTTGATAGTGAAAGTAATGTTTATTTATTTAATATGAAAAATGTTTTAACTAAGTATAACTGGAAAATGAATTTATGTAAAAAAAATAAAAATAAATATATATATTAATTTTAAAAAATCTTAGGGCTGATAGAATTGAGCATTTGGGGTTCTGAATAATTTCAAATCTTGCACATTTTATTCTGGTCATGAGACTTCATGTCACGAGTCTCTAGCAGATTAAACTCATGGGCAGGGGATTCAAAAGAACAGTCTTTAATATAAATCCACTCGGAAACAGGCAGGAAAACTCAGGAATCATACAAGCAAATGTGTAACATAGACAATAGCTGGCAAATGAACTGGAGAGAACTCAGGACTTAAGAATACAAGGACTAATGGGACAATTAATGACACAACAGGTGGGAACAATCAACTCATCAAGACACAGGCAAAACTACACTCTTAAAAATAAAGGTGCTTCAAAAGGTTCTTCAAGCGATGCCATAGAAGAACCATTTTTGGTTCCACAAATAAACATTCAGTCAAAGTTTCTTTAAATTAACACCGCTCGGAGCATATATGGTCCCACTTTAAAATAGTGTTAAAGTAACACTGAAGCAGTGTTAAAATTAATGAGATGATTATGTGATTAATTAAATGCTGATTGAGCATTAGTGATGAACACCTGCTGTTAACAAACAGAATCAGTGAAGAAAAGAGAAACACAAGAACTACAACTGACTTTAGCCACAGCCTTAGATAAAATCAACTGAAATAAAAGACATTAAATCTCTCAAGATCTCAGCAGAAGATGATTAATCATCTCCACAAACAACTAAATGACACTCTAAATGAGTGTTACTTTGACAATCATTTAGAATGGGACCATATATGCTCCGAGCAGTGTTAATTTAACACACAGGATTTTATTGTGTGCTTTTTTATAATCTGAAGAACCTTATTTGCCACAAAGAACCTTTTGTGAAACAGAAAGGTTCTTCAGATGTTAAAGGTCATTTATGGAACCATTTAGACAAAAAGGTTCTTCCATGGCATCGTGAAGCACCTTTATTTTGAGTGTAGGTCACAACAGAAACTCAAAACACACAGCCATGTGACACTTCAACAAGACCCCCATACAATCAGATAACATCAAAGTCACTTTTCACAAAGAAAAAAAAAAAAAAACTATTAAGATATTCTCCGCAGTCAAAGAACAACCAAAGCACAGATGTTTTTGGTTATGCGTTAAATTCAGATGTACGTCACAATTTGGAAGAAAAGATCTGTCACTTGTTCCGTTTCATTGTGACTTTTTCCTACAATTAACTAGCATCATCCTCTCTCCCTAGCCATTAATGTAAATTATTATTATGCCCATAATTATCCCCATTCAGTTAATTGTCATCAGAGATAAAGGTCCAGTTAGGCCTGCTGATCACAGATTCTTCTTGTTGAATTTTGTAGCTGCCAACATTGTTTTGTAATTCCGTACATGTGACTGGGTCTGAGGAGAGTTTCAAACTGGAAGTTTATATCCTTATTAAAGGCCAGAGTCAAATGAAACTACTTCCTGTGTAAATTTAGCAATATTAGGCTATATAAAAAAAAAAAAAAAATCTCATCATTCTAAAGATCACAACTCATCTGTGAAGATGCACGGCAAGACACAGGAGCAAAACATGGATTTAGAGGCCATTTATGAAAGTGATGAAGACACCACTGGACCTCGAACACTGAGTCTCAGCCAGGCTAAAGGAAAAGCTCAACAGTACAGTAAGTAGAAAGTTTAATTTGAAGCAGAAACAGTTTTAGTAATGTTTGAGGAAATGAGAACTGTTAAATGTACAATTTCAGTCACTGTTTTCTCAATATGTCAAAGTTTATACATTTTTATTGAATATATTAACACAAAATAAATACATTAAAATATTAAATATATTAAAACAAAATAATTTTTGTCAATTTTTTTTTTTTTCAACTGGATTTTTCTGATAACATAATTATGCTGATATATCAAAGTATCTCCATCATTGTGATTATAAAAGTACATAAAAAGGCATGTCTGTTATCTAAAGACGAGGGTAGATTATCTAAAAACCTGAAGTGAAACATAATTTCTAATGATGCAAAGTGTATTAACTGATATTTGTGTTTTGGTGCTGTTTGTCAGGAGGAAGTAGATGTTTGGTGTTGATCACAGTGGGTCTCGGGCTCATTTGTGTTCTTCTGCTGCTCTTCATCATACTGCAGCACATCACCATCACAGCAGAGAGAGACCTGATAAAGAGTTACAAGAACACAGCTGAAGAGTTCAATCAAACTATCAACAGCCTACAGGACAATTACACTAATATAATGACTCAAAAACACCAACTGCAGAGTAATTTCAACTCTTTGAGTCAGAAGAAACTTGAACTGGAGGCCAGAGTCAAAGATCTCACTGCTGAGAAAAGCCAGTTCCAGAGAGATTTTGACTCTTTGGGTCAGAGGAATCTGGAATTAGAAAGCAAAGTCACGACTCTGAGTGATAAACTGAAGAAGAACGTTTCTAAAGGAGGTCAGTATAAATATGTTTTTGTATAAGTATTTTTCCACCGATAGTTTTCGTTATCTTTTTTTATGTGTAGAGTTTTAAAAAGAGTGTGTTTCTATTAGGAAATCAGTGTATTCTAGATGACTTGTTCGTTTCCAAAAAGGCGATGAGCTGGTCTGACAGCAGGAAGTACTGCAGGGATCGTGGTGCTGATCTGGTCATTATAAACACTGAAGAGAAGCAGGTGAGTTTGTGTGAGTGAATTTATGTCTGTTAATGAATGAGAGAATCACACTTACTGTATTCTGTTGGTTTTTTTTTTTTATTCACACACACAGAGACTCATATCTTCATTAGTCACTGAGAGAATATGGATTGGTTTGTCTGACAGAGACAACGAGGGCAATTTGACATGGGTGGATAATTCACCACTGAATCAGGGGTGAGAGATAAAACACTCACAGAAATCCACTGCTGATTTATTTTAGTTTTTTTGTATTCTCATTATAAAAATGAGACCATTACAACCTTCAGAAAACAGCTGAAGACATCGTTTCTAAAACCTCAGTAATGGCAAAAACCACAATTAAAGGAACGTCCTATAAATAAATTATATTGAAAAACTTAGCTTCTCTGTTTTAGTTTTCTGGATTTTCACT
The DNA here is from genome assembly GCA_039654775.1 of Spinibarbus caldwelli. Taxonomy (NCBI): domain Eukaryota; kingdom Metazoa; phylum Chordata; class Actinopteri; order Cypriniformes; family Cyprinidae; genus Spinibarbus; species Spinibarbus caldwelli. The sequence continues at coordinate 36,497,007 of CM077225.1, read as the reverse complement.
TCTGTACTACTTTATCTTACTCGTGAAACTTGTGGTACTGTGAATAATGTTGGCTATTTTATAATGAATTCTTTGCGACTTTTCCATTTGTTAGTTACAAATAAAAGTATCTGCTTATTTCCTGGTTCCTAAATGAGAAAACTTTGGGGGTGTTATAATTTAAAATTTGGGATTCTGAATAATTTAAAATTTGATCCATGTTCAGGTTTTGGAACGAAGGTGAGCCGAATGACGAACATGGAAATGAGGACTGTGTTGAAATTATGGCTTTTTCTTCCACCCTGAACAACTGGAATGATCTCCCGTGTTCAGTGAAGAGAAAAGGGATTTGTGAGAAATAAGGTTCATCCTGTCTTGTTTTGGTTTTACTTATATTATCTTATGGAATTATTCTTATTGTGATTGCAAAATTTCTGTGAAATATACAAAATTACCAGCTGATATTGTGACAATCACTATTTTCTTAGCTATAATAAACAAATAAAATATCCTGTTTCTTATAATGCGAATTATGGTGATGGAACACCAAACCTCTGATTTGTTAATGTTTTGCTCCATTACAATCAGCTCTATATTAATATGATCTTATTCTACTGTTATCATGTGTCTTGTTTGTCGGTCTGAAGTGTTGAGGTGACAATCTCAGTGAACTACAGAAGTGTTCAGATTGTTGTAATTTACCATATTATTCTGATATTGAGTGTCTATAAAACTGCTTTTGAGTTAATTTGCTTTCTCTTTGAGTAAAATTGTACATTACCATAGTAAACTGCTATTTTATTTTTCATTGCTCTATGGAGAGGTTTCCTCCAGTCCGAAGTGATGCTAGTGTTTTCTACCAAATTAGATATTTACGTTTCAGTCTTCTGCAGTATATTCAACAATAATTATATATAAATATATGTGTGTGTGTGTGTGTGTGTGTCGGTGGCGTTCTGTCCATATAAGCTGTGAATGCGCCGCATACCCAGGCCGTCTGAGAGAATGAGTTCACGGGTTAATTAATATAAACATGATTATAAGTTGATCCCTTGTCATTTGAGATGTGACTTAAAGCTTAATAAAGTGTTAGGAATAAGTATGTAAAATGATTTATTTGAAAACAACTGTAATATTCTGTAAATCTACGTCAGTTACGGAAGCTTCCGGGTAAACGGATTCTCTGCAGCTTTCTCGCCTCCGCTCTGTCGCTATGACTCTTCAGGATTGAGGCGCGTTCTCAGTGGTTTGCTGGTATATGGCTGATTTCATGCGATGGGTAAGCTGTCTGAGCAGCGCTCGCCCAAGCGGAAAAATGCGCTGTTGCTGCCAGATCTCGATTGCCGAAAATTACACTGTGTTGATGCAAAACTAACTCGAATAAATCATATGAAAAAAACATCATAACTCTACGTATATATTCATGCTTTCTCAAGCAAAGCAAATTTTGAAAGTCCAATAAAAACATATCTGGTCATAGACAATGTTGAAGACGTTATTTGTTAACATGCCTTAGTAAATAGTAAATAATAAAAAAAAAAGGTTTATAAAAATGTATATAAAATTTTAAATAACAACCATCGGGAAAAAATAGGAAACAATACCTTTGTTTTCCGTATTGTGTCGCTTACAGTTAAAGTCCTTCTCTGGTTTTGTTGTTGTTTGCAATGTTACTTGGCAATATTTTAAAGATATTATTATTTATTTATTTATTTATTTATTATTTCTTTTTTTTTTTTCTTTTTTTTTTTTTTGTATTTTGCAATGTCTATTATTGTCACCCGGGTGGGAGTTTTAACTCCTATTCACTGAGAATAAAAAATAAATGGGGGGAAAAAAAAAAAAAAATCATTCAGTCAATGCAGAGACATATACTCTCAAAAAGGATGTGTTAATTAATAACACATTTTTTGTGTTATGGCCATTTTAACACATTATGTGTAATTTTAAGTTGATCATGTGTAAAAATAAAGAGAGAGAGAGAGAAACAACACAATGTGTCCAACACAATATGTGTTAACTATCATCCAATCACATTGCTGCCTACATCACTCCACAAGCTGTTAACCAAATTGGCGCCTTTTTTTTCATTGGTGGATGACATGGATGCACTCAGGTATATGGTCAGGTATATGGATTTCCTCACTAGAAAAGTAAAGTTCCCAGAGCGTTCTCAGAAGGTCCCACTGGTGTCAATGACGTTCCCAGAACATTTCCTGAGATGATGTGGAGTTCTTTAAAGGATTGAGCAGAGGTGGGACCAAGTCAAGTCTCAAGTCAAATCCCAAGTTCTCAAAGAGTTAAAGATGATGAAATAATTTAGTGACTAATTAAATGATGATTGTGCATTAGTGATGAACACCTGCTGTTGATGTTTTATTTGTTAAAATGGTGCCTCCATCGTGGAGATCAGTGTTTGCTTTAGTTGGCAAACACTGATTGACACTTCACTCTTGTGTTAGATCTCTCTCTACAGCAATGCATGTGGTGTTGTAAAGCAGAGCGGCGATAGTAGCTGTTTTTATGAGCTAGTCACTGTGAGGTGGCTTGATTACAATCAAAAAGTCTTTTTTTATTAATTATTTATAAATATGTTTAGGTTTCGCATAATCAACCCTGTGAAACTACAGCATGCAAATAAAGTGTTGCTCTAACAGTTATAGTGAATGAATTTGAAATCTATGTAATAACAATAAAATTTTGAACTCTAGCAACAGTTTGACACATGCAGACATCAAGATCCAGCATATGAATCTCAACAATGGTGACAATCAACAAAACGCTTCATGCTGCAATGCATGCTGGGTAACACCATAGTAAACACTCCCATCATGCACTGCAGTATGAAAAATTATTGTCGCCACTGTTGAGGATCATATGATAAGTGTTTATGTCTAAAAGCCTGAGCATAAACAGTTTTATTTTAATATTGAAGCATTGCAGTGGTGTTTGTTTAACCGAGCACTTTTTTTTTTTTATTTGTAGATCTGTAGTAGCTGAATGTCAGTCAAAAAAACCAAAAACACATCCTTTCATGATGTTCATGTGCTATGAGTTATAAGCAGAAATCATAACCCAATCTGCTACTTCTAGGTTTGATTCAGTAATGCACAAATGTTTGCTGTGAAACAATATTGCAATTGTTTAGAAGCAAATTACTTTGAATTAGTAAAAAGGGACAAGAGACCAACTAAAGCAAACCTTGACCACAATTATGGTGGCATCGTGTGTGTTTTTTTTTTTTTTTTCAGTTGATTCTATCCAAGGTTGTGGCTGAAGTCTGTAGTTCTTGTGTTTCTCTTTTCTTCAATGATGCCGCTTATTACAGCAGGTGTTCATCACTAATGCACAATCATAATTTAATTAGTCACTTAATTTTCTCATTAACTTTAACTCTTTGAGGACTTGGGATTTGACTTGAGACTTGCTTGTGACTTGAAAGTCCCACTTCTGGATTTATGACACATTGGTGTGTTAAATATTTTAACACACTGCCTGTGTTAAGAAGAATAACACACTGGTTGTGTTAAAATTGAATTAACACAAAATGTGTTGTCCTTAACTAGACACACAGGTGTGTTAAAATATAACACAGGTTGTGTTGTTTTTAACACATCTGTTTTTTTAACATACTATTGTGTCATAAATAACACAATTTGTGTCATAGATGTACTATTCTTAAAGGTGCACTATTTAAATAGTTGAAGAATATCAACCTGTGTTAAGAAGAATAACACACTGGTTGAGTTGAAATTAACACAAAATGTGTTGTCCTTAACTAGACACACAGGTGTGTTAAAATATAACACAGGTTGTGTTGTTTTTAACACATCTATTTTAAGAGTGTAGAGCAGGGGAATCCTCTATCTCCCCACCCTCTGAATATTACGTATCATAACGTAACTACGTGTAAACGTTATTTGGCGGGTTTTACTTGGAAAAGTACGTGGGGGCAGAGTGAAACTCGCCAAATTCCTTGCTTACCCTTCCCAACAGAACCTGGTGGGTACACAAGAAGCACAAGGGTTGACCCAAATTTAAAATGTTCTCCCCATACCATCCAAGATATGCATGACTTTATTTCTCTTGCTGAACATGTACAAACATTTCAAGAATAATTTCCCAGCTCTGTAGGTCTATGCTATGCAAGTAAATGGTGTCCAGAACTTTTAAGGGGAGACATGAGGCCAAGTAAATTAGACTTTATTACTATTTTTAGACAAAGTATTCCTTTTAAAACCCACTAGACAAAATGCTAGTTTATTCACTATTAATTTACACAAAACTGATTCTTGATTATTAGTAGTAGCCTAGTAGTAGTAGTAGTAAATAAAAAATTAGAGCTGCACAATTAATCGATTTTTTAATCACGATTACAATTACGGATGCCACAATTATGTAATCGTTCAAAGTGGAAATTAATCGTTCAAAGTCCACTTATGTTATTCTGCATGCTTAAGATGTTTTTTTTTTTCTACCAGTTATTTTAAGGGTTTTTCATTGTTTTAATTTTAGTTTTAGTATAACATTACAATACCATTCATACTTTTGCTTTTTATTTAAAGAATAAACCAATCCAATGTATAATTGACCTTTGAGGCGTAATACTAAAGAAAAACAACAAAGGTTTTTCAGCTTGTTTATGTTCATGTAAAAATATGGCATTCATTTGCTTCAATGGTATAAACATCATTCAGTGTAAATTGTGATAATCGTAATTAATAATCACAATTACAATTTCAAGGGAATAATCGACAATTATGATTTTTGCCATAATTGTGCAGCCCTATAAAAAAAAAAAAAAAAGTTATTTAAACTATTTTAATTATGCTACATTGTGGATTAGGAGGTTAGGAGATGTGTTTTCTAATACTTTTGAAAATGTACCTTATTCTTTAGAAAGTTACACTGTAAAAAGTAAACAGTTGGATCAACTTAAAAAAAACTTACTTCAATTGGTAACACCTAATTTTTTTTTCAACTTAATTTATTACCTTTATCAGTAATAAATTAAGTTAAAAAAAATAGGTGTTGCCAATTGAAGTAATTTTTTAAGTTGATCCAGCTGTTCACTTTTTACAGTGTCTATTTACAAACGTTCAAGACATTTACACTTTATAAATCAGTGCAGTCAAAAAACTAATAAATAAAATAAATAAATAAATAATTCAGTGCAGTCCAAAATGTTAAAAAAAATTACATTGCCATGCAATTACATTACCTACTTATGGTCTTCGGTCTCCATAACCTGGAGAGTAAATTAGTTGTTTGTAGAAAAAAAAAGATATTGTCAGGCACATTACAGATTGTAAGCTGTGTGTGGTACTAAGAAAATGTTGTACAAAATCCACCAAAAAATGCACTTTTCACAGTTTGTAATACTTTTTACAAAACAAAACAAACAGAAATTGTACATCACGCTTACCTCTTCCACTCATCTACTGTGCCGCGCTCTTAGTTTTTTTGACGGATCGCAAAAGATTCGCCCACTACCGCTTCCAGGAGCGTGAACCTGTACTACAACCCACATGACATTAGACAAACCAATCAAAATCTTCTGTTGGTTTGTACAGCCCACGCGCAGCTTATGTCCCACCCATTTGCGGCTGGCTCCGACATCCGTTTATACCCATCTCGATGGAGCTGCATTTAATACACAGAGCCATAGTTCACTGACAAGCCACGCAATATCGCGTTCATAATCTAATGCCATTCATCTAAGATTATGAATGTGATATTGCGCTTGTCAGTGATCTACGGCTCTGTGTATTAAATGCAGCTCCATCTGAAAGCAGGTGATGGAGAATTACTACTAATCACAGAACCGGCTTTACTGATGAGATGCGCATGGCAATCGCATGCAATTTATCGTTTGGTTTGTTTGTTGATCAGAAAGTACAAAGTAGAAGAGGAAAACTAGGATGCCGGGGGCTGTTTCATAAAAGAATCTAAGAAAAGCGGGGATTAAAGTTCAAAACCTGACTTGAAATAACCTAACAAATCAATTGGGACTAAAGCGGTTTCATAAACGACAATTTAAGTTCACGCAATCTCACTAATTCAATCCAGGTTCAATGAGTCAGGATAATTTGAGGTGCACGCTTATTCTTAAACAGCCCTTGATGTCAAATCGATCCACCATGGCAAACAGCAAATATTTGTGCTGTTTAATGCATTTGAGACGTTGTATTTTCCTCAGTGCATAACTGACACGTCACAAGGATATTTTTCATCTGTAAATGTTAGAAAGTCATCCAAATATATCCATTGTGCTGTCAGGAGTGGGTGAGGCTTACGCGAGCAAACGAGCGCTGCTGCGCGCAACACAGACGGAGCAGAATAGAATAATAGCCCAATAATTCTGAATAAAATATGCATTCTGCTAAAATATTTGTTGTTGGACATTAAATGTGACACATGTAGAATTTTAATCCTACATATAAGTGTATTTTTATGATAGCAGTAACTGTAAATCAAATGTAAGCTTAATACAGCCATGCTAGCTCAATTGAGTTAAATGTGTGTTCCTCTTATCATTTCAAATGTAGTCTGATTTCTATTATTTATTTTCATTTTTAATTCAGTGACTCATTTAACTTTTAATTTAGTGTTTTTAATGCATTAATGCTTTAAAGAGAAATGTTTGATTGTAATGTTTTAATGTTCTAATAACTATAAAAGGTACAGCTGTCATAAACCCGAGAGAAAGGCTGCATGGCTAGAAACTGCTGATCAACTGAATGCGCAAGTAGCAACTATGTTAAAATGTTTACATATATCTTAAAAAAAAAAAAAAAAAAAAAAAAAAAGGTCATTACATTTTGGGCACAATACATTAAATACAGTTGATTGTAGCCTATTTTTTTATTTATTTGATTATTTAAGGTGTATTTTCTGTATACTTTTATTTTTGGACTAATAATAAAGTCAACTAACTGTATGTGAGAGAGTCAGTGGTAATATCGATGCATTCCTATTGGTCAGTGTTAGAGGAGCTCAGTTTAGCCTGACAGTTAGCCTGCTACTGACCAGGGGCCTGTACCATGAAGCTAGATTAGCTGGCTAGCCAGGTAAGTTTCAGTTTAGTTTGCACCAATCCTGGATTTTAAGCACCATGAAAATGGCTTGGCTTTTAGCTGCATTCATTGCCATAGTAACTTACACTCCACGCTAACCTTCTCTGGGGCAGGTTATGTTCTGAGATAGAGATCGCAAACTGAAATTGGACCAATCAGATGCGAGCAAAGTGACACATGTCTGACACAAAGAAGTCACTCCCCCAGTTTCTCTTACTCCAAATTAAAGGTCACTACAACCAAAAAAAAAAAAAAATTGTCTGACCAAAACAAAAAATTGAGATATTTTATATGATTTATATAATTATATGATTTATATTATTATTAATCCATTACACACAAGCAATTGTAATTTATCAGCTATTATAAATCATTTATTTTAAATGAATGTTAATATATACAGATTGTATATAATATAAATAAGCTGTAGAATCAATAGATAACGCTTTAAAAATGACTATGTGACCTTACATGTTCGAGTCTCCATCGCTGTATATTTCCAACTATATAAACTTAACAAGCTTCACTTGTGACTGCACTGATAAAGCAAGATAATTTCTTTTATTTGTCTTCTTTCATGAACATTCAAAAAATGATTCTCCAACACTGTTCAGTTTATTTAAAAAAAAAAAAAATCATTTTCATTTAACACCTTTATGTTAGGATTCCTATTTAAACAATAGCATTGTGTTAAACTGACTCGAAACAGTTGCGTTTTGGTTCAACTCAATATTTTAATTTTGAAAGAACATAAATGATTTTACTTGTGTAGCTAGGAAGTGGATTTCCCCTTCCCATCATGCTTTGCACAGGGCTGGATAAGGAGAGTAACTCTTGAAATAAAATGTTACTTTAGGCAATTTTTATTAAGATTATAAAATTGTGAGACTTGTAGTGTTTTTGGGGGTTACCATTGTGGTAAAGTGTAGAGCATGTGCATGGGTTGAGGACCTGCTTACACGAATCAAAGTTGTTTTAATAATAAAAAAACAACTATTTTGGGCATGCCATTGATGTATCAAATCCGTCTATGCTATGCCTAACAAGTTGGCTAATGTCTAAAGTTAAGTAAATCCAATGTATAATTTGTTTGAGTGTAGAAAGATATTTACCTAATAATTAATTTTCCAGTTAAATATTTTAGTTAGAGTTCAACAAGCTAAAAAAAAATCACTTTATCAATGCATAAATTTCATTTAAACGATATTTGATCAAATTGAGTTGGCCCAACTCGACTACATTTCATCGCTAGAACAAGTACTTTTTTTCATTTTCAAAAAAAAATATATAAAATAAAAAATTACAAGGTATGTTTCCTCAAACCAGGCTGTTGTATATTTCACGAGCCAGCAGATACTATTGATACGCCGAGGCATTGAATCTTTTACAGGGGCACTTCAGAGCATCAGGGATCACGAGGCAGCATTTCTTCATGCTTAGAAGACATGAAAAAATAAAGTGAAGAAACAAAACAAGGATGTGCCATTTATGAAATGGGAAGCAGCTCATGTGCAGTGTCTCCACCTTTCTGCTCAGTGTTAGAAAGGTTCATACACTTGAGGGTGCTAAAGATCATTTTCACAGTTGGATTATATGGTTTAAAATAGAATTTGTACACATGTGGGAACTGATACCTATTCCAGCATAAACTGTTTATTTCTCAGTTCAGTTTTATCTAAGAGATAAACACTGAGGGAAAAGCAAAAATACATATGTGTCTAAGGCTGAGTATTTTTTTTTAATCAAGTGATGGAAACTGAGATGTTGAACATAATAGCAAAGGAGCTGAGGAAGATCTGCATACAGATGAAGATATTTAACCCTCTGATGTTGTTTGGTCATTTTAGACCAGAAAAAAATGTTTCGAAATTTAAAAAATTGCTACTTTATTGGAATGGTATGAAACTCGATGACTTTTATGGCAGTCGCAATGTGAAAAAATAAAAAATAAAAAAAAAATTGTGGACTTGATTCAAAAAAGCTAAATGGTTATAAAAAAAAAAAAAATAGTCAAAAAATAGTTGTTCATAGTCAAAAATGACCGCCATTGGAAATGAATGGGAAATACACAGAAATATGAAAATACAGATAATTTTTTGTGTCAATCTACAAATCTACAAATCAGCCACAAAGCAGAAAAAAGTGCACAGCAATGAAGGGGTGACACTCTGAAATATCAAGAGTGCCAAATAGACACACATATGAACTAGTGTGACTTTAACGCAAACCAAGTTTCTGCAAATGTGTGGAAAAAAAATAATAATTCAGCCACAATGTAGTAAAAACATACCAAGGAAGGGGTTACACTCAAAACATCAAGACTACAAAACAGACACACACACTCAAACACACACTCAATTAAAATCACACTCACAGACACACACACCAAACACACTATTATACACACACAAATGAACTGGTGTGGCTGTAACAATATGGCAAAATTGAGCCCAGAAGACTCAAATAAGAGGCTGATATCAGATTGATTAATCTCAGATAAAGCATTCCTATTCATTTTTGTTACATTTTTGTTGAATTTTGATGTTATTTGTAATAAAATGTCTTTCCATGTGTTCAGGTTACTGTAGCAAAATTAATGCAAAAACTGACATTTCAAACCAGCATTTAAATAAATAAATAAATGAATAAATAACATTTACAAAAAGTTGTCTTTGAGAATGTTTAAATATATATTAAAAGTCCACAACTAAAATAAAAGTCTAGGAATCTAGTGGCTAAACCATGAAATTGAAGATGGTTTTCGTTTTTTATTCCCACCAGATGGCACTAATCTGCCTTCAAAAATCAGATTTTAAAGGCATTAGACAATCTGAAAACCTTCCACAAGCACAAAAGACACTTCCTATAAATTCTATTAAAAGAAAAATGTTCTGTTTTCTGCTTTAATTCTGTTCTAATTTATGTACTACCTATCTTACTCTTGTCATAAATGCATCCCAATGTAAATGTAATTATTTCTTGGTTGCTGAATGAGCAGAAACTTTTGAGCAATAAATAACAATCCACGGTCCTGAAGAACTGATAAGTTATATTTTATTCAGGTTTTGGTCCCAGGGTGAGCCAAATGATCAGTTTGAGGAGGACTGTGTCGAGCTCCAGTCTTTCTTTTCTTCAGACCTGAACAACTGGAATGGTCTTCCATGCTCAATGAGATTATGTTATTTCATAATTTTATATATTACAACAAGTCAAATAGTCAATATTCAAATGAAAAGAAATGTAAAATTGACATTATTTTCTTATTGCTATAATAAACTCACAAAATCCTGTTTCTCACGGGTGAATTAATGTAATCTGGGACAGTGGCTAATGTGACACACCAAACCTCTGATGTGTTCATGTTTTATCACAAGCAGCTCTATATTAATATGCTCTTATTCTACCTGTTATCATGTCTCATTTGATGGTCTGAATTGTGTGAAAATCACAGTAAACTACAGAAGTCTAAAGTGATCCAGATTGCCCTGATTCATCCTGTTATGTTTATATTGAGTGTCTGTGAAACTGATTTTGAGTTGAATCGGTTTCTCTTTTGAATAAAACGACTGATTACCATAGTAAACCCACTGCATTCTGTTTGAAGCGATGGACGCAGTGCTGCATTGTCATGTTTACATTCTGGTTGCAGATTCTGCACTTCCATTTGGAATTCGCAGAAAGCCTTACTTTCTGTTCAGTGATTCAAAAGATTTAGGATAAAGTGGGGGAAAATGCCCCCTTGAGGTCTGTGTAATTTTTTTTAAACAAAATTTAAATGTGTCCAGAATAGTTCTCATAGTTTTAGTGACGATGGCATCAATTATAAACCAAGTATGAAAAATGTCCAGAGTATTTCATGTCATTAGATTTTTAACAAAAATAAAATTTGTACCTAGGGGATGTTTTGCCCCATTGGTGGGATAAAATGCTCCCTGTCTGACAAAGCAATTTGATTTATACATTTACAGAAAAATCAGAGCAGAGGCAGTTTTAGCTTAAAATTAAAAAGAATATAATCAATAATTATGAATTACAAAATTATAATAGCCTATTTGAAAAAATATATATATTTATTGTTAGCTGATAACTGGCTAGCTAAACAGATACTTGATGCTAACTTGAGGTAATGTTTTAATTATAAAGTTCAAATGTTTTCATCCAAACAGCTAGTTAGAATGCTTCTGGTAGAAAATCAAAGGATTTGATGCTCAGATGTTCTGAATGTAACTACAGTAATTAAGCCATGCCCCTGGTGGCGTTTTACCCCACAGACTAAGTTTGAAAAAAAAAAAATGTCATTCTGAAAATATAATTATATTTTTCTTAAATAACACTTACTCCTATCATATAGCCTATAACTGTGATGTTCTACAAAACAACAAGCTTTAAAAACACTTTTTTCTTACTGCTTAAAGTTATATCACTTACTGTTCAAAACTAACTCATTTCCTCATATATAGTTGTTAGGACTAGAGGAGAGAAAGTAAGGGAACAAAACAAGAACCCAAATTTATGAATTAAGAAGTTTCAGAGAAAACCATCAAATTCAATGTTATAAAGTACCAGGATGTTCATACACTAGAAGGCGCTAAAGATCATCACACTGGGATTAATTAACAGTGGAACACAGTTGCCAAATCCGCGTATTATACGCGATTTGGGCATCTTTTTTTTTTATTATTATTATTATTTATTTTTTATTTATTTTTTTTTGTAAAGTTGCGTGAAAAAAATCCCTGGTCGCGGGTTGAGGTTTTTTGGGCTTATTTAAAAAAATATGGTTGCTTGTTAGGGAAATCTGACAAGCAACTTCGTTTCATTATTTATGTTCGCCGTATTCTCCAATTCATCGATTGACAATCTGTCTGCTCGCAGTTAATAGCCAATCAATGCAATAATATAAATGCTGTAGCGTAATTTGCCAATTGTTCCGCCCGTCATTGGAGGAAAATCACATTCAAAAAGAAGGCGCGTGACGCTGTAATTTAAGCGATGATAGAAGCAGACATAGAGGAGTGGGATGACTTTCTTTTAGCCTCATTTTTACAATGTTTTTGTAATGTATTAATTATCACGGGCTGTAATAAAAAAACAAGATTCATCAAGTCATATCCTAATACTAAGATTACATACATTTGGTCCGAATAATCTGGTATGGCAAGATGTCTTAAAATGTATTTCTTTTTTAACATTTAAATTTAGACCATATTATTAGATTACCTTTTGACTTCATGAATACACATAAATGACAGCTTAATGATTTTTTATCTTTTTTATAATATTTTTAATAGTATTATATAATATAATAATTTCTTTTTTAATATAATATATATTATAATTTAATATATAATTTAGTATAATATATTTGGTATTTTTTCTATAATATTTATTTGGCATTTTGTTTTTCTGTTTTTTTATGTCATTTATTTGATATTTAGTAAAACCCCCAGTGTTAAATTAACACTCCCAGTGTATATATAATCCACACTCAGAAGGTTAAAAAAGTAACACTGAAGCAGTGTTAAAGTTAATGATATAATTAGTTTAGTAATTGCGTGATGATTGAGCATTAATGAAGAACACCTGCTGTTAACAAGCAGAACCACTGAAAGAAAGAGAAACAAGAACAGAAAAAACGAGATGAGATGAGCAGAAATACAAGAACTACAACTGACTTCAGCCACAGCCATAAAGGAAATCAACACAAGATAAAAGAAGACATTAAATCTCTCAAGATCTCGGCAGAGATTAATTAAACAACTCCACAAACAGCATCACCAGCTTCACACGTTACTAACCAAATTTTCTTTAGATGTTGGTTTTAGTTTTGTTCGATGTTACCATTATCGAGATCAGTGTTTGCTTTAGTTGGGCTCTTGACCCTTGACTTTTAAATATTAGACTTTTTTTTTTTTTTTTTTCTCAGTTGCTGTAACTGTGTGTTTGTTTGAACATGTTTGGTATGGCAGCAAAAACTAAGTTAAAGTGTGATCAAGTATTGGTCGTGTTTCAATAAAAACATTATCAAAATATATTGGCGTAAATAACTGATTTAGTTCAGAGTACAACTGCTGATAGTTAAATTGTTTTTTGATATTATATATAAAGCTAAAACTTCTAATGCCAATTTACTTTTAAAAGTCAGAATAATATTAAAACTGTTGGATTAAGCTTTATGTTTCATGTAGTGATGGGCAGATGAAACCCTTATGCAACTTTAAGCTTTTCAGCCAAGTAGTTCACAAAAGGGTTTCTGGAGGCTCATTTGCTCACGATACCACCTGGTGGCCAAAAAGTGTAAAACAAGCAGATATATTACAGACAGAGATGTAAAGTCCAGGGATCAAAAAGTAATATGTGCTACATGTTTATTCCACCCATGAACTCAGCAGCTGATTTCACCAGACGAGGAACCAAGTCATTCCTTTCAAGTCACAAATGAGTCTCGAGTCAAATCCCAAGTCCTCAAAGAGTTAAAGTTAATGAGATAATTAAGTGACTAATTAAATGATGATTGTGCATTAGTGATGAACACCTGCTGTTATTGAGAATTACAGAGGATCAGATGTTGATGTTTTACAGGTTAAAATGATGCCACCATCATGGAGATCAGTGTTTGCTTTAGTTGGGATCTTGACCCTTGACTTCTTGTGTTAAATCTCTCTTTGCAGCAATGTATGTGCTGTTATAAAGTAGTGAGATCAGTGCTGTATAGTAAACAGCTGCTGGCTGTTTTTATATGATGAAATAATCATCAGGCGCAGACCTGTTTACATCCTATATATATATATAAATTTGTATGATCAGGTTTTGAATAACCAATCCTGTGTAACTACAGCATGCAATGAAAGTATTGCTCTAATAATTATATTGAATGAATTTTAATTCAGTGTAATGCATACAAATTCTTGAACTTCAATGCTCTTTAGACACACACAAACATCAATAACCAGCATATGAATATCAACAATGGTGACAATCAACAAAATTCTTCATGCTGCAATGCATGCTGGGTAACACCATAGTAAAAACTCCCATCATGCACTGCAGCATGAATAATTATTGTCACCACTGTTGAGGATCGTATTATAAGTGTTCATGTCTAAAAACCTGAGCAAAACAGTTCTTTTTTCCAACATTTAACCATCATGGTGACGTTTGTTTAACAGAACTTTTTTGCAGCTCTTTAGTAGTTGAATGTCAGTCAATAAACCAAAGACACCATCATGATGTTCATTTAAGCGACTTAAGAGCAGAAAGCGTAAGCTTATCTCCATCCTCAAGCTTTTAACTCTGCAATATGCAGTTACACAAATGTTTGTCATGAAGCAATATTGCAATTGCTTAGTAGCAAACCACTTTCAATTATTAAAAGGGCCAAGAGCCCAACCAAAGCAAACACTGATCTCCACGATGGTGGCATCATTTTAACCAATAAAACATCAACATCTGATCCTCTGTAATTCTCAATAACAGCAGGTGTTCATCACTAATGCACAATCATCGTTTAATTAGTCTCTTAATTATATCATAACTTTAACTCTTTGAGGACTTGGGATTTGACTTGAGACTTGCTTGTGACTTGAAAGGAATGACTTGGTTCCTCCTCTGGTGAAATCAGCTGCTGAGTTCATGGGTGGAATAAACATATGGCAGGACTTTTACTTTCTGACCCCTGGACTTTACACCTCTGTCTGTAATATATCTGCTTGTTTTACACTCTTTGGCCACCAGGTGGTATTGTGAGCAAATGAAGCCTCCAGAAATCAACCCTTTTATGAACCACTTGGCTGAAAAGCTTAAAGCTTCACGGGGTTTCGTCTGCCCATCACTAGCTTCATGTGACAAATAACGAAATCACATAGTAAATTAATCAGTAACTATGCTCTGAATGAAACCAGTTATTAAAGCCATTGTTGAATGTTGATGACTTATTTATAGAACCACAACCACCAACATCCGACTGCCAAAGCAAATGTGTTAAAACACACAGTTATAGTAATAGAAGGAATGCTAATGTTTAAAAGTCAAGGGTTAAGAGCCCAACTAAAGCCAAACGCTGACCTTGATAATGGTAACATCAAACAAAACTAAAACATCAATATCTAAAGTCAGTTTGGTTAGTAACGTGTGAAGCTGGTGATGCTGTTTGTGCAGTTGTTTAATTGTCCTCTGCCGAGATCTTGATGTCGAGATTTAATGTCTTCTTTTATCTTGTGTTGATTTCCTTTATGGCTGTGGCTGAAGTCAGTTATAGTTCTTGTATTTCTGCTCGTCTCATCTCATTTTTTTCTGTTCTTGTTTCTCTTTCTTTCAGTGGTTCTGCTTGTTAACAGCAGGTGTTCTTCATTAATGCTCAATCATCACTAATCATCACATCATTCTACCCCCGCTGCCTGGCCAGGGCCAGTATAGCCTGTGATGTTGAAGAGGTTCTTTGGCCTGTCCCAGACCAAAGACAGGATACTGGGGCAGAATAATTATTTTTGTTGTTGTTTGCTGTATTGTACTGTACTCTACCATACATTAAATTGAGGAATAAAGCATTTGGGGAGTACCACACTTATTACCAGTTTTTGTAGTATTGTTTTGAATTTATCTCATCAGTGTGTAAAACTGTGTTGTAGTGTGTGTGTTTTTGACTGTTTGTGTGTCATGTCTGAGAGCAAAGTTTGGTTTTTCAGCAAGATTGAGTTGTTTTGAGTGGAGGGCTTCATTTTGACCTGAATATATGAAGTTTGGGGAATTGAGTTAGAAGTTATGGATTCGTGTTTACTGTTTTGAGAATACGAGGCATAGTTTCAAGAAATGTGTTTAAGCAATGGAGAAAAACTTTAATACACATAACAGTAAAACTGACATATTTTCTAGAGAACAATGATGAGTTCTCATTTCCTCAAACATTACTGACCATCTCTGCTTTAAATAAACTTAAATAAGCTTACCGCCCACTTTTGCGGAACATGTTCAATAAGTTTAAGCGGAACCACACCAAGACCTTGATCACTTAGTATCGGCTATGGAGCAGTTTAATTATTTACCATTTTTTACCTGAAAAATTTGTTTGTGCACCTTTCTACAAGCACACTTGGGCTGTTAGACAAAATATTAAGAAAATACACAGGCTGACATGAGAAGATAAAGGATCTAAATGTAGCAGTCAGTATTTAATAAACAGAGGCAATAAAGTGATAAATAGAAGGAACCAACCCCAGAAGGAACCAGAAAAGAAACAGATGAGCTACATGATTAGTACCCATAACAACAAATAAGCAATGGGATGAAAGGAAACAGGAACAAAACACAGGAAAATAAAGTGATACAAACTAAAAGTCTATGGAAATGAAACTGAAACCAAAACTAAACATGACAGACTGGGGGTGTAAATTTTGAACAGGATGGTGATGTGTAAATTGTTCTTATTTTGTTTAAAGGCAGTGTTGCCAACTGCTTTCAACTGAAAGTAGCTAAAACTAGTAGCTAAATGTCACTTAGATGACATCATAATGGCAAATTCACTGATCTATATAAAGATGAATATAGATCAGTGGGCAAGATGAGACCTTATATAAGGTTTGTCCAAGACGTTGCTATGTTTGTCCCTAAACTTTTGAAAAAAGTCTCAAAATGGATGGGGAAGTCATTAAATCTAGCTACAAAATTGCTAAATTGGCAACTCTGTTTAAAGGTTTTTTTATTTTATTTTTCATTTTATTTTTTATTTTTTTTCTCATTTAGTACTGCTTTCCAGAAGTTACAGAATATTTTTACTCTCTGCTGCATCCTGCTGGACTGGAGGAAATCTCTCCATAAAGCATCAAAGCAGATACACAAGAAACGAAACCAAAAATGCAGTGATTTTACTGTAAATTGACCATTTTATTACAATAGAAAGCAATTAAAATCAGAAGCAGTTTCATACACTCTCAAAAAGGATGTGCTAATTGATAACACATTTTTTGTGTTATAGCCATTTTAACACATTATGTCTAATTTTAAGTTGATCATGTGTAAAAATAAAGAGAGAGAGAGAGAAACAACACAATGTGTCCAACACAATATGTATTAACTATCATCCAATCACATTGCTGCCACATCACTTCACAAGCTGTTAACCAAATTCGCGCCTCTTTTTTCATTGGTGGATGACATGGATGCACTCAGGTATATGGTCAGGTATATGGATTTCCTCACTAGAAAAGTAAAGTTCCCAGAGCGTTCTCAGAAGGTCCCACCGGTGTCAATGACGTTCCCAGAACATTTCCTGAGATGATGTGGAGTTCTTTAAAGGATTGAGCAGAGGTGGGACCAAGTCAAGTCTCAAGTCCCAAGTTCTCAAAGAGTTAAAGTTGATGAAATAATTAAGTGACTAATTAAATGATAATTGTGCATTAGTGATGAACACATGCTGTTATTGAGAATTACAGAAGTTCAGATGTTGATGTTTTATTGGTTAAAATGGTGCCACCATCGTGGAGATCAGTGTTTGCTTTAGTTGGGCTCTTGACCCTTGAACCCTGTGTTAGATCTCTCTTTGCAGCAATGCATGTGGTGTTCTTAAGCAAAGCAGAGATATTAGCTGTTTTTATGTGATCAGCTAGTCACTGTGAGGTGGCTTGATTACAATCAAAAAGTATTTTTTTTTATTGTTTACTTATTTTTTTGTAAATATGTTTAGGTTTTGCATAATCAACCCTGTGAAACTACAGCATGATTTATAAATCTATGCAATAATAGAAAAATTTTGAATTCCAGTATTATTTTGACACATACAGACATCAAGAACCAGCATATGAATCTCAACAATGGTGACAATCAACAAAATGCTTCATGCTGCAATGCATGCGGTGTAACACCATAGTAAAAACTCCCATCATGCACTGCAGTATGAAAAATTATTGTCGCCACTGTTGAGGATCATATGATAAGTGTTTATGTCTAAAAGCCTGAGCAGAAACAGTTTTTTTCTCTTTCAATATTGAAGCATTACAGTGGTCTTTAACAGGGCAATTTTTTTTTTTTTGCAGATCTGTAATAGCTGATCGTCAGTCAAAGAAACCAAAGAGTGATCCTTTCATGATAATCAATTATAAGCAGAAATCATAAGTTAATCTGCTACTTCTAGGTTTGAGTCAGCAATGCACAAATGTTTGCTGTGAAACAATATTGCAATTATTCAGAAGAAAATTACTTTGAATTAGTAAAAGGGACAAGAGACCAACTAAAGCAAACCTTGACCACAATTATGGTGGCATCGTGTGTGTTTTTTCTTTTTGTTTTTTTTCTTCAGTTTATTCTATTCAAGCTTGTGGCTGAAGTCTGTAGTTCTTGTGTTTCTCTTTTCTTCAATGATGCCGCTTATTAACAGCAGGTGTTCATCACTAATGCACAATCATCATTCAATTAGTCACTTAATTTTCTCATTAACTTTAACTCTTTGAGGACTTGGGATTTGACTTGAGACTTGCTTGTGACTTGAAAGTCCCACTTCTGGATTTATGACACATTAGTGTGTTAAATATTTTAACACACTGCCTGTGTTAAGAAGAATAACACACTGGTTGTGTTAAAATTGAATTAACACAAAATGTGTTGTCCTTAACTAGACACACAGGTGTGTTAAAATATAACACAGGTTGTGTTGTTTTTAAAACGTGTTTTTTTAACACTCTATTGTGTCATAAATAACACAATTTGTGTCATAGATGTGCTATTCTTAAAGGTGCACTATTTAAATAGTTGAAGAATATCAACCTGTGTTAAGAAGAATAACACACTGGTTGAGTTGAAATTAACACAAAATGTGTTGTCCTTAACTAGACACACAGGTGTGTTAAAATATAACACAGGTTGTGCTGTTTTTAACACATCTGTTTTAAGAGTGTAGACACTCAATATCAGAGTAACAATGTGCATTTTTGCAGTCTGGGGCACTTTAGACTTCTGTAGTTTACTGTGATTGTCACCACAGCACTTCAGACTGACAAATGAGAAACATAAAGTAGAATAAGGTCATACTAACATAGAGCTGCTATAATGGAGCAAGACATGAACACATCAGAGTTTAATTGAGCAGCATTACCCTTTCACATGCAAACAGTAAACACTTTTAAAAGCATGTAAAAGCAAGACAAGAATGAATTCTATTTCTCGCAAATTCCTTTTTTCTTCTCAGAGCATAAGCGATCATTCCAGTTGTTCAGGATGAGATCTGAAGGCATCAGTTCAATACAGTCCTCATTTCCATCTCGATAGTTATTCGGCTCACCTCTGGCCCAAAACCTGAATACAATGTGCCAGATTTTTAATGATTCAGAACCCCTAAACTTTGCTCAAAGTTTTCATCCATTTAGCATCTTAATGAAGATTGCCACAACCAATTCAGTAATCAACAATACTCACAGCAACACAATAGTTTCAAGAATAAACTAAAATACTGCAGAAGCAGAAGGAGAAGTGAAAATTTAAGAGAGGAGGAGAATATTCTTTTAATAGAATGTATTTGTGATACATTTAACTTTCGTGGTTGTGTTGGTGGAAGAACTATGTATTCAGAAAATCTTCTCGTTGATGGTCTTATTTTTAAAATAAGAATAAAAAGACTAAAACAGATAAATCCACCATGGTTTTCTGGTGTTTTAGTACTTACCCTTGATCCAGTGGTGAATTATCCACCCATTTCATGTTGCCCTCCTGCTTTCTGTCAGACAAACCAATCCACACTCTCTCTTTTATGAATGAAGATATGTGTCTCTGTGTGTGAATAAAAACAGGAATAAGTGTGATTCCTCTCATTCATTAACAGACACTCACACAAACTCACCTGCTTCTCTTCAGTGTTGATAATGACCAGATCAGCTCCATGATCCCTGCAGTACTGCCTGCTGTCAGACCAGCTCTTCAACTCATTGGACATGAACAAGCCATCTGGACCCCACAGATATCCTGACAGAAACACAGACTTATAAAGCTGGAGTAGGCAGTTTCTGCAGTACTAGTGTCATATATCGGAAATACAAAAATACATAATTTTTTCAAACAACCTTTGCAAATGCCTCTTTTGGGCTTCACACCTCCCCCAACTGTGAATAAGAGTTATCAAGGGCTCTCTGATTGGTCTGCGGCTGCCCAGACCCATTGAGATTTTCAACAAAATGTTTATTAAAAAACGTTGCCTACCCTAGCTTTATAATTGTATATATAAACGATTAATAATAATAATAATAATAATAATAGTAATTTAAAAAAAAAAAAGTTCTAACCTCGCTTAGAAACAGCCTGAAAGTGCTGGAATATGATGGCAGCAATCAGAAGAAGACAAATGGTCCCAAGACACACAGTGATCGGCACCAAAAATCGCCTTCCTCCTGTCAGACGGGAAGAAAACACAAAAATATTGATTAATATTTACTATGCAGTAAAATATGCAAACAAGAAAACATGTGCTGAAAGTAAATAATGACATTGTTCTTAGAAAATGACTGAAATTCTAACAGTTCTCATTTTCTGAAATCTTACTGACATCATCTCTATTTCACACTAAAGGTTCTGCTTACTGTGATTTCGAGCTCTTCCTTCATTCTGGCAGTGTGTACGAGGTCCAGTTGTTTGCATACAATTTCTGTGATTAGCATTTTCATTAAAGTACTCTCCAGTAAATTCCATTATTTGTTTTTGTGTCTTGCAGTACGTCTTTAAAGATGAGCTGTGGTCTTTCAAATGATGCTTATGATATGATTCATAGTAATAGTGCTAATTTTACACAGGAAGTGATTTCATTTGACACTGTCCTTCAATGTAAATATAGACTTAGTCGGACACTCTCATCTGACTTTTAAGCTGCATCACTGTGGTACCATGACCTTACACAGTAAAATCCTGAGTGTTATATTTACACCGTTCGGAGCATATATGGTCCCACTCTACAATAGTGTTAAAGTAACACTGAAGCAGTGTTAAAGGTAATGGAATAATTATGTGATTAATTAAGTGCTGATTGAA
Source organism: Spinibarbus caldwelli (assembly GCA_039654775.1). NCBI lineage: Eukaryota > Metazoa > Chordata > Actinopteri > Cypriniformes > Cyprinidae > Spinibarbus > Spinibarbus caldwelli. The sequence continues at coordinate 36,475,951 of CM077225.1, read as the reverse complement.
CATTAGTGATGAACACCTGCTGTTAACAAGCAGAATCACTGAAGAAAAGAGAAACACAAGAACTACAACTGACTTCAGCCACAGCCTTAAATGAAATCAACTGAAATAAAAGACATTAAATCTCTCAGGATCTCAGCAGAAGATGATTAATCATCTCCACAAACAGCATCACCAATTTCACACATTACTAACCAGTTTGACTTTTTTGTCATTCATCTAAAAATTTCTTTTTAAGAATTAACAGAGGTTTAGATGTTAATGTTTATTGAAAATAATAAAAATTTGTAGTCACCGTTATTGAGATAAGCGTTTGCTTTAGTGGGGCTCTTGACCCTCGACTTTTTAACATTAGTTTTTTTTTTTTTTTTTTCTCTTCTTCGATTGTTATAACTGTGTTTGTGAAACAGATTTGTTATGGCAAGAAAAACCAAGTGAAAATGTAATCAGGTTTTTTTGACCGCTATTTGAAAGTAACGTAGTTGTTGTAGACTGATTCACTGATGTCACCAGCGGTGATGTGTAATTTGGCTTATTGATCACAAGTGCATTTTAATGAAATATGGGGAACTTTAAAAACACTTTTTAGAGTTATTGTAAGCCAGTTTGACATTACACAGTTTGCACAAGCTTTTCCGTTTCCATCTCATTCAAAATAATCCCACAGCTTGCTGGTTCTTCGCGTGGTCATGTCGAGCTTGCCGCAACTGACACGAAGAAAACACATGCGAGGTCTGAGGTAAAAATGTAGTTTCTGCCCAGATACACTTTTAAAAATATTTATATATTTAAATATTTTCATATGTATTCTTTGTCAAACGTATTAATTTATTTAAAATGTTTTAAAATGTAACGTTAAAATGATGGTAAGTTGAATGATAAAATCCTGTTTTTTCTTTCTCTCTATTGTTTTCAGTGTCGACTACTAGGTGCTGTACCATTTAGTCAACTAGACCCACACATCCCTAATTGTCTTAGTATTTTCTTTTATTCTTACTTCCAGCATTGCTGAGATTCACATGCTGATTCTTCACGTCTATGAGTGCCAGAAATCAAACTTCTTTATGAAACATTTATAGAAGATATTTATAAAGCTTTCTCACATTGTCATCTCCCAGAACTGCAATATAGAAATCATAAATGCACTACAGATTTAAAAAGTGCAATCAGTGACTCAGATGCATGAAACAATTTTATCATAAGTTCTATACTATCAAACGTGCTTTATAAACACAATTGTAACAGCCAAAGAGAAACATACATTTAAAAAGTCAAGGGTCAAGAGGCAACTAAATCAAACACTATTCACCAAAAGGGTAAGTTGAAAAAAACAAACAAACAAACATTTAAACCTTAATTTTCAGTAAAGAACTTCTGTTTTAGATACTCCAGAAATAAAGGCTAACTGGTTAGTAGTGCATGAAGCTGGTGATGTTGTTTGTGAAGTTGTTTAGTTATCTTCTGCTGAGATCTTGAGAGATTTAATGTTTTCTTTTATTTCAGTTGATTTCATCTAAGGCTGTGACTAAACTCAGTTGTAGTTCTTGTGTTTCTCTTTCTTTCAGTGATTCTGTTTGTTAACAGCAGGTGTTCATCACTAATGCTCAATAGGCACTTAATTAATCACATAATTATCTCATTAACTTTAACACTGCTTCAGTGTTACTTTAACACTCTTTTAGAGTGGGACCATATATGCTCCGAGCGGTGTTAATTTAACACTCAGGATTTTACTGTGTAGTCATGTTGTCAATATAACACTGCACTCTGATAGAATTACCTGATGTAAACTATGGCAACAGTTTGGATGACAGTTACTGTATTTGAAATGCAGAAGGCTGCACTTCTTATGTATGCCATATATCCATTTCAGAAGTACAAATGTGGCATATTGATTGAAAAAGACTGGATACGATTCACAGTTACACTTTTACTAGTGGTCTGACCCCAAAAAAAAAATAAAATTAAAAAAACCAATACACACATTACAATGTCATTGTGAAATAGAAAAGAAAAAGAAATATGTGCACAAAGGTGAAAATAAAAATTAGAAAGTCCACTGTCAGAACTCTTGCGTTGTCCTCTGTCTATATGTGCTTTCCAGTTGAAGGTTCATGAGATGTACCTTTGAGCTATTTCAGAGAACTGGTTTATAATTGGTTGATCTATATTCTCTTCATTAGTGAAAGTCAAGATTCACTTGAACGATTCATGGCAAATTTATAAAAATTCTACAGAAATGTGTAGAAAATAGTCTTGACAGTTTATGACAACTAGATCAACCATTTTGCATTTACCATAATGACTTATACAATGAGCTAATGACTTGATGTTTTGAGGGGTAAGACTATAGCACAGAGAACTATATAATACATTTTGTGCAACATGACAATAACAACTGTTAATGTAGGAAACCGCAGACAAACGTACATAATCAGTTGCATCAATGTACCAAAGCAATCGCAACTTGATCAAAAGATCAAAACGTTTTATGATGTGCACAAGTGACTAGATGATGTGGAGGTTGAACAAGTAGTTTTGAGAATTTAATTTCTGATTCGAGAAATGCATCAAAGCCACTGAGAAAAACTGTAAGTTGTCTTTGACCCTTTATCCATCGAAGGTTCTGATTGGTATGTGATAAATTTAGACTCCTAGTGTTTCCACTTGGGTAATTGTGCTAATTGAGCTCAAACTGTGCAGATTTGAGTGAACAATATTGAATGCTATAGTGCTTTCTAAATGACCACATGGTGTGAGCACCGAGAAATGTAGGGATTTGTGTGTAGAGTTTTGCAGTAACAGTTCACCAAATCTGACTCATGTGTTAAAGCAGGGGAATAGTGTTTATAGTTCAGCAAAATGGGTGTGCTTTTTGAAAAATGGCCTTATGGTTTTGAAATTTTAGTTCAAAAGCCTAGTTATAGTGTTTTAGCAATCGAGAAAAACTGTATAAGAATAATTTTTCCATTTAATTTTTCAACATAATCTTTTTGAATATTTTATTTTCTGTTTTTTATTTATTTATTTTGTGTGTGTGTGTGTGTGTCCTGGAGGAAGTAGATGTTTGGTGTTGATCACAGTGGGACTCGGGCTCATTTGTGTTCTTCTGCTGGTCTTCATCATACTGCAGCACATCACCATCACAGCAGACAGAGACCTGATAAAGAGTTACAAGAACACAGCTGAAGAGTTCAATCAAACTATCAACAACTTACAGGACAGTTACACTGATCTAATGACTGAAAAACACCAACTGCAGAACATCAACTCTGAAGAACCTGAATTTAGAAAGCAAAGTCAGATCTCTGAGTGAGGAACTGAAGAAAGAATCAGCTAAACGAGGTCAGTGCACGTGTTTTTGCAAATTTTTTTTTTAATTTATTTATTTTTTTTTCTGTTTCTCACGGGTGAATTAGGGTGATCTGAGACACCAAACCTCTGATGTGTTCATATTTTGCTCCATCACAAGCAGCTCTATATTATTATGATCTTATTCTAGCTGTAATCATGCGCATCATGTGTTGGTCTGAAGTGTTGAGGTGACAATCACTGTAAACTACAGAAGCCTAAAGTGTATTTACTATTATTCTGATTTTGTCTGTTAAACTACTTTTAAGTTGGTGAAAAATGGCAGAACAGTGACATCTACTGAGAAAATGAAATTGTGAATATCCTGTTGTCACCCGTTTGTGTTTAATAGCTGTAAACAGAAGTCATCATCCAACAATCTCTATTTTTACCATCATCCTTTCTGTCTCTTAATGCCACAGTGGTGCAGATTAAAAACATTATTGATTTCCATAATAATTCCAGTTCCAGTCAATTGTCTTCGGTACAAAGGCCCAGTTAGGCCTGTTATAAGGTGTTTGAGTCCATTTTGATAGTCACAGGTTCCTCTTGTTGGATATCACCCAGATAGCAATATATTGTCGGCCCACATCTGGCACATGTGGAATGATGATCTGGCCCACATGTAGCGTGGAAAGATGGCAATTGGGTGGACCGCTCCTGTTTGCTAGATCTGGGCCACAAGCAGGCCATAGCAATGCCACATGTCAGCCAAGAGCAAAGACATAAACCACACTGGACCTTATCTGAGCCACAAAATCTGTGTATATTAATTATGGAGCCATCTCAGCCTTAATAAGCCCATTAACAAGCAGAATCACTGAAGAAAAGAACAGAAAATAAGAGACGAACAGAAACTCAACAACAACTGACTGCAGCCACAGCCTTAGATGAATTCAGCTGAAGATAAAAGACATTAAATCTCTGAAGATCTCAGCAGAGGATCAACGCCATAAACAGTATTACCAACTTCACTCGTTACTAACCAGACTGACTTTATTTCTGTTAGAGGCCTACAGAAGTTCTTATTGAGAATTAACAGGGGTTTAAATCTAACTTTTGTTTCATCTGAAGTCACCATAATGGTGATTCCTGTTTCCATTAGTTGGACTCTTAACTCTTATTAAAATTAGGGTGTCATCACTGGCTGCTATGATGGTGTGTTTATCAAACACGTTTGCAATAACAAATAAAGACAAAATGAGACCAAGTGCTAATAGTTAACTATTGATTGTTTTTTCTGATTTCTGTTCTTTGTGTCAAACAGCCTTAATCTTTAGTGTCATTTGACTTTGTCAGATGTGTTATGCCAAAAATACCATCATTAAAGCAGCAGTATAAGATCAACATATGAACCTCAACAATGGTGATAATGAAAAGTGTAATGTCGCAATGCATGCTGGGTACCATAGAACAAAACTCCCAGAATGCATCACAGCATGAATAAATTATACACATGAATTGTCCTATTATTTTCTTTGATTCTAACTATTTGGTTCATGTATTTATTTTGTATTTATTTTGCTGTTTTCTTGGGTCTTTTAGTAGCTTTTTGTGTTTTTGTGATTAGCTGAATATTTTGTCACCATTGTTGAGATTCATATGCTGATTGCTGATATCTGTGTGTGTGTGTCAGTCTAAAAGCTTCTATTCTCTTTTTTTTTTTTTAGTTTTTCAAACTCATGTTGTAATAACACACGGTTCATAATGTAAAAGCATTAAATTGTACATCTACAAGGTTCAATCAGGCCATTATATGATAATCATTAAACCATCAACAGCAAACTATCATGTACTCCAATAATAATAAGAGTTAAGAGCCCAGCTAATGGAGACAGGAATCACCATTATGGTGACTTCAAATGAAACAAACAGATTTAAACCCCTGTTAATTCTCAATAAGAAATTCTGTAGACTAGTGATGGCCAGATGAAGCCTCATGAAGCTTTATGAAGCTTTTAAGCTTTTCAGCCAAGTGGTTCACAAAAGGGTTAATTTCTGGAGGCTCATTTGCTCACGATACCACCTGGTGGCCAAAGAGTGTAAAACAAGCAGATATATTACAGACAGAGATGTAAAGTCCAGGGGTCATAAAGTAAAAGTCCTGCCATATGTTTATTCCACCCATGAACTCAGCAGCTGATTTCACCAGAGGAGGAACCAAGTCATTCCTTTCAAGTCACAAATGAGTCTCAAGTCAAATCTCAAGTCATCAAAGAGTTAAAGTTAATGAGATAATTAAGTTACTAATTAAATGATGATTGTGCATTAGTGATGAACACCTGCTGTTATTGAGAATTACAGAGAATCAGATGTTGGTTTTATTGGTTAAAATGATGTCACCATCAGGGAGGTCAGTGTTTGCTTTAGTTGGGATCTTGGCCCTTTTAATAACTCAAACTGGTTTGTTTTTAAGTAATTACAATATTGTTTCACAACAAGCATTTGTGCATTGCTGAATTAAATGTTTGAGTTAGCAGATGAGCTTACATTTTAGGCTTTTATGTCCCTTGGACAAACATTGTGAAGGTGTTCCTCTTTGGTTTATTGACTGACATTCAGCTATTACAGAACTGCAAAAAAGTTATATTAAACAAATGCCAAACAATACTTAAATATTAGAAAAAAGAAGAACTATATCGCTCATGCTTTTAGATATGAACACTTATACGATCCTCAACAGTGGTGACAATAATTATTCATGCTGCAGTGCAGTTGCAAAGAATGGGATTGAGAACCGCTGGTTTAATAGGACTAGTCAAAGATCTCACTGCTGAGAAAAGCCAGTTACAAGAGATTTTGACTCTCTGAATGACAAGAAACTGGAGTTAGAAAGGAGAGTCACATCTCTGAGTGAGGAACTGAAAAAAAGAAGCATCTAAAAGAGCTCAGTTTAGACATTTTTATGTTGTACTTTTTTGTGTTTCATGTATACAGTTTATATAGTGCATGTTTTGTTTTTGTTTTTTTTTGTTTTGTTTTTTTTACGTTCAGTTTGTTTTTTCATGTCCAATGAGTTGAAGAGCTGGTCTGACAGCAGGCAGTACTGCAGGGATCATGGAGCTGATCTGATCATTATCAACACTGAAGAGAAGCAGGTGAGTTTATTTGAGCGTCTGTTAATGAATGAAAAGAATCACATTTATTTTCCGTTATTACACACACAGAGGTTCATATCTTCATTCACCACAGAGAAAGTGTGGATTGGTTTGTCTGACAGAGAGCAGGAGGGTGTCATGAAATGGGTGGACAATTGATCTGCATGCTCAGAGAAGAGAAAAGGGATTTGTGAGGAATAGGGTTCATCCTATCTTTTTGTGGTTTTGCTTCTGTTATTTTATTTGAATCATTCTTATTGTGACTGCATTATTTATGGTTTAGGTTTCTGCCTTTTAAAGCAGTCCACTCTTTTCTTTTTATATTAACCTCTTTTATAATATAATTTTTGTTTTATAATTTTCTATAATATACAAAATCAGTACTGGATATTCACATGAAAGGGAAATGTAAAATTGTCATTATTTTCTTATTGCTATAATAAACTCACAACATCCTGTTTCTCACGGGTGAATTAATGTAATCTGGGACAGTGGCTAATGTGACACACCAAACCTCTGATGTGTTCATGTTTTACTCCATCACAAGCATATATTAATATAATCTCATTCTAGCTGTTATCATGACTCTCATTTGTCAGTCTGAGGTGTTCGAGCGGACACGGTAAACTATAAAACTCCAAAGTCTCCCATAATTAACCCTTTTATGCTGATATTGAGTGTTTGTGTAACTTCTTTTGATTCTTTTTAAATAAAATAGTCAGTTGACATTATTGCTACAGCAAATCCACAGCACTTGTTTGTTTGTTTGTTGATTGATTGATTGTTTGTTTGTTTGTTTGATTGATTGATTGCACATGATGCATGACTATCCAGTCCAGCAGGATGCAGCAGAGAGCAAGTTTTTTTTTTCTTTTTTTTTTTTTTTTTTGTTTATTTGTTTGTTTTCCTCAAACTGAACTAATCAGAGAAGAGAAACATCAGAGCCAGAATGATGGCTCAGGTGTTTTCTGCCAAATTACAGGCCTATTTACATGTTTCAGTCTTCAGCAGTACATTTGACATAATTTTGGCTCAAACCAGTCCTGTGGCTGGCAAAAGGAATCATGATTCCAAGCAATAGAAAAAATAAATTGAGACAGAAGAAACTGTTTTGTAAGATCAATGCACTGGAGTCCTCCTCTAAACAAAAGGTTTATCATTTTAGTTCACTTTATGTAGGCTATATTTCCTTGCAAATCTCACGAGTCAGCAGATGGCGCTGTTGGCGATACTCAGAGGCTTTTAACCATACATTCAGGGGACAACTAAAGGAACACTTCACTTTTTTTGGAAATAGGCTCATTTTACAACTCCCCTAGAGTTAAGCAGTTGAGTTTTACCATTTTTGAATCTATTCAGCCGATCTCCAGGTCTGGCGGTGGCACTTTTAGCTTAGCTTAGCTTAGATCATTGAATCAGATTAGACCATTAGCATCTCGTCATCAAAAATTACTAAAGAGTTTAGATAATTTTCCTATTTAAAACTTGACTTTTCTGTAGTTACATCGTGTACTAAGACCGACGGAAAATGAAAAGTTGCGATTTTCTAGTCCAATATGGCTAGGAACTATACTCTCATTCCGGCGTAATAATCAAGGAATTTTGCTGCAGTACCATGGGTGCAGCAGGCGCAATGATATTACACAGCGCCTGAAAGTAGTCCCCAGCTATATCATAACTAGTTACCTAGCTGGGGACTACTTTCACAAGACCGCTTTTCTCCGCTCCTTAAAAACAGGTCATTTTAGACAGAGTCAGAATGAAGGTTGAAAATAATCTATCTATCTATCTATCTATCTATCTATCTATCTATCTATCTATCTATCTATCTATCTATCTAATTATAAGTGAACCTCAAGGAATGAATTAAAATAATAAACATGAAGGCATGATCATGTTAAATAGCTCTAAAGCAAGACTGTTTACTTCCGTTTTCCTCTCTGTCCCTGAGTGTGACATTGATGCAAAAACACTGACAATGTCATAAATACACAGGTCCAGTTTTTAGCCTGTTTTGGGTTTTTGAGTCCATTTGACTGGTCACAGATTCCTCTTTTTGGCTTTTGTAGCTGCCAACATGATCCTGGGAAAATCTACAATGTCTACATAAATGTACAGGAAACATTCAATCATAGTGTGAGAAATTAAACATGGGGGGAAAAAACTCTAGATTGTCCTGTTTCTGATCATGAAACCACTTTCTGTGTAAGTTTAGCACTATTTTAAAAAAAAAAATGATTTATGTGCACAGAAATGTTAATAACAGATCTGGACTTCAAACACACAGTCACCAAACTGGCAGAAATGCTTGAAAGTGCAGTAAGCAGAAAGTTTAATTTTAAGCGGCGATGGTGGTGTTAGTGTTTGAGAAACTGAAAATTGTTAGATAAAATTTAAATAACTGTTTTCTAGGAACAATGTGTCAATGTTTCTGCTTTTATAATAAATGTTTTTTTTTTTTTTTTCTTGGTTGCATCGAAGAGCTTTGATCAAACTATCAACAGCTTACAGGATAATTACACTGATTTAATGATTGAAAAACACCAACCTGGAGACCAGAGTCAATAATCTCACTGATGAGAAAGGCCAGTTACAGAGAAATTTTGACTATTTGAGCCAGAAGAAACAAGAGTTAGAAAGCAAAGTCACCTCTTTGAGTAATGAACTGAAGAAGAAAGCATTTAATTGAGGTTAGTACAAATCTGTTCTTGCATAAGCAGTTTCTTTTCCCTATTTTTCATTATATTTTATATATGCATTTTTGAAAAGTCTTTATGTGTGAAAATCTTTGTGGTCCAGTTTTTTTTTTTTTTTTTCTCACCAGGAAGAGCTGGTCTGACAGCAGGCAGTACTGCAGGGATCATGGAGCTGATCTGATCATTATCAACACTGAAGAGAAACAGGTGAGTTTGTGTGAGTGTCTGTTAATGAATGAGAGGAATCACAATTATTCATGTTTTTATTCACACAGAAACACATATCTTCATTCACCAAAGAGAGAGTGTGGATTGGTTTGTCAGACATACGGCAGGAGGGCAGAATGAAATGGGTGGATAATTCACCACTGAATAGAGGGTAAGTGCTAAAAATCACTGTGCATTTATTTGTTTTATTCTTGTAATACTAGTTTAAAATGAGACCATCAATTCAGAAAATATGTAAAGGCACAGCTCTTTCATGAACACAAGCAACAAAATTGTCAAAAAAAAAAAAAATTATTTTTTTTTTTGCATTTTCACTTCTGCTAAAGCATCTGTACTGAATTTATTTAAAATAGAGTCTTATCTTTGCAGTACTGTTAGTATTTTTGATTCCTGACTTGCCTTTGACCTTCCTCATTTGTTAGCTGCTGAATAAGTAAAAACTTTGTGGCTGGTGTGACTGAACATTTAGGGTCCTGAATAATCGGCAACATTTTGTTCAGGTTTTGGATCAAAGGTGAGCCAAATAACCGTACAAACGAAGACTGTATTGAATTGAATCCTTCAAAACACATCTTGCATAACTGGAATGACCTGCCATGCTCAGAGAAGAGAAAATGGATTTGTGAGATTTAGGGTTTCATCGTGTCTTTTCATGCTTTTACTTGTCTTATCTTATAAAATCAATCTCATTTTGATTACCTAATTCATTATTAAAATTCCTGTCTCTTAAAACAATGTCAGTTTATTTCATTATATAGTAACTGCTTTCATTTTAAAGGGGCTATGACATTTTATATATATATATATATATATATATATATATATATATATATAATTCTGTTTAATGTTAAGTTTTTTCCACACACACAAATATATATATAGATAAATCATTATTTCAACCCTCATTCTGACTCTCTGTTTGTTTGTTTGTTTTGTTTTGTTTTTTTGGGGGGGAGGGGGTACTTGACAACTACTCAGTAAAAGGACACTTATTATATTATGATTGCAGTACATCATTGTATAGGAATTACATAAGTGTTCTGACACTATCCATTAAACTTTATCCATATAAAACCATCATTTAGAGACAAAGCATTAAGAAATTACCACAGTTTTTGATGCAGCTTCTTCATTTGGCTGGTTGACAAATTAGGGGTGGGAATCTTTCGGTTCCTCACGATTCGATTTATATAGATTCTTGGGGTCATGATTCAATTGAAAATCGGTTCAGGATTTTTTTTTTTTTTTTTTTTTTTTTTTTTTAATAAGATTCAAACGCATCAGTATTTTGATACAAAAACACACCAGTCTGGGTAATCCTGACTCAAGAAATCAGTGTTATCAGTGCTATTAACTTACTAAAAAAATAAAAAATATATATTTAATAAAATAATTCTATACAACAATACTTTAGACTGGTGTATTCCTGTATCAAAATACTGGTGTGTTTGACGTGTTTGGCGTACAAAAAAAAAAAAATTATGAAAAATCGTGATTAAAAAAAAAGGAAAATCGTGAATCGATTTTTAATCGTGTCATGACCCCAAGAATCGCTATGAATAATGAATCGAATCGTGAGGTACCGAAAGATTCTCACCCCTAGTAGTAAACAAAATAAGAAGCATACTGTGTGAGAAAAGACCATCAAATAAGCTGAATGTCATATACCATGATGTTACACCAGAGGGCGCTAAAGATCATTCTCACACTGGGAGCGGACAGTTTATTAGAGAACTTGTACACTTGTAGGAACTGTAATATTTCAGCCAAATACAACTGATTTATCTCTCCTGTTGGTTTTAAATGGTATGATTTTAAATAGTATGTTAAAGAGTAATACTCAAAACAGTATGAAATATTTTAAGGAAAAGTCCCATACAAAGGTACTCTGTCCTATTTTTTTTTTTTTTTTCTAATTACCATTTTCATAGTGTAGAAATGAAGATATTTAAAATGAGGACATTTCACCTCCAACACTTTGAATCAGAAGACAGTGGTGTTGGAAACCAGATCCAGTAACTATAATTGCTGACAAATGTCCATAGAGAAGTTTTGACATAAGTGTTTCTGTTAGTTTGTCCTTTTCTCTCTCTCTCTCTCTCTCTAATCTGGAGTGAATGTAAGACCTTCTAAACTTCATTCAGCCAGATCTCAGCGCAGAGTTAAAGGTAAGGTCACAGTACTACAGTGATGCAGCTAAAAAAAACAAGTCTGAATAGAGTGTCAGACTTAAAGTCTATATTTACATTGAAGGTCTGTGTCAAATGAAATCACTTCCTGTGTAAATTTAGCGCTACTTAAATGAACTGTTAAAAGTAATCATCATTCAAAAGGCCACAGCTCATCTGTGAAAGACGTACTACAAGACACAAAAAATGGAATCAGAGTGCTTTTATGAAAATGTTGAACAGAAAAATTTTAGGGAGACAGCTGGACCTCAAACACACTGCCAAGATGACAGAAGAACTCGAAATCACAGTAAGCAGAACCTTTAGTTTGAAGCAGAGATGATGAAATGAAACCTTCATTTTCTAAGAACAATATGCCATTATTTACTTTCCCAGCATATTTTCTTGTTTGCATATTTTACTGTATAGTAAATATGAATCAATATTTCTGTGTTTTATTCCTGTCTGACAGGAGGAAGGCGATTTTTGGTGCCGATCACTGTGTGCCTTGGCGTCATTTGTCTTTTTCTAATTGCTGCCATCATACTGCAAAAATTTCAAGCTGCTTCTAAGCAAGGTTAGAACAAATATTTTGTGGAAATGTTATTTTCATACACACATACATACATACATACATATATACAGACCGTTGCAAAAAAAAAATAAAAAAAATAAGTGAACTATTTTCAATTTCCTGGTTTTCTGCTTAAATTGCTCAAGAAATGTGATCTGATCTTCACCAAAGTCACAAATATCAACAAACACAATATTTCTAAGCTGATAAAACACAAACAGTCATTATCTTTCATGTCTTTATTGAACACACCCATTAAACATACAGAGTGATGGTGGAAAAAGTAAGTGAAACAGGGGCTCATCCACACAAAGCCAGAGCTTTCCCTATCCAATTTTTTTCTGTAAACTGTAAACACTGCGTCATCTCAAGAAATATCTGTGTACACACAAAACCACTGAAACCGACTCAAAATGATGTAGTATACATGCCAGACCAGTATGTGGTTCTGTAATTCTGCCTCAGAGATACATTAAAAATAGAGAAGAAGTCTCGGAGCATGAAAAGCTAGTAAAGTTAGTAATACAAACATGTAGTTTGACATTGTTGGTGTTGCTGTTACGTGACATACCAGTGTCTGACTAGGGCCTAGATGTGGGGTGATGTCATCATCATTTTACAAAATATACGGATTGGCTATACTCACAAAAACGCAAAGGTGTGCCTTTTTTTGATTTATATCTGGGACTCAGTTTCAAAAAATAGCAGTTTCAGGCTCCCAAAACACCGATACAATACAATTTTTTTATGTATACAGCTAAATTCGATGGAGCTTAGGCTTCTGGTGTCACTAAATGCCAGTCAAGTGTTGGCAAACCACGAGTTTAATCAATGAAACGAGAATAAAGGTGTGGTTTAGAGCTAAATTGACTTATATAAACATATATATGCATTTACACTGTATATAGGGCACAGTTGGGGGAGGTGTTACGCACAAAGTTTGCAAATGTTGTTTGAAAAAAATCTTTATTTTGTATTTCCATGTGAAACTAGTAGAGCAGAGCTTGCAAACTACAGCTTTGAAAGTCTGTGTTTCTGTCAGGATATCTGTGGGGTCCAGATGGCTTGTTCATGTCCAATGAGTTGAAGAGCTGGTCTGACAGCAGACAGTACTGCAGGGATCATGGAGCTGATCTGGTCATTATCAACACTGAAGAGAAGCAGGTGAGTTTCTGTGAGTGTATGAAACTGAATGAGAGGAATCACACTTATTCCTGATTTTATTCACACACAGAGACACATATCTTCTTTCATCAATGAGAACTCAAGTGTGTGGATTGGTTTGTCTGACACCGAGAATGAGGGCAACATGAAATGGGTGGATAATTCACCACTGAATAGAGGGTAAGTGCTAAAATACAGAAAACTACTGTGGATTTATTTGTTTTAGTTTTTTTATTCATATTTGAAAAATAAGACCATCAACAAGAAGATTTGCTGAATACACAGCTCTTCCAAAAACACAACTAGCACGACCATGAAAGACACTTCTCACAAATACATTCTATTAAAAGTATACTCTCCTCTTCTCTTGACTTTTCACTTCTGCTTCAGCTGCACTATTTTAGTCTTGAAACTATTTTTGATTCACGAATTGCTTGTGAGATTACTCATTAGTTGCCAAATAAATAAAGACTACGTTTGAACATTTGGTGCTGATCACTAAAAATCTGACACCTTTATTCAGGTTTTGGGCTGAAGGTGAGCCGAATAACTACGAAGGTAAAAATGAGGACTGTATTGAATTGATTTCTTCATATGCCGCCCTGAACAACTGGAATGATCTCCCTTGCTCTAAGAAGAACAAAGGGATTTGTGAGAAACAGGGTTCCTCTTTTACATCCGTTTAAAGTGTTTACTTCATTTTAATTGCTTTCATGTGAAAGGTTAAAACTGCTCACTTATATGGAGTGAAAACAGTATCAAATCCTCCCACAAATGCACACAAGAGATCAACACTTGTGCACACAATCCACAAATGCATGCGAGAGATCCACACGCGCACACACGGCAATCCAGACAAAGGCAAGCGCATTAATTGTTCCTTTGCTCACAGAATGTTTCTCAAATACTGTATCTGTACCCGTTATTTTATGCACAACAAATGCAAAGGACTCGCGATTTGTTGTGCAGGAAATAACAGGTACAGAAACAGTATTTGAAGATCATTCTGTGAGCAAAGAAACAATTAATGCTCTTGCCTTTGTCTGGATTGCCGTGTGTGCGCGTGTGGATCTCTCCCGTGCATTTGTGGATTGTGTGCACAAGTGTTGATCTCTTGCGTGCATTTGTGGGAGGATTTGATACTGTTTTCACTCCATACACTTAACCTCTGAAGAGTTCATGCTTTGCTCCATTATAGCTTCTCTATCTTATTCTAGCTGTTATCATGTGTCTCATTTGTTGGTCTGAAGTGGTGAGGTGACAACCACAGGAAACTACAGTGTCTAAAGTGTCCAGATTACCATAATTGACAAATATTATTGTATATTGAGTGTCTGTGAAACTGATTTTGAATTGATATTTCGTTCTTGTGTATCTGCTTTATTGCTCTATGGTGAGATTTCCTCCAGTCCAGCAGGATGCAGCAGAGAGCAGCTTTATTAGGCTGAATTCATCACAGAGGAAGAAAAACATCAGATCCATAGTGATGCTCTGCCAAACTAATGTTTCAGTCTGAAGTATTAGAATTTAAGCTAAGCTATTTCAATTAATAGATTACAAATAGTCAAAATAATAGCTCACACACTGTTCAAAAGTTGACAGATGCTTGAGTCTCACTTTGTGTTTTTACCTGACTGTTTTGTGATAGCCTAGTTGTTCATGACACCTCCAGGTCCTGCTAATTCTTTGGTTTTCCAGCAACTTTGCATATTTAGACCCATTCCAACAGATACTGAATCATTTTAAGATCCACCTTTGCACACTGACCACAAATGAGGGACTAATACACAACTACTACAAAGGGTGAGAAGGGTGAGAGTAAACTTTAGAAAATGATAATGAGGGTAAAATACATATTTTATCTTCTAGCAAAGATGTAAATATCTTTTACAAAAAAAAAAAAAAGATCAATTACATTGAATAGATTGAATAACATTGAATGAATATCAATTACATCACCATTCTGTTCAAAAGTTTACACCTCCCGGCTCTTAATGTCATGTGTTGCTTTCAGTTGCCTATATATAATTAATTGCCATCAATGTTTGAGTTCATTTCAGTGGTGACAGATTGCTTTTTTGTAGCTGTCTGTCATGTTTACTCTTTTGGTTTCAGTTTCCATAGACTTCCGGTTTGTATCATGTTACTTTATTGCATCTGGTTATTAAAGACTGACTGCTGGATTTACATATCTTCTCTTTCCTGCAAGCAGCTGTGAGATCATCAACATGTGTATTTTTTTATATATATATTTTCTCTAACTGTCTGTAGAAAGGTGCATAAAACAAATTCTTTAGGCAAAAATGGAAAATAATTCATCTGCTCCAGAGCAGATACCAAGTTCTCAGTGTGGTTCTGCTTAAACTTACTGCACAGGTTCCACCAAAGTGGGCAGATTTGTACTATTTAAACAAAAAGTACTCATTCTAGAGACCACAGCTCATCTGTGAACACATACCATACTGTAAGACTGTAAGTAAGTGCAAGTAATGGAATAAGAGATCTATTATGTAATTTTAAAAAAAAAAGAGATATTAAGAACTTGACTGGACCTCAAACACAGAGGGCCCTGTCATACACCTGGCGCAATGCGACACCAGGTGCAACACAAGTGTTTTTTGCTAGTTTCAACCCCATGTAGTTATCATTTTCACGTCCAGCGCCACGTTGTTTCAATAGCAGATGCACTTGCGCCCATTTGTGCACTCATGGTCGTGCTGGTCTGAAATTGAGGTGTGTTCAGTCACATTGTTGGTGCACTGCTATTTTGAGGTAACTGAAAACGATTGTGCCATTGACTAACTAAAACCTGGTCTAAAGTCAAAGGCACAGTATTTTAATTATTTATTTATTT
This sequence comes from Spinibarbus caldwelli, assembly GCA_039654775.1. Lineage (NCBI taxonomy): Eukaryota > Metazoa > Chordata > Actinopteri > Cypriniformes > Cyprinidae > Spinibarbus > Spinibarbus caldwelli. Next base: position 36,459,821 of record CM077225.1, on the reverse strand, counting down.
ATTTTTATTCAAAGGGCATGTTAGTAATATGCGCCTATAGGTGGGTGCACAATGCATGTACACTCTGTTTATTACACACAGGGATGAGCAGCAGCACACAAACATGCCAAATATTAAAAATTAAAGGATTACAATGTAAAAGATTATTATTGTGTACATAAATACACAGGCTTGTCCCATAGATGGTCTGCTCTCCGTTTCCTTTCTGGAGAAGCGTTCAGTCTTTGCTCTTGCAAATTCCGCCATGAAGCAAGTGCAACTGGCTTTTAAAGGGAATGGGAGATGAGACTCTGATTGGTTTATTGCACGTTACACCTAAAACGCACCCATAAAAGAATAGGTACAACCCTTTTGGACCATGTGCCTGGGCAGCGACCATTTTTTCCGTCGACAAACTAGCGAAAGTGGATTTGGACACACCCTGTGCACTTGCTCCATGCGCTTCAGGCTATAGATTATATAGATGGTTCCTGTGGTTGTCCATAAGAGATGACGTACGAGGTCTGGGGGAATTATGGGTGAAACACGTGAATAGGAAGTGAGATTGTGTACAGGTGAATAAAAGCGAGACCTCAGTTCTACAAAAAGTGTCAGTCAGTTTGTTTATACACATCTACATGGTGTCAGAAGTTAGCCTTGATGGCACAAGGACTTCGTAAGATTGACCCCCTTGTCTTTGACGAGAATATTGCAGACAACTGGACGAAGTTTAAGCGCGAATGGCACATATACCGCAACGCCGGTCTTTCAGCAGCAACCAAAAAAGTGCAAGCATACACATTTCTCAACCTTGCTGGTCCCTATGCTCAAGATAAATATGACACTTTCACTTTTGAGGAGGTGGAAGATCCAGAGGATTCTGAGGTACTGTTAAAGAAATTTGAGGAAATTTGCCTCCCTGTAAAGAATGTAATTATGGACAGACATGCATTTAATACAATGAACCAGAAGCCAAATGAAACAATCCAGTCGTACGTTGCCACATTAAAAACACTAGCCAGAAAATGTGAATTTGGCACGCTGCATGACGAACTGGTAAGAGATCGATTAGTATGTGCCATTCACAATGACATTATCCGCACACAGCTGCTGAAAGAAAAAAAAAAAAATCTAACTTTAAACTCTTTAAAAAGCTATTGAAATATGCAGGCTACATGAGCAGTCTGAAAAAGGAAAGAAAACAAAGAAGCAGTCACCAAAGAACTGAAGAAGGAAAGCTAAGTTTGTGACGTGCAATATTCTACATGCTCGAACTGTGGCAGCCAGCATTCATCTGACCACAGCAGCTGCCCAGCCTTCAACAAGCGCTGCAACGCATGTGGAAAATGGAACCACTTCTCTAAATGTTGCAGATCAAGCAAAACGCACCTACAACAGACCAGGACAAGGTCCATCTCAGTCAAGCAGAGCACCCCACACCATACGCAGAGGAGGACAGACACATAGAATAAGTGAACTTGATGCACAGATTGCATATGAACCAGCAGATCTATTCTACTGTGAAAGTGTAGAGGTGCCAGCTGATAGAGGAGAGATATTTACCATCCTGTCCACTTCCAACACAGGGAAGCAACTTAAAGTGAAGATTGACACTGGAGCCCGGTGCAATGTACTATCCAGAAGCGTTCTCCAGCACATCTACCCAGACACTCATGTCGACCACAGCCATGTAGTCAACCTTGTGGCTTATGGTGGTCAGATCATAAGGACTTTAGGTTTTACTAATGTAAACTTCACATGCGGGACACTACAGTTCCATGTTGTTGACAGTGAAGTAAAATCTCTATTGGGCCTCAGAGACAGCGTCAAACTAGGCTTTGTGCATCTTAGCCCGAATGTGCACACTCTCCAACAAGGGGTCCCTGAGTTCAAAGATCTTTTTGACTGCAGGACTATAGGCAAACTGCCTGTAGTGTATCACATGCGCCTGGACCCCTCTGTGCACCCTACAATATGTGCTCCCAGACGACTGCCATTGGTAATGAAATACAAAATAATCAAAGAACTCGACAAAATGACAAACTGGCCAGTTCAGGAGCCCACTGAGTAAAAAAGATGGTGCCGTAAGACTGTGTATTGACCCTGTCCACCTCAACAAAGCCCTCCTCAGACCACACCATCCCATGAAAACAGTAGAACAGGTGATCACTGACATGCCAGGAGCCAAGGTGTTCAGCATACTTGATGCAAAGTGTGGATTCTGGCAGGTGCCACTCAGTGAGGAGTCCTCGAAGTTGACCACATTTATGACCCCAGTAAACTTGGTAAAACCCCAGTAACTTGGTAAAACAATTATCTTTATTTAAAATGTTTCAAGTCTTAATATTGGGATGTATGCTATAGCACAAATAAGGACTATGTTGACATGAAAAAAAAAGATTGCATGCTCAGAGTGTGTTTCAGGCCAGTTATAGTGATCAAACTACTGAAAAATATCAGCTGCAGGGCAAATTTAACTATTTAAGGAAGAAACTGGCGTTGGAGACCAGAATCAATAACTATAATTGTTGAGAAATGCCAGTAACAGAACTGTTTTGAGTTTCCTGGCTGGCCATAAAGTAGGATCTGCTGATCCTTTGTCATTCAAATTCAATTCCAAGTTATTTATTTACACCATCTTAGTTAAAAATGGCAGAACAGTGACATCTACTGAGAAAATGAAAATATGACTATCCTGTTGTCACCCATTTGTTTAATAGCTGTAAACAGGACGTCATCATCCCACAATCTCTGTTTTCTACCAACATTCTCTCTGTCTCTTAATGCCACAGTGGTGCAGATTAAAAACATTATTTTTCCCATAATAATTCCCGTTACAGTCACTTGTCATCAATACATAGGCTGAGTTAGTTCTCTTTCAGTGTGTTTGAGTCCATTTTGATGGTCACAGGTTCCTCTTGTTGGATATTGTAGCTGCTAACATGATCACAGGGGGGGAAAAAAAAAATCAGGTTGAATATGCAATATATATTTTACCATACAGTTATATGAGTCTATAGAAAGATTTAGAATGAGAATGAAAGTCTAGATTATTCTGAGTCTGAACTAATGAAACCACTTCCTGTGTAGGGTTTGCACTATTTAAAAACACGGTTCACATTATAAAGGCCACACCTCATCTGTGCACACATACTGTATCCTACTGTAACTAAAAGCAAATAATGGAATCAGGGACCTTTTATATTCAGCGCAGAAATATTAATAACAGATCTGGACCTCGATCACAGAGTCGCTGCCAGAATGAAGGAAAAGCTCGGAAGCAAAGTAAGCAGAAAGTTTAGTTTGAAGCAAAAGCGGTGTCGCAGATGGTATCGCTAATATTTGAGGGGATGAGAATTTTTTTTGTTTGTTTTTTTTTAAATCAATCATTGTTTTCTTGGAAATCATTATTTTTCTATTTACATGTTCAGCATTTGTTTTTGTTGGTTTTGTTTTCACATTTTACTTTTTACAGTACATTTTACGTTTACAAAGAACATACTCTTTAAAAAGGCTCATCATTTATCTACCAACAAAGGCAAATTACATACAAAGGTTGATTTGAGATGTTATATCTAATAATATGGAGTGAATTGTTATTAATTAATATTTGTGTGTTTTGGTGCTGTTTGTCAGGAGGAAGTAGATGTTTGGTGTTGATCACAGTGGGTCTCGGGCTCATTTGTGTTCTTCTGCTGATCTTCATCATACTGCAGCACATCACCATCACAGCAGAGAGAGACCTGATAAAGAGTTACAAGAACACAGTTGAAGAGTTCAATCAAACTATCAACAGCTTACAGGACAATTACACTGATCTAATGACTGAAAAACACCAACTGCAGAACCACTTCAACTCTTTGAGTCAGAAGAAACTGGAGCTGGAGACCAGAGTCAATAATCTCACTGATGAGAAAAGCCAGTTACAGGGCAACTTCAGCTCTTTGAATCAGAAGAAATTGGAGTTAGAAAGCAGAATCACATCTTTAAATGATGACCTGAAGAAAGAAGAATCTAAACAGAGTCAGTAGAAATCTGTTTTTGTTTCTTTATGTCTCTTTATCTTTACACAAAGAGTTAAAAAAAGATTCTTTTGGTTAGGAAATCTGTGTGGTCCAGTCTGTTATTTTATATCCAATGAGTTGAAGAGCTGGTCTGACAGCAGGCAGTACTGCAGAGATCATGGTGCTGATCTGATCATTATCAACACTGAAGAGAAGCAGGTGAGTTTCTGTGAGTGAATGAAACTGAATGAGAGGAATCACACTTATTCCTGATTTTATTCACACGCAGACACTCATATCTTCATTAGTCAAGGAAAGAGTGTGGATTGGTTTGTCTGACAGAGAGAACGAGGGCAATATGACATGGGTGGATAATTCAACAATGAATCAAGGGTAAGTGCTAAAATACCTAAAGAAAACCACTGTGGATTTAATTGTTTTAGTGTTTTTTGTTTTTTGTTTTCCGTTTGTTTGTTTTTTAATGATAGTTCTTCTAAAAATTAGATCATCACAACCTCTAGAAAATAGCTGAAGACACAACTCTTCCAGAAACACCACAATAAAAGATTTTTAGCAAAATAAAACTTTCCTTTCCTTTTCTTTACCTTCACTTTTGCTGTAGCTACTGTACTAAGTTTATTTTTGATACATGTTCTTCAGATTTTGGTTTGAAGAAGAGCCAAATAATGCAGGTGGAAATGAGGACTGTATTGAACTGATACCTTCAGAGACCATCCTGAACTGGAATGATCTGCCATGCTCAGAGACGAGAAAAGGGATTTGTGAGAAATAGGGTTCATCCCATCTTGTTGTATTTTTAATTGCATTATTTTATGGAATGAATTATGATTGTGATCGGCTATGTTTCTGACTGAGGTCTTTTAAAACAGTCCGCTACTTTAATTTTATATAAACTGCTTTCATGTTATCAATTTCATTTTATGATTTTCTTTAACATACAAGTGTAAAGTCTCCAAGATTGCCCTAATTCACCCTATTATTCTGATACTGGTGTCTGAATAAAATGGTGAATAGCCATTATTACTATAGTAAACCTACAGCATTTCCTCCGGCCCAGAGAACAGATTTATTCCACTAAAGCAGGAGTGTCAAAATCAGTTCCTGGAGGGCCACAGCTCTGGAGAGTTTAGTTTCAACCCTGCTCCAACACACACCCAGTGCGTTCCAAACGGGATATATCACCTTCCGAAGTGCACTTCGGTGTGAAAACAATAATGGTCGCCATATTGAAGGGTCGTTCCAAACCGAAATGCTCAAAACTGGCCACTTCAAAGGGCCCTTCTGAATGAAGGATTTTGAAGGGTACAACTGAAGGACACTTCGGCCCCCATGGTCCTTTGCGGAGATTCTTTGCATGATGACGGCGCCTCCGTGTGGGCAAGAGATGATGACGCAGAAGGGCACTTCAAGAAACAGTAGTTTGGTCCCCTACACCCTTCAACCCTTCGAAGCTTTCACTCCGGAGGATAAACGCTTTGAAGGGATCAGGGCATAGGCATGAGCCCTTCCGAATGGAAAGCAGGGATAAAATGTAGCTTTCAGATAAGCCTGAAGGACTTGATAAGCTGGATCAGGTGCTTTTAATTAAGGTTGAATCTAAACTCTGCAGGGCTGTGGCCCTCCAGGAACCGAGTTTGACACCCCTGTACTAAAGTATAAGGAAATGTCAGATCCAAAGTGTTGGCTGAAGCGTTTTTCTTCCAATTTCTAGACATGTTTATGTTTCACACTGAAAACCTTTGACAATAATATAGCTAATTGCATTTCTAAAGAATCACTGTAATTTGTAGGGAAGAACGGGGTGAGTTGAGACAGTTTTTACTTATGGTGTGTTTAAAGTGAGCATATGACAGTAATGGGTCAAACTTAAATATGTACATAAATTTCAGGATGTGCTGCATCCTTGGGAATAATCACTTTGGATCTAAAATAAACTACTTTCAAATTATGGCTTTCCAAAAAAAAAAAAAAAAAAAGTGGTCTCTTGGCTCAACTTAACCCCACTGAGGGGTAAATTGAGTCTAGGGAGAGGGTAAGTTGAGCCACAAGGAGATAAACTGTGCCACTGATTATGCTGAAGTAAAACTGAACATTTTCACCTCATGCTGTATCAAAGGAAGAGAAATTCAATAAAAATGATTTCTTAAAACCCATGTGTGAGTTTTGTGATGGACTGACCATCCATGCAGGGAGTTTCCGCACCTGTGGCTTAAGATGCTGGATTAAGCTCCAGCTCCCCACGACCCCAATAAGGATAAAGAGGTTTGGATAATAGAATGGATGGATGACTTCTTAAAAGTTTTATTTAAAGAAACAGTTCACAACTCTGAAGGCATTTTTTAAATTATTTAAAAAAAAAAAAAATGGACTGCATGCACCTTACAGAACCGGGCTAATACTCAACATCCTAATTATAAATGTTGCAGGGAAATACAACTTCATAAAAGCTTCAATGGCCAATTTACATAAACAAGGCCTATTTAAAATTTTCACAAAATCAAGTTAAAAACAAAGAACAAAATCAAAAATTTTGATCTAAATTTAATGAAATATAACATAGAAATACAATAAAACAATACTTTATAGTCATAAGAAGGGGTGAGCCACTTTTTCAGCTTACCCCAGGACATTTAGCTAAAATTACCCCATTCCTACCATTTTTACAAACTTGCATCATCCAGCAGTTTAGGGCTAACATCATGCTAACAATATAGCCTCATTTAATAACTTCCTAAAGCACAAACACATGATATTTTTTCAGATTTGTCTGTAATTGTTCAGACACAAGAAGCACATAAAAAATATCTTTGGACAGCAAAAAAAAAAAAAAAACCTAAAAAAAAAATACCAAATGTAGTTCTGTCATGAGAGCTCAGAGGGTTTAGCATGGTAATGTACATGGCAATGTTAATGTGTTTGGTCTTGAACTATTGATTTCTAATCTATTAATAAAAGTGGACATGCGCATATCCACATGCATAAAAGAATGAAACGGAGAGGAAAGAACTCTAGTGGCCTATGGGCTATGTGTGCCTGGGCTACCACGCCGACTAGCTTAACTCTAATTAGACACGCAACGTGTAATGTAATTAAGAAATGGATATACGTTACAATCTAATAGATAAGACCCCCAGCACCCACCTGAGCAAAATATCATAATTTAACTAATTTTATAACTATTGTTGCTTCTCTGCTTCATCAACTCCGAGCGGCATGCAGTGTAACAGCTCCTTAATTCATGTTCGTGCAATGATGAGATGAAAAAAGTTAGCCAATGCATGCCATTTTACTCTCTCGTGCAGATAAAAGCTGTCAGGGTTACAGTGCACAATAACTCCCAGGTGGACTGACTTGAATGAACTGAAATAAAAGCAGAATAGAAACTACACAGCACAGCGAGAGCACACATCACACGAGCACATTTCTCTGAGCTACACTAACACTACCCATAACGCATTTCTCTCTGGACACCCATAGATAGTGGTCTTAAAGCGATAACTCTTATTTCCCTTCTCCCGCAACACTGTCATTGATTTGACTTTATTCTCTATTTGTATAGTTAGCTATTAGGAGCGATAAGCATGTGCTTCTGACACTGTGTGCAGCTGAATCAACCACACACTCATCACAACTAATGAAAACATCGACCTTGAATAACGAACATGAACATTGAGATTATGCCACTAAATATGGAGAACCCCGGTTGAAAGCATACAAACGATAATGCTTATTTCATTTAAACCTGTTCTCATGTCCATTACTGTCGGCGTGTCCCTGCAACATGCTCTAGACCAGGGCTATTCAATTGGCGGCCCGCGGGCCCAATCCGGCCCGCCAATCATCTTCATCCGGCCCGAGGGAGAAGTACACGCAGGTCGCACATATGGCTTGAATTGTTATTGCACTAATTAGTTTGTCCACAAGGTGGCAGCACTGGCTCGGGCCAGGCAAAAAAGAAAAGAAAGAGACGCAAAAATAACAACAATCTACCGGAGACCGCAATATCAACAGATGGCAGCGTGGACAAACGCTTGTATGAGGGAGTTATGAGATATCCACAACTCTAGTTTAACCGAGTATAAAGACAGTGTTATCAGTCATAACTTATGGCAAGAAATTGCTTAAACACTGGACGAAAAGTATTATCAAATTAAGTTTAAAGGCTGCGCGTTCGGCTGTACGCATAAAACTGAGCCGCTTCAGACAGAGCGCCAGTAGCGCTTCAACGGACAAAAACACACACACAATTATGACAAATGTGCGGTTTTGGCGAGTTACCTCATAAACGTATTGTTAAATGAGTTATAAAGTCTTAAATGACCGTAAAGAGTTGGGAGAAAATCGAATATCTGTCAGTTCTGCATCATGTGCATCAGGTTTTAAAGAGATTTTAAAGTGAAATTTGCTGAAGTCTGTCATTGATGGAAATCAAAGAATAAAAGGAAAAGAGAAATCATCACTCAACTGCTCTAGTAACTGATTGAACTTCAACTTTTGTAGCTTGAATAAAGAATAATCTATTTAGTTTATGCATATACAATTTATAGTTTATGTGAAGATTGTTTTAAAATCACTTAAATTAAAAGTTGTTATATATTTCAGAGCCTATTAAATGTTAAAAATGATGGCTTTTAATTATACTTTGGTGTTGAATGGCTATAATTAATAGGTCAAATGGATTTAATAGAGACACTAGTAGCAGTATTGGAATCAATACTTCATTAATAATAGGCTACTTGATAAAAAAAGATGCCATTAAACATATTTAAAATATACTATCTTTATGTTGTTTCTACATTCATTTGGAGGTTCAATGTGAAATTATGACATTATCAATATATAAATGTGCGATTAATCATGATTAATTACAGAAAAAAAGTGTTTTTTTTTTATTGATAGACAGCACCTTTTATAGATGTTGGTGTTGGTAATATTAGTTTATTTTACTGCTAAAATATGCATTTCAATTTAATTTCTAATTTTATAGGCCCCCCCAGAAAGCAATCGGGATGGCCCCCACCCCCTTGGCCCCCTTCAAATTTTCAGTCTGATAATCCGGCCCTCAAATGAATCTAATTGAATAGCCCTGCTCTAGACTACATATTTCTTCAGCTGTATAAACACAAATGCATAAATGCTGCTGCTAATATATTTCGCTCATGAATGCAAGACTGCTCACATTAGTTTAAAACTTGTTTGTGGTTGCTCATTTTTTAAAATTAATTCAGCAGACCACGCAATATCCACAGCAATATGGAGTAAAAGAGCGTTCTGATTTCAGATGCCTTTCTGAAGTGCGCTGCAACTGCTACATCAAGCACTAGCCAAGTATTTGAATGTTGAATAGCAAGCTCATTGTCTGCTGATACAAAAAGAACCAATCAGCTGTGCCTTGTGATAATGATGTCATTATGTCAGATCGAGTTTGACCTATCAGATTGTGCTATCTAGAGTTTCATGCCAGAACTTTGGATTTATTACCAATTATTCAATGAGTCTCTCTTCCTCGGGGTGAGTAAAATGGATAACTCTTCATATATTTGTGGTCATATCACCAATTTTGTTTAAGGTTGCCAAGAAACAAGCTCTCCCGTACTGTCTTTAGAGAATTGCGTGTTTGATTAGAAACTCTGCATTTTCACACCCTTGAATGACAATACAAGAAGGGGAAGCCACACAAAACCGAAAGTGAGCAACTTCACACATGCAATGCTCACTTCAAGGAAATAAATGACCATATATGAGCATGTGACGTGGGGTGTTCTTTTGAAAGCTAGATGGCGCGAAATTTCGCAATACTGCAAGACACAAGAACAAAAAATATATATATAAAATAAAAAATGCAATTAGTGGACGTTTATGATAATGCTACATGCAGAAGTGTTAAGGACACAACTGGACCTCAAACACACCGCAATGATGAAAGAAAAGCTCACGATCACAGTAAGAAGAAAGTTTAATTTGAAGCAGAGATTATGTCAGGATGGTTTCAGGAAATGAGAACTGTTAGATTCAATTACAATATTTTTTTTTTCTAAGATGTCAATACGTCAATGTTTCTGCTTTTATATGAAATGTATTAACTGATTTTTTTTCATACTTTTTCGCCATGTGATCTTGATGGTATATTTTCCTGTATATTAATTCCAGATGTTCATCATTATAAAACAACACTTGATTCTTGAAACTTAACTTTCTGATGATATGGGGTGTATTAATTAATATTTTTTAGTTTTATTCATGCCTGAAAGGAGGAAGGCGATGTTTGGTGCCAATCACTGTGTGTCTTGGGATCATTTGTCTTCTTCTGATTGCGGCCATCATACTGCATCACTTTCAGGCCACTACTAAGCGAGATTAGTGTCTGTTAATGAATGAAAGGAATCACATTTATTTCTGTTTTTTATTCACACACAGAAACACATATCTACATTCATCAAGGAGAATGTGTGGATTGGTTTGTCTGACAGAGAGAACGAGGGCAACATGAAATGAGTGGATAATTCACCACTGAATCAAGAGCTAAAACACTCATAGAAAACCACTGAGGATTTATTTGTTTTAGTCTTTTTATTATTATTTCAAAAAATAAGACCATCAACGAGAAGATGTGCTGAATACACAGCTCTTACACAGACACAACCAGCACAACCACGAAAGACACTTCTCACAACTACATTCTATTAAAAGAATATTCTCCTCCACTCTTATACTTTTCTTGAATTTTCATTTCTGCTTCAGCTTCTGAAACTATTGTGCTGCTGCTAGTGTTGTTGATTACTGAATTGCTTGGGATATTCCTCATTTAATTGCTAAATGGATGAAAACGTCTCAGGTTACGTATGTAACCATGGTTCTCTGAGTAGGGAACGAGACACTGCGTCCTCTAGGGGTCGCTATGGGGAATGCCGTCAGCGTGACCCGTGTCTGAAGCATACATACAAAAACACCACATGTTGGCCGGCGACAGCCTATGACATCACTATCAGCGCGACCACAGTATAAAGGGGCACCGGGAAAATACATCATCCACTTCTTCATCTGAAGCTTGCGTCCGAAGCATGGCACAAAGCCTAGAGGATGCAGTGTCTCATTCCCTACTCAGGGAACCATGGTTACATACGTAACCTGAGACGTTCCCTTTCGAGGAAACAAGACACTGCATCCTCTAGGGGTCGCTAAGTACCAACTCTACCAAGGTGAGCACTAAGTACCAACTCTACCAGGCTAAGGGAGTTGCCTCTGGGACGGTTAGACGGCTGTCAGTGACGTTATCCCCTACGGCCAAAGACCCGAGCTGCATACCCTAAAAAATCTTACCTGTTAAGGCCTGGGACTCCCGGACCCAGGGTAGACCTCGAAGGCTTAGAATCATAAGAAGAGATTCCTTTAAGGGGATACGGCTAAGTGTCTAGGATAGTAGCTAGGTCCTGGCCTGTCACCCAGGGGCTACCGCTTGCTCTGCACGAGCTCTCTGAGGGAACTGTCTCAACAGGCCCTTGGTAATAGCCCACTGCAGAACTTTTTGGGAGAAACAGGTAGAGTGGAGCCCAAGGCGAAACCGGGGCCTAACCAACCCAAAGAAAGTGCACGAAGCCGCAGCGCGTAACCCATACCGTACAGGATTTTAGAAAGAATGCAAAACACTTGATGTGCGATCTTACCACAATGTGGCTTTGAGAAAGTGCACAGGGACTTAGCGTGCGCACCTACCATAACATGGATTTGAAACCGTTCTAGGGAGCCGCAAAGCAGGCAACTCAACAGAGAGAGGCCTAGTACCTGAAATCGCTGACTCACAGAGCTCTAGGGAGCGGAGAACTCAACTCTCAGAGTGAGAGGGAAACTCCAAAGCTCAGAAGGGAGCAGCATGCTCATAGGTGACCCTCTGTAGTGAGGGGAGCAATGCTAGCTCTACCAACAAGGAGAGCAACCTAACAGGGAGGCATAAAGAGGCCTAACAACTTGAGGCTGCTGAATGACAGCTCTGGAGAGCAGAGAACCCAACTCTCAGCATGAGAGGGAACTCAGATGCTCAGAAGGGAGTGGCATGTTCATAGATGACCCTCTATGGTGAGGGGAGCAATGCTAGCTCGACCAACAAGGAGAGCATAAGGTCACGGAGCCCTGGGAGCGGAGAGGAGTCGAAAGACAGAGCTCTGGAGAGCGGAGAACCCAACTCTCAGTATGAGAGGGAACTCAGACGCTCAGAAGGGAGCAGCATGCTCAAGGTGACCCTCTAAGGTGAGGGGAGCAATGCTAGCTCGATCAACAAGGAGAGCAATCTACAGGGAGGCAAAGAGAGGCCTAGCAGCCTGAAGTCGCTGACTCACAGAACTCTGGGAAGCGGAGAACTCAACTCTCAGAATGAGAGGGAGAACAGACGCTCAGAAGGGAGCGGCATGCTCACCGGTGACCCTCTATGGTGAGGGGAGCAATGCTAGCTCGACCAACAAGGAGAACAACCTAACAGGGAGGCATAAAGAGGCGTAACAACCTGAGGTCACTGAATCACAAAGCTCCGGGAAGCGGAGAACCTAGCTCTCAGAATGAGAGGGAACTCAGACGCTCAGGAGGGAGCAGTATGCTCATAGGTGACCCTCTAAGGTGAAAGGAGCAGCGTCAGCTCGACCAACAAGGAGAGCATAAGGTCACAGTGCTCGGGGGAGCGGAGAGGAGTTGAAAGACAGAGCTCTGGAGAGCGGAGAACTTAACTCTCAGCATGAGAGGGAACTCAGATGCTCAGAAGGGAGCGACATGCTCAAAGGTGACCCTCTATGGTGAGGGGAGCAATGCTAGCTCGACCAACAAGGAGAACAACCTAACAGGGAGGCAAAAGAGGCCTAACAACCTGAGGTCACTGAATCACAGAGCTCCGGGAAGCGGAGAACCTAGCTCTCAGAATGAGAGGGAACTCAGACGCTCAGGAGGGGGGCGGCATGCTCATAGGTGACCCTCATAGTGAGGGGAGCAATGCTAACTCAGCCAACAAGGAGAGCAACCTAAGAGCGAGGCATAAAAAGGCCTAGCAACCCAAGGTTGCTAAAAGACAGAGCTCTGGGGAGCGGAGAACTCAACTCTCAGAATGAGAGGGAACTCAGACGCTCAGGAGGGAGCGGCATGCTCATAGGTAACCCTCTATGGTGAGGGGAGCAATGCTGGCTCGACCAACAAGGAAAGCAACCTAACAGGGAGGCAAAAGAGAGGCCTAACAACCCGAGGCTGCTGAATCACAGAGCTCTGGGTAGCAGAAACAGGCTGAGGTTGCTACTGAATAGAGGACCTAGTAGAGGGGGTGTACTCAAGGGCTCAGGGAGACCGTTACTTAAAACCCCCAGGAAGGGGAACAGTCCCTGAGCTAGCACATAGATATCCTCAGACAGCTATGCACCTCAGGAGAAATGGGATCCAGCTCGAAGGGGGATCAGACATTCTGGTAGAGATGAGTCAAACAACTCAATGTAGCTGCGTAGCGAGCAGCGGCACCCCCGGGCCTTGTTTCTAGAAACAATGGGGCCCAGATACGCAAAGAAAATGCTGCTCCTCAGAGCCAAAGCACTTAGGACCCACACAAGAACTTATCACTCATGCCTCAGGAAGAGTGTACTCAAGCCCACTCAAATAGAGGGGTGATATACTGGTTCACCATAAGGGCAGTGTGATACAATCCTGAAGTTGCAGTGCTGACTTGGGAACCTGATGTCCAGGGAGGCTCCCACAGAAACCTACGACTTGGCCACATGATCTAGAGGTATGAAGCCGAGAACAGGGCTATCATCCTAGCCTGGATCTTGTATCGATGAGTGCAGTCCTAACTGCACTGAGTCGATAGCAGGAGGTGGCCGTCCGAGTGTCATAGTCCTAGAGGTGAAAAACACACAACGACAGGTCCAAGACATACTGCAAAGAATGGCTAGTAGTAGGCTTTAAAACCATCGAGCCGATAGAAATGGATCGTACTCACCCATCCATGGTTCCCGCGCATAAGAACAGTCCCGGAGGCGAAGTCCGAGAGGCCTCGGGTCTGGACCATCAGTAAGGTAGTTTCTATGAAACATAGAACTTAGCCAAAACATCATAGATCCAGCATAGAGACTGCAATGTGAGCACAAGAGGTTCTCACCTAAACTCGGTCAGGTGGAGTAAACGATGGTTGCAGGGGATTTAGAGAGGGGAAGATGAGGGCAGATGTACAGGCCCCCTGAGGGAAGGGAGTAGATGTTTAATTTTTACTCTGGTCTGGACGAGAGCGTTGCGAACGCCTCATCTGGATCACCTCCCTCAGGTCTTGCCTACCTCTCTCTGACCCGCGCCTCCCTCTAGCCCTACCCGCAGGTGGGGGAGGGGCACGAGTCGCGACACTAGCCTTCTGCACCCATCTCTGACCCTCAGACCGAGATGGGCCAGGACCCCTGCGTTGTTCGGGCTCAGACCTGGACCTTTTTGGAATGAAGGTTTTGAAGGCTGCTGAACGCGCCTTCGCCTCCCTAAACTTCTCGACCACCATCTCGACGGAGGTACCGAAAAGCTCGGAAGGCGAAACTGGAGCATCGAGAAGAAAGCCCTTCTCTTTCTTCCCAATATCTGCCAGGTTCACCCACAGATGTCTCTCCATTACCACCATGGCCGCCATAGACCTGCCCGTAGCAGAGGCGGCCTGCTTAGTGGCACGGAGAGCCAAATATGTGGTGCGGCGTAGCTCAGCCACCTCGTCGGGTGACAAGCCCTGACCCTTATCCAGGTCTTTCAGCAGATCAGCCTGGTATGCCTGAAGCACCGCCATAGTGTGCAACGAAGCGACAGCCTGACCTGCTGCTGCTGCGCATGCCTTGCCATTTAAGCAAGATGTATCCTGAAGGGGCTTAGATGGCAAGGAAGGAGCCTTAAGAGAGGATGTCTCACCCTTAGAGAGATAGCTAGCTAGCGTCTCTTCTATAGGGGGCATCCGCTCATAGCCATTTTCACGCAAACCCTCAATATTAGCATAATTAGTATGCTGGAATCTATGAATACGAGAGGAAAACGGCTTTTTCCACTCCCTCTCAACCTCCATATGGAGATCAGGAAGGAATGGAAGGCTCACTCGAGCTGGGGGGCTATGGCCAGAGAGATAACGCTCATCGAGACGACCCCGTGGCGCCACCATTTTGGCCCGCTTCCACAGCAAGTCAAGCCTCGCCGTGGCGCGTTCCATAACTTCCAACAGCTCATCATACGCAGGGCAGAAGGATTGAGAGGGCTCAGTCTCAACTTCTTTGCCCTCAGACATCTCCTGCTCTTCCTGGGCAGAGCCCAGCAGAGCACTAGCCGCTGGATCAGATAATGTCAGCGAGATTGTGTCATTTCTTCTCGTTTCCCGAAAAGAGAGACAGACGAGAGTGGAGCTTTTTCATTGAAAAATGCTCACAGTGCATGCAGATTGCCCCCTCGAGGACATTGCGTGCGTACTCCTCACCCAAACAAAAGACGCAAAGTTCGTGTGTGTCATCAGGTGTCAAATAACGGTGACACGGATCCACACATTTCTTAAACGCCTTGCTAGTGCTCGCCATGATAACAGAAGAAAATCGTTCTTACCGTGTAGAATGCACGCTTCAAACAAAACAGTCACCTGAAGACGAAGAAGAGGATGACGTATTTTCCCGGCACCCCTTTATACTGTGGTCGTGCCGGTAGTGACGTCATAGGCTGTCACCGGCCAACATGTGGTGTTTTTGTATGTATGCTTCAGACACGGCTCACGCTGACGGCGTTCCCCATAGCGACCCCTAGAGGACGCAGTTCGAAGTTCCCTCGAAAGGGAACTCTGAGTAAACATTAGGTGTTCTGATCACTAAAAATCTTTTTTTCAGGTTCTGGGCTGAAGGTGAGCCGAATAACTATCGTGGTAAAAATGAGGACTGTATTGAATTGATTCCTTCAAAACACAGCCTGAATAACTGGAATGATCAGTCATGCTCTGAAAAGACAAAAGGGATTTGTGAGAAATAGGGTCACTATTACCTGTCTTTAAATAACTCTCTGTCACTTGTTGATCTGAAGCGTTGAGGTGACAATCACAGTAAACTGCAGAAGTCTAAAAGTGGCCCTGATTCTCCCAGTTATTCTTATGTTGAGTGTCTGTAAAATTGCTTTTGAGTTGAATTGATTTCTCTATGAATAAAATGGTCAATAACCATTATTACCATAGCAAATTGTACTTGATTGACGTTTAATCAGTGTTATATTGTGAAGAGAGGCTGATAAAAGTGAAAATGTTTCTCCTTCTACACATTTCAGATCACTTTTCACAAGCATCCACATCCCTGGTTTTACCTATGCTTTGTGAGTTAATGTTTATAAATTGCTGTAAGTGGACATCACAGTACATGTGTGCTTAACAGACAAAAAAAAATAAAAATCAATATACACCAGACATTCAGAAAATGCTTTCCTGTTTATTGGCCAACACATCATCAACAAATTAGATTGTCCTGCTTTTATACACCTGTAGCTCCCCCCTTTTCAGGGCTGCGCTCATCGTCTTCTGTGTTCCGTTTGTATTTCCACAGCGCCAAGGTAAGGTCGTACGACTTTATGAATGAACCGCTCATTTTAAAATTTTCCCCATATACTGACATTATACATTATACTGAGATCAAAGTCAAAATTCTAAAGATGGCTGCGTACTTGTTTCTCTGACATATAAGAGTGTTTGAGTCCATATGAGCGATTTCAGATTTTTCTTGGTGGCTTTTAGACAACATGTGGTTGAATGTAGCCTACAATAAAATATGGGTCTGCAGAGATTTGGACTTATAGTTTTTATTCTCATCGAAGGCCAGTGTTCAATGAAATTAACTTCCTGCTTAGGGTTAGCAGTTTTTTTTTTTGTTTGTTTTTGTTTTTTTGTTTTTTTTTTTTAAATTAGAAGTTTTACAGGTTTTTTAATTTTTCTAGAAACATCAGAGTTTCTGCTTTCTTATGAAGTGCATTAACATTGAATTATTTTCAATGGAATTTACTTTTTAATATGTTACCATTTGACAATTACAGATTGTCATTATAAAGAACATACTCTCTAAAACAGTGGTTCCCAACCATGTTCCTGGAGGCCCCCCAACACTGCACATTTTGCATCTCTCCTTTCTCTGACACTCATTTCAGGTCTTGGACGGTGCGTTCCAAACGGGATATATCGCCCTCCGAAGGGCACTTCGGAGTGAAAACAATCATGGCCGCCATATTGAAGGGTCATTCCAAACCGAAGTGCTCAAAACTAGCCACTTCAAAGGGCCCTTCGGAATGAAGGATTTCGAAGGGTACAACTGATGGACACTTCGGGCTCCCATGATCCTTTGCACAGATTCTTTGCATGATGACTGCGCTTCCGTATGATGACGCAGAAGGGCACTTCAAGAAACAGTTGTTTGGTCCCCTACACCCTTCAACCCTTCGAATCTCTCACTCCGGAGGGTAAACCCCTTTGAAGGGATTAGGGCATAGGGATGAGCCCTTCCGAATGGAACGCAGGGGGAGTCTCTACTAATGAGCTGATGATCTGAATCAGGTGTGTTTGATTAGGGAGACATGGAAAACATGCAGTGTTGGGGGGCCTCCAGGAACGTGGTTGGGAACCACTACTCTAAAAGACCTGTTTATTGTCTAAAGACAAAGGTGGATTACTCACAAAGGCTGATTTAAAACATTATTTCTATATATTGAGTGTATTATTTGATATTTGTGTGTTTTCATCCTGTTTGTCAGGAGGAAGATGTTTGGTGTTGATCACAGCAGGGCCGTAACCACACTGAGGGACTAGTTGCCCCTGATAATTAGATATGGTCAAACTGTCACCCAATATTTGACATTCTTGATGCTGCTCTGCTGTACTTCTTTACACACCTCTCTGTTTGTTGTCAGGATGACAAAAAGTTATATTGTTAGATTGGTCTGCCTCAATGGTTTAACGGTACTCATCAATGTCAAAATATTTCAGATGGCCAATCAAATCAAAGGAGGCGGGATTTTATTTAACCCAATTCCAGCACAACACTTCAGTTTTAACGGTCAAAGAGTGTGGGGTAAGATGCAAGTAGCTAAACATTTAATTTAGCTCACCCAAAAATGAAAATTCTGTCATTAATTACTCACCCACATGTCTATCCAAACCCATAAGACCACACATTAAGATATTTTTGATGAAATCCGAGAGCTCTATAACTCTCCATAGACAGCAAGGGTACTACCATGATCAAGGCACAGAAATGTAGTAAGGACATCGATAAAACAGTCTATGTGACATCAATGGTTCAACCATAATTTTATGAACTTTTTCACTATAAAAATGATAAACGACCGTCAGTTTTATACAATGATGCAAACATCTTGATTTTTTTGTAAAATTCATACAAAATTTGTATAGCGCTTTTCACAATACAAATCATTGCAAAGCAGCTTTACAGGAAATTAAGTTTCTACAATATATTTATATATTGTAGAAACTTAATATATTTAACTTTTGGTGAAATTTGGTAGTTCTGTATGTTGTCTGAGGGTTGGCATCATCTGAGGTCCTCTGAGGAGTTGGCATCATCTCTTCTCAGGTGTTCTGGATCCAGACTGAAGCTTGTATAAATCCTAGTTACCACGGGATGTTAATCCCGCGGCAGAAACAGAGAAACAAATAGAGACATAATTAGCATAGCTGCTGTTCCATCCAAGCAAAAATGTTTTGTTCAACCCGAGCTAAAGAACAATAATGTGCGTTTGATCAGATATAACTGCAGTACAAAATTATGAGATGCATTATGTGAATGCTTGGCAAAAGAGATGTGTCTTTAATCTAGATTTAAACAGAGAGTGTGTCTGAACCCCGAACGTTATCAGGAAGGCTATTCCAGAGTTTGGGAGCCAAATGCAAAAAGCTCTACCTCCTTTAGTGGACTTTGTTATCCTAGGTACTACCAAAAGTCCAGAGTTTTGCGACCTTAGGGAGCGTGATGGATTGTAGCGTGGTAGAAGACTAGTTAGGTACGCAGGAGCTAAACCATTAAGGGCCTTATAGGTAAGTAATAATATTTTGTAACTGATACGGAACTTAATAGGTAGCCAGTGCAGAGACTGTAAAATTGGAGTAATATGATCATATTTTCTTGATCTGGTAAGGACTCTAGCCGCTGCATTTTGGACTGCCTGTAGCTTGTTTATTGAAGATGCAGGACAACCAGCTAGCAGTGCATTACAATAGTCCAGTCTAGAGGTCATGAATGCACTAGCTTTTCTGCATCAGAAACAGGTAACATGTTTTGTAGTTTGGCAATGTTTCTAAGATGGAAGAATGCTGTTTTTGTAACATGGGAAATATGATTTTCAAAAGACAAGTTGCTGTCTAATATAACACCCAGATTTTTGACTGTAGAGGAAGTAACAGTACATCCGTCTAGTTGCACATTGTAATCCAAGAGATTCTGTTTACTGTTTTTTGGTCCAATAAGTAATATCTCTGTCTTATCTGAATTTAATAGGAGAAAATTAGTGGTCATCCAATCTTTTACATTTTTAACACACTCTGTTAGCTTAGATAATTTAGAAGTTTCATCTGATCTTGTTGAGATATATAGTTGAGTATCATCAGCATAACAATGGAAAATAATCCCAACGATTTGTATATATAGACTATATATATTTACATTTACATACTTAGCAGACACTTTTATCCAAAGCAACTTGCATTGCATTCAAGTTACAGTTTTTTACATTTTATCAGGTCTTGCTTTCCCTGGGAATCGAACCCATGATCTTGGCGTTGCTAGCGCCATGCTCTACTATTTGAGCTACAGGAAAGCTATCTGTCTATATATATATATAGTCTATATAGACTATATATAGTCTATATAGACTATCCTATTGTCAGCGGTTGTCGAGGAATGAGGACAACAAACAAAGATTCATGCTTCCAGATAGACTTTACTGAGAATACTGAAGTGATACAGCACATAACACCAAATAATCACAGACAATGGAAAGAATAGAATAGGGAGCATAAATACACACATGGTAAATGAGTGAACTAAACGGGAACAGCTGGACAAGGATCAACTAATCAGAAACCATGGCAACTAATGAGAACTCATAACAGACATGGCAAGAATTGAACTAAACTGAACATAACCGTGACACCTATAAGAAGGCTCTGAACTAATTAGTGTTTTCATAACCTAATGTGACGAGACAAGAAGAAATAACAGAGCTGTTTTCAAAAAATTAAGTGTACATTTAAAAATATATATGTAATTTGCATTAGTTTAAATTCTAAAATATTTCAACTCATTTTTCTTTCTTTTCCTTTATTACCTTACACTGCTGAAGACAGAACTTTTAAAAACCACAACCATAAATATATTTTACTAAAAGAAAAGTATTCTCGATTTCACATTTCTGCTCTTCACTTCTGCTATAACTTCTGATCAGGGGCGGATCTAGAAAATATTTTTTTTAGGGTGGCAAAGGGGTGGCATGGGGTCTATGAGGGGTGGCAACACCAAAGTAAGCATCCATGCATACACTGTAAAAAAATGCTGTAAAATTTACAGTAACTTACTGACAATTTTGGTTGCCAGTAAGACTGTAAATTTACAAGAGTACTGTAAATCAATAATTACAATTGTACTGTAAAAATACAGCAAACTCTTGCATGCTGTAAAATTGTAGTGATGGTGTAAATATTTGGTTAACATTTCATTTGAGTCTACTAAGGAATATTTCTTAATATAAAACTGCAAACACTTAATTTGCATTAGTAAAGTTACTAAAAACATGACTTTAACTCAAATTGTTGCAGTTTATCATCAGCTATAGCACACATGTATGTGCCAAAGCACTTAACAAAGAGATCATCACTGTTTCAGCAACTCTACAGTTACTGTCTTCAAATAAAGCAGCAGAATATCAGTGTTTGTGGCTCATCATTGACTGAAGCACAGGCTCTACTCTCCACCACAATGGTGACCCACAAAAATAAATTAGATCTCTCTTGTGCAAAATAATACAGTTCAGTTAAATATTTACTCTCCTTATAGATAACACCTGCTGTTAACAAGCAGAATCACTGAATGAAAGAGAAACAAGAACTACAACTGACTTCAGCCACAGCCTTAGATGAACTCAACTGAAATACAAGACATCATTAAATCTCTCAAGATCTGATTAAACAACTCCACAAACAGCATTACCAGCTTCACACATTACAATTTGACTTTATTTCTGTCATATGTCTATAAAATTGTTTGAGAATTAAATATTCCTTCTTAGTAGAATGAAATATTCCTTCTTAGTAGACTCAAATGAAATAAGTTAACCAAATGTTTACACCATCACAACAATTTTACAGCATGCAAGAATTTGCTGTATTTTACAGTACAGTTGTAATTATTGATTTACAGCACTCTTGTAAATTTACAGTCTTACTGGGAACCAAAATTGCCAGTAAGTTACTGTAAATTTTACAGCAATTTTTTTACAGTGTAGCCTTTGGGAATTTATTTATTACCTGACATACACAATTGTTCACAAAAATTGCATTACTGTGAAGTAATCATCTATACTGTTTAAAATGAAAAATAAATAACATTTCAATATCCATCATGGCACCAGGTCAATACACGATATAAAAAACTTCAACAGGTTATAAATGCTTCTAAGCTTGATTTTCTGTTATTAACAGAGGTGGGAATGTCTGTAATCACCCAGCAACCATATACTCTTGCAATACCCCAGCAACTGCATAGCAAGAGCCTAGCAACCACCCAGCATATCCTAGCCACCAACTAGCAACACTTTAGCAAAAATCTAGAACATCTAACTGACCAAACTATTTACTTTTTTTTTTTTTTTTTTTAACCAGCATAAAGTTGTTTTACAAACTTGTCAATCTAGTTATCACAGTTTTTCTTAAATGCTTCCACACAGTTCAAATAGACAGACTACTTTCCTGCCCAGTGAACACTCGTGAGATAACACTGTAACAAAAAAACTCTTATTAGGATTCATGGATTATTTTGCAGCCCAATGTCTATTACTGTATACAACATAAATTAAATTACAGATACAGATGTATAATACAGCAAGGAACTTTTGGGGAAAAAATAAATCTTCATTTTACTACTGTAAAGTAATCTTGCAGTAAGCCTAGATGAAAAGCACTGGAAAAGTTCAAATACCAAAGAAATGAATATGAATTTGGTATGCACCACAAAACAGTACAGTACAAAAATTAAATTAAATTTAAATTCAGTATCCTCTGCACATTTGGCCAAGTTTCATTACAGTAGACTATACAGTACTATAGCAGGTTTTTGATGTCCTGACACAAGACATCTGTATAGGCAGTCATTTCTCAGTTCTGCAAAAATGCAGTAGCCTACACATAAAAATGGTCAACAATAAAAGTTGACAATCACACGTTTGAGGGTGTACAACATGTGTTACATTTTATACTGTACAGAATAGTGACATTTCCGTCATCAAATGTACTGGTACTGTGTAGGCCTACTGTAATTATACTGTATATGTAAGTAGCTACAAAACCCCTGTAGATGATTGGTTCAGCTCTCTCTCTCTCTCTCCATTGTTAGGATGCAGATATTCTGATGTGTCATCAGTTTTGCTACCTAATATTTACTCATTGTTGAACGTTTTGAGAAATGTCTTTGTTTTGAGAACTGAATGAATGATTTGGGAAAATGGACCAACTAAAATCACTTATATATTATGTGAGCAATCGAGAAAACTGCAATACGATTCTTACCTAACTCTGCTATTAGTGTCCGTGATCGGCATCTTCTTAATGATTTCATGTTATTGTTTTGTCGGATGACAAAAAGGCCGATATCCATGATGAAAGTGGAGCGGGCGGGCAGTTTTTGTTAAGGTGGCAGTTACCACCCCGGTAGATCTGCCCCTGTTTCTGATTAACTTATCTTTGCGGTACTACAGGGGTGTTTTTCCTCTGAGAACTTAAGGGAGAAGTTAGTGCCTCCTCAGAAAATGGATGAGGAAAAAAACCCACTAAAATAAAACAATGCAAATATTAGGCCTGCAAATGTTGCAAATCATAAATAAACATCACATCTTATGTGCTATATACATATATACCAACATAAAATTGTGTTACATATGCAAATATAGTCTCAAATACAGCAGCTTCTTTGGCTGCTGTATGTGTTGTCATATTAAGGTGGACAAACAGTGCGTATTGACACGGTTAAATTTCACATGTTCTGTTTAAAGACTTTTGGTCCCCGTTCCTGCGGTGTTTACCGAGCTTTGATGACTGATGATATGAGAGTAAGCTGACTCTTAAAAGAAAAGCTGAACATCATTTAAGAAATGAAATACACCTTATAGGCTATTTGTTACCGTGTTCTTTAATTATTATTTTGAAATAAATGCAAAAATGCTTAAAAAACAAAAAACTGGATGGGAAATATGCATTACTTTGTTATAATAAATAGAACAATAATTAATTGTTATTATAAAAAATACAGAATATAATTATAATGGTTGTTGCTGTTTTCTTGATGGTGTAAGTAATGTTTATTTGTTTAATCTGAAAAAAAGTGTTAACAATAAGTATAACTGGAACATGAATTTATGGTTTAAAAAAAAAATTTAAAAAAATTATAAAAAAATTTGATGAGCATTTGAGGTTCTGAATCATTTAAAATCTGGCACACTTTATTCTGGTCGTGAGACTTCAAAAAGACCCCCATACAATCAGATAACACCAAAGTCACTTTCTTCTGAAGAAAAAAAAAACTATTAATATATTCTCAACATCCAAAGAACACCCGATGCATAGATGTTTTTGGTTATGCATTAAACTCAGATGTACCTCACAATATGGAAGAAAAGATCTGTCACTTCTTCCGTTTCATTGAGGCTTTTTTCTGCAATTACCTAGCATCATCCTCTGCCCCTAATGTAAATTATTATTATGCCCATTATTATCCCCATTCAGTTAATTGTCATCAAAAATAAAGGTCCAGTTAGGCCTGTTTAGGGTGGTCATTTGGATGGTCACAGATTCCTCTTGTTGGCCTTTGTAGCTGCCAACATTGTTTTGTAATTCCGTACATGTGACTGGGTCTGAGGAGAGTTTCAGACTGGAAGTTTATATCCGTATTAAAGGCCAGAGTCAAATGAAATCACTTCCTGTGTAAATTTACCGCTATTATAAAAAAAAAAAAAAAAAAAAAAAAAGGAGTCATCATTCTAAAGATCACAACTCATCGATGAAGATGTACAGCAAGACACAGGAGCAAAACATGGATTTAGAAGCCATTTATGAAAGTGATGAAGACACCACTGGACCTCGAACACTGAGTCTCAGCCAGGCTAAAGCAAAAGCTCAACAGTACAGTAAGTAGAAAGTTTAATTTGAAGCAGAAACAGTTTTAGTAATGTTTGAGGAAATGAGAACTGTTAAATGTACAATTTAAATCACTATTTTCTCGACAATATGTCAAAGATTCTACTTTTGTATAAAGTATATTAACACAAAATAATTTTCTGTCTTTTTTTTTTTTCAACTGGATTTTTATTATAATAACATAATTATGCTGATATATCAAAGTATCTCAATTACTGTGATTATAAAAGAACTTACTCTCTAAAAAGGGATGTCCGTTATCTCAAGACAAGTGTAGATTATCTAAAAAGCTTGAAGTGAAACTTAATTTCTAATAATACAAAGTGTATTAACTGATATTTGTGTTTTGGTGCTGTTTGTCAGGAGGAAGTAGATGTTTGGTGTTGATCACAGTGGGTCTCGGGCTCATTTGTGTTCTTCTGCTGGTCTTCATCATACTGCAGCACATCACCATCACAGCAGAGAGAGACCTGATAAAGAGTTACAAGAACACAGCTGAAGAGTTCAATCAAACTATCAACAGCTTACAGGACAATTACACTGATATAATGACTGAAAAACACCAACTGCAGAACAACTTCAACTCTTTGAGTCAGAAGAAACTTGAACTGGAGGCCAGAGTCAAAGATCTCACTGCTGAGAAAAGCCAGTTCCAGAGAGATTTTGACTCTTTGGGTCAGAGGAATCTGGAATTAGAAAGCAAAGTCACGACTCTGAGTGATGAACTGAAGAAGAACGTTTCTAAAGGAGGTCAGTATAAATATGTTTTTGTATAAGTAGTTTTTTCCCCATAGTTTTTGTTATCTTTTTATGTGTAGAGTTTTAAAAAGAGTGTGTTTCTATTAGGAAATCAGTGTATTCTAGATGACTTGTTCATTTCCAAAAAGGCGATGAGCTGGTCTGACAGCAGGAAGTACTGCAGGGATCGTGGTGCTGATCTGGTCATTATAAACACTGAAGAGAAGCAGGTGAGTTTGTGTGAGTGAGTTTATGTCTGTTAATGAATGAGAGAATCACACTTACTGTATTCCGATTTTGTTTTTTTTATTCACACACAGAGACTCATATCTTCATTAGTCACTGAGAGAATATGGATTGGTTTGTCTGACAGAGACAACGAGGGCAATTTGACATGGGTGGATAATTCACCACTGAATCAGGGGTGAGAGATAAAACACTCACAGAAAAGTCTTTAGTATTCTCATTTTAAAAATGAGACCATCACAACCTCCAGAAAACATCTGAAGACATCTTTCCTAAAAACACAGTAATGGCAACAGCCACAATTAAAGGAACTTCCTATAAATAAATTGTATTGAGAAACTTATCTTCTCTGTTTTAGTTTTCTGCATTTTCATATCTTTACTACTTTAACTTACTTGTGAAACTTGCTTTTGTGGTAGTATGGATAATGTTGGAATAATGAATTTCCCATTTGTTAGTTACAAATAAAAGTATCTGCTTATTTCCTGGTTCCTAAATGAGAAAACTTTGGGGGTGTTATAATTTAAATTTTGGGATTCTGAATAATTTAAAATTTGATCCATGTTCAGGTTTTGGAACGAAGGTGAGCCGAATGACGAACATGGAAATGAGGACTGTGTTGAAATTATGGCTTTTTCTTCCACCCTGAACAACTGGAATGATCTCCCGTGTTCAGTGAAGAGAAAAGGGATTTGTGAGAAATAAGGTTCATCCTGTCTTGTTTCGGTTTTGCTTATATTATCTTATGGAATTATTGTTATTGTGATTGCAAATTTTCTGTGAAATATTCTTGGTAATATACTAAATCACCAGCTGATATTGAAATAATCACTATTTTCTTAGCTATAATAAACAAATAAATTATACTGTTTCTCATGATGTGAATTGTGGTGATGGGACTCTGAACCTTTGATGTGTTCATGTTTTGCTCCATCACAAGCAGCTCTATATTAATATGATCTTATTCTAGCTGTGTCGTTTGTTGATCTGAAGTGTTGAGGTGACAAGCACAGTAAACTACAGAAGTGTTCAGATTGCTATAACTTTCCATATTATTCTAATACTGAGTGTCTATGAAACTGCTTTTGAGTTAATTTGTTTTCTTTTTGAATAAAATTGTCAATTACCATAGTAAACTGCTTTGTTATTTGCATTGCTCTGTGGAGAGATGTCCCCCAGTCCAGCTGGACGCAGCAGAGAGCAGGTTTATCAGACTAAAGTGATCAGAGAGGAAGACAAATTTCAGATCTGAAGTGATGCTAAAGTGTTTTTCTAGCAAATTAGATATTTACATGTTTCAATCTTCTATATTCGACAATAATTTAATTACATATATTTAGTACTTACATTGACTCCAGCTATAAACAACATTTACTTTTGCCTCGAACCAGCCACGTGGCTAAAAATCAAAGGAATCACTCATTACTCAAAGCAGTTCCATGAATCAACTGAGACTGAAGAATTGTTTTGTGAGGTCAGCGCACTGGAGTTCTTCCTCAACAAACAAACAAAATGTTTATTAAGTGCCATTTTAGTTCCCTTTGGTGTATTTCCAGTGTTTGGCTGTTGTATATTTCACGAGTCAGCAGATCGCGCTGCTACTGATACTCCGAGGCACTGAATCTTTTACCAGTACAATCAGGGGAACTTCAGAGCATCAGGGATGGGGTCACGAGGCAGCATTTAGAAGACATGTGGAAATGAAGCAAAGAAACGAAACGAGAATGTAAAATTTATGAAATCAGAAGCAGCTCATATGCAGTGTCAGATTAAAAACCACCTTTCTGCTCAGTGTTAGAAAGGTTCATACACTTGAGGGTGCAAATGTTAATTTTTCACAGTGGGATTAATACGCTTTAACAGAGAATTTGAACACCTGTAGGAACTGATACCTATTCCAGCATAAACTGTTTATTTCTCAGTTCGGTTTTAACTTAGAGATAAACACTGAGGGAAAAGCAGAAATATATATGTGTAAATGTTTGAAAACTAAATACTGAGAAAATGTGACTAGCTATATTTGACAAATTAAATTCACACCAGATTTTTCAGCTTTTTTTTTTTTTTTTTTTTTTTGCAGAAGATATTCTTATCAGCAAATATTCTTCTCGAAGGCCAGTGGCAAATGAAATCACTCCATGTGTAGATTTGGCACTATTTTAAAACACTAGCAGTCATCTTTCTAAAGATCACAAATCATCTGTGAAGACTCAGTGTCAAGACACAGGGTTCATTTCGGGTCAACTCAACTAGGTCTTTGGCTCAATTTTTTTTTTCTTTTTCTTTCTTTTTCTTTCTTTCTTTCTTTCTTTCTTTCTGATGAAAGAAATACATAAATCAAGAAGAAAGTAAGTATTAAATATAATTTAATATACTTTTATATTTTAGCTCTTATTACAATAAGGTCCTATATGGTTTAATTCTGAGGATATAGGGATTTCAGTGTGACTCCTTGAGTAAATTGTTAAGCACATTTTCAGTGGTCAAGAAGTAAATGTGCATCACTTTGCATTCAGCTGATTTTATGTTTTGACTTTTTTCTTTTAAAGAGAAGAGTCTGAAGAGCAAATAATGTTGAAACTAGAAATGTATCATCTTTCCCTCTATCAAACAAAACCTGTCTGAGTGCCATAAATATTATTTTTCCAAAGTTTGTGTGCCTGTACCTTTAGAAGTATTAAAGATATCTTAATATCCTTTTAAATTCTGGTTCTTCATATTTTTTTTTCTTTTGTAATCTTAATTTTCAAGGACCTATATGGTTCAGTCCCAGAGATACAGGGATCTCAATGTCCAAATTGTTGAATTTTACCCATTTTCAGTGGCCAAAAACCAAATGTGGGTCACTGTGCATACAGCTGATACTAAATGCATTTTAACTGAAATGCATGAAGAATAAATGTTGAAACTAGAATTGTAGCTTGTTTCCCTCTTATCAAAACAACTGCATAAAACATACAGGTGCATCTCAATAAATTAGAATGTCGAGGAAAAGTTCATTTATTTCAGTAATTCAACTCAAATTGTGAAACTCGTGTATTTAATAAGTTCAGTGCACACAGACTGAAGTAGTTTAAGTCTTTGGTTCTTTTAATTGTGATGATTTTGGCTCACATTTAACAAAAACCCATCAATTCACTATCTCAACAAATTAGAATACTTCATAAGACCAATAAAAAAAAATTAAAAAAAAAAATTGTGAATTGTTGGCCATCTTATGTTCATTTACTGTATATGTACTCAATACTTGGTAGGGGCTCCTTTTGCTTTAATTACTGCCTCAATTCGGCGTGGCATGGAGGTGATCAGTTTGTGGCACTGCTGAGGTGGTATGGAAGCCCAGGTTTCTTTGACAGTGGCCTTCAGCTCATCTGCATTTTTTGGTCTCTTGTTTCTCATTTTCCTCTTGACAATACCCCATAGATTCTCTATGGGCTTCAGGTCTGGTGAGTTTGCTGGCCAGTCAAGCACACCAACACCATGGTCATTTAACCAACTTTTGGTGCTTTTGACAGTGTGGGCAGGTGCCAAATCCTGCTGGAAAATGAAATCAGCATCTTTAAAAAGCTGGTCAGCAGAAGGAAGCATGAATTGCTCCAAAATTTCTTGGTAAACTGGTGCAGTGACTTTGGTTTTCAAAAAACACAATGGACCAACACCAGCAGATGACATTGCACCCAAATCATCACAGACTGTGGAAACTTAACACTGGACTTCAAGCAACTTGGGCTATGAGCTTCTCCACCCTTCCTCCAGACTCTAGGACCTTGGTTTCCAAATGAAATACAAAACTTGCTCTCATCTGAAAAGAGGACTTTGGACCACTGGGCAACAGTCCAGTTCTTCTTCTCCTTAGCCCAGGTAAGACGCACAAGAGGAATACGACAACTGTAGCCAAATTCCTTGACACGTCTGTGTGTGGTGGCTCTTGATGCTTGACCCCAGCCTCAGTCCATTCCTTGTGAAGTTCACCCAAATTCTTGAATCGATTTTGCTTGACAATCCTCATAAGGCTGCGGTTCTCTCAGTTGGTTGTGCATCTTTTTCTTCCACACTTTTTCCTTCCACTCAACTTTCTGTTAACATGCTTGGATACAGCACTCTGTGAACAGCCAGCTTCTTTGACAATGAATGTTTGTGGCTTACTCTCCTTGTGAAGGGTGTCAATGATTGTCTTCTGGACAACTGTCAGATCAGCAGTCTTCCCCATGATTGTGTAGCCTAGTGAACCAAACTGAGAGACCATTTTGAAGGCTCAGGAAACCTTTGCAGGTGTTTTGAGTTGATTAGCATGTCACCATATTCTAATTTGTTGAGATAGTGAATTGGTGGGTTTTTGTTAAATGTGAGCCAAAATCATCACAATTAAAAGAACCAAAGACTTAAACTACTTCAGTCTGTGTGCACAATTTATTTAATACACGAGTTTCACAATTTGAGTTGAATTACTGAAATAAATGAACTTTTCCATGACATTCTAATTTATTGAGATGCACCTGTACATATCTGAGGTTTTAACACTGAAATGGTCAAGCTGAGGCACATTACCTTGCTTTTTCTGCTTTTATTAACAAAATTACTTTTCTACTTTTTCAGCATGTTCTTGTTTGAATATTTTATGTCTGTCATTCTAAAATAAAACTCTCTTTAAAAGCTTATTATCTAAATATGACAAAGTGGATTGAAGGTTGATTTTAAATGTTATATTGAATAATATGAAGCGAATTGCTGTTAATGGATATTTGATGCTCTTTACTGACACAGACCTGTGATGGGGCTAAAGTTTGTTAAAACATGACTGCTGTGGTTTTCGTTTGTCAGGGGTATAAAGTATGCTAATCCTTATGATTCAAACAAGGAAATATACATACAACAGAAGCATAAGTAATGATTACATCATCTACCACAACATCTTATGATTTGCAGTTTGGGGACTTCCTATGTAGGTTTAGGGTTTTTAAAACATTAAGCAACATACTAGTACTTCACAACTCATCTGTGAAGACTGTTACCACAGCACATAATGGGGATTGAGGCTGTTTATCAAAATGTTGAAAACAAAGACTTTAAGGACACATTTGGACCTCGAACACAGAATCACAGGCAGGCAGAAGGAAAATCTCAAAAATGCAGTAAGCAGAAGGTTTCATTCGAAGCAGAGATAGTTTATTTTTTCAGCATAAGATATGTGTTTGAATGCATATTTTACTTCATACTTTATATGTGTGTCATTATAAATAAACATACACTACAGGTTGATTTGAGATGTTATAATATTCGGTGAATTGTTACTATCTGATATTTGTGTGTTTTGGTGCTGTTTGTCAGGAAGCAGATGTTTGGTGTTGATCACAGTGGGTCTCGGGCTCATTTGTGTTCTTCTGCTGGTCTTCATCACACTGCAGCACATCACCATCACAGCAGAGAGAGACCTGATAAAGAGTTACAAGAACACAGTTGAAGAGTTCAATCAAACTATCAACAGCCTACAGGACAATTACACTGATATAACACAAAAGAAAAATGAGTTAGAAAGCAGAGTCGTGTCTTTGAGTGATGAACTGAATAAGGCAGCATCTAAACAAGGTTGGATCAAAACTGTTTTTGTATAGTTTTTCCTGCATATTTTTTTATAGCTTTGTGTTTATAAAAAGTGTTTATGTATGAACATCTGTGTGGTTCAGGTTGGTTCTTCATGTCCAATGAGTTGAAGAACTGGTCTGACAGCAGGCAGTACTGCAGGGATCGTGGTGCTGATCTGATCATTATCAACACTGAAGAGAAGCAGGTGAGTTTGTGTGAGTGTCTGTTAATGAATGAAAGGAATCACACTTATTGCTGTTTTTATTCACACACAGAGATTAATTTCATCATTCACCAAAGACAGAGTGTGGATTGGTTTGTCTGACAGAGAGCAGGAGGGCATCATGAAATGGGTGGATGATTCACCACTAAAACAAGGGTGAGGGTTAAAACACTCAAAGACACAGCTCTTCCTTGAACACAATCATGACAATAACCACAAAGGGACTTTCCAATAAAAAAAAAAAAAAAAAATTTAAAAAAACCTATAAGAAAACTTTTCTCCTTTAGCTTTCTGTAATTTCACTTCTGCTCAAGTTTCTATACTGCTTTAGTTCACTCTCAAAACGTTGCGGTACTGTTTTTTGATTCATGAAATGCTTGTGATGCTTCTCATTTGTTAGTTGCTGAATGAGTAAAAACTTTGGAGCTGATATGATTGAACATTTGTGGTCCTCAATAATTGAACATCTGATTAATTTTATTCAGGTTTTGGGTCAAGGGTGAGCCAAATAACCTTGGTGGAAATGAGGACTGTATTGAACTGAATCCTGAAAAACCTATCCTGAGCAACTGGAATGATCTGTCGTGCTCAAACACAAGAAAAGGGATTTGTGAGAAATAGGGTTCATCCTTGTCTTGCTTTTACATGCTTTTAAAAGTGTTCACTGCTTTCATGTGAAAGGGCAAAGCTGCTCACTTAACCTCTGATGTGTTCATGTCTTGGTCCATTATAGCAGCTCTATGTTAGTATGACCGTATTCTGCTGTTTTCATGTTTCTCATTTGTCGTTCTGAAATGTTGAGGTGACAACCTTTACGAAAAAGAAATTTATTCAAGTGTGCTATTAGTATACTTCTTTTAAACTAAAAAATAGGAAAGTCTATTTTTAGTCTATTTTTATGTACTTCTCAGAAATATCCTTAAAATGACATTTAAGTATACTTGACATACTTAGAAAAAGTCTAAATATATTTGAGTTATACTTGTGCGCTGAGAATCCGTGTTTTCATTGTTATACGGTAGGGCGAGCTAGTACACATCTTCTGTACAGAATTTTGAAAAAACAACACAAGTGAAGAAGAAACCGAAAAAATAGATGCTTCCACATGTAATCTAACTTGATCTTCAGACATAAAACAGCATCAAAACTGTGTAACGTTATGGAATAAAATGTCGACCAATGAAGAGGTAATAATGACTGTCAAGCTTTGGGGTGCTGATCTTCATCTACTCCATCTACGTCTTGATTATCATTCTGAACCCAATTCATATTCTTTTTTCAGCTTTTTGTTCAAAATGCAGTTTATTTCTTTATTTTTTTATTTATGAAACTTACCCACATTCAAGGTTTAAAAAAAGAATGCATGAAGCTAGAGTAAAATATTTCTGTTTACAACCAGATACCCTGTTCTTTCTTTTGATGTTTTGTATGTTCAGATATTCATTTAACAAAATATATACATTAATACCTAAATAGGGACATAGTAGTATACTTAAAGTATGATGTAAAGTTCACTTAAAAAAAACTTACGAGTAAACTTTCAGTATACAACTATTAAACTAGTAGTTTACTGAGACTATACTTCAAAGTGTACTAAAAATGCTACTACAGGTATTTAATTAGTAAACTATCAGTATACCTATAAGTTCACTTTTAGTGTAGTTACAGTACAAGCTAAAAACATTGATGTAAACTAGTTGTGTACTCAAAGTTTACTACTGTTATACTTAAAGTATACTTAAAAGTATACTTTTATATACTAGAAAGTGGGCCAATTTAGTCCCAAGGAGTATTGAAATAGTACACTTACAAGTATACTACTAGTACACTGATATATGTATACTTGCTACATAAAGTATACTTAAAAAATATACATGAACTTTACTTAAGAATACTTAGGGAATACTAGTAGAAGTCTAAAGTGCCCCAGACTGCAATAATACACACTTTTTCTCTGATGTTGAGTGTCTGTGAAACTGCATCTGATTTTAATTTATTTCTGTTTTAATAAAATGGTCAATGGACAGTATAATCACAGCATTTTTTGTTTCATTTCTTGAGTATCTGCTTTATCTCTGTATGGAGAGATTTCCTCCAGTCCAGCAGGACGCAGCAGAGAGCAGGTTTCTCAGACTGAAGTGATCAGAGAAGAAGAGAAACATCAGCTCCAGAGCACTTTTTGCTGTTTTCTGCATCATCAATAGAGTGGTGGAACTATGATGTCACTTTGTAGGCAAAAACCCGGAAGCAAGTTATCATTTTAGCACTTCCGGTTCCTTCGTCCCAGAGTCAATGGGTTTTTTGAATGGGATTTTGGTTAAATCCATTAAATAAGGTCCGTGGTTCACACAGGCTCAAGATACTTCACGTTTTATTCTACGACATAAAGCACACCAGTTACACCCCACTCGTGATTTTTTTTAACTGTTACATTTCTTAAAAAAGATGGTTGCTAACAAATTGCTAAATGGGACTACAGGCGCTGTCTGAGACATTAAACGTCATCACGCCGAACAGTTGATCAATTTACAGTATTTTCCAAATGTAGTATAATTTGTAATACAATTAATTGTAGAAGAACCAATGAATAGTTTCCCACATTTTATATTGTTTTATATTGTTTTTTTTTTTGCTTTGCCCCGAAATCCAACACAAGTCTTCGAATGGAAGATGCTCGTTTTATTGCTTTCCTACTGATACAGAGACTCTGGGTTCGTACCATAAGGTAAACTCATATGATTATTCCATGTAAACACCACATTTACCGGCTTTACGTGGTTAAAGTGAAACTTTAATGATGCATAGTGCTTAAAGCCACATTAAAATTAAATGTTTGCCGCCACATGAAGCTGTTAGAAAGCATATAGATTGAAGATTTCCCAGAAGCAAGGCTAAAATAACATTTTGTGTACAAATCCTAACAAAACGATAGCTGAAATGTGGTACTTTATTCAATAAAATAAGTTTAATCTTACCATATCTAAAAACTCACTCACTGCTGTTATTTAATAGATTAAATGCACTAGAATGTTATTGAATAGTACATGGAGACATGTTTTTAATTAAAATATTCATATTAATCAAGGATTTATTGACTTTTAATGCACCTTATTTCAAAATGTACAGAAATACGTGCTTTCAGATGTCCTTTAGTTATGATTATTTTATTTATTCACTATACTATTTATTACTAATGTCTCATTTCAGGTTTAGTTTGGCTCTAGTTTTGTATTTATTCCAGTTTATATGAAAAGCTTCATGTAGCGTGGATTAAAATTCATATACAGAGTAAATCCTTTTCACCGAACGTTAAAAATAAGTTTGATTTTTTTTTTTTTTTTTCCAGTACTTTATTTATTCAATGTCACAAGAACAAGAGGTATTACATATTCACATGATCAAATAAACATTAGCTGCCAGAGAATAAAGAAAGCAGAGGAAAAAAAAGGAAGAGAGTTACAGAAATTTCATTGTTTTCAGAGCATTACATATTTTCAGTGCTTTTTTGTTTTTTGTTTGTTCCAAGAGATTTATGTATAATTTAAAGTAATTTATAAAATGTGCAAAGTTTGGTTTACATTGAGCCCACTTCTTCTTATGCATATGGAATTTTCCTAGCAAAATAAACTAATTTATAATATGTTGTTCTTTGGAATTAAAATTTTCATTTTCTGTATAAAAAAGTACATCAAATATACAAATTTCTATCATACACTCCAATTTTCTGTTAATATAGAATTCCAAATCCTTTCAAACTAATCTTGAGTAAATACAAAAAAAAAAAAAAAAAGATGCAAAATAGTTTCTTTTTCTTGACCACACAATTCACAGGTATACAAAATGTTAAGCTTAAATCTTTCCAAAACATGCTTAGCAGGATCAATTCTATTAAGTATTTTGTAAGACACGTCCTTAATTTTGTTATTGATACAAAACTTATTTGGCAGTTTCCATGCTTTAACCCAAGAGATATTACCAAATAAAGAAGACCAAAAAAACCCTGCTGCAGGTAAAGACAGAACAAAGAGCATTCCTTATAATCTTATTACTACATTGTTGTCTTAAAACATCAACATTTTCAATGAAGATGTTTCCACAAGGATTAACCATGCTGATTTCTTCTGAGATACAGTTTTTTAAAAGTAACATCACACTCTTTGGAACTGCGTCAAAAACAATAGCAAATTCTCTTGGTTTAACAGGTAATTGAAATTTCTGAAGAAATTCAGTAAAAGACAACAAATACCCATGGGAATTAACTAACTGTCTTACTAAAAGAATACCTTCTTTGAACCAAGTATGATAGAATAAAGATTTGTTTTTAAATAATATGTCCTTGCTATTCCATATGAAATAGTTGTGGGGTGAAAAATTGTGCTTATACACCAATTTCCATGCTAACATGCTAACAGGGCTTGTCTGTGAAAACTGGCCAATTTAACAGGAATTTTGTCAACAGAAAAATTACATTTCAACAAAAAGTCTATGCACTGTGTAAAAAAAAAAAAAAAAAAAAAAAGTTGACCTAACTCAAAAAAATAAGGCAACCTATCGCAATGGACTTTTTAAGTTAACTCAACTATCAACCAACAACTTAAAAGGTTTAGTTCATCTAATGAATAAAAGTCAGTCTACACTCTAAAAAATGAAAAGTTGACTCAACTTAAAATTTCAAGGCAACTTGCTGCACAGATTTTTTGAGTTTACTCAACTTTGGACCAAGTTGTTCACTCAACTCAAGTCACTGAGTAAAGTCACATGTCTCTTTTTTGTTCAGCCAACTCATTTTTGTTAGTTAACAAAACTGAGCCATAAAAAGCCAAAAAAAAAAAAAAAAAAAAAAACCCAAGTCAGCCACACCTTTAGACAACTAAGCATCTGTAATTCACACATCTTTAGATTGTGAGGGAAAGACTTTCTGGTTCAGCTGGGACTCAAACTAGAGATCTTCTTGCTGTGAGGAGACAGCATTTCCCACCGAGCCATTCACGCTGTGCTTAGCCACAGACATTAAATACAGACACTTGTGCAATAATAATAAATAAAAAAATTGCAAAACTTTTTTTTTCCAGCGGTGTAAAGTCCAGGGGACAAAGAGTAAAAGTCCTGCCATATGTTTATTCCACCCATGAACTCAGCAGCTGATTTCACCAGAGGAGGAACCAAGTCATTCCTTTCAAGTCACAAGTCAAATCTCAAGTCCTCAAAGAGTTAAAGTTAATGAGATAATTAAGTGACTAATTAAATGATGATTGTGCATTAGTAATGAACGCCTGCCTGCTGAGGATAAGATGTTGATGTTTTATTGGATAAAATGATGCCACCATCATGAACGAAATCTAAACCTCTGTTAATTCTCATTAAGCACTTTTGTCTCTGAGTAGTGTTAATCCCTGAAGGTCCTCCAAATAACGTCATCCACCCTTTAAAGAACTCCACATCATGATCATCTCGGGAAACGTTCTGGGAACTTTACATTTCTAACGGGGTAGATGTTGTTCATTCTAACAGTGCTTGTGAACTACTTTTTGGATTATTAATGTTCAGTATTCAAATCACATGTGAAAATTGACTTGGTGTAAATGTAGCAGTCAAGTTTTAATAAATATATATATATATATATATTAAAAATAGCTTTTTTGTATTGCATTCATTTAAACTGGTTAAGAATAGCACATCTATGACACAAATCGTGTGATTTATGACACATTAGTGTGTTAAATATTTTAACACACTGCCTGTGTTAAGAAAAATAACACACTGGTTGTGTTAAAATTGAATTAACACAAAATGTGTTGTCCTTAACTAGACACACAGGTGTGTTAAAATATAACACAGGATGTGTTGTTTTTAACACATCTGTTTTTTTAACACACTAATGTGTCATAAATAACACAATTTGTGTCATATATGTGCTATTCTTAAAGATGCACTATTTAAATATTTGAAGAAAATCAACCTGTGTTAAGAAGAATAACACACTGGTTGAGTTGAAATTAACACAAAATGTGTTGTCCTTAACTTGACACACAGGTTGTGTTGTTTTTAACGCATCTGTTTCATACAAAACATACAAAGTTCATACATGTTCATACAAAGTAACTTAACAGATTGACGCACCAAAATAAAAAAGATAAAGTAATGGAGGAGCGCGGTGCAAACGACGTTGTTGAATTAAACACAGTATTGAAATCCCCTCCCCAAATAACTTTGGCTGAAGGATATAGGGAAATTAAATACTGAAGATTCAATATTTGAAAAAAAGTATATCGTTGTTCACTTTGTTATTAGTATGACTAATACAAATTTTTCGTTATCCTTATCTAACACAAGTAATAGGCTATCCATCTACCACAATCATCCTTTTTGTAGTTTAAAATTTGCACTGAAAATGTATCTAATATGTTTGAGAAAGTTGTCGGGAGCGTGGTGGTGGTGACTTTGAAGGCGAGCGACCGTGGTGCTGTAGTTCGTTTATTGCCTAAGTTTAGCTTTTAAGTTCTGGCGCTTGTATTTAGGCATCAAAATTCAGTTATATTATTTTGTGAAGATTACCTTGATGGACAAAACGTGTAAGTTTAATGAACGATGATTGAACACAGAGTTTATTTTTTGTGATAATCCAAAAGCCTGTGGAAAAATCCCATAGGTTTTTTGTCGAGGGAACAGTGTCATGTTAACAGCCGATCCGCATACACTTTAGACTGACTATTGAAATTATGTAATTAAAACGTTAGTATATAAGTCTGCAATAGTGCACTGTTCTCTACAGCCTTGTAATTCATTGCATTTTTCTAGAGCATGTGTGTTTTTTTTTTTTTAAGTTTTATTTAAGGGCGTTTTCTGCCTTCATTGGGAGAGGACAGTAGAGAGCTGACAGGAAAGCACTGGGTGGAGAGAGAGAGGGGGCGGGATCAGCAAAGGACGAGACGGGATTCGAACTTGGGTCGCTGTGAACGCAATATGTCGGCGGATTAACCACGAGCCTATTGGCACCTTGTAAACTTATCAGTATTAAAAAATCATTCTAAATATCACAGCTCATCTGTGAAGACGTACTATCAGACACAGTGAATAATGGATTTAGAGGCCATTTATGAAAATGTTGAATGCAGAGATATTCAGAACACAACTGGACTTCAAACTCACGACCAGGATGAAGGAAAAGATCTAAAGCGCAGTAAGAAAAAAAAATACTTTAAAGCAGAAATGGTGTTGCAGATGGTGTTATTAATGGTGTTAATAATAAGGAAATGAATGGTTACATACAGTTTAAAATAATTATTCTAAGAACAATATGTCAATGTCAGTGTTCCATGTATCAACATGGAATTCCTTTTTGTTTACTTTTCAACATGTTCTTGTTTGGATATTTTACCCTACAGCAACATTTTTCCTGTAGCCTAGAGCAATGTCTGTCTTAAAAAAAAAGAATATAAAAGCT
This sequence comes from Spinibarbus caldwelli, assembly GCA_039654775.1. NCBI lineage: Eukaryota > Metazoa > Chordata > Actinopteri > Cypriniformes > Cyprinidae > Spinibarbus > Spinibarbus caldwelli. Next base: position 36,421,173 of record CM077225.1, on the reverse strand, counting down.
CTACAGTATTACCTAAAGACAAAAAAAATGATTATCTTAAAGGCTAATTTGAAACTTGATTTCTAATAATATGAAGGGTTTTAAGTGCTATTTGTGTGTTTTTTGTCCTGTTTGTCAGGAAGTAGATGTTTGGTGTTGATCACAGTGGGTCTTGGGCTCATTTGTGTTCTTCTGCTGGTCTTCATCATACTGCAGCACATCACCATCACAGCAGAGAGAGACCTGATAAAGAGTTACAAGAACACAGTTGAAGAGTTCAATCAAACTATCAACAGCTTACAGGACAATTACACTGATCTAATGACTCAAAAACACCAACTGCAGAACAACTTCAGCTCTTTGAGTCAGAAGAAACTGGAGTTAGAAAGCAAAGTCACTTCTCTGAGTGAGGAACTGAAGAAAGAATCAACTAAACAAGGTCAGCACACACACACACACACACACACACACACACACACATATAATGTACACAGTTTTATAAAATGTATGTTTCTGTGGTTCAGGTTGGTTTTTCATGTCCAATGAGTTGAACTGGTCTGACAGCAGGCAGTTCTGCAGAGATCATGGAGCTGATCTGATCATTATCAACACTGAAGAGAAGCAGGTGAGTTTATTTGAGTGTCTGTTAATGAATGAAAACAATCACGCTTATTCCTGTTTTTGTTTACACACACAGAGGTTCATATCTTCATTAGTCAGTGAGAGAGTGTGGATTGGTTTGTCTGACAGAGAGAATGAGGGCAACATGACAAGGGTGGATAATTCACCACTGAAACAAGGGTAAGTGCTAAAACACTCACAGAAAACTTTGTTTGACACAATGATAACCTTCAGAAAAATGCAGAAGATGCAGATCTTCCACAAACACAATCATGACAACAACCACAATTAACTTCTCTCTTTTAGTTTTCTGCACTTTCACTTCTGCTCAAGCTTCTGTACTACATTAGTTTACTTGCGGTACTGTTAGTACTGTTGATTCATGAAATGCTTGTGATGCTTCTCATTTGTTAGTTGCTTAATGAGTAAAAACTTTGGGGCTGATATGATTGAACATTTGTGGTCCTCAATAATTGAACATCTGACACATTTTCTTCAGGTTTTGGTTCAAGAGTGAGCCAAATAACTTTGGTGAAAATGAGGACTGTATTGAACTGAATTCTGTACAACCTATCCTGAGCAACTGGAATGATCTGTCCTGCTCAAACACAAGAAAAGGGATTTGTGAGAAATAGGCTTCGTAGGCTTGCCATGCTTTTACTTGTATTATCTTATGGAATCATTCTTATTGTGATATGAGAATGTACAATTATTGATCGAGGTTCCTGTGCTGCGATTCCCAAATGCATTGGAAGCCTAAGTTGATCATAGCTCAATTGGTGGCAATGGGTCTACGATGGGACTCGCAATTATTCATCTTATTGTGCTGATATAAAGTGTCTGTGGAACTGTTTTTGATTTGCATTGTGTTCTTGATTTAAAAAAATTGTTGATTGACGGTATTACAGCATTTTTGTTTTCCTTTCGTATTCTTGTGCATCTGCTTCCTTGTATTTGACGCCCGACTGTGCAGAGATTTTCTCCAGTCCAGCAGGGCGCAGCAGAGAGCAGGTTTATCAGCCTGAACTCATCAGCGAGGAAGAAAAACATCAGCTCCAGAGCACTTGCTGTTGTCATTCAGTGTCTTTGCTGCATTTAGGGAGGTTTTTCCTTCGGGATCCAGTGGAAAGGACGGATTTTGATTATTTTATTTGATTATTTAAAACCATGTTCGCGCAAAACCGGCACTAAATTATGTTTTCAAGATGTTCCAGCAATAAATAAAATGGATGTATGGCGACCATCTGATTAGTTTAAAAAGTACAAAATAACCCATCAAGAGAAAACCCTGCAGCTTCACCTGCTTCAACAGAGGATCGTTTTGTAAATCTGACTCCGGTTTTACATTTCTCCTGGATTTACCTCAGATTTTCAGTGATCTGGACAGTTTTAAGACGCTCTCTTCCATAAACACAAGGCCGATTTCTGTTGTTCAGACCTTGTGAGCCACCATGGCTAAAGTGCAGGTGCTAAACGTGGCTGTTCTGGATAATCCCAGTCCTTTCGGAAACCCGTTTCAATTCGAAATCACGTTTGAGTGTATGGAGGACCTACCTGAAGGTGAGAGTTCACAAATTAACACTGTTTATACGCGTATTCTGCAGTTACTTCGTAAATACTGAAATACTAAAAGTTTTAAATGTGTTTTACAATGTCGCTGTGCCTTACACATCAAGAATCACAGGTATATTTATGGTGATTTAAGCGGGAAAAGTCTTATTATCAGCTGTTAATGTTCACCCGCTTAATATTTTGGCGCCGGCGGGGAGTTCGATGACAGCGCGAGGCCTTCCCTGATTTGTCCGATAACGGACGGGGGGCGTGAACAATGTGTCTGTGCCGTCTCTGATTGGTTGGAGATCTCGTGACTTCACGTGTTGGGAGGTGCTGTGACGATTTTGGGGCAGAACTTGCCTCAGTAGTGTCGTAAAATACATTACTATTCTGAGAGACATTATTTTCTTTCATGAAAACAAATAGGCTAAAACTCTTAAATATATCGGTATCTTTTTTTTTATTTTGTTTGCTAATTTTTACTAGAAAAATATTCCTCTGATTAATTGGAATTCTTACTTTGTGCATGTACATATTATTTTGCACGTCGCATAACTGTTAAAAAAAAAAAGAAAAGAAAAAAAAAACATCACAAAATTTGTAATAGTTTTACTGGTTTTAATGGAAACTGTAATGGACCCTGTGGGTTTCTACTGGTAATTGGTCTGATATCGGTGTCTTGTTAACACCACTAAATCCTAATGGAACATGTCCCAAAGCACACTTCAGAAAACCATTTTTTAATGGTTAGAAGTTCATGGTTTGTTATGTTTGTAATGGCATTTGTAGTGGAAACCATTAGTATTTCTGTGATGGTTTCTATTGTTTTTGTTTGTTTGTTTGTTTTTTCAGCAGGGAATACAGTATTTTTTTTTTTTTTTTGTTTTGCCATTCCTCACAATAAAAATATTATGAATAATTTATTTATCCAGTTAATGCATTATCATTGTCTAAAAAGAAAGAACTTTACCTACGCATGTTTCCACACGGTTTTCTCTAACTTGATTAAAGGACATTTTTATTTAATTGTTATACCCACAAATTTACCAATGATTAGTATTACACTTAATGGCAAAATAAAAATCCCAATAAAATTATTGCAACAGAGTTGTTCAGTCATGACATCTATTAAACCAACATAAGAATAGCAGTTTTGATTTATAAATAAAATATAAAAATTGTCACATTTTGTTCTACAAAACTGTTTTTCAAGCTCATTGCGCATTGTATGGTACTGTAAATCTATTTACTGTTAGAAACAAGAATTGCTTATCCCTCGGTTTCTGCCTCTCTCTCAGATCTAGAGTGGAAGATCATCTATGTGGGCTCTGCGGAGAGTGAGGAGTATGACCAGGTCCTGGACTCGGTTCTGGTCGGCCCAGTTCCTGCAGGCAGACATATGTTTGTGTTTCAGGTGGGTTATGATCTGGGAAATACTTGTTCCTGGTTTGGTGCAGTATAACCCATATAAATGATACCATCTTAGTAAATAAATTGCAGTGCACTGCCACCTAGAGATGAATGGAGAGAGTACAAATGTAAAATTCAAGTCCAGTACACTAATTGCATCTCTGTTCCTGAAAAAGTGCAAAACCAATGGCACATTGGTCTTCTGGACACAGTTCAAAGCATAGTTAAATGCATTCCTTGGGTTAGTCATGAAATTCAAAGGATGATTTGTAGATACAAGAACATTTACAACCTGCAAGCTACAAAGATGACTTGGAAACAGCATTCAAAATTTTCTGTTTCGTCTCTCTTGACTTGATTGACAGGCGGATGCTCCAAACACAGGGCTGATCCCCGAGAGCGATGCAGTGGGCGTGACTGTAGTGCTGATCACATGCACCTATCGGGGACAGGAATTCATTCGCATCGGTTACTATGTAAACAATGAGTACACAGACCCTGAGCTACGGGAAAACCCACCTGTCAAACCCGACTACACACAGGTGAGACGTTACATTTATGCTATGCACTAATGTTACAACACAGTTAGATTAATGGATTAAGAAAGATTCCAGCATATTAATATACCTCTGCTAATAAATATTTAATCTATAACTGGTGAATTAGAATAGAGATATAAAGGGGAAACTGAAATTATGCCAGAAAGCCCACTCAGTAGACATTATGCATGTTATATGTTGAGAGTGTATTTGTGTAACACAGATCTGCTGCATTTGAAATGTGTTAATGCCGGTCAGATCAAAGAGGCAGGTGTCTGCCGTTTATAGTCCAGTATCGTTTGTAATTCATTAATTCTGCTAAACGATTCCTGGTCGCTGCCATTGTGCATGTTGCTACAGAATCCCGTATTTCCATGCATTCATTTTGTTGCGAATCGAGAGATTCTTTCCGCTGTTGAATATGTAAAACTCAGTTCTCATTTGACACATTAAACAGTTTGTTTTAAGCATAGAGATGTCATGACTACTGAAATATATTTGAATAATTATGATAATAATATATTGCTAACTACTTACAGTGATTCCATGTCAATATTAGTTAACTAACTACTAAGTTAATATGAACAATTAAAACTACTCAGTAGTCTTAGTTGATGTTAATTTCAACATTTGTGAATACATTATTAAAATCAACACTTGTAATTTTATTAACTAACGTTAACAAAATCACTAAATACTGTAACGAATGTCTTACTAATTGTTAGTTAATGCATTAACAAAAATGAACTAATGGGAGCTAGTTGCAAAGTAAGCAATAAGCCCCATGAAGCCGTGGTTTACAGTGAATTTATAACAGCTACGGGGCGTTGTTAGGCACGACGCGAAGCCCCTTAGCTGTTATAAATTCACTGTAAACCACGGCTTCACGGGGCTTATTGCTTTTATAAAACGGTTATTCCATATACTTAGTAAGGTTTCACAAAATAAAACAGAGCAAATAAAGTGTAATGATATTAATAAAAACAGTATCCTTCCACCAAACAATGCAGTTCCTCAGAAACAGTTGTGTTTGCAACAATGTGGTTGCCAAGCAACACACAAAGTAAACAAAGGTGTATGTTTATAGAGTAATTTACAACGTCTTCGAACGCGGCTCAACCAATCAGAATCAAGGACTGGAACTTTCTGTTTTATAATATATTACATTTTGAGGGGTAACGTTTGCAGTGAGTCTTTACAATGTTGACAGATTCAAATCCAAACAATTCTTATTATTGTTCTTTTTGATTATTCATCATCGTTTTTTTGCCGATTCGCAGCTGCAAAGGAACATCTTGGCGTCTAACCCCCGTGTGACCCGTTTCCACATTAACTGGGAGGCGACTATGGAAAAGATGGAGGATTCAGAGAATGTAGATCCCGCCCCCAACACCATGCTCCCGCCCACCTCCATGCCCGGCAAAGCCCCGCCCCTTGGACTCATGCCTGACAACTCTATGGACTGCTTATAGAGCCTGAACACAACAACAACCTCATACATGAAGTAATAAATGTAATATTTTGTATTTATACACCTACATGTTCTTACAGTTGTGAATGGACACACACACACACACACACACACACACACTCATCTCAATCCTCTGGCACTTACTGCTCTGATCACACATACCTGAAGCGCTCAGGTTGACGTGGGACTTTGTCTTGCATTCCCTGTCCTGAACAGCAGGGGGCCGAACCTGCAGCACCAGCAGACATGGACTGTTTTCTTCTGTTTTTCTGTGGTGCACATCACTAGTGAGGTGAATCTCATAAAAACATGTTGGGTTAAAAATTATAAATTATATTTTGCATAAAGATGACGAAGCATTTTAGGATCATTAGTATGTTTGCATTTTGAGATTTTTCACAAATGTTTTCCCCCAAACTATCATTACTATAATAATAATAAAAAAAAAACCTCATTCTCATTACTGTAATGCAAAGTTGTTTATAATAATGATATTATAATAAAATTTGGTTTTGTTGACAATAATAGGAATTACCAATTACTTTTCTTTTTTTCTTTTTTTTTCTTTTTTTTTTTAATGTGACCTTGACATGTTTTTGTGAGATTCATCCTGTGGTACTTTATGGTCAGAAATCAGAGCAACTTTTTGGGGGGAATATTTTGCTTGGATATGATCAATATTTAGAAATAGTCACAATTCCAGCTCTGTTTCCGTTTTGTTGGGATGTGAGATTGTTTGGAAAATAATTTTGTTTTGTTTTAAACTGAATACCCGTTGGTTCTCTTGTTGCCTTTTTTTTTCTTTCCATGTGATATTTGTTTATGAAAAGTCTTAGATTTAATAAATATGAACTTTTGCCTTTGTAAAACTGTCTTTGGGTTTCTCTGTCTTCTGGCTCTTTTATACGGACACACGCCCTGTGTGTGTCTTTTTATGATGTTGCTAAGCAACATCTATTAGAGATGGCACTTTGGGCTGCTCCACCTTTGATCCACACATCACATCAGACAACTACTCTTCCTTTCATCCCTCCATCACTCCCTCTGCTCTCATCCCATAGTTTTATTTTGCCTCCCTCTATTCTCTGTCCTCTGATCTGGGCCTGTGGAAATATGCACACTGTGGTCAGAGGGGCGACAGACACACCGGACCGAACTGAACGGACACACTGGCATCTCATGCTGATGTGGAAGTAGAGTCAGGTGATGGATGTTAAGAAAGAATGTTTAAATAAATAAAATACCAAATTTGAAAAAAGGTTGAGTGCTTTATGTGTAGAAATTTTGTAGGATTATTATGCAGTTTACAATACAGGGGGTTTTAATACTTCACTGAAGTATTTTTTTATTTTTTTTTTTAATATATATTGAATATGTTTTTATATATTGTTTCCATTTGTATTTTAATTTTAGTTCAATTTTAGTAATACATATATGTATATATAGGTTTGTATGGTGCTTTAGGTCTCATTTTTATTTCAATTTCAGCTTCAGTTATTTTAATACATCAAGTTAAAATGTTTTAAAGTTTTTATTTCATTGAAATACTTTTAACCCCGGTTTCACGGACGAGGCTTAAGCCTAGTCCTAGACTAAAATGTATGTTTAAACCAAAAGAAACTTACACTGACTGATCTTAAAATGTATCAGTGCCTTTGTTTTGTCTCTAAAAGCACACCAGTAATTTTTTATTTTTTTTTTCTCTAAGCACATTTATAAAAGTTACTTAAATGTCCTAATTGAACTAGGCCTAATCCTGACTTAGTCTAAGACCTTTCTGTGAAACTGGACCTTATAGAAAGCTAGTGTTAGTTTTTTTTTTTTTTTTTTTTTTTTTTTTTTTTTAAGAAAACAAGTAGATAAAATAGAAAAAAAAAGAAAGCTAGTGATAGATTTTTTTAAAAGAAAACAAGTAGATAGAATGGAGAAAAAAGAAAGCTAGTGTTAGGGTTTTTTTTCTTTTAAGAAATCAAGTAGAATAGAAAAAAGAAAGCTAGTGATAGTTTTTTTTATTTATTTATTTTTAAGAAAACAAGTATATAGAATAGTAAAAAAAAAAAAGAAAGCTAGTATTAGATTTTTTTAAAGAAAAAACTAGAAGTTAGAGAACGAATAGAGTGCAAATGATAGAAGGTCAAGTGTATATTTTTTAAATAAAAAAGAAGACAAATTGATAAAATAGAATTAGAATAGAGAGTGCTAGAGTTAAAGGGTCAAAGAAAGATATTTACTTATTTATATACTGATATTTAGATTACAACACAATAAAAGTTTAATTCACTCAGTAAGATCATTCATGAAGCTCCGTCCGTCTGGAACATGAACAGGAGCAACGTTTTGTCTCGATATCTAGAAATCACAGCGGCTTCACGAACGTCAATCACTCCGCACATCTGTCCGTCTCTCGCGTCTGACCAATGGGGTGTCGCGGTGGGCGGGCTCAGGGCGGGGGGCGGAGTCAGTGTCGATGGCCACGGGAGGAAGCGCAGCTGCATGAGCGATCTCGCCGAAGCTGCATCCGTGTTTTTCCGCCGCGATTCCTCTGCGAGCGCCGCTCACGGAACACCCCCGCGGCGAGGCGAGAGACGGGACTGCGGGGCCGCGGAGGAGCGGCGAAGAGCCAGGAAAGGACGCCCGAGTCCGGTTTGATGCTGGCGGCCCGTCCGCCCTTTAAACGCGGATGCTGCTGCTGCATTCATAAGGGATCGCCGTTTATCCGAGAAGCCATCGGGCGCGTCAACGTCCCCGGTTTTCACATTCAGAGCCGATCGCTAGACGCCAATCGCACGAACGGACCGTGAGAGGCGCGGCAGCATCCCTCCCTCCATCCCTGCGGCTCTCCAGCGCCTGACAGGCCCAGAGACATGGGCAACACGCCGGCCGCCAAACGGGGCAACGAGATGGAAAGCGGTGGGTGTCTTTAACGCTTCCCGATCATTGTGTTTAGTCATCATCATCATCATCATCATCATCGATCACGGCGATCGGTTTCTCAGATGCTCTTCGGGAATACGGTCGTGCATGTGCGAGGCTTCAGCAGCAGAGAGGATGCTGATGCTGTCATGGCGATCTCTGGCTCAATGTGTTGATGCTTTAATAAGAGCGAGGAGCGTTTTCTGCGCGTGTTTATGCTGCACCCTGTATGTAACATACCAAGGATGGCTATTAGATAGAAAAGGGTCTATTTATGTACGTTTGATTGGTCTGGGGAAGAACAGATGTGTGGAAGGTCTGAAGAAAACAGCGAGAACCAAATCCTACGTGCTGAGATCTAATATGAAGACTAAATATAGCAATTTAACAATCTGTCATTGAAAACAAGCATATTATTTGACCACTATGTGTCCTTCTCTGTGTCTGTGATGGTTACGGCCCTGCTGGGGTCTTGATGGTTGGGTTTTCACACTTGGGGTTGTTTAACCCAGGATTAAGTAATCCAGGTTTCACACTAACCCTGGTTTAAAAATGAGGTTGTCAGGTTTTGAGATTTTGCGCTTTACACGTGTAAATCCCAGGATGACTTTGACCTTGTTTTGCATATTTGCAGTGTTCCATTAATTTGAACGAGTTTGTTTTAATAACGTTCTGGTTAAAATTACTACAGTTAGCGCTAGTCCATTACTGTTTGACATTTTTAAAGAGTCTTTCTCTTTTGCAAAACAAACTAAAATGATTGACGGCATCATTTTTTGTCCAATAAAATGCGCTCTGGAAGGATCAAATCATGGGTCACAGACGTTATTTAAACCATTGGCAACTGGTGTTCATGTTAACAAATAAATACTAGACAAGTCCCTCGATATGTCCCACCCAACCTTCCTGTTTCAGTATGAAATGTGTCAAAACAGGAACAAAAACCGCTCACGGTCTTTAACCGTTTCCCTCAAATTCTGGCGCTTGAAACATGCATATTTAACATGGCAAGAAATCTTTAGTTTACGATTGGTTTGTCTATTGCAAAACAACTCAATGTAACACATACCTTTGGCAGCGCAAATAGTGTTAACCCCCTTTAAAAATGCAAATGTACAACATTGCTTAACCCAGGGTTAAAAGTGGCCCTAACTTGGGGTTAAAAAGACTATATTCAACTTTAATTGCATGCAAGTTACATTACATTACACAAGTTACATTATCATTGCAAAACCTGACTATATTATCGCCCAGCTCCTGATATAAATTTGGATGTACAAGTGAGTCCAAATTTATCTGCATATATACAGTACAATCACGTAAAGTGATATATATATAAAATATAGCAAATCTCGCTTGATTGCTTGTAACGTCACAAAATGTGAAGTTTATCATCGCCCAACTCTAATCTGCCAAATGCAACTATAAGGCATGAAGATATTACAATACTATAAACATGAACATCATAATTTTCGGTAAAACTGAGTTGAAACAATGTGAGTTTTGAAAAGGAATATATAAATAAATTTGACTTGTGACTTGATGCAAGACGTTTAACTCCTGTAAGGAAAACACCAGGAAAACACTTCCCGCTGGCCTACTGTGATGCTGTGGGTTTGTTGTGCAGCTCCCTTGAAATTTTCCTTTCTTTTTGCTTGCCTTATATTTTTTTCTGCGCTGAATTTGTAGGAAGATTTGCGGAGTGTATCTGAAAATGCTGAAATGAATGAGCTGAGATACTGCACTCTTATTGGAAGCTGAAGGGATAATGAAATTAACCAAAACATTTGAACACATTAATGTGTAGAACGCTTTGCACTGCTGAGATTGGCATGTTATCATGTTTAACCCTGTAATGCCTGACATATGGAATAATAATCAGGAAAATCTGTTTTTAATCTGTTTTTAAAACAATCTGTTGAACCTTTAGACAAAATATAAATAACGTCTCATCAAGATCATGTTTAAATGCTTAGTTTTATGACCAAATCTCTGTATTTCAAAGCATATAATGCAATGCAATACAATGATGATTGGGAGATGAACAAATAAACGTTCCTCAAAAGCCTGCTGATCATATTTGATATTAATATTTGACAATTTTTTTCTAAAAAATTATGTCTGGATAATCAAGTAAAGCTAAGCTGCTTCAGTCCAGTAAGTGTTACTAGCAAAGTTATTCTAATGTTTACTTTATACAAATTAGTAAAGATTTCACAGCAAAAATGCCCATGTATCACAACAACAACCTAGAAAAGGCCTATTAGTTGCTAAAAAGAAGGATTGTGTCCAACATGTTTCAGCAATGTTTTTATCACGTTGATCATTAAGTGGGCTTGGAAATCAAATATCAAAAAGTTAATGTGCTTTATGTCTCTTCCCACAGTCAAAGAGTTTTTGGCCTTCGCCAGAGAAGATTTCCTCAGGAAATGGGAGAATCCTGCACAGGTAAGAAGACTAGAGGAGGGAAGTGTGTTGAATTCGAGTAAAGAAAGAGAAAACAGAAAAGTGAGGATTTGGGGATTCATTGGAATAGATCTGAGAGCTGGTTCATTGTGTTTACCAATACAAGATATGTTAAATGAGTCATTTCAAGCAGGTTTCTGTGCTCTTAGGTGCACTCTGAGTTACCACCTTTGAAAATTACAGTAGAATTATTACATTGTCAATGTGTTTGCTGTGGCCATTTGAACAAACCCGGACGATCATAAACTCTTTTGATCAGTGCCAGTAAAAATCCACCATAAATACTCTAGAAACTAGTGATGGGATTTTTGCCACGCTAAACTTAGCAATAAACAACAACAACAAAATAATAATAATGCAGATTGAAAATAATGCAGTAAACAACACAATCTCAAAGTAGGCTTTCATTAAGCAAACCAAGCAGTGAATCACTCACCCACTGCTTTAAAACAGACATCAAACTTCAATAAAAGAAAATATTTAAAAAATGAAACATTTTATTTTAGTCTAGTTTCCAATTCAACATTTCTTATTTTCATTTAGTTTAACTTGATGTACCAAAAAACTGCAGTACTGCAATAACAATTTATAAAAAAAAAAAAACTATAGACATATTTATCTCTTTACCTGCCAGCATTTTTTTTTTAATTGCCAGCCACCGCCAACATTTTTGATCATTTTCACAAAATTTTCATGGCGCTCAGAATATTTTGTTTTATGAATATCTGAAAATGCACAATGCCAAAAGAAAACAGTCTATTCTATTTATGTGGGGAAAAGCAACTTTTTGAACAAAAAACTGAGAAAATTGTGTTTTTGTCAAAAGAAAATGGAGATTCTGTACTCTTTCAGATGATGTGTAATAGTGCCTCCTACCGTATAACAGTGAAAACGCAGAAACTGTAAATGGCGGGTAAAGAGTTAAAAACAACAAAAACTAAAAAAAATGACAAAAACAAACAACAAAATCAGTAAAACTTTTTTTTTTCTAAAATTTACATAAAAATCAGAAACTATAAAAATAAAATCTAATTCAAAATATAATCAAAAACTATAATAGTTTCTGAATGATACAAAAATAATACTGTTCGAAAGCACCCATCACTATTAGAAACTGCATAGCAATGTGCTGAAGCATGCATGCAAGCAAGCATGACAAATGTGAATGTAGCTGCGCTTGTTGGTCTGTCCCACAGAACACAGCGTGTCTGGAGGACTTTGACCGGCTGAAGACTCTGGGGACTGGCTCATTCGGTCGCGTGATGCTGGTCAGACACCGAGAGACCGGGCAGCACTACGCCATGAAGATCCTCAACAAACAGAAGGTGGGCGGGGCTAATGCCGAAGCCATGACAGCACAGTTAGACACGATGATAAAAGACGTTACGTCAAGATGTCCTTTCTCTTTAGGTTGTGAAGCTGAAGCAGATCGAACACACTCTCAATGAGAAGCGGATACTGCAGGCTGTCAGCTTCCCCTTCTTAGTGCGACTTGAATATTCTTTCAAGGTGAATACTGTTTGAAATATCAATAGCTGGATGATGTACCGCATGTAAAGGATATGTTTGATAACGTGTGTTTGTTTTAGGACAACACTAATCTCTACATGGTGATGCAGTACGTTCAGGGAGGAGAGATGTTTTCACACCTGCGTAGAATCGGCAGATTCAGGTGAATATATTTACATTCCAGATGTGCTTTATTAGTGCCTGAGGAAAAACACAGTGCACAGTAACATTCAACATACAGAGCATATATATATATATATATATATACACCTTAAATTTGAAACCAACTGTAAATGATTTGCCTCAGATTTACGTTTACTACCGTGTTGGGTGTAATACATTGCTAAGTAATTAATTACTGTAATATAAATACTTTTCCCTTGAAAAAGTAAAGTTCAGGGATTACTCTTAATTTTTCTGTAATTTAATTACAGTTACTTTTGATGTAATTGCACTAAATACCTTATAGACTGTAGAACAATTTTGTATAAAAAAAGGTGGTTTTATCATCAATTTTATTATGTTTTTAATGTAAACTTATCCCTTTAAATAGTTTGGTCAGTTAAAGAGTAATTTATGTAATTTTATATTATTTATATGAAAGAATTTAAAGAGTTTTTTTTTCATATCTATTCTTGTATTGTTCAACTGGTTGAGGTTGATAGGGGATATAGAAAGTAACTAGTAATAAGTAATGCAATACTTTTTAGAGAGAGTAATTAGAATAGTATCAGAATAGAATCATTTTCTCTGATAGTATTTCAGCACTAGTGATGGCAGATTCGAGAATGAATCACTCTTGATCTAAATGGTCAAATGGGTTTGTAGCTCTGAAATTGTTGGTGATTCAATCTGATTCATTCGGACAGTTCGCTCACACACTGGATCGGTTCTCACACTCCAATAGTAATGAGATATTTTATAAGACATAAAGTATTTATTGCTTTATTTTAAAAAGTATAAAATATGGGCTTTTTTGATGGGTGGCCTGTGACCCAGTACTGATGAAACAATAGAAATATAGAAATGATGTTGTGATGAAAATATATTAATTAAATTAAATCCATAATCTAGATTCCAGCTCTGCTAACTCACTACTTACACTTGCTTTTTTATATAATAAAAGATTTTGCATGCATGATGGACATGCTTTTCCTTCATTGTCTGGTTCAATTCATTCATCAAATATCACAATTTTCAGGCAGAAGCCTTTAAATCAAAAAGTTTTAATATCCATAAACATAAAGTCAGTCAAATGTGTGTGAATTTCTGGCTTGTAATTACAAAAGACTAAATGCTTAGAATGCTAAAAAAGGCTGTATACTTATGTTTTTGTTTGTTTGTTTTTGTGCCACAGATTGAATTTGTTGCATGTGTGTGTAAATGTCCAAAAAAAAAAAAAAAAAACTGACGTCACTTTTTTTTTTTTTTTTCTTTTTTTTTTTTTTTGGAGTTTTAGGCCACTTTAAAATGTGATCCCAAATGCACAGTTTGATCATCTGGATATGTATATGTAATTTAGCTGATATGTATTTTTTTTTTTTTAAGTCACATAAGAAATCGACATAGAAATGAGACGTAATAATAACAGGTTGCCCCAGCAGTCTGCATATTTGTACTTGTATTCTTTGGCTCATTGTCATCTAGCTAAATATACAGGATACAAAGCAAGCATTGGGTTTAGAGAACCGAAAGAAGACAGCAGCAGTGAAATCCAAAGCTGTTTGTCCTGAAAGCTGTGTGTTAATGCACGTAATGTGAGACTGTGGTTTCATCTCGGTTGCGTAAAGACGTTCAGTGCTTCATATTTATTTGTTGCTGTACTAAAATGAACCATTTAGCAGCATCAACATGTACAGTTGCATTTAAAAATGTTGTTTCATTAGATAGCAACAAAATATCAAAGCGACTGTCTTGCTGTTGGAGTTTTTTTTTTTTTTTTTCATTTCAAATTTCTTTTTGATAAATGGTAAAAAGTGTGTTTGTGCTGTTTCTATACACAATTGCATGAATGTGTTTTGTTATTTTAGCCCCACTGTAATAGTTAATGTGCTGTTGTTTTCAACAACTTTCTTGTAACTATATCTTTTCTCTGTCTCTTTCTCTTTCTCTTGCTGTCTTTCTCTCATGTAGTGAACCCCATGCACGCTTTTATGCTTCACAAATAGTTTTGACATTTGAATATCTGCATGCCCTCGACCTGATCTACAGAGACCTCAAACCAGAGAACCTCCTCATCGATCAGCAGGGCTATATACAGGTAATAAACACATACTGTGACTGAGTTGCATTCAAATACATAATGCTTAGTGAATGAACAGTTTGAAATAGAAACAACACTCAGTGATACAAATGCCTGCAGGTAAGACACATTCGCACATATTTTGGTTCACTCGATTCAGTTTTTGAAGTTTTTTTTAGGCTGTGTTCACACTTCAAGTTAAAGTGCACAATGTTTCCATTCATCCGAATATTTTTGAAGTTGTATGTCTGGCCTTTTAAATATTGCTGATGTCAGACATGCTATGACATAGAATGGTCATCATAACTTCATATAATCATATAATGCTTGTTTATTAAATGCACTTTGGACTTCCGGTCTTAAATTTCTGAGTTAGCATTAATAGCCAATGAATTAGCACGATTAATAACATAATTAGTAACATTTGAACTTTTACCTTCAAAATTTAATATAGTGCAATTTGTACAATAGTTTATGATACGTCAAAGGTATATCAGTGACAAATTATGACAACTGCTGTGTTAGATGAACAGAAACCTATCAAAGCTCATTTAATTTGATATAATATTTATTATGTGAAAATAATATAAAGGCCTATAGACTTTCAGTCATGAATTTCTGTATTAACATTAATCGGCAATTAATTAGCATGATTAATAACATAATTAGTAACATTTGAACTTCTGTTGTGACCTACTTTACATTAATAACATAGATATGTAATTTAAACAAATATTTTTTGCACCTTTCTCTGTAATACTCAATATAGTGCAATTTGGAAAATATTTTACAATGTCGAGAGTAAATAAAGCACAAATGATGATAAATGTTGTGCTAGATGAACAGAAACATATTGTAATTTCATAATATCATTTAACGTGTTATAATATTTAGTCATTATGTAAAATAATATGAAAAACTTGGGAATTCCAGTCTTAAATTAGCATTCATTAGCATCTAGTCTTAAACTAAACATGATTAATAACATTTATAAGATAATTAGTAACATCTGAACTTCTGTAGTTACTGTTGAAAGTAAATATCAATAGTTGTTACCTACTTTACATTAATATACATCAATATGTATTTTAAACAAATATTTTACTTAATGTAGTGCATTTTGGAAAATATTTTACAATAGATTTAGAGGATAAATCAAGCACAAATTATGAAAATGATGTGTTAGATTAACATAGATCATAACATTATAATATAATTTAATATGTTAGAAGATTTAGTTTTATGAAATTAATATGAAGAACATTGGAATTCCTGTCTTAAATTAGCATTAATTAGCATACAGTCTTAAATTAGCATTAATGGCTAATTAATTAATATTAAAATTAGTAACATTTGAACTTCTACGGTTACTGTTTAAAGCAAATATCAGCATTTGTGGCCTACTTTACATTAATATTCTTTTTTCTTTTTTTTTGTGATTGTTTTTTTTTTTTTTTTTTTTTTTAAATAATAACATTACAAATGTTGGATGACAGCATAAATACCAAGAAAAAGAAAAAAAGAACAAAACACACAAAGGACACAAGTACAGCGAGTGATTAATAGGGTAATTTAAAAGGAACATACAAATAATCCCCGGCAGCAAATTACCACACAGAATAATGCATCATCAATTTAAAACAATTCTTTCAGAGCTTGTGCTATACTACTCCAATAAGAGTTTGAATTCTAGCCATTAATCCTTGCAGGGCTGCGTTCTAAACAAACAGTATAATGAAAAGACAGCTGCCAGAATCTTCTAAAATCCATGTCAGGTGTGAACCATTGCTGTATAATTTTTTTTTTTTTTTTTAATATTCATTTCAAACAAAATGTTTACTTAATATAGTGCAATTTGGATAATATTGTACAAACATGTCTATGGTAAATCAAGCACAAATTATGTCACATGTTGTGTTAGATGAAACAGAAACACGTCAAATTCAGTGTTATTTTGCTGTAACTCAAAAAAAAAAAAAAAAAAAAAAAAACCTGATTTGGGCCCCATTCATTTGCAGTGTAAATGTAGCTAAAAGTGTGTCTGTGATGTAAGCAGCTGCATGGATGTGCTTTCAATCACATACGGCTGTAATCTCATTATTACTGCCCCCTCATGGCTAATTTGATAATGACATGATGAAATGTTTCTGGCACATATCACAGTGTCATCTGCGGGACCTGTGTTTTAGGTGACAGACTTTGGTTTCGCGAAGCGGGTCAAGGGTCGCACGTGGACATTGTGCGGCACTCCGGAGTATCTGGCCCCAGAGATCATCCTCAGCAAGGTGAGCCATGAAGAGACTGAAACACGTCTACAATGAAGGCAGCTAAACGACAGCAGGCCCAGTGTAATTAATGAAGCGTCTGATCATGCAACTCGCTTTCAGCTGACAGATGCTTTTTGTGCTGCACAGCTACTCCGAACACTTTATTTGACTGAAACAGCACAGTTTGATATTTAAATATAAAATAGACTACCAGTTTGGAATAATGAAAGTGTCATGAAACCCCCCTGTTTCAGCACTGGTCTTTCACACCTTAGATCTGAAAAAGTGTGTAAAACTGGAAATGTGGAGTGTAGAGGGTGGGAAGAGGGGAGAAAACTCCAAAATAAATGTATATACGTCACTTTTCGTGACGTCGGTTCAAATTTTTGAACCGGAAGAACAAAATTGCTCCAAAAAATTAAAAAATAACCACTTTCCCTTAATAATAGACATAATGAGCGCTATTGTTGTTTTCACTGATGTGCAACCTGTTCATATATGTTAACATCTCAAAAAATGTGTTTTAGGGTTTCATGACACTTTAAGATTTTTTCATGTTTTTGAAAGGCATCTATTCTGCTCATCAATGCTACATTTATTTGATTAGAAATACAAGAAAAACAGTAATATTGTACAATTCAAAAATAACTTCTGTATTTGAATATATTTTAAAATGTAATGTTTATAATGTAATTTTAGCATCATTACTCTAGTCTTCAGTTTCACATGACATGACATTTATATTTTTGTGGAAACTATGATACATTTAATTTTTTCACTATTCTTTGATGAATATACAGTTCAAAAGAACAGCATTTATTTGAAATAGAAATGCCTTTACTGTCACTTTTGATAAATTTAATGCATCCTTGCTGAATAAAAGTATTAATTTCTTTCTTTTTTTAAAATCTTACTTAGACTAAACTTTTGGTGGTGGTGGTGGTGGTGGTTCACGATTTCCACAAAAAATTGAAACAGCACAACTGTTTTCAACACTGATAATAATCAGAAATGTTTCTTGAGCTTCAAATCAGCATATTTGAATGATTTCTGAAGGAGTAATGATGCTGAAAATTCATTTTACAATATATTCACATTGAAAACAGCTATTTTAAATTGTAGCAATATTACTGGTTTTTACTGTATTTTTGATCAAATAAAGGTCCTTGGTGAAGCAAAGTTTTGACTGGTAGAGTACAAAAATTGCTTGCTATTTATTTGATCTGTTATGTATTTACTTTTACTTTACTTTACTTTTAGTCATTTAGCAGACGCTTTTATCCAAAGCGACTTACAAATGAGGACAACAGAAACAATCAATTGTAGTATTAAAACAACTAAAACTGATCCAAAACTAAAAGCTAAAACTTTATAAATAGTATATATATACACACACATTAAAAAAAATTAAATAAAAATGAGAAATGCATGACAAAATTTCTAAACTTAACATTTAAATGAAAACAAAATAAAGCTACAAACAATTCAAAATATTAAGAGAACAAAAGGTATAAGAGTGTAATAATGATTCTAACATAAAACTAAGCCAAACACCAAAAACAACTACGTGTATGTACACACACACACAGACATATATGCACACACACAGACACACATATCCATAAATTCAATATTTCATTTCCATGTAGTTTGTTGAAGTACTAAAATAACTCAAATTAAATAAAACTAAAACTTAATAAATAAATTATACAGACATAATAGAAAAAACTATTAAAATGACAAACATTACTACAACTGTAACTAAAATTAAAATAGATAACTTATACAAATCAAACTACATTAGTTTAACAGTAATCCTAAAGAAATAACTGTGCCAAACATACAAGTAAGAAATGGTTATAAAAACTGAAACAGAAGTGAAACAAGTGATAGGAAATAGAATAAATGAAAAGCGATACTTATCCCTTGCCGGTGTCCCTGTCTGGTGGAGTCGCTCGGTAGAGTCGATGGTCTTTACACACTTCGGTCTTCACACGAGGAGGGCTTCACACGAGGGCTTCCGCGGTATAATAACCTTTTTTTATACCCGTCTAACAAATCACTAATTGAATTCAGCTGGACACACTTTCCTGTTAATCACAATAAATGGCCACGCAAGCGCAGACACTAACAAGGTACGTACGAGACCAAACGCGATTTCAGTTTTCTGATCTGTTGCCTATTAATTTAAATCTTTTGTTTCTGAACATAAATACACGAAGTTGTAGCTCAACTGTCCATTCATGAAACATGCAAGTTTGCGAAGGCTAAATGTTCTCTTTAACTCATCCTGATGTGTTTTCTCTCATAGGGTTATAATAAGGCTGTGGACTGGTGGGCTCTGGGTGTGCTGATGTACGAGATGGCTGCCGGTTATCCTCCGTTTTTTGCTGATCAACCCATTCAGATCTATGAAAAGATTGTCTCAGGAAAGGTAATTTTGACAGGACATAACAAACCTCTAGCCTTTAAACTGAAAATGAATCAAATGTCTCAACATCTGCAACATCTGAGATTCTTGCTTCAACCCACCCCAGTTTACTTGAGTTTAGTTTAGTTAGACTTAAACCCAGTTTTAAGTGGGGTCTTTTGACAGGTACGATTCCCGTCGCACTTCAGCTCCGACCTGAAGGACCTGTTGAGAAACCTGCTGCAGGTGGATCTCACCAAACGCTACGGCAACCTTAAAAACGGAGTTAACGACATCAAAGGACACAAGTGGTTCTCAACTACTGACTGGATAGCCATTTACCAGCGGAGGGTGAGAAACACACACAGTCCCTTTCATCACTGATAGTGATCTGATGTATTCAGTACTTTTGCCCCCAAAGCTCAATCAGTAAGGCTTGTATCTCATATTATACTGGATTTCATTCAGTATTATCACTAGCAGTGCTGAGGGTAAAGCATTACAAGTAACGTGAGTTATGTAATCAGATTACTTTTTTCAAGTGACTAGTAAAGTAACGCATTACTTTTAAATTTACAAAAATATCTGAGTTATGTTGTGGAGAAAAGTCTTCTCTGTCTTGCAAAATAATGCTCAGGAAGCAGAGTTCCAGAAGTCAAAATTAGACTTTATTGCAAGAAGACAACAAAGCCGAGATGCCTGCAGAACAACTGAATCTTTCTTTGTCCAGGATGCCATCTATATACAATTTCGTTATCAGTCGCTGTTCAGTGAGCGTACAGAACACTTGTTTATACGTCATTCCCAGTACTTTTCCACAATTGTATCAGTTTTCATAATGCTTGCTTTCACTGTAGAAAAACACCTGCTAGTCTGTTTTTGAAAAGAACTCCTCTTATCTACCACTTTCCGGGTGCTCAAGGTTACAAAGGCAAATACATTTTAGGATTTTAATGAGTTGTGCACACATGATCTATTTCCACACTATCTCATCCTGTGGCATCTCCCATCTCCGGTACTTCCTTCTGTATTCTCCATTCACAGGCGCAGTCACGTATGTCATGAGGTCTACACAGTCAGTTAGTTTGGCCCTGAGGCCTTCAAAATGCACGCAGCTCACATATGAGGCAAACTAACTTTCACAAATGTGCAAAGTATCTTCTTCAATTGTTTTCTATAAGATAAATAAAATATTTCATCAGTTACTTTTTTCAAATATGCAACACAATTTACTTTGTTTTCCCATTTAATGTCTGAGAGCTCAACCTTATTCATTTCACTTTTGGTGTGAAAGGACTTTTACAGTTGCTTTACTATTTTCGGTTGTGTTATTAAAAATAAATAAGCAAGCCCAGCCCAGGTGACACTAAGTAATGCAAAAGTAACATAATGCATTTCTTTCCAAAAAAAAAAAAGTAACCAAGTAATGCATTTAGTTACTTTTTAATGGAGTAACGCAATATTGTAATGCCTTACTTTTAAATGTAACTTTCCCCTCAATAGTATTTTTATTATTAGTGTCATACTTAAAAAGAATAAGAGTAACGTTTAAAGAAAATGTCAACATTTGTGACCTACTTTACATTAATATACATCCGTATCTATTTTAAACAAATATTTTCACTCCTTTTTCTTTAATAATCAGTGTAGAGCATTTTGGAAAATACTTTATAATCCATGTTAAGGGTAAATCAAGCCTAAATTATGACAAATGTTGTATTATATCAACAGAAACATATTCATTGTAATGTCATAATACAATTTAATAACATTAACATAATTTAATATCAATAATATTGAGTTACAGTGTGAAATTAATAAGAACTTTGGACTCCATTCTTAAATTTCTGCAAATATCAACATTTGTGATCTACTTCACATTAATATACATCTGTATGTATTTTTTTTTTTTTTTTTAAATACGTTTTGCACCATGTAATACTTTATATAAGGCAATTAGGAAAATATTTTACAATCCACGTCGAGGGTTAATCAAGCACAAATTATGACAAAGATGAACAAAAATGTGTCAAATTAAAGACAAATCTGCATCACATACAAGGGGATTGATAGGATCATTGTCATACTTAAAAAATGCAAATGAAGAAATGAAGAAATAAAATATTGATACTGGCGAGTACTTGAAAACAGAAAACGTAGCATTTCATACTCAAATGTATGAAACTCAAAAATAATAAAATAGTATTATCTCTTCTTTGCATTTTCGCAGGTGGAGGCCCCATTTGTGCCTAAATGCAGAGGTCCCGGGGACACCAGCAACTTCGACGACTACGAGGAAGAAGAGATCCGTGTGTCGTTCACGGAGAAGTGTGCAAAAGAATTTGCTGAGTTCTAGGGGAATAAGTGATAGAAATCAGAGAGAGAGAGAGAGGAATATAAATGGAGAGAAAGAGAGAGAACGAGAAAAAGTGCATGAATCTTAAAACCGATCCTTCCTCCTGTTAAACAGCAGAGAAACCAGCGGAAGAGTGCAGAGAAGACCTCCAGGGATAAACAGTGAGGCCTTTATCATCTCCTCGATTTTAATCATGTTTGTAATTTCTCTTTTTTTTTTTTTAAATCTCTGTTCATGTGATATTAATCATGATGGATTTGATAGGGTGTAATTGTTGGCCTGTGGACTGGGATTGTTGTTGCCGCACAAAGACAGACGTGGTTAGTTATTGTCTATTCAGAGATTATCTCTAAACTTCAGCAGTTACTGCTAAAGTGCAAGTTCTCCACTAGGTCACCGTAACAACCATTCAGAAAAATAGAAAAAAAAAGAATGAAAAGAAAAAAAAAATGTATTCCTGTGTAATAACCGAAATAGTTTTGGTCCTGTATACTGTCATGTGTTTCTTTATTCTTAAAAATGCACTGAAGGGATGACAAAGTGAAAATGGCATAGAAAAGAAGCCATGATTTCATCAAATGAGCACCTCTTATTTTTCTTCTTCTTTCAGCTGTAGGTCCACCACGCTCTGTAAACTATTCACAGATGAACTTTGAACTTTCACCTATGAAATGTGCCATGAAATCCTACAAGTGTCAATATTTTGACTCGTCAGTTGTTTCATTGATTATCACTGACAGATAGTACGGGCCCCGATGGCTGTGATGACGGGGCCAACAGCCTTTTACTGCGTCAAGCCTTCGTGCAGAGGAGGGGATGAATGTTTTTGTTTCATTTGTTTAGTATTGTTAATATTATAATTGTTACGGTTCTCATTGGGTTATACATTTATAAAACCTGACGAAATTGCACACACTTTGTGCGCGATTCACGCGGCGAAGCCTTGCGGTCGGTGCTCTCCGCCGCATGGCTCTCTCCGTTTTCGCCATTTCTTCCCCCTTTATTCTTCCATTTCTGCGTTTTTAAATAGGCAAAGTCTTCTCTCTGAATGGGTGCAGTGCATCTGGCTCCTTTTTGGGTGAGAATTTCTTACACGCAACTCTCTAGGCTACAAATATCTCCTAAGCTGGAGGTGAACTCAGTGGATACCAGTGCTTACTCCTGAGGACATGGTTCAAGTTAATTGTGATATTTTGCACCACAAGAATCATTCCAATAAAGTATTACTATAAATACCAAACAGGTTTCACGTCCCTTTATGTGTAATAGTGGAAACACCTAACATTGTACTGAGGCCTTAAACTCATTTGGCACGCTGTGGTGCTTTATGAGTCCCACCATTAATGAAGAGTTGTTTGGACTGTTTCACACCCACTGCTCCAGAATCTCCAAAACAAGTTAAGTATGCTATGAGAGTGTTTGCATTATGGTCGTGTGTATTTCTTTACATGACAGTACAGCAAAATCATTAAATTACTCATGTTTACTGGCTGGAAACTGATGTTATTGGTGGAGGGTAATAGGCTCTCTCCAACTGCATACCTGTATGAATTTTGGAAATACAATGAATATAATTCTTCGAATCATGTCACTTTGTTCTGTCAGTATGTTGTGCATTTAGTCTGTGACACTAGCAGTAAGCTCCACTCAGTTTCTTCACGCTGCAAATTTTAGGCCAGTTTTACAGCTGACACATTCGGCAAACAAACTAGTGGGATTTGTAATTTAGGCACTTTGATGAAACTTTTTTTTTTTGTTGATCTTTTCTATTCTTATCACTTGAATATAATGTAACTGAGGAGTGACCTGAGGAGTTAATCAAATAAGACTCATCCAGTTTAGTATCGACCAGCGAGCCATCTGTCATCTAACCATTAAACACAGATGCGTTTTAATATGTTATTTAATTTCGCATCGAGATAGGAAAAATCTGTTGTGTTAGATGTAATGGACTGCAGCGCGAACGTGAACAAAAGCCCGTCGACGAGGTGCGCAAAACATATAACTCCGCAATACCACCTTAAATAAGCGCCTGCCTCGCAGAGCGTAGCGGATGATTCTCTTCGGAAAGTAGTCCACCTTAAGCGCACATAGTGGATAAACGCAGGCGTAGAGCGAGGCTTCCGCTTCATTCCCAGCCGGGCTCGCAGCGGATCACTTCGGAGACGAGAGAGAGGCGCTCGGCCAAAGCCAGCGGAACCAGTGCTGCGACATGTCGGAGCCAAAATACCAAGAATGGATCCTGGAAACCATCGACTCCCTGCGCTCGAGAAAAGCCCGACCGGACCTGGAAAGAATCTGCCGAATGGTCCGAAGAAGACACGGGTCAGACCCGGACAAAACCAGGGCTGAACTAGAAAAACTGATCCAAGAGCAAACTGTGCTGAAAGTTAGCTACAAGGGCTCCATTTCCTACAGGAACGCTGCTAAAGTGCAAAGAAAATGCAGAAAGAGAACGGAGCAAACCCCCGACAGCGGCAGCGGCGAGTCTTTGGGTGAACACAGCAAACACGCCAGCTTCAGTAACAACGGCGACAGCGCGCTCAGCCTCACGGACCAAGAAGAGTGCGAGGATAAGCAGCCCGAGGACCGCGGGGCGAGCCCGTGTCCTGACCCCCTGCCCCAAACCTCGCCCCCCGCTCTCGAGAAGGAAGAGCAGATTTTACCGCTGCCTAGCGGAAACAGTTCTGTTAGTTGTGGCGCAACGGGTTACTCCGCCGGGAGCGTCAAAGCAAGTGCATCGAAAGACAAGAGATTAGTCGCTGAGGCGGGGGCAAGCGGCTCCTCTCCGCACCGCGACGCGGCTTCAAGTGCGAACAGACGGGCCGAAGGAGACGCGACGCTCGGCGCTGGCCGCGAGGGCAGCGATGATGATGAGGAGGAGGAGAAGAAAAAAGATAAAACTTGCTCGAGCGCCAGCAGTCCGCCTTCGAGAAACAAGCCCCCCGCGTCCCCCAAACCCAAACTCAAGGTGGGGGCAAAGGGCTCCGGGGCGCGCTGCTCGGACTCTCTGGATGAGAGCAGCGCTGATCTGGGCGACAGGCTGGTTGCTGCGGTGCGAAGTCTGTCCGAGAGACACCGGGGCTCCGCCGCAACACGGGGCCACGCGCCGCCGGGGCTCAAAGAGATCCTCGGCTACCTCAGCACGCAGCGAGGGATGCCCGCGGAGAAACTGACCCGCAACCGCGTCAAAGTGGTGCTGGAGCGCGAGATCGAGAGGGGTCGTCTCCGCAAGACCCGCCTCGGCCACATCACTCCAGCCGCGAGGGGGATGGGGGCGGCCAAGCCGTCCGCGCGTCTCCTGAAGAGCGCACTGCAGGACAGACATCTCGCGAAAAAGGTAACTTAATATTTCCAACACGTCCTGCGCAGCGCGCAGCGCTACACCCCGTCTTCATATAAATAAACGATCGCGCTTTGAGAAAAGCGAAAGAAAAAAGCGCAGGACGCCGCACCATCCGATTTCCGCTCTTTTCTCGTGTGCAAGTGTGCGCCAGAACATCCAAACTGTGCGGGTCTGCGGCAAGCAGCGTGTTTTCGTGTTGTGTGCAAACGGTGGGAGAAGCGACACCTCGATTGTGTGTTCGGCTCGACACGCAACTGTCTGCGTGCCGTGTTTCACTTCAGCGTCTCGGCACAAAAGGTGCGGACTCGCGCTCGGCAGCGCCCGCCTGCGTGCGAGACACCGTCGCTTCTCTTGTTCCGCTGCTCTAATAGACACTCGTTACACAAAAGCGCGCTCGACGAGAATCAGACGCGGACAGTGCGCTGAAAAAACACTGATGTCTGCGTGAACTGCGCGACATCAGGATTTCACAGGCAGGGCCGATGATTATTGTTGCGTTATAAGTTGTGCTGGATATTTTTCACTAGGCGGTGTCTGTTAAGTTAGACGCGCACGGAAAATGTAAAAGGGAGGGAGGGGGGACCCGAGGCTCGCGTCTGTTTTCTCGGGCGAGCCGTCGCTCTGTGCAATACTTCGGTCATACGAGGTAAAAGCAGTTGCGATGGCGGAAATTCGCAGCATGATGAGCGAAAGCGGAGCGCACCCTGCGCTTGCGGCTTAAGCCTCTTAGTTCCGTTCCGTGCGGCTCATCCAGTCAGTTTGAGCGATCATCGTGTTTCGTTCTCTTTTTTGCGCTGTTATCCTCTCTGCGTTGATCAGATTTCTCAAGCACCGTCCCGCTCACTTACAGACTATGGCCGAATTGATTATGAACCAGTTACTTAGTACGTGGTCAAATCGTTGTCATCTAATCGAAATCACTGGCAAGAGAATCTGTAGCGGATGTTTGGGCAGTTTCAGATTGTGTTGTTGTTCTTCGTAAAAACCGCAATTCTTCTAGTCGCAAAATCCTGCAGACGATGGAGGTCGCGCATGAAGACACAGCCGCACTTCGTAACCACTATTTGACCTTTTCCCGTAGCTTTCCCCCCTTTTCTTTTCTTTCTGCACATTTGCAGCTGATGTGATGTAAGGTACAGTCACGATGAAATCCATCTCAGTCACTGAGATCTGTAAAATAAAGCGTTCAGTAATGCTCTATAATGACTGCTGTTGGTTGAAAGTCCATTAGAGCTTTTTGAAACGGTGTCTCTATTCCTGCTTGTCAGGAGGAGGTGAAGGAAGAAGAAAGGATGGAGGTGGAGAGTGAGGAAAATAGCACAGAGGAAAACACAGTGGGCTCATCGGAGGATGTTCCCAGCAGCATCACTGATGAAGGTCCAGCAGGGGTCAAAGCTTGCACTGACCCGACCTCACCTGACATGGAGGTCGAGAATGATAATGGCACCGACTCACTGACGTCTGAGGGGAAATACCAGTCATCTTCATCGCTGGAGACATCAAACCAGAGCTCCTTACAGCAGGAAGTAGACGTGGGTGGAAGTGAAGGTACTTGTGCCGTCTCTGTTTCATGATGGAAACATTTTCTTAAGTATTTTTGTCTGGTTTTCCAGTAAAGCATCTAAAGATGCTTAACGTAAGATAAACTGTTTAGAATAAGATGGATGAATAGATATTAGATTACACTTTTTTGTCCCATGGACAATTATTCGGTTTCTTGTTTTCAGTGTTGGGGGTAACGCATTACAAGTAAGTTAAGTAAATAAGATTACTTTTTTCAAGTAACTAGTAAAGTAATGCATTACTTTTAAATTAACAAGAAAATATCTGAGTTACTTTTTCAAATAAGTAACACAAATGACTTTGGCTTTCTATTTATTCACTGACACCTTTCCTGTCCCTGTGTTGAGAGAAACTGGGAGTAAGTGCAGAGGCAGAGGCATTTTCTTAAGCCTGAGGCTTATTAATTTCACTCTTGGTGTGAAAGGGCCTTTACAGTCGCCAAAAATATAACTTTTGGGTTTTCTGATAATAAAAATAAATAAGCAAGCCCAGCCCAGGTGAAAAAAATAATGCAAAAGTAACAATGCATTACTTTCCATAAAAAGTAACTAAGTAACACAATTAGTTACTTTTTTTATGGAGTATTTTTCAGCAATGTAAGAATAGTGGGAATAAATTGTGAAATCTCATCATCTCCTTTTGTTTTACTCAATTAAAACCAATCATCATTAAATGAAACTTGAACAATGTAAGAATTTCTGACCACAATGATTTTTAATGTTACACACAAATCTATGCTTTAATATGCTCTTTGCAGTTTTGCTGATATTCACTCATTCAGTGTTTAAGTATGGGCTCCCTTTCAATTCTTGAGCTAGAATTTGAATTAAATAGGCCACACCTCACAGGAAGTTAAATCTGAGGGACAGGAAGTGGAATTTATTGACACACAGCCCTGCTCAGATTGAAGTGTTGACCTAATACAGCCCTTATCAAAGATAATATTTGTATAAGATTTTTCTTTTAATAAATTCAGACAATACTTTATCCAGAGGGGGAAGTCCTTCTGGATTAAAATTGGCAGACATACCTGTGAGCAAGTCATTAAATATTTTAAAGCTATGGAGGATAAAAGTATTACTATGAGTGCTTTTTGAGGGGTGTTTGTTCACACTGCACGTAAATCAAATTTGGTTTTCATATCCAATCTAGGTGATGAAAACAGATCTGTTCGTTTGGACAGTCAGTATCTGCTGTATCTACATCTGTTGCCACAATAATAACTCCACATGATGCTTAGAGTTTCAGACTGAAATGTATGTCCAAAAATCCAATTTTAATCAAGTTTGTAAAAATCAGCCTGAACAATGCCAAAGCATTTAGAACATGACTTTGCCCAGATGGCATTAGAGCTGAAGATGGGGAATTGTTTCTGTGTGAGATGCTTGGGAAGTGCATGTGGAAGGTATTTTTGAAGGCAGTAGGTGGATGTGAGCACAGGGTGTCCACAGGTGCAGCATCAAGCAGTACTAGAGGTTTTAAGTTCTATTTTGGCTTTTTTATGAAATATTTTTGATAGTTTCGTATGGAAGCCAGGGAGAAAAAAAAAATTCTTATTATTAATAACATATTGCGCCACAATTAAAATAGTGTTCTCAAACGTATGTAACAAAGCTTCTGTTCCAGGTGCTGGAATTCAGTGCTTGAGTGCGTGATGTGGGATTTGTGCTGAAGGAATCTGTGTGAAGACAGACATGAGCTCCCTGCAGATGTGTGACAAATGTCTATGTTGTAAATCTTGTGTCATGACAAGAAATGATGGCATTAAAATCTCTCTCTCACACACTTTCAGAGCAGACAATGTCTGTGGAGCCTGAGGATGCTGGTACTGAGAAAAACGCAGATGCGCCTGATCAGCTACATCTCAACACTGAGGTAATGTGCACAGTTTACTTAAAACCCTAAAGGCTATAATATCTGCGGTCTTTCTTCTATTCCAGTTTAATGTGCAGAGACATGTAGGCCATTCGTAGGTTGACTTCCATTGCTCTGTTTGTCTGAGTGGCCTGACATATTAATTGTTGGCTTAACTAATGAGTTCAATGGCAAACAAAGGGGTGATGGGAGTGTTTTAGAAAATCTGTTTTTTTTTTTCTGAATATATTTGGTATTTTTCGATGCTTCGCGTTTAAAATCTTTTCATTCTGCGGTCTGTAATTTCCCCCTATCCTAGTCTTTAATATAGTCTTACTGAATGCATCTCTTTATTTTTCTCTCTCTTTCTCCTTTAGGATCAGGTGATTGTGATGTCAGAGACTGTAAAGGCTCCATCGTCGATACCTATAAGAAACTGTAAGTTCTTCAAACACATTTTGGTTGCTTTCTGAAAAAGTGTGTTCATATCTTTATGTGCTGATGTCTCTCAGTGTGTCCTGTCTCTTTTGTGTTAATGTATGCATCTTGTTGGCAGTTAATGTTTTAACTCTGTGTCTGTTGCTCTGCATGTTTTTGTGTTTATATTTATATTGCTGTTTTGTTCTGTTTTTAATATAGCTATATAATGTCATTCTGTGATTTTTATATAGTTTTATGTTATTCCATTGTTCTTTTTATATATTTGTGGTGTTTTATGTTGAATACTATTCTGTTGTTCTCTTTCATATAGTTATTTTTTTTATATATAGACTAGTGCTGTCAATCGATTAAAAAAAAAACGAATCACATTTTTTTTTTCTGAAATGAATCGTGATTAATCCCACCTAACACTATTTTTTTTTTAAATATACCATTAAACAAATATTAAAACTTGTGAAAATGTGAAATTATTGCAATATAAAGGTATCTTTTTTGACTCAAGGCGGGTATCACTGATACCAGTACTACTGATGTCTCTAGGAAATTGTTCTTTCTTTCCTAATATTTAACCGTTGACTATAGCCATTCAACATTACAGTATAATTTAGAGCTATCAATTTGAACATTTATTAGACTTTAAAAATAATAACATCTAATTTAAGTGAACTTAAAACATTATTCAAAGAAACTCATTGTAATAAATGTCACATGTACCTGTGCCCTTCAGCAAGTAGGAAATATACACAAATTGAATAGAGTTATCAACACTAAATTCTAAATTAAATATAAATGAATCCTTAAAGCTACAACAGATAGCTTGATTTCCTCTTTTTTTCTTCTGTTCTTTGATTAATAGACATCACAGCAGCTAAGTTATTAGGTTATTTGGCTACTATTACCTTAAGAGCTGCCGCTGCTGAATGTGACGCAGATCTGACACGCATGCTCATAGTTTCATTCATGCTTTAATATGTTGTTCTACTGAAGCTCCTCGTCATCTGTATCATCTCTGCGCTCGTTTGACTAGTGCCTGATGCTGAGGCAAAGTGGAGTACGCGTCTGAAAAGACTCCCATTTGATGTGGTCGTAAAGACATTCTGCGTCTAAATTAACACAATTCTTGTCAAGAAAAAAAAGACAGAAGCAGCAGTTGTGAGTGGGGTGGCCAACCCTAGCTCCACCCATGAGTTAACTGCATTAAATATTTTTAACGCCGTTAAACTGGGAAAATTAATCACCTGTGTTAACATGCTAAGTTTGACAGCACTAATATATAGATATGTATGTGTTTATTTCATGTACATTTCCTTTTTATGCTCTACCGTTCAGTAAGATTTGTTTGAAACAAAAAAAAATTATTCAGCATAAATAAATGCTGTTCTTTTGAACTTTCTATTCATCAAAGAATTCAGAAAAAAATATCACTTTTTTCACAAACATATAAAGCAGCACAACTTTTTTCAACATTGATAATAATCAAAAATGTTTCTTGAACAAAAATCAGCATATTAGAATGATTTCTGAAGGATCATGTGACACTGAAGACTGGAATAATGATGATCAAAATCCAGCTTTGCATCACAGCAATAAATAGAAAACAGCCAGTTTAAATTGTAGCTGTATTACTGTCTTTACTGTATTTTTGATCAAATAAATGCAGCCTTGGTGAGCAAAAGAGACCTCTTTCAAAGTAATTATTTCAAGCTTTTGACCTGCAGTGTACATGAATTGCTTGCTTACATCAAAGCCAAAAATGATTTCTGAAGGATCATATGTATATATACTATTTTTACTGTGTATATATATATATATATATATATATATATATATTTGTTTATGCATTTGTTTATATAGTGTGTTTTATATGTGTTGTGTCATTCTGTGTTATTGTATTGTAGTTGTGTTATTTGTTGTGTGTATTTTTGTTTTATATAGCTGTGTATATTGTCTGCTATCAGGTTCAGGCTGTAAGCTGGAAGTGGGAGTGTCGTCATGTCTGCTGACTCCCTCTGCCTCACCAGGAGCGGCTGAAGAACGAGGGATGAATGAAGGAATGTGAGTACCACGCAAACAACGCAGCAGAGTGAGATAGTGAGAGAGAGAGGGTAGCGCAGAGAGAAAAGGCTTTGTTTTGGGGAAAAAAAGAAGAAAAGTCTGTAAAACACAAACTAACCTTCTAACAGGAATCGCCAGAAGTGAGTCATAATGAAAGAAATGAAAACTGAAGATTGAGGGTTGTCTTTGATTCGTGATATTAAATTTTCTTTTGTGTGTCTCCAGCGTACCTTAGATTTTTTTTTTTATATGAATAAATATTCATGTTTTCTGTGCGGTCTCAGAGGTGGCTTTGTGAAGTCGGAGATGAGTGGCATGAGCCCAGTGGACTGGACTGTAGCAGACGTGGCCAGCTACTTCACCGCGGCTGGATTTCCAGAGCAGGCGCTCGCTTTCAGGACACAGGTGCGCTGAACTGAACTGCATGATCCTTGAAGAGTTCACAAAATGACTTTACTGCACTTCAGACAGAAGCAATGCTATAGATAGAAGGTATAACTGAATCTTTGTTCCTGACAGGAGATCGACGGGAAGTCCCTCCTTCTGATGCAAAGGAATGATGTGCTGACAGGCCTGTCAATCAGACTTGGTCCCGCCCTAAAGATCTATGAGAGACACGTGAAGGTTCTGCAGAGGACCCATTTCCAAGATGACGAAGCTTTTTGCTGATACACAAACACTCATATGTATTAGCTATTGTACATGACAACGTAACTCACATGTACATATACTAAACAATATTTACTCGTCCCAGAACACGCATATTCCTGAAAACATTCGGTAACATTCAGGACTTCCTGAACAGAAACAGTTCTCGTTTTCCTCACAAGCAAATGTATATATGTTTTTTAATCAGTAATCCCACAGCTATTGGAAAGAACTTTGGCCTGAAAAACATGAGTAAAATGAACCGAACTAAGTAGAAGCATGGAGTGAGTTTGAGAAGATTGAAAATATTTTTTTTTTAAAGAAGCGTCAGCCATTTTTTGAGAAGACTGTGTAGTTCTGTGCAGTAAATGCTGCTCTGATGGATACCACTGTTTGGATTGTGACATTTGACCCTGAATTCATTTCATCAAGTGGATTTTTTTCTGTAGTACTTATTCAGTTCAGTAGAGGGCAGAACATCATTTTTTGTGACCTCACGGGTTTCAAGATTGCTATTGAAACCAAAGGCTGGAGGGTTTCCACTGCGCACACAACTTTTTGTAAAAATTTTCCTCCAATGTAAAAAGACACTGTCTGGATACAGTTTGAAAGAAGTAAATTCTGATTGGATATTTGTTCTTGACTTGCTAACACTTTTGCAATGACCCTTGTCTTCCCTCAGTGATAGACTGAATTATTTCTTCTTGACATATTGAAATGATCTTGTACGTCTAATGTCTTGCAGCGTTATGTCAGAAAAAAAAAAAAACTGTTTATGCAGATCTGCACACAGTCAAGTGGGTGCATCTCACAGAGGATCTCCCTTTAAAGTGACTTTGACTCCTTTAATCTCGGATTTGCCAGCCATGACATTGTGGCCCCACATGTGGAATATCACCATTGATAACTGAGCATAACTTTTGTAAATATCAATTCGTTTTTTAAGGTGAAGTCCAAGTTGCGAAGCAATGACGATGTTCCTTCACCAGCAGTTGAAGAATGTGTCTGAATGTCCTCAAACGCACAGAGAGCCCTGAAGCCATGCAGCTCTTGAACTCTATGTATCAGATGAATATTGTGGGAAGTGAGAAAACAATTTGTGTAAAACAATCAAATTATAATGTAAGGGTCCATTTAACAAATTAAAAGAACTGACTTGTGAGAGAAGGGATGTGGAAATTGGACATATTGAATTGCTAACATGTTTGTTAACCTGCCCTTTAGCTTCAGTGTCCTTTGCGTTGTTAAACTGATCGCATATACAGATGGATTCATCGCACTTATGAATGGGACTGTTACTGATTCTGTCACTTAAGGCAGGTTCATTTGCATTGTGAAGAAACCAATAGGTCAGTCTGATTTCAGATTATAGACACCTTTGTTTTGCCTGACAATTGTAGCACCTCAAATTCCTCAAACTGTCTTGATTTATTTATTTCTTTGAATGTTTGTTTATAAAATATTATGTTCATTTTTATGACTACCTGTCTAAAATTCGCAGAGGTTCTTTGTTGATTTACAATCTAAAGTAAAAGCTGGAGCTCATTGCTATGTTGATAATGCCTGAAGTTGATCTGTTTATGCCTTTCATGATGAACCCATTTCTGTGTTCTCAGCAAGTCTTTGTAATAAATACATTAACAGATTGGAAGAAAACAACTATCACAAAGCAAAAGAAAGAACTAATTAAAGACAAGAAGCTACAACTGTTGTTAGAGATATAATGTTCAAGGGTTTGCCAACAGAGGGTGACACAGGTACCAAAATGTTTGGTATGAGATCCAATTGCAAATGCCATCAGGGTAAAGGTTTACATACAGCCATAAGGTACAACATTAGACCAGCATCCATCTTGATGAATGTAGATGCTGGAAGTGACTCAGAAAGAGTTTGGGAAGAATAATCCATTGTCCAATCATGTGTAAGTTATTGAACGTCCAAGTGTTTCTTCATTTGTGCTCTTTCTAGTTCATTTTGAGTAACTTCAGTCTTACTCTGATTGAAATGAACAGCAGTTGTTTCTATATGTCTTTTCACTGTTTCTGTTTATCTCAGTTGTTTTCTATCAAGAAAACGGAAAGCTTTTTAATTACTCGAATTAAAAAGGACATTCCAGATGATTGCATCGATGATCTTTAGACTGTTTGTGAATGTATGTTAGAAGAAGGACAGGAATGTCTGGAATGAGCGAAATGCCCAGGTGGGAAAGAGAGCAAACGCATTCGAAAACTGTGAAAATGATTCATAAAAACTCAATGTTTGTGTATATATGCATGTAACTTGGGTTGTTGTGTCAGAATCTTATTTATGTGTGAGGGGATGGGTTTCAGACGTCCAGGGAGTAGTGCAGACTGCCACACAAACACATTTTCTAGGCATGGAGCCTGTGGTCAGGGAGAGCGTCACACTTTGTACAGCACTGCAATGAACTGAGGACTACAAACTAGATCTGGACTACAAACTTCTGACCTTTAAGATAAGGATAGGCTGATTTCTGATCCTCTCCGTCCCAGAATAGGCTCTTTTCCTCAGTTAAACACCTCTAGCCTGATCTGCAATGCCTGCCGCTGGAGCCTCAGAGTGAGTATATCTGCTGAGCTTTGGGTTTGACTGTGAATATGGAAGATTCTTCAAAAAACATTTTTTAGTTGTTAAACATTTCAGTGGTAGTTCATTGTAGAGTTAGTGTTTGTCTCTCTTTCATAAAATTCATAATATTTATCATAACATGAAAAGTTATGTGTTTGTGTTTGTCTGAATAGTTTGATCTTAGCTGTAGACATAACTTTGCTCTAAAAACAGACCGGTGTCACATGAAGAAACAGGAGACCAGACAGCAGTGTATGCGTGTGGGTTTGCATTCACACCAAGAGCTGTTTTCATGTTTCATTCTCCTCATTAAAACTCACAGTTACAACTATAAAATTGGGTTTATTGTTATGTTATGTTATGGCCCAATCTGAATGTACATGAACTATTGATCTGTTTGCCATTATACAATGTGTGTTTCCTCAAATTCACTTTTGAATTTAAAAATTCATGCATGTTATTCTATTTTTATTCTTCTCAGTTTCTGGAATATTTCATTAGAAGGTAATTGTAAGCTAAAAATAAACATTATTTCTATACGTTGCAGTCTAATGTAATCTTTTGGTGCTGTTTCCATTCCTATGCAGGCTATTATAAAATTTATATGCAGTGATTTTCAATATCTCTGGTGTGTAGATAAATAGATTCTGAAGAAGGATATAGCAAAACAAAAGCGGCAGGCTTTTACACATGTGCTGACTTGGCCTTTATGAAGAACCGTGCATGTACTTCACTGTTTATTATTAATGTTGTGCAAAATTGGATTGTGCGATGATATAATGTGTGTGTGTGTGTGTGTTGAACAGTCCAAAGTCAGAGGATTTCTCTACTGCTATTCTGAAGCAGAAGATTCGACCGAATCGACTCATCGTGGATGAAGCCAACAATGAGGACAACAGTATTGTGTGCTTGTCACAGGTAATCTGCCTATTTTGTGTGTGTGTAAGTGATTATATAGTTTATACCACTAGCTGCACCAAATTACAAAAGTAATTGTTTCAAACAGGTTTCCCAAACATGTCCATGTAAATCCCTGCATGAGTGTTACAGGTTAAAATGGAGGAACTGCAGTTGTTTCGGGGAGACACTGTGGTGTTACGGGGCCGGAAGCGGAGACAGACGGTCTGCATCGTTCTCACAGACGACACGTGTGGCAACGAGCGCGTGCGCATGAACAGGGTCACCCGCAACAACCTGCGCGTGCGACTCGGTGATGTCATCAGGTGTGCGGTGATGACATGAGGTTTTACTGCTGTCTTATTTCCCAGCAACATCAGTAAATACATTTATTTAAAATTAGATGCATTATCTGCTGTTAGTGGTAAAGCAAAACCACATCTACCCTGTTGAAATAACCAGAATATGCTGGTTAGGTATGTTTTGAAGCATGGCTGCTGGTCATGAGCTGGTCCTAATCTGGTCCTGAGCAGGAGCTCGTTGCTTAGGACCAGCTTAAACCAGCTCAAACCAGCAGCCATGCTTCAAAACATACCTAACCAGCATATTCTGGTTATTTCAGCAAGATACCGGAGGACTAACTCATATGTTTGTGTATATAGTATCCACGCTTGTCCAGATGTGAAATATGGGAAGCGCGTCCATGTTCTACCCATTGATGACACTATCGAGGGGCTAACAGGCAACCTGTTTGAGGTTTTTCTAAAGCCGTACTTCCTGGAGGCCTACCGACCTGTTCACAAAGGTACATATGTTCATGCTGAATATAAGAGTTTGGTTTTGCATTTGGGTTAGGTGTAGTGTTAATTGTGGTTTTTATTAGGTCTACATTGAGATGTTTTTGGTAATTTTGTAAATCTTTAAAAAAATATTTCAGCAGGGCACCCACACCTGGAAATTCTTCACACTAAAGAAGTCAAGAAAACAATACCATTTTTGCAACCTGTTATTATTCTGCACACTTTTTACCAAACAGCTTAATCCATCGAAAATGATTTTATTAATCAGGCACACTTTTCAATCAGTGCCAGTTATCCTAAAATAGTGACCAATTAATCTTAAAATATTGTCCAACACACAGTGTTATTTTACTTTTATTTATATACTATTCTAATATTTATTATAGGGTTAGTTCACCCAAAAATGAAAATTCTGTCATTAATTACTCACCCTCATGTCGTTCCAAACCTGTAAGACCTTTGTTCATCTTCAGAACACAAATTAAGATATTTTTGATGAAATCCAAGAGCTCTCTGACCCTCCCATAGACAGCAAGGGTACCACCATGATTAAGGCACAGAATAGGACATCAGTAGTTCAACCATAATTTTACAAAGCTATGAGAATACTTTTTGTGTGCAAAGAAAATAAAAATAACAACTTTATTCAACAATTTGTCTTCTCCGCGTCACCCTAGGGTGCCAGTTTGGAGAGTATCACGATGCATGCGCTTGCTTTGATCTGAACGTAAACAATGCAAGCGTGTGGTGCTGCTGACACAGAACACACATGCGCATGCTTTGATCGGAGTGTAAACATACGTTATTTACGTCCAATTCAAAGCGCGCTCATGTGTCGTGATACTCTCCAAAATGGCATCCTAGGGTGACGCGGAGGAGATGAATTGTTGAATAAACTTGTTATTTTTGTTCCGAAGATAAACGAAGATTTAAGGGTTTGGAATGACATAAGGGTGAGTAGCCTAATTAATGACAGAATTTTCATTTTTGGGTGAACTATCCCTTTAACATTTTTAATTAACTTTAATTTTTGATTAGTTTTAGTTTTAGTCATTTTGTTGTCTTATGACATTTTTATTAGTTTTACTTTGTGATTTTAGTACTTCAACTGCAGCTATTTTTTTTTTTTTTAGTTATTTGCCAAGGTAACATTTCATTTTTTTCTTTTGCTCAAGTTTAGATTTTTTTTTCATATTTTGATTGCTTTATCTCAATTAACAGAAAATATTTGAATAGATTTCATTTTAGTTAAGTTTAGTTTAGTTTATTTTCTTATATAGCACATTTCTAATGCCACAAGAGCAGGCCAAAGTGCTGTACAATGCATTCAAGAAGACCAAACACAGACAAACACAGGATCTTAAAAGAAAAAAAAAAATGTTACAAATATTAAAACGCAGGATCTTAAAAGAAAAAAAACAAACAAACAAATATTACAGATATTACGTCTCTCCTAAATTTTGCTTAAGATTACCAACACTGCAACAGACAAGAAGCACAAATTCACAATGGAGTTTGTTTTAAGATTATGCTTTGTGCAGGTGATATTTTCCTGGTCAGAGGAGGCATGAGAGCAGTGGAGTTTAAAGTTGTAGAAACAGACCCCACCCCTCACTGCATTGTTGCCCCAGATACCATCATCCACTGTGAGGGAGAACCAATCAAACGAGAGGTATGTGTGATTTCATCATACCTGTACAGTTTCTTCATTTCAGTGTCCGCACCACGTCATGATGTCACATGTTGATGGTGTCAGGATGAGGAGGAGAGCCTGAATGACATCGGGTATGATGACATCGGTGGTTGTCGTAAACAGCTGGCTCAGATTAAAGAGATGGTGGAGCTGCCTCTCAGGCACCCCGGCCTGTTCAAAGCCATCGGAGTGAAGGCGAGAATCACTACATGCATCTAACAATATCTTGCTCCATTTTTTAACTTATCTAGACATTTGCATTTTTTACTTTCATATATAAATACAGATTACTCACACACGCAAGTATGACACCCGCTCACTGTCGTTCCTCAGCCTCCGAGAGGAATTCTGCTGTACGGTCCACCCGGTACTGGCAAGACGCTGGTGGCTCGTGCGGTTGCTAATGAGACGGGAGCTTTCTTCTTTCTCATCAATGGTACATACGCACACTTGAAAGCCACAGTATGAAACTGCTGTGACTGTTGGCTGCCCTGCAATAACAGATGCCTGTAAACACTAAAACTCTACTACAGAATGCAACTGAAAGCACTGACTTCTAGATCACTTCATGTATTTACCTTGAAAAGCCAAACAGATGATCCTTGTGACAAACAATTTTTTTTTTCTTGTCAAAACCGGCAGATCATATTGTATTATTGTGCCAGATATCAGGTATCAATAACACTGATGTATTTCCAGGGCTTTATGTAGTTTCCAAGATGCATTTCATGTGGTGTATGCTGTTGCTTTTGTATCCCAGGTCCTGAAATCATGAGTAAACTGGCAGGAGAGTCTGAGAGCAACCTGAGAAAAGCTTTCGAGGAGGCAGAAAAAAATGCCCCTGCTATCATCTTCATCGATGAGCTGGATGCAATCGCTCCAAAACGAGAGAAGGTAAAGAGAAGAGGAAGAGAAACGTAAGTCTGGTGTTTGTCATTGGTTTGATGGTTATGCCATGTTTGTAGACTCATGGTGAAGTTGAGCGGAGGATCGTCTCTCAGCTGCTCACCCTGATGGATGGCCTGAAACAACGCGTTCATGTTGTAGTTATGGCAGCCACAAACAGACCCAACAGCGTAGATCCTGCACTTCGGCGTTTTGGTGCGAACGTAAACATATGCATCAACAGATGAATGGACCAAAACACACTTTCTACAGAAAGGTCAATTGTAAATGTTGTGTTGCAGGTCGTTTTGATAGAGAGATTGACATTGGCATCCCTGATTCCACCGGCAGGCTGGAAATTTTACAAATACACACCAAGAACATGAAACTGTCGGACGATGTGGACCTGGAACAGGTGAGAATGATGAGAGTGATTAAGGGTCTAATTCTTGTCAGATATTTTATAACTGGACATTTCTGTTGATGGTAGATCTCCACTGAAACACACGGGCATGTGGGAGCAGATTTGGCCGCTCTGTGTTCAGAGGCAGCACTGCAGGCCATCCGCAAAAAGATGACCTTAATTGATCTGGAGGATGACAGCATCGATGCAGACCTTCTCAACTCAATGGCCGTCACCATGGATGACTTCAAGGTAGAAGTCTTCACGGATCCACTTTGATCCAAAAACTCGAGGTCTGACCCAAGACCCAACTGGGTTCAGGTCCAAAACTTTGACGAGTGCCTCGGACACAGGTCGGGTTTGGTATTAATGGCCTCAGGTCTCTGGTCATTTAAAATAAATGTGCTTTTTCCAAATGGACCCAATAAGACCCAAATTCTTCTAAAGTTTCCTGGATACGTACTTGTGTCTTCATGTTAAGTGCATTTTTGAGAAACGCAGGTAGAAAAGGAACAAACGTTTGTAACCTCACACACAGAAATCCATCTTATAGATATGATACATCAGGAAGATGTATCAGGAAATATATCAGGAAAAGCCAGTCGCTTTATAACACAAGATGTTTCTCCTACAAATTCAAACAATAAACCATCTTTTTATCTTATTTAATGTTGGAGTGCTGCCTATGAGGTTATAGGCTTTAACAAATCCTTCTAATATTAGATTATGCAGTGATGTATTACGTATACTTGGACTGACAGATCACAGCTGTAGTACAGCTATGCAAAAACCTGCTGTATTTTAATTATAATTGCACACGTAAACATTGCCCATTGAAATTCTAGAGGAGACACATCCCTCAAGATTTCTGGGGTCTTTTTTTTCTGTATAAAAATCAGAGAAACTACTTTTAAGAAAAAATCTGATTTGCTTCCCATTTCAATCTTATTCCTGTATTAAAGAGATCTCTTTTGTGATTATTCTTTCCTGTGGGATTTATATTGGTTTCTGTCTCTTCCAGTGGGCTCTAAGTCAGAGTAACCCATCTGCTCTGAGGGAGACGGTGGTGGAGGTTCCACAGGTAAACTGGGAGGACATTGGAGGACTCGATGAGGTGAAGCGAGAATTACAGGAGCTTGTCCAGGTATAACCACATATGTGCACACACACACACACACACATACAAACAGGTATGTAATGAAAAAAAAAAAAAAACAGGTATGAAAAAAAAAACCCTAACACTTCTATTGTATCTACTTGTTTTCTTAAAAAAAAAAAAACTAACACTATTTATTTTTTCTATTCTATCTGCTTGTTTCCTTTAAAAAAACAACCTTGCTACGTGTACTGCGTTAGGCTAACCGAGACTTGCATATTGTGGCTCTTTTGTTGGTTTTGTTTGCTTCTATTGTCCTCATTTGTAAGTCGCTTTGGATAAAAGCGTCTGCTAAATGACTAAATGTAAATGTAATGAAATGGGCACTCTCTCTAACTCACTTTGTCTCTCTCTCTCTCTCTGTTAAGTATCCCGTGGAGTATCCTGATAAATTTCTAAAATTTGGAATGACTCCATCTCGAGGGGTTCTGTTCTACGGTCCACCTGGTTGTGGCAAAACACTACTAGCTAAAGCCATTGCCAATGAGTGCCAGGCTAACTTTGTGTCTATTAAAGGTATGTGTTTGTGAGCGAAACTAAAGTTAAAGAAAAGCGGAGTATGAGTGTATTTGTGTGTATAATCCGTTCTATATTTTGTATTGATTGCAGGCCCAGAGCTGCTCACCATGTGGTTTGGTGAATCAGAAGCAAATGTCAGAGATGTGTTTGATAAGGTGAACAAACTGCTATCAAAGACTATGGCACTTTTTACACCTGGTTTTAACATCCTTCAGCCAAGTAACATGCGTCTCAAATATGTTTCCTGTGTGAATCTTCAATTTTCCAGATCTGATTGTGATTTATATCACACATTGCTTGTGTTGTTGTGGTATCAGGCACGGCAGGCAGCCCCGTGCATTCTGTTCTTTGACGAGCTGGACTCTATTGCTAAAGCACGAGGTGGCGGGGCTGGAGATGCAGGAGGTGCGGCTGACCGGGTCATCAACCAGATCTTGACAGAAATGGATGGAATGACCAATAAGAAGAACGTCTTTATCATTGGCGCCACCAACAGGTGACAAAAACTTGTTTGTGCTTGCATTTGCTGGCAGTGGATAAAGTGACTAAAAGTGAGGATAAAGTGAAGAGGGCATGTGCTCAGAGTCCTGTCTGTCACTCTTAGGCCTGATATCATTGATCCTGCAATCCTGAGGCCTGGTCGTTTGGATCAACTGATTTATATCCCTCTACCTGACATGCCCTCCCGCAGTGCCATCCTGCGCGCCAACCTCCGCAAGTCCCCTGTCGCTAAGGTAATTTACACACAAACTTACCATATGTACACATGCATCTCCACATGAAATCACCACTAGCTGTGCATTTCTTTGTGTGTTTTTCAGGACGTAGACCTGGCATATCTGTCCCGGATAACAGAGGGATTCTCAGGAGCAGACCTGACTGAGATCTGTCAGAGGGCCTGTAAGCTTGCTATAAGAGAAGCTATAGAGGCAGAGATTCGTGCTGAGAGACAGCGGCAAGCCAGGAAAGAGACTGCTATGGTTAGTGTGTATGTGATTGAAAAAGCCACTGCACCATGGTGGGTTGGACACAAATAAAAAAAAAGAAAGAAGGTTAATGGTTCCTGAACACACATGCATAAAGAAGAACACATGCTGAATATGATGGTTGTAGAAATGGAAATATCTCCTTTCAGTGTTTTTCTGTTTGTTTACCCTACAGTGTGCTTGTGCATTACCTGGACCAGTCTGAAAAATACAGTTTTGGTTTGTGATCTAAGCTGAAGAAGCAAAATTGATGATATTGTTGTAAGATTGTATTGCTGTTTTGAAATATTTTATTAAATGTTTTGTTTTTTTCAGTCTCACTAATCAAAAGTCAGATGTTGTACAACAATCCTTGTGTCTTTTATCTCATGTTGACCAGACCATATGTGACCCTGGACCACAAAACCAGTCTTAAGTCGCTGGGGTATATTTACAGCAAAAGCCAAAAATACATTGTATGCGTCAAAATTATTGATTTTTCTTTTATGCCAAAAATCATTAGGACATTAAGATCATGTTCCATGAAGACAATTTGTAAATTTCCTACTGTAAATATATCAAAACTTAATTTTTGATTAGTAATATGCATTGCTAAGAACTTTAACTTTAAAGGCGATTTTCTCAGTATTTTGATTGTTTTGCACCCTCAGATTCCAGATTTTCAAATAGTTGTATCTCAGCCAAATATTGTCCAGTTCTAACAAACCATACATCAATGGAAAGCTTATTTATTCAAATCTCAATTTCAAAAATCTCAATTTCAAAAAATTGACCCTTATGACTGGTTTTGTGGTCCAAGGTCACATATGTATCTTTTTCTCATGTTCATGATAGGTCAGAACCCTCAGCTTCATATTGATGTGTCTTAACATTAGATTACGTATATATAATAATATTGGGGATATCTTTTTATATTGTGTTATAAAGCACAATGTTTTATAAGGTTTTAAAATGTTTCATACTGTGTATTGTGTTGTGTATTTAGAGTATGATATACTCTTAAAAAAAAAAAGGAACATGTATCCTGGTGACTTCATACCTGTGCATCTTACCTTCATACCTGTTTCCAGGATGATGATGATTATGACCCGGTGCCGGAGATCAGGAAAGATCATTTTGAGGAAGCCATGAGATTTGCTCGTCGGTCTGTCAGTGATAATGACATACGGAAATATGAGATGTTTGCTCAGACTCTTCAGCAAAGCCGTGGATTTGGGAACTTTAGGTACTCAAACACATAAACAATAATCACTAGTACCTCATACTACTTCATACCTCATTTTGTAAAGTAAATTGTCTATTTTTCTTTCATTCTTTGACTCATTGTTAGGTTTCCTACAGCGCCTCAGTCGGGTGGAGGTCAGGGGTCAGGCCAAGGCTCTGAGGGTCATTTCAGAGATGATGGAGATGATGATCTCTATCAGTAATCCAAGTCAGCTGTCTTCTACCAGCCCAACAAACGGTGTGTGACAGTGAGAGAAGAGATGAAGTTCACTTTCAACTGGAATCTGCACGTTATAATTATTATTATTAAAGAATAACCAATATCTGTCTAATTTCTCATTCTGGCAGAGTTTTTACTCTCTTACAGTCCTGCCAGAAATTGACAGAAAAATTAAATTGAATGCCTATTATTCTCATATTAAATTATAAGATGATGTTGTTAAATATGTGTTGATGTGAAATATGTGCCTGACAGTAATAAAGAAAATGTAATTTCCCTCTTTCTATCATAAAAGACAGTTTCTCAAACAAGTTCATTTTCAAACTTAGCCCAAACGTTCAATTAACCAAACTATTTTATTTTAAAATAGATTTTTGGTACACATTATCTTTAAGGTGTCTAGTATTAATATATGAATTCACATATATTCAGTTTTGTTGAGTGTGGTCATAGAATGA
This sequence comes from Spinibarbus caldwelli, assembly GCA_039654775.1. Classification (NCBI taxonomy): domain Eukaryota; kingdom Metazoa; phylum Chordata; class Actinopteri; order Cypriniformes; family Cyprinidae; genus Spinibarbus; species Spinibarbus caldwelli. Next base: position 36,377,699 of record CM077225.1, on the reverse strand, counting down.
GTAAACATGTTAACGGTCACAATAGTGACCGCTGAGATAACAGTGAACTTAGGTATACGATATAAATCCAGTTGCAGTTGTTAGTGAAAATTACACTAAAATGTTGCAATGACAAAATATTGCACTAAATTAAAAATTCAAATGGTACAAATAATTTACAATATTGATGTTGTAATGCTGGTAGCACTAATATAAAAAGTTGATGATATATTTTACAAAAAAATTAACAATTTTGAAATGTGTTGATGGCTGAATTTTTTATTTATTTATTTTTTTATTTTTTATTTTTATCTGTGTTCCTATCAATGTTGCATAAGTTTTTTTTTTTTTTTTTTATGTGTAATAGTAACCCTAGAGTGATCAAACTGTTTAAAATAGCTGGGCTAAGATATATAACAATTTTTATGACAGCAGAAATATGTTAACTCAGTATACACATTATCCCACCGTGACCGACCATAAAACACAATTTTTCACACACTTTTCCAAAAAATTTTATTATTTCAAAGGGTTACTAATGACACATCATCTGGATATTTTCATGTCTGGGGAAATTTGGGATTAAACGGGTTAAAGCCAAGTAGTTTAATGTCAATACAGCGTCTGTCTCTGACTAGGAAATCAAATGTTAATTTAACTGAATTGATTTTATTGCATTTTATTTACGAAAGAAGCAGAAAATATAGGTTATGTCGATATATAAATTAAAATCTAAAGCATTAATTCATAGTTTATCTTGTAAAATGTGTTACGAAACAGCAATGTCAGCGATTGATTTTATTGATTTTGTGTTCAAATTTTTGATAGCCTTGATCCTCTTAAGACCCTGCGGCCTCATATGAGGACGTTATATTTTAGTGAATTTCTCTGAGACTCTACATGCCAGCTGTAAGTCTGGATGTTCTGTGCAGAGCACATTCAGGGCTTTTCAGAGATACCAAATGATTGGATGTTTCACCATGACCACTCCCTCTCCTTGCTCTTCAAAAATGTCTGAAATTAATTTAGTGACACTCTTATGGAAATATGATAATATTTTGTAATTATCATTTAAATCTGTCTAATTTTTAAATTGTGTGTCATAAATCAACATCTCAGGAAAATGTAATGGAGTTTCAAATCAAAATATGACTTTCTGTTATGAAACAGGACGTTGATTTCATACATGTCCTCATATGAAGACACCAGGACTAAAAGCATGTTTATTACGCATTTTGAGAGACATAACAAATAAATAGGGAAAGAAATTATATTTCAATATTCTATGAATATTATATATTACTATGAAAATCTTGTCAATTATTATTCCCATTATTACACTTCTTTTTTTCATTAGGTTGCCCCAAAAACACATTAATATACAAATTAGATTTAGTTTATAGATACATTGTATATAATGAGAAAACCCGTTTATGACCATTTTACACACATTTTGCAGAAAGAAAAATGGTATATCGAATCATTCTGTTATAATATAGTTGAGAATCATCTTTATACAAAGTTTGGTAAAATAAAATAAAATAAAATCTTATATTGGTGATTTCATATTTCATGATTTGGTGATGCATGTCTTTTTATTTTTTTAAAGAAATTGAGGACATAGCATAACTTATGAATGAAATGTCAATTTTATTTATTTATTTATTTTTACATTACTTTTAATGCTCTAAACAATGTAAAGACATGAAGAAAAAAAAAAAAAACAAATTTTTTCCTAAAACTTTTTTCTCGGGTTTTAAGAGGTTAAGGAGACTCGAGGCGGAACGGAGTCATTAGTGCCGAGGACGTTCAGGAGTGCGTTACTCGTTACGCGTGTTTACTTCCGGCGCAGACCGGAAACATCAAAGGGTTTCTGGAGGTGACCGAATGGCAGTGTGCAGAATCGGTTTGATTTCTGCATTATAAGCGAAATTCTTATTGTCAGTGGTTGGACGCTAAAGAGTGTTTGCTGTCAGGGGTGATATAACGTTACTGCGCTCAGAATGGGGTCACATCTCGTGCGGAGCTACATCACGGAAAGAGACACGACGCCAGACCCGAGGAAACCGTCTGCGCACGAGCCGCGTCTGGGCTTCCCTGAGCGCAGAGAGAGAGGTGACTCACCTCCAGACTCGTTTTAGTCTCTGAACAAGAACTGCGAGTGTTCAGGTCCTCAGATTGACTTTGAACTGCAGGTTGACATTTAAAACTTGCCCCTAAATGTGTCTGTTTAGTTTAGCGTCTATTTAAGTGATAGTTATGACCTGTATTCTTGTAGGGCTGGTGTCATTACTCCAACCTTACAACACCAACACTACTACAATACAGGTCATAACTTTCAAGTACTCATGTAGAGCTGACTAAATCACCTGAGTCAGGTGCATAAACACAGACACCGGGTTTGTACTGTGTCATGATAACTAGTTTGACTAACTAACAATGTTAACCGGCCTCATCTACCTTTTTGTTACTGATTTTAAAAAGTTCTGACCAGTCTTGAAGAAAACAAATTAGTTGACTAGCTTTTTAAGGCTAATCTAAGCAGTTTATGCAAAAAAGGCCCAAATTTAAGATGTATTTAAATTCTATAAATCTTTTCCTTAAAAACTTCAAATTTCCTTCATTTGGATTGCACATTTTTTAACAAAAACATACACAAACAAATGCAACAGGCAAGAAAAGTGTAATATTTCTAAAACTTAAAATGTTCTTTTTTTTGCTTCTGTTTGATTTTATTTAATGCATTTATTCAAATTGCGTAGAATCAGCATAAATCTGTTCATTGTGAAAACGATTACATTTATTCATTTACAAAAATATCTGTTGAACCAACAATATTAAGATAAAATATGAGATTAAAACACCAGATTTATTGATGATAAATATATAATCATGGTTGATGTGTGACATTCAGTTTATTAGTGCTATTACAGGAATATTACCTGAATATTTCATTTATGCATGACTGATAAATATGCATCACATAAGGTTTGACAGCTTTTTACCCTTTGACTCCAAATGCTGAAATCTGGCTATCCTGTCATATCTTTTTCACTCTGTAATGTAATAATACTCTTAGGATGAAGTTGGTGTGTTATTTATTTTTAGTGAAACTCACGTTTTGTGGCGTTGTGTTATTAGAAATGGTGGCGACGCAGGAGCAGATGAATCTGGCCATGCTGCCGGTGGAGCAGCGCGATTACTGCGCACACTACCTGCTCAAATTCCTCAAGTGCAAGAGAGACCATTTCCCCAACTTCCTAGCCTGCAAACACGAGAGACACGACTGGGACTACTGCGAACATCAGGAGTAAGAACCAACACACCTTCAGACAAATCCACTCGTTTAATAGATGTAGGCAGTGTCACTGGTTTCTCCGTTATGTTTTTAATTGATTTCACATCAGCAGATTGGTGCTGGATCCTCAGGCTTGAAAAATCTGACTTTGAAAGCACATTTGCTTCCAATAGTAATTCTGTTAAATTTGGCTTGAACGATATTGTAATTCCTGCTAGATTAATTATTTAGATGAGCAAAGTTTTAGCATTTCCCTGAATAAATATTATTCTTTCTTACATTTTCTATCATTGAAAGTTTAATAATTGATCAACTTTAATACTATAAATCTTAAAAGTTAAAATAATTTATATTAACTATTAAAACACAATAAATTATTTATTTTACTACTAAAGTTGGCCCACAACCGTTATATAAAACAAATCATCACGTTTCATACTGTGGTGATCACCAGTTATGTAAAAAGTAATTTTTTGCTTGCTCAAAAGTTGTTTTGGTGAATTTTTAAATGTTTGTCTTGCTGAGTTTCTCTTCTTCTTTGCAGTTATGTGATGAGGATGAAAGAGTACGAGAGAGAGAGAAGACTGAACTTGAGGAAAAAGAGGATCGAGGCAAATGCAGCATAAATATCCCACCCTCATCTTCATCAGTTTCTGTGTATATAAATAGCTCTCTCAATAATAAAGATTATCTTGTGAGCTCTCAAAACATGAATGGAGCATTTTCTTAAAAGAGCAAGGATGCATATGAGGAAAGGCTTTTATCCAGAAACTGCAGAGTTATGTTGCACAACCAGTCTAGCAAATATAATAAAATGCTACACACTTTTCTTGAATTCCACAGCATGTATTATGAATGTAAATGGACAAAGCACAAGCCGATGAGTGTGTTTTATTTTATATAAATTTTTAGGTCAACAAAACAGTTCTGACATCTGCAGTCTGTGCCAGGTTACCTTTAGCTTCACGTGTAATAATCACACACAGGAAGCTTGTCTCTGCGGTGCTGAATACAGTCGCTGGTCTTCGAGCGGTTCCTTCAGGTACTCTTGTTAGTGTTTTGGTTATTGAGTGAGAAGCAGAACTAAACATCTGAAGTCACAGCCGTCACTTTGTCAGTGCATATCAGAGATCTCAAAAACAGATACATTATATGTAGAGCACTCAAAATACAGAATGATTTCCAGCAGCTGAGCACAAACGAGATACAGAGGGAGAAGTACTGCAAATACATGTAACATGTTGAACTAGTTTCCCTCAAAGCTTTTTAGAGGGATAGTTCATCCAAAAATGAAAATGTACTCAAGTTTTTCTAAAATTCCTTGAGTTTCTTTCTTCTGTTGTACAAAAGATATTTTGAAGAATGTCGGTAATCAAACAATTGCTGGTACCCATTGACTTTTATGGATAAAAAACATTCTATGGACGTCAATGGTTACCGGCAACTGTTTGGTTACCACTATTCTTCAAAATATTTTCTTTTGTTTGTAACAACTTGAGGGTGAGCAAATTAAGAAAAAATTATTATTTTTAGGTGAACTACCTCTTTAAGATGTTACATGACAAGATGGGGGAATCTAATGAAGAAGAAACATGTATGTCTGGGAGAAATTATTTTGCTGTAAGTAGACCATTAGAGACCATTAAAGGATTTGTATTGACATTTAAATTTCCCTTCAAATTTTCATTAATGTAATGCAAAAAAATCACATTGTCCAAACACAATGATTTTATTACAATCAATTCAGGACAAAAAACAATATGTTCATGTTGTATACTAATTTTTTTTTTTTTTTTTTTTCACATCACAGCAGCCACTGAAAATTAAGGGTTTTTAATCAAGAAAATAATGTCAAAAATCTTCATGGTCCTAAAATGTGCTCTATTGTCTTTGTGCAAAAGTTCTTATTTCTTTATTTTGAATGAATGGATTATGATCTGGACATGCTCGACCATTTTCATGAGATTTCCCCAGATGATAGACATCATACAACCCATAGAGGGCGATATGGAGCCGTTAGAACCAAGCTTCTGAAGGTTCTGGATCTGAGCTGACTTTATTATTCAGAGTCAGTCCGTTCCAGGAGATGAGCAAATGCAGGAAAGATGCATGTGAAACGAATGGAGGCGGGGCATGGGCACAGTATAAAAGAGATGATAAGGGGAGGACGAGAGAAGAAGAAAAGGTTAAAAAGACGAGGGGAATACTGCGTGACTCTGGCCTACAGGATGAAGGGCAGGATGGGCGAGCGGAGCGTGGGATAGTCACGGAACTCCTTCAGGTAGCTGCGGTGTTTGCCTTTGGCCCACACGGTCATCTGAATGAAGCCCACCAGAGTGAAGAAGGCCACGGGCAGACACTGGGTCATCAGAGTGAAGCCCAGCCACGAGCCCAGCTGCGTTTACACACACACACACACACAGAACAGAGGAAATTCAGTTCATGTGATCAAAACATACTTCAGCCACAGAACACACACACAAAACAAATCAGAGCCAAACAAATTGTAAATGGGTGAAAGATCCAGGCCATATTTCAACCCAAAATCAAAATAAAACATCTTAACAAAAATGATGAATTGAGACTTTTTTTTTGTATTGTGATGTTATTTTCAGAATAATTAGGCACATTTCTTGTTCAATCCTCATTAATTTAATACAGTATTTTTTTTTTACGTTTTTTTTTTCCTGTATTGAAGCAAGAAAAAAATCAGTAAATTAAGATTTTATATATGTATATATAAAAATTAAATTATATAAAAAATATATAAATTAAATTAATATATATATACACACACACACAGGTGCATCTCAAATTAGAATGTCGTGGAAAAGTTTTTTTATTTCAGTAATTCAACTCAAATTGAATGCATTAAATAAACTACTTCACTCTGTGTGCATTGAATTTAAGTCGTTGGTTCTTTTAATTGTGACGATTTTGGCTCACATTTAACAAAAACCCACCAATTCAATACATATTTTAATTAGTTGATGGGGTATATTTACAGCAAAAGCCAAAAATACATTGTATGGGTCAAAATTATTGATTTTTCTTTTATGCCAAAAATCATTAGGATATTAAGTAAAGATCATGTTCCATGAAGATATTTTGTAAATTTCCTACTGTAAATATATTAAAACGTATTTTTTGATTAGTAATATGCATTGCTAAGAACTTCATCTGGATAACTTTAAAGGCGATTTTCTCAGTATTTGGATTGTTTTGCACCCTCAGATTCCAGATATTCAAATAATTGTATCTCAGCCAAATATTGTCCTATCCTAACAAACCATACATCAATGGAAAGCCCATTTATTCAGCTTTCAGATGATGTATAAATCTCAATTTCGAAAAAATTGACCCTTATGACTGGTTTTGTGGTCCAGGGTTACACATACTTTGTATATACACACACACACACACACACATATAAATACAGTATATACAAATACACCTTATATATTGTAAACCTTATACATTTTTAAAATCAAAAAATTTTGTTAATATTATTTAATGAACCTGAGCTAACAAGAAGTAACACTGAACAGCTGTATTTTATTAACTAACATTAACAAATATCATAAATTCTGTAACAAATGTACTGCTCATTGTAAGTTAATTCTAGTTAATGCATTAACTAAGGTTAACTAAGGAAGGTTATTGTAAAGAGTTACTAAGAGTAATGACAGTTTTGGGAGAAGGGTTGTCATAATTATTCACAAAATAAATCATGTAAATTTTCACAAAGCATAAAAAAAACAATGGTAGATTGCAGTAATTCAGTTTTTCTTCTGATTTTGAGGTGAGTAATATGAATTTCCTGAATTCATGAGCTTCATGACCCTTAGAGGTTTGTCTTACTGATATATAATTGACTGATTCTGAGCATCACTATTTTTGAGTTTGTCTATGAACCAAACTTTGACTTGTGAGGTTAAATTTAATTTGTAATAAGGGTTGTAATAAATTCAAAGAATAAGAGAATCTCAGCATAATGATAAGAAAAACTGAAGCTAAATCAGCACTCAGAGAAAAAAAAAAAAATCAAAAAAAAAATCAGTTGTCAATCAAACAGCATCCAGGCTGAATGTGGGCATCTGACCTCATACGTGTAGTTGGGGCAGGAGACCAGCAGGAAGATCCAAGTAAAGGGGTTTTTAGTTGGATATGGGATCTTCCTGGTCTTAGATCCTGCAGAAAGAAAGAAAAAAAAAAGAATTACTTTTGGCAGTCTAATCAAATAATGAGTTAAGAAACAGATTAAGTATAAGTTATAGATTTCTAACCTGGTGGTCGAAGATTTCTCAGGGCAATGTGGATGGAGAAGTTTCCGATCTGACAAAACTGTGACCATAAGGAGATCATTAGACCTGTTAGTCTGAAGCTCTGATCAGTTTTCTCATTTATGTTACAAGCGAGACATAATAAAACAGATCTCACCAGGAACACGATGAGGGCCAGTCTGATCTGCTGTTCTCCATAGGCTGCAACACAAACATGAGTGAAAGCTGAACACACAGTTTGTAATGTTTCTGAAAGAAATCGGTTCACTTTATTTGATCAAAAAAATAAATGAGTAACAGAATATTGTGAAATATTATTACAGTTTAAAAGAACGTTTTTGTATTTAAATCTATGTTAATGTGTGATTTATTCCTGTGATGCAAAGCTGAATGTGTATGAATGTGTGTGGACTCACTGGGTGGCGTGTAGAGCGGGTGGTTGATGTAATAAGCCATCCAAGCTGCAAATCCCCAGTAGTATGTGCAGTTCTGTGAAACACACAATGAAATATTACTGCAAAGGTCCAATAATATCTCAAAATATTACTCTGACATAGGCTGCACAGAAAGACTGAGCCAAAGTCAGCCAAACACATGTAACAGACACTGGGCCAAACACTGTATTCATAAAAAAAGTTATTATTATCAACAAACAGCATAAATTACATCTTAGAAGCGACTGGGTGGTTGAATGTAAAATGTGAAATTTCTAGACTTCTGGTATATTCAAAAACCTATTTTTCTCTCTCTATATTAAAAGTCATGACTCGACACGCTCAAGCTGTGATTTCACTCGTTTGTGCTCATGAATAATTGCCAGTTTCAGTAAGAGTTGTTTCCACCGCCAGCACTTTCTACAGTGGCTGTTTCGTAGAAATATCCATCTTTTCTTATTATTATGCTTAGCACAGGTCCAGTTCAGGATGTGCGGTCTATTATTGTCTGGAACAAATTCAAAGCAATTTTAAGAACAAAAGCATGTTTTGCATAAAGCACAACTTCACTGCTCATTAGTAATTCCCTCTTTGACCATGCATAAAACATCAATGCGTTTATATTTGACAATGTCAACATCTAAAGAAAGATGACACTTCTTTATGTCTCAACAATCCAGCAATATGTCTCAATTTGCATTTATCCACTATGCAACATCCATTACAAGAAGCTGTTTCTCTCACCTTGAAGATGTTGCGGAGAGGCATAGTCCCGTGTGAGAAGCGATGGACGAACAGTGTTTCCAGGAGTCTCTTCACGTAGTGGAAGGAGTGACACATACATGCCAAACTATAACAACAAAAACACTCAATTACCCATCAGCCCTCTGAAGCCCTCAATCATTTTACTGTGCAAAATGTCACAGAAATAGACTCTAAACAATCTGTCTTTACACAGGACGCTAGCTTTTTTATGATTCGCATTAAAGAGATCGAAGATGTTTCTTTACATGCTAAAATGTGAAACGAAAAGCATTTGATATTGTTTCTGTACTTACTGTACAACCCAGTGTTTGCTGGTGGTAAAGTCATATTTAGGCGCATAAATAAATGGGACTCGGAAGTAAAACATCAGATAGATGAGCAGAGGGCCGGCGTACTCCGTCAGAAACACCTGAGAGAGAGACAGCGAGAGTACAGAAGCGTTATACCGCGTTCACAGGCTCTCACGCGTCCAGTTCCTCTGCTGTAGGAAACGCGTTCATGTTTCCAGGTTATAAATATCTCATGCTCTCACAGAGATAATGTGACAGACACTAAACGGACCGGTTAAGAGGGACAGATTAACACACAGCCGGATAAACACTGACATTAAGCATTTATAATACACATAATTGAGTCAAACTATGACATTAGACACCAATCTCTCGCTGAAGTTTATCAAAGCAGCCAGGAAACATCAAAACACCAATACAGCACTTATTTCACATACTGTATTCTCCAGTACATAAATCGCTTTTTTTAATCATGTGACGTGCTGCAAATATATTCCAACATTCCAAGGTGAATTATAACAATTAACAATTAACGTCAAGCATGCATTCATCACGAATGAGAGAGACCGAGGGACACAACAAAACTTTAAAACAAAACTTTTACCAGCGCAAACTGTATTTTGGCGTTAAAATAGTACTGTCAGGATTTACTAAAGCCGCGCAGCGAGGAATTAGGGCTGAAAAGGCGTGGACAGTTATTTTTGTGCCTGACTCTGTTGTATATGCATTTGTAGAATTTTCCCTTTCAGATGCAAATTTTATAAGAGGAGAGATAAAACGAATCACGCAATGCGATTTACTAATATTTGCGCTTGTGAAATTACTGGTACTTGTGCCATTATTTAAAGCTCAAACCGTATGCGAAATTTCAGTATACATGTATGGTAGGAACTCCACACAGATTCTGTACTACTCTCCATTGGAAATAAATGACTTCTGGTCTGTAGCTTGTCGTTCGCCAGAGACAGTGGAAAATGCATGAGGTAATTTGCTCACACAGTGTGAGTGTGAGAGTGTGTGTGTGTGTGTGTGTGTGGTCTCTCACCGTGACCCAGCTGATCTGAGCGCCCAGGTCTCTGAAGTAGAAGGTTGCTGTGGTTCCCACGGGCAGATACTGCAGCACATCCTCGTCCTTCAAAGATTTTCCCTCTGCAAAACAAACCCAGAATGCATCTGCAAATGGCAACTAACAGTAACGGCCATCTACTGTACAATGCTGTACCACAGAAAACTAACAGAAAGGTCTATCACATTTGACTCCTTCCACTAGATTTATAACAACTTCACCACAAGAACCATAATGCTTTAATTTTGCTGCTAATCTTAGAAAACACAGACCTGCAGCACAGACAACTTATATAATGTTAAAGAAACGGCGGGAACTTCACAGCATTAATCTCTTATTATGCTGTCAAAAGAGATAATGGACTCATATTAAACAGAAGTTCAATACATACTGGGATCCAAACGAATGGACTGCCGGGCCGGATACCACTGAGGGTCTGAAACAAACACGTGAAATACAAGAAAACAATTACAGTACTGTAAATACACATGTAAACATTTTAAACATACACTTCCGTTCAAAAGTTAGGGGTTGGCAAGATATTTCACATTTTTGAAAGACGTCTTCTGCTGAAAAATACAGTGTGAATATATAGTAACATGCAATTTATTCCTGTAATCAAAGCTGAATTTTCAGCGTCATTACTAAAAGATAAGAAAGCATTTAAAATGGGGAGGGGGGGGCTTTTGAACAGTAGTGCACATTTCTGTACCATTACTAACGTTTCATTGTGACATTATTTTCAAGACAAGTACGCACATTTAACCAGTGGCTTCCACTTGCTAAATGAATAATACATCGTTTTGATAAATTAGGCTTAAAAAAAACCTTGAACATATCCAATAACACAGCCTCATTAGCCGAGTGAAGATCGAGACTCATTTATACTTACGACTCTTGTGGAACATGGACTTGATTTCCCCGATAGTGGCATTGGGCTCGACCTGCCAATCAAACAAACACCGGTTTAGAGCGTGTGCATGGGAAATGAGGGGTAAATTTAGCTACAATCCCCAGGCGATGAGGCTTTAGTACAGCAGCTGTTCTGAGACACAAAACAGCAAACAAACAAACCCACCAACACAAACACAGCCAGCTGACCAGATCTCCCAAAAGACCTACAGGTCCTCCGAAACAGCCGGAGATTTCAGAAATCTGAAGCCTTACGAAATCACTAAGAAACTGCTTTATCTGATGATTGTGGGTTTCTTTCAGTATACTGCAGCAAAATAACTACTGTATGTGAGAGCAACTGTGTAAAACATACAGTAATGAAACATTAACTGCTATTCCAGATGCATGTTGACAAAGATTTATGATTATTTGTTTAGTAATTCAAAAACCTAATGAATGAACACACAAAAACTCAGCCGCAATGTTATGTAATATGCTCAAAAATGCATTTATCATCATAAAAACAAAACGTGACTATTTACCTACTTAAAAAAAATCACTTCAAAACTGCCAGCAAATCTCAAAACTACAAAGAAACAGCAATTAACACTGAGCTACTTTGAAGCACAAAAGCTGAAATAGTATTTTCCTGTAAAAGTGGTTTTATTCACTACTTTGTAAAAATAAATAAATAAACAAATTCAGTGCACCATAAAATGACCACTTACAACTTCTGAATACAATACACTTTGAAGCACCATGAATAAAATCAATGGCGTTTTCTGGAATGTTATCATTAAGTATAAATTAAAATCATTTATATTAAAGCATCTGCTGAGCTGATAATTTATTTCCAACCAAAAATCTTTAATTCTTCAGTTGTTTGGAGCTACTCTATAGGAATCTTTCTTTCTGTGTATGCCGTCATCATCACAGGGCAGTTAATCCGAGGACATTCGCGTGCAATCCTCGATAATCCCGCAGCGTGGCTCCTGACAGGGACGACTACAGGAAGACCTCGAGCCACTCAGCTCTGTGCAAGAGCACACCGCAACCCTGAGCCCTGAGCGTGCGGCCAGGTCAGTTTCTATAGATAGCACCACTCTAGGGATGAGGATTTTACAGTGTAGTAAAAGAGTGTGCATTCATTTGAAAATGATCAAGAGTAACTAAAGAGCAAATTGACTGAAGCTAACGGTTACAAGGCAGTATCTATAAATGGATACTTGGTAACTAACATTGATTTAAAGTTAAAAAGCGTTTCTACTGAGTTATTCACACAATTTTAATTGCAATTTAACTTTTCTGCCATTCATAAATTCCTCTGCAGCACATTGTTAAATAAAACTGAAACCAAAACCACTAAAAACATTTTAGTTTCTCAAAATAAACATTAACTGATGTTGTCACTTGGAGGCCAAGACCACATTGCTAATTTTCATTTAGTTTAAGTTGAAGTACTAAACAACTAATTAATAAAAACTATACACATTAAAAAAACTGACAAAAACACATCTGAATTACTGAAACTTTAACTAAAAATAAAATGAAAAAAAAAAACAAAACAGAAAAACCAATTTAAAAAAAATAATAAAAATTACTACAGAATATTAATGATACTAAAATAACACTGGTGTGGCATCACAAAAAAAAAAATAAAATAAAAAAATAAATAAATAAATAAATAAATAAATAAATAAATAAATTCATTGCACAAACATCCCATGTGGAATTTCAGTGGATTAGAATGTTGCATGTGTATAATTATCTATGAGAAAATGCTGTGTAAAACATGATTTTAAGATGATTTAGAGTTGAGTAATGCATACAGTGAAAATGTTTCCTACCTTGTCTAGGAAGCAGAGCTTGTCCTTCGTCTTGGCGTCCAGAATCTCCACCTCGAAAAAGACCACAGCTTTCTTAGTCTTTTTAGTGGGTTTGCGTTTGGCAGGCGTGGGGGGTCCGGGCACTGCTGCCACGGCTCCGTTCTGAGCCTTTTTGGGCTGCGTGGCCTCTAAAGCCAAAGTATCCATATTGTCGGTTTTATTTATCCCCTTTCTCTGAGTTTTTAACTTCTTTCCTCTCTTAGTCCCTCTCTCACCTCCAAAAACGAGTGTGGGACGGAAGCTTCTCTGTCAGCTGTGGAAATAAATCTCTCTGTCTGTGCCCCCACCCCTCTCTCTCTCTTTCTTTCTTTCTTTAACTCGACCCTCCCATGTCTTTGTCATCCTCTTGTTCATCTACACATTTGACCCCCGACCCCCCTAAAAACACATGCAAACAAATCTTGTATCTCTTTCTCTCTCACATGAACTTTATTCTCTTTTATTTCTCTCTTTTTCTTCTGAACCTCCAGAGGAAACGCGACCCCAGTCATCCCAATATGTGCTAATTATAACTTGCCTTATGGATGCACACATGCACACACACAAACATAACAGAGTCCAGTCATCTCCTCATCCAGAGACAACCAATATTTACACAAGCCCAACAACATCACATACAGAGTCACTTTACACAAGTTTGCACCTTGTTCTGGGGTACATCTGCCAGTACAGTCATAATGTAAAAATTATTTTCACCAAAAAATATTATTTTCACCAAAAAAAAAAACTCCAACAATAAATTGTTATTTTCATGACAATTAACCAAATCTTCCATTGTCATTATTTGCAATGACAATTCTATTATACAATTTTAAAACCAACATGTAAATATGTTTGCTATTATGTGTAATTATGTCAGTTTTGTGTCCTTTTTGTTCTGAATTATAAGGTTTACGTCCCTGAGAGATCTTGCAACCTCTTGTGATCATCATAAACAGCTCGTGTCAATTTTATCAACAGCGACTTTGACCGAACCTGCTCCACATGTTCAGTACGCAAGAGGGTTACATCAGCATGTGAGATGTCATTAAAAACTACATATATTCACTGGCCAGATTTGATGTGCACTAACAGTAAATTAACAGAAATATCCACCTACTTCCGGGTTTATGGAGAGCAGATCTGTGACTTGAGTTAATTCTCTACGATCAATGTCATCCGTGAACTCTGACTCAATACTTACCACAATATTACAGCAAATACGTTTATTTTGGTCAGAAAACATAACTTAATCGTGCATATTGACACACAACTAATGAATACAAGGGGGCGTTGAATCACTAGTCAAGTGCACACGAGGTTCCCATTCAAAATACATCTCGTTTGTGAAAAGCCATTACCATTTTATACTTCACTCGAGGATGAATTTAATTGTAACAACCATCTCTTATGTTGCAATCGATAATCCTATTGCACATGCTGTGTTGTAATACGGGACAGGGGTTGTTTGAGAGTCTGCTGAGATGCACAATGGCTCCAGGTCCAGTTTGCATAATCTGTCATCTAACTGAACGCTTGCATGTTGTTATCTGATTAATTATACAACAGACCGAGCGCGTGTAGTTCATTCAGTTTCATACAGCAAGAGCATGAAACGCATCTGAAATCTGAAAACCAGTAAAAATGTCTTACCTCGTAATGCTTCATTTTTGCAGTTTGAATGGCTTATCTCAGCCAGGTGAGAGACAAGCACTAAGTCCAATCAGAAAGAACGGAAGATGCCGCACAACCAATAACCAGAGAGTGATGAGCGTTTGCCGACAAATACAGAGACCTGCGCTCCATCTTCTCATTGGGTGAAACGCATCAGAGACGCCTTTTTGTCCTAGTAACCAATCGGACTTCGATTAAACGCAAGAAGCGTTAAATAAATATCATGAGCACCGCCTATGAGGCGAAAACATGCTGCTGAAAACGCTCGATTGTTTTAATGCTTGTGTTTGGTGGAAGTGATGACAGCAGCAATGTGAGGACGATTCTTTATAAAACAGTTGTACAGTGTGTATAAATACCAAGCAAATTAAACATATGTTTGATATATATATATATATATATATATATATATATATATATATATATATATATATATATATATATATATATATAATATATATATATATATATATATAATTTTTTTATTAGAGGAAGGCCTGATTTTTCACATTTATAAGAAATGTAAAAATATAAATTTGAAATGAAATTGTCTTGATGAGGGACAAGACAAAATAGAGGCATTCTAATAAATGTAGTTTTATAACTCAGTAACTTAAAATTAAGTTGTTAAGTTATTAAACAATTATTATTTAACAAATTAACTTGACATCATACATTTTTTTTTAGAAAAAAGTAAGATAAATAGACACAAAGAAAGTTTTAAATCTGTTTTAACATATCCTTAAATAAATAAATGTATAAATAAATACATAAATAAACAAGTTCATTTCATGGACAGAAAAGCACGCGCTAAAAGAATCAGTCTTTCTCTGGATTGGTCACTCGGTCAGAGCTGTAAATATGCAAATGTTCGAGAAGCGTCCGTTATGACGTCACACATATAAATTTATATTTGTGCGTTCAATCAGTGTTGCCAGACGTATGATAATTATCCTATTTGTATGATAATTTCCCAGATAGAACACATACGTCTGCAAGATGTCTGTTAAAGATCTCTTGATCTAGAAAGCATCTGCTGTCTACAAACGTTTGACAGACGTCTTTCAGATGTCAGTTTTACATACATTCATACATACATTACATACATTCTAAATCAAAAATATCTTAAATACATCTAATAGACGTCTATTTGACATCTAAAAGGAGACGTCCTATAGACGTATTGCAAATGAGCAAACACTCTAAAAAATATGTCTTGCAGATGTAAATGCAGATGTCAAATAGACGTCTCCGAGATGTACGTGTGCTATCGGGGTTGGACCTCTGTACAATGTACGATCAATAATGAAAAAAATCCCATAATGTACGATAATTTCAGAATTTTGTGAAACTTCTAATTTTGGTCCTTTTAATCATAGGGCTTCTATAATTCATCTAGCTGTGGATCCTACGTCTACCATGCCCTGTTTTTAAAGCAGCACTATGTAACTTTTGGTGCTCTAGCGGTTAATAAACAGAACTGCACGCATCCCGCGGAAGAACATTCTAACTGGAACTACTTCTCTAAGTTTATGTCTATGGCGATTCACGCAGGTATGTGTTACTCCGCAGTGGTGACGACCCGAACAGGCTACAATAGTCCGAAGATAAGCACTTATTATAAGTGTACCGTAGTGATTCACAAAACAAAAAGGCGGTTTGGAAGATGAATTCATGATGTACTCGCTCATTATATACATTTTGCAAATTTTGAACACAGAAAAAGTTACATAAGCCAACGAGCACTATGTTGCGGTTCATGACGGCATCAAATCTGTACCGCAAACGGACTTCCTCAACATCTGGCAACACGCAGAGGCTTCTTCCAAATACGATCATTTTGAGCTTCTGGTACGATACTCGGACATTTCCAATCTGAAAACACTGTTCAACTGACAGTTTCTTGTAAGAAACTGTTTAGTTTCGCTTTCATCAGTATCCAGTAGCAGGTCTATGGGTGGAGCGGCACATGCACGTGGTTCGGGTGTGGAAACAACTCGAGAGTTTGAGAAATTTCTCGAACTTTCCTCAAGATTTCAAACAGGGCGGTACCACAGCGATGCAGGGGCATAAAAAACCCCAGGTGGACGGGACAACACCTCTCCGATCAAATTACTCTAAGATCTGCAGAGATTGGTTTGAAGTTGCTGTGAACTGATAAACACATCGACGCAAGCAGCTGTTTGACTTTTAGAGAATATCGACCTAAAGACAAAAGCTCGATGGTGAAGATGGGGAAGGATTATTACAGTGTGCTGGGGATACAGAAAGGCGCATCTGACGATGAGATCAAGAAAGCTTATCGCAAACAAGCGCTGAAGTATCATCCGGACAAAAACAAGTCTCCCGGCGCCGAGGAAAAGTTCAAGGAGATCGCGGAGGCGTACGACGTTTTGAGCGACCCGAAAAAGAAAGGCATATATGACAAATTTGGTGAAGAAGGTGAGTAAAATGATGCAACCTTGTGTGTCATTTGTGCCTCTAACTCTTAACTGTTGCCATGCCTGATGACGCAGAGAGAGATGGGGAGAAATTAAAACACACTTTTAACAATCCGTGTTAAACTCGTGTCCGTGTGTTTATCCGACTGAAGATTATATGCGCTCACTGACTGCATCAGTTGTTTAATCCGTATGTGATTCTGCATAACGTGCACGATACTGAATGCAGTATGTAGATAACTACAGTATATTCTCGATTGAGAGAAAAAATCTGGTGAAACTGCTGTAATGTTAATAAGTTTGTTTTGTACAGTTACGTTAAATAGATTCGGTTTATTATGCTGTATTCTGATTGGCTACCTCAGGAGCTTTCTGGAACGCCGCGCGCTTGCTGGAAGATTCTGATGGTCACGTGGTAGAAAGAGGCGGGGCGTTTGTGCTGTCAGCAGTTCTGTGCGCCGGAGGGTTGTTCCATTCCAGAAATTTTGACGCAACCCTAGACTTGTTTTTTTTCAATAAAAAAATGTACAATACAAAGTATAATCAGTGGCGGCTCCAGGATTTTTTTGTTGGGTTTGCTAAGCTTTCAGCTATCTAAATAGCATGTAAATTCAGCCACCTTGTTTTTATATACAGCAGCTTCGAAAAAGGCATATTTTACTTTTATTATTTATTTTCCTGTGGCATTAAACTTCTCGTATGACATTATTATTATTAGTAATATAACTTCTGATGCCAACTGCCAAATATGACACTTAGAAACTAATACAATTTGTGAACGCACATAGAAAAGAGAGAAAGTATGGATTTTTGTTCTTTTTTTATTATTTTATTTATTTTTACACACATCTGTTTACTCATTTTTTGACCATCAAGTGTCAGTCACTCTCAATGCCAGCTGGCAGGAAAACACTAAATTCTAAAAAAAAAATTTGCAATAGATAAAGTGCCGACAATTCAAATCTTTTTCCACATAAGCTATTTTTTAAGAGTAGCTAATCGCCAGATGCAGTATTTATGAGTTGTCTGTGATCTTTATACTGTATATTCTGTAATATGTGACCTCTTCGTTTGCCATTTTCAGGACTGAAGGGAGGCATTCCTGGCGGTGGAGGTGGTGGCAGTAATTTCACCTACACTTTCCAAGGCGATCCTCATGCAATGTTTGCAGAGTTTTTTGGAGGACGGAACCCTTTCGAACAGTTTTTCGGACGCAACGGTGGCATGGATGAGGACATGGAAACCGATGACCCGTTTGCCAGTTTTGGCATGGGTGGCATGGGCGGTTTCCCCCGCTCCTTTAACACGCGCGGTCATGGCGGGAGAATGGAGAAAAAACAGGACCCTCCAGTGACCCACGACCTGAGGGTCAGTCTAGATGAAGTGTTCACTGGCTGCACCAAGAAGATGAAGATCTCTCGCAAACGCCTGAACCCCGACGGAAGAACAACGCGCACTGAGGACAAGATTCTTACCGTGGAGGTGAAGAAAGGCTGGAAGGAAGGAACCAAGATTACTTTCCCCAGGGAAGGTGATGAGACGCCAACAAACATCCCCGCAGACGTTGTGTTTGTGGTGAAAGATAAACCACATCCCATGTATAAACGAGACGGATCGGACATTATATATCCCGCAAAAATTACACTCCGAGAGGTAAGACAGGGACTAATTTTTAAGAATTTATTTACAAACACTTGTGTAGCCTCTATGCATCTTTCTAATCCCTTTTATTTTTCTCTACCTTCTCAGGCACTTTGTGGTTGCACGATCAATGTCCCAACACTGGATGGTCGCAAAATTAAGTTAAACACTCAGGAAATTATTCGTCCCAGGATGAAACGGCATGTGACTGGGGAGGGCCTTCCTCTTCCGAAATCCCCAGATCGCCGCGGGGACTTGGTTGTCGAATACGAGGTCATGTTTCCTGAAAGATTGAGTCAAAGTGCCAAAGACACTATCGCAAATGTTTTGCCAGCTTCTTGAGCTGCGTATATTACAAGGCTGGAGCCGCTGCCATTGGGGATTTTGGTTTCATAGCATTAAAGATGAATATTTGAGCTCAATAAGGTGCCCATTTGTTGCTGCAAAACAAAACTGTTATTCTGTAACATACTGCCATTGAGAGACTATCTGAACCAAAACATAGCTGGACTGGACTGATTTATTTAATAATAAAGTTGATAAAGTTTCCTTTGGGTCTAGTCCAGGAGAAAGTCTCCAGCTGTGGCCTATGGGCCAGTGTTTTGTTGTGCACTACAGACATCTAAGTTTACAACGTTGTCTTGTTCCAATGTTGTCAGATGGACAGAGGATGTTGTGATGTGTGGGGATACATATGGTTTCTTTTCTGACTTGATACCTCAGGAAAGGCTTTCTGTGAAAGCAGCCTGTAGTTTTTTTTCCATTACAGTCTAATGGAGATGTTTAGTAATGTCATAAAGTCATTCACAGTGTAGTGGTGGCCCAAAGTGATCCCTGTTTGGATCGTCCCTCATCTAAGTATGTGAATCAGCACATGCAAGAAATCACATAGACAGCAAATTTACAGAAGAAATTTGATTTTTTTTTTTTTTATTATCGTTATTTTTTTAAATAGAAGTAAAAAAGATTACTGATGTGACAGTTCATTCCTTATACAAAATGACATTGGCCTGTTTTTCTGTTTTCTCAACTGATGTCATGAATTGTTCTGACTTTTGTCTATGTGAAATTGAATTTATGTTGCTTCACATTGTTGATATTAAACACTATGTGGGACACCTAGTTTTTTTTTTTCTCCATTCTATAACACTTTTTTTTTTCCTTTTAAATCTTTTGCATAAAGGCAGTAGCTGAACTTGGTTTTGTGTGATACTGTGTTACCAATGAGTACCAAGTTTTTTTTTTTTTAATAAAGGTTATAAATAGATTGCTTAACAGAAAATAAGATTGTTACATTTACAATTGCAATAAAATGTTTAAAAATCATTACATTCTTTAACATACTATGAAATTATTTCAAGTATATAGGGCTCTAAAACAATAATAGCAGTCCCTTCACCAAAACATTAAGTACTGATAATTTTATAGATTTATATCAGAGTACTGACATTTGTGGGGAAACAAAGTAGTGAAATTTATAGCTGAGACTGATATAAAATCTAAATAATGATAGAGTTACTTTTATAATAATGGCATTTCACTTATTTCCTGAACATGATGCTGTAGTCCTCAGTGTTGTTTGGCACAGCAAAGACATCTGAAGAACTTCCTGTACTGCTGCCTGACCTGAACGAGAATGAGACGAGATTAAATTTTAACCTCTGTTAAGAAAAACATCAGAACATGTCCAGGTTATATTTTAAAATCAAACAAAATCCAAATCTAAAAAAAAGGTACTGCATTAAAATTAACTTTTGAGAATGCTGTAATTTTGAAAATGACTAGTTAATCACTGCTCTTGTGAGACTAAAACCAAGAAGGAAAATAGAATGCTCAAAGTTATTCTGTAAAATAATGTAGCTGTCTGTAATATTCAGCCAAGTGGCTAAATTCAGAACATGAGAAAGACAAGATAGACAATGTATCAGAATCATAAATAGTTAAAACTGTTAAAAACAGTTAAAAGAGTAGGTAAAACTGATTGTTTGGAGGAGTATGTGATGTCTGACCTCATTATTGAGGACACAGTAGATCAGGAAGATGAAGGTTCCCTGCTGAGAGTGCAAGATCAGGAAGAGGATCTCCAGCACCTCACTGCTATTAGTGAAGAAACCCAGAATCCAGGAGCAACCAAGAACCACAAACTGAGCCAGTGTTTTAAACACCATGATCCTGGGAGAAAGGAGCAGAGATAATGTATCTTTATTGACTATGATAATACTATATAAGGCTTTCCTTACAGCGATTGCATTATAATGTTGATTACTTGTTTTTTTTCAACTGTGAAACTTCAGCGTTCAGTTTTGTGAGAGATGAGGTTAGATTGATGATGATGCAGATAAAGAGAATCATGTTCAACTGCAAAGTAGAAAAACATCAATAATTAATTACCATGTTTTACTTTTAATACAAATCAAAATCATGAAAATGAAACTGTTGCGTTTGGACCAATCGGACATACTTCATTATATTTAAAGAACAATCCAGCAAACCCTCTCATTCAGCAAACAACTTTGAGGGTCTGTGGACCCTTCCCCCGAAATGCATCTAAATCCCTCAGAAAGGCAGAACAGGCCTCTGGTTCCATGGCAACCAATCTGATAACACTAGTTTTATTGCTCAAAGGAATGCGGACAGAGCAACTCACACTTCATTTCTCCTTAGGAAAGACACATAATGATATGAAACATGGGCGTAACCACCATATACTTTGGGGGGGACGTGTCCCCCCCAATATTGGAAAAATACCAATCTGTCCCCCCCAATAATAGGCCTATTATATTGTAATATGTGACATATGATATGCCCTCCTTTTATGAACCCTGGTTGTAGCCTAGTGGATATGTTGTTATTTCCGATTTACTTTCAATTTAGGAAAAACAAGGGAAACAAAACTGTGTGACCACCCCCCCTCGATTGTTCACTTGGTTGAGCCCGTAAACGCCGGTTTGCGGCATCGTTTGAAAAAACCGCTCAGTCCGACTGTCACTGGTGCTTAAATGAAATGAAGGTAGGAGCTAAAAGAAAGAAGCAAGACGAACAGGTGGACATTCGCCTTTTTTCAGACGGTAAGCAAGTAGACACCTAAAAAGTAGTGCCATGGTCAAAAATACCGCGGCAATTTTTGAATAAATGTGTGAATACGTCTGCAGTTCTTTTAGACCCTAAGAGGATGAGGAGGATGTGAGCTCCTCAGCAACCCTTTAAGTTTTGCGCCAGGCCTTGCGGCCTTGACTTTCCATTCAACCAACGATCCTCGGACATCAGCAGATCTCTTTCTCAGCTCTTTTTCACTTTCTACCTGGGAAGAAACTCCCAATCACCATTGAGTCAGGACATCTTTGGAATTCATCACTCTTCAACCCGGAAGAACTTGGAGAACTCCAACACCACCAAACCTTCAAACCATCAGAACTTTCATCCGAGACTGCATTCTGGACACTCGTCAACGACCAAGGCAATGCAAGTATCGTACATTTAACTAAACGAAACAGAGGTTTAGTATAAGCTATAGACCCTGTTATAAACGACACTGATGGTTTTACTCAGGTGGTTGACTCTTTCCATAACTGCATTCTCTGTTTTCTCTAATGGCTTCATTCATCCACTTTAGCTCCCCTTTGTATGTATGAGTGTATGTTATTCGTTCGTTTGTTTAGATTAGTTATGTGTGTTAGCGTTTAGTTAATAAAAGTTGTGTGCACAAATTACATGAGTTTCTGGTTCTGCGTTCCAAATTAATGTCTCTTTACGATTTTGACCCTCGCTACATGCTCTAATGCATTAATAGGAAAGTATTTTCTGTGGCTACGGAAATATCCTTTCTTAGAGTTGATATGAACTGACACTGAATGCTCGCTGGACGAAAAGATCAGTTGATGGCAATTTAATTCTGCTACAGTTATTACTGTCAGCCGATATAAATAATTGTAATTAATCATAATTAATTGTAATTATTTATATACATTTCCATTTTGAGCTAAATTTGCTACAAAACATTCTTACTGCTAGAATGATGCAAACAGGTCCCAGAAAACTCCAGATGAAGCCTTTATCCATCTTAATCCAGCAACTGTTTGGAAAAAGATACAGTTTGGAGTTTATGAAGGAATGATACAGTTTGAGGGGAAAAAAGGAGAAAATACTAAACTCACTGTTCGCTGCCGTAGCCTCCAGGAACCAGACCAACAGACATGCCCACCACAACCAGAGCAGCCACATATCCAATCACACACAGGAATCCACTGCTAAGCACCTCCTTCTTTTTGGAGCTGATCTGTGATAGGTTCTTCACACGGATGAAGAGCAGCACAGCTTCAATGAACATCCACACAAAGCCAGAGAGAAAGAGGAAGTGGAGAAGGGCTGAGATCACGGCACACAACACCTGGAGACCATGAGAGACGGTTATGATGATTCTCAGTGAGGCTGTGCTGAGCTGTAGGGCTCCTTCATCATTCTCACCTGCTGAGGCCGTATGAGGCTCAG
Source organism: Spinibarbus caldwelli (assembly GCA_039654775.1). Lineage (NCBI taxonomy): Eukaryota > Metazoa > Chordata > Actinopteri > Cypriniformes > Cyprinidae > Spinibarbus > Spinibarbus caldwelli. The sequence goes on along the minus strand of CM077225.1, from coordinate 36,354,581 downwards.
GAACCGCTGTGTGAGCAGAAACAGAAGGTGAGCCAGCAGAAGACTGATGCAGATGTTGATTCGAGCCACATTATTCACTCCAGGACTCCACTGACAAAGGGCAAAGGTCAACAGGGCCAAACTGAAGAACACCAGCCCCACGATCACACACACCAAATTCAACAGCTCCAGCAGTGAGTCACTCTGAGAAAACATGTCAGAGAACATGAGTGCCAAATCTGTGTTGCTCTTCAGTGTTCACTGGAAATGTTCTCGTACCTCTGCTGGGCGGCTGGTTTGCATGATGAGAGCAAATGTTGACAGATGAACACAGGAACAAATAGTGTAGCTGCTGTTGGTCTTTAAAACAGAACAACCATCTACAATCCACTCGCTGATATTCCAGTACACACAGGACAGAGAACCGCTGGGATCAAACTCCTCAAAAAGAAGAAGAATGAAGATGCAGGACATATTAAAACATTAAATATGTTCAAGCATTTTCAGATGTTCATCAGTGCTCAGATAAAACAAAAGCTCATTTCAGTCTCTCACTCTGATGTGTCTGAAGGTGAAGTTGACTGGTTTGGTGAGTGTAGTGTTGGTGGTTTTGGGAAGAGTAGCTGAGATCACTGTGGACATCATGGTTTTAATCGTGTCATTTGGTGTGCTGAAGAAGTCTGGCTTCAGTAGATTCTCCATCGTGTTGTAGCTCATGAAAGCCACAGCAGCTGATCCTGTGTGACAGAAACGGAAATGTGATGTGAAATGTGAAAAACAACAATGAAAAAAAAAAAAAATGCAAGTGAACGTGATTTAGTTGTCTCTTTATTTTTTTGGAATTTAATTCACACTATAACGTCACATACTTGTTTCCTTGTTGTTCTTGGCGATCCCAATGAGATCGATGTGTACAGAAGAATTTGTTGTTTCAAGTTGAGGGATTTTATCTAAGGTGAGATTTGGTCCAACTATGAAGACTTCTACCTCTGTTTTAAAAAACAAGTTGCTCCATTTAGTATTTAGTTTGGTACTTTTTTTTTTTTTTTCAAGAAAATTCATTCAATCTGCACAAATATATAACATGACTAGTGTGCTTCAGTTCTGAACTGGTTTTGTGTCAGGACTCGGGTTTTATATTGGACATCAAGCAGCAAAATTTTTATTAAACAAAAGTAAATAATGATGTCCTTAAAATCCAAATACTGTAATTGATTATTACCATAAACTGCACTGACTTATGGTTTTTATCGTTTGAGCGTTTGGTAAATGTCTCATGAATGTTGATTGTTTTGTCTCTAAGGCAGTGAATATTCACGAAACAAATTGTAGTCACAAATTTCTATCCTTGCTGCACGTTTCAAATAATCTGGGTCATATTTTCTTTGTATGTTTTTAAGCACAGGCAATACAGGAAGTTGATGATACACTATTAAATAGCTTCTGAGCAGCATTGTTGCTTTCTGCCACCTGTGATCCACCGCTGTTGTCTGGACTATAAAAAAAGTCTCTGACATCATATACAGTATAATCTCAGTTTCATCATTAATAAGAATTGTTTCTTCACTTACCTACAGCAGGAAGAGTAAAACTGACACTGCCATTTATGTCTGTCGGCTTCACTAATGTAGAGATGAGTTTCTCACTAGCTTTTAACACACGGTTTCCATAGGAGGCTAGTTCAGTTGGGCTTGCTGATGATGATGACTCTAAAATCTTCTCCACAGCATTGAGGACCATTGTCAAAATTTTCATCACAATCTAATTTATTGACCAGAAAAATACAGTTACCTTACATGTAAATGTAAAGAAAGCCAATAAGACTGCACTGCTATGTCAATCATCTATTATTTAGCTAGATTTGATTTGATTATTTTATCATTTTTCTCTTGAAGACTTACAGTCACATGAAGCTCTTGAACTGTAATGTTCTCAATCTGCTCAAGAAGATGTTGAAGACATTCTAGAGAAGTCTGTCTCTGAAATCACAATTGTGAATTCAGAATTTGATGATTTTGATCAGGTTTATATATTAGCTAACAAAAATTAGCTTAAGGACAGATCCATAAAGAGTAAATAGAAAGTCAAATTCATATTAAAATATCCGCAATGCACATCTTATTGCACTGTTCTCTGCACTGTAATTGATAGAAGCTGAGTCCAACTCTAAAACCTCAATTTCAGAAGCTCAACTTACAGTGCATCCTTCCTGCAGCGTTATATTTATAACTGCAATGACAGAAATCAGCATGAAGACAATAATAAAATAAACCCAAATAATAGGAAAACATTCTCAGAAAACAGCTACATTTCAGTAAGAATCCATTGTTAAACTTTTATTAATAGATAAGAAATCAATAGTTCTACATTATAGGCAAATTTTTGTTCACTTCTACAGATCCACAAACATTCAGTCAAAACAAAATCCAACAGAGGAAATGTCAGACTACATTACCAGCTGAGGTTGTTTCTGGTGTGACTGTTGTAACAGTGTTGCTGATGTTAGTAACAGCTGAAAAAATATTGGCTGATGAATATCAATGAATCACAAATCACACAAATAATACAGGGCTCATGTAAATATAATTACCTGCACAGTATGCAGAGCATTTAGTTGGACTAATCAGCTCATAGACATAATAATTGCCTGGACAGGCTTTGACTTTAATGGGAAAAGACCCATAATAGCAGCAGTAATTGTCCCAGTGACCGCAGACATCTCGAGTGACGACTCCATCTGTAACTGCTGGATGTCCACCATGAATCCACAGTGGGATATTGGTGCCACAGCTGTACTGAACAACACACGTGTCTGGGATCTGAGCGCTCAGACCGTTAATGAAGAGACGATACCAGCCGCTCCAGGCAACATTGGTGTCACACATGTATGTGTTTGATTTCTGACTGCTGTTGGCTCTCCATGGTTCGTCCAGCACAGTATAGTTGTTGCAGGGGTCAACAGAGGGATAAGCTATTATGAAAAAAAAAATATGTGTTGCTTAAAAAAAAATGTAGAATTACAGCTGTTTCCCCATAACCTCCATGGATAAAGCATTTGCGATTAAGAACACTACTTCATTAGGTATTACATGAAGTGAAGATGAAATCCAAATGCCCATCGAATATTTTCCGAAGACGGTCAGAACCTTCAGAGGTACATTCATATAATTAACTGATTCATATTAATTTGTATAATTCTCTTAGCACCATTTTACGTAAAATCTCCCAGCTTTCCACCATGTTTTCACACAAAACGAAACTACTCTGCATGATGTGTGCACGTGAGGCTGTTACTTAAAACTTTGCTTTATGCTGGATAGTACTTATTTATTTATCCTGAGTTATTCAAATCGCAGTATGTTTCACAACACTATAAGTGTGTCCCACACTTCATGGCCACTTGAACACAAATACAGGAAATACGTCGTGTATGTAGAAAACTGATCAAGTGCAAAGACAGCAAGTGTGGGTTTTTGGACAAGCCCTTAAACACTGCTTTCTTGTTTTATTCAAATACAGCTGACACTATTTTGTGCCTCAGTTATTGACTCCATTTACTGTAAAATGAAACCGGAGGACTTTAGTATTAGTAGCAGGCCTACAGTAATATTGTCGAAGTGTTTTCTCTTGTTGGTATAAATGATTGTTTTGTACACACTGCAATGGATTTTTAGATAATAACATTTTAAAATTTTAAACAGGTAAAATTTTAAAATTGTTTCTTCAAATCAACATTTTATTCCCATCGTTTGTGAAAAGCTGTGTGATTAGTTATACAATAGTATAATAATATATAAAGTTGATTGCTTATAACTGAAACTTTGCAGAATAGTCCTGCTTTTTAAAAGAGCCAATTGGTAATGTTGCAGTGGCTTTTTAATGCTATTTGAGCATAAGAAACAACATTTATGAGACAGTTGTTGTCAGATTTAATTGGTGATTTGAAATAGAAAATGTAATTGTAAGCTTGGTGGACATCCCGTGACAGCCCCATAGACGGCTATGCAGTTCGTACCGAAAAAGGAATTGATTAGTTCTCCTCACGAGTTTTTAGTTCTGAGTCGTTTGTTCTTTTGTCATGTCACACGACAGCAGTTATTAGTTAATCATTCAAATCTTCCTTACAAACACACATCAGTTAATTAACAGTTAGCTTAAGTGATGCATTTCTGGTCTCACATTGTAGCTTTTTATTTCTTACAGTTTATACTCTTGTGAATTTCTGTCATGATGGTTAGAGATGGAGCAGAATGTGGGAAATTAAGGATTTTAAAATTCCTAATCCAGTAAATTCTTAACAACGGATGTGTAAATTCGTTGGTTTAAAAAAGCGGGAACCCTGAAGAACATTCAGCCTGGAATTCTTTATTATTTTAATGTAATTATTTAAATTACTCATTATTTTATTTTGATTAAAATTATTACAGTTGCTCATTTTAATTCAATTTAAATAAATTAAAAGATTTTTAATATGTCATTTACAACTTCATTTTGCTGTCATTGCATGAAAGGAAACATACTGTTACAATCGCCAGCTGGAGTGCCCATGAGCTAGAGGTCTTCACGGGTCCACTTGGATCTGAAAACCCGAGGTCTGACCCCAGACCTGAGCGGGTTCGGGTCCAAAACTTCTACTAGTGCCTTGGACACTGGTCGGGTTCGGTATTAGCAGTCTCGGGTAATTAAAATAAATGTGCTTTTCCGAAATGGACCCGATTAGACCCGAATTCTTTTAAACTTTCCCGGGTGTGTAGCCTACTTGTGCATTCATGTTAAGTTCATTTTTGAGAAACGCACGTAAAAAAGGAACATACGTTTGTAACCTCAGAAATCCATCTTATATGAGATCCATCAGGAAATCCATTCACTTACGCTGTGTGTCAATGCAAGGCTTTTCTTTTTTGTGTGCAGAAGCCCTTCACCAGAGATGAGGTAAATAACGTTGCAGACAAAACGAGCAAATCCATGATTTATTAACCTATCGATTTAATTTTTATAAAACTATCACGTTTATATTTCAAATCCACTGGTTAGATTTGAAAGCCAAACTCAGAAATAACATGTATCCATCAGGCAGGCAGAAATATAAAGTAATAGGCTAATAAATAAGTAAATACACTGAATGAAAATAATGGAGCAGTGGCCAAATCAGTCAGCAGGACCACAGGATTTTTCCAGACCGATGCGGGGCTGCAGGCTGTGCACACGTCAATGCCGTTTACGTTTAATATGGTCGGGTTGGACTCGGGTCTAATTTCATCAGGTCTGTCTCGGGTGGGGTTTATCTTTCAAAAAAAAATATTTATGCACGTTGGGTTCGGGTAAGAAGTGATTCGGGTTGGGTACGGATTTTAGGACCCGAGAAGACCTCTACCATGAGCTCCTCCAGAGGGCATTCCACCTCACACTGTTGTCACTCCCTCAAAACTACATTCCCAATAATCCTTTGCCTTGCCTGATCACTGATTGCATTTACATGTGTCTTGTTACATCATGAGTTCACGCCTGTCTTATAGTAGAAGGATTACTTAAGATGCACACACATTGCTGGATATTGTTAGCCTGTCACATATTCCTAGTTTCCCGTGTTTTGCCTGGTTCTCTGTTTTCTCCTTGCCTGTGTTTTTGCCTTGGACTGTCTTTATGGTTTTGTGATGGTTTTCTGCCTGCCCTGACCTGTACCTTTTCTTGTGGATTACTCTTTTGCCTGTGCCTTTGCTATTGTCGTTTGCTGGTTTTTTGACCCTGACTGTCCCCTACTACGTGTTTGGATTAAAGCTGCATTTGGATCTCCAACTCCAATGTCACGCCTCCTCCTTAACTAGCGTAATACTTTGAATACTGTTATAAAGAATAGGGGGCCTGTGAGTCAAAATAGTTAAGAACCATAATTCTAAAAATACAATCTGCACATTCATCAGCCCATAAAATAAGCCAATAGAGACAAAGTGTTTTACATTACCAGTTGAGATGGTCACTGGTGTGGCGGCTGTAGAGCTGCTGTTAATGCTGCTAACATCTGAAAATTTGGATGAATAGTGATTAATGAATAGATACACAAATATCATGAATTTGTAGAAAGAGCTCATGTAAATATAATCACCTGCACAGTATGCTAAATTGCAGGTAGTTGGACTAACCAACTCATAGACATAATAATTGCCTAGACAGGCTTTGACTTTAATGGGAAAAGACCCGATATAGCAGCAGTAATTGTCCCAGTGACCGCAGACATCTCGAGTGATGACTCCATCCTTTGCTGTTGGGTGTCCACCACGAATCCACAGTGGAATTAATGTGCCACAGCTCCTCTTTGCAACACATGTGTCTGGGATACGAGCACTCATGTTGTTAATGAAAAGACGATACCAGTCGCTCGTGACAAACCTGTCACACATTATGACTGAAGGATTTGTGTTGTTTATGGCTCTCCATGGATTGTCCAGTACAGTGTAGTTGTGGCAGGGGTCAGAGAGATTAGCTGTTATGAAAATATTTTAAAGAAATCATCACATTTCTGAAAACTGTGTTGTTATAAAATATTTTCAGAAGTGCAGCTGAAGAAGTAAATTAACAAAATTATATAAATTATTATTATATAATTGAATTTAATAACACCTTTAAATGTTATTAAATTAAATTATATAATTTAATGCAACTTAAATTGTAGTAGTAATGTTACTTAAATATTTTGTGGCAACTGATTGCCTTGTTTTTTTTTTTTTTGTTTTTTTTTTTTAAGTTTCCTGTACTCAAATATCTGAGCCATAAAGAGCCAAAAAAAAAAAAAATAAAATAAAAAATACAAACAAAAAAACAATGTCAGCCACACCTTTAGACAACTAAGCATCTGTAATTCACACATCTTTAGATTGTGAGGGAAAGACTTTCTGGCTCAGCTGAGACTCAAACCAGAGATCATCTTGCTTTGAGGAGACAGCATTTCTCACTGAGCCACTCACACTGTGCTTAGCCACAGACATTAAATACAGACACTTGTGCAATAATAATAAATAAAAAAAAAATTGCAAAACTTTTTTTCCAGAGGTGTAAAGTCCAGGGGACAGTCCTGCCATGTGTTTATTCCACCCATGAACTCAGCAGCTGATTTCACCAGAGGAGGAACCAAGACATTCCTTTCAAGTCACAAGCAAGTTTCAAGTCAAATCTCAGGACCTCAAAGAGTTAAAAGTTAATGAGATAATTAAGAGACTAATTAAATGATGATTGTGCATTAGTGATGAACACCTGCTGTTATTGAGAATTACAGAGGATCAGATGTTGATGTTTTATTGGTTAAAACGATGCCACCATCATGGAGATCAGTGTTTGCTTTAGTTGGGCTCTTGACCCTTTTAGTAATTCAAAGTAATTTGCTTTAATCAACTGCAATATTGTTTCATAGAAAACATTTTTCATAGAAAGTGGTCTTTCTTCTGTTTATTGATTGACATTCACCTACTACTCAACTGTGAAAAAAAAGTCACGTTAAACAAATGCTACTATAATGCTTAAATATAGGGGGGGAAAAAAAGAATTGTAAAAGCTCAGGCTTTTAGACATGAATGCTTATCATGCAATCCTCAACACTTTGGATGTAATCAGGCCAGCGCCTGATGACTATCTCAGCAAATAAAAACAACTAATTGTTATTCACTGCACAGCACTGATCTCTCTGCTTCACAACAGCAAGTGTAGTATTACAGAAAGTGATCTAACACAAGAAGTCAAGGGTCAAGAGCCCAACTACAGCAAGCACTGATCTCCATGATGGTGGCATCGTTTTAACCAATAAAACATCAACATCTGATCCTCTGTAATTCTCAATAACAGCAGGTATTCATCACTAATGCACAATCATCATTTAAATAGACACTTAATTATCTCATTAACTTTAACTCTGAGGACTTGGGATTTGACTTGAGACTTGCTTGTGACTTGAAAGGAATGTCTTGGTTCCTCCTCTGGTGAAATCAGCTGCTGAGTTCATGGGTGGAATAAACATATGCCAGGACTTTTACTCTTTGTCCCCTGGACTTTACACCGCTGGAAAAAAAAGTTTTGCAATTTTTTTATTTATTATTATTGCACAAGTGTCTGTATTTAATGTCTGTGGCTAAGCACAGCGTGAGTGGCTCAGTGGGAAGCGCTGTGTCCTCACAGCAAGAAGAGCTTTGGGTCGAGTCTCAGCTGAGCCAGAAAGTCTTTCCCTCCCAATCTATAGATGTGTGAATTAAAGACGCTTAGTTGTCTAAAGGTGTGGCTGACTTGTTTTTTTTTTTTTTTTTTTTTTGTTTTTGGCTTTTTATGGCTCAGATATTTGAATACAGGAAACAAAAAAAAAAAAAATAAGGCAATCAGTTGCCACAAAATATTTAAGTGACATTACTACTACAATTTAAGTTACATTAAATTATATAATTTAATTGAATAACAATTAAAGCTCCTTAAACTAAGTTTAGATAAATTTAAATTTTGATATATATAAGAAGGATATTTTAATTAATTAAGTGAAGTAATTAAAGTTGTCAGTACTCAAAACTTTGCGTTGCACTAAAATAAAGATGAACAAAACACTAAATATATAGTTTGATTTAAATTAATATTTATTTATAATTTACAGTTACTCAAAATAACTAGCTATATGCTTACTGATGATATTTAAGTTTGCAAACTTAAAAAAATAGCGGCAATCAGTTGCCTCAATTTTTTTGAGTTAGTAGAACTTATCCGGGTTTACAGTGTAGCAGCTGTTCTCATAGGCCACGTAAGTAGTGTAAGTAGGAGTGACAACAGCATTTAAATGTGGAAGTGAATGCCCTAAATTATTGCTACATGTATGTATGGAACAAGACTCACTCTTGAAACTGCAATGATTAATAGCTTGGAAACCATGGCAACGTTTTGGATGTAAGTATCCGTTTGGATGTATTGCATGTAAGTATCCGTTATTGTGACCAAAGTAATATTACAGTGACAAATTCTATGCAGTGTGTATGGAACCGAACTGAACAACTAGTTGTTAATGACGTTTTTAACGTGTATGTTTCTGTATGTGCAGTGAATCACAGGGAAAGCAGTACCAGAGCACAAGCCTTGACTCGTTCATTTTGCCAGATTGCGCTAGAAAAATCAGCGAACAAGAACAAGACCATAATAATCCGAAGTAAATCCAAATGCTTTATACTTAAAATAATACCCAAATGTAGTGACTCATGTCTGCTCACTTTGATAACTCCATAAATCCGATTGATTTATGATCTGAGCTTAAACAGCAAGCCCAAAAAGTAATTGATAATGGCAACACAGACAGCACACACTCTGTGAAGCAGCCTGTACATAAACAAAACACAATGCCTCCATCCACTGTACTTTGGTTAAACTGCTGAAAATAATGGGAGTTTTGACACTGTAATATTAGGCCTATTTTGGTCATAATAATGGATACTAAATGCACAAGACACCAAAACATTGATATTGTTTCCAAGCTGTCAATCATCACAGTTTTGAGAGTGAGTCCCCATATAGCAAGAGAGCAGGTGAAAACCATTGAATCAATGTTAAAAATAGTTGATTTGTCAGTGTTAATGGCATTGAATTAAAGGGTTAGTTCATCCAAAAATTAAAATTAGCCTGTGATTTACTCACCCTTGAGGCATCCTAGGTTTATGTGACTTTCTTCTTTCAGACGAATCCAGTCGGAGTTATATTAAAAATTGTACTGGAAATTCCAAGCATTATCATTGCAGTGGGTGGGTGTTTTTGTTCAACAGTCCAAATGAGATCAAATAAAGCATGCACATCCATAATAAAACGTGCCTCACACAGCTCCAGGGGGTGAATAAAGGCCTCCTGTAGCGAATCCATGCGTTTTTGTAAGAAAAATATCCATATTTCGAATGTAATAAACAGTTCTCTATCACTTCATCTAACTGTGGTATGTGGAAGCCATTCTGGTGGATGACGTAGGACGTCGACGTTGCATGATTAGTGACGGACGCCTAGAGAGAACAAAACAAAACGCTGGTCACGAATTAGAAGCACAAAATGAGGATTTGTAAAGAAAAATGTTGGAGGATTTCAATATAAGCCAAGAGGAGACTGGTTTTCCTTTGCTAAAGTAAGGAAACTTTGCTTCTTTTGCTCCTGTAAACAAATCGCAAGACTAGCATATCTCAGAGGCGTACACAACGCATATGTCCTCCGTCATCCGCCGGAACAGCTTCTGCATACGACAGATACCAGAAGTAATAGAAAAGTGTTTATTACGTTTGAAATATTTCTTACAAAAACACATGGATTCACTAAAGGAGCCCTTTATTCACACCCCAGAGCCATATGAGGCATGTTTTATCATGGATGCGCACGCTTCATTTGACGTGTTTTGGACCGTTGAACAGAAACACCCGCCCATTGCAATGATAACGCTTGGAATAGCCAGGACAATTTTTAATATAAAACCGACTGGATTCGTCTGAAAGAAGAAAGTCATATACACCTAGGATGCCTCAAGAGTGAGTAAATCACAGGCTAATTTTCATGTTTGGATGAACTAACACTTTAATATCACTTTTGCACCTGCAATGAATGTTGAAAAAATGTTGAAATTTCAACAAACCACCATTATTGTGATCCGTGTTTGCTTTAGTTGGGCTCTTGACTCTTGCTTTTCATTAAATTAATTCTCTTTCAGTGCTTACAATAGTGTTTCAATATAAACACTTTTGCATTAATAAAAAAAAGAGATGTTTTATAGTTAAGTTGGAGTAGACTATTTTTTTTTTTTTTTGTGATGGGTGTCAAGCTGCAATAAAGTTGAGAAATAATATTAAAAAGTGTTGAAGTTGATCTTTCATTACTGATGTAAATGTTCTGTTACACAAATGCAAAGATACTGTGGCAAAATTTACAGAAAGATTTAGACATCAACACTCATCATACATCAACAATGGTGGTAATCTTCAAACTAATTCAGATAAACAGATCAACTGCAATGCATGCTGGGAGTCATGAATTAATTTTGTAGTATGTTGATACATGCATTTCAGCATAAAATGTTCTTTTGTTGATCGTCACCATTGTTGAGTTTCATACGCTGATTCTTGATGTCTAATTGATTTAGCAATTTAATTACTTTTTTTTTTGTATTTTCTGATAATTCATAAAAGTATGATAACCGTTCCACTGCTTCAGTCTCTCACTGTAGTATCACATATTATTCACACATAAAAACACAACACACTTGTGATCAAATATTTAAATAACCTCAAGATGATTACAGTCACCATCACCTGATTCCAATGGATCTTAGTTTTCATTGCTTTAACAAATGTTTTTTATCACAATGTTACAAATGACAATGAAAACCTAACATTAAAGTACAAAGAGTAAAGAGCCCAACTAAAGCAAACGCAGATCACAATATAGGTGGTTGTTTAAATTTAAAACATTTTTCAACATTAAATTGCGGGTGCAAAAGTGATGTTGATTCAGTGCAATTAACATTGACAAATCAACAATTTTTAGCATTGATCCAATGGTTGCTTGCTGTCAGGGTCTTGTTGCGTACATACATGTAACAATAATTTAGGGGATTCACTCGTCTGCATTTCAATGCGGTTGTCACTCCTGAAACTTACAGTGAGTATGTGGCCTAAATGTGGTTGTCACTACCTGCATTTTTCGGGAGTAAATTCGGTTGTCAAATGCGGTTGTCACTCCGGTATTTTAGTGAATTATGTGTACAGAACGCGATTAAGGAGTAAAAGGTGAAATGACAACCCAATTTAGCTGCAGGGTGTACGTGGCCATACAGCATCCTTCAGAAATGCAGACATTACTAGAATCACAAGTAACATGCTGATTTTCCTAGTGTCAAATTCTTCACTGTGTGCACATTTGAGCAGAAAAAACAATGGTTGTTTGTACATCAGCTCAACACACCAATCTAAAGATCAAAAACACCTTAGCACAATACATTACCAACTGTGGTTGTCTCTTGTTGTCTTATAGAGGTAAAAACATCTGAGAAAAATAAATAAATAAATAAATACTGGTTAATTAAAACATTGTAAATGGTGCAATATTTAAAACAGAATATTCAGACGGAAATATTAAACTCTTAGCCTTTCATCACATTAAAGCCACAGCTTAGGCATCCAAATGAAAGAAGTGTGTAACACATTAAGAGGGATTCATTTCAAATTGTTACTCCCAAAAAGACCATCAATTACACTGTAGGATCATTTGATCTGTGCAGGTCCAAATGAAAAATAAAGTCTTATTTAGCATCTTCTGAGTAGATTTTGGGGAGAATTTAAACACAGTAAAATATTCAGACCAGAAACACCTTATCAAATTAGGCCTGCTTATGTGTTACATTCACACACACACACTCACACACACACACACACACACACACACACACACACACACACACACAAATAAACAAACAACAACAACAACAACAACAACAAAAAACCCTACCAAACAACACTGATCAGACTTACACAGCATAACAAAGAGGATAGTTGGTGCTCTTATAAAACCTGTCATTAAATATGAAGGGGAAAAACAAACAAACAAACAAACAAAAAAACAAATGAATTTTTATTTTTTAATTAATTATTATTATTTATTTATTTATTTATTTATTTATTTTGATTACTTTGCAATGTTGAAATTGTGACAGATATATTCACAATCTCACTGCAATTAATGTCATAATGGTTTTTGGGGTAGTGAGAACCACTTAAATATACTCACCTTTATGAAAAGAGGAAGCCATTGTCAATTTTGGCAGTCTGGTGAATTTTAGCTCTTTATCTAAAAAAACAAACAAAAAAAACAAAACAAAACAAACAAAAATTAATAAAAATCAGAAGACATCCCCTCATTACAGTTTAGAGAGGTAAAACAAACAAACAAATTAGCTTTGGCATTGGCACATGACTTCATTTTGTCCTCTTTGCACACTGAATAATCCAGCTGCATTCATGTATTTAGACTACAAGAGTTACAAACAGTAGCAATTTAGAAACACAAGGTGGCAACCTTAAGCTCTATCTTGTTTTTGTTTGTGAAAAAAGAGAGAGTGTTTGTGTTTATCCTTATTATATATAAGTGGCGTGGTACGTGCTGGCCATATACTAGAAGATTTTAAGATCAATTTTAAAGCCCGCATGAAATCGAAATTTACAATATTTATTTTGTTAGTGCACATTTCTAGTCTTAAGGTGAACAATTAATCCATGCAAGTTAATCCACTGAAAAAAAAAAAAAAGCTTTAATCAAAATCTGAACATTTGCTTCCAACATTTCCTCCAACAGATAGTTGGCTGCGAGTGAGAGATGAGAGGAGGAGTGCAAAAATAAAACCCCGCCCTCTATTTGGAAATACGTCACTACACTGAAATAAAGTCAGCAGTCTGGTTCACACAGACTTTAAGGCCGATTTGCACCCCCGAACAATCAGGGGGTGTAGCCTGATTCGAGGCTTGTCGCAAATGATTTTTTGTCCAAATTTTTTTTGTCATTGTGTGGTGTCATTACAGTTATTCAACTGCTCCCGATCGAGACGGAGCGTCCCCGAAATAAAGTCATAAATATCAAACATGTTTGATATTTATGACTCTTGATCGGGCTGCCTCTGACATATGAGAGCGATAGCCAATGAGAGCGAACAAGCGTCACCTACCGGATGTTGCGTGTTTCTATAGCTGAAACATGGCAGCCACAAAAATGCCACGAAAGCAGAGATCTGAGAAAGAATATCACCCATATTCTTTGTTTATACTGTGTTTTTCACTGTGAAACAGAACGTGTGCCGAGAGAGCCAACTGACAACGTCGATTGTTCTCCATTTGTTTTTCTTTTCTAGTCACGTTTGATCTCCATGAGATCTTGTGACACTGTGAAATTGTTCCTACAGTCAACAAGTGTGTGGTCTCACAGTCAAATCACCTAGTGTATGCATTCAGAGGATTATAACGCTAAAAATCAGTTGAAACTGTCTTAATGTCTAGTCTTCCATAATTTTAAGATTTGAAAATCGTCTAGTAAGAGGTCAGCCTAACTTGAATGTACGTGGCTTCCGGTGACATTCACTGCAAGTTATTTTAGCTGTACAAAAAGTTATTATTATTTCTGTTTGATATATTAAGCTGGTATTTCTTATCATATTGTATATTAATTATAAACACACTGGTTTGTAGCGCAAATAGTTTTACCGTTTACTGAAATCTATTAATCTTCTCATTATTTACCTATAGTGACTAATAAATCAAAAGTCTCACAAATTCACAGAATTATAATAACGTTCAGTTGTAAGTCATTTATAAGTGATTAGTTAAGGATGAACTATTCATTTACAAAACATTCATAAGCAATTAATAAGTGATATGCTAACAATTTGTGTATGTTTTGTTAATTCATTTACAAGTCATTTACAAGTAATTAGTTAATGAACTAATCATTTAAAAACATGACTATGCTTTCATAGATGATAAATAAGTGATATGTTAATATTTTTATCTATGTTTTGTAGATTACGTTATAAATCATTTACAAGTGATTAGATGATGATGATGAACTAATCATTTACAAAACATGACTATACATTCACAAATGATTAAGTAATATGCTAACGATTTACAAATCTGTCATAAGTTATCTTTAAAAAATAGCATCATGAAATAATCAGACAGATATTAATGGTTAATAGTTACTAGTTACAATATTATTAATCACTTATAAATCATTGAAATGTCAATATTGTACTATTACCTCAATAAACATTATAAATCATTTACAAAGCTTTCTGCATCCCCTAATCTAGTGTAAACTACTCATCACTTGTAAATGTGTTACACATCATTTGTAGATCTTTCTTACCTGTTACAAATGATCTGTAGCTGTATACAAGGCATTTGCAACACTTTCTGCATCCCCTAATCTAACGTGTAAACTACTCATCAGTTGTAAATGTTTTACAAACCTTATGGTTCCCAGTTCTGAGTGCATAAATATATATACACACAAAAAACCTGTAACCAGAAGGTTTGTAAAACATTTACAACTGATGAGTAGTAAATATGTTTCTGCAGTGCCCTGCAACAAAGAGTGAAAATGTGCTTTACTAGTTGAAGTTTTTAGTATTAATCATAAAGGTCTTATGAAACTGAAACGAGTAAGCATGTATTTTCCTGTTGACGATTTTGATGTATTTTCAGAGTTTTATGAACGCACATGTTCGTTTCATGTTGCTGCCTGCGTGCCAAAATTGAGCGTGGGTTTTTCTGTATTAATAAGTGTTCTCTCATATAATTTTTGATGAGTCTGTGGAAATGTCATTGAGTGCGGTAAATGTGGGAAACTTCTTTTAATGTCAGAATGTATGTTTATAGACAAATCTGTGTATACAAATTGCAGTTGCTGTTAAAGGTCCCCTGAAGTGCCTTGAAACACGCAGCGTTATTCTATGTGGTGAGGTAATTTCAACTGAAACAGGAAGACAGGGCGGGACATATCGAGCAGCCCCGCCCCCTTTTAAAATAGCCAATAGCGTTTTGTTTATATCTGCTCGGGCCAGAGCCGTTGAGCTCAGTAAATCCGCATTTGACAGCCACAGACTAATAGATAACCCCCTAGATTCAATATGAAACTCTTACTAAAACAAAATAGTGCTCATAATCATACTGAGGCTGTGTGGTTTTAAAAATGTTTAATATATGCCGACTCACGCATATAATTCACTCTATGCGATCGCTTCTCTGGACCGGAGCCAAAGTCCGGATCAATGCGCGCTGCCGCGGTTCGCGTGACACAACGCAAAACCAGACCTCATTTGCTCCAATCGAAAGCATATTTACACTCTCTGAATTGTTCCCTATTTCCTACATTGTGTTCTACATGCCATTCACCTTACAGGAAATACTAACGCTGTGAACAAGTGACCGATCTCAGCCGCAGCTTCAGCGTCTATTTATAGTGTAGGGGGCGGGCGCTTCGGATTCTAGAGAGCATTTGATTGGTCAGAATATTTGATGAGAAGCTGAAGTACGAGGTGACGTCAAAAAAAAATCATTGATCCGTTTTGGCGGAAGTGACGAACTGCAAGCTTTGAATGCTTATATCTTCTAAATGCGAATTTTGTCACTGTTTTGGAGCACACTGGCTTATAGATAACCTTAAGACTAACATATTGATACTAACACCCACAAAACTTTAATTTTGATTTTAGGGGACCTTTAAGGAGGACAGTATTAATGTGTTTTTTTTTTTTTGCATCCTTCAGCTGAATCACAGCGAGTCTGAAGGCGTGTGTGTTAATTGTCTGTCCTCTGTCAATAAACTGCAGACTCGCTTCCCCAAAGAGCCTGGTGTTGGTAGTCCATTTGTGGTGCTGGGTGAAGTCCGCTACACTACGTCATCCGCCGGAACTGCTTCCGCATAACACAGTTAGATGAAGTGAGAGAGGAGTGTTTATTACGTTTGAAATATGGATATTTTTCTTACAAAAACACATGGATTTGCTACAGGAGGCCTTTATTCACACCCCGGAGCTATGTGAGGCACGTTTTATTATGGATGCGCATGCTTCATTTGACATCTTTTGGACTGTTGAACAAAAACACCCACCCACTGCAATGATAATGCTTGGAATAGCCAGGACTATTTTTAATATAACTCCGATTGGATTCGTCTGAAAGAAGACAGTCATCTACACCTAGGATGCTTTGAGGGTGAGTAAATCACAGGCTAATTTTCATTTTTGGGTGAACTAACCCTTCAATATATTTACATCAAAATGAATGACAGCTATAAAATAAGACTTGTATAATAGCTAATTTACAAATAAAAGCAGAGACTGTCATGTAGGGCTGGACAATGTGGCCAAAATTTATATCACAATATATTTCTTAATTTCAGTCGATACGATATAATACCGATATCAATATGAACACTATTTTAAAAAACCTCATAAAAACTGCCAAGAATGCCCACAACAGATGTCTGTACCTACAAACTTATTAAAAATGAATTTGCCAAGTCTATGAAACTATATAATATTTTAGAAAAAACAAACGGCACAAATAAATTAATGTTCACCTTTTATTTGTATTTAGCCTTCAT
The DNA here is from genome assembly GCA_039654775.1 of Spinibarbus caldwelli. Classification (NCBI taxonomy): domain Eukaryota; kingdom Metazoa; phylum Chordata; class Actinopteri; order Cypriniformes; family Cyprinidae; genus Spinibarbus; species Spinibarbus caldwelli. The sequence goes on along the minus strand of CM077225.1, from coordinate 36,337,469 downwards.
ACAAACAAGAAATGTGAAATCACTGTCAAATAAACATCTCAGACTCACCTTATTAATATTAATATCTTTAACTTCAAACTATAGGCTAACATACAGTACCAGTACCAGTTTTTGAAAAGTAAGATTTTTAATGTTTTTTTTTTTTTTAATTCTCTTCTGCTCACCAAGCCTGCATTTATTTGATCCAAAATACAGCAAAAACAGTAACATTTTGAAATAGTTGTACTATTTAAAATAAGTGTTTTCTATTTGAAAATATTTTAAAATGTAATTTATCCCTGTGATTTCAAAGCTGAATATTTAGCATCATTACTCCAGTCCTCAGTGTCATGTGATCCTTCAGAAATAATTCTAATATTCCGATTTGCTGCTCAAAAAACATTTATTATTATGTTGAAAACAACTGAGTAGAATTTTTTTTCAGGATTCTTTGATGAATAGAAAGTTCAGAAGAACAGGATTTATCTGAAATACAAATCTTTTGGTGACATTATAAATGTCTTTATCATCACTTTTGGACCAGGGAGGTCCGTAGGGATCGATGACCTGCCTGTCCTAAGTCAGGATAAAGGAGGAAGGTTGGGCGTGGGGTTAGCACCCCCACCCCGTAAAAACAAATTTGCTACAGAAACGTCAATTACAGATAAAACAGAAAACTTTGCTGTGTGGTGAAAGCTGGAAGGAAGCCACAAAGCCGACTACCCTTCTCTCCTTCAGGGGAATAAACATTGGCACATGGAATGTCAGGACCATGTACGAGTCAGGAAAGACGGCACAGGTAGCAGCCAACATGAGGAACAACAACCTGACCTTGTTAGGCATCAGCAAAGCACGGTGGACCCAAGCTGGACAGAGACGACTGATGACAGGAGAGCTGTTGCTGTACTCAGTGCATTAACAGAGTGACGCACCCCACACACAAGGAGTAGGCTTCATGTTGTCCAAACAGGCACAGAGGGCTCTGATTGGATGGGAGGCCCCAGGATCATCACAGCATCTTTCCTTACCAAGAGGAGGAGTATCAAGATGAACATTGTTCAGTGCTACGCTCCAACGAAACGACAGTGAAGAGGAGGATAAAGATCAGTTCTACAATAGACTGCAGAAGATCCTCGAGACCTATACAGACAAGGATGTCACCATCATGGGAGATATCAATGCCAAGATTGGGTCAGAAAACACTAGATATGAACAGGTCATGGGCACCCACACCCTGGGAGTGATGAATGAGAATGGAGAGAGATTTGTGGAGCTGTGTGCATTCAACAACCTGATCATTGGAGACAGCATCTTCCCTCACAAGCGGATTCACAAGAGTACATTGATATCGCCAGACAGTGCAACAGAGAATCAGATCGACCACATCTGCAATTCAGAAGATCCCTGCAAGACGTCAGTGAGAAGAGGGACAGGTGTGGCATCCGACCATCACCTGGTGGTGGCAAGACTGAAAATGAAGCTGAAGAGAAGCCAGACTGACACATCAGACAGAAGAGTGAAGTATAACGTCAGCCTTCTGAAAGACCCCAAGACGAGAGAACAGTTTGGTCTGGCGCTGGAAAATAAGTTCATAGTGCTTCAGGACCTTTTTGAAGAGGAAGATAATGTGCTCAACGGGTGGCAGAAAGTGAAAGTAGTGGGGCTAAAGAAACACCAACAGAAGGAGTGGATCACAGTAGAGTCCTTGACAAAGATAGAAGACAGAAGAGGAAGAAGAAAATAGTCAACAACAGCAAGACTAGAGTAGCAAAGGCCAAGGCTCAAGAAGAATATGCAGAAGCTCACAGGGTAATGAAGAGGAGTATTAGGAAGGACAAGAAAGAATACGTGGACAGACTAGCGGCTGAAGCGGAGCGGGCAGCATAGAGCAGCAATATGAAACAACTGTATGATATCACCAAGCGACTCTCCGGGAAGTTCAGCAAGCCAGAAAGACCCATTAGAGACAAGCAGGGCAACACCATCAACAGCTTAGACCAGCAGATGGAAAGATGGGCTGAACATTTTGAGGAACTCTTGAACAGGCCAGCACCTCCGAATCCCCCAGATATCGAACCAGCAAATGTGGATCTCCCGATCAATTGCGAGAAGCTGACTAGGGAAGAGATCAGGAAAGCCATCACTCTGATGAAGAACGGGAAGGCATCTGGACCAGATGACATCCCAGCAGAGTCGCTAAAAGCGAACCTGGAGGTGTCAGTGGAGATGCTATACCCACTCTTTGAGAGGATCAGGGAGGAAGAAGATATACCAGCAGAGTGGAAGAAAGGTTACCTAATTAAGCTTCCCAAGAAAGGTGACCTCAGTAACTGTGACAACTACAGGGGCATTACACTACTATCTGTGCCAGGAAAGGTCTTCAACCAGGTCCTTCTAGAGAGGATGAGGAACATTGTTGACCCACTACTGTGAGACGAACAGGCAGGCTTCCGGCAAAACAGATCCTGCACAGACCAGATTGCAACGCTCCGCATCATAGTTGAGCAGTCACTGGAACTTGCCGTTGTACATCAACTTCGTTGACTACGAAAAAGCATTCGAGAGACCCTCTGGAACAGGGGTGTCCAAATTACGGTCTGTGGGCCATCTGCGGCCTGCTATCACTCCTGTGGCGGCCCGCGAGGGATTTTTAAAAATGATACGAATCTGCAGAGGTGGGCAAACTACGGGTGTTTTCATCCAGCCCGTGAGGCAGTTGGTCCAAAATAGCTAATTTGATGCAATATCAGTAAAATCCAATAGATGGCGCTGTAGCCTGTAGTGCGGTAGGCTATATAATCCCTGATTTACACCGTCTCGCCGCGGCCACCAGAGCTGATCGCGGCCACTCGTGTTTACACCAGACACGCTGCGGCTCTCCATGCCGCTTCACTAAAGATAGGCGCCTAGTCTATTTTTGATGGATGCCGCGTTCAAACCGCACATCAAATACAAAATAAAAGTCTTTTTTTGCCACTATAATTTGTGTTTGTTTTTTACTTATATTTTCGTTCTTTTTTCTATTCTGAACACTGCTAAATTTATAGTTTTTTTGTGGAGTGTGGGGAATATACATTTCTAATGTTTGTAAACGTTTTGTTTATTGTACATTGTTTCTGAATTAAATGATAAAATGTGTCATACATCAATCGACTTGTACACCAATGCAACTTATCTGTGTGTCATAAAGTGCTCATAAAAAAAAAAAGAGGTAGAGATGGAACAAGAATAGAACAGCTATGTAGGCCTATGTACATACAGTACAGCAGTAAGTGAGAGACAATTTACCAAAAAAAACAAAAAACAATATAATATCAAAGCTTCATTTGTCATAAACATATTATGCGACCCCTCACTTAATGTGGAAAACGTGATGTGGCCCTCTAGTCAAAAAGTTTGCCCGCCCCTGCTCTGGAAGCTCCTTAGGTTTTATGGCATTCCAACAAAAATGGTCAAACTAATCAGGAACTCCTACGATGGCATGTCCTGCAGGGTTATCAATGGAGGGCAGCTTACCAACAGCTTCCAGGTGCAAACCGGAGTCCGACAAGGATGCTTGTTGTTGCCGTTCCTCTTCCTACTGGTCATTGACTGGATAATGAAGTCGTCCACCAGTGGACGCAGGAACGGGATCCAATGGACTTTGTGGAAACAGTTAGATGACTTGGAATTTGCTGACGATCTTGCCCTCCTTTCACACAGTCAACAGCAGATGCAAGAGAAGATTTATTGCATTATTAAATAGACATTATTGCATTCATGTCATCACAACTTGGCCTCAACGTTGTAGGATCAGAATGAGTCAGACAAAGTTAAGATTCGATCCGAACATTGAAACATGAGGAGCCGAAATTCCAGAGAGGATCCCAAGGCTGCAACAGGATGTTCGTCATAAATCAGATTCCTAGCTCCAGCCCTCTGAAGAAAGCAAACCAACAAGCCTCTTTCACAGAACAGGTTGCAACATTCAAACAAAAGAACATTTATTGATAATTCCAATTCAGGAAGGAGACGGTCAAATTTGGGGCAAGTAATCAGGACTGATGGTCAAAGATATGGCCGTTACTTGTAAATCTGTGATCGAAATCACGAGCTAGAGACTTCATTGGGTGGGTCAACCCAGCTCTCCACATAGAAGACAAAGACGGAGACTGAAATTCCTTAAGAGACCTTTTAACCTCTCTAGTCTTCACAGAGAACATGTCCTTATGTTCACAGAACGGTACAGAAACTGCCTTTTCACATATAGATGCACCAAAATCATCTTAAAAGGACTTATGTTTATGCATAACCCCATATCATGTATGTAACCCATACGATTAACCATCATGTTTTAATCACATATTATGTATGTATTTTAATAACTAGGGAATAGTTTAAGAGTTCATATCCTTGTGTGGTATGTATGAGTTTGAAAAATCATGCTTTAAATGTTTCTTCCAATCAATTCTTTGTCAAATGTACCATAGTCTTGTTAGAGAAATCATGTCCAAAATTGTACTCTGTAAGAGCGGGAAAATTTGGACCATATGACTGATAAGATAACATGTTAGATTTATGAATGGGGAGGAGAAACATACAACACCACGAGCCAAGATCATTTCTAATTGGTCAAGACGTCCAGATAGGACGGTCTAGAAGCCGAGTTTAAATACTCAGGACAGCTCTTCTCTTAGCTCTCTTGGTTCCTCTCTTCTTTTCTTTTGCCACCGCGTTTTGACGCTGCTCTTTGAGCGTGCTCTGGCCTACATGCCAGCTGCCAACACAATGAGAAGAAAACCCACTTAGTCTCGTTACATTCTTTTATTCTTTTACTTTAATTTCTTGTCTTTCCGTGAGAGTTTCGTTAAGTTAAGTTTGCCGCAAAGTCCAGCTTCGACTGCACCCGCCCAAACTTCAACCAGACCAACTCCGCATCAAGAGCCAACGCCCAAGACTTTACTACGAAAGACCACTGAACTCAGCCAATCAGCAACCTCGGGAAACCCCTTTCTCCAAAGACGACAAGGACACAAGGGAATTTCTTAAGGCAACACAAGCAAGTACAACCTCCAGACTTTTGCTGAGTCGGTGCAGTTTAATATAAATTTTAGCCTCATTGAGAAACTCAATGCGAGGGTCAAATGATTGATGGTTCAGGTCTATAGGCAATTGCACATATTGCTGTAAACTTGGGATTTCACATTTTCATTCTGTAAACTCATTCTTTCCTCTCTTTCTGCAACGTGTGAATGCGTGTGTTCATGTGTTAGATTAGATTAGTTTACATGTCTTAGGTTTATATAAATAAAGTCTTATTTATATTGAAAAGAGAAGTATCTTGTGTTTTGTGCTCACAAGTTAATGTCTTAATCTGCCGATCTTGTTACTATTAATAGTGTGTTCAGTATATTTTGGATTGTAATATCCAGTGCAGAGTTGATGTTATACGGCTCGTTCAGTGACTCGCTGCCGATTCAGTGATCAGTCGTGAAACAGTGATTCTGTTCAAATTCCCTATAAAATCATAAATGATTCCCTTTGAGCTAAATTGACTTGTTTCCCTTATATATATATATATATATATATATATATATGTATATATTACTTATATATTTACAATTTCTACAACGTCCACAAAGACAAGACCAAGATTCTGAAGGTCAGTACCACCAGTACAGAGCCAATCATTCTGAATGGAATTCCCCTGAAAGAAGTGCAATCCTTCACCTACCTGGGTAGCATCATAGACCAACAGGACGGCACAGACACAGATGTTAAGGCAAGGATTGGCAAAGCAAGAGCGGCCTTCATACAGCTTAAGAACATCTGGGCCTCTAGGGAGCTGTCCATGGCAACCAAGATCCAACTGTTCAATTCCAACTTGAAAACAGCCTTACTGTATGGAGCAGAGACCTGGAGGACGACCAAGACCACCCTCAGGTTCAGACCTTCATCAACAGCTGCCTCAGAAGGATCCTCCAGATCTGCTGGCCTGAAACCATCAGTAACTCCAACCTTTGGGAGAGAACTTGCCAACTTCCTGCTGAGGAAGAAATCAGGAAGAGGAGATGGGGCTGGATAGGGCACACCTTGCGTAAACCGCTAACACAAATCACCAGGCAGGCACTGAGTTGGAACCCTCAGGGAAAGTGGAAGAGAGGCCGTCTGAGAAAAACCTGGTGGCATGACCTTGAAGATGACACCATAAAGATGGGTTATACCTGGCAACAGCTAGAGAGAATGGCCCAGGACAGAGGACTCTGGAGATCTGTTGTTGACGGCCCATACCCTGATGGGGTGATGGGCAGTAACTAAGCAAGCTTTTGAATGGAATAGTGTATAATGTTACAAAAGCGTTTTATTTCAGATGAATGCTGATCTATGGATCTTTCTATTCATCAAAGAATCCTGAAAAATATGTACTCAACTGTTTTAAATACTGATAATTAGCAAATCAGCATATTAGAAGGATCATGTGACACTGAAGACTGGAGTAATGATGCTGAAAATTTAGCTTTGGTCACAGGAATAAATGACATTTTAAAACATATTCTGATAGAGAGCAGTTATTTTAAATAGTAAAGATGTTTCAAAATTGTACTGTTTTTGGATCAAATAAATGCAGACTTGGTGAGCAGCAGTGTTAATTTTGACAGGCATTTTGATTTAGTCTTAGTCTTGAGACGAAAATGCTTAATAGTCTTAGTCACATTTTAGTCATTTGAGTCTTTCATAGTTTTAGTCGGCCATAAGTCATCACATTTTTGTCAACTTTTAGTCATTACTTTTAGTCAAACTGCAGTTACCAATATTTATTTAGGTAGCTATTTTATATGTAGTCTTCAAACAGAAATAGTCACTAATTCTTCTCTCTTTAGACCAAATCAATTAAACTCATGAGAATTTTGAATCAAGAATTTAATTTGGAAAAACTGGAATAAATGATGACAATTTTAATTTTTGAGTTGAGATACAAATTAAACAAATTTTTAAGATACAGTAGGTTTACTTAACATGTTTACATTTATTTAACATCTTTTGTTGGTTAACATTAATGACACAGATAGGTATTTAATTAGGAATGCTGTCCCTTTAAGACGGAAGGCATGCATGTAATACTGACACATTCAGTTTTCACCCACCTGTTTACCTTCACTTAAGCCGTCATCATGCAAAGAATCAGCGCAAAGGATCATGGGAGCCCAAAGTGTCCATCAGTTGTACCCTTCGAAATCCTTCGTTCCGAAGGGCCCTTTGAAGTGGCTAGTTTTGAGCACTTCGGTTTGGAACAACCATTCAATATGGAGGCCATGATTGTTTTCACTCCGAAGTGCCCTTCGGAGGGCGATATATCCCGTTTGGAATGCAGCTTGGACTGCTGTGTGTGTGTGTATAGAGTGGGGGAACGTCATTTTGTAGGCAGATCGGCTGTTAGCATGAAACTGGTTCCCTCGGCAAAAAAGCCAATAGGATTTTTTCATAGGCTTTTGGATTATCGCAAAAAATAAACTCTGTTTTCAATCATAGTTCATGAAACGTTTTGTCCATCAAGATAATCTTCACAAAATAATATAACTTTTATGAATTTTGAAGCCAAAATAAAAGCACCACAACTTAAAAGCTAAACCTAGGCTATAAACGAACTACAGCACCACGGTCGCTCGCCTTCAACGTCACCACCACCGCGCTCCCGACAATTTTCTCACTTATTTTTAACGTTCATTAAAAAGGATTTACTCTGTATATGAATTTTAATCCTCGGTACATGAACCTTTTCATATAAACTGGAATAAATACAAAACTAGAGCCAAACTAAAACTGAAATGAGACAGTAATAAATAGTATAGTGAATAAATGAAATAATCTTAACTAAAGGACATTTGAAAGCACTTATTTAATTTTGAAATAAGGTGCATTAAAAGTCAATAAATCCTTGATTAATATGAATATTTTAATTAAAAACGTGTCTCCATGTACTATTCAATACAATTCTAGTGCATTTAATGTATTAAATAACAGCAGAGGGAGTGAGTTTTTGGATATGTTAAGATTAAACTTATTTTTGTGAATAAAGGACCACATTTCAGCTATCATTTTGTTAGGGTGGGTACACAAAATGTTATTTTATCCTTGCTTCTAGGAAATCCTCGATCTATATGCTTTCTAACAGCTTCATGTGGACGTAAACATTTAAATTTAACGTGGCTTTAAGCACTATGCATCATTAAAGTTTCACTTTCACCACGTAAAGCCGGTAAATGTGGTGTGTTTACGTGGATATGAGTTTACCTTAAGGTACGAGTCTCTGTATCAGTAGGAAAGCGATAAAACGAGCACCTTCCCTCCGAAGACTTGTGTTGCATTTCGGGGCAAAGCAAAAAAACATTGTTGAACAGCAATATAAAATGCTGGAAACTATTAATTGGTTATCCTACAATTAATTGTACTATAAATTATACTACAATTGGAAAATACTGTAAATTGATAAACTGTTCGGCGCGATGACGTTTAATGTCTCAGACAGCGCCTGTAGTCCCATTTAGCAAGTTGTTAGCAACCGTCTTTTTTAAGAAACGTAACAGTTTAAAAAAATCACGAGTGGGGTGTAACTGGTGTGTTTTATGTCGTAGAATAAACGTGAAAGTATCTTGAGCCTGTGTGAACCACGGACCTTATTTAAGGGATTTAACCAAAATCCCATTCAAAAAACCCATTGACTCTGGGATGATGGATCCGGAAGTGCTAAAATGCTAACTCGCTCCGGGTTTTTGCCTACAAAGTGACATAGTTCCACCACTCTATTTGAGCACTGAGAACTGATCACGCGCTGTGTGAGAACTGAAAAAGTGGAGCGTCCGCGAGAGAAAGCATTTCTATCGCGATTCATGTTTTGATTGTGAAACGTGCAGTGCTCATGTTTATTCAAACGAAGTCAACCGCCACAAATAAATCAATGTATGGGAAACACTGGTAATGTATATCGAAATATATCAGAAATGTGTTTAAAAATCATATCACCGTTATTGAAAAAAAATATTGCGATACATATTGATATTGAATTATTGTCCAGCCCTGTCATGTAATATGTAAAAGCACTGATTCTGTTGGAGTTGTATTTTACTGTATAATAATGGCACTTCACTCATTTCCTGAACATGATGCTGCAGTTTTTTGTGTTCACAGCAAAGACATCTGAATAACTTCCTGTACTGCTGCCTGACCTGGACAAGAATGAGACGAGAGGATCTGAGTGACTTCATGAGATCAACTTAACCTCTGAAACTCATTAACCAGAACGGATTTGTTTAGAAAAAATAAGTAAGAAAAGTGTGTTTAGAGACTAGATTCGCACTTTCATAAGTAAATGTTTTACTTTCCTTTCTTATACTTTCTCTGGAGACACTGAAATGGTTTTCCTGTGGAGCAGGATGATGAAAATCAGTACTAAGCAGCAAAGTGAAAGTGAGTTGAAATGTGTCCAAGTATGGTAACCCATACTCGGAATCTGTGCTCTGCATTTAACCCATCCAAGTGCGCGCACACACACACAGCAGTGAACACACACCTGGAACAGTGGGTAGCCAATGCTGCAGCGCCCAGGGAACAGGTGCCTTGCTCAAGGGTCTCACCTCAGCTGTGGTATTGAGGGTGGAGAGCGCTGGTTATTCACTCCCCCCACCAACAATTCCTGCCGGACCTGAGACTCGAAACTGCGACCTTTGGGTTATAAGTCCAATCCTCTATCCATTAGGCCACGACTGCCCCAGTAGCGGCTCCTGACGGTAAATTTCGGTGGGGCAAAATCTGGATCGTATCATAGGCTAAACTAACCTCTGATGAACTTCTAGTAGCTTAAGTTTTACATTAAAATTATAGAACACTTTTGGCAGATTTCTAGCGTTCTAGAGTAATACAGGGTGGTGCTCTAATGTTGACTGGCAGGCTCTACATGCATAGAATGTTATAATGCACACCTTGGGGGGAGGTAACCTCCCCAAAAACTAAAACTAGCAAGTACACTAGTTGTACTTGCTAGTTTTAGTAGACTAGTTGTACGTATTTATATTAATTATCGGGGGCTAGGTATATGGTACTAGCATAACCTCTGATTATTGTTTGAGCTTTATTCAACGGAGTTCCAATTGATTGCACCTGTTAGTAATCAAAGTCAATCATGTGAGCAGCTATATCATAATTAAAACAAGACAACCACATTGAGGCAAAAATTTAAATACAAACACAATATCAGAAAATATCCAAACCATCATGACAACACCCAAACAGTCCCCCATTCTTTTTGTAATTTACAATTACTTGTCCTAGAAATAGTCAATGCATAACCATACAACACATATATTAAGGTACAAACGAGGCTATATCAACAGCATTCACCTTTCAATACAAAAAAATATCAATTAGAAACATGAGTTAAAATCAAGTTCTAAATTCAAACCTTTAGGGGAAAGAGTATTTAGTGTGTAAATATAATTACTTCTCTTTTTAGTAAAATCTTGTTGACATCACCTCTCCTGGGTACTTTAAAGGGGTCATCGAATGCCCATTTTACACAAGTTGATATGATTCTTTAGGGTCTTAATGAAAAGTCTATAACATACTCTGGTTAAAATTTCTCAATGTTAGTGTAAAAAATACCTTCTTTACCCTGTCAAAATCAGCTCTGTTTTCATCAAGCCATTCTAGTCCATGTTGCTTTAAATGCTGATGAGCTCCGCTGACCCTGCCCCTCTCTTCAGTCGAGTGACGAGCAGACTGTAAACTTCAGCTGCGAAACTGGCTAACTAGCACATATTAGGAAAAGCGATTTGCAAAGATTCATGAAAACCCTTACACTCACTTCTTCTGTAGATGAAGCAGGATCACAAATTATTTGCGTGAACATAGACGCATTTAGGCAGATCGGGGATCGGCGCATTCCCTTCAAAACGAAAGTAGCGTTAATCGTCTGCGTCTTCAGTGGCTCAGATGTCGGGAGTAAATGACGACTGCTATATTCATTATTACATTTAACAACTAAACACTTCAATCGCTTAATCTGAGACATCTTGTCCTCTTCTGCACCAGAGTCGACACAATGGCGGACAGCTCTCAGCTCACTCAGGGCGGGTCTAAGGTAAGACGGCCTTGTCCATCAACTATCGTGGGAGGGGTCTGTGCAGAACTACGTCATTCTGACAGGAATCTCAGAACAGTCTAATTTGAGAAAGGGGATTTTAAAATAGGGATTTAAAAAAAAAATTCACTGGGTGGATTTTTATCATTATAGGATGGACGTGTACACACATTTCCAACACACATTTATGTTCAAACAACAGCCAAGAAGCCGGAACTTGACTCTCTCGCAAACACGCATACGGCCGTTGCCGGAAGTCAGTGATTTGAGTTTATAATTTTAAAAATAGAAATATTTTTGTTGCAAAAAACCATCGATCCGCTTCAGAAGACGTGTTAACCCCCCGGAGGCGTATGGGTTAGTTTTACGATGGATATAGGCCTATGTGCTTTTTGGAGCTTCAAAATAACAGCCACTATCCACCACCATTACCAAGCTTGGAAGAGCCAGGATCAATTTTAAAACAACTCCCACTGTGTTCGTCTGAAAGAAGAAACTCATATACACCTAGGATGGCTTGGGGGTGAGTAAATTATGGGGTAATTTTCATTTTTGGGTGAACTATTCCTCTAAGAAGATGTACAGAGAAGATGTACAGCTTTTAAAAGTGCTTAGTAACCAAAATTATTTTTTATGTCAATGCAATGTTTTATTATTATTGAATGTAATACTTGCAATACCTTATACCTCTGAAGCAACTTACAATACATTACATCTACTGAATACACTGAATAGCTTGTAGTATCTTTGGAGTGAAGAGCTTTTAGAATGTAAAAAAATGAAACAAATTAGCTGACAAAAAAGAAAAAAAAAAAAAGAAAAAAAAAGAGAACACCCCTGCCCACCCCACAAAAGCAGCATGTTAGTGATCTCACACAGCTCTGGGAGTGTGTGCACTCATCTACATGAAGCCTTTCATCCACATTTCAACTGAGTGGATAGTGAAATTGCTGTAAATACAGAAAAAAAAAAAAAAAAAAAAAAATCAAATCAAACCTACTTTAAAACCCAGCAACACAACTGTAGCTGTATAACTTTACAACAGCAACACTGCTTAAAGAAAAAAGCAAAACAGCTAGATTTATTTGACATCAAAACAAACATTGACATCAAAACAATCTATTCGCTTTCGCAGTACTTTGATGTCATACACAGAACAGTTTGTGCAGTGCTGCTTCAAGTCAAACACTTACTGTGTTTTGCTAGGAGATGCACAACAGTTCTTCTGTAGCTTTAATAGGTAATATTTTCGTTTACACAATTTTGCTAAATCAATATACAGTGTCTAATATATACCACATTGAATTGTTGTACATAAATATTGGATTTGCAACTGGTCAGTGCTCAAAAATGCTGGGAAATCACTTCATATAACCCTACTGACAGGCTGTCAAAAAAAAGCTTTATGTTTTTTCATTGCTCCTTTAACATGAAAATTAAAGATCTATTCTATTCTATTCTATTCTATTCTATTCTATTCTATTCTATTCTTGTTAATTCGACCAGACTGAAAACTGTGCCAACTATTTAAAAGTGATTTAGTTTTCATTTGAACACCGATCTCTGTTCTGTCTGCTATCTATCTATTTGATTTTGCCTCCCTGTTCTCTGTCTGTTAACATTGCAGTTCATATTAAGAATATTATCTTAATGATTAAAATAACACATAAATTAGTTCAGTATACGTATGATGCAGTATATTTGTTTTGAAAAGTATGATCATTCATCCTCATAATGAATATCAGAGATTAGATGAGTATCCATAACTGAGGATTTCCTCACAACAGCTAGTAAAGATTATTAACTTAAAACAGTTAATAAAATATTTTAGGTTAAGTGTTTCAAGAGTATCTTACCTGGTGTGGGTTTATCTTCATATGATCTTCACCCGACTACATGTACATGTTTGTGTCAGAAGTTTATATGACAGTTATCTGCTGCTGTGCCTGAGGAAGCACATTTTGTAATCTCCTCCTTCTCAAATTCAAATTTGTACACAAAGACAGAACACATGCCAAGATGCTTTTATGCATATCAAACCAAGACAAATACAAAGGTCAACTCAGCTCATTTGCTTTTCAACAGCTCCACATCCATCTTTAATGCCATCAGCTGGAAAAGGTGAGCAAAAGTGGATCTTCATTAAAAATTAATTAATTAATTAATTAATTAATAAAATTATATATATATATATATATATTTTTTTTTTTTTAGTTTGAAAACACCAGGGCCTGTACCATGAAGCCGGATTAGCTGGCTAGCCAGGTAAGTTTCAGTTTAGTTTGCACCAATCCTGGATTTTAAGTACCATGAAAGTGGCTTGGCTTTTAGCTGCGTTCACTGCCATAGTAACTTACACTCCACGGCTAACCTGCTCTGGGGCAGGTTATGTTCTGAGTTAGAGAGCTCAAACTGAAATTGGACCAATCAGATGTGAGCAAAGTGACACATCTGACACAAAAAGTCACTCCCCCCAGTTTCTCTTACTCCAAATTAAAGGTCACTACAACTAAAAAAAAAAAAAGATAATAAAAAAATTGTCTGACCAAAACCAAAAATTGAGATTTACACAATTATATGATTTATATTATTATTAATCCATTACACACAAGCCATTTTAGTTTAACAGTTATTATAATTCATTTATTTTAAATGAAAGTTAATATATACAGATTGTATATAATATAAATAAACTGTAGAAATGACTATGTGACCTTACATGTTCGAGTCTCTATCGCTGTATATTTCCAACTATATAAACTAACTTAAGTTTCACTTGTGACTGCACTGATAAAGCAAGATAGTTTATTTTATTTGTCTTCTTTCATGAACACTCAAAAAAATGATTCTCCAATACTGTTCAGTTTATTTTAAAAAATCATTTTCATTTAACACCATTATGTTAGGTTTCCTATTTAAACAATAGCTTTGTGTTAAACTGACTCGAAACAGTTGCGTTTTGGTTCAACTCAATATTTTCATTTTGAAAGAACATAAATTATTTTACTTATGTAACTAGGAAGTGGATTTCCCCTTCCCATCATGCTTTGCACAGGGCTGGATAAGGAGAGTAAATCTTGAAATAAAATGTTATTTTAGGCATTTTTTAGTAAGATGATAAAATAGCGAGACTTCTTAATGTTTAATGCTAATCTAATGTTTAATGTCTTCTTTTATCTTGTGTTGATTTCCTTTATGGCTGTGTCTGAAGTCAGTTGTAGTTCTTGTATTTCTACTCATCTCATCTCATTTTTTTTGTTCTTGTTTCTCTTTCTTTCAGTAGTTCTGCTTGTTAACAGCAGGTGTTCTTCATTAATACTCAATCATCACTCAGTTACTAAACTAATTATCTCATTAACTTTAACACTGCTTCAGTGTTACATTTTAACACTCTGAGTGTGGGTTATATATACACTGGGAGTGTTAATTTTACTTTGGGGGTTTTGCTGTGCAGCTGATCTTCACTTTCCATTGGAGAAACACCTTATCATTTTATTTCCATTCTTCTGTAAACACAGATCTGCCCACTACTTTACATTTTGTATCAAAGATGCAAATCCATCCAGGAATAGAAGAATGTTTGACGTCATTTGATCAAACATTTACTGTTTATGACTGACCAATAATTTCTCAGTAAATGTATAGAAAGTATTTGAAGTAAAAATCCCCCTTGTGGCAGGGGCCCATACAAAGACAGTGATCTGAAATGCCACCGAAGAGACTGCTGTGTGTCAACAAAGTCCAGACATTAGAAATGAAAGACTGACCATTTCTGAAGAGATTCTGGAAAAAAGACTGCAGTTTATCAGCCAGAAAAGAAAAAAAAAAACTTAACTTAAAAATAATTAAGCCAAACCCTCCACCAATATCTGCAGAAGTTTATATCCCAAACTTGAAAACAGTGTGAGAATCTTGCCAAACAGCTTGAGATGTTAAAAGTTATCATCACCAAATACAGTAATTTTGCTATAGGGATTCAGAAAAATTAATGTGGATCAAGATAAATGTCTGTAAATTGTCATTATTAGATGTTCTGCAATTAGCACTTGTAGTTGTGCTTGTTTGGTTGGACATTGGTTAATCGGAAGTAAGTCATACTGTATATTAACATCTGGGTTTATTTTGTTATTTGCATAAAAAAAAAAAAATTACAGGGCCTCTATGTTGAGAAATCTCTTTGTTACTCTATAACTAGTGAGGCTTATCGAAGTATGTAAAGTTGATTCTAAACAGAGATATATTGATGCCTGTAAACTCTGATATCATTCATTCAAAGATAATATATCCACATGAAACATGCTTGTGACTAAATTTGATTATACTGTAAAATATTATCATCCTCATAATTAAGAATAGTATCTCTGAAGTCTCTAGTAGTACACATAAGAAGTCATCTAATTGCTGTTGAATACATTCTACCAAATTAATATATATACAGTGGGTACGGAAAGTATTCAGACCCCCTTCACTTTTTTCAAGTTTGTTATGTTGCAGTCTGATACTACAATTGTTTAAATTCTTTTTTTTTTCTCATTACTCTACACTCTGTCCTTTATAATGACAAAGTGAAAACAGAATTTTAGAAATGTTTGTAAATTTATTAAAAAGAAAAAACTGAAATATCACATTTACATAAGTATTCAGACCCTTTACTCAGTACTTAGTTGAAGCACCTTTGGCAGCAATTACAGCCTCGAGTCTTTTTGGGTATGACGCAACAAGCTTTGCACAACTGGATTGGGGGAATTTCTGCCATTCTTCTTTGCAAATCCTCTCAAGCTCGGTCAGGTTGGATGGGGACCGTCTGTTGACAGCCTTTTTCAGGTCTCTCCAGAGATGTTCGATAGGGTTCAAGTCAGGGCTCTGGCTGGGTCACTCTAGGACATTCACAGAGTTGTCCCTAAGCCACTCCTGTGTTGCCTTGGCTGTGTGCTTAGGGTCATTGTCATGTTAGAAGGTGAACCTTCGGCCCAGTCTGAGGTTTTGAATGCCCTGGACTGGGTTTTCATTAAGGCTATCTCAATATTTTGGTGCATTGAGCTTTTCTTCTACTCTGATGAGTTCCTCAGTCCCTGCCGCTGAAAAACAGCCCAACAGCATGAGGCTGCTACCAGCACACTTTACTTTTGTGATGGTACTCTGCAGGTGATGAGAAGAGCCGGTTTCCTTCAAATATGATGCTTAGAATTGAGGTTCATCAGACCAGGTAATCTTGTTTCTCAGAGTCTGAGGGTCCTTTAGGTGCTTTATTGCAAATTCCAAGTTTGTTTTCATGTGTCTTCACTGAGGAGAGGATTGAGTTTGGCCACACTGCCATAAAGCCCAGATCGGTGGAGTGTTGCAGTGATGTTTGTCCTTCTGTAGGTTTCTCCCATCTGCATATATGATCATGGAGCTCAACTAGAGTGACCACCAGGTTCTTGGTCACCAATCTAGACAAGCCCCTTCTCCATCAATTGCTCAGTTTGGCTGGGGACCAGCTCTTGGAAGAGTCCTGGTTGTGCCAAACTTCTTCCATTTGAGAATTATGGAAGCCACTGTGCTCTTGGGAACCTTCAGTGCAGCAGAATTTTTTTTGTAGCCTTCCTCAGATCTGTGCCTCAATACAATCCTGTGTCTGAGCTCTGCAGGCAGTTCCTTTGACCTCGTGGCTTGGTTTTCGCTCTGATATGCATTATCAGCTGTGAGGCCTTTTACAGAGAGGTGTGTGCCTTTCCAAATCATGTCCAATCAATTTAATTTACCACAGGCAGACTCCAATCAAGGTGTAGAAACATCTCTGCAATGATCAAGAGACATGGGAGGCACCTGAGCAAAATTTCAAGTGTTGTTGCAAAGGGTCTGAATACTTATGTAAATGTGATATTTCAGTTTTTTCTTTTTAATAAATTTACAGACATTTCTAAAATTCTGTTTTCACTTCATCATTATGAGGTACAGAGTGTAGATTAATGAGAAAAAAAAATGAATTTAAACAATTGTAGTATCAGGCTGCAACATAACAAAATTGAAAAAAGTGAAGGGGGTCTGAATACTTTCCGTACCCACTGTATATATATATATACACACACACACACACACACACATATATATATATATATATATATATATATATATATATATACCTGAAGGGAAAAATTACAAGGAAACATTCATAGATTATTTACTGATTAATATCAAAAACGAATTATAAATCATCTGCCATCTTCACACAAAATATTCCTGCACAATAATAAAGGCAATTAAAAGGAAACATAAAACATAAAACATAAAACTGAAGTACAAAAAATCACACACAGTTCTAAAAGAATGAGGCAACAAACCCTCCATCAAGAAAAACAAAACAATATATTTACATCAAAATGAATGAAAGCTACAAAAAAAAAAAAAAAAAGACTAGTATAATTGCTAATTTCCAAATAAAAGCAGAGACTGTCATGTAATATGTAAAAGCATTGATTCTGTTGTAGTGGTATTTTACAGTATGATAATGGCACTTCACTCATTTCCTAAATATGATGCTGTAATCCTCAGTGTTTTTTGTGTAATAAATAAATAAATAAATAAATTCAGTCAGCTGAACTCTTCATTTTTTGTGTGTGAATGTGTGGATTCATTTTAGATAGTATGTGTACAGCATAGTAATGGAGTCATCAGTACTTTATGGAATGTAAAAGAAAAGTGACAGAATTGCTGCAGTAAAGTCTTTATTGGCAAAATTAAATTGTTGTCAGTGATCATAAAAAAGAAAACAAAAAAGAACATAAAGCCCTTTGCCTTTTGCCCCCTACCTCTCCTTCTCCCTTGTCAGAATGTCAGAAAGTCAGAAAGAGCTTTATTCCCAAGTTAAACACACAAGGAATTTGACTTGGTGACAGGAGCTTCCAGTGCAGAAGAAAGTACAGACAGAGTGCAAACATACATGATAGTGCAGACATACTCACGAAATATAACACTACTGTAATATAACACTATATAATAAAAACTGAAAATTACTGTAAATAATGCACTACATACAGAAGTAAAAAACATGTAATTGTTTAAATGAATGTACAGATATTATTTACAAGTGTGCAGTTTACAAATGTACAATTTTCGGTTTTATATGCATGAATATGTCAGTTATGATGGAAAATGTATACTTATGAATGTTTTAATTGTTCAGGCTGAATATAGCCTGCAGGAACAAAAAAAAAACAAAAAAAAACAAACAAAAAAAAACTGTTCTTGTGCCTGGCTGTTCTGTTCTGGTTCAGAAGGCAACAGTTTGAAGAGGGAGTGGGCTGGGTGTGTGGGGTCCAAAGTGATTTTCATAGCCCTTTTCCTCACTCTGGAGGTGTAAAGATCTTGGAGGGTGGGCAGAGGAGCACTAATAATCATCTCGGCAGTCCTGACTGTCCATTGTAGTCTCTTGATGTCTGATTTGGTAGCTGAACCAAACCAGACAGTCCTTGTCCAACTCTCCCTCGTAGAGACATTTTCTGTCTTTTTCTGCTTCTCTGTTGTTTTGTATTGTTTTGAACAAAACCAATCCAGAGAGTGCCTTTTTATTGTGCATGGCCATGTAGTTGAAAGTCTTGGAATTAATCATTAAGATTGGAATCAAGCTATTTCTCAATTATCAGTAATTAAAATAATTCTTATCAGCTCTTTTAAGCTGCTGTTGTTGCAGAAGTAGAGGCTTTACACTACATTTAAAGTTTGGAACATTAGGTCTTCATTTCTGTCATGTTGTGTTTAAGCATTTGTAAAAAGAGATTAGAAAGATCCATGATTTTGGTATGGGGTAAGCTTGTGTGAAAAGAAACTTTTTAGAAATGTGTTAATTGACTGAAAATTGTGTGAAAACAACATGAATTGTGTTTGTAGTATGGTCACAACAGACAGATGTTGTGCTGATTGCGTTTAGAGTTTTGAAAATGTGACTACAGATTGGACAAAGGGATGTTAGCAATTGAAAAAAAAAAAACTGTAAGTTAGATTGACTTCCCATGGCATGTTGAATTAAAATTCAAACTATTCTGTCAAACTATAGCCTATAAAATGCCTAAATAATATAAAATACATTATATATTCTATGTAAACAAGTAATTGTTAAAGTCCCCATGAAATCAAATTTAAAATTTTATGACTTTTAGTATGAATATGTTAGCCTTAAGTTTATCTATAAACTAGTGTGCTCTAAAACAATGACAAAGTTCGCATTTACAAGATATAAGCATTCAAAACTTACAGTCTCACTTCCGATAAAATGAATCAATTATTTTGATGACATCACCCTGCACTACCTTCTCATCAAACTTTCTGTTCAATCAAATGCTTTCTAGAATCCGAAGTGTCCCGCCCTCTGCACTATAAACGCTGAAGCTGTGGCTGAAATCGGTCACTTTGTCACACTGTGGTGGAGGAGAAAAGCACGAAGAAGATAATGATAACAGTCTTTAATATTACACATAAGGATAATCCATATCAGAGAGGCAGCACGCACGCACACAAGGGGAATACAGACAAGACCAGACAAAGAAACACCGAACTGAATGCAACTTATATGGGGAACGATAGTTGATAAGACACACCTGAACAAAATGACACAATCAACGAGAGACAGAAACTAGGTCACAGAGCACATGGGGAAAGAAAACACAAACAAAAGTCCATGACTGTGACACACATGTTCACAGAGTTAGTATTTTCTATTATTTGGGCTGGCTTTAGCTCCGCACACATTCTCAAAGTGCATAAATGCAGCGCTTTCCCCTCTCAGAGCGAGCGGTATGTGCATTCTATTTGAATGATTGGCTGATTTTAGCCTATTCACGAGTCATACAGATGCACTGCTTCACCATCTGGAGTCCCTAGGGCTGCATGTGAATATGCAGAAAAGCATGTTCACCCTGAGTCAGTCTAGAACATATATGGGTGTGTGTTTTGACTCGGTGGAAATGCAAGGCCGCCTCTCTCAAGAGCCCAAAATGACCATTTCATCAGCTCTGAGCCAACTTGCACCTATTGTAAAATTAAGACTATCAAGTGGTAATATTCAAAGTAATTTTGAAGATCTTTCAGAGTTGCAGAACACAGGATTTAAAAAAATAAAAAAAAATAATAATAATTAATGTCCATCGCAATGGACATCAGGTCTTGAAAGATAACCAGCAGGAACCTAGTGAATTAGTTGTATAACAGGTTGAGAAATTTGTGGAAGCATTTCAAAGCTAAAATACAAATTCTAACCTTAATGTTTTATGAACATTGATGTTAATTAATGAAATATCACAGTTTTTCTCGATTGTAAAAGCACTATAACCAGGCTTTTGAACTAAAATTTCAAAACCATAACACCATTTTTTTTTTTTTTTTTTTAAAAAGCACACTCATTTCCCTAAACTATAAACACTATTCCCCTGCTTTGACACATGATCTGAATGCATACATCTACACACACAACACACAATTTTAAACACTTCAAACTTTTCTACTTTTCTAATAATACAGTGTGGGTTTGATTTTTTCCTTTTTTTTTTTTTTTTGTTAAAGAAAATGAATATATTGATCAAACAACACACGAGACAAGTACTGCACCCTGATGAAAGAATTTATTTCTCACCACATTGTAAAATCCTTCAGTGCATCATTGCAATTAAGCTGCATTTTGCACTGAAAATCAGAACATATTCTAAATACAATATAGTGCATAAACTTTTGTGGAGACGAAAAAAAAGACACCATAACATTATCTCTTCGGGTAGCTGGATATGGCCACTTCGTCCACATTACAGGCAATGTCCTCCTTCACAAGACAGCAAGGGAAGAATCTTCTCGAATGGCGACTCCGTCCTTGCCCAGCCTCGGCTTCTATTAGGTCACACAGGCCTCCTCCATAGCTTGAATGAGGTGTATAACATCATAAACCTTCCACTGCCATGCGGAAGGGAAAAATGAAAGGAAGGGAGTGTGTTGTGGCAGGTACTGGAATAATGGAACCAGTTTCTGGTTGTATTAGTCCAATACCTAGTCTGTCCAACACTTAGTCTGTCTAAAAATGTGAGTATGTTGTCTGTGTTGCAAGGACCTATTTTTGGATGCCGGAGGAGGACCCCATTCTGCGTGATTGCAGCATATATTGTGATGTTACCACCATGTTGGCCCAGGACATTCAAAATAGCTCTGTGGCCAAAGATGTTTCTACCTATTCCTCTTCCTCTTACACTCTTAAAAATAAAGGTGCTTAAAAAGGTTCTTCAAGCGATGCCATAGAAGAACCATTTTTGTTTCCACAAAAAAACCATTCAGTCAAAGGTTCTTTAAAGAACCATCTCTTTCTTACCTTTTTATAATCTGAAGAACCTTCTTTTGCCACAAAAACCTTTTGTGAAACAGAAAGGTTCTTCAGATGTTAAAGGTTCTTTATGGAACCATTTAGACAAAAAGGTTCTTCTATGGCATCGTGAAGCACCTTTATTTTTAAGAGTGTACTGCAACAGTGCCTTTCATTTTTGTTGAAGACAAAAATTCACATGTTGCCTTGTTATAGTGTTTACACCTTGATTGTTGAGTTTACAGTTAAGCACCTAAGTGTCTGCACACCTGATGGCCATGTTTGATCAATTGGTTCATATGTGTCGTATTTTGGAAAGCAGTGCCTTAAAATGGCAAAGAAGTGACATCATGTTAGTTCCTTATCTGTCTGTCACTACGAGTTATGTCGTGACGACATTATGGGGATTCACTTGGGAGCCCCAATCATCTCTGACTTTAAGAGAAAACGCCAATGAAATTTGGCTAGTGGATTTTGCATACCTGAGTCACTCCCCGTGTATACGGGTATAAATAGGCGACAGGTGCATCCACTCGTCAGATTTTTGCTTCGGAGCCGAGTGGATGAAGAGTGCTGTTCTCCATAGAGCCTTTCATCGTTTGACTGGAAGCTGTCCTGGGGTGGCATTACGGTGCAAACAGCGGTGTCCCTGTCATCAGCGATTCTCCTGGGCACTTCAATCTAAAAGAGCAGATTTCCAAAACACGGATGGCTCGCGTCTTTTTAAAGATGTCGTTACCTGTCCGCCGTTGACGGACACGATCGTTGTCTTCAATGTCTGGGCATCCAACACGCTGAAGTTACAGGGAGGTCTACGATCACGTCGCATGTCACAGGTCGCCCGCCATCTCCTCCTTTGGAGTCAGATGAGGCTCAAATCGCTGCGCACTGTCCACATTCTGGGGGAGCTCAATCGTGCAGCTGACGCACTCTCACGACAGCTCACGTTCCCTGGAGAATGGCGACTCCATCCAGAGACGATCCGGCTGATCTGGAGTCGATTCGGGGAAGCTCAGGTAGACCTGTTTGCTTCCTGTGAGTCCTCCCACTGCCAGCTGTATTACTCCTGACCGAGGCCGCCCTCGGCACGGATGCACTGGCACACAGCTGGCCTCGTGCCCTTCGCAAGTATGCGTTTCACCCAGTAAGCCTTCTCGCACAGACACTGTGCAAGGTCAGGGAGGATGAGGAGCAGGTCT
This sequence comes from Spinibarbus caldwelli, assembly GCA_039654775.1. Lineage (NCBI taxonomy): Eukaryota > Metazoa > Chordata > Actinopteri > Cypriniformes > Cyprinidae > Spinibarbus > Spinibarbus caldwelli. The sequence continues at coordinate 36,314,860 of CM077225.1, read as the reverse complement.
TGCTGGTTGCGCCTTTCTGGCCCACCAGGACCTGGTTTCCGGAACTCATGCTCCTCACGACAACCCCTCCCTGGCTCATCCCCCTGAGACAGGACCATCTCTCTCAGGGGCTCGGCATCATTTGGCACCCGTGTCCAGATCGCTCACTTCCATCAAGAGGGTCGGGGACCTCCAAGCGTTTTCGGTGAGAGAAGAGTGCCTTGTGTTCGGGCCGGCCTACTCTCACGTTGTCCTGAGACCCCGGCCTGGATACGGGCCTAAGGTTCCCACCACGCCTTTTCGCGATCAGGTGGTGAACCTGCAAGCACTGCCCTCGGAGGAGGCAGATCCAGCCTTGGCGTTGTTGTGTCCCGTAAGAGTGCTGCGCATATACGTGGACCGCACCCAGAGCTTTAGAAGCTCTGAGCAGCTCTTTGTCTGCTACGAAGGTCAACAGAAAGGGAAGGCTGTCTCCAAGCAGAGGTTGACCCACTGGATAGTGGATGCCATCGCCTTGGCGTACCAATCCCAAGACGAGCCGTGCCCACTCCACACGGAGTGTTGCCTCCTCCTATGCGCTGGCGCATGGTGCCTCTCTGGCAGACATCTGCAGAGCTGCGGGCTGGGCGACACCGAGCACCTTCGCGAGGTTTTACAGTCTCCACGTTGAGCCGGTTTCTTCCCGTGTGTTGGGTAACAGGTAAGTGGCGGGAAGAGCTGGCCGGTGTCACGTTTGCTGTGCCATTTTCCCTCACCCGGGGATGCGAGCACCTTTTTTCCTCCTCCAGTAAGTTCCTTGGATGGCGAACCCTGGCCCAGTATCGGTGTTAGCATGCCCGGGTCTACGGTCAGCCCCTTTACTGGGCTAGATGTTCATATGGCTTGATTCCCTGCGGGCAATCCCATATGTGTATTCTTCCATGGTAAGGTTTCCCTCTCGGTAAACCCATGTCTTCCCTTTGACAGAGCATTCTGTCAGTCTCTGCTGGCAGTTGTTCCATCCCTACTCTCAGGTAGGACCTGCCTCAGAGACCAATTCCATATGTAGTACTGCCCCGGGCCTGGGTCAGTCCATATCTGTGTCTCCGCATGATACCTCCCTACGGGTAGGATGTGGCCTCCGTAGTACCCTTCTCCGGAAGGCTTGCTTCCCCATCGTCACTGCTGAGCTGTAACAACAAATAGGAAAGACTTGAATCAATCTTTCACTGAAGGTCAAAATCCCTTCTGTTAAGAATTTCTGTGGGTAAAGGAACAGCGACTTGGCTATCTCCAGTAGCGATGTACTCACCTGTGGTCCCTACGGGCACCAAGGTCAGCAAATTTGCACTGGGGTGGTGGGAAGGTTACGACCTTTGTGTAGCATTTGTTTGACACGCAGTCGCTTGCCAACATTTGCTACGCCATGGGGTTGTGACGGGGTTCAGGTTGTAGTGCTTTCCAGGGTCCCCATAATGTTGTCACGACATAACTCGTAGTGACCGACAGATAGGGAACGTCTCGGTTACGTACGTAACCCTCGTTCTCTGATGGAGGAAACGGAGACGTTATGTCCCCTTGCCACAATCTCGAACCATCGCTGGTTGCCAGGGACACGTTCTCGGCTCCTCAGCGTAAAACCTGATGAGTGGATGCACCTGTCGCCTATTTATACCCGTATACACAGGGAGTGGCTCAGGTATGCAGAATCCACTAGCCAAATTTCATTGGCACTTTCTCTTAAAGTCAGAGATGATTGGGGCTCCCAAGTGAATCCCCATAATGTTGTCACGACATAACTTCTCCGTTCTCTCCATCAGGGAATGAGGGTTACGTACGTAACCGAGACAATTTCTGTGTCTAATGTAGAGAAGTGTGTTTAGTGTCTTGCAAAAAAGTAGTGTTTTGCGTAGTGTTTTGCAAAAACTGTGAGGCTGAGAATGTGCTTATAGTTGTGTAGATTTGGGCTGAGGTTTTGCTCTTTGGGTGTCAGGTTTCACTAATTTATTTTTAATTTTAGTGTGTAAGCATTCCTAAAAAACTGTATTATCTCATCAGTGTGTAAGACAGTGTTGTAGACACACAAACCCTCAAAAACACACACACTAACACAGTCTTACACACTGATGAGATAAATAATAAAAAGAAAAATACTACAAAAAACGATGTTAATTTATGTTGCTTATGGTTCCCAACAACAAAATACAACAAAGGGCACAACAAATGTATGCCTTTGCACATGATTTATTCCTTATTTTAATATACTGTAGAGTACAGTACAATACAGCAAACAACAACAAAAATAATTATTCTGCCCCGGCATCCTGTCTTTGTTCTGGGACAGGCCAAAAAACCTCTTCAACATCACAGGCTATATTGGCCCTGGCTAGGCAGCAGGGTTAAAATCCTCTTGCATGCCTGATCCAACCCTGGCACACATCAACTGAACTATCCAGGCAGGCTTCTTCCATGGCCTAGAGGAGGTGAACACGGATGTAAGGTTCTCAGTCATATACTTTTCACCACCATGCTGAAAAAAAAACTCCTCTTTTATAGGGTTTATAATGGGAGAGTATGCAGGCAGAAAGATGTTCGAAAACCTAGGATTATTGGTAAACCAGTCACGAACCAGAACCTTTCTCCTTCTCCTCCTCCTCTTCCTCCTCCTTCATTTCCTCCTCCTCCTCCTCCTCCTCCTCCTCCTCTCTGGTGTTCTCGACCTCTTCCTTCACGTCTCTCTGGATCCATCGTTTCAAACCTGAATGAGCTGACTTTGGCCCTTTTATCTATCCATCAAAGGTTCTGATTGGTGTGTGATAAATTTTAATTCCTATTGTTTCCACTTGGGTAATGTGTGCTAACTGAGCCCAAACTGTGCTGACTTGAGTGAACAGTATTGAATGCTAGTGCTTTCTAAATGACCATATGGTGTAAGCACTGAGAAATGTAGAGATTTGTGTGTAGAGTTTTGCAGTAACAGTTCACCAAATCTGACTCATGTGTCAAAGCAGGGGAATAGTGTTTATAGTTTTGGGAAATGGATGTGCTTTTTTAAAAATGGCACTATGTTTTTGAAATTTTAGTTCAAAAGCCTGTTTAAAGTGTTTTAACAGTTGATAAAAACTGTAATGTAACCCTGGGTTAATTTATTATTAACATTATCATTCTTTATATGTATTTACTTTTTTTTTATTATTGTGACAAATATGTTTCTATTTTTTTTTTTTAAATGTACCTGTTCAGACATGTCTGTATCAACAAGTTATGTTTGATTTGATGTTATTGGTTAAAAAAGTGACTTAATCCTGCCTAATGTCAAGTAGGGCAACTGTAATTGGCTAGTGAGGAGGTCAGTTGAGGGAGTGAGAGAGTTGGAAAAAGAAGTGCACAGGTGATGTTGTCGGCATGAGAACAGAAATCTTTATTTGTGAATAACATAGAACTGTATTGTTTGAGTGCTAATCAGCATATTATTCTGTTGTGAAGTCAGCATGATGCCACAAAGAAGTCAATGTGACAAGATTCAGAAGAAATGCTGTTTTAACGTTTGATCGCCATTGCAGTGAACGGTGTAGCAGCCGATTCCATTCCCCTCGGAATGTCTGTTCCCTTTTACGTAATCATACTACGTCTTGCATAGTTGCCGAGTTACCATATGTATTTTCAGAACTAACGTACTCATGAAGCACAATTGGATGTACGGGAAGCAAAATGGTTCAAAAAGTACAGACTTTTCTCCAAAACTTGAAAATGGACTTGAGAAGCAAGGTTTTCCGCAACTTACAACTGATTTAAGTGTAATGTTTGAGGCTTTGGTTATTACGCAGAAGTCTCTAGCGCAGGCCTATTTGAAACACAATGTCTGTCACGGGTGTTTTTAAATGTCACTTAATTTTATGAGTGAAATAAACAACAAAGAGACAAATTTTCCAGCAGGTATAACAATTTACAAAAAAGAAAAAGTTAAGACTACAAAAAACAATGGCTTCAAAATTCATTTTGATTTATTGCAAGAAAAGCATTTGTATTCTTTTTCTGTGGATGGATTATTAACACAACCCATATGGAACCATCGCCCACAGTCATCACAGGAAATCTGTAAAAATAATAATAAAAACATTTTTTTTAGCAACATTGTCAGCAATTGTTCTAGTCTATTCATTAATATTCCACACCAATTTAGTAAATAAATAAATAAATAATAATAATAAAAAAGGTTACCCAGAGAATATCCGCAAATGTGTCTGCCTCCCCACAAAAGTGACACAGGTCACTTAGGTCATATATGAGGTACAGTACAATGGACAGGGTATGATTTTTTTTTTTAGGTCAAATCTTCAAAACACTAATGAACATGATGCACATCAAAATGCATGTCAATAACATTCATGGTAAAAAAATAAAAATAAACATACCAGATTGGTCAAGCAGTGTTGATGCAATCGCCATTCTGAGTTGTGTTACATCTTGTGGCGCATTGGAGACATCAATGTTGGTATTTTGCAGAATATGTTCTGTAAACTGGAAGAAAAAAAATTAAACGCAAATCCTCCTATTTCAATGAACATTTCATATGTGCTGTCACACACCTTTAAAGCGAATACACCACATGACGTAGCATCCATCTGAAGTGGGTAATGCTGACTTTCACACACCCGGTGTGAAACTGGAATAACCTTTTTTTCTCCTCACTGCTCTACAAACAGATTTTTTCCCATCTTTCAATCATACACAACTTCCCAGAAACACTATATCAGATTGTGGTGAATTAAATACTTTGTTGTTTCCAAACACCTTTTCTTCTTGATGTCAGACTCTCCAAGTAGGTCAAGCAGAATGTTTTTTTTTTTTTTTTTGGATGGTTATAAAGCCAAATCAACATTTTAAGGGGATAAGGGAAAGCTCAAAGCAAACTTTTCTCCATCACAAACATTTACAACTAAAAACCAATGCTGACACTCATTTACAATGCCCACCATGACCTCATAGTTTGGTGGATCCACCTGAAAATAAAAAGAAAACAAAAATTTATTATCTACACATTGGTAAACAAAGCATCCAAGGCCTTTTGTACCGACAACACAAATTAATTTTACACATGGCCCGAACAAAATGAATATAAAAATGAATAAATAAAAGCATTAATATATACAACAGACCTTGAGTCCCTGATATTTTGCATTCCACATGGCTGTAATAGCAAATGTGTCCATATGAAAAGCTTTCTCTGGTGAGGTCAAATTGTGCTGCCTCACTTTTAGTGTCAGATATGCATTCATTACCTTGGCAAACACTGGAAAATAAAACATTAATTCAAAATATTAATACACTACATGAAAGCCTTATCTGAAACACACACACACACACACACACAGACACACACACGCACACACACACACACACACACATCAATAAAATATATACCTCACTCTCCAACTCCTTCCCAGGGTCGATCTGTAAAATATATTGGTAAAATAACTTATAGGGTCCCACTTTGGACAACAGTACATGACTGTCATTTCCAACCCAGGCACTTTTGATACCTACAGAAAAAAAAGCACTCACCACCTGACAAATATTAGAATTCAGACCAACATTGATCGATTACAACATGTGATTTTACATCAGCACTTACAGCTATGTACTGCATCCTTGGCGTCAGCTGGTATAACTGTTGGCACTGTAGTGGTGTGGGACACAGGAGAGGAAAGTGGCATTGATAAACCCTGTGGAGACAGGGAAGAGGATGATTTGGGGGAGATACGGGGAGAAAGCTTTGGTGCAGTTGGTGAGGATGGAGGTGATGGTGGGGGCAGCTTTTCTTTAGTGATGGTGAGGTCTACAGGTGTAGGTGAAAGGTGTTGTCCAGTTTCTTCATGTGGTCTTTTACAGATCAAAAACACTACAGCACAATACATTACCAGCTGTGGTTGTCTCTTGTGTCACTGTTATATTGGCCAAGACATCTGAAAAATAAATAAATAAATAAATCTTATTTAAAATCTTCTGTGTAGATTTTGGGGAGGATTGAAACGCAGTAAAATGTTCAGACCAGAAACACAATAATCAAATTAGCCATTATATTTATTAAACTAACACTTTGTGAGACCACTTATGTGTTACATTTACAACAAAAATGCAACAAGCAGAAAACGCTGCTCAGACTTACACAGCATGACAAAGATGATAATCGGTGCTCCTATAAAACCTGTCATGAAATATGAAGGGGGAAAAAATCAATACAAACAAATGAAAATATATTGGATTGAATTGCAATTTTGAGATTGTGACAACTATTTTCATAATCTGACTGCTGTTCATGTCATAATAGTTTTTGGGGCACTGAGAACCACTTTTTAAATATACTCGCCTTTATGAAAAGAGGAAGCAATTGTCAATTTTGGCAGTCTGGTGTATTTAATCTCTTCATCTATTAAAAAAAATAAATAATAATAATAATAATAATAATAATAATAATAATAATAATAATAATAATAAAATAATCCGAGGACGACTTTCCATTGCCGTTTAGAGAGGAAAAAGAAACAAATAAATTAGCTTTGGCTTTGACGCATTAATTCATTCTATATCCTCTTTGTGATAAGCACATGGAAAATCCAGCTGCATTTATGTATTTAGAGTAGGCTAGAGTTACAATTTAGAAACACAAGGTGGCGCTATTATCTTGCTTTTATTTGTGGAAAAAAGAGAGTGCAATAGTTTGTTTACCCACTTTATTTTGGTACATATACCTATAATATCATATCAATGAGGGAAAAAAATTACTTGTGATGTTTTTCCTGCTTAAAATTGGACACTATAACAATATCAATAAACATTTTCATAATTTTTAAATTAATTTGTTTATTAAGTTTGTTGCCTCAAGGCAACATTATACCACAATGGACAAACTGAAACATTTGACATTTTTATGCAGAAAAAAAGAAATCTATATATTTAAAACATCAATTTCTTTAACCAAACACTTGAACAACCAGATTTATCTAGTTTGTAATGTATTACACATCTCATATTTAATAAAAAGTAACATATCCAGCTGTTGCTCTCAGGCAAATTTGTACCATCGTAGTTCACAAGAATCACCAAACCATCATATCTAGTTATCATATCAAAACATTTCAATCAGTGTTTCAAAGTAAAACATTAAAAATCTCCATAACCTTATCCTAATAAGCACGTTGCCATTACACGCATGCACATACACACACACCTGCATGTGCACAAGCACATATACACATTAAATCTCCTTCCTCACTAATGATACCTCACTGCTTGTGAAAGTTGAGGAAGCAATTCCCCTCGACAGAAAAATCCTAATATGTGCAGAGATAGTATGTGACTTACTATTCTTATAAACTGATTGCAAAATCATGCAAAAATGCTAACACATTAGATAATTATATTTTTTCCCCTTACAAATATCATATATTTGCATTCCAACTTATTATGTCTGGCATGCGATTCCATTACAGTACAATGTTTCCTCAAGACAACATGCAGTTTTTTTTTTTGTAATTTCCTATGATACATTTGAAGATTATGAAAAGTTTTTGAAAATACTTCTTTACTTACCAATAAATGTGTGTCACTTTTTGTTGACAATTATATGGACAATAATTGATGATAAATTACTTTTCATTAGAGAAAACATGGAGTCATGTGATATGTGCACATGTCCTGAAAGTGGAAACAAAATGGACCCCTGCATTTCATGTGACCACTGCATTTTCATTAATTAGTGTTTGAGACGTCCTCCCCTGAGATATAATTTATCAATTAAACGGATGTCTCATTTTATTAAAAAAAAGGGGGTGCAGCCATGTAACTTCAATCTGTGAGGCTTCTGGTGTTATCCTTCTGTTGTACAAAACAGCTTGTTTATATATATATATGGCTGATAAGAGTGCGATATTAGAGTGATAACAGAGCTCCAACAAGCGTTTCACCGTTTGTAATTGTATCATTCTGCTTGTGCTACTTCTCACAGCGAATGTCATGGTAGATGCCCAAATCCACTATAATTTTTAAAATATTACTGTTTTTGTGGAATATAGTTTTAAGATGTTTTCAGGCAAGAATGTACTTTTTTATAGTTCAAATATGCGGTTTGTTAATAAAGATAACGTCTATTTGAAAATTTGCTTCATCGTTTTCGGAGATGTGAGCTCCAGGGCGAGAGCGGCCGTTCAGCTCTCATGAACCCGCAGACAGCAGACATACTTCGGCCAGAACTTCTGGAACTTTCCACTGGCTCTGATAGTGGTTAAACATGAGATATAATTTGTTTTGGGTAAATCTAATGGCCAGTCTTTGGTCTCATTAATCTATTATTTGTTCCAGAGCAAATAGTTTTGGCAAAATCTCATCATGTTTATGTAAATTCAATGCTGTATATCAGAGCGCTGTCTTTGTACTGAATTGCCAAACAACTTTTATGATGGCTGTTGTTGTTGCTTATGAAATATTATTATTCAATAAATAATACTTTATATAAATAATAGTAGTATTCAATAACAGTGTTTATTGAGCACCGGTGTGCTTGTTTGTGATGGTGATTTTACATTGCCATTAGATGGCAACAAGAGACTGTTTTTATGAGTCAGCAGTAAAGACTTTTATACTGAAAAATACAAAAGGGTACAACTGATGGACACTTCAGCCCCCATGATCCTTTGTACAAATTCTTTGCATGATGGCGGCGCCTCCGTATGGGCATGGGATGATGACGCAGAAGGGCCCTTCAAGCCCTACACCCTTCAACCCTTTGAAGCTCTCACTCCTGAGGGTAAAACCCTTTGGAGGGATTAAGGCATAGGGATGAGCCCTTCCGAATGGAATGCAGAGAATGATGGTTTATTGTGAATATGAGATTGAGCTGAAGAATGAATGCTGGTGAATGCAGATAATCACATTCGTCTATCACTCTCTCAATACTCTACTACCCATAATACACTGCTTTTAATGAAGCAACTCAACGTTCCTTCATTACTAGTTCTAAAGTGACATTTTCGAATTAGTAACGGAGGCTTGGGCTCAGCTGTTAAAGTATCAAACTGAGATTTGATTACCTACGGCCAAATCACAGCCGTGCCGATATACAATCATAGCTCACGTCTACGAGTGTTAGGTATTGAAAGCAATATTTTAAAACCAAACAATTTAAAATTAAACATTAAAAATTAAAAAAAAAAAAAAAAATTAACAAAACAAAAAAATAGAGACTAAAAAGTACGATGTGGAAAGCAGTTCATGCACCTACTTGTCTTTCTGTTAAAGCAACTTGAAGAGCGCTGTGCTGCTGCGACAGGGTGCGCCACCATCTGTCATTTACATTGTGTTTCTCCATTCACAATTGTCCAATATCTACAATGTTTGTTATTCTGCTTTTGAAGAGCAGCTTAACTATTTTTAATTGTTCCCTTAACAATGACAATAAAGATCTATTCTATTCTATTCTATTCCTGTTAATTCGATCAGAGATATTCAGCAGACTAAAAACTGTGCCAACTACTACAGTATAAAAGTGATTTAGTTTTCATTTGAACACTGATCTCTGTTCTGTCTGCTATCTATCAATTTGATTTTGCCTCCCTGTTCTCTGTCTGTAAACATTGCAGTTATTTCATGTTAAGAATATCATCGTAATGACTTAAAATAACAAATTATTTCAGTATACATATGTAGTGAATTATGCTTTCGCCAACCTAAGGAGGCGAAATAGTGTAGTGATGGGTACTCATGTCACAGGTGACGTTATGATTTTTGGATCACGTGTCACTTAAGGTGTGGTTAGGAGTACATCACATAAGAAAGATTGGTGGGATACCTAACTTGTAGAACCTTACTGCATTATCAACACAAGGAAGACACAAGTGTAAAAAAATAAATTTTATTAACAAAAGATAGACAAGAGTAATCAACAACTACTAAATTAATACCATGAATGAAAAAGGAATAAAGTGCATAAGATGCATAAAATGCAAGTGATTATGTTGGATGTTGCTATGTCAGAGCTACGTTATCTGGAAAGATAAACTGTCACTACTCTGAAACAAGTAAGGTGAAGAACCTTATTATGCATCAAACAAATACCTGAAAGATTATTTATTATCAACTGCAATCAGCTATATAACATCTAATGTCAATTAGAAAAATCATATACTGATAATACACAACAATGCTAAGGTCTCTGGAAGAGGTTTGGATAGGTGATAGTTACGTTCTCTGTGGTTGAGTGAGCAGTCCGGTGGCAGTGACTTCATCCACTGGTTGTGCTGGTAACAGTGCAGTGGGGAAAGGAGCAGAGATCCGTTTCGACAGCCTTGAACACGAAGCGCTGGAGGATGCTGATCTCCTGGAGCACTAAAGGGTCCTAAAATCTGGAACACGCAGATGTGACCCTGAAGTAGGTGCAGAAGGTCCTTAGCCTGGAACACACAAGCGAAGGTACCTTGGAGTGAAGGTTTGCTCTCCGGAGCTTAACCTTGTTGCAAATGTCTGTGTGTCTTCTGCCTCTCTGGGCTAGAGACCCAGAATTTGGTCAATCTGCTTTGTCTCTCTAGGATGGAGACTCAGGACATGCTGCATCTGTTGTTGTCTCGCTGGACGAAGACTCTGAATAAAGTCTGAACGTAGATTATCTCTTTCCTTGCAGGCTGGAGGCTCAGAATGTGGTCATATCTGTTGCTGCCTCAAAGCTGAAGTTTCAGGAACTGTGTATCTGTTAATGTCTCACCCTTGCAGGGCTCAGACTCAGAACGGGTTGTTTCTGTTGCTACCTTCCTTGTAACAGGCCGGAAACTCAGAACGGATGTCTGTTACTGTCCCTTCTCTTACGGTCCGGAGACTCAGAACGGATGTCTGTTACTGTCCCTTCTCTTACAGGCCGGAGACTCAGAACAAGGAGTGTCTTTTGGGAAGGTACCTTTATCCCTTTCCGATGAGGAGGAGATTGCAATCTGGCGCTTCTCCGTTTCCAGGCTGTGATTGGCTATCTCCATCAGAGTGGGGGGACACGGTGTGGCCCACCCTTCTTTCCTCCTGTGGAACTTATTTGCATAGTCCAAACACACATTTAGAAAAGTGTCACTAAAATTTTACCAATGTATCATTCACTTACCAAACCACAACCAGAATACCTTTGGCAATGTTATGAACACATTAAGTTCAAACATGATGGAAGAAGATTGAACTGTCATGCATGCATTCATTTGTCCATTAACAGCTGAGTTTGTGTAAGATGTTGCACTACACATCGCTGTCACTGAGAATACTTATTTCTCTGAATAAGAATGAGATGTGTGTGTTGTAGTGTGCATCAGTTTTAAGGTTTGAGAACATAGTTATGAATGGATTTGGATGGAACTTTGTGACTCTGTTTCACGCACTGCTGCTGCATCCAGAGGTCCTAAGGAATTTTTATGGCAGTCACAGGCCAAAACTTTAAGAATCAGTCTGTTGGTGGGTGAAGGGCAGAAACTGAATTTTGACCAATGAGAAGTCCTGTCCTTCCCGGGCTTTGTTCCAAAGGTCTTGTTCTTGCCCTCTCAGAGGTGTCTGGCCATTGTCCTGGCATCTTTATCTGATGGCGTTGGACAGTTTGCTTATGTTAGTCCACCAAGATCCAATCAAAATGAAGCAAACCGTTGTCCACTATGGGCACAGTGGTCAGAGAGGGGCCCCGCCATAAACTGGGCCCTGGAATGTGCGGTCCACTACACATTTGATGCAGTATATTTGTTTTTAATCTTGATATGATCTTCACCTGACTACATGTACATGTTTGTGTCAGAAGTTTATATGACATTTATCTGCTGCTGCTTGAGGAAGCACATTTTGTAACCTCCTCCTCCTCAAATTCAATTTTGTATTATAAAACGGATAGTTCTGATTGGTTGAGCAACGTTCGAAGTCGTTGTAAATTACACTACAAACCTACACTTTTGTTTACGTTGTGTGTTGCTTGGCAATCACTTTGTTCCAACCATAGATATATACGTAGATGCCTCATTAGCGACTGTTTCTATGGGCCGCTATACGTAAGCCATCCGCCATATTGCAGCGGTAAACTTGACGTCATTCACCATAGTAATCACTGAATATTCAAAAGATGCCACAATCCTGCACAGAATGGCTCAACGGCTCTGTGCGAACCTACAGTATGGTGAATGACGTCAAAAATACCGTTCCAAGATAGCGGCCGCATTTACGTGCCTGGAGCGGTCGAATAGGGCGTCTATATATGTCTATGGTTCCAACCATAGGTTCCAACCACAAGTGTTTCTGAGGAACTACATTTTTTGGTGGAAGAATACTGTTTTTATTAATATCATTACACTTATTTGTTCTGTTTTATTTTGTGAAACCTTACTAAGTATATGGAATAACCGTTTTATAAAAGCAATAAGCCCTGTGAAGCTGTGGTTTACAGTGAATTTATAAAAGCTAAGGGGGTTTACTCCGCTTAGCGTCGTGCCTAACAACGCCCCGTAGCTGTTATAAATTCACTGTAAACCACGGCTTCTTGGGGCTTATTGCTTTATTCAAATCTATGCACAAAGACAGAACACATGCCAAGATGCTTTTATACATATGAAACCAACACAAATATAGGTCAACTTGACTCATTTGCTTTTCAACAGCTCCACATCTATCAGCTGGAAAAGGGGATCAAAAGCTGATCTTCATAAAAAGATTAATTTTTTTTTTTGTTGTTTTTTTGAAAACACCAGGAGAGTCCAACTCTTTGCAGATGATCACATTATATATACATACATACATATATAAATGATCTTAATTGTTTATTTATTTATTTATTTTTAATGGGAATTTTACTCCGTTCATAATACAAAGTGATCATATCACTATAGAAGACTTGATAAACCACTGAAGTTGTACATGTTGCTTTGACACTACATGTATGTGCTTTTTAAATCATAAAACCTTTGGACCCAGTAGATCTTCACTTTGGATTGGAGAAACACCTTATCAATTTATTTCCATTCTGCTGTGAAAATATAAGCACAGATCTGCCCACTACTTTACATCTTGCATCAATGATGCAAATCCATCCAGGAGAAGAAGAATGTTTGACGTCATTTGATCAAACATTTATTGTTTATGATAGATCAATAGTTTCTCAGTAATTGTAAAGAAAATGTTTGAATTAAAAAAAAAAAAAAATCCTGATCTGAAATGCCACCGAAGAGACTGCTGTGTATCAACAAAGTTCAGACATTAGAAATGAAAGCCCGACAATTTCTGAAGAGATTCTTGAAAAAAGACTGCAGTTTATCAGCCAGAAAATAAATAAATAAATAAATACATAATCATAAAGCCAAACCCTCCATCAATATCTGCAGAAGTTTATCTCACAAACTTGAAAAGAGTGTGAGAATCTTGCCCAATACCTTAAGATGTTAAAAGTTATCATCACCGAATACAGTAATTTTGCCATTAGAGTTTCAGAAAAATTTATGTGGATAAAGATTAATGTCTGTAAAGTGATTACACATTATATGGATAATTATAAGATGTTCTGCAGGTAGCATGTGTAGTTGTGCTTGTTTGGTTGGACATTGGTTAATCTGAAGTAAATCATACTGTATATTAACATCTAGCTTTATTTTGTTATTTGCATTAAAAAAAAAAAGGTTTACAGGGCCTCATTGTTGTGAAATTAATATCAGAAATATATAATCTCTCTGTTACTCTATAACTAGTGATGCTTATCGAAGTATGTAACGTTGATTCTAAACAGATGTATTGTTACCTGTGAACTCTGATATCATTCATTCAAAGATAATATATCCATATCCACATGTAACATGCACTTTTAAGTGAAGGTTCCAATTAGAACCTTTCAAAAAGGATCAAAAATGAACTTTTAAGGTTCCCCCCACAGTTGAAATCTCCAGGAACCTCAAAAGGTTCATTTCTGAAGCTTTTTTTCTTAGAGGGTGCTAATGACTAAATCTGATTATATGAAAATGTTATCATCCTCATAATTAAGAATATTATCTATGAAGTGCCCAGTATTGCATATAAGAAGTCATCTAATTGCTTTTGAATAAATTCTACCAAATTCATATAAAAAAAAATAATAAAAAAAAAAAATCAAGGATATATTCACAGATTATGTATGGATTAATATAAAAAACTAATTACAAATCATCTGCCATCTTCACACTAAATATTCTTGCACAATAATAGAGGCAATTAAAGGAAAGATAAAACACTTGAGGGGTCTGAAGTACAATAAATAACACACGGGTCTAAAAAAAATGAGGCAACAAACCCTCCATAAAGAAAAACAAAACTAACAGTTTAAGAAAGTTAATATATTTACATCAAAATGAATGACAGTTATAAAGTAAGACTTGTATAATTGCTAACTTACAAATAACAGCAGAGACTGTCATGTAATATTTAAAAGCACTGATTCTGTTGTAGTGGTATTTTACAGTATGATAATGGCACTTCACTCATTTCCTGAATATGATGCTGTAGTCCTCAGTGTTTTGTGTCCACAGCAAAGACATCTTAAGGAATTCCTGTACTGCTGCCTGACCTGAACAAGAATGAGACAAGAGGATCTAAGTGACTTCATGAGATCAATTTAACCTCTGAAACTCTGAACCTGAATGGAGTTTGTTTATAATAAACAAATAATAAAAAGTTAGAGACTAGATTTTCACTTTCAGAAGCAGTAGTGGCTCCTGACCATAAATTTTGGTAAGGCAGATTCTGGTTTGTATAGGCTATATGACTAACCTATGATTAACTACTAGTAGTCAAAGTTTTACATTAAAATGACAGAACACTTTTGGCAAAGGTCTAGCATCCTTGAGTAATTCAGCCTGAGGGTGACACTCTAATAGCTCTACACGCATAGAATGTTATCTTAGAATGCACACCTTAATGTAACATTTATTGTTTTTTAATTTGATGGAAAATTTCAGGAGAGGAAAACAAAGTTGTGTCGACTCTCAAAACAATTATCCAAGTAACCATGGGCACATGGCTGGGTTATTTAACAAAACAAACATAAACTATTTACCGGCTATTTTTTAATCTATTTTGGTTTGTTGAGTTATTATTATTATCTTCTGTTGGTTGTTCTTTGCTGATTATGTCCCTTTCTGGAAAGTAGATATATTGTACATTTTCTTCTGTTGGTTGTTCTTTACCGATTATTTCCCTTTCTGGAAAGTAGATATATTGTATATTCCTATTTATTTACAGGCTATTCACAAGAGCACACTTAAACTAAAGGATTTATACTTTCACTAATTGGAGATTTATTTATGAAATTGTTTCATATTAGCAAATGTTTTGATGACTACTTTGTTGAACTTGGTGATCTAGTGTGTTAAACACTTTTCATCTGAAAGCATTAAGCTGTTCCTGGGACATAGTCTTTCTCAGAAATGTTTCCATCTCAACTCTCAACTCAACTTTATTTATATAGCACCAATAAAACAACGATTGCTGACCAAGGTGCTGTACAATCAAATCGAATATCAACAACATTAGCACTCAGAACAACATAAATTACTGCACAGAACAAAGCTGACACAGCCCAATTAATTACAGTTAAAAGCCAGAGAAAAAAGATGGGTTTTGAGTTTGGCTGTAAACTCGTTCAGTGTAGAGGCAGATCTAATAGAAACCGGTAGGCTGTTCCAGAGTTTCGGAGCAGCAACAGCAAAGGCTCGGTCACCTCTTGATTTCAATTTAACCCGAGGAACGTTTAATAGTGTCTGGTTGGAAGACCTAAGAGACCTTCCAGGATTGTGAGCAGATAGTAAATCAGACAGATAGACCGGAGTTAACCCATTCAGAGCTTTAAAAACCAGCAGCAGGATTTTAAAATCAGTTCTATAGTGAATTGGGAGCCAATGCAAAGATATTAATACTGGGGTGATGTGCTCTCATTTACGCAAACCAGTAAGGTGCCTAGCAGCAGCATTTTGTACCATTTGCAGTCGATTAAGCGCTGCTTGATTAATACCCATATAAAGGGAGTTACAGTAATCAAGCCTCGTTGAAATAAAAGCATGAATGACCCTTTCAAAGTCCTTAAAAGAAAGAAACTGTTTCACTTTAGCTAAGACTTTGAGATGGAAAAAACTGGTTTTGACTATTGTACTAATCTGTTTGTCAAGATTAGTTTTGACAAATTAATCAAAACTTTGTTTTAACCCTTATCTTGTCCACAAAAAAAAAAAAAAAAAAAAAATTGAGGAATTTGTCACACATAGCCCGGGACTCTGTAGGGAAGAGGTCAACTGAAGGATTAATAGCCGCATTAATAGTGGAAAAATGTGCTCTTGAATTGTGAAAGTTATTTTCAATCAGATCTGAAAAGTACTTAAACTTTGCTGTTTTCACTGCTTTCTGATATTGTATCAGACTGTCCCTTAATATTTCATAAGAAACTTGCAGCTTATCTTTTTTTCCACCTTCTTTCGGCCCTTATGCAGCCCTGTCGAAGAGCCCGAGTATCATCATTGAGCCAGGGCTTAGCCTTTGGTTTGTATTGTTTGGATTTTTTAGGAGCCAGAGAGTTTAAAATATTAGCATAGATCGTATTAAAATGATTAAGGTAGTCTGCATCACACCAATCATCATAAACTAAGTCGGATGATTGGGATACCTCCTTAAAAAGAGCTGAGAACTCAGTGCAAGTAGTTGGTGTGAACGTACGAGACCAACGAACAGCCTTGGTAGGTCTAGTAATGTTATATTATATATATAATAATAGGCTTGTGATCTGAGATAGCATGGTCGTCTATTGTAAAATCATGTACTGACAAACCATGAACAAGTACTAAATCAAGGGTATGACCATGCATATGAGTAGGAACATTCACAAGCTGTGCCAAATCAAAAGAATCAATAAGGCTCAAAAATTCTCTGGCTAAGAGATTGGTTGGGCAACTCACATGTATGTTAAAATCCCCAAGGATTAAAAGTCTATCAAAAATGGGGATAATTCCCCCTAAAAAGTCTGAACACTCGTTAATAAAGTCTTTACGTGGTTTAGGTGGACAATAAATGACTGAGATCTCCATCGGATTATCCCGTTCCAAAACAAATATCTGAAGTTCAAAAATGGAATAGACATCCGTCGCTAACAACCGACAATAATAGTTTGGTTTAAAAATAGAAGCAAGTCCACCACCTCGACCCACAGAACAAGGAGAGTTTACGGATTTGCAATCGGATGGTACCAGTTAAGAAAACGGATTCAGGTCCTCTGGGGTAAGCCAAGATTCCGTGGTAAACAAAAAGTGTACTTGAATTTAAAAAAGTCATTGATGATAACCGTCTTGTTTGACACTGACCTGGTGTTAATCAATGACATCCTGATCTCTCGCGACTCAACGGTCCGCTCTGAAGCCCGGGATAGCGAACAGAGGTGACTAATAAAATGCCACCTTGGCGCAGCGACTCCTTGGAGGTTGATCCAGTGGATCCCCAGCAATCGGTATATTCCACGCATATGGTGGTTCTAGCGCACGCCCCACAATGAACCGGCCGTGCCCTGTCATGTAGGTGTGAAGGCCAGCGCGAGGTAGAAAGTCTGACTCAGACAAGAGGAGCTTGAACTTGACCGCAAAACCTCCGCGACTTCCCCGTCTTTTGCGGCACTTTCTTCCCGGCAGAGGACCAGGCAGCCGGCGCAAATATTCAGGTATAGTCGCCAGAGAAGAAGCAAACTGTGCACCACACTTAACGTCACAGAATAGCTCTTCAGTGATGACTTCAATGCTAAGCAGTGTTTGACAATCGTAGGTTAAAAGTGACAAAACATTTTGTGAAATGGCTAACATAAAACACAGACGTGTAAGCAAAACAGGCAGCGGACGGCAGGCCTTACACACCGGCGCCATCATGGAAACACACCCTGCACATCTGTTGCGTCCGGTCATGTTGTTTTTGATATCTGATGTTTTTGCTGAACTGAGGCAGACCTATATACACTATACTATACTATACACTATACTATATACATAACGTAAAAACGAACCATTTCGTCTCATCCACCCATATCATTCTCAATTAGGGAGCACTGCATTTCCATCTTTCATCACAGATTTTACACTGGAATAATGTGGGGCGCTGTTACTTTATGACTTAAAATACTCCAAAAATATTTGTTGAATAATGCTAAACACATTTATGAGTTAATGTAGGACTGATTCAGTTTATATAGTTATGTCTTTACTATTAAAGACAAAATATAAAATAAAATTGTAAACTGATGTCGACTTGAAAAAATGGGGCCTATAAGAATTAATTAGTTTTAACTCTTTGAGCGTGTGATTAGATTGTTCAGTGCATCACAAGATCAACTGCTAAATTCAAATCTGCTTTCCTGTTTTGGCTGGCGCTGAGCCAGAAATTAACTCAATCGGCGCTTGTTACAACAATGAAGATCAGCAACAAATTGGATGAATTTGTGTACTGTAAATGCAACCAAGCTTGATGTGAACATTCTAAAGTAACGGTCACCTTAAAACCACCAAGGGCTCAGCTAGAATATTTTAAATGTTAATGTGAAATGGTTTAAAGGTTGGAAATCAAAAGCATTCTCTGTCTGTTGAAATTTTTAATTTTTAACGGTTGGAGTTTGAAGAGTCTTGGCCCATTTGAACATTCCATCAGAGTAAGGAATTGGAAGAGTAACAGATTAAACAAACTGCCTCTGACATTCCTCTCTGAAATCACAGATTACCAAAATAAGAACAGGGCCTCCTTAAAAACAACTGTGATATTATTTAATATCCAGATTACCCACGTAAACTGAGTGATGTCTGACCTCATTATTGAGGACACAGTAGATCAGGAAGATGAAGGTTCCCTGCTGAGAGTTCAAGATCAGGAAGAGGATCTCCAGCACCTCACTGCCATTAATGAAGAAACCCAGAATCCAGGAGCAACCAAGAACCACAAACTGAGCCAGTGTTTTAAACACCATAATCCTGCAGAGATACAGAAAAAAAGTTAATGTGTCTTCATTGAATATATTGTTTTAGTAAGAGTGGTAGAACTACAAACAATGCATATTACTTGGTTTGTTTCATCTGTGAAATTTCAGCGTTGAGATTTTTGAGAGTTGAGTACAGAGTGATGACGATCTTGATGAAGATAATCATGTTTAACTGCAGAAAAGGAAGAAACTTAAATCTAAGATCACTTAGTACTTTGGTTTCAACAGTCCATGCGAAGAATGTTTTTAACTAGAACTTACTGCTAGTATGACACAAACAGGACCCAGAAAACTCCAGATAAAACCTTTATCCTGTTTAATCCAGCAACTGTTTAGAGGAAAACACAATATAATAACTGAATGGATTTATTGAAAATATTATTTCAGGTGCTGACTGGTGAAATACTACTGGAAAAGTAACTATAAATAAAAAATAAACCTCTGGGTGATTTTTTTTAAACTTTATAAAATGCATTTATCAAAGAGCAGTGCTGTTTTAAAACACCTCTGAGCTATCAGTCATAAACTAAAAAGTGTGTTTGACTTCACGCAGTGCTGCACAGACTGATCAGTGTCTGACTTAAAGCACTGCATGCCAGTTAGACATCTTGTGTGACTTGAGATGATGCCACATCACTGTTAAAATACAGCAAGAATGATTTGAGAGCAGCAAACACTACGTGAGCGTCATTACTGGAAGCGGAAAGTATTAAACTTCTCATCTCTACTTTCAGCTGAGTGCAAATGGCAAATATCACTGATCGATTACATCCAGCCCCAGCTAAAGTCAAACACAACTTCTGTATTTATTTGATCTAATCAAATCAAATCAAAAAAACTCACTGTTCGCTGCCGTATCCTTCAGGAACCAGACCGACAGACACACACACCACAACCAGAGCAACCAGATATCCAATCACACACAGGAATCCACTGCTAAGCACCTCGCTCTTTTTGGAGCTGATCTGTGATAGGTTGTTCACACAGATGAAGAGCAGCACAGCTTCAATGAACATCCACACAAAGCCAGAGAGAAAGAGGAAGTGCAGAAGGCCTGAGATCACGGCACACAACACCTGGAGACCATGAGAGACGGTTATGATGATTCTCAGTGAGGCTGTGCTGAGCTGTAGGGCTCCTTCCACTGCATGAAAAAAACTAATTTCCGGGATAAATCGGACAATGGAAATTTCAGTGAAACTTAAGGTGTACGACCCGTGCACGAAAATTTCCCAGGCACGTGTGCTGAGTCCCGTACACGTCCATACACTTGAGATGCACTGAGATTTTCGGATACAGGATATTTCTGATTGCACACACTAGACGTGTTCAGAGATTTCCAGTATACCAGCCCTTATAAATAACCCATGGTTTTATTATAGTAAAAGTGTATTTACCTTTTTTTTTGGCAGATTGATTACTATATTTGTATAACCACAGTTTTACTACAAATACACGTTTTTAACTACGTACAATAAGCATGTTTTTTATTTTTATTTTTATTTTTTTATGTACCATGGTTATTTGTCATAAGGAGCAAGCACTGTTGTATTTTTTTGGGGGGGGGGGGAATTAATCAACCAGTCATTTTTAAATCTGTAGGCAAGTTTAAATTAATCCGAATTGAATGAATTTAAATGAGTCTTTTGATTAACAGAATCGCAAAATTTGAGTGAGATTAATAAAAATCCACACATTCGTGGGTAGCGTTGTATCTCGGGGTTTGTTATAGTTTGGTAATCGAGGTAATGAACAGTAATATCACGCACAGACATTTCAGGCCTCGCAATTTGGAGCTGAATCACCCGAGACTCGCAATTCTTATACGCCCGTGAATCGAATCTTTTTGGAATCGACTCCTCCGAGCCTCACTGTTCTTACCCCCTCCCCAGCTGCCTCGCTGCAGTTTTCGCGCGCGCTCGCTGACAGCGTCCGTAATTTTATCAGAGAAGGTAAGTGTGAATATATAAAACAATTTTAAATAACATGTTTACAAGAACATAACATCAAAAGTTGTTCAGTGTTGTTGGCTGAAGGTCTGGAATCTATGGTGGCTTTCATTGGCCAAGGCCCGCCCTTGAGGCCGTTTGACCGACATATCAAACAACCAATCACAGTTTGTTTCATTCAGTGTCACATTTCGGGGCGTGGAAATGTCGCCACAATAACAGACCGGTGTGTGAAACTCTCGGATGTATTTTAAAGGTCCCATGACATGCTGCTTTTTGGATGCTTTTATATAGGCCTAAGTGGTCCCTAGTACTGTATCTGAAGTCTCTTTCCCGAAATTCAGCCATGGTGCAGAATTTCAGCCACTACGAGCCAGTCCCACAATGAGCTTTCCTTAGGATGTGCCATTTCTGTGTCTGTAGCTTTAAATGCTAATAAGGAGGAGAGAGGCGGGGCAAGGTGGAGGGTGGGTGTGTGGCCTTAACCAGCTTGCGGCCACGGTACCATGCGCTAATGTTGACAGTGGATGTATCGCAATGGCTCGTAGACACGCAGTCCTTCAAGCTTTTCAGTTTGACCCAGAATCTGATCCGGATGGAGAAGCACCGGATGAAGAAGTTGCAACTCAGCGGCTACAGCAGGACATCTCCGAATGGTTAGTTTAAAATATTGTGTCTGGATATGGTACTTTAGTTGGTTTGTTTATGTATGCTGTTAAAGTTATTATCATGTAGCTAATGCTAGCCTACATTGTTGGCTTTAAATGTTGCTCTGATTTGCTATAGTTCTAAAGCGTATTAGCATCTATATCAGTAATCTTTGTAGTTTAGAGCAGTGGTTCTCAACTGGTTTGGCCTTGGGACCCACGTTTTCCCATGGTCATCAAGCCGCGACCCACTTATCAAGTCAAGTCGAGCTTTATTGTCATTCTGCTACATGTGTGGACATATAGTGGAACGAAATGTCGTGTCTCGCAGGACCACGGTGCTACATACTAGTTAAACCTAAGATAAACATACAACAATGCAAGTATAGGAAAAACAATAGAGCTATACAACAGTTAACTATCTGACTATACATATACTAAAAATACTATAAATGCTATACCTAGTTGACCACACATACACAAACTGAGACTGTACAAAAACTTTACATAAATACTGTACATGAAATTGTGCGAAAGAGATATATGTACATGAAATTGTGGAGAAAAATATATATTTTGTACATTAAATTATTGTGCAGAAGAGAGATTTTGTGGGAGACAGTGCATAGTGCAAAAAGATTTTGTAGTGCAATGCTCAAGTAAACGTATTATTTTGTAGTGCAGTGTTCAAGTAGACATATATTTTCTTAAGAGTCTTTGAGGCAGGGAGTGTTTGTAGAAAGTGTCTAGTGTGCATATAGTGGGATGAGTGCGTTACTACAGGTGGTTTGTATAGCCCACTCACCTGTGTGTAGCACATTCAGAATTGCACTTAGTAAAATTGTCAAAAGTTTTTAATGAGTTGGGGGGTGGGAGGGCTGAGGTGTTCATGGCTTCAGAGGGGGACAGGGGGATTGGAGTTAAGAGCTCTCACAGCCTGGGGAAAAAAGCTGTTGAGCAATCTGACAGAGCGAGCTCTGATGCTCCGGTACCTTCTACCTGATGGCAGGAGCTGGAAGAGGTTGTGAGAGGGGTGGGTGGGGTCCTTCACGATGCTGGTGGCCTTGTTGGAGCATTGTGCAAGGAAAATGTCCAGGATGGAGGGGAGAGGGGCACCGATGATCTTTGCGGCAGTGTTCACTGTCCGTTGTAGGGTCTTGCGGTCGGCAGCACTGCAGTTCCCATACCAGACAGTGATGCAGGTGGTCAGCACACTCTCAATGGTGCCCCTGTAAAAAGTGGTGAGGATGGGTGGAGGGAGACTTGCCCTTTTCAGCCGGCGGAGAAAGTGGAGGCGCTGTTGTCCCTTCTTGTTGAGTGACGTGACGTTGGTGGTCCAGGTGAGATCCTCTGTGATGTGCACTCCCAGGAATTTAGTGCTGCCGACTCTCTCCACGGTTGAGCCATCGATGGTCAGTGGGGGGTGGTCAACAGAGTTTCTCCTGAAGTCCATCACAACCTCTTTCGTCTTACCCACATTGAGGGACAGGTTGTTAGCACCACACCATTCAGCCAGCTGTGCCACTTCCTCTCTGTAGTGCGTTTCATCGTTGTTGCTGATGAGGCCTACCACAGTTGTGTCATCAGCAAACTTGATGATGTGGTTGGAGCTGGACTTGGCAGTGCAGTCGTGGGTCAGCAGCGTGAAGAGCAGCGGGCTGAGCACACAGCCTTGTGGGGCACCTGTGCTCAGTGTGGTAGTGCTGGAGGTGTTGCGGCCGAAACGGACTGACTGAGGTCTTGCAGTTAAAAAGTCCAGGATCCAATTACAGAGGGAGGTGTTAAGGCCCAGCAGGTTTAGTTTGTGGATGAGCTGTTGTGGGATTATTGTGTTGAATGCTGAGCTGAAGTCAATGAACAGCATTCTAACATAAGAGTCTTTCTGTTCCAGATGGGTAAGAGCTAGGTGGAGAGTGGTGGATATTGCATCGTCCGTGGAACGGTTTGGACGGTATGCAAACTGGAGTGGGTCCAGCGTGTTTGGGAGACTGGACTTGATGTGCTGCATGACTAACCTCTCAAAGCACTTCATCATGATTGGGGTCAGTGCTATGGGACGATAGTCATTCAGACAGGACACAGGTGACTTCTTTGGTACTGGAATTATGGAGGTGGATTTGAGACACGTGGGGACGACTGCCTGGCTCAGCGAGATGTTGAAGATGTCTGTTAGGACATCCGTCAGCTGTGCAGCACAGTCTTTCAGTACACGTCCAGGTATGTTGTCAGGGCCCGCAGCCTTTCGTGGGTTAATCCTGGATAGGGTCTTCCTTACGTCGACTGGAGAGAGACAGAGTACCTGGTCGTTTGGAGATGTGAGTAGTTTCTGTGCAGGTGTGTCATTCTGTATCTCAAATCATGAGTAGAAGTGGTTGAGTGCCTCTGGTTGGGATGTGTCATCGTCACTGGCCTGGGGTGGGACCTTGTAGTCAGTGATGGTCTGAATGGCTTGCCACAGGGTCCGAGTGTCTCTGCTGTCTGTGAAGTGATTGTTGATTTTTTTAGCATACTGATGTTTTGCCTTCTTGATGCCATGAGACAGATTGGTTCTTGCTGTTTTGAGGGCTGCTTTATCTCCTGATCTGAATGCTTCATCTCTGGTCTTTAGCAGCCCACGAACCTCTGCTGTCATCCATGGCTTCTGGTTGGCACGTGTGGTGATGGTTTTGGTGACTGTCACATCATCTATGCACTTTTTGATGTAAGCAGTCACAGTTTCGTGTACTCCTGCAGGTCTGTGTGGTTGTTGTAGGTGGCCGCCTCTTTAAACATGTTCCAGTCTGTGTCCTGGAAGCAGTCCTGCAGTGCTGAGGTGGCACTGTCTGGCCATACTGTGATCTGCTTTTGAACCGGTTTGGTGAGTTTGAGAAGTGGTCTGTATGCTGGGATTAGCATAACAGAGATGTGGTCCGAGTACCCGAGGTGGGGGCGGAGTTCGGTTTCTATGAATCCTTTACTGTTGTGTAAACAAAGTCCAGTGTGTTGTTTCCCCTTGTTGCAAAGTTCACATGTTGGTAGAACTTTGGCAAAACTGTCTTTAGGTTTGTGTGGTTGAAGTCACCGGCTATGATGAAAAAGCCGTCGGGGTTATTTGTTTGTTGTTCGCTGATGGCGCTGTACAGCTCGCGAAGCGCGTCCTTTGCGTTTGCACACGGGGGAATGTAAACCGTGACAATAACAATGGCCGTGAACTCCCGCGGCAGATAGAACGGTCGACACTTCACAAACAAACTCCACCAGTGATGAACAGTGTTTTGTCACTACCGCAGGATTGTTACACCATTCTTTGTTGATATACACACACAAGCCACACCCGCGAGTCTTACCAGACAGTGATGAATCTCTGTCCGCTCGGTAGCAAGTTAGTCCGTGCAACTGAATGGCGGAGTCCGGGATGTTGTGGTTTAGCCATGTTTCAGTGAAAACAAACACACAACAATCCCTTGCCTCATGCTGTGTAGACCGACTGAGTTGAATTAAGTCCAGTTTGTTTTCCAGAGAGCGAACGTTTGAGAGCATGAGTGTTGGAAGAGCCGGTCTTGTGGGGTTAGCCCTCAGCCTAGCTCGTATACCTCCGCGCTTACCGCGCTTCCGTCCTTCCGTCCTCTCTCACACCGCTTGCGACGCCGCCTTGTGCGGGTAGCGTCAGTCGGCGAGGCCGCGGTCTCGAGGTCCGGCTCCAGCAGTAAACAAAGGCCTCGTAGGTTCTCAGTAGCCGCCGGCGAGAGTTTGTGTTTGTATGTCTTGTCAACATCCAAAAGGCTTTGGCGATCGTATATGTATCTCGGAGTGATCTCCCGATGAATTAACGGTAAATCGACACTATTTGGAGACGAACAGACGACATTAAAAGACATAAAAGCACCGTCTTTGGGACCTGGAGTGGCCGCTGCATCTGACCGCGCCGCCATCTTGGTTTTATATATATATATATATATATATATATATATATATATATATATATATATATATATATATATATATAAGCAAATTTATTTAACAAAAATTATGTTAAGACTGTTAAGAATATTACTAATACTGAATAAAGGAGATAAAGCAGCCCTCAAAACAGCAAGAACCAATCTGTCTCATGGCATCAAGAAGGCAAAACATCAGTATGCTAAAAAAATCAACAATCACTTCACAGACAGCAGAGACACTCGGACCCTATGGCAAGCCATTCAGACCATCACTGACTACAAGCCCCTGCCACAGGCCAGTGATGATGACACATCTTTACCAGAGGCACTCAACCACTTCTACTCACGATTTGAGATACAGAACGACACACCTGCACAGAAACTACTCACATCTCCAAACGACCAGGTACTCTGTCTCTCTCCAGTCGACGTAAGGAAGACCCTATCCAGGATTAACCCACGAAAGGCTGCGGGCCCTGACAACATACCTGGACGTGTACTGAAAGACTGTGCTGCACAGCTGACGGATGTCCTAACAGACATCTTCAACATCTCGCTGAGCCAGGCAGTCGTCCCCACGTGTCTCAAATCCACCTCCATAATTCCAGTACCAAAGAAGTCACCTGTGTCCTGTCTGAATGACTATCGTCCCATAGCACTGACCCCAATCATGATGAAGTGCTTTGAGAGGTTAGTCATGCAGCACATCAAGTCCAGTCTTCCAAACACGCTGGACCCACTCCAGTTTGCATACCGTCCAAACCGTTCCACGGACGATGCAATATCCACCACTCTCCACCTAGCTCTTACCCATCTGGAACAGAAAGACTCTTATGTAAGAATGCTGTTCATTGACTTCAGCTCAGCATTCAACACAATAATCCCACAACAGCTCATCCACAAACTAAACCTGCTGGGCCTTAACACCTCCCTCTGTAATTGGATCCTGGACTTTTTAACTGCAAGACCTCAGTCAGTCCGTGTCGGCCGCAACACCTCCAGCACTACCACACTGAGCACAGGTGCCCCACAAGGCTGTGTGCTCAGCCCGCTGCTCTTCACGCTGCTGACCCACGACTGCACTGCCAAGTCCAGCTCCAACCACATCATCAAGTTTGCTGATGACACAACTGTGGTAGGCCTCATCAGCAACAACGATGAAACGCACTACAGAGAGGAAGTGGCACAGCTGGCTGAATGGTGTGGTGCTAACAACCTGTCCCTCAATGTGGGTAAGACGAAAGAGGTTGTGATGGACTTCAGGAGAAACTCTGTTGACCACCCCCCGCTGACCATCGACGGCTCAACCGTGGAGAGAGTCGGCAGCACTAAATTCCTGGGAGTGCACATCACAGAGGATCTCACCTGGACCACCAACGTCACGTCACTCAACAAGAAGGGACAACAGCGCCTCCACTTTCTCCGCCGGCTGAAAAGGGCAAGTCTCCCTCCACCCATCCTCACCACTTTTTACAGGGGCACCATTGAGAGTGTGCTGACTGCCTGCATCACTGTCTGGTATGGGAACTGCAGTGCTGCTGACCGCAAGACCCTACAACGGACAGTGAACACTGCCGCAAAGATCATTGGTGCCCCTCTCCCCTCCATCCTGGACATTTTCCTTTCACGATGCTTCAACAAGGCCACCAGCATCGTGAAGGACCCCACCCACCCCTCTCACAACCTCTTCCAGCTCCTGCCATCAGGTAGAAGGTACCGGAGCATCAGAGCTCGCTCTGTCAGATTGCTCAACAGCTTTTTTCCCCAGGCTGTGAGAGCTCTTAACTCCAATCCCCCTGTCCCCCTCTGAAACCATGAACACCTCAGCCCTCCCACCCCCCAACTCATTAAAAACTGTTGACAATTTTACTAAGTGCAATTCTGGACCAAACCCCTGAATGTGCTACACACAGGTGAGTGGGCTATACAAACCACCTGTAGTAACGCACTCATCCCACTATATGCACACTAGACACTTTCTACAAACACTCCCTGCCACAAAGACTCTTAAGAAAATATATGTCTACTTGAACATTGCACTACAAAATAATACGTTTACTTGAGCATTGCACTACAAAATCTTTTTGCACTATGCACTGTCTCCCACAAAATCTGCACAATAATGTACAAAATATATATTTTTTCTGCACAATTTCATGTACATATATCTCTTTTGCACAATTTCATGTACAGTATTTATGTAAAGTTTTTTTTGTACAGTCTCAGTTTGTGTATGTGTGGACAACTAGGTATAGCAGTTATAGTATTTTTAGTATATGTATAGTCAGATAGTTAACTGTTGTATAGCTCTATTGCTTTTCCTATACTTGCATTGTTGTATGTTTATCTTATGTTTAACTAGTATGTAGCACCGTGGTCCTGCGAGACACGACATTTCGTTCCACTATATGTCCACACATGTAGCAGAATGACAATAAAGCTCGACTTGACTAAACAGCCTATAAGGTAAGGCTATTAAATAGCAGTCCCAAACTAGTTTTTGTTAATACAATTAAGTTGGTATGAGACACCACAGTCATTTAAGCATATACAAAATAACACAAAGTGGAAATAACATGATATTTTTGGGTTATGGAAACAACCGTTACCATGAATAACATGAACTGTTAACGTGAAAACTGCTCCTGAATAGAATGAATATCATACCTTCATGCAAATCCTTTCCAGCTAACACACGCAGTACCAGTTATGTGATTTATCGGTACTGTACTTTTATTTCACACGTTGCATGCTCATAGTTTCTGCACTTTAGTGAAGTGATATACAGCGTGGCGCTGTATATCACGTATATCTACGAACACTGCTGTATATCTACGAACACGGTATAACATCTGACTGGACAGGATAGTTCGCTTTTCTGAGGCGAGAGACTTTTTTTTTCATAGCTACGAAAATAACGATAGAATAATGACACTGACAATAAATCTGTCTACATCTCATCTGACCGCAGCTACTGAATCTGGACAGCGCGTTTTTCTCGGGAATTATTACTGCATCTGACAGAAGTGTCAACAGCTTTCTTGCACATCTTTTAAAATAAAAGTCTCGCATCAGAAAAAACATTTAGAATTAGGTTTTTTGTTGTTGATGTCATTTCTTTGGCCGTACACTCCGCGACCCACCAGTTGAGAATCACTGGTTTAGAGAAGACTTTACTCTGGATCATTTTTTTAATGACAAAGTTGCCCATGACCACGTATATTGAAGTCATGTTACACATAACCCATGATTTACTCCTGAAGATTTACCTCTACTCAACACATGCTTGTCCACTCTGTCATATATATATATATATATATATATAAATTATAGTCACTAACCAGCGCCACTATATTAGTCAGACCTCTGCCATTATTACATATACCTTTTTGGATAGGTGCCGTTGTGGAAAATGTGCTACCATGTGTACATCCAAACACTGAGCAACTGCCATGCTTCGCTCGTTTGCAAGCCATGATGTCTCTCGAGGAAAAAAAAAATATTGTGCCGGCCTCGCATGGTAGTAGCTCATTTTCTCATGGGTGGGCCAAATTCTCTGGGCGGGCAAAGCAGAGAAAGGGGAGGTAACCTTTCCCCTTATGATGACATAAAGGGAAGATTCCAGATTGGGCCATCTGAGCTTTCATTTTCTCAAAGGCGAAACAGGATACCCAGGGCTCGATTTACACCTATTGCCATTTCTAGCTACTGGGGGACCATAGGCAGGCTAGGGGAGCTCATATTAATGTTAAAAAACCTCATAAAGTGAAATTTTCATGTCATGGGACCTTTAAAGATTCTGTGCCGTGAAATTGAAATATTTCACATACTTTTGAAAATCCAGCGTTTATTTGATACTGATAAGCATTTGTCGTCACAGTTGTAAACACGACGGCTTTCTTCTTTCGTGAGGGGGTTTGGCGCCACGGCATTTTTGTTTCCAGGTGGAACATTAAAGAACGTGACACAGACGTCTCCCGGAAATCCTGTATAATTCAACCAATCTGACGACAACTTCGACACTCCTGAAGTGTTTCCAGATAAGTGTGCCATATGCATCAGACGTTTAGCCAATGTTCCGTGGGCGTGACGTCTGAGGCTGAGACTACCTCAACATAGGATCTCGAGGCCACGACTTCATATTGCGTGACCACGACAAAGGATGTCGTTACCTCGACAAAATAATCTCGTGGCCATGACAAAACTAAAGCCTGGAATACACTATGCGATTTATTTTTTTTTGCCCCGATTTCCCCCCGATTTTACAGTCTGAACGAGTTGATGCTAGTTGAGGAAAGTCAGAGCCAGTCTGCAGGTTACAGCTGACAGATTCCACAGAAAATCTCATAGTGTATGATGGTCACAGACTCCGATTTTTTTAGCTTCAGACTTTGATTCTATCCAGTCGGAGGATATCAAACATGTTTGATATTTTCAGATGATTTTAGAACACCATATGTTTTCATTTGTCATGCGTCTCCTAGCAACAAGGCGCACATTTCTGTGTGTTCGTTGTGATCGGAACAACTTTAAAGTCTAGTAGTGTATGATCTTCAGTCGTGTAGTGTATGATGGCCAGTTTTCCTTTGTCACTATTTACAAAGTCGGTAAGTGTATGATGCCTAGTGTTTTAAAAATCTGTTCAGATTTTAAAAGTCGTGTAGTGTATTCCAGCTTTAAGTGAACCGAACATGTTCCCTCCCGGTCACTGTACATATGACAATTCGTGAATTGCTGTAAAATTCAGCTAGCAAAATAGCTGGCTGTTATCATTACATTTGTATTATCATGTTATGTTTCATCATTCTCGCTTGTGCTTAAGCAATGAAAACCGTCTAATGTATTTAGAGAAAATGTGTTTTATTATATTTTATTTTTTTCACAGGATCCTCTGTTCCCAGACCCAACCATTCATCTGAAGGACTGTGAACATGTGACAGAACCACCAGTGACAGTTTCCACAAAATAAATAGAAAGGACATGGCAGAGGATGATAGGGGTATTGAAATTTCACTGAAATTAGCCTGCTGTACTCACTGTTTCACACATACATAAGGTTGTGGTCAAAAGTTTACATCACATTGCAGAATATGCATAATGTTATTAAACAAAATAATACGTTATTCATTCATTCACTTATTTATATATTTATTTATTATTTAGGACTGGCCTGATGAAGCTATTTCATTTAACAAATGTTTATGTTTGGTCTGCAAGTTAGAATCATAGCTGATTTAAAAAAAAAAAAAGAAAAAAAGAAAAAGGAATAGTGGTTCATGTGTGATAGTGTTTCATGAGTCCTTTGTTTGTCCTGAGCAGTTCAACTGCCCACTTTTCTTAAGAAAAAACTTCAAGGACCTGCACATTCTCAGGTTTTCCAGCATCTTTTGCAGATTTGAACCCTTTCCAGCAGTAAACCCATTTACTGATGCTCAAGAAAGCAACACAATGCATTAAGAGACGCAAGTCTAAAGTGTAAGCTATTTGAATAGGGTGATCAGGGTAAACTACTTATTTTGTCTGAAAAGTATAAAAAATAAGTATTTTATGTAGCTTCTGAAGGGCAGTACTAAAAGAACAAATATGATTTACTTATCATTATCATCCTGTTCAAAAGTTTACACCCCCAGCTCCTAATGTTTTGTTTCCTTCTGGAGCATCAGTGAATGTTTTCACCTTTTATGAGTCCTTCAGTTTTCCTCAGAGTGAAAAGATGGATCTCAAAATCATAATTCATTGCTGGACAGGGGCCAAATAGGCAAAAGATGCTGGAAAACCAAAGAATTTGCAGGACTTGGAGGATTTTTCTGAAGAATAGCAGGCAGTTGAACTGCTCTGGGCTGCATTTCCCAAAACATTTTAAGTGCAAGTAGATTGTAGAACCTGCAACCCAGGACAATCAAGGGACTCATGAAAAACTATCACAAAACATAAAAACAGCTGTGGGTCATCCAGGTAATGACACAGTATTCTGAATCAAGTGTATGTAAACTTTTGAACATTTTTTTTTAATAAATTATACATTTTCATTTTTATAAATTCAGTATATGTAAATATCTAAAATTGCTTATTCAGGACAGTACTAAATAAAAATAGCATGGAGTGTTTATGATCCCTCTCATTTTGTTATTTTATTCTTTATTGATGGTGCCATTAGAGTTGTAGAATATGCGTGTGTCTGTCTGAGATTGGAGCAGTAATCACTGTCCTGTCTTTGCAGTGTCCATTGCAAGTGTATTCATTATTGTGTTTGTTTATTGATTAGTATAATTTTTTATTTATTTATTTATTTATTTTTTTTATTGTTTAATCAGTTTAATGATTCACTTGAAGTGTCTGTGTTTGCAAAATCTTTTTCTCAATCTAAATGGTTAGTTAAATGTTGCAGTACTGTTGTGTTTGTTGAATATTTGCAGTCCTGTTAAATGTTTGCAGTCCTGCATTTGCTGAAAAATAAAATTGAGTTTTGTTGAAACTTTGCAGTGTTTGTGGCTTTCTTTACTGGTTTTAGGAGTGCATATGGCACATTTTTGTGTAGAAGGCCAGTAGCATTTTAAAATAAATTAATGCATGGTAATTTACAGACGTTTATTGAGATATAGGATTGCCCGTTTACGGAGATTTAACTTGTGCACAGGAAGATGCGTGGATTTACCGGTGAGTGTGTCAACATTTCCGTCTGTGTCTGGGGGTTTATCGCGTTAGTGAGCGGACTGGAAAACTGCTGCAAACAAAAGAGTCTGTTTCTGTCCGTGTCAAGAAATCAGAAACGCCAGGGCACATACACGGAAACGTGCCGTTTACGGGTTTGTGCGCTGACGTGAACAGTCCGGAAACGCGCATTTTCACGCAGCGTTCAACATTCTCACCTGCTGAGGCCGTATGAGGCTCAGGAACTGCTGTGTGAGCAGGAACAGAAGGTGAGCCAGCAGAAGACTGATGCAGATGTTGATTCGAGCCACATTATTCACTCCAGGACTCCACTGACAAAGGGCAAAGGTCATCAGGGCCAAACTGAAGAACACCAGCCCCACGATCACACACACCAAATTGAGCAGCTCCAGCAGTGAGTCGCTCTGAGAAAAAATGTCAGACTACATGAGTACCAAATCTGTGCTGTTCTTCAGTATTCGCTAGAAATGTTCTCATACCACTTGTGGGCGGCTGGTTTGCATGATGAGAGCAAATGTTGACAGATGAACACAGGAACACACGGTGTAGCTGCTGTTGGTCTTTAAAACAGAACAACCATCTACAATCCACTCGCTGATATTCCAGTACACACAGGACAGAGAACTGCTGGGATCAAACTCCTGAAAATGAAGAAGAAAAGTATTAAAACAAAGAATATTAGATGCTTTCAGATGTTCATCAGTTCTCAGGTTTGACAAGAACACATTTCATTCTCTCACTCTGATGTGTCTGAAGGTGAAGTTGACTGGTTTGGTGAGTTTAGTGTTGGTGGTTTTGGGAAGAGTAGCTGAAATCACAGTGGACATCATGGTTTTAATCGTGTCATTTGAGGTGTTGAAGAAGTCTGGCTTCAGTAGATTTTCCATCGTGTTGTAGCTCATGAAAGCCACAGCAGCTGATCCTGTGTGACAGAAAGAGAAATGCGAAAGTATGTAAAAACACAAAACAAACAACAACAACAACAACAACAAAAAAAAACATTCAAAATAGTAAATGTGGTTTAGTGGTGATGGTATGATGTCTCTTTTTACAATTTTTAATCACACAGAAACATTTGACATACCTTCATTATTGTTCTTGGAAATCCCAATGAGATCGATGTCCAAAGAAGAATTTGTCGTGTCAAGTCGAGGGATTTTATCTAAGGTGACCTGTGGTCCAACCATGAAGACTTGACCCTCTGATTAAACACAAACCAATGCTATAATAATTTATTTTAAATATTTATCATCATTATTATTATTATTAAAGCCCAATTCAGTTATTGAATTTGCACTGAAGACAAAACTATTTACTATTGTTGGGTTTTCATCTCTGATGTAGTTTGAACCCTTCAGGTCAACTTTAAAACAGTTTCCTTTAATCTCAGTAAATATCAACCTGGTCTCATGACAAAAACGTACCTTTGGGAACTTTTTTCATGAGACGCGAAATACGTATCGCCATATACGTTTCGTGACATGTTCGATGTGAAATGTCCACTGGGTGGCCCTTAAAGAGTGCTTTTTTTTATTATTTTTTTATTTATTAATTTTTTTCCCCCTGGAACAGATGAACGTACCTCTTGTACGTTTAATGTGATGTTGGTTTTATAGGTGTCACCGCAGTTCTGACTTGAAATGTCTGTTGAGTGGTGCTATAAGTCTACGTGACGTTTTAAAATAACGTACAATCTGCACTACACCTAAATCTATCCGATAGTATGAACAAAAGTGAATGTGATGTAAAAACGCGATCGCAAGCATGCTGTTTTAGGCATGACATATGGAGCTGTAATCATAACTGTGTATAAAAACGATTTCAAGTGCTCAGTGTTTTACCCGCTGTAGTGTTAATTTCTGTTGGAAACTGCAGTGATGTATTTCGTGTCTCACGAAAAAGTTCCCAGAGGTACGTTTTCCTAATGAGACCAGGTAGGTAAATATATATGTAAGCACTATTAACTCTTACGCCATCTGGAGGTCAAATATTAGATCTCACAGGATAGTCAAATAAATGAAGTCTGTGAATTTGCACAAAAATACTGACCTTTGACATCAACAAAAAATACATCCGTTTTTAAAAAAAAAAAAATCATAACTCTATTCTGTACAGTCACATAGTAATGTAGCTGCATTTATCATTGCTGCTGTCCAGTGGTGGAGGTAACGAATTACAACTACTCACGTTACTGTAATTAAAGTCCGTGTAAAGCCATATTAAAATGTGTTCTGAGTTTGTCACCAGGGGTGCCGTTAGGGGGGATGCAGAGTATGCCAGGCATATGGGCCCAGACCGTTAGGGGGCCCCAAATTACGACTTTGGTTATTTTTATTTATTTTTTTAATTATTTGAGCGTGTCTTCTTGCACTTTAAAGGACAGACACACCTTGCCAATTTGCCATTTTTTTGTATGGCTGTTCATAATATTTTTTATTAAATGTGACCAAATTTCATTGCGAATGAATGACATTCTTGAAATGACCCGCATGCGCAAAAGAACAACAACAAGACGGCATGAAGCGCGCTGCCATATGGAAGTAAACATAGAGGCCACTGAATTTTAATAGTTTACCCTCATTTTACGCGTTTACTCTTTCATTTATAAGCTGATGTGCCACGAAAGCCAGCAAATTCGCGAGGAGGCTATAAGGAGGAAGAAGATGAGGAGAAAGAGATATATTATATCTAAAATATTTTTAAAGCAGGCGCTTTAATATTTCATTTCGAAACTAAATCTTTCGCTAACTTCCTTGTCTTTCTCACTCACTCTCCTCGCGTGATAAATGAAATCCGACTCCTGCAGTTTATCTGAGATGCGACTGTTGTTCGGCACACTGCATTGATCAAAGTAAGAATAATAATAATAATAAAAATACTTTATGATGTTAGTTTTAATAAATAAAAAAATAAATAAATAGAAAAAAAGGTAAAAACAAGGAAATTTCTCTGGCATTTCGTTCTTTTTGCTGTATTGAAAAGCTACCGAACCGTGACACCACTGTGTCCTATCGAAACGAACTCACTGCTCTTGACTGAATAACTTGATTAATCTATAGCCTATTCCATTTATACAATGAAGAATATGCAATGTTATTTTACATTTGTGTCACAGTCCTGTCCATCTTGTCTTGTGTGGTTCCCCCTCCATGCCCTTATTTGGTCCTTCCTGTTCCTTTCCTCGTCAAGTTTGATTGTTATGATTTCATTCAGCTGTGTTTAGTTAATTATCATGTGTATTTATTTACTGCCTGTTCAGGTCATTTTTCATCTGGTCTACTTGTTACCCCCGGTGTTCCTGTGTGTCCCAGCCTTGCTTTGTCTTGCACTGTTTGGATTTATTAAAGACTGTATTTTGAGTTTACCCTCATTCATCCCTCGTGTGTGCACTGTGACAATTTGATTATTTAATTTCTGTACTTGAACACCTACAAATCTAAAAACCCAAAACATCTTTAATTTGTATATTTGTTCTATTTATTTATGCTATTGCTTGTAATTTGTTCATTTGTTCTTCTTAATTTACTGACTGTTCACTTGTCTTTAATAATGTTTGAACTTTATATTTGTTAGTAGTTTTTGCTGTGTTATTGAAATTGGAATCGTGAATTGTAAAATTTTACTGGTATATGCCTATAATTTTGGTGTTATTTAAGCTTATTTGTTATAATACAAGGTAACGGGTCAAAAACAATTATAACTTTTTTTACAACAAAGTTAGGCTACTTGAAATAAAATATTTCAATGTTACTTGAAATAATAGAACTATTAACAGATAAGTTATTTAAATTTCTTATACTTATTCCGTTTCTTTCAATTTCTTATTAAGCGTTAAAAAAAAAAAAAAAAAAAAAAAAAATTTCGTCTAGAAGAAGGGGACCCAAATTTCTGTCTTGCATACCCCCTTAAAACTCTTCATGGTGCCCCTGTTTGTCACACAACAGAAAAATGTATTAACCACCCAGCCAAATTGAATGATTAAAAAAACCACCAAGTTACTAAAATAAGTTATCAAAATCTTTGAAAAATAAGCAGGACTCTCTGCTTTTCATCAAAGGATATTATTGTTATCATCACCATCTTTATTATTATTATTATTATTATTGTTATTATTATTATTATTATTATTGTTATTTATTATTATTATTATTATGCATGGTAATACTACTTAAACTCTACTACTATTATTCAGATTGTCATTGCTGTTTATTTTCATTGCTGCTATTATCATTGCTGTTCTATTGCTGTTTTTGTGTTTTGTGTTCACCGTATGTTGTATGTTTTGCACTCTTAATATAAAAAAAAAAAAAAAAAAAAAAAAAAAGAAGCTGGGGGCGTGTCCGCTGTTGGCGCTGAAACCACGCCCACTCGCGACCGTCTCGACATGGTCCTCACTGCGGAACACAAGATTCAGGGGGCGTGGTTGGATCTAGATCCAACTCCTCCCACCTTACATATACCTAAACCTACCCGTCTCCACCCCCTGATCCCTAAACCCACCCATCCCCACCCCTAAACTTACCATCTCCACCCCCTAGATGTGGATCCAACCCCGCCCCCTGGATCTTTGTTCTGCAGTGAGGAGCAACTGACCGTCTCTCTCAACTGTCAAATACCGCTACAACCTGAATGGATGCTATTAATGCTACCTCTAGTAGCTTAATTGGATTTATATAGCCATACATGTTTGAGCGTGCCAGTTCGTTATTTAATTGTAGATGCGCGGCAAGCACGCTCGAATAGACAACAAGCGCATCAGCGCTGCAGTGAGTTGAAACCTTCTCGTCTTCAAGGCGAGTGCGCTCATGGTTGCTTAGCAACAGCAGACACCAGGAGAGCCTCCAGTGCGCTTTGAAAAAAGAGAAAGCGGTACAGCTCGCGTTTCCATGCATTTTTAGGTGCTAACTGTGAACGCTCCATGTTTTTAAATTGTATGTATTCTGACACATATTGATGTCTATCTAACATCACAGACATTCAAAAAGACAAACTACTTGACCTCTCAACATACCTGTATTCTTTTTGTTGTTTAGTGTTCTTTCAGTAGTTATTATAGTGTTAGGGGCGGGGCCATGCTCGGTGGCTCCATTGTATCATCGAGCCACCATTTTATCTTAACGGTTGTTTAACGGTTTAACTCCATAATTCAGTACTACATACTTAAGAGTCTTTGTAATGTGTTTCAGCAATACATTTCTAACATTTATGATGTGTTTAGAAACAATTCTCAGAATTCTCTTTACACAGACTTTAAGTAGTTTTTTCAGGTACTTGTACTTTTTTGAGTATATTTTTAAATCTGTACTTTTACTTGTCCTTAAATACAAATTAAGCAAAATAATCTACTTCCTTACTTTTAAATCATAGTCCGTTACTGAGTACGCCCACAATTTGAATTGATATTCAAACCTTTGACTGAACTTCATTTACATTTAGCAGACGTTTTTATCCAAAGCGACTTACAGTGCATTCAGGCTATACAATTACTTTTTTTTTTTTTTTAATTAGTATGTGTGTTACCTGGGAATTGAACCCATGACCTTTTGCGCTGCTAACGCAATGCTCTAGCAATAAGCCACAGGAACATATGAGGATCTTTAGTAGCCAATAAAGTTATCCAAACGTAAAGAAACCAATAAAAGCCCTGATATGTGAACCGGGAAAAGCCGCCGCTGCAGCAGGTGAAGAGCTGACAGTGAGGGAGCTGAGCGTAATTTATGGACTCAAAGTTTGGAGAAACAAACTACATGGTAGTGTTTTAATAAATATCTATATTTTGATACCGATACTGAAATATCTGACAAGGTTCCATTACTCATTTTCCACATTATCTCCCTTATTTACACCGATACACGCTGCGTCTCCCTCTCTTCTCTCCGACAGCGAGTTTGACACGCATCGCCTCCTGTCAATTACAGAGTCTGAATGTCCACGTGGGATTGTAGGTATTCTGCATAATTTTAATCATTCCCACGCAAATGTGGCGAGCGCTTTATTGTAACATGAGAACACAGTCATGTAATTGCAGAAAATTGTATGCGAGCTCTCAAATAGGCCTAAATTATACAAATGAACTGCCTGTCCTCTCACTACGATATTGCTTGTGCGCACTCAGACTGTGTGCAATCGCGATCTCCCGTGCTAGAAATTATTCCTCTTTGCTCATTGATTAAACTGTGTCAGCAGAGATCCACGCCTGACCGATGAAAATGCTACTGGAAATTTTATTGGCTGTAAGTAAAATGTGCGGTGGCCGAGAGAGCTCAAAACGCTGCAACTCCAGAAAACACATGCAAATAGAAAAAGCGCCAGCAAATCAAGAAAACATCTTCATCAATTTGACAGCAGGGGCCTGTACCATGATGGTAGATGAACAAATTCAGAGTTACAGGATTAGTTTTGAGTTGACAAAACCAAACCACTCCAATCCAGCTTTGTTGGTACCATGATGCTGATCATCAACTTTCTTTGTCAAGTCAGGCTTTGATCCTGAGTTTGTGGCGCACGTGCACATGAACGTGTGACATCAAGTCAAGTCGAGCTTTATTGTCATTCTGCTACATGTGTGGACATATAGTGGAACGAAATGTCGTGTCTCGCAGGACCACGGTGCTACATACTGGTTAAACCTAAGATAAACATACAACAATGCAAGTATAGGAAAAACAATAGAGCTATACAACAGTTAACTATCTGACTATACATATACTAAAAATACTATAACTGCTATTCCTAGTTGTCCACACATACACAAACTGAGACTGTACAAAAACTTTACATAAATACTGTACATGAAATTGTGCGAAAGAGATATGTACATGAAATTGTGCAGAAAAATATATATTTTGTACATTAAATTATTGTGCAGAAGAGAGATTTTGTGGGAGACAGTGCATAGTGCAAAAAGATTTTGTAGTGCAATGCTCAAGTAAACATGTATTATTTTGTAGTGCAATGTTCAAGTAGACATATATTTTCTTAAGAGTCTTTGTGGCAGGGAGTGTTTGTAGAAAGTGTCTAGTGTGCATATAGTGGAATGAGTGCGTTACTACAGGTGGTTTGTATAGCCCACTCACCTGTGTGTAGCACATTCAGAATTGCACTTAGTAAAATTGTCAACAGTTTTTAATGAGTTGGGGGGTGGGAGGGCTGAGGTGTTCATGGTTTCAGAGGGGGACAGGGGGATTGGAGTTAAGAGCTCTCACAGCCTGGGGAAAAAAGCTGTTGAGCAATCTGACAGAGCGAGCTCTGATGCTCCGGTACCTTCTACCTGATGGCAGGAGCTGGAAGAGGTTGTGAGAGGGGTGGGTGGGGTCCTTCACGATGCTGGTAGCCTTGTTGGAGCATCGTGAAAGGAAAATGTCCAGGATGGAGGGGAGAGGGGCACCGATGATCTTTGCGGCAGTGTTCACTGTCCGTTGTAGGGTCTTGCGGTCAGCAGCACTGCAGTTCCCATACCAGACAGTGATGCAGGTGGTCAGCACACTCTCAATGGTGCCCCTGTAAAAAGTGGTGAGGATGGGTGGAGGGAGACTTGCCCTTTTCAGCCGGCGGAGAAAGTGGAGGCGCTGTTGTCCCTTCTTGTTGAGTGACGTGACGTTGGTGGTCCAGGTGAGATCCTCTGTGATGTGCACTCCCAGGAATTTAGTGCTGCCGACTCTCTCCACGGTTGAGCCGTCGCTGGTCAGCGGGGGGTGGTCAACAGAGTTTCTCCTGAAGTCCATCACAACCTCTTTCGTCTTACCCACATTGAGGGACAGGTTGTTAGCACCACACCATTCAGCCAGCTGTGCCACTTCCTCTCTGTAGTGCGTTTCATCGTTGTTGCTGATGAGGCCTACCACAGTTGTGTCATCAGCAAACTTGATGATGTGGTTGGAGCTGGACTTGGCAGTGCAGTCGTGGGTCAGCAGCGTGAAGAGCAGCGGGCTGAGCACACAGCCTTGTGGGGCACCTGTGCTCAGTGTGGTAGTGCTGGAGGTGTTGCGGCCGACATGGACTGACTGAGGTCTTGCAGTTAAAAAGTCCAGGATCCAATTACAGAGGGAGGTGTTAAGGCCCAGCAGGTTTAGTTTGTGGATGAGCTGTTGTGGGATTATTGTGTTGAATGCTGAGCTGAAGTCAATGAACAGCATTCTAACATAAGAGTCTTTCTGTTCCAGATGGGTAAGAGCTAGGTGGAGAGTGGTGGATATTGCATCGTCCGTGGAACGGTTTGGACGGTATGCAAACTGGAGTGGGTCCAGCGTGTTTGGGAGACTGGACTTGATGTGCTGCATGACTAACCTCTCAAAGCACTTCATCATGATTGGGGTCAGTGCTATGGGACGATAGTCATTCAGACAGGACACAGGTGACTTCTTTGGTACTGGAATTATGGAGGTGGATTTGAGACACGTGGGGACGACTGCCTGGCTCAGCGAGATGTTGAAGATGTCTGTTAGGACATCCGTCAGCTGTGCAGCACAGTCTTTCAGTACACGTCCAGGTATGTTGTCAGGGCCCGCAGCCTTTCGTGGGTTAATCCTGGATAGGGTCTTCCTTACGTCGACTGGAGAGAGACAGAGTACCTGGTCGTTTGGAGATGTGAGTAGTTTCTGTGCAGGTGTGTCGTTCTGTATCTCAAATCGTGAGTAGAAGTGGTTGAGTGCCTCTGGTAAAGATGTGTCATCGTCACTGGCCTGTGGCAGGGGCTTGTAGTCAGTGATGGTCTGAATGGCTTGCCATAGGGTCCGAGTGTCTCTGCTGTCTGTGAAGTGATTGTTGATTTTTTTAGCATACTGATGTTTTGCCTTCTTGATGCCATGAGACAGATTGGCTCTTGCTGTTTTGAGGGCTGC
Organism: Spinibarbus caldwelli; assembly: GCA_039654775.1. NCBI lineage: Eukaryota > Metazoa > Chordata > Actinopteri > Cypriniformes > Cyprinidae > Spinibarbus > Spinibarbus caldwelli. The sequence continues at coordinate 36,273,856 of CM077225.1, read as the reverse complement.
TTTATCTCCTGATCTGAATGCTTCATCTCTGGTCTTTAGCAGCCCACGAACCTCTGCTGTCATCCATGGCTTCTGGTTGGCACGTGTGGTGATGGTTTTGGTGACTGTCACATCATCTATGCACTTTTTGATGTAAGCAGTCACAGTTTCGGTGTACTCCTGCAGGTCTGTGTGGTTGTTGTAGGTGGCCACCTCTTTAAACATGTTCCAGTCTGTGTCCTGGAAGCAGTCCTGCAGTGCTGAGGTGGCATTGTCTGGCCATACTGTGATCTGCTTTTGAACCGGTTTGGTGAGTTTTAGAAGTGGTCTGTATGCTGGGATTAGCATAACAGAGATGTGGTCCGAGTACCTGAGGTGGGGGCGGGGTTCGGCTTTGTATGCGTTCTTAACTGTTGTGTAAACAAAGTCCAGTGTGTTGTTTCCCCTTGTTGCAAAGTTCACATGTTGGTAGAACTTTGGCAAAACTGTCTTTAGGTTTGTGTGGTTGAAGTCACCGGCTATGATGAAAAAGCCGTCGGGGTTATTTGTTTGTTGTTCGCTGATGGCGCTGTACAGCTCGCGAAGCGCGTCCTTAGCGTTTGCACACGGAGGAATATAAACCGCGACAATAACAATGGCCGTGAACTCCCGCGGCAGATAGAACGGTCGACACTTCACAAACATAAACTCCACCAGTGATGAACAGTGTTTTGTCACTACCGCAGCATTGTTACACCATTCTTTGTTGACATACACATACAAGCCACCCCCGCGAGTCTTACCAGACAGTGATGAATTTCTGTCCGCTCGGTAGCAAGTTAGTCCGTGCAACTGAATGGCGGAGTCCGGGATGTTGTCGTTTAGCCATGTTTCAGTGAAAACAAACACACAACAATCCCTTGCCTCATGCTGTGTAGACCGACTGAGTTGAATTAAGTCCAGTTTGTTTTCCAGAGAGCGAACGTTTGAGAGCATGAGTGTTGGAAGAGCCGGTCTTGTGGGGTTAGCCCTCAGCCTAGCTCGTATACCTCCGCGCTTACCGCGCTTCCGTCCTCTCTCACACTGCTTGCGACGACCGCCTTGTGCGGATAGCGTCAGTCGGTGAGGCCGCGGTCTCGAGGTCCGGCTCCAGCAGTAAACAAAGGCCTCGTAGCTTCTCAGTAGCCACCGGCGAGAGTTTGTGTTTGTATGTCTTGTCGATATCCAAAAGGCTTTGGCGATCGTATATGTATCTCGGAGTGATCTCCCGATGAATTAACGGTAAATCGACACTATTTGGAGACGAACAGACGACATTAAAAGACATAAAAGCACCGTCTTTGGGACCTGGAGTGGCCGCTGCGTCTGACCGCGCCGCCATCTTGGTTCTCAAACCAACCAACATCACTGGCGAACAGCCAATCATGAGCCTTGGTTAAAGGTTAAAGGTTTTGCTAAAGGTTAAGAGATTGAAGAATATGATGAATTTAAATGCATTTACAATGAAAAAAGTACTTGTTCATGAAAGAGGACAAATAAAAGAAATTATCTTGCTTTATCAGTGCAGTCACAAGTGAAACTTGTTAAGTTAGTTTATATAGTTGTAAATATACAGCGATGGAGACTCGAATATGTAAGGTCACGTGGTCATTTTTAAAGGGTTATCTATTGATTCTACAGCTTATTTATATTACATACAATCTGTATATTTTAACATTCATTTAAAACAAATGATTTATAATAACTGTTAAACTAAAATTGCTTGTGTGTAATGGATTAATAATAAAATAAATCATATAATTATATAATCATATAAAATAACTAAGTAATTATCATTAAAGGCAGACAGTTTTTTTAGTACTAGTGACCTTTAAATTGGAGCAAACTGGGGGAGTGATTTTTTTGTGTCAGACATGTGTCACTGATTGGTCCAATTTCAGTTTGAGATCTCTAACTCAGAACATAACCTGCCCTGGAGCAGGTTAGCCTTGGAGTGTAAGTTACTACGGCAATGAACGCAGCTAAAAGCCAAGCCACTTTCATGGTACCTAAAACCCAGGATTGGTGCAAACTAAACTGAAACTTACCTGGCTAGCCAGCTAATCCGGATTTGTGGTACAGGCCCCAGGTGCTGCAAATGCTCACAACGCAAACAAATGAAGAAACACACTGCAGATGCTCACAACACAACCAAATAATGAATTTTATTTGCAGCACGTTTCTTTGTTTGGTTGTGTTGTGAATATTTGCAGTGTGTTTCTTTATTTGGTTGTGTTGTGAGCATTTGCAGCGCATATGTTGTCAAATTGAAGTTGTTTTTTTAATTTGCAGGTGTTTTTTTCTATTTGCAGGGCGTTTCTTTATTTGGTTGTGTTGTGAGCATTTGCAGCGTGTGTGTTGTAAAATTGCCAAAGTTGTTTTCTTAATTTGCAGGTGTTTTTTTCTATTTGCAGCGCGTTGAGCTCTATCGGTCACTGTAGAAATGCATCAGAAAGTCTTTCAATAATCAAAGATGGAACTTTAATTTCTTTACAATGTAAGTATGCTAGAAATGTTTCGGAATGGGATATTTGTATGATTTGTACATATAAATATCCTAGTTTATCTAACTGCATCACTACATTGTACAGATATTACAGGTCAAAGCCATCTGATGATCCATTTATCTAAATAAACAACATGGCTCTTAAAACACTGACTATAAAAATTCAGTGGTGTCATATTATGAGTACCTCAACTGAATTGAGGTCATTTGTTTTATAATTTTTATTTTATTACTGACTATGTGCTTGTCTTATTTGTGAATTCAATTCAGAAATCAAATTTTAAATCATGCTTCCTTGTGCTGTAAGCTTTTGCAACAAAGTTACCCTATTTTAAAGACACAAATACACAGAGTGAGCAAATGTTTAAGATTGAGATTTTTGTAATGGTAATTGATCAATGTTTATATGTATGTAAATGAAAGCCTATATTAAAATTGGTTTATCATATAAAGAAAATGTGTCTTTTTAGAAGACTTGGATTAAACCATTTAAAGCTTGAAATAATGATTGCCCTGAAAAAAAAATGGATGGACAAAAAAAATTTGAGATATTAAAATATATATATGGCAGTATACAGTATAGTTTTGCCAATGGTATTGAAAATGATTAGCCGTCATGAAATCAAAAATGATCCTACTTACTTTTTTAGTGCACATTACTAGTCTTGTGGTGAACAATTAAACCGTGCAAGTCAGTACACCGGGTGAAAAAAAAATTGTAGGCCGTCATAATCTTTAATCAAAAACTGAAAATGTGTTTCTGCTTTGGAATGGCGTTCTTGCTCTGATGACGTCAGTTTGAAGGCTTGGGGAGAATCCTCTTGTTAAGTCATGACGTAAGGACTGTTGTTTCCGGGTCCAAGCCTCTACTCATTTCACTTGAGAATACTATCTCAACAGCTATTTAGGAACACTATTTAATTAATATTACATATTTAAGCTAAGAATTTAAAAATGTGCTGTGCACTCTACAGTCTCCGTGCTCCGTCTCAGACACTAATATTTTAGTTGAAACACTGTCAGGCCATCTGGGATTTCAGTATGGAGATAAAGGTTAGGGTTATCATTTTTCAGTATTACATGACATTGTGGGTGTATATTAGCACAGTTTGGTGTTTTCTTGGGGCATCTAGCGAACATTAGGACGCAGAAGCAGTGAGGCGTGATGTCAGATGTTTTTTCATTCATTTTTTGATTTAATATTGAAACACCCCTTTTCACTGATTAGTCAAGCAAAAATGAAATGGTGCCATCATCATGTCATCAACAGAATAAGAGTTCTCCGTTGGGGATTCTATATGGCAAATATTAGGTGCTTATTGCAGAAATATGTTTGTACCTCAGATCTGCAGCCAGATCTGCAGATCTTTTAGTCTTTGGCGCACCGCACATTTGATTTAGCTGTCCAGTTATCAAAATCTGTGTGGCAAAGCAGCGTGACGCACTGGACAACACGGGTCGAATGCATTATAGTGAAGCGCAGACCAGTACTGATTTTAGTGTGAATACGCAGCAGTCATAACTGTTATTTTAGACAGTACAGTTTCATTAAACAAAATAAATAAACTGATTTCATTGTAGACACAAAACAGTGTGTTTTATTTGACTTAAAACACAGGCATTTCATTCTTGAATGAATCCGAGTCTTTGATTGAATTGTTTGAGGGAGTGGCTCAATGACCCATTTACTTTGCTCCTGAACAAATCAGCATTTTGAATGAATCGGTTGAATTGATGACTTGCCGCCACCTGCTGGTGATGTAACCTTCATAATTCATGTATCCTATTGTTTCATTTTGTCACTCATTTCATATTTCTGTAGGCCATTCAAAATGTTTTTGTTTAAAACATTAATCTCATTCCATAATGCAATTGCTGTGTTAATGCATTTACTGCTGTCTGAGTAGCATTAATTGTGTAAATACATCTAAATTCAGCTTAAGATGCAGCTTCTGTGCCACAGTGCAAAGATGGCTTTGGTTGGTACTGATTTAATAGGTAACACCTATAATGTCATATTTTTTTCAAATATCGACTAAATTCAGGAATTTAATATTAAAGGTGACATACATGTTTTATAAAGTTAGAAAAATGTGCTTTTCTTAAAAAAAAATAGCATGTATTATATACATGTGCAACATGCCGTCAGATAATGACAGTATCATATAAATTTCTCATAAAAAAACTCGAAATAATAATCAAAACGGTAAGACAGCTTTATATTCACACTAAAATCGATACTGGTCTGCGCTTCACGATAATGTAAATGTCACGCAGCTTTGCCACACAGATTTTGATATCTGGACAGCTAAATAAAATGTGCTGTGCGCCAAAGAAATAGACTAAAAGGGTGATGTGGCTGCAGATCCGAGGTGCATACATATTTCTGCAATAAGCACCTAATATTTGCCATATAGAATCTATACCTACACAGAAGTAAGCCCTGTGTAGACGCTGCTCCAGTATGGTTTGTGTCAAGCCATTTGTTAGTCTGGTTGTTTGATGAGAGGGAGATGAACGCAGGAGTTGCAATAAATGCTTAACAGCGAGTTTAACAGCGGAGGACTCTTATTCTGTTGCACAAAACCGAAGACGACATGATGACGGCACCATTTGATCCTTGCTTGACCAATCAGTGGAAAGGGGTGTTTAATTCCCTCCCACATGTGGAAATTGAACAATCAGACTGTTCATCCATTTTTTACCCCTGAATGTAAAAACAGAAAATCAAGGCGATATTTTGTTTTTTGCGTTGTTTTGAAAAAATGAAAAATGAAAATGGTGCCGTTTTCTCATGTTTCTGTTTTCAATATTAAATCAAAAAAAACGAATGAACGCAACATACACGGACCCACCACAATAAAACCCGCCCTTTATTCAATATTCCGTTTCACTTGGAAATACATCACAACACTGAAGTCAGTTGCAATGTCCGGTTCACAGGTACTTTAATACTGATGTTTTTCAAGGTACTGAAGTTAGAAATTCCTGTATCATGACTAATTCATGTGCTTTGTCAATAAGATAAAAGAAGGTTTTATTCAAAGTAGCTATTATCCACATAGATTTTTGATATGAATGAATATTTTTTGGTAATTCATTAAATATCGCCGACTAAAAAGTAACAAGTAACTAGTACTCTGAGTAGTTTTTGAGAAGAGTACTTTGTACTTTTACATAAGTACTGTTTTGGAACCAGTACTTTTACTTGTAATTGAGTATTATTTCAGCAATGTAACAGTACTTGTACTTAAGTACAAATTTTCAGTACTCTTTCCACCACTGCTGCTGTCTGACCCACCGCTGCTCTCTAATAAAGTCACTGACATCATATATAATCTCAGTTTCATCATCAGTAATAACTGTGTCTCCACTTACCTACAGTTGGAAGAGTAAAGCTGACATTGTCACTTGTGTCTGTCGACTTCACTAATGTAGAAATGAGTTTCTCACTGGTTTTTAGCATACGGTTTCCATAGGAGGCTAGTTCAGTCGGGTTTGCTGATGATGATGATGACTCTAAAATCTTCTCTGAAGCGTTGAAGGCCACAGTCAAAACACTCATGACAGTCTAATTCATTGATCAGATTGTAAATGTCAACAAAGCCAACAAGACTGCACTGCTATATGATTCATTATCTAGATTTAATCTGTTTATTTAATATTTTTTCTCTTGAAGACTTACAGTCACAGGAAGCACTTGAGCTGTAATGTTCTCTATCTGCTCAAGAACATTTCGAAGACATCCTTCTGAGATCTGACTCTGAAATCACAACTGAGATTTACAAATAAAACTGAAAGACTCTGTGCACTGTGTTAATTGAAATATTCAGCTTACCCTGCATTGATCTGGCAGTGTGATATTCGGAACTGAAATGAGGGAATTCATCAATACAACATGAATAGAGTAAAATCAAACACAAAATTCCAGTCTAGAAACATGCTTACCTACAGTAGTTGGACTGATTGTGGTTGAGGTGAAGATGTTATACTCGCAGAAGCAGGAGGACATAGTGCTACTAGAACATGTACAGTTGTCCTTATTTCCACGGCAGTCACAGTTATAATTACTGCATTGGTACTGGTATTGGTTTGCATTTTTATATCTCTGGTAGTTGAAATTATGCATTTTTGTATTGCAGTACATGCGGTATTGAGCGCCAGTGCAGATGTACGTGTCATTATAAAGCGCACAGTCATAGACTGGACTAACTACTGCAGGGATTGTTTTGCCATAATTTGTACAAAAGCAGGAGGATGATGTGTTAGAGTAGCATGTACAGGTGTCCTTATTACCAATACATTCACAGTTACCATTCATACAGTGGTAATGGTATTTATTGTAATGGAAATCATGTACACCTGTGTTGCAGTACAAGCGGTACTGAGCACCAGTGCAGATGTATGATGTGCCGTTATAAAGCACACAGTCATAAACTGGACTTGCTGCTGTAGTGAGAGCAAAGATATTACCGTAAGTCTCACAGAAGCAGGAGGACAAAGTGCTACTAGAGCATGTACAGGTGTTCATATTACCAATGCAGTTACAGTTATTACTCACGCATTGGTATTGGTTTTGGTACTGATATCTCCGCAAGGAGAAATCATGCTCCCTTGTGTTGCAGTACATGCGGTACTGAGCACCAGTGCAGATGTATGTATTGTTATAGAGAACACAGTCAGGGCCTGTGACTGGACTAACTGCTGTAGTGATGGTGATGGTATTGTTATAATTTGTACAGAAGCAGGAGGAAAAAGTGCTACTGTAGCACGTACAGGTGTCTATATTTCCACGACAGTCACAATTATTCGAGCATTGGTACGGGTTTTGGTTATGGCTCTGATACCTCCAGTAGCTAAAATAATGTACTGTTGTGTTGCAGTACATGCGATATTGAGCACCAGTGCAGATGTATGTGTCGTTATAAAGCACACAGCCATAAGCTGGAGTAACTACTGTAAAGAGAGCAATGATATTGCTGTAAATCTCACAAAAGCAGGAAGACAAAGTGCTACTAGAGCATGTACAGGTGTCCTTGTTACCAATGCAGTTACAATTATTATTCACGCACTGGTATTGGTCTTGGTTTTGGTACTGATATCTCTGATAGTAGAAATCATGCATTCTTGTGTTGCAGTACATGCGGTATTGAGCACCAGTGCAGATGTATGTGTCATTATAAAGCTCACACTGAGAGCCTCTCAATGGACTAACTGCTGTTGGGATGGTGATGTTATTGCTGTTAATCTCACAAAAGCAGGAAGACAAAGTGCTACTAGAGCATGTACAGGTGTCCTTGTTACCAATACAGTTACAATTATTATTCACGCACTGGTATTGGTCTTGGTTTTGGTACTGATATCTCTGATAGTAGAAATCATGCATTCTTGTGTTGCAGTACATGCGGTATTGAGCACCAGTGCAGATGTATGTGTCATTATAAAGCTCACACTGAGAGCCTCTCAATGGACTAACTGCTGTTGGGATGGTGATGTTATTGCTGTTAATCTCACAAAAGCAGGAAGACAAAGTGCTACTAGAGCATGTACAGGTGTCCTTGTTACCAATACAGTTACAATTATTATTCACGCACTGGTATTGGTCTTGGTTTTGGTACTGATATCTCCGATAGTAGAAATCATGCATTCTTGTGTTGCAGTACATGTGGTATTGAGCACCAGTGCAGATATATGTATCATTATAAAGCACACAGCCATAAGCTGGACTCACTTTTTTAGTGACAGCAATGCTATTGATGTAAGTCTCACAGAAACAGGAGGACAAAGTGCTACTGTAGCATGTACAGGTGTCCTTATTTCCACGGCAGTTACAGTTATTATTCCAGCATTGGCTCTGGTATTGGTTTTGGTTTCTATTTCTCCAGTAGTTGAAACTGTGCATTCTTGTGTTGCAGTACATGCGGTACTGAACACCAGTGCAGATGTATGTGTCATTATAAAGCACACAGTCATAGACCGGACTATCTGCTCCAGGGATGGTATTGCCATAATTTGTACAGAAGCAGGAGGATGACATATTAGAGGAGCATGTACAAGTGTCCTTATTTCCACGGCAGTCACAGATATTGCTTGTACAGCGGTGCTCATTTCTACTGTAATACAAATCATGTACACCTGTATTGCAGTACATGTGGTACTGAGCACCAGTGCAGATGTATGACGTGTTGTTATAAAGCACACAGTCATAAACTGGACTTACTGCTGCAGTGAGAGCAAAGCTATTGCCGTAAGTCTCACAGAAGCAGGAGGACAAAGTGCTACTAGAGCATGTACAGGTGTCCATATTACCAATGCAGTTACAGTTATTACTCACGCATTGGTATTGGTATTGGTACTGATATCTCTGGTAGGAGAAGTAATGCATTTGTGTGTTGCAGTACATGTGATACTGAGCACCAGTGCAGATGTATGTGTCAAAATATAAAACACAGTCAGGGTCTGTGACTGGACTAACTGCATTACTGACAGTGATATTATTACTTAAAGTCTCACAGAAGCAGGATGACAAAGTGCTACTGTAGCATGTACAGGTGTCCTTATTACCAAAACAGTTACAGTTATTACTACTGCATTGGTACTGGTATTGGTTTGGGTTTCTATATCTCTGGTAGTTGAAACTGTGCATTTTTGTATTGCAGTACATGCGGTACTGAGCAGCAACGCAGATGTACGTGTCATTATAAAGCCCACAGTCATAGACAGGACTAACTGCTGCAGGGATGTTGATGCTATTTCTATAAGTCTCACAGAAACAGGAGGACAAAGTGCCACTAGAGCACGTACAGGTGTCTTTACTACCAGTGCAATCAACGGTACCATTCATACAGTGGTAATGGTATCTATTGTAATGGAAATCATGTGCACTTGTGTTGCAATACATACGGTACTGAGTACCAGTGCAGATGTACAGGTCATTATAACGCACACATTCATAGACTGGCCTAACTTCTGTAGGGACAGTGATGTTATTACTAAAAGTGTCACAGAAGCAGGATGATGTATTATAGTAGCATGCACAGGTGTCCTTATTACCAACACAGATACAGTCATTACTCATGCACTGGTACTGGTATTGGTTTTGGTATCTCTGGTAGTAGAAATGATGCCCTGTTGTGTTGCAGTACATGCGGTATTGAGCACCAGTGCAGATGTACATTCCATTATCAAGCTCACAGTCCAACACTGGACTAACTGCTGCTCTTGGTTTAGCAGCAGTGGTGGATATGAAACCTGAGGACAAGGAAAATGTGATCAAAGTCAGAATATACAAATACCAAACCAGGTGAATTTATCTCCAGCATGTTTAGCACATTTAATTTAAAACATTTGAGTTCACGAGTTTTTTTTTTTCTTTCAACAGTTTGTAAAACTGTAGGTTCTGTGGAATATACTGTTTATTTTTTGATACATTGTATTCTTCCTAAATATTTTGTAAATCCATTCTGAATGTGAGAATAACTGATCTGTTGAGTTGCGTCCTTACATAGACTGTTGCATAGAGTTTTGACACTGAATGTAACCAAAAAAATAATAAAAATAATAATAATAAAAAAATCATAATAATAAAGCAATCAAAACCACTCTCTTACACTTACACAGGATTAAAGAGATGATAGTCAACAGTGACCGCACAACACCTGCCATAAAAATGAAGACAAATATTACAATTGTTGATGCTTTTCTCAGTTATAATTGGACCTCACTCACACTGACACAAATCTGAAATGTTTTTCAAACCAGATCTTTAGAACTGACTGTTAAGTTTTAAATAATATTTATCTAGTGCCATAGTAATGGCTTAACCAATGAGCCATTTTTCTTTTTTGCCAAATTCAACATACTTTCTATTTTGTGATCGGATAAGATCACTAAAACAATGAGCTCAAATTGTGAAAGAATGGTTCAATGTGTCATTTTCACACATACATTGACCACCACAGAGTCCTGACCTTAACTGCATTAAAAGTCTTTGGGATGTGCTTGAGAACAATTTACGGAGTGGTTCGACTTTTCCATCATCAATACAAGATCTCAGGCAAAAATTAACACAACTGTGGATGGAAATACAGTTTTTTTCAACTGCTTACATTTTCAAAACTTTGCCTCTTTTTTCAAAACACAAATCCAAGAATTGCACACACAAAATGCAAAATGCCTAACATCTCTTACAAAATGAAGCACTGCATTCAAAATATCATAAACACATCTCAAAAGCAAGCATTTGCAAGCACCTTTGCCATAATATAAATTCCTGTTAGATTTTTGTGTGTTACATAGAGAATTGTTCGTTGTGTTTTGCAAAAAGTGTTTTATTAAATTGAAAACTGAGTCAAAGGCTGAGAATTAGTGTATGGTTTTGCAGATTTGGTGTGTGGTTCTGGTGTTTGAGTGTCAGGTTTCAGAAATTGTGTGACAAGTAAAGATTTTGTGTGTAAGCAGTTGAAAAAAACTGTAAATGTTGTGGTGTTGCACATGGTTGTCAAAACAATGCCACAACAACTGTGCGCCATAATCAAAGCTGAAGACGGTGTGCTGACATTTCATCCTACCCGTCAGATTGTCCTAACCAGGGTGCACAACAATATTGTGTCATTTTTTGTCACGCTAAACAACACACCCATAATTTTTTACTATTTGTGTGTGGACTTCTTCATGTAAGGTATGTTCTTGACTATTTCTGTTAGCCTTTATTTTACCAAGACAGCTAGCAGTAATGAGAGCTGTTTACGGTCACATTATGAAGCCAGCAAGCACCAGTGATCAATAACAGATCCTGAAACACAATCTGCAGATGGATTCTAGCAGTTGTGGAGTTTTGGTATTGAATGTATGTTTAAATATTTGCAAAAGTGGCTTCAGGTCTGAAAATGTTATAATAAATAGGATTAATATTATCTGTAAATTAATGTTTCAGTTTGCTGAACAAAACCTGCTGACAGGAACAATCAGCAACGTTCAGACCATGTCTGAAGCAGTCAGCATTCATGAAAATAGCCTGCACACTTCTTAGATGTTGAGGTGCATGCTCTTGTTATTCTGTAATAATGTTGTAATGTATGTATTGTAATGTATGTCATGTAGTACACCTCTAAAGATGCTATCTACACTCTGAAAAAATGTATTTAACAAATGTATAAGATCAGACTGATAAGCTCTTTCAGACTGATAAGCTCTTTTTGCACTACACTCATATCTGCACAGTTTTGTTTTTAGTTTTGTTTATTTATTAACCGATTTGCATTTTATCTGCCATGTGCCTTATGCCACTTAATCTAACTCTTTTCTACAATGTCCTTATTTGTATATCTGTATAGTTTGTTTTTATATTTTAAACTGTATTTATCTGCATTTTACGTCTACTGTTAGTGTTTTATTGTTAACTGTATGCACCATGGGTCTGAGAGTTACGCAATTTCAATTCTCTGTATGTATGTGCTGTACATGTGGCAGAATTGACAATAAAGCAGACTTTGACTTTTTGACTTGATGTATCCAAAGTCACAGAGGGGATAGAGGAGAAAATCACAGAGTAAAAAATAACTTGAAGGCCGCGAAAAGTAATGTAAGAATTTAATGTAATTTAATGTCCTTTCAGAACACGTATGAGATGGTATTTTTCACGATTAGTGTACTATATGCTGATATGTAGCACAGTATGATTGCCCAATGAATTAATATTTAACAATTTAATGTTAACAAATTTATTTATAATGCAGAGGACTACCGTGTAGTTTGCAGCATGTTGGAACACTGTAAAAAATGCAACTGCATATTTTCCAGTTTACGAAACATTTTGAGTCTCAAATACTAAAAAATGCTATTTTATTGAAACTACATAAAAACCCTTGTCAGACCAGCAAATTTACCCAAAATGTTGTCCCAACAAACACCGTTGCCTGAACAAAGAATTTCATATTGTTGAAATGTTAAAGCTTTGTGAGTTCCCAGCATGCATTGCAGCAAGAATACATTATGCAGTTACTGTTATAGGATTATTGTTTTGCTGTTTGCTGACTTCATTTCAGCTTTTTTATTGTTGTTTTGTCATTATTGTTATTTGTTGTACTGTAATGTAAAGAGCTAATTTTTTAACGTTAGTTGATTACCACCGTTCTTGATGTTCGTGTGTCTAGTTTTGAGGCCTAGAGTATGTTCAACCACTTATATTCGTTTTCTGGATATCTTAGTCTTGTAAGATGTTTTATAAACAAAGACAATATTTTCTATATATTAGACTAAGTTATCGATTTAGGTTTCTATACAAATTCACTGGTTGTCGTTCGTAAATAAATATAAAATTGATAATGTGGTGACTTTATACATATTTTCATCCAGGGAACAGGAAAAAATAATAATAATTACCTCAAAAATACTAATTGTTGTTTCAGTTGCTTTGACAAGACTTTTTCTATTAGCAAAATAAGACAATCAGCATTGCACGAACAAACAAATTTACATTGGCTAAACTGTTGGCAAAACAGTTGTTGAGAGAACTCAAAATTCTTACTGCATCAAGTCGCCTTATTTATTTATTTATTTATTTATTTATTTATTTATTTACGTTTTCTCAGATATTTATTTTTTTTAAGTGAAGATGATCCTAACAAAAGCACAAAATCATAAACAAAAATAAAATTGTAAACATTTGTAAAAATTGTAAAAATTTTGTTTAATTGTAGAATTTTGTTTAATTGAAGTTAATCTAAATTGTACACTCTCAAAAACGATGTGTTAAATAATAACACATTTTTTGTGTTATGGCCATTTTAACAGATTTTGTGTAAAAAGAAAGAGAGAGAGAGAGAGAAACAACACAGTGTGTCCAACACAATATGTGTTAACTATCATCCAATCACATTGCTGCCTATGTCACTCCACAAGCTGTTAACCAAATTCATGCCTCTTTTTCATTGGTGGATGACGTGGATGCACTCATGTCAGGTATGTGGATTTCCCCGCTAGAAATATAATGTTCCCAGAGCGTCCTCAGAGTGTCCCGCCGGTGTCAGTGACGTTCCCAGAACGTTTCTCGAGATGCTCATGATGTGGCACTCTTTAAAGTGTTGGGGGACGTTATTTGGAGGACCTTCAGGGATTAACACTGCTCAGAGAGTATTTGGTCCCACAATACAGTGTTAAAGTAACACTGAAGCAGAGCTGAACTTAATGAGAATGTTAACAAGCAGAATTACTGAAGGAAAGAGAAACAGAAAAACAGTGAGAGACAAACAGAAACACAACTACAGTTGACTTAGTCACAGACTTGGGGGAAATCAGCTGAAATAAAACTACATATTGCAAGGATTAAACAACTCCACAAACAGCATCACCAGCTTCACTTATTACTAACCAGTTTGACTTTATTTCTGTCATACAAGAGTGCTTAATGAGAATGAACAGAGGTTTAGATGTTAGTTTCATTTCACAAAACGTTACCATCACCATCACTGTGGTCAGTGTTTGCTTTAGTTGGGCTCTTGACCCTTAAATTTACAAAATTATGATTATTTTATTGCTGTAGTTTTGTGTTTACGAAGCACATTAATGTAGCAAAGCAAGCTTGGAGAAAATATGATGCTGGAAGCAACTGTCATGTAGCGATTTGGTTCACTGACTGTTGCATTTCACAGTATTGAAAAAAGAAGCTCATGTAGAACTTTGTTTTTGCAGATTGAATTTTACCAGTGTTTGGACAATTAAAACAATTGTGCACAAAAAGCTTTTGTTTATGGCACACACTGACATGAAGAATCTGCATATGAACCTCAACAATGGTGACAATCAACAAAATACTCAGATAAACATCTTTGAACATCACAAAGCAAGCTACTATAAAGTCACATCAAAAATAGCAACAATTAAAGCAAATAATAAGAACAAAAGAAAATACAAAGACAATTCAGGTGCATAATTTATTCATGTTGCAATGCATTCTGGGAGCCATGAATGAGTTTTGATTGGTGCACCCAGAATGCACTGCAGCATGAAGCTTTTTGTTTATTGTCACCATCATTGAGATTCATATGCTGATTCTTGATGAATGTTTGTATCTGAGTTGCACCGATGTTTAAAATGGCTTGTGCAAATTTTATTTATTTTTTATTAAATCCAACGATTTGTGTGATTAAAACCACATTGAATTAATTTTACATCAAACACAATCATAGATTTAGACAAATCTTTTTTCTTTACCAGATCACAGATCAGCCAAAACCAACTGATTATTTTTTTTCTTTCTGGCATTTTTGTCATAATAAAAGTGTTTTGCAAACACAGATTTAAAACAGCCACAGAAAAACTAATGTTATAAAGTCAAGGGTCAAGAGCCCAACTAAAGCAAACACTGACCACAGTGATGGTGATGGTGACGTTTTTGTGAAATGAAATTATAATCTAAACCTCTGTTAATTCTCATTAAGCACTTTTGTCTCTGAGTAGTGTTAATCCCTGAAGGTCCTCCAAATAACGTCATCCACCCTTTAAAGAACTCCCCATCATGAGCATCTCGGGAAACATTCTGGGAACGTCATTGACACCGGCGGGACGTCCTGAGAACTTTACATTTCTAGCAGGGTAGATGTTGTTCATTCTAACAGTGCTTGTGAACTACTTTTTGTATCATTAATGTTCAATATTCAAATCACATGTGAAAATTGACTTGGTGTAAATGTAGCAGTCAAGTTTATATATATATATATATATATATATATATATATATATATATTAAAAATAGCTTTTTTGTGTTGCATTCATTTTAACTGGTTAAAAATAGCACATCTATGACACAAATCGTGTGATTTATGACACATTAGTGTGTTAAATTTTAACACTGCCTGTGTTAAGAAAAATAACATACTGGTTGTGTTAAAATTTAATTGACACAAAATGTGTTGTCCTTAACTAGACATACAGGTGTGTTAAAACAACACAGGTTGTGTTGTTTTTAACACATCCTTTTTTTTTATCACACTAATATTTCATAAATAACACAATTTGTGTCATAGATGTGCTATTCTTAAAGGTGCACTATTTAAATATTTGAAGAATATCAACCTGTGTTAAGAAGAATAACACACTGGTTGAGTTAAAATTAACACAAAATGTGTTGTCCTTAACTTGACACACAGGTGTGTTAAAATATAACACAGGTTGTGTTGTTTTTAACACATCTGTTTTAAGAGTGTAGTTTAATGTGTGTGTATATATATATATATGTGTGTGTGTGTGTGTGTGTGTGTGTGTGTATGTGTTAGGTGCATCTCAATAAATTATAATGTCGTGGAAAAGTTCATTTATTTCAGTAATTCAACTCAAATTGTGAAACTCGTGTATTAAATAAATTCAATTCACACAGACTGAAGTAGTTTAAGTCTTTGGTTCTTTTAATTGTGATGATTTTGGCTGACATTTAACAAAAACCCACCAATTCACTATCTCAACAAATTAGAATACTTCATAAAACCAATAAAAAAATAAAAGAAACATTTTAGTGAATTGTTGGCCTTCTGGAAGGTATGTTCATTTACTGTGTATGTACGCATTACTGTATATGTACGCATTATTGGTAGGGGCTCCTTTTGCTTTAATTACTGCCTCAATTCGGTGTGGCATGGAGGTGATCAGTTTGTGGCACTGCTGAGGTGGTATGGAAGCCCAGGTTTCTTTGACAGTGGCCTTCAGCTCATCTGCATTTTTTGGTCTCTTGTTTCTCATTTTCCTCTTGACAATACCCCATAGAGAATTCAGGTCTGGTGAGTTTGCTGGCCAGTCAAGCACACCAACACCATGGTCATTTAACCAACTTTTGGTGCTTTTGGCAGTGTGGGCAGGTGCCAAATCCTGTTGGAAAATGAAATCAGCATCTTTAAAAAGCTGGTCAGCAGAAGGAAGCATGAAGTGCTCCAAAATTTCTTGGTAAACGGGTGCAGTGACTTTGGTTTTCAAAAAACACAATGGACCAATACCAGCAGATGACATTGCACCCCAAATCATCACAGACTGTGGAAACTTAACACTGGACTTCAAGCAACTTGGGCTATGAGCTTCTCTACCCTCCCTCCAGACTCTAGGAACTTGGTTTCCAAATGAAATACAAAACGTGCTCTCATCTGAAAAGAGGACTTTGGACCACTGGGCAACAGTCCATTTCTTCTTCTCCTTAGCCCAGGTAAGACACCTCTGATGTTGTCTGTGGTTCAGGAGTGGGTTAACAAGAGGAATACGACAACTGTAGCCAAATTCCTTGACACGTCTGTGTGTGGTGGCTCTTGACCCCAGCCTCAGTCCATTCCTTGTGAAGTTCACCCAAATTCTTGAATTGATTTTGCTTCACAATCCTCATACGGCTGCAGTTCTCTTGGTTGGTTGTGCATCTTTTTCTTCCACACTTTTTCCTTCCACTCAACTTTCTGTTAACATGCTTAGATACAGCACTCTGTGAACAGCCAGCTTCTTTGGCAATGAATGTTTGTGGCTTACCCTCCATGTGAAGGGTGTCAATGATTGTCTTCTGGACAGCTGTCAGATCAGCAATCTTCCCCATGATTGTGTAGCTTAGTGAACCAAACCGAGAGACCATTTTGGAAACCCTGCTAGTGTTTTGAGTTGATTAGCTGATTGGCATGTCACCATATTCTAATTTGCTGAGAAGGTGAATTGGTGGGTTTTTGTTAAATGTGAGCCAAAATCATCACAATTAAAAGAACCAAAGACTTAAACTACTTCAGTCTGTGTGCATTGAATTTATTTAATACACGAGTTTCACAATTTGAGTTGAATTACTGAAATAAATGAACTTTTCCACGACATTCTAATTTATTGAGATGCACCTGTATGTGTGTGTGTATATATATATATATCTATATATATATATATATATTAGAATATTTAATACATTTTATTAAAGTTTAAAATAAGTTTTAGATATTTTTACATTCTACATTTATTGTTTTAGATATACTTATTCACTAATATATCTATTTTATTTTCAGGTACAGTGTGAGAGCTGCAATAGATGGGCACATTTTGAATCTTGCAACTTCAAAAAGAATATCCTAAATGTGTTCATGTGGGGAACAAATGATTTATTTAAAATTGTTTATGAGTTTATTTCTCTGTATTATTTGAACTGATTACAATCTGCAGCACTATATGGTCTTAGTTAGGCCTTGTTTCTATTAATAATAACTAAATTTATTGTTTTGCATGTTTTGTATTATGTGCCTCTGTGTTGTATGATTTTGATTTTTTTAAATGATTTTTTTATTAACATTAATATTCTCTTTTTTATATTGTTCTTCATGATTCTAATTGATCTCAATAACTAATCTTATTTCAAATTTACAGTATATTATCATCTGTTTTTAGGGTGAGTTTGTAACATCTGTCCAGGAACTACAGATTATACTGTACTGTAAAAATCTGTTTATTTTATACTGGTAGGACAATCTGATGAGGTATTTTGCATTGCAAAATCATCCTACCTGTTTATTTTGATAAGGTATTTGTCACTGTCAAATCATCCTACCTGATCATTTTATAGTGGTAGGACAATATGACGAGGTATTTTTTACTGTTTATCCTACCATTGTCTAATAACAATCTTGGGCAAAGTTACACTGAATTATTTTATGTAGTCACAGACGCGAAGCAGAAACCTGCAGTAGGATTTTTTGATGCGGTAGGATGTATAAATTCAATAGATATAGCTATAATTTTGCGCTATGGTAGGATAATCTAGGACAAATCGAGTAGCCTAGGACAAATCGACAGAACAGCGTGTTGAACAGTTGTGCAGTGCTGTTGTTGGAACTGATTGTGCGTGACATATTTAGATCAAATTGTGATGAACTATAAATAATACTAATAATACTACTACTACTAATAATAATAATAATAAAAATAATAATAATCATATGGTTTTAACAAAAATATGTGCATAAATGCACGTAAAATACACCCAAATGTCCATTAAGAAAATGAATAATCTATTGTTTTAGCCAAAGCTTAGTCAATTGTCATATATTTAATTATCAGTCAGTTCTCAATACATGCAATACAATTTTTATAAATCAAAACAGGAAAAATACTTACTTTTAAGAATAATGAACATTGTTATGGAGTCGGATAGTCCACTGTGTTGAATATTTATTCAACAAACCAGATCAGGCATTGATTTCTGAAATAAATTAAGAGACAAAAAAATAAAAATAAAAAATAAAAAAATAAAAAAGCCTGTGATGAGGAGAGCAGGGAATGTAGTAGCAGCGTGAGGGTGAAACACTGTCAGTTTAACAATTAGAAATGAAATACAGGGGAGAAATAACTATTCTAATTATTAATAAATATGAATAAATAATAAATATTGTACATAACCAGCACCCTTCTGTGGTGACAGAAGTAGTAAAGATTGTTTGTTGCTTCCAGCTTATTAAAGAATCTGTAATCACTGAGCAAGCCATTGTCATGTTTGGAAATCCATCAGTTTGGGAATCCATCAGAGATATTAAAACAGACCAAAAAAATGTGCCAACCATCTCTGGACTGCAAGAGTTACACATTTTCCTCAATTGTGGGA
This sequence comes from Spinibarbus caldwelli, assembly GCA_039654775.1. Classification (NCBI taxonomy): domain Eukaryota; kingdom Metazoa; phylum Chordata; class Actinopteri; order Cypriniformes; family Cyprinidae; genus Spinibarbus; species Spinibarbus caldwelli. The sequence continues at coordinate 36,254,756 of CM077225.1, read as the reverse complement.
GTGCTTAAAACACTTACATTTGCTTTTGCAAGCCTACATTTTTAGACGTGTTTGCTATGCTAAAAAAATGGTGCAGAAACAGATTTCACACGGAAATTGCTAGTACATTTTGCAGTGAATTACAAAGAAAAAGGAAGTAATACTGAATTCAGTTATGTTTTTCCTCTCTGTTTTTCTTTTAACCGTTTAACCATCTCTCACAACCTTGAACAGCCATCTGATTTTGTTAATGCTCTTATTAACAACAACAATAGCTTTTAAAATATTTAGCCTAAATAGCATGAAATGTACAGTATTGTAAACAGCTATTGAAGACAAAATTGTAAAAATGGATTGATAGTAACACTGAAATATTTAATTCTTATTAAGCATGTAAAAAGGGTCTCACCTGATTTGAGTTTACATGTAGTGATCTTCACCCAGCTAGACTGACTACATGGAGATATATTTGTATCAGATGTTTATATAACAATTATCTGCTCATCTAATGAGGAAGCTAACATATTTTGTCTGTCCTTCCTGCTAAAATTCAAATTCATATTTAAATGTATACACAAAGAAAACTCACCAAGATGTACTTACAAATACATATCAAACAAATATGAAGATCACATTTCAATGACAATATTTAAGTAAACATTTCTACACAGCAAAATCCTCAGTGTTAAATTAACACTGCTCAGTGTTTATATAATCCACCCCACAGAGTGTTAAAATTAACATTGAAGCAGTGTTTAAATTAATGAGGTAATTAAGAGATTCACTGAGTGATGATTGACCATTATTGAAGACACCTGATGTTAACAAGCAGAATCACCAAAGGAGAAAAATCACAATTTTGTTAAGTCACCGTTATGGTGATCAGTGTTTAGTTGGGCTCTTGACCCTTGACTTTTTAATATTAGATTTTATTTGGCTGCTATAACTGAATTATAACAGCCAGACAAACAAAGAGCAAAAGTCATCACGTAGTGATGATTATGTTTAGTCATAATCATCATGTAGTGACCTGAATAACTGAGTTGGGTTTTCTTTGTTGGTTACGTCAACACTGTGAACAATATAAGATCTAGTATAATCAGATACAGTGCCTTACAGTGGAAGTATTCAAACTCCTTCATTTTTTTCACATTTTGTTATGTTGCAGCCTTATGTTAAACTGCATTAAATTACCTTTTTCCACATCAATCTACACTCCATACACCGTAATGGTAAAGCAAAAACAGAACTGTCAAACTGTCAAAAACAGAAAAATAAAAAATCTGAAATAAGTACATTGCATAAGTATTCAAACCCTTAGCTCAGTACTTAGCTGAAGCACCTTTATAGCCTCAAGACTTTTTTGTTTGATGCGACAAGCTTTGCTAATCAGCATTTGGCAATTATCTGCCATTCTTCACCTCACCTGTTCACCTCTCAAGCTCTGTCAGGTTGGATGGGAGCAGACACATATTTTCAGGTTTCTCCAGAAATATTTGATTGGGTTCCATCCCAGGCTGTGGCTGGGCCACTCAAGGACACCCACAGAGTTGTCTATAAGCCACTCTTGCTGTGTGCTTAGGGTTATTGTCCTGTTGGAAGGTGAACCTTCTGCCCAGTCTGAGGTTCTGAATGCTCTGGACTAGGTTTTCATTAAAGCTATCTCAATATTTTGATGCATTGAGCTTTTCTTCTACTCTGATGAGTCCCTCAGTCCCTGCCGCTGAAAACAGCCTCACAGCATGAGGCTGCAACCAGCACACTTTACTTTTTGGATGGTACTCTGCAGATGATGGGCGGAGCTGGTTTCCTTCAAACATTATGCTTGGAATTGAGGTTCATCAAACCAGAGAATATTGCTTCTCAGAGTCTGAGGGTCTTTTAGGTGCTTTTTTTTTTTTTGCAAATTTCAAGTGGGTTTTTGTGTGTCTTCCCTGAGGAGAAGATTGAGTCTGGCCACACTGACATAAAGTCCAGATTGGTGGAGTGTTGCAGTGATGTTTGTCCTTCTGTTGGTTTCTCCCATCTGCATATATGATCATGGAGCTCAACTAGATTGACCATCAGCATCTTGGTCACCAGTCATGACAAGGCCCTTCTCCATCAGTTGCTCAGTTTGGCCAGGAGGCCAGCTCTAGGAAGAGTTCTAGTTGTTTCAAAGGTCTTCCATTATGGATAATGAAGGCTACATGATTCTGTGAACCTTCAATGCAGCAGAATTTTTTCTAAACTCTTCCCCAGATGTGTGGCTTGACGCAAACCTGTTTCTGAGCTCTACAGGCAGTTCTTTTGACCTCAGGGCTTGGTTTTTGCTCTGATATGCATTTTCAGCAGTTAGACCTTTTATTATGATGTGTGTGCCATTACAAATCATACCCATTCAACTGAATTTGCCACAGGTTAACTTCACTTGAAGTGTAGTAACATCTACAAGCAATATGAATGCTCCTGAGCTAAATTTAGACTGTCCCAGATAAGGGTTTGAATACTTATACAATGGAATCATTTAAGTTTATGTTTAATAAATTTGCAAAGATGTTAAACACCTGTTATTTGCTTTGTCATTATGGTGTGTCGATTGTTGTGGGAAAAAAAAAGTAATTTAAAGCGGTTTAACATAAGGCTGCAACATAACAAAATGTAGAAAAAGTGAAGTAATTTGAATACTTCTGCAAAACACTGTATAATCAGACAAGAAAAAAAAACTTATTTTGATCAAAAACTTAAAAAAAAAAATCTTTAATTTAGACACACAGACATCAAGAATCAGCGTGAGAATCACAACAATGGCGACCATCAAAAAAGCATGTTGTAGCCAATCAAAACTCATCCATGGTTCCCACCATGCATTGCGACATGAATAAATTATGAGCAGAATTGTTTTTGTAATTAGGGGCCAAGCCCCAAAGGGGCTGTAGCCCCTATTGTATCTGTATGTTTTATTATTAGGGGCGAAGCCCAGAATGGGCTGTAGCCCCTATTGTGTCTGTATGTGTTCTTTATTAGGGGCCAAGCCCGAAGGGCTGTAGCCCCTATTGTATCTGTATGTTTTCTTTATTATTAGGGGCCAAGCCCAGAATGGGCTGTAGCCCCTATTGTATCTGTATATTTTTATTATTATTAGGGGCCAAGCCCAGAATGGGCTGTAGCCCCTATTGTATCTGTATGTTTTATTATTATTAGGGGCCAAGCCCAGAATGGGCTGTAGCCCCTATTGTATCTGTATGTTTTATTATTATTAGGGGCCAAGCCCAGAATGGGCTGTAGTCCATATTGTATCTGTATTTTATTCTTCTTCTTCTTCTTGTCCAATGGGAGTCTATGGCAGCCCTATGAAGGGAACATAGGAAACTGATGAAATTTGGCACACTTGTAGTGATGGCCATGAATAGTGATCTGACCAACTTTGGGGTCTCTAGGACCAATTCTATAGCGCCACCACCAGTTCAAAAATTCAACATTGAAATGGTAATAACTCACAAACCCCTAATTGTACAAAAAAGAAACTTAGTACACCTGATTACTCTCTTCATGCTGATCACATTGCTTACATTAAGACTCCACTCATTACAGTAGCGGCCATTTTGAAAAGTACAGTATTCTGACTTCTCCCTACTGCTCCTTCAAAATTGATCCAATTCTTCTGAAAATTGTCACAGATGATCATTGGACTGAGCTGAACTGACATGACTAAACAGATTTTTTTTTTTATTCATCTTTGTTCAATAGTTATGTTGTGAATTTAACAAAGTCGACCCAAAATTGGTTCAGTGGCTGTATCTCAGCCAAAGTTTGATCAATCGAAATGAAACTTGGTACACTTCATCAACACCATGATCTGAGGGTCCATGCCAAAGTTGGGAACAGCGCCACCTATGGGCCGTGAGATACCAAAAATTCACATTTTTGCTTATAACTTTCAGATACCAAAAATTCACATTTTTGCTTATAACTTGTCAGAAAATTATGTTCTTGGTGTCTGTGGATTCCTTGGGTCATGCCAAATCTGAGGATGTAAATTTTGCCAAGATTGGCTTAACGCCATATCCGCCATTTTGAAATTTGACATAAATTACAATGTCTTTTGAACCATTTGACATATGTGCACAAAAATCGGTACGGATCATCAACACCATGTCCCGGAGGTACCACAGAAGTTTGAAGACAGCACCACCTAGTGTTCCAGTGATATAACGATTTTTGCAAAAACGCTTATAACTTCTGAAAATGTTGTCCAAATGATCTTATTTTTATGTCCTTTCAGGTGTCTAGAACCAACTCTATAGCGCCACCATCAGTTCAAAAATTCAACATTGACATGGTAATAACTCCTGAACCCCTAATTCTAGGAAAATGAAACTTAGTACACCTGATTACTCTCATCATGCTGATCACATTCAATAGCTTACATTAAGACTCTACCCATTACAGTAGCAGCCATTTTGAAAAGTACAGTATTCTGTCTTTTTGCTACTTGTTCTTCAAAATTGATCCAATTGTTCCCAAAATTGGCTCAGATGATCTTTGGACCGAGCCGCACAGAAATGACTGAACAGAATTTTTTGACCACTAGTGGAAAAAAAAAAAAAGTTATGATTTTGTGAACGTAACGAGGCTGACCCAAAATTGGTTCAGAGGCTGCATCTCAAACAAACTTTGATCAATTTAAACAAAACTTGGTACGCTTCATCAACACCATGAACTGAGGGTCCATGCCAAAGTTGGGAACAGCGCCACCTATGGGTCGTGAGATACCAAAAATGTACATTTTAGCTTATAACTTTTGAACAGTTGGTCAGAAAATCATGATATAGGTGTCTATGGATTCCTTGGGTAATGCTGATAGATTGGCTGAACCACGTGTCCGCCATTTTGAAATTTGACATAAATTGCTATATCTTTTGAACCATTTCACATATCTGCACAAAAATCTGCACATCAACATCGTGTCCTGGAGGTACCTCCGAAGTTTCAAGACAGCGCTGCCTAGAGTTCCAGAACTTTTGAAAACATTGTTCAAATGATGTTGTTTTAATATCATTTCATTCCCTGGTTTATGCCGATTCTGACTATGTCTCATTTGTCATTTTCCATGAATGCTCCTGTCAGCCATAATGAAGTAAATGAAAAACAGTGTTTTTGCTACTCTTCCTACAAACGTTGTTCAATTTTGTCCAAAATTTGATCAAATGATCTTTGGACTGAGCCGCACAGAAATGACTGAACAGATTTTTTATATTCACTACCGTTCCTGAGAAATATCTCTCCAAAGCAGACCGTGCCTGTGTTTGTTGACTTATGCTAAATAGCTTAACATTCTAATAAGTTATAGGCTAACCAGTTACCAAACTGTTTAATTTGACTCTTCAGCTATCAAGTTAACCCTAAGCTGCTTTACAATTAACTTAACTTTGCGTGTTATGCTGCTTAAAATGCTAAATAACTTTTTTTATGAGCTCATTCTCACACTAAACCTTTCCACGGCAGCCTATCGGGTGTGCGTCAACTGAGTGGCGCACTCTGCTAAGCCATTGGCCCTGAATGTTTCAGGTCATGGGTTCAAAGCTAGGGTGAAAACATTGCTTTTGTTCCAGACGTTGAATCTTCTCTGTTTGTGTTCATCTTGAATCAGAAACGTGTGTTTGTTCGTTCTCATCTGAACTTCTGTTCAATTTTGAACTTCTGTACTTCTGAAGCTATCTTTTATTTCAATGTACGTTCTATTTCTGCTCTTTTTGTTCTTCCCGCTCTGTGCTGTGCTACGGGCCGTTTGCGGGCTTGGCCCCGGTAATCGCTGCTTGCAGCTATATTTATTATTATTTTTGGCCCATGGGAGTCTATGGCAGCCCTATGAAGGGAACATAGGAAAATGATGAAATTTGGCACACTTGTAGTGATGGCCATGAATAATGGTGTGACAAACTTTGGGGTCTCTAGGACCAACTCTATAGCATCACCAGCAGTTCAAAAATTCAACATTGAAGTAGTAATAACTTTTGAACCCCTTGCTCTAGAAAAATAAAACTTAGTACACCTGATTACTCTCTTCACGCTAATCACATTGAATAGCTTACATTAAGACTCCACCCATTACAGTAGTGGCCATTTTGAAAAGTACAGTATTCTGTCTTTTCGCTACTACTCCTTCAAAATTGATCCAATTCTTCTGAAAATTGGCTCAGATGATCTTTGGACTGAGCTGAACAGAAATGACTGAACAGAATTCAGTGCTCGACATTTACGCTTGTCCGCTTGTCCGGGAAAAGTGAATGTTTTGGACGGGCAAGTGAAAGAGAAATTTACTTGCCCAATCAGACAAGTAACTTGAAAAAGTCAATACCAAAAACAGTAATGACTGCCTTTATTTATGATATAGCTTTTGTTATAGGGGTGTGCGATATATATCGTTTGCGATAAATTCGTAATTGTTGTTTTAACGAGTGTATTGCAAGAATCAAACAAAACACACCTACAGCGTGCACGCATACATTCCGTAAAGTCGTCTAGGTTAGATTAGCGCACATGCGAGTGCATTCTTTCACTGCATGATTCAGTATTACAATGGATGAAGAATGATCAGAAAATTCAAGATATGGGAGCAGAAAATGTATATATTTATATAATTTCATATAGTTTCACACAAAGATCGAGCGCCGATTTTTTTTGCTCCAAAAACCATCATGATTTCAAATGTGATTTTATGCAACAGTTCAATAAACAAGAAGTTAACATTAAGAGACTTACGTTTTAGACACTATATTTCCTGTTTCTGCTCTGTTTCACCAACAAAAATAACTCCAAACACAGCCACAGCACTGTTTTGCATCTCTGAGCAACATGACAGCGTTTCGTGCCTGAATGAATCAACCGTTTAAATGATTTGGTTCAGTCGCAATGACTCACTTACAGTTTTTCTCAATTGCTAACACACTATAACTGATTCATTTGGCCCAATTTTCCAAACCATTCATACAGTTCTCAAAACAAAGACACGTTTCTCAAAACTTTTAACACATTTCACCTGCTTTCACACACGTTCCAATTTGTTTAGTGTTTTCTGCAAAACTCTACACAAAAACGCCATCATTTTGCACAGGTTTAACCATGTTCTCATTCAGAAAACACAAACACATAATATAATTAACTCAAGCTGTCACAAGCTGAGCACAATCAACACACAATTATGCATGTGTTAACACTAAGTAGCAAAATTGATGACACACACAACAGAATGTCAGGTAATATAAAAAGGGCCACAGGTGATCATTTGCTTTGGAAAATGGACCCTAACGGTGAAAGAGCAGAAAGAGGTGGGAGACAGAGAAGAAGAAGAAGAGGAAGAGGAAGAGGCCAAAGAACATTTGTTCCTGACGAAATACGGGAAACACTAGTTGACCATGTTCTTGTGCATGGGATGACCATGAGGGAAGCTGGCCAACGAGTTCAGCCGAATGTGAGCAGATTTACAGTCGCGTCTATCATTCGAACATTTAGAGAAGAAAACAGGTACCTGATATTTGCCAAAGACACTGTGCAGTAATCTACAGGGTTTTTATACTATTTAGACATACAGTTACAGTAAAATTTAGATAAGAGAACCTTCATTGTTCTTCTGTGTACAGAACTGTATCATGCTGTAAATCTTTAAACTCATAACTGTCAAATTTATGTGTGGCTCAGTATTAGTTGTTATTCTATGTACTGTATTTTTGCAGAATTGAAGGCGACTGCCTGGGGGAGGCAGACAACGTCTTCTGACAGAGGACCAATAAACTGCAATTGTAAATATGGTCATTGCTAATAACGCAATTAGACTGCGTGAAATTCAGAGAAGAATTATTGAAGATCAACAAGCCTTCTCAGAAATTGATTGTATTAAGTATTTCTACAATTGACCGGATCCTGCATCGTAACAGACTTCGAATGAAACGGGTATATAGGGTGCCTTTTGAAAGGAATTCAGAGCAAGTCAAGAATCAGCGAGTGCAGTATGTACAGGTACTAAATGTAACTCACTGTGTTATTTAGTGCTGTAATTTGATAATGTACTCTTACAGGTAAAGTTATTCATATTGCTTACACATGTACTCAAAAAATATTTCTGCAGAACATGTTCGAGTTTGATGGAAGAGACACCCTGCATGAATTTATATTTATTGATGAGGCTGGGTTTAATCTAACTAAAAGGAGGAGAAGGGGGAGGAACATTATTGGACGCCGTGCCATTGGGGAGGTCCCTGGTCAGCGTGGGGGCAATGTGACACTGCGCTGCCATCAGTCACCATGGGGTTCTCCACCATCATGAAACCTTGGGCCCTTATAACACACAACATCTCTTGGATTTCCTCAACCGTCTCTATGGTTCCATTATCCAGCATGAAGCAAGAGAGCCAGGATGGGCCGAGCAGCCTCAGTATGTTGTAGTTTGGGATAATGTAAGTTTCCATCGTGCTGCTCTGGTCCGCAATTGGTTCAATGACCATCCCAGATTTTCTAACATGTTTCTACCAGCATACTCCCCATTCCTCAGTCCCATAGAGGAGTTTTTTTCTGCATGGCGGTGGAAAGTATATGACCGAAACCCTTACGAACGGGCAAACTTTTTGCAAGCAATGGAAGAGGCCTGTGGTGACATAGCTATAGAGTCGATCCAAGGCTGGATAAGACACAGCAGAGCATATTTTCCCCGCTGCCTTGCAAGAGAAAACATTTACTGTGATGTAGATGAAGGTATGTGGCCTGATCCTGCCCAGAGACGTGATGCTGAGGGTGCCAAGAGTGCTGATCAGTAACTGATCAGTGTTTCTCTTTTTTTCTTTTCGCGTGTGTACTGTAACTGACAGTAAACAGTCTTTTATTGCATACTGAGTTCATACTCAGTTCTTTACACTTACACTTTTTTTTTTTTTTTTTTTTTTTTTTTTTGGAAAGTGTATATAAATATTAAAGTCCTGTAATAAAAAATAAAAACAATTCTAAATGCTCCTCCTTTTATTTTATTGTACCTCCACTTTTCCACTGATTCCTGATTACCAGTAAGAGGTTTTAGTAACAGTGTTTTGAATTGATCTCACTGGTGTTTTCTAGGCAGTGGAGTAGTCTGTGTGTTTGGCAGGTTTGTGCATCATCTGAGGCCGAAGTTTGATTTTGACTGAAGATAATATGCTTTTGACTAGAATATGTGGTTTTGACCTGGAAGTTTAAGGTTTGTGCAAGTTGGTGTATAGCTTTGAGATTGTGTTTATAGTTGTGAGAAAATGGTGAATTGTTTCATGAATTGTGTGTTAGCAATCGAGAAAAACTGTATAAACGGTGACTTGATTCCACCTAATGGTGGTGTTAATTTCACATTTACAATATTTTCATTTTTTAAATGATTTCAAATATCAGAATTCAACGTTTTTATGAATAAAAACATTATTTATTCATTTGTAACTGCAGATTAAAGCATTCCATGTCCCTCAGAGCTGCATTAAACAGTGGGTAAATATATCTATTCCACTTCAGATGCAGCTTCTGTGTTTCCTCTGCATTGCAAAGATGAATTTTGTTGATACTGATTTCATTTGTTTGGTAACAGCCCAAATGTCTTATTATAGAAACTGTCTGATTAAATTGAACTAATTAAAAAAATAAAAATTTTAATTTGAAAATTCATGTATAAAAAAAGTAGTAAATATTAGCATTTTATTTTTAAGTTTAATATAAAATAATTATATTTGTAATTAACACTCCCTTTTTAATTTAAAATATAACAGTGTTATCACACTTTATTTTATTAAAAAGAAAAATCTAACTAAATATACTAAATGTGTTTTGTATAACTACAATAAATAATTATATTTATAACTCAATTAAAAAAAAAAAAAAAAAAAATTCTCTCTGGGCAAGTAACTTTTATACTCGGACATGTAAATGACAAATTTACTTGTCCGAAGGACAACCACATGAGATTGCTTAATGTCAAGCCCTGAGAAATTTTTGACTACTAGTGAAAAAAAAAAGTTATGATGTTGTGAACATAACAAGGTTAACCCAAAATTGGTTCAGAGGCTGTATCTCGGCCAATCTTTGATCAATCGACACAAAACTTGGTACGCTTCATCAACACCACGATATGAGGGACCATGCCAAAGTTGGGAACAGCGCCACCTATGGGTCGTGAGATACCAAAACTGCACATTTTTGCTTATAACTTTTGAACAGTCAGTCAGAAAATTATGATCTTGGTTTCTATTGGTTGGGTCATGCCGAATATGAGGATATCAATTTTGCCAGGATAGGCTGAACCACATGTCCGCCATTTTGAAATTTGTCATAAATTGCTATATTTTTTTAACCATTTGACATATCTGCACAAAATTCGGTAGGGATCATCAACACTATGTCCCAGAGGTACCTCAGAAGTTTGAAGACAGCGCCACCTAGTGTTACAGAGATATAACAATTCTTGCAAAAACACATAACTTTTGAAAGCATTGTCCAAATGATGCTGTTTTAATATAATTTCATTCCCTGGGTTATGCCGATTCTGACAATGTCTCATTTGTCCATGAATGTGCCTGTCAGCCATATTAAAGTAAATGAAAAACAGTGTTTTTGCTACTTTTCCTACAAATTTTGTTCAATTTTGTCCAAAATCTGATCAGATGATCTTCGGACCGAGCCGCACAGAAATGACCAAACAGATATTTTATATTCTTATTTGAGGAAAGGGCGGCAGAGAGGGGAAAGGGTGGTAGAGAGAGGAAAGGGCGGTAGAGAGGGTAAGGGGGGTAGAGAGGGGAAAGGGTGGTGGAGAGGGAAAAGGAGCGTAGAGAGGAAAAGGGGTGTAGAGAGGGGAAAGGGTGGTAGAGACGGGAAAGAGCAGTAGAGAGAGGAAAGAGGGGTAGAGAAGGGAAAAGGCAGTAGAGAAGGGAAAGAGCGGTAGAGATGGGAAAGGGCGGTAGAGACGGGAAAGGGTGGTAGAGAGGGGAAAGGGCAGTAGAGACAGGAAAGAGGGGTGGAGAGGGGAAAGGGCGGTAGAGGGGGGAAAGGGCGGTAGAGAGGGGAAGGGGGGTAGAGAGGGGAAAGGGCGGTAAAGAAGGGAAAGGGCGGGCGGTAGAGAGAGGGAGGGGGTAGAGAGAGGAAGGGGGCAAAGAGGGGAAAGGGCGATAGATAGATAGATAGATAGATAGATAGATAGATTAGAAATATTAGATAGATTGAAGTTCAAAAGCTTAAAAGTTTTAAAGCATAAAGCCAAAACCCAAAAATTGCCAAAAGGGGCTTGGCCCCTTAATCGCTGCTTGCAGCTATATTTTCTTTTAGTCTTACTATTTTCTTTTATTTTTGCTGTTTTTATGTGATTTTTAGTAGCTTGTTTTGTGATGTTCAGAGTTGATCTGTTTATCTGAATATGCTGTTTGTCAGCATTGTTGAGATTCATATGCTGATCCTTGATGTCTGCGTGTGCCTAAAAGAAAGTGTTTTTTTTTTTTTTTGTTATCAGAACAGCTTGTAAGAAATCCTTCCAAAATTTATAGAAAATACGGAATCTTTCGCTGTGGAATCATAAGACTGTTGTAATCAATAAAATAAATTTAACTCAGAGATTAGACTCTAAATGAGTTCAGTAAATCAGATAAAGCAATGATTATGTTAAAACATAATTATCACCACCTGATGACTTTTGCTCTTTGAAAAAGTCTGGCTGTTAAAATTCAGTTATAGCAGTCAAATAAAATGTAATATTAAAAAGTCAATGGTCAAGAGTCCAACTAAAGTAAACACTGACCACTATAATGGTGACTTTAAAAATTGTGATTTTCTCCTTTGGTGATTCTGCTTGTTAACATCAGATGTCTTCAACAATGGTCAATCATCACTCAATTAATCTTTTAATTATCTCATTAACTTTAACACTGCTTCAGTGTTAATTTTAACACTCTGTAGTGTGGATTATATAAACACTGAGCAGTGTTGATTAAACATTGAGGATTTTGCTGTGTACCATTGTGCTGGAGAGTAGAGCCTGTGCTTCATGTTGCTTTATTTAAAGGCAGTAACTGTGGAGTTGTTGATGCAATGATGATCTCTTTACTAAGTACATAAATGTCTGCTGTTGTTAGTTAATTACAGACTACAAAGATTTGAGTAAAAGTCATGCTTTTATTGTTTCACAATTGCATATTAAGTGTTTGCAGTTTTATATTAAGAAATATTTCTTTTTAGTGGACTCAAATCTAAAAATTTCACAGTACTAACACTGTATAAATACTAGCTTTTTAAACGAATGGTTTGAAGCAATCGGTTTCCCAAATGAAATGAGTTACCACATGGTATTATAACGGTAACATATTGTAAAAAAGGAGAGCTGTAAATCAATGGTAGAGAGCTGTAAATTAACAGTACAATGTTGGCAACCATAGCTGCCAGTATTTTACAGTTATTTTACAGTACAGTTTTTTTTTTTTTTTTACAGTGATAGCAATCTTTCCTTTGAAAACCATGTTTCTAGCATTTGTAAAACAGTATTTTCCATCTTAAAAATATATCTAAATTACGACCTATGCTCTCAATGTCAAATGCAGAAATGTTAATTGATGTGTTCATCACCTCAAGGTTAGATTATTGTAATGCTTTATTGGGTGGTTGCTCTGCACGCTTAATAAACAAACTTCATCTGGTCCAAAATGCAGCAGCTAGAGTTCTTACTAAAACCAGGAAGTGTGACCATATTAGCCCAGTTTTGTCAACTCTGCACTGGCTCCCTATTGAACATCATATACATTTTAAAATCTTGCTAAGTATTTATATAGCCCTGAATGGTTTAGCACCTCAATACTTGAGCAAGCTCATATAGCATTATAGTCCTTCATGACCGCTATGATCTTAAAACTCTGGCCATTTGATAATACCTAGAATATCAAAATCAACTGTGGGCGTCAGATGCTTTTCCTATTTAGTGCCCAAACTCTGAAACAATGTACCTAGCGTTGTTTGGGAGGCAGACACACTCTGTCAGTTTAAATCTAGATTAAAGACCCATCTCTTTAACCTGGCATACACAAAACACATGATCACATTTCTATAATTCAAATCCATTAAAGGATTGTTAGACTGAATTAATTAGGTCAACCAGAACTGGGAACACTTCCCATAACTCCCGATGTACTCGCTACATCGTAAGAAGAATGGCATCTATGCTCATATTAGTCTCTTTCATTCTTATTCCGAGGTCAACGTAGCCACCCGGATCCAGTCTGAATCCAGATCAGATGGTGGATCAGCACCTAGAGATGACCTCTACAGCCCTGAATGTCAGCGGAGAACATGTCAACTAGATGTGCCCCAGATACAGATACCTTACAAAGACCGCATCACCTAGATGACCATCGCGACAAGACCATGGGAACCAAACGAGTCCTCTGCACAATCTGACCTGTGTTGCAGCCTGGAATTAACCCATGCCATGCTGGTTTCATCTGGCCAAAGGAGAACTGGTCCCCAACTGAGCCTGGTTTCTCCCAAGGTTTTTTCTCTATTTCTGTCACCGATGGAGTTTTGGTTCCTTGCCACTGTCACCTTTAGCTTGCTTAGTTGGGGACGCTTGACTGATTGCACAGACAGTATTGGAAGAGAGCTGAACTGGATGATGACATTACTGAATCACCATTGCATTTGACTTTCATAGCGAAAACACTTGAACAAGTTGTTTTCAACCAGGTATCGTTATTTCTTTCACAGAATAACCAACTGGATGCTAACCAGTCAGGTTTCAGAAGTGGACATTCAACCAAGACCGCTCTACTGTCAGTCAATGAAGCCTTGCGGATTGCAAAAGTTGATTCTAAATCATCAGTTCTTATTCTGCTAGATCTATCTGCTGATTTTGACTCTGTCAATCATCAGATCCTCCTGTCCACCCTCTCATCACTGGACATCACAGGGATTCCACTTTGCTGGTTTGAATTCTGTCTCACTGGTAGGTCTTTCAAGGTGTTGTGGGGAGGGAAGGTTTCCAAAGCACATCAACTGGTCACTGGGGTTCCTCAGGGATCAGTTCTTGGACCCCTCCTCTTCTCCATATACACTACATCACTGGGTCCCATCATACAGGCACATGGCTTCTGCTACCACTTCTATACTGATGACACACAGCTCTATCTTTCATTTCAACCAGATGATCCAACGGTAGCTGCATGGATCTCAGCCTGCCTGGCGGACATCTCAGCATGGATGAAAGATCATCACCTACAACTCAATCTGGCAAAGACTGAGCTCCTTGTCTTCCCTGCCACTCCAACTGTACAGCATAACTTTACTGTCCAGTTAGGTTCATCAACAATTACCCCATCAAGTTCAGTCAGAAATCTTGGTGTAATCTTTGATGACCAGCTGTCCTTCGAAGACCACATTGCAAAAACTGCTCGATCTTGCAGGTTTGCATTGCACAACATCAGAAAGATCAGGCCCTTCCTAACGGATCATCCTGCACAATTTCTTGTCCAGGCCCTTGTCATTTATAGGCTGGACTATTGCAATGCTCTTCTGGCTGGACTTCCATCATGCACAATCAAACCTTTACAAATGATTCAGAATGCTGCAGCACGACTGGTTTTCCAGTAGCACCTCTCTTTATCTCCCTGCACTGGCTACCGGTTGCAGCTCGCATCAAGTTCAAGACATTGATGCTTGCATATAGAACAGCCACAGGCTCAGCACCGGCCTACTTCCACTCACTTTTGAGAGTCTACATCCAGAAGTCTGAGATGTACGAGCGAACGACGACTCGTGGTACCATCACAGAGAGGCACAAAATCACTTTCCAGAACATTTTTGTTCACCCTTCCTGCCTGGTGGAATGATCATCCCACCCCTATCCGGAATGCTGAATCCCTGACAATTTTCAAGCGACACCCAAAAACTAATCTCTTTCGTCACCATTTGACTTCATCTTAAAAAAACAAAAACAATAACAAACAAACAAAAAACTTGCTCTCTCTTTCCTTAATCTTTCCCTGTTTAGCTTGTACTAATCAGAACAATGCCTGAAACTTTGTATTGCAAGCACTTCCTCCGTCTATTTGCCTCTTTATGATGAATCGCTTATTGTATTCCTCAATTGTAAGCTTTGGATTAAAGCGTCTGCTAAATGAATAAATGTAAATGACTTTAACTGGAAAAATGACTCTTTGTTATTTTCCTCTTGCATTATTGACAAACTATTTTCCTGTTTAACACTCTAAAGCTGCTTTGACACAATCTGTAATGCATAAAGCGCTATATAAATAAAGGTGACTTGATTTGACTTGACCAAACCAAATGTCATGTCACTTATTGTTGTTAATATGCAACCCAAACAGCACCATTTCTGTCTTCAGTCTGCTGCTTTACTGCTCCCAGTTGATTATTTAAAGATTTCTGCTTGTTTAATGCTTTTTTAAAATCGTCTGTGTTGATTTTGTTCAGTTCTGCAGATATTATTGTAATATGGTTAAATGCTTTAATTGGATCCTATACTATACTCTTATTAACAGCTGAAAGAGTAATTGGATTGGTCAAAATATTTCTCAAACAATTTGTGGATCTGCTTATGTATTATATTAACTTTCAACAATAAAAAACAAAAATCACTGTTTATACTTAAACAGCACAATAGAGATTGATGCTCTTATAAAACCTGTTATTAAATATGAAGGGAAAAAAATGAAAAACAAATGAATATTGGATTGAACTGAATTGTGATTCAATTACATTTCCGGTAACTCTTTAGTATAGGGACCAATTCTCACTATTAACTAGTTGCTTATTAGCATGCCTGTTATTAACATATTGGCCATATATTTGTACTTATAAATCACATATTCTGCATGACCATATTCTACATCCTTAATCCTACCCAAAACCTAAATTTAACAACTACCTTACTAACTACTAATAAGGAAAGGAAAGGACGTGACGTGTAGTGACGCATACTCAGAATTTGTGCTCTACATTTAACCCATCCAAGTGCACATGCACACTGGACATTCGCTCCCCCCACATACAATCCCTACTGGACCTGAGACTCAAACCCGTGACCTTTGGGTTACAAGTCCAACTCTCTATCCATTAGGCCACGACTGCCCCGTAAGCAGCAAATTACTGCTTTCTTGAGGCAAAAGTCGCAGGTAATGGTTTGTTACTAGCGAGAATCGGACCTTAAAATAAAGTGTGACCACGTTTTCTCATTCATGGTTTTGGGTCAGTGTGAATGAAACTTTAAATGCTCAACAATGGGGAAGCCAATGTAAAATTTTGATGTTCAATTTATTTCTGTTCTTCCAAAAGTCAGTTCAGAGGATGAATTTTCTCTACATTTGAAAAAAATGTGGCCTTTTCAAGTTCAGTGGCCGGTTATTGTATGTGGTTACCCTATGTGTGGATGTTTCCTTCGTCCTTCCTTGTTGATTTATTAAAAGAATTAAGATTACCGTCTTCGTCGTGCACTCTCTGTCTTCACTCCAGCATGTACCGTGACAGAATAACCGGCCATATAGTGAAGGTAACGTGGCATGTGTTCCCGCATTTTGGTTTTAATTTTTTTGTTAGTTTTTCTTTTGTTAAATTATGTTTGACCCAGAGCCCAGCCTACCACCACCCTTCTAAGTGGAGCTGCAGTCTGAGCCCACCGCAGACAGGGAGCCAAAGCTCGCCGCGATCGACGAGCCAACGCCTAAAGGAGCAACTGAGCGGAGGATCACCTTGGAGGCAGAGCCCCGATCGTCTGACCAAGTGTGCGAGCCGACTGCTAGATACGCGATGGTAGAAGTGTCAGTAGGGAGCGAGGGTGCGGAGGAATGCCCCACCTACTGCACCACTGGTAGTCTCCGCCTCCAGTCTCTGAGTCCTGGACTCTGCCTCGGCCCTTCGATCCAGCGGCTCCACCATGGCTCCTATTCCCTCCTCTCCGCCGTGGCCTGTTAGTCCACCAGCTCCGCGGGGCTCCCTCATCCCTCCGGCTCTGCCTTGGTCAGTCTTATATATGTACTGTATATAGGCTACAACAATCCAAAACCATTTACTTTAGGAATAATTTCATTTTATTTATTTATAAGCATCTCCAAAAAAGTAGGCCTACTCAAAAGTTTTTTTTTTTTTTTTTCTTATAATCTGAAATCACTTGTGTTATGCAGTCATTGTGTGTCTTGTTGGCAGCTGCTGGTAACTGATTAGATTTTTATTTTTTTTTACTCCCAGTTTCACAACATTCCCATCTTAACTTCCTCAATTAACATTTCAAGTCTCATCCATTCCTCAAACTCCCATTATTGACTCATGTTGTAAAATAATAATAATAATAATAATAATAATAATAATAATAATAATAATAAATTTAAATAAATAAATAAATAAAATAATAGAAACTGTGCATGTACAAGTATAAGGATTATTAATGTTAGATTTTGTATATGGAAATACTGTGGAAGATGGCTTGATTTAGTATTTTATATTTCAAACTAGGGTATTCCTCTGAAATTAAAGTCAATCTCAGAAGCTGTTTTTTTTCTTTTGTGGAATGTATAAAATGTTTAAAACACTATTGTTATAGTTTATTATTTTTTATGATTTTTGCAATAAATAAATAAATAAATACATACATACATACATACATATAAATAAATCAATAAATAAAAATAAATAAATAAATAAATAACAAGCATTAAAATAATAGAGGGAAACCTGAATATGACCTGAACAAAAGAATGCAATCCAGTCATTCATGTCATTTAATACACAATTCAAACCACATTACTTTGAATGAGACATTATCTGTTTCATCCTCAAATTCAAATTCATATACAAATGTATACCTAACAATAGCTCACGTGTCCAGTTCCTATGAAGTATATTTTCAGTGACTTTCTACAGTATCATATGTGTAATTCCATATCAAGTTTTTTGGAGTCAGTGGGTCTCATTCACTAAGCATGTGTGCGCACAAATTTGTGCGTGAATCCTGAGTTCACGAACAAATCAGGAACAACTGGAAGCCAGTGATGGGAATAATGGCGTTATAAATAAACGGCGTTACTAACGGCGTTATTTTTTTCAGTAATGAGTAATCAAACAAATTACTGTTTCCCCCGTTACAACGCCGTTACCGTTACTGACAATAAAATACGGCGTTACTATAATTTATTATAATATTATTATAATTTTATTTTTCAGTTCATCTGAATGGATGCGCAGGGTAGCTGTATTTGACGTACCATAAACTCCAGTGTGACAGCGCACGACTCGCCGTCGCTTTGTCTCACATGCGCAAAGAAAGATACAGAGCAAGAGGGTCTTTCATAACATGCAGAATTGACGCGCTACATGTAAACGATATTCTTTGTTGTATTTTCCTGTCAAAATAATGGAGTTCCTTTGGAATTCTTCAGCTATTAAGAACTGCCGGGTTTTCCGGTAGTGGGCGGAACTAATGCGCAAACGACAATCTCATTGGCTGGCGCTCACCTATTATCGTCCCTGTTTTGATTTCAGCAAATCAATTCAAGCGGACGCAGACTACATGATTAATATTCATGAACCCAGCAGTTTATTAATCCTTAGCGCATTTTATATTGTTATTAGTAGTAGAATTCGTAGTAGTTTTGTTATGTTATCAATTTTTCCCCCCTTTTTTTTTATAGAAACACTAAATGACGAACAACATCTTAAGCACCACCACCAGTCCTAAGTTCAGTCAACATGAAAAAATATGGATTCATACTTGGTTATTCTAATTACTAAAGTTCTATCATCATATAATGCTAAATTATCATAATATCATATTATAATACTTGACTGACTGATGCTAAGAGTCAGTGGATAAATAGTGCAGATTAATGTACAATGTTTTATAATAATTTATTCTATTTAGAGTCTATTTCATTAATTTAACATATTTAATATTGGGGGCATCCAAGTTATTTGACATTTGAACATTTTTTTATTTTAAAAAGTAACGCAATAGTTACTTTCCCTGGTAATTAGTTACTTTTATAATGATGTAACTCAGTTACTAACTCAGTTACTATTTGTGAGAAGTAACTAGTAACTACACTCTTAAAACAGATGTGTTAAAATCAACACAACCTGTGTTATATTTTAATACACCCGTGTGTCTAGTTAAGGACAACACATTTTGTGTTAATTTCAACTCAACCAGTGTGTTATTCTTCTTAACACAGGTTGATATTCTTCAAATATTTAAATAGTGCACCTTTAAGAATAGCACATCTATGACACAAATTGTGTTATTTATGACACATTAGTGTGTTAAAAAAACAGATGTGTTAAAAACAACACAACCTGTGTTATATTTTAACACACCTGTGTGTCTAGTTAAGGACAACACATTTTGAGTTAATTCAATTTTAACACAACCAGTGTGTTATTCTTCTTAATACAGGCAGTGTGTTCAAATATTTAACACACTAATG
Source organism: Spinibarbus caldwelli (assembly GCA_039654775.1). Taxonomy (NCBI): domain Eukaryota; kingdom Metazoa; phylum Chordata; class Actinopteri; order Cypriniformes; family Cyprinidae; genus Spinibarbus; species Spinibarbus caldwelli. The sequence continues at coordinate 36,235,323 of CM077225.1, read as the reverse complement.
TGTCATAAATCCAGAAGTGGGACTTTCAAGTCAGAAGCAAGTCTCAAGTCAAATCCCAAGTCCTCAAAGAGTTAAAGTTAATGAGATAATTAAGTGACTAATTAAATGATGATTGTGCATTAGTGATGAACACCTGCTGTTAACAAGCAGCATCATTGAAGAAAAGAGAAACACAAGACTTCAGCCACAGCCTTGGATGGAATCAACTGAAAAAAAAAAACAAAAAAAAAAACATGATGCCACCATAATTGTGGTCAAGGTTTGCTTTAGTTGATCTCTTGTCACTTTTACTAATGCAAAATAATTTGCTTCTAAACAATTGCAGTATTGTTTCATTGCAAATATTTGTGCATTGCTGAATCAAACCTAGAAGTAGCAGATTAGCTTATGATTTCTGCTTAGAACTCATGGTGCGTGAACATCATGAAAGGATCTCTCTTTGGTTTTTTTTTTTTGACTGAGATTCAGCTATTATAGGTCTGCAAAAAAAAAAAGTTCCCTATTAAACACTACAATGCTTCGAGATGATGATGATGATGATGATGATGATTGATGGATGGGGGGGGGGGAACTGTTTCCGCTCAGGCTTTTAGACATAAACACTTATCATATGATCCTCAACAGTGGAGACAATAATTTTTCATACTGCAGTGCATGATGGGAGTTTTTACTATGGTGTTACCCAGCATGCATAGCAGCATGAAGCATTTTGTTGATTGTCACCATTGTTGAGATTCATATGCTGGTTCTTTATGTCTGTGTGTGTCGAATTACTACTGAAGTTCAAAATTTTATATTTATTATATAGATATAAAATTCATTCACTATAACTGTTAGAGTAACACTTTGTTTGCATGCTGTAGTTTCACAGGGTTGATTATGCAAAATCTAAACATATTTACACTGTTTGAAGCACACGTACGCAAAAACCACACAGAATAATTTCTCTCTCTATGGTTAAGGCAATTTATATTTCATATAGTTATATACAATAGGCCTGTATATATGTATAACTCATAGACTATAGAGCCTTAATATGGAGATGGTCTTGGCATGTTTTAAGCAAATGACTAACCTCGTGCACGTGGTGGCTCATTTAGGATACTCCAAATTCACTAACATTAGGACGAGGTTAAGAACAAATGCATGTGTGTACACACATGTTATGAATTAGGCAGAATGTTTTCGTGAGAAGTTCGACTGTACGTATAAATATGAATTATCTATGCAATTTTTAGTGAATGAGACCCATTGGGTTTTAAACCCAAAGTCTGCGTTTGAAACCGCATACTCAATGGCTGCATCCAAAAACTTCCTTATGAGGCAATGACTTTGTAGGCAGCGTTTTTGCAAAAAGGCACCTCACGAAACTGATTTCGGACAGGCTTCTGAGGCAGCATAATGGTTTAATGATCTTCAACAAAATAGAACATGTTTTGGTGATAACTCAACAAATATTTAATTACTATAATACTAATTTCTCACTAGAAATAATGTCAAAAGTGCAAAAAGATAATCAGAAATATACATTTACACACAAACTAAAAACCAAACGCAACTTTCAGACGCCATCTTTATTTTTTTACCTCAACCGCCACAGAATGGAAAGCACAGGATTGTGGGATATCAAAGGCAGCAAAGGATACATCTATGCTGCCTTCAAAAATCGACCAGATGATGGTGTCACAAAATACTCCAAAACAAGAAGATCCAAGTGCAGCTTTTATTAAAGAGTCCAAAAACAAACAGTGTAATCCAAATCAGGGCAAAACATAGTAAACCAGAAACACGTAACAGAAAACAATAAACCAGCAACCAAAGACACCGAGAACTGGGCTTATATGAGTATAAGTTAACAAGGAAATGAGACACAGCTGAATTAAATGAGACTTGATTGTCAAAACAAAGGGTAATGGGAACTGAAGTCCAGAGAAACAAACACAATAACGAAACGTGCCCTCTAGTGATCTTTCATGGGCACACCAACCAGACATTGTGACATTACCTCCCCTTTAAGTCGCTTTGGATAAAAGTGTCTGCTGAATGATTAAATATGGACGTTAATTTGCCTGAATCTGTATAGAATTGGGGACCTTTGTAGGCATATTGGGAATGCATTTTTGTGACATTTAATTTTGTATGTAAACCCATGTGTTAATAAAAAAGAAAAAGTGTTTCATTAAAGCTATGTAGTAGGCTACTGTATTATTTTTGTCTTATTGCTAAATATATATTTTATATGTATCAATATATGGCTATACTTGGTTCATGCATATATTGCAGAATATTGAAAAATATAAGCACTACAGTCCCATATATCAAAATATATTATTTCATATATCACATTATATCTTCCAATATATTCACATTTATTTTTGTTTCGTAAGGAATGGGAGCTAGAGGGTGGGGAAAGGGGGATCCCTGCTATTTCTGCAAAACTAAAGTAATTTGTTGATTAATGAAAGACAGGTGCGTGGTGGCTGGATTATTGAATGAGAGATTGGTGTGCTTGTCTGATTTGGAAAAGGTTTGATCTGATGTATGAATGAAAGGCGTTCGAAGACCACCGGCCTAAGCTCTTTATTTAGATTTCGGGGAGACTGTTTTGGGCGGCTGAAGTTGCGGCACCTATGCAAAAGGAATGACTGGAGTAGTGATTTGCTGAAATGCCTGATTTAGTCAGGACTGATTTGAGGTGTTTTTTAAATCAGTGTCTGGAGATGGGGCTATTGTTGTCGTCTACAAGAAGGGGATCGGCGGGAGACTGAATGTGAGAACGTCTGTGAGCTAAGAAGAGGGCAACGGATTGGTAAGGCTGGAGGGGGGTGGGTAAGTTAAAAATGAAAATTAGATGGCCATGCATTAATTGATCTGTTTTGCTGCGTTTGATGTTAAAGCGAATTGTGTCGTTGTCCAGTATTTGGAGGTCGGAGAAGGCCGGATGGATCCTGGGATTGAATTTGGAATTGCAGGTGAATTCGGAGCATCTGAGGAAACCGAAGAAAGCGAGGATGAAAAGGGCCTCAAGTAATCTGGCTGTGTTTTCAGAGTGGTAACCTGAACGAAGGGTGAGTAAGCAATTGCTTAAAATTTCGCAGGTGATGGGCAAGCGAGAATCTTTCAATACCTTTTAAAAGCAGGGAGAGTTGAGGGTTGTTGATGGCGGGGCACTGGCGGCCGAAAATTAGTTTATGGAAAAAATGGATACCGCTAAGATATGTTTTTATGGAGCCGGGTTGGATCTGTTTGAAGTGGTGGAGAAAAGTTGCAAAAGAAGAAACAGTTGTGGTGAGAATGGAAGATTTTGAAACTGTTCCAAGCCGTCCAGTATGAGCTGAGTGTTCTTGGAGAAACGGCTTGGAGGATGAGATGGGTGGATAAGTTGTGAAGATAGAGGAGAGGGTGGTTTACTGGAACGTCAGGTCTGAATAAGGAGGCACTGGTGTGGGTGACTGGTCTGCCTGAGGAGCTAATGATCTGAATTTCTGAAAGGCAAAACGGGAAAGAGAGTCAGAAATTGAGTTTTTACAACCTGGTATATGGGCTGCTTTAATTATGAACTGGTTGCAGGCAGACGTCCAGATCAAACATCTTAGTAAAGGCATGATTTCCGTGGAACTGGATTTGCCTTTATTTATGCAGTGGACTACTGCTGAGTTGTCGCAATGGAAGAGGATGCTTTTAGAAGCCCATTCTTTCCCCCATAATGTCGCGGCGGCAATGATTGGGTAGAGCTCGAATAGAGCGGAGGAAACGGACTGTTCCAAATTTAGGAGTTCGGGAGGCCATGTGGAAGTGAACCAGCGACCTTGGAAATACCCCCCGAATCCAACTGAGGGGGCTGCGTCTGTGAACAGGTGCATGTCGGTGGCTAGCACTACCTGGGCGTTGTAGAAAAAGGTGAGGCCATTCCATTGATTAAGGAACAAAAGCCAGAGATCTGCTCTACACGATTCATTCAGGGTGACTAAATCGTTTAAGCCGGGAACAGAGGATGCTAGAGAGAGAAGGTGGGAGATGAAAGGGCGTCCTTGGGGCACGATTCTCATGGCGAAATTTAGGTGGCCTAACAGGGAAAGAAGGTCGCGTTTAGAAATTCTTGTGGCCGAAGTGTGGTTATTAATTACGTTGGAAATTCTGTCAATTTTCTCTTTAGGGAGCGAGGCTTGGAATTTGACTGAATCGAGGCAAATTCCGAGGAACTCGAGGGAGGTGGCGGGTCCCTCTGTTTTCTCGGATGCAATTGGAATGCCTAGTTCAGAGAAAACTCTTTGAACTGTGCTTAGGTGGGCGGCCGGAGGAGAATGTCTGGGTGATACGATGTGGAAATCATCTAGCAGATGCTCATGATGTGACGCTCTTTAAAGTGTTGGGGTACGTTATTTGGAGGACCTTCAGGGATTAACACTGCTCAGAGTGTTTTTGGTCCCACAATACAGTGTTAAAGTAACACTGAAGCAGAGCTGAACTTAATGAGAATGTTAACAAGCAGAATTACTGAAGGAAAGAGAAACTGAAAAACAGAGAAAGCGACAAACAGAAACCCAACTACAGCTGACTTAGTCACAGACTTAGAGGAAATCAGCTGAAATAAAACACATTACATATCGCAAGGATTAAACAACTCCACAAACAGCATCACCAGCTTCACTTATTACTAACCAGTTTGACTTTATTTCTGTCATACAAGAGTGCTTAATGAGAATGAACAGAGGTTTAGATGTGTTTCATTTCACAAAACGTTACCATCACCATCACTGTGGTCAGTGTTTGCTTTAGTTGGGCTCTTGACCCTTAAATTTACAAAATTATGATTTTTTTTGCTGTAGTTTTGTGTTTACGAAGCACATTAACGTTGCAAAGAAAACTCTGAGAAAATATTATGCTAGAAGCAATCATCATGTAGCGGTTTGGTTCACTGACTGTTGCATTTCACAGTGTTGAAGAAAGAAGCTCATTTAGAAGTTTATTTTTGCAGACTAAGTTTTAACAGTGTTTGGACAATGAAAACAATTGTGCATAGAAAGCAGTTGCTTATGGCACACATTGACATGAAGAATATGCATATGAACCTCAACAATGGTGACAATCAACAAAATACTCAGATAAACATCTTTGAACATCACAAAGCAAGCTACTATAAAGTCACATCAAAAATAGCAACAATTAAAGCAAATAATAAGAATAAAAGAAAATACTAAGAGACAATTCAGGTGCATAATTTATTCGTGTTGCAATGCATTCTGGGAGCCATGAATGAGTTTTGATTGGTGCACCCAGAATGCACTGCAGCATGAAGCTTTTTGTTTATTGTCACCATCATTGAGATTCATATGCTGATTCTTGATGAATGTTTGTATCTGAGTTGCACAGACATTCAAAATGGCTTGTGCAAATTTTTATTTTTAATTAAATCCAACGAATTATGTGATTAAAACCACACTGAATTAATTTAACACCAAACATAACCACAGACTTAAACAAATATTTTTCCTTTTTTTAATCAGATCACTGATCAGCCAAAAGCAACTGATCATGGTTTTTTTCTGGCTTTTTTGCCATAGTAAAAGTGTTTTACAAACACAAATTTAAAACAGCCAGAGAAAAACTAATGTTATAAAGTCAAGGGTCAAGAGCCCAACTAAAGCAAACACTGACCACAGTGATGGTGATGATGACTTTTGTGAAATGAAACTAACATCTAAAGCTCTGTTAATTCTCATTAAGCACTTTTGTCTCTGAGTAGTGTTAATCCCTGAAGGTCCTCGAAATAATGTCGCCCACCCTTTAAAGAACTCCACATCGTGAGCATCTCGGCAAACATTCTGGGAATGTCATTGACACCGGCGGGACGTCCTGAGAACTTTACATTTCTAGCAGGGTAGATGTTGTTCATTCTAACAGTGCTTGTGAACTACTTTTTGTATCATTAATGTTCAGTATTCAAATCACATGTGAAAATGGACTTGGTGTAAATGTAGCAGTCAAGTTTTAATAAATAAATAAATATATATATATATATATATATATATATATATATATATATATATATATATATATATATATTAAAAATAGCTTTTTTTGTATTGCATTAATTTTAACTGGTAAAGAATAGCACATCTATGACGCAAATCGTGTGATTTATGACACATTAGTGTGTTAAATTTTAACACACTGCCTGTGTTAAGAAAAATAACACACTGGTTGTGTTAAAATTGAATTAACACAAAATGTGTTGTCCTTAACTAGACACACAGGTGTGTTAAAACTTAACACAGGTTGTGTTGTTTTTAACACATCATTTTTTTAACACACTAATGTGTCATAAATAACACAATTTGTGTCATAGATGTGCTATTCTTAAAGGTGCACTATTTAAATATTTGAAGAATATCAACCTGTGTTAAGAAGAATAACACACTGGTTGAGTTAAAATTAACACAAAATGTGTTGTCCTTAACTTGTCACACAGGTGTGTTAAAATATAACACAGGTGGTGTTGTTTTTAACACATCTGTTTTAAGAGTGTACCTCTTTTGCGAGGAGGGAATCTACAATGTCTGGTTCTGACAGGGCGAATTGTAAGTTATTACAAACAAAAGTGGCATCTGGAAGGCTTTCTAGACTGGGATCAAAACCTTGTTTGAGGCCAGAAAGCAAATAGTGAGTAAAATTTTTGTCAGGGTAATTTTTTTAGCTCAAGAGATAACACTGAGACATTCACAGGAGAAGAGAGGTATTTTTCTAGATCTTTATTGTTTTTTGCTGAAGATTTGTACGCGGGGCAAGACGGGGCGGGCGTGAGCACTGCCACAGAAATTACACACATGTAGAAAACAACATTTTTGCCTGAAACAGCAGAAATTGTTGAAGTTATTACAAACTTGGCGATTTGGAATGGAAGAATAATGACCTTTAACTGGGACAGAGCGATCTGACACGGACTGTGGCACATATGATGTAGATTTGATAGATTCGGAGGTAGGCTGAGACTGAGGGTTCGGAGAATTTTGAGTGATTAGTGGGCAGGAGTGGAACTGATGGACGAGAGACCTACAAATAAAACAGGAAATGTTATAGCAGCCGAAGTCAAGGGCACCCCAGTAGGGGCACTGGCTCCACTGCACGACCCTTGTCACACATTTAGCTGAAAATAGCTTGTGATAAGTGTAAAAGTGGCTGCCGCCGAATGACAGAGAAAAGTCAGCGATAATAGAGAGATAATAATTTAGCTCCTTACGCCTGTTTGGAAAAACTGAACAGATTACGTCTGTATATTTTCCAAATGCTAGAACAAATTCTGCGAGTGAAAGAATGTGATTGGAGCTAGAGGCTGAATCTTTAAGGGTCACGGAAAAAGCGCCACAGTCCAGGGATCGATAGCAATCTTTTTGCGGGATGGGAGATAGAAGAGATGCCAAGTCCATGTCCATACCTGAGAGGATTTGGGTGCGAAGCGGAATGGACACGGATGGGGGCTCCATGGCAATGGCGTGAGCAGGCGTTGCTGTTGGAACAGTCGTGTAGAGAATATAGGATGGAGGACGGGCTGGAGTAGCGTTAGAGGGAGGAAGGCTGACAGGGGGAAAAGACGAGGCAGGCACTGTTTGCGGAGGCAGCCTCACGCTGGTTTCTGTGCTCGTAGAAGGAAAGAAAGAAGTAGATGAGGAAATATAGGGGGGATGCAGACAAGAGACCGGAGCGGGACCCGATTGCGGAGGCAGCCTCACGCTGGGGGGCGCTCCGGAGATAGTTGGAAAAGAAGTAGGGGGAGGAAGGACAGGAGCGAGATTTTATGAGGAATGGGCGAGGCTGAGCAAATCTGAGGTGGGTAAAAGGTGGGCTTGGACAGGAGGAACAATGGTGTGGGCAAGGGCAAAGGTGGGAGCTTGGAAGCGTGTTTGAGGGGCTAAGTTGGCCTGTGAAAGCAAAGGGCTTAAGACCGTGGCTGCGAGACCTGCACTATTCGGTTGGGGGGTGCGGGGATTACGGCTGTGGGGGGCGGGTGCAGGTGCAAGTGCAGGTGCTGCGGCCGGGGAGGAAACGCTGGTAGAGCCCGAGGCTGTCTCGGCCTCCGTGTTGAACGAGGCTAGCCTAGCCCTTTTAGATGGTCGACTGGAAGCCTTTTGAGGGAGGGACAGTTGGTGGAATCTCTCCAGATAGTGATTTAGTGTAAAGAGCATATAACTGTACTTTGGTTTGCCTACGGGAAAAATGAATGTTTGCGGAGGCAAGAGCGTGCCTCAATCCGTTAACTGTCCATTATGTTATGTCGGGAGGATGAAGGTCCTGGTGGAGTCAGCTAGGCTGGAGTGCGAGGAGAAGTTGAGACACCCGGGGTCTGTGGCTACCTGGCCGGAGGTGGGGATGACCACGGTGTGTGGCAGCGTCTTGGAGAATTTGGAGGAGGGTGCCGAGTAGGACGGCCTCGTTCTTTGCTGGTGTGGCCGGTACGAGAACCGGAATTTGAGGAAGCTGGGTTCGGCTAGGTGGCGGAAGGTGAATCCGAAGTATGGGAAAGTTCCTCGTAGGAGGTGAACAGCTGAAGCTCGTTAGGGTGGGACATGTTTCACAGAATAGGGCGGGGCCACTATGCCGGAAGAATAGTCGCTTGGGTGGAACAATGACTGCTGCTTATATACGGTCGAAATGATGATTGGCAGGACTGGATGATTAGGCTCCTCCCGAACCTGCGTTGTGAACTTCATTTAGTAATCGACTTTAAGATGTATATGGTTTATGTAAATCCACTCTAGTGACGTACGTGTGCTTACTGGAGCTCCATGAGGAGATTAGACATTATACTCACCGTTAAACTGGATGAGTCGACAAAGCCAACGCTCCAGCTCACCTGATGAAATTCTCTTCTGGAAAGCTTTTCTTCTCTTATGTCACACTTGTGAATGGTCTCGGGGTGTAATGTTGTTATATCTTTGTGCTTTAATTGTGATAGTTCACATATGAATGATGTTGTCAAACCAAAATGTATTTTATACTTTTATATCCATCCTGCAGTAGACACTACAGAAAACACGCTGATTTACCATTGCAAGTAATCAGCTGCTCGCTAGTCTCGTTGTCAGGACAACGACCATTGGCGCGAAGGAAGATCTCACATGAGGGCTATTAATCTATGCAGGTGAAATATTCCATAGAAACTGTGAAGCTGACGTCAAGCCGCGTTGAGTTCTGGGAAACTGCTTTGTTTATCTGCCATACTGAGAGGATCGCGCTGCCTCTCCGCTATTGAGTTCAGGGCAGTATTTTGATTTTCTGTCGTGATTGTGGAAAATGTCACCATTGTTTGTTATTCATGCTGCATCGAGAATTGCAAAAGTAACTCCGATCATCGTTCTAAGAGAAAACTGGACAATGCAGTGTATTTTTTCGCCTTTTCTACGTCTAAAAACCCCAAGGGGAGCAGGTCGCGGAGATGACAAGAAGACGCCAGATAGTAAATCTATTAATAATGTCACCGATTAAACCCACTGCCGGCCACTCGGTAAAAGAATCATATTGCTGCATGTTTTTGAAAGTTTTGATTTTGTTTGGTTTAATAATTAACATACCTTCTCTAGTATGACTCTCACTCGGGAACTTGAACAGGGACATTAAAACACTTAACACAAATAACGCTTCATGTGGCTTAATGTACCAAGACAGTGATAAAGACAAAAATTGTAAAACATATACTACATGCAGATAGGCACATAAGCCCAAATGTGAACGCAAAGCGTTTATTTACACGTTAAGTGTTTTCCTCTCATATAAAGAATGCTTAATATACCGGGACAGTGATATTAAAAGACCACATTCTGTACACACCTTACTAATAAAGCATAATATCTGCAGAAAAAACTGATGAACCCAAAATATAACTTTAAATACTGTCTTAATGCATAAGCATTTTCTTTATTACTATTTTCTAAAGGGAGGAAAACACTTAACGTGTAATTAAACAAGTTGCATTAATATTCTGGCCTCATCTGCATGTCTTTTAACATTGCTGTCTTACTGTCTTAAAATGCTGTCTTGTGTTTTAATGCTTTAATGTTGGGGCAGAGCTGTTATTAGTGTCCTTGTGGGATGTGTCAACCACACGATGACTCAGAAGCTGATATGAAGTCCTGTGGTCACTCAAGCTCTGTCCAGGTGTGTGTGTGCCATTCAGGTTGAGTGGATTGGCACTTCTAGTGAAGGATGATGGAGGGACAAATAGATATTGTCCTTTAGCGCTCCTGCACCAAGTCTGTTTGGGTGGAGACCATCCAGTTTAAACAGTTGTCTATAGCCCCAGAAAAGATTGAAGTTGTCGATGAAGTTGACTCCTTTTATACTGCAGGTTCTTTGTAGCCATATATTCAGCCCAAGCAACTGTGAAAACATGTTAGTTCTCCTTGCTGGGAGTGGTCCACTGATGAATGACTCAACTTCAAGTCTTTGAAGTGTTTTGAGGAGTTCTGACTGCTCTTTCCGAATATCATTCTTCCCCACATGGATAATGATTCGATTTGCAGTCTTGTGCTTCATCAGAATGTTCTGAAGTTCCCTGTTCACATCAGAGACGGTTGCTTGAGGAAAGCAGCATGTAGTTGTAGTCCTGCTACTGATGTTTCTGATAATGGAGTCGCCCACTATCAGAGTCCCGGGCTCAGCTGCACTCTGAGCTGAATGCCGCTGTCTGCTCAACCTTGAGCGCCTGTTAGTAGCAATGTTAGCTGCTGGCTAATCCGATCCATGTTCAATCACATTTGGGGATTCCTCACCCACATTCATTAATGCTTCAAATCTGTTCTCAGAAGTCACTTTTCACAGTCACTTTTTTCATAGTATTATTCCAGTCCCAAAGAGTTTTTAGCTTTAGTGTTTGTGCCAAAAATGTGTTGTTTGAGCACTGTGCTGATCTGCTGAAGTAAAAATCTTAGAAAAATCAGAGAAAAGTACAGAAATAGGGAGCAAAGCGCAGAGCAGTAAGCAAGAATCTCCGAACGGTAGCGAAGCCGGAAGCAATTAGGTTAATATTTTTGGGTTGGAAAAAAAAAATCAAATAAATTAGATATTACCACATGAGAAATTGTACATATTGAATGAAAAAAACAAAACAAAAAAACAAAAACAAAAAAAAAACCTTAAAGGGACTTTCAAATGAAAACATTTTCATCACCCTCGTGACAGTACATGCTGGTTTTGTCTCATACCTAGACTGCAAAACATACCAGTTTTTGTTCCATGCTGAGTTATAGGCTACAGCCAAATCCTCTCAATATAACATACAGAATGTATACACAATGTAAATAATAGATTGATCGCACAGTGTAGAGAGATTCATTGGTCATAAGAGAACTTTGTGAGATCGCGATAAACAATGAGTGACAACTTGGTTAGTGATTTTAAAGGGAGTGCTCTTTGTGAGATTTCTAGGATATAATCCATTTAAAATGTAGAATTTTATTTATTTATTTATTTTTTTTTGGCCACACAACAACAAAATACAAATGCACTAAATAAAATAATTTAATGCATTTACAAGAAGCACTTGACTCAAATAAGTATTAAATAATAAACTAACTGGCTGACTATAATCAGCGTGCAGTGGGATAAGCCTACTCATCACCTGAATTAAAAAAGCTCTTCTGGTCTTCAATGTTGAAAGGACAAAGTTTGAGTGTGCACACGCAATATCTGAGAGAGCAGAGCCAATTCATGAGACAGCAATGTATATTTAAAAGTGCATGTCCAGTTCTGTGTGAAAGTGAAGGAAATCCGCTTGTGAGTGGAGAGATTTGTGTTCGCGCATTACATGGATGCGCTATGTTACTGCACTCTCAATATTGCTCATTAACATAACGCTATAGAAAACACCTAAAATTAAATATAAAGAAGAGAAGAAAGCCGCCCTAGGCAGCTGCCTATATTACCCATGCCAGGATCCACCACTGCCAGATGCAGTTAGAAATTTACTAAAAACTAGTCAATCGCAAGTTATCTGTTGGGGGGGTACCTGGGGTGGCCAACCAGATTTCAGTGGGGGCCGGTGCCACCCCAGCCACTATGTAGACACACCTCTGTTCAGCTGGAAAACATCTTTTCAAAATCCCTTTTAATAGACAAAAACTCTTTACAACTGTTTTAGTTGTGAGTTCAGTTGTTGAGATAATACACAGATTAAACATCTAAATTTTTTCTTCAACGATGATCCTATACAATTTAAAGTCATTTGTTATTTCCTTTTATAACATGAGCATGAAGTACTTTTTTTATTTTTAAAGCATTTATTCAATATTTTATATTAAGTTTATATAAAGTAAACAAAGCTTTTAGATTAAGTTTATATTAAGATTTTTTTTTTTGCCCTCCACCAAAGAAAATATTGAGTAAAAAGATTAAAAGGGAGTTACATCAATAGTACTTTACATCATTAGTACTGTCAGCTCTAACATAAGGACACTAGTAATATGTTCATTTCATGTAACATAAACAAAACAGAGGCGAGACTAACATCCAAAAACATTGATTCTGTTCTGTATTTTAATATAACCATAACTTAACCTGTATATTATTGGCACGTTAGCAGTGCTTTTTACTTTCTGAACATGATGCTGTAGTCCTGTTGTTTGACACAGCAAAGACATCTGAAGAACTTCTTGTACTGCTGCCTGATCTGGACAAGAATGAGATGAGAGGAGCTGAGTGACTTATGAAACTCATGAACAAGAACGGAGTTCTCCATTTAGTCCCAATAATGAAGCCTGATTTGTTAACGTTCATGTAGCTGCATGAACAAATGGCAATTCATCCTGCCAAAATGGGTGAGGCCGACTGCATATATAAGTCGGCGCTGAGTGCCATTTCATCAGAATCTTTTTTCCTTCAGTGCAAAGTTCATCTCTTTGCTGGACTCTGAAGAAGAACGAAGAAGCCTGCTACTTAGCGTAGAGCCCCGGCAGTGGAAAAGACGCTCCTCCTCTCATTGCAAGAGCATAACTCTCACCTTGCTTCACTTTCTTTCATGAAGGCAGACCTGCCCACAGCCGTTTGGATGAATGGTTCTTACCAGTGTGGAGATAGCGAGAGACCAGAGACCTACACCATTCTTCCTGGAAGTTCATGAGGAACTTAACAAGTCGTGGCACACCCCCTACTTGGCCTGCATCCATTTTTTCTGCCAATGAAGAAAAGGGCTATGAGAAGCTCCCTCCTTTTGAAGAGGCTGTCATTGCACATCTCTGCCCACTCTCAGCTCTGGGACTGAAAGCCAAGACCGTTCATCCATCAAAGCCCTGCAGAACCACTTCAGCCCTAGTGGGTAGGGCTTACTCCATGGCTGACCAGGCTGGCTCAGTGTTCCACACAAAAGCGGTTTTTGAGAACAAACTTATCCACACCATGATAGGTCCGGCCTCCATCGATTCTGCAGTCTCCCCCACTAGGTTGTTTGGCTGTGGATGAGTTTGTGGAATGTTTCATTGTAGTTCAGAAGTCAGTCAGTGCAAACTATGCGCCATTTCCTGCCAAAGCACTCCAGTTTGGCTGCTGTGTCAAGTCACCAGAAGGCTCCACCAACTCAAGAGCCTGCAAAGCCTGCTCTGTTGCCCGCTCAGCCTCAATCTAAGCCAGAACCCAAGTGCCCTTGGACTGCTAAGCACTGTCAAAAAAAACACTTCTCCTCTTCGCAATTACATGAATTTCACCCCCCATGCCTCAATGCAGCAATCTGCCATTCGAGAAACTCAGACCCCTTGCTGCCAAGCTCCAGGCTTGGGAGGCCATCCTGTGTTTGTCAAGCTGGGTTCTGCAAACTCTAAAATGGAGATACTCACTCCAATTCGCTCACAGACTTCCTTGCTTCAGAAGTGTCATCCAAATTTCAGTCCAATACAACAATGCTCATTTTCTCCAATCCAAAGTTAAGTGTCTTCTGGCAAAAGGCGCTGTGGAAATGGTCTTGCCAGTGAACAGCGAGTCAGGCTTTTATAGCCACTATTTCCTCATTCTAAAGAAAGATGGTGAGCTCAGGCCCATCCTCAATTCCAGACACTCGAACCATACTTTGATGAGACACCCGTTCAAGATGTTAACTTTGAAACAGAACCTCACTCAGCCTCACTTTTAGACAGAAGGGAATCCGGGTCATGAATTACTCTGAGGACTGGTTAGTACTAGCCAGATTGGAGCATGAGCTCCATGCTCGCAGGTCGCTGCTACTTCACCTGGAGCGTCTTGGGCTCAAAATTAATTTATCCAAGAGCTCCCTGTCTCCCAGTCAGTGAATCGCTTTTCTGGGAACAGTTATCGACTCAGCCAAGATGCGGGTCTAACTCGTGCCAGAACGTTCACTGAAAATTCAGCAGCTAATGGCATCATTCAAGTTGGGGGTTTCTGTTGCCATCAGAATATTCCAGAGGATGCTGGGCCTGATGGCGACTGCCTCCTCTGTAATTCGGTTGGGCCTGATTTATATGTGGCCCCTTCAATACTGGCTCAAGGCCCATTTTCTGTCATGCTTGGTGCCTGTGATGCCTCTGCCTCAAGGTGACCCACCGCTGCATCAAAGCTGTGGCTCTTTGGAGGGTCCCTCACCTACATCAGGCACGAGTTCACATGCAAGTGCTTTCAGTAAGCACTTCCTGCCTTGAGTTTGTGCCAAATGACTGCAAAGTCATCCTCAAAACAAGACATGGCTATGTGACCAAGGTACTCTGTTCAAAGGGTCATTACTCTTCTTGCTCTTCCTAACTCAGAGGAGCCTGGTCCAGGCTGAATTTATAAGAATTTATATAGAGCACTCTAGCCAGTTTTGATAATCAGAGCAGCCCTTTGTGTGCTTTGGAGGCCACTCTAAAGGGCTTCCAGTTATGAAGCAAATATTATCCCACTGGATAGTTGATACTAGAGCACTGGCTTATGCCTCAGTGGGCTCACAGTGCCCTCTTGGAGTGAGCGCTCACTCCACCAGGGGAATGCCCTCTTCCTGGGCTTGATCCAGCAGTGTCTCCATTGGAGATATTTGTGCAGCAGCCAGCTGGTGTTCACCGTCTACCTACCTTTTATAACCCGGACTTTGCCCACCAAGTCATCCTGTATCCCTGCTAGTTGTCAGGGCTATTTTTGTTGAGTGTCTGGCTGATTCCAGGCCTGATGTGCCCATGCTTCCTTTAGGACTCTCATATCAAGCACCCTGGAGCTCGGCTCATGGAATGCCTTTTCGCTCTGCCCTTATATAGCACAGCGCTATTGGACATTGTTCCCCAAAATGGGTTTCACACAATGTGAGAGAACATTTTGCAAAGGGAATGCTCTGGTTACTAGCGTAACCTCAGTTCCCTGATATAACCAGTACCCAGCAGTACTATGAAGCTGCAAGCGAGTCAACGCTATTGGTCATCAGTTGAAAGAATCTGAAATGGAACTCAGTGATGACTTATATAGGCAGTTGGCCCCACCCATTTTGCTGGGCTGAAATGCCATTTGTTTGTGCAGCTACAAGAACGTTAACAAATCAGGCTTCAGTTTTCAAAGGAAACAGAGTTTCTCCCAAAGCATGTTTCATGCAATGCTTGTTCCTATTATCTCAGGGAACCGAGGTTATGTTAGAAACTGGAGCATTTTTTTAATATTAAACAGGTAACAGAACGGTGTTTTTAAAGAATAGATTTGCATTTTAAGAAGTAAATACTGATGCTTTACTTTTCTTCCATATACTGTCTGTGGTGACACTGAAATGGTTTATTATAAAGTTGGGTGGAAAAAATCCTAACCTCATTATTGAGGACACAATAGATCAGGAAGATGAAGGTTCCCTGCTGGGAGTTCAAGATCAGGAACAGGATCTCCAGCACCTTACTGCCATTAGTGAAGAAACCCAGAATCCAGGAGCAACCAAGAACCACAAACTGAGCCAGTGTTTTAAACACCATAATCCTGCAGAGAAACAGAGAAAGCGTTAATGTCTTCATTGTCTTTATGTTGTTTTTGAAAAGAGTGATTAAATCAAATTGTTTGTTACTTGGTTTGTTTCATCTGTGAAACTTCAGTGTTGAGATTTTTCAGAGTTGAGTTTAGACTGATGACGATATTGATGAAGAGAATAATGTTCGACTGCAGAGTAAAAAATAAATAAATAAAATAATACTAATAATAATACTAATAATATATATATATATATATTATCATTGTTTTACTTTGCATTTAATACAAAGTCATGAGAAAAGTTATGTGAGAAATGTGTTTACCATTAGTATCATGCAAACAGGTCCCAGAAATCCTGACATAAAGCCTTTATCTATTTTAATCCAGCACCTATTTGGGGGAAGATACAGTCAAATAATCAGGAAACAAACATGAGTGAAGATGTTGAGCAATGAGTCACTCCAACTAAACTCACTTTTCACTTCCGTAGCCTTTAACATCCACCAAAGCAGACACGGCCACCACAACCAGAGCAACAATATATCCTATTACACACAGGAATCTACTGCTAAGCACCTCCCTATTAATGGAGCTTATCTGTGATAGGTTCTTCACACAGATGAAGAGCAGCACAGCTTCAATGAACATCCACACAAAGCCGGAGAGAAAAAGGAAGTGCAGAAGGCCTGAGATCACAGCACACAACACCTGGACACCATGAGAGACAGTTATGATGATTCTCAGTGAGGTTGTGCTAAGCTTTAGGGCTCCTTCATCATTCTCACCTGCTGAGGCTGTATGAGGCTCAGGAACTGCTGTGTGAGCAGGAACAGAAGGTGAGCCAGCAGAAGACTGATGCAGATGTTGATTCGAGCCACATTATTCACTCCAGGACTCCACTGACAAAGGGCAAAGGTCATCAGGGCCAAACTGAAGAACACCAGCCCCACGATCACGCAGACCAAATTCAACAGATCCAGCAGTGGGTTGCTCTGAGAAAACATATCAGACTACATGAGTGCCAAAACTGTGCTGTTCTTCAGTGTTCACTAGAAATGTTCTCGTACCTCTGGTGGACAGCTGGTTTGCATGATAAGAGCAAATGTTGACAGATGAACACAGGAACACACAGTGTAGCTGCTGTTGGTCTTTAAAGCAGAACAACCATCTACAATCCACTCACTGATATTCCAGTACACACAGGACAGAGACCCGCTGGGATCAAACTCCTGCAAAATGAAGAACGAACATAAAGAAAATATTATAATAGTAAATATTAGGCGTTCATTATTTCTCAGGTTGGACAAAAACACATTTCAGTGTCTCACTCTGATGTGTTTCAGAGTGAAGTTGACCGGTTTGGTGAGTTTAGTGTTGATGGTTTTGGGAAGAGTAGCTGAGATCACAGTGGACATCATGGTTTTAATCGTGTCATTTGGTGTGTTGAAGAAGTCTGGCTTCAGTAGATTCTCCATCATCCTGTAGCTCACGAAAGACACAGCAGCTGATCCTGTGTGACACAAACACATAAATAAACTTCCTTTCGACTAAACAATAAAAATAAACCTTAAGTAAATGTAATTTATTTGTATTGTATCTCTTTTTTTTCAAAGTTTTTGATAAAATCACATCGCAACATTTAACATACTTGTTTCATTGTTGTTCTTGGCAATTCCAATGAGATCGATGTCCACAGAAGCATTTGTCGTATCAAGTCGAGGGATTTTCTCTAGGGTGACCTGTGGTCCAACCATGAAGATTTCTACCTCTGATTAAAATGTACAGATATGTGAATGAAAATAAATTAACAATAAGGTCATCTGAAAATGTCAAAATTTATTTCACAGGTTTTCTAGACTTGAGCACATTAAGTCAGTAATTTCACAGTTTATTCATAGTTTGGTTTTCACTTACCCAAAGTGTCAAGAGTAAAATTTGCATAGTCACTTGTGTTTGTCGGTTTTACCAGCATGGACACGAGTTTCTCACTGGCTTTTAACAGACGGTTTCCATCTGACACCAGTTTATTTGGGTCAGCTGACGATGACTCTAAAAACGTCTTTGAAGCGTTGAAGACCACATTCAAAATGCTGGTCACATTCTATTTTAGTGATCATATAAATAGAATTAGTTGTAAATGTTGGAATAAAAGAAACCTTTGTGGCAGGATAATTTATGTAAGTGACAAATGATGATTATGTTGTCATTTTTGCCTTACGGTCAATGGAAGCACTTCTGCTGTCATATTTTCTATATGGTCAAGAAGATCTACACACTGTCCTGTGGTCTGAAATCACAAACAAGCTTTATCAATAAAATTGAAAAATGAGTGTGCAATGTGTGCACTGTAAAAAATTGCTGTAAAATTTACAGTAACTTACTGGCAATTTTGGTTGCCAGTAAGACTGTAAATTTACAAGAGTACTGTAAATCAATAATTACAATTGTACTGTATAAATACAGCAAACTCTTGCATGCTGTAAAACTGTTGTGTTGGTGTAAACATTTGATTAACTTATTTCATTTGAGTCTACTAAGGAATATTTCTTAACATAAAACTGCAAACACTTAATTTGGAATAGTAAAGTTACTAAAAACATGACTTCAACTCAAACCGTTGCAGTTTATCATCAGCTACAGCACACATATATTTGCCAAAGCACTTAACAAAGAGATCATCACTGTATCAGCAATTCTACAGTTACTGTCTTTAAATAAAGCAGCAAAACTTCAGTGTTTGTGGCTCATCGTTGACTGAAGCACAGACTCTACTCTCCACCACAATGGTGACCCACAAAACTAAATTAAATCTCTCTTGTGCAAAATAATACAGTTCAGTTAAATATTTACTCTCCTTATAGATAACACCTGCTGTTAACAAGCAGAATCACTGAATGAAAGAGAAACAAGAACTACAACTGACTTCAGCCACAGCCTTAGATGAACTCATCTGAAATACAAGACATCATTAAATCTCTCAAGATCTGATTAAACAACTCCACAAACAGCATTAACAGCTTCGCACATTACAATTTGACTTTATTTCTGAAATATGTCTATAAAAATTATTTGAGAATTAACAGAAGTTTAGTTGATTTATTGCAAATGTTTTGTTTGACCTCACTATTGTGGCAATCAGGGTTCGCTTTAGTTGGGCTCTTGACCCTCAATTTTTAATCTTAGCTTTTTTTTCTGACTGTTATAACTGTGTTTAAAAAACATGTTTATTATAGTTAAAACAAAATTTGTGTTTGTGTGCTTTTGATTGATTATTGATAATGATGTAATCATTGTTGAGATTCAGCGTATGAATCTCAACAATGGTGACAATCAACAAACTAAATAAACGGATCAACTCTGAACATCACAAAACATGCTACTAAAACTCAACACAAAAAAAGCAAAAATAAAAGCACAGTAAGAATTAAAGACAATAAGTGGACGATTCAGTGGCATAATTTATTCATGCCGCTATGCATGCTGGGAGTCATGAGTGAGTTTTGTACTGTACTGGTACCCAGCATGCATTGCAGCATTAAGCTTTTGATTGTCACCATTGTTGAGATTCATACGCTGATTCTTGATGTCTCTGTGTGTCTAAATGCTTCCGTAGTACTAAAAGTTTTGTGCAGAAGATGTTTTAAAAATATTTCAGTTTGTCATCTCATTCAGGGTTATATAGCAATTATAAACACCAAACTAAAAAAAAAAATCAACATGCCTTTAAAGATCAGCGAATCAGGCTTCTAGATAATGATTACATCGTCAATAATAATCAATCAAAATCACAAATTTTCTTGGCTTTTCTTGCTATAACAAATATGTTACAGCAGCCAGAAAAAAAAGCTAAGATTAAAAATTGAGGGTCAAGAGCCCAATTAAAGCAAACTCTGATTGCCACAATGGTGAGGTCAAACGAAACCTTTTCAATAAAACAACTAAACTTCTGTTAATTCTCAAGTAATTTTTATAGACATATAACAGAAATAAAGTCAAATTGTAATGTGTGAAGCTGGTAATGCTGTTTGTGGAGTTGTTTAATCAGATCTTGAGAGATTTAATGATGTCTTGTATTTCAGATGACCATCTAAGGCTGTGGCTGAAGTCAGTTGTAGTTCTTGTTTCTCTTTCATTCAGTGATTCTGCTTGTTGACAGCAGGTGTTATCTATAAGGAGAGTAAATATTTAACTTAACTGTAATATTTTGCACAAGAGAGATCTAATTTAGTTTTGTGGGTCACCATTGTGGTGGAGAGTAGAGCCTGTGCTTCAGTCAATGATGAGCCACAAACGCTGATGTTCTGCTGCTTTATTTAAAGACAGTAACTGTAGAATTGCTGATACAGTGATGATCTCTTTAAGTGCTTTGACACATACATGTGTGCTATAGCTGATGATAAACTACAACGGTTTGAGTTAAAGTCATGTTTTTAGTAACTTTGCTATTCTAAATGAAGTGTTTGCTGTTTTATATTAAGAAATATTCCTTCTTAGTAGACTCAAATGAAATAAGTTAACCAAATGTTTACACCATCACAACAATTTTACAGCATGCAAGAGTTTGCTGTATTTTTACAGTACAATTGTAATTATTGATTTACAGTACTCTTGTAAATTTACAGTCTTACTGGCAACCAAAATTGCCAGTAAGTTACTGTAAATTTTACAGCAATTGTTTACAGTGTGGGGTATTTTGGATTTTGATAACTTTTTAAGTCAAAAGTTAATTGTATTCTCCTACAAAGTAGAAGTGTATATATATGTGTGTGTGTGTGTGTGTGTGTGTGTAAAGAACTAACAACAATGACAAAAATACAAAACAGTACACATTATACTGATTTATTGTGCTGTTATTTCAAGTTCAATACCAAGCCCAACCCTCCAATGACAATTTCAGAAATTAACCCCGCAACAACTTACCCTGCATTCTTCTAGCGGCGTGAGATTCAGACCTGGAATGGGAAGAATTTTCATTAATTAAATTATTTCAAAAGTCATTTATGTGGGACTGGGTGATGCTGTGGTTATATAATGTTGTGAAAGTAATCAGTTGTAAATTATTGTACAGTTATCTTTTATACATTAATTGTAAAACTGGTAAGACACTTTGCAAAAAAATTGGTTTATTCTACTGAAATCATTATCTCCAATAATCTTAGAACAGGGGTCCAAAATTCAGTTCCTAGAGGGTCACAGCCCTGCAGAGTTTTGTTTCAACACTGCTCCAACACACAAACCATGTAGGTGAAGTGAAGTAACTTGTGGCTAAGTATGGTGACCCATATTCGGAATATGTGCTCTGCATTTAACCCATCCAAGTGCACACACACACCCCCACCCACACCCACACACCCACCCCTACCTACCTACCTACCTACCTGGAGCAGTGGGCAGCCATATTACTGCAGCAAGTATGGGGTAGCCAAACGTTAAATGAGATCACTTGTAACCTATGGCTATAACAAAACTGCAAAATTTGTGACTATGACATCTGCAACAATGGCTGTCAATGGCATGGAACGAATAAGTATAATCTGGGAATATAAGGATGCCCACACTAAGTGAATATAGCAGTATTTTTAATGATATGCTATTTACACTAAGTGCAAATAGCTATAGATTATATTTACACAATGTTAAAATAGCAGCATTTTCTGCTATTTAAACTACTTAATCGTGGCAATTATCTGAACCTTAGTATTGTAGCACATTATAAAAAATGTAATACAATGTACTACACAATAACGTATTAAATGTAAATTATAATTTTAATTCAGATTATTAAATGGATGCCACCTTATTGGGACAATAAAGCCCTCCCTACATCTACCCTAACCTACCCCATACTTTATTTTCAACTTTTTGATTATTTCTTTTATTTTTATTGAAAATGAATGCCTTTCCAATGTGATATGAGATTTGAAAAGGGAGAAAAAAGGTTTGGCAAAAGGCGGGTTCAAACTCAAAAAGCATGCGCCTTACCATCTACGTCACTGGAACTGATATTTGACGAGTTTCTTTTGTATTGTTGTCTAGCCCAGTCACAAGTTGGTGGGCGGAGTTAGTGTAAAAAGCCTCTGTCAACAAGGCAGGCTATTTGCACTTAGTGTTTATTCATTATTCATGTTTTGTGAATAATAATAACAACAACAACAACAAACATTTATTTGTATAGCACTTTTCATATATGACCTGCAACTCAAAGTGATTCACAGTGACATTAAAAAACAAACAAACAAAAACAAAAAACACTAAAACACAATTTCACACAATATCAATATAAATTATAATCAGAAGTTCAGAATACCAAATAAATTACTACTGAACACAATATCAGTTAAGACGCATAAGCAACTTTAAAAATATATTTCTGTCATGACAACTCTTGGAGAGTTTAGCATGGTAATATACTAGGGATGGGCACGAGTACGGGAGTACTTGGACATGACAGCAACGATCGATTATGAAAATGATTATCGCCCTGACTTTAAAAATATATTTCTCTTTTTTCTAATTGGTTAGAAATTACATTGCATTTTGGGCGGTATCTGAGGTCTGATTTGTTAGCATTAGACAGCATGTCTTCCAAACTGGCGAAATAAAGTGAAAGTGGATTTGAAAGATCACAGTGATGCTTGGAATCATTTTGATCATGAAATACAGTTAAGTGCAAGATATGCAGCAATCTGTCATATACACAACGAGAAAACTCGCATGGTCAAGTTAATGTGTGCATCTGTCATATAAATAGCATTATAATGAGAACAGGATTGTGATAGAATGTTGTGAAGTCTGTGTGCTTTATTTGCCCACATATCAGCGTTGTTGTTATGGGAAGAGCCAGGGGCATATCATTTCAAAAGTGAGGGGGACAGAAATGTCAAATATAATAATAAATTTTTTAGTCTAATTGACAGGATTTATTATTATTATTATTATTATTATTGTTGTTATTATTTTATTATCGCCTCATTTTAATTGGCAAATAGGCTACACTGCTGGCCAACAACCAATAATTTGTATTCTATAATATGTTTTCCTATATTTTCCTAATGACAATTTTATGATTTGTTTATATACTACACTACTTATATACTACTTCTACGCCCATGGAAAGAGTGTATCCACAACGGGAGTAACACAATCAGAAGAGCATGGTCAAGTTGGTGTGGTAAAGATGTTTTTTATTTTTTTTTTATGTTGGATATTCATTAGCCATTCGCCAAGCAAATTAAGGGACTTTCAAAAGTGTATGAAAATAATAAAGATATGCATTCGAAGATTTGAAAACATGCAAAGCATAATACAAATAAAATGTAAAGATGTGAATTAAGTGGAAAACCATTAATACATAATTTTAGGCTGTGAATGGTATATTCACTATGAACTGTTACAGTGTTATAACATTTTACTCCAACACTTTCTTTTAACCGATAGAAACAGATGCTGTTATGGCACCTGTAATACATTCAGTATCACTTTAACACATCAGACATGACTTGGATTTTGGAAAAGTCATTGTGTCAAATTTTAATGAATTTTTCAGTATACAAATCTATATAAGTTCCTGCTAATGTGACCTGACGATGTCACACCAGCTGTTATATCTTCTCACACACCTGATACACATCTTACATGACTTGGATTTTGGAAATATGATTATGTGCATTTCTGATGAATTTTAGATTTATTTAAACCTATTTAAATTCCTGGTCATATGACCTGATGATGTCACACCAACTGTAATATTTTGCACATACTTGACACATATCTTACATGATTTGGATTTTGGAAATATGATTATATGACTTTTTAATGAATTTTTCAATTATACAAATCTAAAACTTCCTGGTCATGTGACCAGATGATGTCACATCAGCTGTAATATCTTCACACACACCTGACACACCTTACATGACTTGGATTTTGGAAATATGATTATGTGAATTTTTGATGATTTTTTGAAAATTTCAAACCTATATAAATTCCAGGTTATGTGACCTCATATTGCCACACCCACTGTACATGCATTATTTTAGGGAAATCAGATTTTTTGTAGTTCTCAGTACATTAAATAAATCAAATCAATTATATGTTGACTGGTCATGTGATCTAATGGTGTCACTTTGCCTGTAATATATCTGCAAAAAAAAAAAAGCCAAACCATCAACTTGGATATGAACAAACAAACAAACAAACAATTAAATCATTTAATCAATCAATCAATCAATCAATCAATAAATCAATCAAATGTTTAGCAGAAAGGTTAACTAAGCAAAAGGTAGATGTTGTACACGTCCATGGATGTGTAGTGAAACCTTCCCTTTATTGAAAGTTGTCCATGGCTTTTAGTATTTGAAAACCTCATGAAACTTATACATTTTGAGCAAAATTCCACCTGATGTTGCCATGAATGTAGGGGTCCCTAAACTTATGTTTCCTCACACAAACAAAAATATGTCACCACT
Organism: Spinibarbus caldwelli; assembly: GCA_039654775.1. Classification (NCBI taxonomy): domain Eukaryota; kingdom Metazoa; phylum Chordata; class Actinopteri; order Cypriniformes; family Cyprinidae; genus Spinibarbus; species Spinibarbus caldwelli. The sequence continues at coordinate 36,210,946 of CM077225.1, read as the reverse complement.
CAACATTCCAACTTACATTTTGAATTATTATTAAACACATTTGAAAATGCCCTTAAAGACAAGCTGCTTCATTGGTTGAAGAAATGAATGGTACAATGGTCTATGCACTAGTTTGGGATACACTGTATAAAAAAAATAAAATAAAATAATAATAATAATAAAAAAGTTGACCAAACTCAAAAAAAAAAAAAATAAAAAATAAAAAAAAAAATAAAAATAAATAAAAATAAGGCAACCTATCACAATCAACTTTTTAAGTTAACTCAACTAGCAACCAACAACTTGAAAACTTTAGTTCATCTAATGAATAAAAGTCAGTCTACACTCTAAAAAAATTAAAAGTTGACAACTTAAAATTTCAAGACAACTTCCTGCACAGATTTTTTGAGTTTACTCAACTTTGGACCAAGTTGTTCACTCAACTCAAGTCACTGAGTAAAGTCACATGTCTCTTTTTTTGTTCAGCCAACTCATTTTTGTTAGTTAACAAAACTGAGCCATAAAAAGCCAAAAAAAAAAACAAAAAAAAAAAAACAACAACAACAACAAAACAAGTCCACCACACATTTAGACAATTAAGCATCCGTAATTCACAGATCTTTAGATTGTGAGGGAAAGATTTTCTGGCTCAGCTGAGACTCCAACCAGAGATCTTCTTGCTGTGAGGAGACAGCACTTCCCACTGAGCCACTCACGCTGTGCTTAGCCACAGATATTAAATACAGACACTTGTGCAATAATAATGAATAAAAAAAAAAATTGCAAAACTTTTTTTCCAGAGGTGTAAAGTCCAGTGGACAAAGAGTAAAAGTCCTGCCATATGTTTATTCCACCCATGAACTCAGCAGCTGATTTCACCAGAGGAGGAACCAAGCCATTCCTTTCAAGTTAAAAGCAAGTCTCAAGTCAAATCCCAAGTCCTCAGAGTTAAAGTTAATGAGATAATTAAGTGACTAATTAAATGATGATTGTGCATTAGTGATGAACACCTGCTGTTATTGAGAATTACAGAGGATCAGATGTTGATGTTTTATTGGTTAAAATGATGCCACCATCATGGAGATCAGGGTTTGCTTTAGTTGGGCTCTTGACCCTTGACTTCTTGTGTTAGATCTGTTCCTGTAACACTGCGTGTCCTGTTGTGAAGCAGAGAGAGAGGCGCCTGGGGAGCAGTTGGGGGTTCAGTGCCTTGCTCAAGGGCACCTCGGTCGTGGTATTGAGGGTGGAGAGAGCGTTGGACATTCACTCCCCCCACCTACAATTTCTGCCAGACCTGAGACTCGAACTTGAAACCTTTAGGTTACGAATCCAAATCTCTAACCATTAGGCCACGACTGCCCCAAGTGTGAATTACAGATGCTTAGTTATCTAAAGGTGTGGTGGGCTTAGTTTTTTTTTTTTTTTTTTGGCTTTTTATGGCTCAGTTTTGTTAACTAACAAAAATGAGTTGGCTGAACAAAAAAGAGACATGTGACTTTACTCAGTGACTTGAGTTGAGTGAACAACTTCGTCCAAAGTTGAGTAAACAAAAAATTTGTGCAGCAAGTTGCCTTGAAATTTTAAGTTGAGTTAACTTTTCATTTTTCAGCGTGTAGACTGACTTTTATTCATTAGATGAACTAAAGTTTTTAAGTTGTCGGTTGCTAGTTGAGTTAACTTAAAAAGTTAATTGTGATTGATAGGTTGCCTTATTTTTTTGAGTTAGGTCAACTTTTTTTTTTTTTTTTACAGTATAGTTGAGGCCTGTTGGCTCATGGAGATCCAGGTTCAAGACTGGAATCATCTCCTGATTTTATTCTAGCACTGTTGATCCTGCATACACTCCACTCTTCTAAAAATAAAGAATAACCCTAACCAAATTATGATTGTTCTTACATTTTCTACATAAAATTCCTATTGTATGCAATTATCAGAAAATGCCATTGAGGCTTGGCCCACCAAATTACACAAGGAATAACAAAAAATGACAATGCTACTGCTTAAATAAATGTAAAATATAGCAATGTAAATATTTTTGTACGAGAAATGTTTGATTATAAACCAGGCTTGTGTAACAGTATCTGGTCACATGACCAAGAAGTAAAAATGTTTTCAATAATTCAAATATTTGTCTAAAAAATGAATGTGCAATGTGTGAAAGATGTTTATGAATATAATACAGTGGGTGTGGCAACATGAGGTCATATGATGAAGTTATATAGATTAGAATATTTGAAAAATTCACCCAAAATACATAAAATCATGCTTCCAAAATTGCGTATGATGTGTTTCAGGACAACAAAAATAACAATCCAGTTTGTCGAGAACTCAATAGATTCCAAATAAATTTTAATTTCAAGAAAATAAAATTTAATTAAATAAATAAATGAGGTTTGCGTTTAGAAACTTTACATTTATGAAAATTTTATTCAGCTAACAGGAAAATAAAGTTTATGAAATCAATATCACTTTCCTTTTCACAATCATGAAAACCAAAAATTGCATTTAATATATACATTTAAAATTAGGATTCACATAACAATTGATAAAATCAAGAATGTCACACCATAATATCATTGTGTGAGAGCAATTCCAAAATAAATGTAAAGAGGTTTCAGGGTTCTCTAAACATAAAGAACATTTGGTATTATAATTCTTAAGTCTTTTAAGAGAGCACTTGTCTGGATAAAATCTTTAAATCAACTTTAATGTAACTTCTCTCATTTTGTTATTTATAAAGTATTTGTGAGGTAATGATCAAACTTTCTTTCAGGGAATATAACTTACAAAAGCATTCCAATAAGAGATTACATAAGGCACAGCAACAAATTATTCCTGAAACAAAACTTTTTTTTTTCTTTTTTTTTTTTTTTAAGATGACGAAAGGCACTGTTTACGTACAGATGTTTTACAGATCATCCACTTAGTGACAAGACATTGGAAAAGAAAGACCTCTGAAAAGCATGAGAACTCCATGTGGTACTGCATCAGCATCAAATGCAAACACTTTTGGACTAACAGGAATTTCATGCTTAACTAAAAAACAGATTGAACCATTTTCATTGAAGAGTTGAGACACAAAAATACCATTTTTAAACCAATTATCAATGAAAAGAGATTTGTGTTTATAAGTAGATTCTTATTATTCCAGATTAGATAAGAGTGAGGTATAAAATTGTGTTTAAAAATGAGGGACCAAGCTAATAACATTTGCCTACAAAAAGGGACAATTTGATAGGGATCATAATGCTATAATTACACATTAATAAGAAACTTAAACCACATACTGTAGTTTGGAAAAAATAACATTGGGGATCAGATTCCATATAGAGGACAGCTTACTGATACAGCTTTTTATCCAATTTATTTTAAAGGTATGATGTGTGTCAGGATTGTGCAAAAAATATTACATCATTGGGTCACATGACCAGGAAGTTATATAGATTTGAAAATTTCAAAAATTCTTAACAAATGCACACTATATGGTGTTTATTTGTGGTGTTTATTCACAGTTTCAGCTCAAATGCGACTGGATATTTGAGAAGATCATATTGCTTTTATAATATATTACTATTAATGCACCAATGTTGCATTTTTACTTTATGTATTTATTTATTTATTTAATTTGTACTTAAATGTATTTAAATGCAAATTACATTTTATTTTTTTCCCAAAGGATTTAAAATAAAAAATTAAAAATTCATAATAGTATTCTGTATTTCAGATACATATTTTAAGTACACGTATCTGAGATACTGCCCATCCCTGCCTTTAAAACACAAGGTATAATTAAGTGAGCTGAGATATTCCTCACCAGTCAATGCAATGCATGTAGAAGTTTTAGAGAATATTACTGTTGGATTCCATCGCTGGGCCAATGGGTGGTCCTTACAATAGGAGATGTTAAACTACAATATGGAACATACTTTTATAGACAGTCAGTGATATATGTAGGTTATGTATTTATTCGCAGTGTCTTTTCTAAAATCTGCAAACAAATGTCTCATTGAGATAAAAAATCCCTTTGAGACAACAGACTTCACTAAAATCATATAAAATGTGAAACCAAAAGTAATATGAAACATTTTTTTTCCTAAAGCGTAAGAATATATACAAACACAGCAAACCTTAGCCTGTTCTAATGAATCTATTGCAAAATTACACTATATAATTTTAATATAAACATTTTACCATAATTTGCTAAACTGTGCCCCCTGTTATTATATGCCATATTTAAAGAACCATAAGAAAAATGTTACATTAAAAATTCTTTATACTGAGGATCATGAGACTAACTTTGAGGTAGAGCCATTGAAAATGGGCAAAGCACACAATCACTAATATACATTCATTTAGGTAAGAAGAGTAATATTATATGTAAGATGAAGAAAAAAAAACAAACAAAAAAAAAACATTAAAACAAAAAACAAACAAAAAAAAACTCAGATTACATGAACGTATACGTTTTAGTGACTGTTTCTAAATAACATTAATGAGACACAAATCAGCACCAAAACCTGGATTAAAGGAAGTCCAGCATCACACTAACCTGTAGAAGTTCGACTTGTAGATGCTGTGGAAGTGATTGGTGGTAAAGAAACTGAAACAACAATATATGGAAACAGGTGTTAAATGAGACTTAGATGCTGAATTACTGAATTCTTCATGAAGACACAATTATTAGGAGTAGCTTCTTTTGAAGGCCACATTCCAGTTTGGAAATACATTCACCTGTAGTAGTGGGACTGGATGTTGTGGAAGTGAACATGTGTAAAGGAGCTGAAACAATACCAAATGGAAACAAAATCAGACCCAAATTCAAGTTCGCGAACTTGAACGCATATTCGCCGCGTCATAGATATAAGCTGCCTTTTTTGAAAATGAAGTGAGTTAGCATTACTCTCGCAGCGCCTTACTATGGAGTAAGCATAATCGCCAAAGCTGTACAATGTGACTGTCAAAGAACTGTTAAGACAAGATCTGGAGAAGGATATCAAAGGGGGAATCAAGCATCCACATCACAGCTGGACATATTTCATCCTCCATTCATCTGAATGCCTTCACGAAGCTAAGCTAAGTTTTCCTCTTACTCATTGCTTAAAGCTATTTAAGGTATTGGCAAATATTGTTTGTAGCTTAAAGCTTATAGTCATTCAGTAACATGCTGTTCCTTTAGGTTTTGTATCATTGCTACATTCTGGTACCCGTTTCAATTTTCAACATTTGGAAATTTGTTAAGGTTTGTCTAAAAGTTGCTAAATATGTCGTTACGTCTAGCAAAAAAATAAAAATACAAATGAATACAAATCGCTAAATTGGCAACACTACTCTTCGCTGCCACTCTCCTCCTGAAGGGGCAGCTGCTCTTCTTTCATAGTAGAAGAGCACCCCTTCGCTGCCACTGTCCTTCCCTAAGGCATTTCAGTTAGATTGCTGTCAGCATATGATTTGTTTTGGGGGGTTATTTATGCTCTCCCTAGTGGTGGGCGCTTTTCGAATCACTGCTTCGTGAAGCACCGAAACTTTTGTGAATCTATTGTTTTGAAACAGTGGTTTGGAGCACGTATCAAACTGCCAAAGTCACGTGATTTCAATAAACGAGGCTTCATTACGTCATAACTGTTTCGAAACGTTTCGAAATTTCAATGGTTCGCGCAGGGGGGCGATCTCTGTAAACCCATGAATCATGCGAGTTCATTGAGATCGCCCCCCAGCGATCTCAACATCTCAGCATGAAGACCAAACGTTGTCTATGGTTTTTACCTGATCTCGGATCAGTTTCTTCAATTTGTAGACATTTTTAACGAGACATTTGTGTAATTAAAAGGATGAGAGATAATAATGGTGTCTTACTGGACTCAATACAAACCCTGCAAATTAATATAACATATGTTAAAAACCACATATTATACAGACACTTCATATTTAATGGTATTTTATCATTTTTATTGCATTTAATATATTATAATTTCAATTAAACATTTGCAATGGGTTTTTAAAAGTTGTTTTATGCATGTTTTAGCCTGAGTTTTTGTTGCATTTACACACTTTTGACCAGCAGGCGTCACCAGTATGTAGTGTTTCGAGCGCTTCGAAATAGTGAATCATTTTGCGAAGAAATTGGTTCAATTGATTCGAAGCTTCAAAAAGGTTAGTTTCTCCCATCACTAGCTCGCCCTGCTCCTATCCTTGCTAGGCTGCATGGATGGGCAGGGAGTGTTTGCATAGAACAGAACCATACCCCCAGCCTAAAATGTATGCTAATTGTAAGTTATCTTTGACGATAGTGGTCCTGACAGAAATGTGTTCTTCATTAAGAAAATCATCTAAAGGAATTTCTTTTAAGAAGCCACTTTTAGTCACGCAGACCAGGATTATGAACCACTGGTGTTACTTTGTTACTTGATACTTGTTTTTTTTTTTTTTTTATCTCTGTCTTTTTTCTCTCTTCCTCCCCTCTTTTTCCCTTTTAAATTCTGTTTTTTTTTTTTATTATTATTATTATGGAATGGAAACAGATGTTAAATTATACTCAGATGATGAACTACTGTGTTTGTCATAAAGAAAATCATCATGAGGAATTTCTTTTAAGAAGCCACATTCAGTCTAGAATTATCCCCACCTGCAGAAGTAGAACTAGTAGATGTTGCGGAAGTGACTGGCTGTAAAGAAACTAAAAAAAAATAAATAAATAACAGATGGAAAAGATGTTAAATCAGACTCAGATGATGAACTACTGTGTTCTGCAAGAAGAAAATAATTGAGGGATTTCTTTTAAATTGTCACATTCAGTCTAAAATTATTCTCACCTGTAGAAGCAGAACTAGTAGATGTTGTGGAAGTGACCGGCTGTAAAACAACTGAAACAACAACATGTGGAAACAGATGTTAAAACAGACTCAGATGCTGAATTATTGTATTCTTCATGAAGACAGTTATTAGGAGGACTTCTTTTAAAGGCCACATTCCAGTTTGGCAACACATTCACCTGTAGTAGTGGGACTGGTAAGTGTTGTGGAAGTGACAATATGTAAAGGAACTGAAACAATACCAGATGGAAACAAAATCAGACACAGATGATGAACTATTGTGTTATTAATTAAAAAAAAAAAATCATCAAGAGAAATTTCTTAATTAAATTTAAAAAAAAAAAAAAAAAAAAAATATATATATATATATATATATATATATATATATATATATATATATATATATATATATATATATATATATATATATATATATATATATATATATATATATATATTAACAGATGGAAAAATATGTTAAATCAGACAGATGATGAACCATTGTGTTCTACAAAAAGAAAATCATTGAGGGATTTCTTTTAAATAATCACATTCAGTCTAGAATTATTCTCACCTGTAGAAGTAAGACTAGTAGATGTTGTGGAAGTGACTGGTTGTAAAACAACTGAAACAACAACATGTGGAAACAGTAATTCAGCATCTAAATCTGCTTTAACATCTGTGTTCAACATCAAGACAATTATTAGGAGGAGCTTCTCTTGAAAGCCACATTCCAGTTTGGCGACACATTCACCTGTAGTAGTGGGACTGGTAGATGTTGTGGAAGTGACCATGTGTAAAGAAGCTGACAAAATACCAGATGGAAACAGATGTTAAATCAAACTCAGATTATGAACCACTGTGTTCTGCAACAAGAAAATCATTGAGGGATTTCTTTTAAATAATCACATTCAGTCTAGAATTATTCTCACCTGTAGAAGTAAGACTAGTAGATGTTGTGGAAGTGACTGGTTGTAAAACAACTGAAACAACAACATGTGGAAACAGTAATTCAGCATCTAAATCTGCTTTAACATCTGTGTTCAACATCAAGACAATTATTAGGAGGAGCTTCTCTTGAAAGCCACATTCCAGTTTGGCGACACATTCACCTGTAGTAGTGGGACTGGTAGATGTTGTGGAAGTGACCATGTGTAAAGAAGCTGACAAAATACCAGATGGAAACAGATGTTAAATCAAACTCAGATTATGAACCACTGTGTTCTGCAACAAGAAAATCATTGAGGGATTTCTTTTAAATAATCACATTCAGTCTAGAATTATTCTCACCTGTAGAAGTAAGACTAGTAGATGTTGTGGAAGTGACTGGTTGTAAAACAACTGAAACAACAACATGTGGAAACAGTAATTCAGCATCTAAATCTGCTTTAACATCTGTGTTCAACATGAAGACAATTATTAGGAGGAGCTTCTCTTGAGAGCCACATTCCAGTTCGGCAATACATTCACCTGTTGTAGTGGGACTGGTAGATGTTGTGGAAGTGACCATGTGTAAAGGAGCTGAAACAATACCAGATGGAAACATATGTTAAATTATACTCAGATGATGAACTACTGTGTTCGTCATGAAGAGAATCATCATGAGGAATTACTTTTAAGAAGCAACATTCAGTCTAGAATTATCCCCACCTGTAGAAGTAGAACTAGTAGACGTTGCGGAAGTGACTGGTTGTAAAGAAACTGAAAAAAAAAAAAAAATGACAGATGGAAAAGATGTTAAATCATACTCAGATGATGAACTACTGTGTTCTGCATCAAGAAAACAATTGAGGGATTTCTTTTAAATGGTCACATTCTGTCTAAAGCTATTCTCACATGTAGAAGTAGAACTAGTAGAAGTTGTGGACGTGACAGGTTGTAAAAGGACTGAAACAACAACAAGTGGAAACAGATGTTAAATCAGACTCGCATGATGAACTACTGTTTTCTTCAAGAAGAAAATCATCAAGATGAATTTCTTTTAAGAAGTCACATTCAGTCTAGAATTATCCTTACCTGTAGAAGGTGAACTAGCAGATGCTGTGGAAATGACTGGTTGTGAAGAAACTTAATAAATAAATAAATAAATAAATAAATAAGATGGAAAAAGATGTTAAATCAGGCTCAGATGATGAACTACTGTGTTCTGCAACAAGAAAATCATTGAAGGATTTGTTTTAAATAGTCACATTCAGTCTAGAATTATTCTCACCTGTAGAAGTAAAACTAGTAGATGTTGTGGAAGTGACTGGTTGTAAAACAACTAAAACAACAACATGTGAAAACAGTAATTCAGCATCTAAATCTGATTTAACATCTGTGTTCAACATGAAGACAATTATTAGGAAGAGCTTCTCTTGAAAGCCACATTCCAGTTCGGCAACACATTCACCTGTGGTAGTGGGACTGGTAGATGTTGTGGAAGCGACCATGTGTAAAGAAGCTGAAAAATTACCAGATGGAAACAGATGTTAAATCAAACTCAGATGATGAACTACTGTGTTCTTCAAGAAGAAAATCTTCAAGAGGCATTTCATTAAGAAGCCACATTCAGTCTAGGATTATTCTCACCTGTAGAAGTAAAACTAGTAGATGTTGTGGAAGTGACTGGTTGTAAAACAACTAAAAAAAGAAAAAAAAAACGTGTGAAAACAGTAATTCAGCATCTAAATCTGATTTAACATCTGTGTTCAACAGGAAGAAAATTATTAGGAGAAGCTTCTCTTGAAAGCCACATTCCAGTTCGGCAACACATTCACCTGTTGTAGTGGGACTGGTAGATGGTGTGGAAGTGACCATGTGTAAAGAAGCTGAAAAAATATCAGATGGAAACAGATGTTAAATCAAACTCAGATGATTAACTACTGTGTTCTTCAAGAAGAAAATCATCAAGAGGCATTTCATTAAGAAGCCACATTCAGTCTAGGATTATTCCCACCTCTAGAAGTAGAACTAGATGCTGTGGAAGTGACTGGCTGTAAAGAAACTAAAAAAAAAAAAATACAAAAAAAATAACAGATGGAAAAAGATGTTAAATCAGACTCAGATGATGAACTTCTGTGTTCTGCATCAAGAAAATAATTGAGGGATTTCTTTTAAATGGTCACATTCTGTCTAAAGCTATTCTCACATGTAGAAGTAGAACTAGTAGATGTTGTGGAAGTGACAGGTTGTAAAAGGACTGAAACAACAACATGTGAAAACAATAATTCAGCATCTAAATCTGATTTAACATCTGTGTTCAACATGAAGACAATTATTAGGAGGAGCTTCTCTTGAAAGTCACATTCCAGTTAGGCAACACATTCACCTGTACTAGTGGGACTGGTAGATGTTCTGGAAGTGACCATGTGTAAAGAAGCTGAAAAAATACCAGATGGACACAGATGTTAATCAATCTCAGATGATGAACTACTGTGTTCTTCATGAAGAAAGTCATCAAGAGTCATCATTTCTTTTAAGAAACCACATTCAGTCTAGGATTATCCCCACCTGTGGAAGTAGAACTAGTAGATGCTGTGGAAGTGACTAGCTGTAAAGAAACTAATGAATAAATAAACAAACAAACAAACAAACAAACACACACACACATGCAAATAAATAAATAAATAAATAAATAAATAGATGGAAAAAGATATTAAATCAGACAAAGATGATGAACTACTGTGCTCTGCATCAAGAAAATAATTGAGAGATTTCTTTTAAATGGTCACTTTCAGTCTAGAATTATTTTCACCTGTAGATGTAGAACTAGTAGAAGTTGTGGAAGTGACCGGTTGTAAAATAACTGAAACAACAACATGTGAAAACAGATGTTAAATCAGATTTAGATGCTGAATAACTGTGTTCATCATAAAATTAATTAATTAGGATGAGCTTCTCTTGAAAGTCACATTCCAGTTCGACAACACATTCACCTGTAGTAGTGGGACTGGTAGATGTTGTGGAAGTGACCATGTGTAAAGGAGCTGAAACAATACCAGATGAAAACAGATGTTAAATCAGACTTACATGATGAACTACTGTTTTCTTCACGAAGAAAATCATCAAGAGGAATTTCTTTTAAGAAGCCACATTCAGTCTTGAATTATCCTTACCTGTAAAAGTTGAACTATTAGATGCTGTAGAAGTGACTGGCTGAAAAGAAACTAAAAAATAAAAAATAAAAAACAGATCGAAAAAGATGTTAAATCAGATTCAGATGATGAAGTACTGTGTTCTGCTACAAGAAAATAATAGAGGGAATTCTTTTAAATGGTCACATTCAGTCTAGAATCATTCTCACCTATGGAAGTAGAACTAGAATTTGTTGTTGAAGTGACCGGTTGTAAAATAACTGAAACAACAACATATGGAAACGTCTCGGTTACGTATGTAACCCTCGTTCCCTGAAGGAGGGAACGGAGACGTTACATCGGTGACTGACGAATGGGATCTCGCCAGAGAGACCAATCTATTTCGAGTGTAACTAAACGAGCCAATGGACACTGGCATGCGGTATTTCGCATCTGGCTGCCATGCCCTGCAGCGCGGGTATAAGAGGCAGCAGGTGCACTGCATTAAATCATGTTTTTGCTGAGGCTCCGAGCCGGTGACCTGGCAGTTCAGCGGTGGTACAACAACTGTGGCGACATGATGTGACGTTTCCGTTCCCTCCTTCAGGGAACGAGGGTTACATACGTAACCGAGACATTCCCCATTCAGTCGGTCACTCCGAGTCACGTCGGTGACTGATAAATGGGATCCCTACTAAAGCACCACAGGAGCTGCCCCCTCCAGTGCCCTGTGTAGGCCTCCAGGTCCTTCCTATAAGGCAGACGATAGGACCGGGCTCTACACAGAGAAGGTCGACTACTGCTGTTCCTCAAGCAACCCAAACAGTAGGACTTGGATAACACTGGGAAAGCATGCCCTTCCATTTGGAAGAGGCACACTGTGGAGTCACCTCCTCCCAGAGGGGGTTAAGTGACATTTATTCATGTGAAGTAACCCCGTAGGGCCCTATCCCACATGGAAGTCTCTGAGATGGCTCAGGCTGCATCATTTAGAGACGGCAGAACGTGGTCTGCCGGGGGAAACACGGCTCTAGTAGCTGTAACGTGGAAATACACATATGGGAACCTCCAATGGGCACTAGTCTCACACCAGATTTCAGGAATTCATTGGCTGAAAGGCCTGGCACTGGACGCTCCACCAGGTCTGGCCGCTGGAGTGCTGGAGGACTCGACAGGGTTTGCCTAGTTAAGGAACTATCTGGAGAATTAGGCGTTAAGGTCGCCGCAAGCCGACTCTGAACTGGGCCTCTCAGTGCCACTACCCATTTGAGGTGAGAACACAGGAGGAAACCGGTTCGACACGTAGGCTATAAAACCTAGCGAACGTGTTAGGAGTCGCCCAGCCCACAGCTCTACAAAAGTCTGCTAGCGAGGCACCATGAGCCAGTGCCCAGGATGATGCGACAGCTCTAGTGGAGTAAGCACACAGCCTGAGCGGGCAGGGCACACCTTGTGCTTCATAGGCTAAGGTGATGGGATCCACTATCCAGTGAGCCATCCTCTACTTGGAGACAGCCTTCCCCTTCTGCTGTCCTCCGTAACAGACAAAGAGCTGTTCTGAGGTCCTAGTTCTATCCACGTACTGTTGCAGTGCGCGTACAGGACAGAGCAAAGCTAGGGCTGGGTCTGCCTCTTCCAGGGGCAGCGCTTGCAGGTTCACCACCTGGTCCCTGAAAGGAGTGGTAGGAACCTTGGGCACGTAGTCGGGCCAGGGTCTCAGTGTTGCACTGGAGTCAGCCAGCCCGAACTCAAGGCACAATTTGTCGACCGAAAATGCCTGCAGGTCCCCCACCCTCTTAATCGAGGCCAATGCAGTCAGGAGTAAGGTTTTCATAGAAAGAAACTTCAACTTGACTGACTGCAAAGGCTCGAAGGGCGCAGTTTGAAGGGCTCTTAGCACCAATGCCAAATCCCAAGAGGGTAAGGAGGGAGGCCTAGGAGGATTTAATCTCCTGGCCCCCCTAAGGAACCTGATGACCAGATCATCCCCTCTGCGGGGTCGTGGTGGGCGGAAATAGCAGCCACGTAAATCTTAAGGGTGGAGGGGCACAGCCTACTCGCCAACCCTTGCTGCAGGAAGGAAAGCAAGGCTCTGATTGAACATCTCCGGGGGTCCTCATGGTGAGAGGAACACCATTCGATGAACAGGTTCCACTTCAGAGCATAGGCCCGTCTAGTGGACGGTGCTCGAGCTGAAGTGATAGTGAGTGCTGCCTCCTGGGGTAGGTCACCTAGAACCTCCGCGTTCCAATCCAGGGACCACACATGGAGTTTCCACAGGTCCAGACACGGGTGCCAGAGGGTGCCCCGTCTCTGAGAAAGCAGATCCTTCCTCAGAGGAACCGGCCAGGAAGGGGCTGTCGTGAGGAGCATGAGTTCTGGGAACCAGGTCCTGTTGGGCCAATATGAAGCCACTAACAGGACCTGCTCCTCGTCCTCCCTGATCTTGCACAGTGTCTGTGCTAGTAGGCTCACTGGGGGAAACGCATACTTGCGCAGGCCAGCTGTGTGCCAGTGCATCCGTGCCAAGCGTTGCCTCGGCTAGGGAGTAGAACCACTGGCAGTGGGTGGTCTCGGGAGATGCAAACAGGTCTACCTGAGCAACTCCGAACCGCCTCCAAATCAGCTGAACCGTCTGGGGATGGAGTCTCCACTCCCCTGGAAGTGCTGCTCTAAACAGCTCGTCGGCTGCCCGATTGAACACTCCTGGGATGTGGATGGCACGAAGGGACCTCAGATGCTTCTGACTCCAGAGGAAGAGGTGGCGGGTGAGTTGCAACATACGACGGGAGCGTAAACCGCCTTGCCAGTTGATATACGCAACGGTCGCAGTGTTGTCCGTACGGACCAGAACGTCCCTGCCCTGAAGGCGCCCTCTGAGGCGGCTCAGGGCAAGGCGTACTGCCAGCAACTCAAGGCAATTGATATGCCAACGCAGTTGGGGACCCGTCTATACCCCTGACACTGTGTGCCCGTTGTACGTAGCACCCCAGCTGGTGGCCGAGGCATCCATGAATACCACAGCATGCCTGGATACCTGCTCCAGGGGCAGTCCTGCCCGAAGGAACGAGGGATCTGTCCACGGGCTGAAGGTTCTGCGGCAGACCGGTGTAATCTGAACCCGGTGAGTACCGTGTCGCCACGCCCACCTCGGGACTCGGCCATGGACCGAAGCGGTCTCATATGGAGCAGACCGAGCGGAACTACCGCCGCAGCTACCGCCATATGCCCCAGGAACCTCTGAAAAAATTTCAGTGGGACCGCCGTCCTGCCTGATAAAGTCTTGAGGCAGTTCAGCACCGACTGAGCACGTTCCTGGGTGAGGCGTGCTGTCTGGCTGACCGAATCCAACTCCATGCCAAGAAAAGAGATCCTCTGCGTTGGCACGAGTTTGCTCTTTTCCCAGTTGACCCGAAGACCCAACTAGCTGAGGTGTCTGAGCACCAGGTCCCTGTGTGCGCACAACTGATCATGAGACTGTGCGAGTATGAGCCAGTTGTCGAGATAGTTGAGGAAGCGCAACCCCCGTTCTCTCAAGGGAACAAGGGATGCCTCTACTACTTTGGTGAAGACACGAGGTGACAGGGACGGATGCACCCGAAAATGCGCTTCTGCGTCAAGATCTTGAACGGCAGCTTATGAAGCGCACGGTTCAAAACTCGCAGATCCAAGATCGGTCGTAACCCACCTCTATTCTTGGGCACAATGAAGTAAGGGCTTTAACCCTCTGGGGTCGACAAACGCGGATACGCGATTTGTGGCAGATTTTCCTGATAAGGCCGAAATGAGCTTGAATTACTCTGCCATTTTTGATCGTACAAATAAGAGCAATACACCATTCGAATCTGTAAGGGGTCTACTTTTATTTGTTATACACTCATTATAACAACTAAACTTTGTGCTTTTGAAGAATAAAGAAAACAAACAGGGTGCGCTCTCTGCCTTCGTCTCCGCGAGCTGCTTTTAGAAACGCGTCACTAAAATTAACTGTAACTCAGCAAATACTCAGCATACAGACATGGGAGTTATATTTATAGAAAGCTTAAAGTGTCTACTTTTAAATGAAGTAAGTCATATCGAAAAAAAACATTATGTGGTAAAGTAATCCGTATGAAACCAACACCATGTTCAGTCTTTCCCGTCTAACTCATTATCTTTAATGCAATCCCGCCCCCTCGCTGCTCACGCCGTTCATATGTAAATATCCACGTGAGACACGTGCGCATGGATAGGCCCAACATAAACAAAGCGTGAGGAGATCATTCATCGCAGCTACTGTTCGTTTCTGCAAGAAGACGTGCTGACTAAAGGCTGGATTTCCCTCAAAAGAAGAACAATATTTCATCCAGAAGAGAAGATCAATCTGATGAGTAAGTAATGTTTCTTTTTTGCATTAGTTAACGTGTTATTGTGACATAAACTTGAACACATTACTAGTTGGGTTTTTCCCAAACTACAACATGATGAATGCTACACATCTAAGAATGTTTAGACCATGTTTATCATTAATAATCTGTTCACAAATATATTTTAATAGCGTGCTAAACGATAACAATTACTTCTCAAATATAAAATATCATTTTTTTTATAGTACAAAGCATGCGTGAGTCTATGGCTGCAGAATCATATCTTAGATAATGTGATGCGGATTTCAGGAGGAGAGAAGGTTCTGGAGTTGAAGCCTTCCTCCCTTGTGGCCTGTTCTGTCATCTGCCGTAGATTCAGAGCTGGCTGTAGCAGGCTTCTTGTAGTTTTTGTAATCCGCTTTGACAGGTTCAGACTGCTGGTACAGTATGTTGGGTGCCTCAAGGTCAGCGGTGATCCAGAGCAGACAGTCTGTCTTGCGTGGTCACATTGGGCAGAGTTCAAGCATAAATATCCATGTTTTGCTGGTGGGCAAGTGTTGTGGCCCTCTGCAGTATTTAAGTTGACAGTTGTATTGTCTCTGGCCAGCTTGTTGGAGTCTGTGGGGCCGCACGGTGTGTGCGCCTGCAGTGATCCTCTGGAAGGGTCCCTGCCCCACCCCCCTGTAGTTGCTGGCTGTTGAAGTGTGAACAGTGGGCTCTCGCCCCCCCTCGCAGGTTTGGACTATTGGCTAAGGGGGCCTGGGCCTGCTTGTCAGGGGAAATTCTGTGTTGTGTTTCCCCTGTCTGTTCATCTTGTGGTCTGCAAGCATATTTCAGTTCATTTGTGACATTGAGTTCACATTGGCTCCGTTTGACTTTACCCGATTGGTGCTTGGAGTTGTCTCGTTGCTGTGCTGCATCAGGCAAGGAGTCAGAAGTTTGTCTTTCCCAGTACTCCTCAGCTGAGTTTTGTTCAAGGAGCTCTTCTGCTAGTGTCAGCAGCTCCTGTAACTCAGAAGTAGGCGTGTCCAGCTGTCCATGTGCAGCATACGTTTGGCACCTGTGTGAAGGGTGTGAAGGAGGATGTTGTGGTGGACTGTCGTTGGACATGCTGTGGTGTTTGCTGGATGAGGATGGCCTTTTCCATGGTCTCTGCCTGTGGTTGGCCTGGGGCCTAGGTCTGTTACCACAGTGACGGCTCTGTCCTCCGCTGGCTAGTGGCTTCCTGTAGAAGGGCCTTACATTGTGGCAATGCTGGGTGCCTTCTGGGGCCTGCTTTGGATTCTGGGTTGTGCAGTTCAGAATCAGTGGGGTCTTACAAACACCTTTGGTAGAGGCCTTGTGCTTGTTAAAGGCATTCTGTGTCAGGTCACGCAGTTGTTGAATAGGCATTGTGTGGCAGGCCATAATGCAGAGATGGTGACTTACAATGGGGTGGAGGTTTCGGAGGAAAAGGCTCTTAAAGTTGTGATCCTCCTCCATCCCAGGTTCACTGCGAGCTCCGAAGTAAGCTCGTCGAAGTCTGTGGTAGTAATCACGGGGAGTTTCATGACGGCCCTGTTTGATGGCTAGGGCAGCGATCAGTCCGTGTTCAAATTCTGGGTCTGAGAATTCTTTTATGATAGCTTGTTTAAGCTGCTGGTAGTCCGATTGGATGTGTTCTGGCTGTCGCGCCAGAAAGCGTCGCACTTCTGGGCTAGCGGTGATCCAGAGCAGATAGAGTCTATCTTGGTGTTTCACACTGGTCCAAGACTGCAGGTGAAAGTCAATCTCTCTTAAGTAAGCGTGAACATCATTCTCTCCTGCAAGTTCTGGTGTGAATGCAGGGATGTTTCTGGCCATTCGGTTGATGTCTTTGAGTGTCACTCCATGTCCTGTTTCAAGGCTTGCCTTTCTTTCTACAGCTGCAGAGGTTTTCAGGAAGCTGACTAGTGAATTGTCAATCAGAGAGCTTTGGCTCCCCCCTTCGTATCTGTGTACGGGAGTAAGGGGGCTTGCACTGCTGGCCGTGTGACATGCAGCAGGGTGCCTGTTACTTGAGTCCATGCACAGTTTGTAAGACTGTTTCAGTTCTCTCTGAACCGTGTCAAGCTCCTCTTTAATGTTGCAGAATTTCTGAGTCAGGGTGTGAACTTCAGCTCTGGCTGCATGCAGTTGGCCTTCTAAGGCCTTAGCTCTGGTGTTGCTCTCATTAAGTTCCACACATGCTGTTTTTAATAGTGACTTTGTGTGAAACAGTTTTCTTTCCAAGTCCTGTGTAATGGCTTTTTCCAGCTGCGCTTGGTGTCCAGCAGCTGTTAGAGCCTCTTGAAGACTGGTGATTTCCTTTTGTTGTGCCATTCTGTAAGGTTCCTTGCATCCGTTCTGTGCCTTCTCTCACTGAGCGGGTGTCAGTTCCCTGTAGAACTCTGTGACTTGCAGGTTCACAGGAGTGGCTACACTTTACCCTCACAAGTATCTTAAGTGTTAGTCGGATGCTAACAGTTAACAGTTGAGGTAAAGGGCTTAGCTTAAATGCCTGTGCAGCAGCTAAGAGAGTTAGCTTTAGGCTACACTAGGCTATACTAGTTGTTTGTTTACACAGGGGTCTGTGACGTGTGTGCTGTTATCAGATTGAACCAGAAGAGGCTGCTCTCCACTTCCGGGGTCAGGCGTTGCTAAGAGACCGATGCGAGTTTACAACACGCATAAGTGGAGCAGAACTCGCGCTGCTGTAAACATGCATGGGAGCTCACGTGGTGCATAACAGTCAGTTATGACGTGTCGCATACAACTTGATTCACAAATCAAAACAGCACATTCACTTCACAGACCATGGCGAATTACTAGTTAGCTAGGCTAGAATTACACCATTAATTCGCTATTCAATTGCATCACTTCAATGACTACAATGATATGCGAAGGTTACAAGAAGGCCTTAACTCGGGGAGATGAGGAACATCATTCAAATCACCAATTACTAAATATCCTGTAGCGAGTTTTCTTCGTCGCTCAGTTTTGATATCACTGCAAGTGGGTTTTCTTCCCCACGCAGATTACTTTGTGCCACTAATCTGAGATTTCCTCATCAGAGAAGACTTACACATTTAAAGCTGAAATGGGGTTTTCTTCTCCCAAAATCAGATTAATTCATTCTGGTACCATCTATACGGGCTGCTAATCTGGGATTTTTCATCAGAGAAGTCTTATGCTCTACTAACAACAGAAATTAGGATTTCTTCGCTAATATCAGGTTAGTTCCTTATCGTACGATTTAAACACGCATTATAGCATTAATAAACTTTCTACTGCTCGTAGTAAGGTGCATTCAAGCTATAGTCTATCTGATTTTATCAGAAACTGCATATGTAAGGCGTTAATAAAATTATGAGACAAACACACGAGTTTGATACTGGGTCTGCTTGCAAATAATGTTTAAACGATTGCCACCGTTCTCCACCATCTGTAGCAAATTAGCTCAAAAAAAAAGGAATTGTATATAAATAATTACAATTAATTATGATTAATTACAATTATTTATATCGGCTGAGAGTAATAACTGTCGCAGAGTTAAATTGCCATCAGCTGATCTGTTCGTTCAGCGAACATTGTGTAAATTCACATCAACTCTAAGAAAGGATATTTCCGTGGCCACAGAAAATATCTTCCTATTAATGCATTAGAGCATGTAGCAAGGGTCAAAATCGTAAAGGGACATTAATATGCAAGGCAGAATCAGAAACTCATGTAATTTGTGCACAAGAGTTTAATTAACTAAACACTAACGCAAACTAGTCTAACAAACAAACAAACAAACAAACAATCAATCGCTCATACATGGGAAAGGGCTAATGAGAGTTTATGGATGAAACCATCAGGAAAACCAGAGAATGCAGTTATGGAAAGAGTCAGTTAACCACCTGAGTAAAACCATCAGCGCCGTTTATAACGGGGTCTATAACTTATACTAAACCTCTGTTTCGTTTAGTTAAATGTACTATACTTGCACTTCCTTTGTCGTGATGGAATGCGGTCTCGGATGAAAAGTCTTGATGGTTTCAAGGTTTTTGGACTCGCGATCACGTTCTTCCGGGTTGAAGAGTGATGAATTCCAAAGATGTTCTGACTCAATGGTGATTGGGAGTTTCTTCCCAGATGAAAAGTTAAGAAGAGTTAAGAGACATCAGCTAAGATCCAAGAATCTTTGTTTGAATGGAAAGACAAGGCCATAAAGCCTGGTACAAAAACTTAATGGTCCAGAAGAGCTCCAGCTCACATCTTCCTCATCCTCTTGGGTCCTAACAGAAGATAGCAGAAGAGCTTTTTCTTGCAGCAGAAGTTTTTGCAGAAGAGGTTTTTTTTTTAGAAGAGAGGTTTTTAGAAGAGAGGCCGGACCTGTGAGTGAGACCTTTATCTGGTATAGAGGTCACACCTCTGGGGAGTCAAAGAGCCAATGGTCTCCATTCTCTTTGGAGGGAAGGTTTTACGACTCTTTGTCTCTGAGCATGGCAATTTGCAGGGCGTTGGGTTTAATAGTCGATGTACAACTATTAAAGATTCTTAGAACACTAATATGCTACATAGGTATCAACATGTCAACATGTACAGTAATATACACTGTCATTTAGATCATCCGAAGACGAATTGATAGAGATCAAACATGATATAAGAAAGGAAATATTAACTAGTGATCTATCATAAGCATGCATAAAACAGGATACAGTACAAAAGACAATATACACGAACAGTTACAATATACACAATGACCTGAGGATGTGTGTATGTATTCAAAGAAAGGTTTTTCAATGAATTAATTAGAGAAGAGTCCATTCTTATGTGCCTTAATGTCCCTTTCCTAAGAGAAAAATAGGTGAGTGTTGCTCGGCCTGCATTCCTTAGACCAATAAACTAGTGTTATCAGGTTGGTTGCTATGGAACCGGGGGGGCCTGGAGTCATCACAGACATACCGGCACTCAGAATGCGTGTTGGGTGAGGGGTCTGTGGTTAGTTGTTAATCTAAAAACTAATTTGATTTGTTAAATCTGATTAACAAATGTGTGTCTGATTGGTCCAAATACTACACTGGTAGTGCTTACAGAGCCTGTCGGGAGGTGGCTTCTGCCCTCCATGCCATGGGGCATTACTGCAGGTCTACCAGGCCAAAGCTCTGAAAGACCTGCACGAGGGTGGTCACGACCTGGTGGTTCTACATGAACTGCGTGCTGCGACGGACCTCGTGCTTCGAGCGACGAAGGTGACCGCACAGTCTCTGGGTCGTGTGATGTCCACGCTAGTGGTCCAGGAGTGCCATCTCTGGCTGTGTCTGGCCAACATGAAGGAGCATGAGAAGGTACAGTTCCTGAATGCTCCCGTGTCACAGACCGGCCTCTTCAGCGACGCGGTCGAGAGCTTTGCCCAGCAGTTCTCGGCAACGCAGAAGCAGACTGAGGTGATCAAGCACATCATGCGCCGGAGGAAACCTGCTGCTTCCACCCCTGCTGCAGAGAGTGGGCAACCCACTGCTGCCTGCTGGCAAGAGAGGAGGAGGAAAGCAATCCCGTGATGCACAGCTCGCAACTCTCCTCCTCTTGAGACCCAGAGACTGAGGAAACCGCTCTTTTATTGAAGTTTTGGGTACCGCTGGCTTCTGGTGGAAGACTGATGCGGCTGCAGCCGACCCTACTCCCACGCAGCCGCATCAGTCTTCCACCAGGCAGCATCGTGGAGCCGGTCGCAGGCAGGATGCCCAGCCCATCCAGGCCCCTGCCAAACCTGGCGGCAAGCGCAAGTGCAAGAGTCCCTGAGACGGGCGACCCAGAGATGGAGAAGATTGCTCATCGGGAGATGGTGACCACACTACTCCGTCCCCCGGAGGAGACCCGGGTGTAGAATCTTTTGTTTCATTTTGTTTTTGTTTCTCCACTGGCCCAGAAGCCAGCGGTACCCAAAACTTCAATAAAAGAGCGGTTTCCTCAGTCTCTGGGTCTCAAGAGGAGGAGAGTTGCGAGCTGTGCATCACGGGATTGCTTTCCTCCTCCTCTCTTGCCAGCAGGCAGCAGTGGGTTGCCCAAGAGCACCCCTCCTGCCCATTTGTGGAACCAGGTAAGGGCTGTAACACTCGAGTCCCCGCTTCAAGTTGTTACACACCAGGCTGTCACAAGCCTTGAGCCAGGTTCCTGCGTTTCCTCCCACACGTGGAGGAATCAGATGAGTATTACACTTTACACCCAGACCCCGCACCCTGCCGTCACAGGCCCCGGGCCTGGTACCTGTGTTCCACCACACTGCTCCACCGCGGGTACGTTGATGGCCCTGTTGGTTCCGCTGGCACGGTCTCTCGGCGCCTGGCTAGCGTTCCCCAGTCCGTCCCAGTGGCTCCTGCAGACCATCAGACTCGGCTACGCAATTCAGTTCGCCCGGCATCCCCCCAGTTAGTCAAGGCTGTCGATGCCCCTGTCTTGCGTGCGGAGATCGCAGTCCTGCTGGCGAAGGATGCAATAGAGCCAGGCCCTCCAGCCGATATGAGGTCAGGGTTTTAATGTCCCTTTACGATTTTGACCCTTGCTAATGCTCTAAAATATCCTTTCTTAGAGTTCATATGAATTTACACTGAATGTTCGCTGGACGAACAGATCAGCTGATGGCAATTTAACTCTGCCACAGTTATTACTCTCAGGCGATATAAATAATTGTAATTAATCATAATTAATTGTAATTATTTATATACAATTCCTTTTTTTTTTTTTTAGCTAATTTGCTACACCACTTAAACCTGACAAATACTTACAGGCCCGTGAGGGGAGACACGGGTCACCCCGCAGAGTGGTAGCGGCTGTTGGACATAGTTGCATGGCCACAGACCGCTCCACCAAGGGGATGCTCGTATACCCCAAAGTGACCCCACTATAGAGAGTAGTGAGAGTGGAGGAGCCGCAAGATTTGTTTCGGGCAGTAAAAGGTGCCTTCCACAATCTAGTGAGCTCCTCATGCATCTCCGGGAAGAATGGCACCGGAGAGGGACGCTGAGAACCCATTCGTCCAGCCTCAAAGCACCCGACATTCTCAGTGGCCCAGGAAAGCATAGCCGTCATCTCTAGGTCTGGCTCGGACAATGCTACCACACCCGAAGGGGGCAACGCAGCCAAGTCGTCATCCCCAGAGAGAGAGGACTTGCCCTCCAACATCTGGTTGTCAGAGGGGGCACCGAAGGAAATGAGTGGTGCATTCTGACCTGCAGAGGGCCCAGCCCACTCCAATGGCAGCTCCACCAGCTGCAGAGTGCTTGAGGAACTCCACTTGGGGAAGCTCTCACCGTGATCCTCAAATCATCTCTGACTCCACCGGACGCAGCGCCGCCCCGGGTGCCGGGACGAACGCTGGATCACGGCAGCGGGACTCTGCCACGTCTGACATAGTGGAGTCTTTTATGCAAATCAGAGACGGTCATGTCCCCACAAGAAGAACATGAACCATCCACGAAAGCTTCCTCAGAATGCTGAATGCCCAGACATGTGAGGCAGCGATCATGACCATCCCGATGCACCAGGAAACGACCACACCCAGAAACGCACGAGTGATAAGACATCTTTAAATGGGTCATATGATGGTGCTAAAAAGAACATTCTTATGCGTATTTGGTGGAATGCAATGTGTTTACATGGTTTAAAGTTAAAAAAACGCATTATTTTCCACATATTTTACATTATTTTATCTCCTCTAAGCCCCGTCTTTCTGAAACGGGTCGATTTTTACAAAGCTCATCTGTGTGAAACAGCGAGGCGTGCTCTGATTGGCCAGCGATCCAGTGCGTTGTGATTGGCTGAATACCTCAAGCGTGTGATGGAAATGTTACGCCCCTTACCATAATATGAGGCTGCGTCCCCGCGACGACACAAAAACATTAAAAGCCATTTCAAATGAGGCATTTATTGCATCCAGTGGGGACATAATTACTGATTATAATGACTTATACTGTCTTTTTACGCGTCGTGTTGCATCCCGCTGCATAAACATTACCATGTCTGCATTTGTGATCGGAGAAACACAAACAACAAGCACTACTTACACTCGCATTTGAATAGTAAGTAGCAGATTCTTTAAATAATAAAACATAACGTTACTTACAGGCTGTGAGTCAGAAGCGCCAGACTGTCCTTGTAAGGTTGGAACTGCCCCACTTTTGAATAAAAGTCTTTCTACATGTAACAGCCGTGGTGTCCAGCAAACCAGTAAACCTCACTCCCCTGATCTAGTGACTCTTAGCGCCCGGCTCCCGTGCTTAGACCGCAGTTCGAATCTCGCTCGGAGTGGGGTGAATAGGACCGGTTACACACAACCGGCCTTGTACTCTCCCATGTTCAGAAAACAATCATCCATGAAGTGCGCAGTACAAACTCCAATATTTGTGTTGTACTGCTCTGGGACAGTGTTGTAAATAAAACTCAGCCACAGATTTCTTGTTATGTCCTCTTTACTTGCATCCAAACACACAGCACCTCTCCACGACATGGTGCCGGCGGAAGCAAGAACAAAGAGCGAGAAAATTACACCTTCTTTCTTTGCGTATACATTTGGGCGATGTTATGCAAATCTTCCCACATCGTGACGTAGAGATGTGGGGGCGTGTTAGAACGAGCCGTTTTAGGTGGGTGTGGCTGACTCTTAACTTTAATAAAGAATATCTCTTTGGATTTGAGACTTTGGTCTTTGCAACTTTACAGATCTTCTTTACGCACCAAGAGCTTGAAAGACTCCAAAGAGAAAGGAAAAATTTAAATCGCATCATATGACCCCTTTAAAAAGACGTGATCACCCGTGTTGCTCTTTTAGAGAAATGCTCTTTTAGAGAAATTGCTCTTTTAGTGCTGAAGCACGCAGGGGAGCTGGCCACCACACACTCCTGGTGTGGCTGTCTGCACAAAGACGATCTTTTTTTCCTCCCGTGAGACCGCGCCCACCGCTGCTGGGCCGTAACTCCCGCACTCATTCAGCAATCACTCGAGGAACAGGAGAGCAGAAGTGATACACCACCGCTCGGCTCCGAAGCGAAAAGATGATTTAATGCGGTGCACCTGTTGCCTCTTATACCCGTGCTGCGGGGTGTGGCAGCCAGATGCGAAATACAACATGTCAGTGTCCATTGGCTCATTTAGTTACACTCGAAGTGGATTGGTATCTCTGGTGAGATCCTATTCGTCGGTCACCGACGTGACTCGGAGTGACCGTCTGAAGGGGAACAGATGTTACTGTCACAGTTTCTGTTAATTTGAACTTTGTTTTCCTGTTCCACCATTTCCCTTGTTGTGTTAATTGTATCATTCTGTGTTCCGGTGTGCCTAGTTAATTATCCTTGTTTGGTCTGAGTATTTAAGTTCCTATATTAATCTTCATCTTCGCTGTGCACTTATTTACACAGGGTAGCCGTGGCACTTACAGATTCAAAAGCTGAATTACTGTGCTCATCATTAAGACAGTTATTAGGAAGAACTTAATTTTAAAGCCTGATTCCAGTTTGGCAACAAACAATACCAGATGAAAATGGAAATCAGACTCAGATGATGAACTATTGCCTACTCCATGAATAAACTCATCAAGAGGAACTTCTTTTAAGAAGCTACTTTCAGTCTATTATTATTCTCACCTGTAGAAGTACATATATTAGATGTTGCAGAAGTGACTGGCTGTAAAGAAACTTAAAAAACAACAACAACAGATGATTAACTACTGTGTTCTACAACAATAAAATCATTAAGGGACTTCTTTTAAATGGTCACATTCAGTCTAGAATTATTTTCACCTGTAGATGTAGAACTAGTAGATGTTGTGGAAGTGACCGGTTGTAAAAGAACTGAAACAACAACATGTGAAAACAGATGTTAAATCAGACTTAGATGCTGAATTACTGTGTTCATCGTAAAAATAATTAATTAGGAGGAGCTTCTCTTGAAAGCCACATTCCAGTTCGGCAACACATTCACCTGTAGTAGTGGGACTGGTAGATATTGTGGAAGTAACCATGTATAAAGGAGCTGAAACAATACAATAATCATCAAGAAGAATTTCTTTTAAGAAGCCACATTCAGTCTAGAATTATCCTCACCTGTAGAAGCTGAAATATTAGATGCTGTAGAAGTGACTGGCTGAAAAGAAACTTAAAAAAAAAAGAAAAAACAGATGGAAAAAGATGTTAAATCAGGCTCAGATGATGAGGTACTGTGTTCTGCAACAAGAAAATAATTGAGGAATTTCTTTTAAATGGTCACACTCAGTCTAGAATCATTCTCACCAGTAGAAGTAGAACTAGTATTTGTTGTGGAAGTGACTGGTTGTAAAAGAACTGAAACAACAACATATGGAAACAGATGTTACAGAATCAGAAGCTGAATTACTGTGCTCATCATTAAGACAATTATTAAGAGGCACTTCTTTGTAAAGCCACATTCCAGTTTGGCAACACATTCACCTGTAGTAGTGGGACTGGCAGATGTTGTGGCAGTGACCATGTGTAAAGAAACTGAAACAATACCAGATGAAAATGGAAATCAGACTCAGATGATGAACTACTGTGTTCTCCCTGAAGAAAATCATCAAGAGAAATTTCTTTTAAGAAGCCACATTCACTCTGTAATTATCCTCACCAGTAGAATTACAAATAGTAGATGTTTCAGAAGTAACTGGATGTAAAGGAACTAAAAAAAAAAAAAAAGCAAATGGAAAAAGATGTTAAATCAGACTCAGATGATGAACTTCTGTGTTCTGCCACAACAAAATAATAGAGGGATTTCTTTTAAATGGCAACATTCAGTCTATAATTATTTTCACCTGTAGATGTAGAACTAGTAGAAGTTATGGAAGTGACCGGCTGTAAAAGAACTGAAACAACAACATGTGAAAACAGACGTTAAAGGGATAGTACACTACGAAATTAAAATTTGGTATCTATCAGCTTACCCCCAGGGCATCCAAGATTCCATTTGCATCTTGTATTGTTTCAGCTCCTTTATACATGGTCACTTCCACAACATCTACCAGTCCCACTACTACAGGTGAATGTGTTGTTGAACTGGAATGTGGCTTTCAAGACAAGCTCAACCTAATTAATCATTTTTATGATGAACTCAGTAATTCAGCATCTAAATCTGATTTAAAGGGATAGTTCACTTTAAAATTAAAAGTTGGTATCTATCAGCTTACCCCAAGGGCATCCAAGATGCAGGTGTCTTTTTTTCTTCAGTAGATCCAATTGTGATATTTTTAGGTCAAACCGTTCTAGTCTGTCAAGCATATAATGGCAGGTATAGGTCACTGTCTCTATAAGAGGGAAAAAGAACATGCACAGAGAAATCCAAATTAAACAATTCCCCATCGTAACTACACATTGATGGCCTAAGACACGAAACGAGCAGTTTGTGTGAGAAAACGAACAGTATTTATATCGTTTTTTACCTCTTGTACACAACCATGTCCAAGTGATCTGAGGGCGCGCACGCATCTGGTGTGTGACGTGTGTGCGCGCTCTGGGTTAGTCTGCGCAAGCGCCGGAAGTGATCTCTCGCCCGTATATGTTACTCACACAAACCGCTCGTTTCGTGTCTTAGGCCATCAATGTGTAGTTACGATGGGGAATTGTTTAATTTGGATTTCTCTGTGCATGTTCTTTTTCCCTCTTATAGAGACAGTGACCTATACCTGCCATTATATGACTGAGAGACTAGAACGGTTTGACCTAAAAATATCACAATTGGATCTACTGAAGAAAAAAAGACACCTGCATCTTGGATGCCCTTGGGGTAAGCTGATAGATACCAACTTTTAATTTTAAAGTGAACTATCCCTTTAAATCAGATTTAGATGCTGAATTACTGAGTTCATCATAAAAATGATTAATTAGGTTGAGCTTGTCTTGAAAGCCACATTCCAGTTCAACAACACATTCACCTGTAGTAGTGGGACTGGTAGATGTTGTGGAAGTGACCATGTATAAAGGAGCTGAAACAATACAAGATGCAAATGGAAACTGTTAATAAATTAGACTCAGATACTGAATTACGGTGTGTCACATATTGTCAATCATGTGTTTTATTTAGTTTCATTTTCATGGACTTTTATGTTGTTTCTATTCGGTTTCCTTTTTCCTTTATTCTAGTTTCAGAGGATTATGGACAGTCATGTTTCAATATTACAGTGCAGTCCAGCATCACTCTTACCCGAAGAAGCGGAACTAGTAAATGTTATGGAAGTGTCCAAATGTAAAGTTACTGATACAGTAACATACAGAAAAATGTTAAATCAGACTCAGATGCTAAATTACTGTGTTCTTTATGGAGACAACTATTATGGAGGGTCATGTTTCAAAATTACAGTCATATAATCTTGAGCGGACCACCAGAGCAATGGCACAGATTTGAAAGTGCCAAATTGATCAAAAGTGTCATGCTCTGTCTGTTCTCTGTGCTTTTGTTATACTTACTGTTAGATCCTGTTCCTGATTCATGTGCCATCCTTGTAGTCCCTCTGTGGTTTTCTGAGGAAACATCAGACTATAAGGTTGTAACATTGCACCCTGTGCCGGTTATAAATTGATAAAAATATGTGATGATTCAGTTGGTTGAGATGTTAAATGAATTGCGATACATTTGTGGGTGGGTGTTTATATGAATGTATCTCTGAGGAGAAATGACTGTCTTCAGAAATGTTTCGATGGAATTTTCTTTTTATCTTGCCTCCATATAATGCATATTAAAGTATTGTTTATAAGCGCATCACTGCTTTGTTTACAGCAGTAACCAAGTAAATGCTGTGTCACTGCAGTTTACATTCTCGTTTAGCCCATCCGCTGTTTTTGTTTTGTAAGTTTTTTATGTAGTATAATTTCACAAAGCTAAAGTCAGGCCATTCTGTTTTTGCTTCAAATTTTGAAATTATACAATCTAATTTAAATAAAAAAAAAAAAAAAAACTGTATGGGTTTCAACCTGAAGTACCAGAACTGCCTTTTTAAATTTGTCAGAATTATTTGTTGCCCAATTGGCAGTAAATATGCTAGAGCATTACTACATTTATGAATTTCAGTACAATTTTCATGTCTAAGGCTTGGTCAGGCAAAGTTGTTGTTATTTCACATACCTTGCCCTTTGAACACAGTATAATTTATTATATATATATATATATATATATATATATATATATATATATATATATATATATATATATATATATATATATATATATATATATTCGTTTATATTAACCAGTCTTTTTTTTAAGCTGTTACTAACATCAGCAGCACCCATACAACAGTCATGCCAAAGACGAGCTCAGATGGTAGTCTGACAGGGATGTAACGATTCACTCAGCTGACTTTGTGATTCACAATACTGACTTCACAATACAATTTTCTTACAATTTATTTTTAAAACAAAGTGAAGTATAAGACAAATTATAAATGAATCAATGTTCTTTTATTATTTCTCAGACAAAATGCTGTA
Source organism: Spinibarbus caldwelli (assembly GCA_039654775.1). Lineage (NCBI taxonomy): Eukaryota > Metazoa > Chordata > Actinopteri > Cypriniformes > Cyprinidae > Spinibarbus > Spinibarbus caldwelli. The sequence goes on along the minus strand of CM077225.1, from coordinate 36,182,291 downwards.
CAGAGACACAGTTTTGTTTCCTTGTGTTCCCTTGTTTCCTGGTTCTCACATGTGTATATCTTTGTTGGTGTTATTGTTAGATGAACAAAGGTCTTACGGGTTTGGAACGACGTGAGGGTGAGTAATTAATGACAGAATTTTCATTTTTGAGTGAACTATCCCTCCTTTAGTTTTCTGAGTTGCCGGTTAATATTTGGACATGCTTTGCTGTTGTATATGTCTGCAATGATCTGCAACTGAACATCTTTCACACTCTTTTATTCCTCGTTTTTACCTAGAGACATAAACACACTCACACATCTATTCAGTTCTACAGATCCACAAACATTCAGCCAAAACAAAATCCAACAGAGGAAACATTAGACTATATTACCAGCTGAGTTCGTCTTTAGTATGACTGTTGCATCAGGGCTGATGATGTTCATAACAGCTGAAAAAATAAGGATTAATAAATTTAAATGAATCTACAATACAAAAGACAAATGAAAATGTCTGCAATTATCTGCAACTGCGCATTTCTCTTTCTTTTATCCCCATTTATACATAGTAACAGAAACACACTCACACATCTATTCAATTCTACAGATCCACAATCATTCAATCAAAACACAATCCAACAGAGGAAACATCAAACCAGATTACCAGCTGAGCTCGTCTCTGGTGTGATTGTTGTATCAGTGCAGCTGATGTTAGTAACAGCTAAAAAAAAAAAAAAAATTAAATTAAAAAAATACTAATGACCGATGAATATAAATGAATAAAAATGACACAAATAATACAGCATAAAAAGGGCTCATAAACAGAGGTGGGTAGTCCAGGGGCCAAAGAGTAAAAGTCCTGCCATATTTTTGTTCCACCCATGAACTCAGCAGCTGATTTCACCAGAGGAGGAACCAAGTCATTCCTTTCAAGTCACAAGCAAATCTCAAGTCAAATCCCAAGTCCTCAAAGAGTTAAAGTTAATGAGATACTTAAGTGATTAAATGATGATTGTGCATTAGTGATGAACACCTGCTGTTATTTACAATTACAGAGGATCAGATGTTGATGTTTTATTGGTTAAAATGATGCCATCATCATGGAGATCAGTGTTTGCTTTAGTTGGGCTCTTGACCCTTGACTTTTGTGTTAGATCTCTCTCTGTAGCAATGCATGTGGTGTTATAAAGCAGAGCGAGCAGTGCTCTACAATGATCAGATAATCACCATGAGCTGGTTTGATTGTATCCAAAATAACTCATTTCATTTATATGTTTAGGTTTTCATAATCAACCCTGCGAAACTACAGCATGCAAACAAAGTGTTTTTCTTATAGTTCCAGTGAACGAATTTTAAATCTATGTAACGCATATAAAAATGTGAACTCCAGTAACATTTAGACACACATAGACATCAACAACCAGCATATGAATCTCAACAATGGTGACAATCAACAAAATGATTCATGCTGCAATGCATGAAAAACTCCCAACATGCAATGCAGTATGAATAATTATTGTCATCACTGTTGAGGATCATATAATAAATGTTCATGTCTAAAAGCCTGATCCTATACAGGATTTTTTTTTCTTCTCAATATTGATGCATTATGGAGACATTTGCTTAATAGGACTTTTTTTCAGTTCTGTAATAGTCAAATGTAGTTAATAAATCAAAGAGAAAAATACTAAAACCAAAGAGAGATTTAAACCAAAAATATTCATTCATAAATTCTAAGCAAAAAGCATAAGCTAACCTGTCACTTCAAGGTTTGATTCAACATTGAATAAATGTTTGCTGTGAAATAATATTGTAATTGCTTAGAAGCAAATTTCTTTGAATTATGGTGGCAATGTTTTTTTGTTTTTTTTTCTTCAGTTAATTTCATCCAGTGCTCTGGCTGAAGTCAGTTGTAGTTTTTGTGTTTCTCTTGTCTTCAGTGATGTTGATTGTTAACATCAGGTGTTCATTACTAATGCACAATCATAATTTAATTAGTCACTTAATTATCTCATTAACTTTAACTCTTTGAGGACTTAGGATTTGACTTGAAGACTTGCTTGTGACTTGAAAGGAATGTCTTGGTTCCTCCTCTGGTGAAATGAACTGTTGAGTTCATGGGTGGAACAAAAATATGGCAGGACTTTTACTCTTTGGCCCCTGGACTACCCACCTCTGGTTACAATACCAGTTGAGCTGGTATTGGTATTAATGCTGCCAACTGAAAGGGTTATGATCACCAAGTGCATTTCCATTACCCTTCAAATTGCGCAAATTGAAATTGCGAATTGAAAATGCACCTAATGGAAATGTGTCAATTTCGCAAAAACCCCCATATATCGCAAAAAATTTAAAAAAAATTAAAATAAAAAATACTTGCATGAGGTGGTTTTTCAGGCAATTTAAAAAAGGAATATATTGCAAAACTGCAACGTAAATAGTTTTTTCGCATTTACAGGTCACCTGGTGTACGTAAAAGTCACATGATAATTTTTAAACGTGCTATAACCTCCAAGAAACAGCTCATACATGGCTGCTCTCAAGTATAAAGGGCTTTGCCATTAATGCTTGGATAACACCTTATTTACACTGCACACGTCTGTGGTGCATTTTGGCTCCGACACAGCCACTCTGGTCAATGCTTCTGTTTATACCAGCTGTGCCACTGCACGTATCAGAAGCATCCTAGAACCGACTACACACTGCTTCACTAAAGATACACACATATGTCTCCTTCGATTATAAATAATGGCTAGTGCAGTGGCTGCAATATACATAAACCTACCAAAATCCGTTGCCATGACTTATCGCGTGAGAAAAAAAAAAAAAAAAAAAAGTTTTAGTCACATAACATGGAAATGCTGTCAATTCACAATAGACCTTTTTATTTACATTTATAAAATATTGCAAAAGTTTTGCACAAATCTGTAAGAAACCTGGCTTCTGTCTTGTGTTGGGCTCTTATTTTGAAATGTATTTTGTTCCCATTGTTTCTGTGCTCGCTTACTGTGTTCAATCCCTGTTTTCCTCACTGCCTTGTTTGTCACCATAGAGACCCCTTGTTAGTTACCATACCAACTAATCACCCACACCTGTCCCTTGTCAGCCCCTTGATAACTTGTGTATTTATACCCTTGTATTTCTCTTGTTCATTTGTCAGTCGTTATTTTGCTGTTAGGCGCTCATTCCATGTTTGTGATTCTGTCTAGTTTTCTTTAATAAACTTCATGCGCTTGGATCCGCAATTTCCTCTGCCTAACATTACAGAACGATTATGGGTATGGATCCAGGCAGAAGGTTAATCCTGTTTCACCAGGAGACCGACCTGCAATATCTTACAGATTTTCCAGACACCTGTCCCTTGTCAGCCCTTTGTTAACCAGTGTGTTCATACCACTGTGTATAGGTGTGGGTGATTAGTTGGTATGGTAACTAACAAGATGGTTCTTTGGTGACAAACAAGGCAGTAAGGAAAACAATGTTTTTGAATGAATAGTTGTTAATAAGCACATTTCTTTTAACACAGCTTGTACACAGATGCTCATGGTGTAAAAAATGTCTGCAATGATCTGCAACTACACATTTCACGCTCTCATTCCTTATCTTCACGTAGACACACAAACACACTCAGACATCTGTTCAGTTCTACAGATGCACAAACATTCAGCCAAAACACAATCAACACAGGAAACATAAGATTACATTACCAGCTGAGCTTTTCTCTGGAGTGGTCTTGACTGAAATAAATTATTCATGAATATTAATGAATCAACAATCACTAAAAAACAAACAGGGCACATGTAAATATAATTACTTGCATGGTCTACTAAATGACTATTCTTACATATAATTCAATTCTTACTGTAAACATCTGTGGTGCAGCAGTTTGTGACTGCTGTATAAACGCATTCTCACTCCCAACTCATCACATGTTGATACTTGGTCAGGACCCTTTGGTGTCACTTTTTACCGCCGAGGGTACCCCTTTCGAGTCTTTTATTTTATTTATTTTTTTTTTTAATATGAGCTTGTGAGTACCCTTTTGAAAGCTAAAATGACGAATGGGACACCCTACGGTCTCATGGACTCACGGATATGTACACGCAGCAGCCATTGTAAGTCTTCAAGACCAAAATGAAGTGTGCCATTTGGAACAGGGCCATAAAAATGAATGAGAAGTGCCGTAAAATAAATTCTAACTGTCACAAAAAGTCTGTGACCTCTTATAAAACAGCATTTTTCGGTGCAAAATCTAAAAATAGTTCAATCCAAAACTATTGTTTAATGGCAAACAAGTTGATGATTAGGTGAAAGGCTGTCGATTCATTAACTGATAAGCTGTTTCCTCACAAAAGCGGTTTATTCAGTGCAGTGAAGCCTCTCCTCCATTAACATACATTCAAAAAAAAAAAAAAAGGTATCTGGTCCCCTTCCCTGTGTATCGCCAAAGCAGAAACGTTAGCATTAGTGGTTACGCTTTTTTGGCTAAAGGTTGCAGGCTTGCCTTCTAGTGGCTTTGGAACACTTATTGCCTCCAGAGGAAACGTTACGTCAGCTTTGGTTGTGAAATTCCATTGGCTTTTGTGTATCTCGTGACTGATTGCGTCATGCTAATTCGGGGAGTATATTATAAAAGAGATATGACCGCGTTGATGGCTTTAATCCTTTCAGTGGTGAGTTTAAAATATTCCAGCGGTCCCCCCAAAGTGAGTTTTTTTCAGGTGACCGTTATTTTAGAACGTTTGCCCTTATAGGCCTATTTCACAATATGGCGACTGACAGCGGAAGTAGGGAAGTGGTACGTCCGGTCGTGCTGCGGCCCGCTACGATTGCCATTCATTATTTAAATGCGCAGGGAATAGTCGTTTTCTTGCCGTCATTACATTAATCTATTTTCTTATAAAGTAAGAATAGCCAATGTTGTTCATTTTGTGGACTGTTTTTAGGGAAGGTTAAATTATTTTTTGAGAAACTTATTTTTTTTATTGTCAAGGTATGTATTATTTGGGAGTTGCCATTATAGCTCATTTCCAATTTATCACTTGTTGGATTTATGGATGAATTTCAAAGTGGTTTAATAAAAAGCTTGTTAACTATTTGTATATATGAAATATTATGACAACCAATTAGTGGGCACATTTTTCTGGTCCTTGCTTGTTAAAAAGGCTTATAAATCAGCCTAAACATGTTTTTATTCAAATCTAGCATTTTGCACATTTCTATAGTAAGTACCTTTAGTGGTAATGGTTGGGTTATAAAAGATATAACTTACCTGATAGAAAACAGATGCAAGTCTAAGCAATGTCCTCACTAATACTCAAACAAACGTGTGTGTGTGTGTGGACGCTACAGTCTCAAATAGTATTGCAGGGAAAAGTGGTAATTAGGTCCAAGTGTTGTCAATAAGAAAGCATGAGGAGCCACATCAGCTTGAAGTAAGTACAGACTGGATTTAACTAATGATGATGGTATTGTAGCATTTGGACCAATCAGACACACATTTATTCTAACATTGATTTAACAAATAGATTAGATTTAGATTAACAAACAGTCACAGACCCCTCGCTCAACACCAGACTCGGTGCCTGTATGTCTGTGAACGAAATCCAGGCCCCTGGCTACCATGGCAACCAGGAGACTTTTGCCAGACCAGATAAGCTTTACGACCTAATGGCATGCAGAGAGCTCTCTCTCTCACTACACTTTCCATAGGAAAGACATGTAATGCACATAAAAATGGACTCTTCTCTAATTAATTAATTAAAAAACCTTTCTTTGAATGAACAAACAAATCCTCCCCAGATAGCAAAATGACTCCGGATCGGATCTGCCCCGGAGGTACCACAAGTTCCGGAACGGATCCGCAAAACGGGTCCGTATCGGAGTCCACTTGCACAGCGCAGCGGATCCGGAACAGATAAGGATTACGGATCTGGACCGGATCCAGTCCAGACCCTATCCATATCCGCTATTAAAGCGGTTCATCCGGCCCGGATCCGATCCGGACCCGCTGACAAATCCCAAGTCCTCAAACAGTTAAAGTTAATGAGATAATTAAGAGACTAATTAAATGATGATTGTGCATTAGTGATGAACACCTGCTGTTACTGAGAATTACAGAGGATCGGATGTTGATGTTTTATTGGTTACAATGATACCACCATCATGGAGATCAGTGCTTGCTTTAGTTGGGCTCTTGGCCCTTTTAGTAACTGAAAGCGGATTGCTTTTGAACAACTGCAATATTGTTTCACAACAAACATTTGTGCATTGCTGAAATAAAAGCTTGAGGAAACAGATGCGCTTACAATTTTGGCTTTTATGTCACTTGAATGAACATCATGAAGGTGTCTTTCTTTGGTTTATTGATTGACAGTCAGCATTACAGAACTGCAAAAATGTACTATTGAATAAGTGCCATGGTAATGCTTAAATATTGGAAACAGGGTCTATATTGCTCAGGCTTTTAGACATGAACACTTATAATACGATCCTCGACAGTGGTGACAATAATTATTCATACTGCAGTGCATGATGGGAGTTTTTACTATGGTGTTACCCAGCATGGATTGCAGCATTTTGTTGATTGTCACCATTCTTGAGATTCATATGCTGGTTCTTGATGTCTGTGTGTGTCTAAATAGTACTGGAGTTTAAATATTTATATGCATTATATAGATTTAAAATTAATTCACTATAACAGCAGTACTTTCATTGTATATTGTGGTTTCAGAGGGTTGGTTATTCAAAACCTGAACATATAAATAAAAAAAAAAAAAAAAAAAAATTTGTTTATATATATATATATATATTTTAGATGTAAACAGGTCAGCAGTTTTGTCCGATCCTCTGTAATTCTCTGTAACAGCAGGTGTTCATCACTAATGCACAATCATCATTTAATTAGTCTCTTAATTATCTCATTAACTTTAACTCTTTGAGGACTTGGGATTTGACTTGAGACTCGTTTGTGACTTGAAAGGAATGACTTGGTTCCTCCTCGGGTGAAATCAGCTGCTGAGTTCATGGGTGGAATAAACGTATGGCAGGACTTTTACTTTCTGACCCCTGGACTTTACATCTCTGTCTGTAATATATCTGCTTGTTTTACACTCTTTGGCCACCAGGTGGCATTGTGAGTAAATGAAGGCTCCAGAAATTAACCCTTTTGTGGACCACTTGGCTGAAAAGCTGAAAAGCTTAATTAGGCTTCATGAAGCTTCATTTGCCCATCCCTAGTACAGACCCACTTAATGAATGGATCCAGTTCGGATCCGGGCCGGATGAGCTACTTCATCAGCGGGTCCGGATCGGTAGCGGATACAGATAGGGTCTGGACTGGATCCGGTCCGGATCCGTAATCCTTATCTGTTCTGGATCTGCTGCACTGTGCAAGTGGACTCCGATACGGACCCGTTTTGCGGATCCGTTCCAGAGTCTGTTGCTATCAAGGTCAGGTCATTGTGTATATTGTTTCTGTTCTTGTATACTGTCTTTTGTACTGTATCCTGTTTTATGCATGCTTATGATAGATCACTAGTTAATATTACCTCACATATATCATGTTTGATCTCTATCAATTCGTCTTCGGATGATCTAATTGAGAGTGTATATTACATGTTCCTACCTATGCAACATATAAGTGTTCTTAGAATCTTTAATAGTTCGTATATGAACTTCCAAACCAACCCCATGCAAATTACCATGCTCAGAGAGAAAGAGTCGTAAAACCTTCCCTCCAAAGAGACTGGAGTCCATTGGCTCTTTGACAATTTTTTGGGGATTCGTAAACGACAATGAGCATTTCATCTCGTGTAGTGTGTCATAGTGCATGACACCTCTGCGATGCTTCACGACGCTTCACGACGTCAACACAGAAAGACTAGCATGTTTATTTTTTTTTTCTGTCGAACAGCCATTGTTTGTTTACGCTCATAGCACCTTCTGTTTTGTCCCGCACTGTATCGATGACAGCACGCACGTCGTTAATGACGGCATGCGATGAATGATCGGGTAGCATCGTATAGTCTGACATGTTTCTTGTTCACGACACGACAAGATTTTATGAGTCAAAATTAATTAATTAATGTTAAATGTCCATACTCTGTCCACAAATATTCCTTACCCAGATTTCCTCAAATTCACTAATACCTTCTTTCTTCCTAGATTCTAGCATTTTTAGATCAACTAGCCTATAGGTTTTTAATGCCAACCTGTCCACCCCCCAGATCTGCCCAGTCACACGTCTCATTATATTCAACACCCTCTTGCACTTATCCTCTATATTTTTAACATGTTCTTTCCATGTAAGTCTATTGTCTAACCAAATATCTAGAAATCTTATTTTAGACACCAGGGCCCATATTCACAAAACATCTTAAGGCTAAAAGTAGCTCCTAACTTGCCGATTTAAGAGAAAATCTTAAAAATAATGGGCGTGTCAGTCCTAAATTTAGGACTCCTAAATTTTTGCTCTGAGAGTATTTCACAAAGCGTTTTAGCACTAAAACTAGCTCCTAAATCTGTGAAAGGTTAGGAGTAGTGAAGAGGACTCCTAAGTCACTAAGACCAACTCACATCTATCCTAAAATTACTGTTTCCAGCAATCTGCCTCAGGATATAAACATTTTAGAAACATTTGACGATAATGAGCTTTTAAGAAGGTATCACCTTTGGGTTTGGAGATTATCCCAACTCCAAATTTTCCTTTGATTATATCCTTTTCATTAACCAGTTGGGGAAGAAGTAACAGCTGTTCTTGCATCCAGTTTGGTTTTCTTTTACATGTCTTACTATCAGCCATGATCAGGGTGCAATTTGCCGGGGGGAATTGGGGGGAGGGGATTATGCATCCCTGTCTCTGCTGAATTATTTTTATCCCCGGTGGAGATAAAATGATTCGCGAAACGTGCTTTGAAGTCCCGCTCTGAAACAAATGATTCCCGATTGGAGCGCTTCGAAAGAGTGAATCATTTTACGATGCAATGGTTTACTGACTCGGACTTTCAAAAAGCTCCGTTGATACTGTTATTTGCTCGTTTTCTCTGTGTAATGTATTCGTTTTTTGAATCACCAGGGAAATAAAATCATTAGGCTACAATTAATATGCCTACGTTTTTATTAAATTGTGATCACCTTAAATACATTTTCCGTCGTATTAAAAACATTTCATGACGTGACACCCATTTATTTGCCTAAAAAGACGGATTTATGATGTGCGTTGTTAACAGATCACATTAACATTAGGTTAGGTTATAACCTTACCCTGGAGAGAAAAAAGTTTTCAAAAGCATCCCCCCTCTGCTTTTTTTTTTTTTTTTTTAACAAATCGCACCTTGGCCATGATTATTCTACTCTGTTAATTAAAAAGCCGTTTATATGCATATCCGCTACGAGAAGCATACATGCAAGAGGCTGACATTTAGCTGAACATACACTCGTTTAATTATTGCACTTAGCCTGCATTTTAAAAATTTTATTTGATTGTGGCAATTAACATTTTATTTTAAAACCTTTATTTGAATATGGCAACAAAATATTGCGCTCTACAATATTTCCAACAATCAATCTCTGATAGAGACCCCTATCAGCCAATCACTGTGTGCATATTTAGTAAGTAAGCTGACATCATCCATAGCAACAAGGTCAACCCTGCCCTTACTCTTAGCTGAAGACTTCTCTCTATTCCTTAGTAAAAGTTTGTCTCAGCAGCTTTGTGAATAGGTTTTATGAGAAAACTTTTACTGCTACTTAGGAGAACTCTTAGTGCTAAGATCAAATGTTTTGTGAGTACGGGCCCAGTTCTAGATTGTGATTATACAACTTTAATTTGATGTCAACTCCTATCCTTTTATTGCACCAAGGGTTTCTGACTAAGCATCAATATGTGACGAGTTGGGAGTGAGAACGTGTTGGTTGTATCAGTGCTGATGAGGTTAGTAACAGCTGAAAATAATAACGACTGATGAATATCAATGAATAAACAGAGGAAACATCAGACTACATTACCAGCTGAGGTTGTCTCTAGTGTGACTGTTGTATTGGTGCTGCTGATGTTAGTAACAGCTGAAAAAATAATGACTGATGAATACCAGTGACTCCACAAAAATAAATAAAAATAATTCAAATAATACTATGTAAAGGGTACATATAAATATATTTACCAGAAAAGTATGTGAAATAACAACAACTTTGCCCAACCAAGCCTTACAAATGTAAAATGCACTGCAGTAATGCTCTAGCAAATGTATTGCTTGAGTACCAAATAGTTTAGACAAAATTAAAAAGCCAGTTACAGTACTTCATGCCTGAATACCAAGACTAGCTTGATAAATGTAGATCAAAACAATATGAACATATTTGAGTTCTTCCAATAAAAATGGTATATAGCATGAATGGGTATATAAACCTGCTAAGTGTTATAAAACAGGAATTCCAACATTACATTTAAATCCTTAAATCCTTGAACATATGAGTCCTTGTGGCTCATATGAGCAATTTTTGTAATCTATTTGACTTTTTCGTCCATCCCAGAGCATTGGAGAAGAAGAAGCTCATGAGAACATATAATTTCAGTCTATTTCTCACATAAAGAACACATGGCTTGGAAGACAGCTGTATGTTATATGGATTACTCTTGGGATACTTTTATGATTTTGTAGCTTGATGACTTCACACTAGGCTACTTACATAGAATAACAGAGATGATAGTCAGTGCTCTTATAAAACCTGAAATATGAAGAAAAACAATGAAATCTTATGACAATTAATAATTTAAAGAAAAAAAAAAAGTTCAGTTTTGAGTTAACTGCATGCATCATCTGACTTCAGTTCATCTTATAAAGGTTGAGTTGTTGGAGTTTGGAGTTTGTTGGAGTAGCATGAACTTCTTTACTAATCACGACAAGAAAAATACTCACTTTTACGAAGAGAGGAAACCATTGTCAATGTTGACAGTCTGATGTATTTCTCTTTATCCAAAGGCCAGTTCAGAGAATGAGCTTCCTTTACTGCTTAGAGGGAAAAAGCAAATTAGTTTGGCACTGATGCATGACTTCGTTTGGTTTCCTCTGTGTCAAACACACATGGAAAATTCCACTGAATTCATTCATTTACATGTTACAAGAGTTATAAACGAGGAGCAATTTAAACATATATATTAAAAAAAAAAAAAAAGATAAAAAATGCCTTTGTTTCCATCTAATGTTTTAAAAATGTATAAATATTTGTATTTACATAGAAAGTTTAACAACTGAGACGTAAACTGAAGTTTCGGAGACATTTGATAAGCAGAAATGAAAAGGTCTCTAAACAAAGGGGAGATCAATATCAAAAGTTGCAGTGAGTATCTTGTGTGTCAGCAGCTGCTTTAAGTAATATAGCACATCTCATCCTTATGGACTGCGGCAAATTTGCTGTGAGATGTTACTCCACTCTTTCACCAAGTCTGGGGGTATACGGTCACAAGTGGTCTGGCATTACAACGATGATCTGTCCTTACTGTCTCCCTGAAGCACTGTCTTAGGTGTCTTACGTTACAGATATTAATGACTGTTCCATGTGCAATAATTGTTTATGGTTCATTGAACAAGCATGAAAAACACAGTTTAAATCGTTTCCAGTAAAGATATGTAAAAGTTATTTGGATTTTATGAATTCACCTTTAAAACACAGTACCATTTTTGTTTATATACATATAAATATATACATATATTTGTTTATATACATATACCATGAATATGAATACACACAAAATACACGTGAACACACATCAACACATGAATACACATCAATACATGCTGCAGTTTGCTTTACAGAGACTGATTTACAGAGACTGATGAGAATCATTATTAGCAGAAATAAGATCTTACCTGATGTGAGCTGATATACAACGATCCTCACAGACACAAGTGACTGATTTACTGAGATAACTTTGCTTGTGTTTAGATGTTTACAGAGATGTTATTTGTTCGTCATCTTGATAAGGAAATGTGTGAAGTCCACAAATTCAAATGCGTATACAAATGTATATATAACAATAGCTCACAGGTCCAGTTCCTTTGTAGTGTATTTTTAAAATCCTTACACACAATGCTACAGTATACAGTAATTTCCTATCAGGTTTTTTATCAGTTGTAACTCAAGGACTCTACATGGACTGTGATGGGTGCTATAACATATTTAGGTGCTGGTAATTGATCATTAGAATTTTTTTTTTTTTTCCTCTCAGCTGTGGATAAATGCTTGAAATGGTATTTGCCTACAAGTACTAGAAAAAATGCATTGTTTTATTAGAAGCAGCTGAGACAGGTAAGGATGATTATATGATTATAAGTGAGGTCTGACCTCATTATTGAAGATACAATGGATAAAGAAGATGAAGGTTCCTTGCTGGGAGTTCAAGATCAGGAAGAGGATCTCCAGAGCCTTACTGCCATTAATGAAGAAACCCAGAATCCAGGAGCAACCAAGAACCACACACTGAGCCAGTGTTTTAAACACCATTATCCTGCAGAGAAACAGAGAAAGATTTCATTTTTATCACCAAATGTTATTCATTTGTTTGTTTGTTTACTTTTGAGTAATTAAACCATTATGTTTGTTACTTAGTTTTATCTGAGAAACTTAAGCATTCAGTTTTTTTGGAGAGTTGAGTTCAGAATCATGACAATCTTAATGAAGAGAATCATTTAACTGCAAGATACGAAGAAATGTTCACTTTAGTCTTCTTGACTTCAACAGCCCAAATGAATAGTAACTAGCAGAATAACAGCTGTTTAGAGGAAAACAAAATATACTAACTGAAATGCTGTTTCAGATGTAGACTGTTGAAATATGACATTTGAATCTTGTGTGTGAATTAAATATTGGGTGTCAAAAAAAAAAAAAATTGTTTGTCATATAGCAGAAAACTGCACAGAGCAGCTTTATTGCCTTCTAAGTTTAAATCAATAACAACAACTCACTGTTCGCTGCCGTAGGCTTCAGGAACCAGACCGACAGGCACACACACCACAACCAGAGAAACCACATATCCAATCACACACAGGAATCCACTGCTAAGCACCTCCCTGTTATTGGAGCTGATCTGTGATAGGTTCTTCACACAGATGAAGAGCAGCACAGCTTCAATGAACATCCACACAAAGCTCGAGAGAAAGAGAAAGTGCAGAAGGCCAGAGATCACGGCACACAACACCTGGAGACCATGAGAGACGGTTATGATGATTCTCAGTGAGGCTGTGCTGAGCTGTAGGGCTCCTTCATCATTCTCACCTGCTGAGGCCGTATGAGGCTCAGGAACCGCTGTGTGAGCAGAAACAGAAGGTGAGCCAGCAGAAGACTGATGCAGATGTTGATTCGAGCTACATTATTAACTCCAGGACACTTGAGATGCAATATTCTCTATTTGCTCAAGCAGATTTTGAAGACATTCTACATAAATCAGACTCTGAAAATCCCAATGAAATCAGTATTAAAGACAATGCAAAGTTTACCAATGATGTTCTCCTACAGTGTATAAAGAAAGACTGAAAGATAGTCCATTCATGTTACAATTATAACAGCCTATTCAGTATTCTCATTGTGTGTGTTTGTGTATACAATTATATAATATACTTATAAAAATTCTGAATATACTGTACGCTATTTAAAAGGAGCTGCCTTGCATTTCCACTCTTAAATTGAAATATTCAGCTTACCTTGTATTCACCTCACAGTGTGAAATCCCCCAGATTTTAAATTTCATTGTACATCTTTTCCACTTTTAATTTAATTTGAGACACATACATTTCAATAAAAAAAAAAAAAAATGTACACATAAATTTGTTTTATAATGTCATGCATTTCTCAAGGTTTTTTATTTATTTATTTATTTTTTTCCTAAAATTTTTCAAACACCTTCAAAACTCTGTGGACTACACTGTGTATAATGAAACATAAACTGAATATTTATGAAATATTTTCTGCAGTTTTGTTTTCAAATTTGGCAGTGTTTCTACATTCTGTAAAACCTCTGATTCCATTTTTTTTGGTCATGAATAAATGTAGCTTGTTCAACTTAATTGTTATTTGTTTTTATTTATTAATATGATTATTAACATTTTTTTTCCCAAAATTCATTGCATCTTACATTTATTAATTTTATGTTTGTTTGCCAATGAGAGTCCAAGATATTTTGAGAAAAGTCATGTTTATGGTTGATTAAATAAGTTTTTATTTATTTATTTATTTATTTTTTCTGCAACTGCTAAATTGAGAAGATTGTATTTGGGGTAAACGATCTCTTTGTAGAAGAGGTTAAAGACCAAGAAAATGATCAAATCTGGTCAGAAATACCAATGAAAAGATACAAAATCCCTCAGCTGCATCAAAGTGTTTTCCTTAATGAAATGAATTTGCCAAGTAAATTGAATAAAGTAAATGTTGACACATTGCATATACAATAATCTCATAGTCATTCACTATTTTACAACAGCCATTACTGTAATAGCATCCAGGAGTGAGAAGAGTAACACATTTTGAAAAAAAAAACATCCCCCAGCAGAAAACAGTGTGAGAATCCTGTCAAACAGCTTGAGATGTTAAAAGTTAACATTACCAAATACAGTAATTACGGCATTGGTAAGGCGGGGTTTCAGAAAAATGAATGTGGACCAAAGATAAATGTGTATCATGTGAGTCATTATAAGACATTCTGCAGTTAGCACTTGCAGTTGTGTTTGTTTGTGATCTTTGATATAATTCAGTTGATGTGAATAATATCTTAAAGAATGTATAATATCTTTATGATTAAATCTTTGGTTACATGACAACATTATCATCTTAATAATAATTAAGCACATCTTGGAATATCTCTGAAGTGTCCAGTAGTGCATATGAAGATACATGGTTAAAACATCTGTACATAAATAAAAACATTAACTGATGCAGTACTGCTTAATATCAATCATCTATTATCTTTTTCACAATTAATATTCCTGTATGATAATAGAGACAATTAAAGGAAACACATAAATTGCGTTAAGTGTCTAAAGTAAAATAAAGCACACAAGGAGGCTAAAGGAATGTGCCAATAAACCTCCAAAAAAAATAAAAATAAATAAATAAAAATAAAAAAAACGAACTAATTCAAAAAGTAAGTTAGTAGATTGCATAAAAAACAATGACAGCTATAAAACGAGACGTGTAGTAGATAAAAGTTGAGAATGGAATGAACTATGTAAAAGCACTGATTCTGTCATAGTGGTATTTTATTGTATGATAATGGCACTAGACTCATTTCCTGAAAATGATGCTGTCGTCCTCAGTGTTTTTTGCATCCACAGAAAAGACATCTGAAGAACTTCCTGTACTGCTGCCTGACCTGAACAAGAATGAAAAAATGGCCTTAAGAGATTAGGGGCATTAGGGGCATTAACAGCTATTAACGCCCGATTATTAACAGCTTGCACAAGCGCAAACCACCTTTTGGCATTAAAATAGTACTGTCAGGATTTACTAAAGACACGCAGTGAAGAATTAGTGCTGAAAAGGTGTGGACAGTTATTTTTGAGCCTGACCTTATTGAATATGAACTTGTAGGAGTTTCCCTTTCAGGCGCAACATTTATGGGAGGAGAGTATTCAAATTAATCAAACATGAGATTTACTAATGTTTGCGCTCATCAAATTACTGGTATTTGCGCCATTATTTAACGGCCAAAAAAAGCATGTCTTAAACTATTTTGTGCTTGAAATGGCTGCAATTATTGTTGCTAGGAGGAGGCACCGCAGAGAACAGAAAGTTTGTGGTTGAAGACAGAAGATTTTTTCAACACATATTAATTTATTTGGAGAACACACTATCCGAACATATAGTTTCCCAAGCCATGTTATTTTTATTTGTTTCAGGAAATAAAAGACAACTTGGAACCCTCAACTAGGAGGATTCACGCAATGGCAGGTCTATCAAAACTTCTTGCAACCCTTCATTTTTTGGCCTCCGGTTGTTTTCAATGTACAATACTGTGGCTTCTTTATTTCTTTATTCTTTACTTGCGACTGTGCTAATATGCGCTGTGCTTGGTATATTGCATTGGTTGATATGTAAATGAGATGTCATGTCTGTGATCTTTAATTTGCGCATTGTTAGTAAATCACCCACAGAAATTTCCACACCCATCGGTGCTGTTTTGGAACTGCGCTCTCGTGCTAATTTGCCGTTTAGTAAAACTGGCCCTAGATTTACATTTTCAGAAATAAATACTGATCCTTTACTTTTCTTCCATATACTGTCTGTGGAGACACTGAAATGGTTTTCCTATTGAGCGGGATGATAAAATGTCTGAACTCATTACTGAAAACAAAATAAAGAAAATTATTTTAAAATTTTGTGTTGCTTTGAAAGCCGGGACTAGAAGTCAGAATTAACCTTAAAAGCTTGAAGATCAAAGGAATTCTATGTCTGTTTAAATCTGAATGTTTGACAGTTTGAATAGTTTGGGCTCATTTGAACATTCTGTCAAAGAAAGGAAATGGAAGAGTAACATTTTAAATAACCGCTCCTGACATTCTTCTCTAAAAGTCACAGATCACCAAAAATAAAGCAGGACCTTCAAGAAAACAATTATAATAGTGTTTCATATCCAGATTTCTAACGGAATATGATGGAAAACTGAGTGATGTCTGACCTCATTATTGAGGACACAATAGATCAGGAAGATGAAGGTTCCCTGCTGAGAGTTCAAGATCAGGAAGATGATCTCCAGCACCTTATTGCCATTAATGAAGAAACCCAGAATCCAGGGGCAACCAAGAATCACACACTGAGCCAGTGTTTTAAACACCATAATCCTGCAAGGAAACAGAAAAAAAAAACAAACAAACAAACAAAAAACAAGATTTAATGTGTCTAATTTGACTATATGTGGTTTTATATATAACAAATAAAACTGAATGTTTGTTACTTGGTTTGTTTCATCTGTGAAACTTCAGCGTTGAGAGTTGTGAGAGTTGAGTTTAGACTAATGACAATCTTGATGAAGAGAATCATGTTTAACTGCAGAGAAAGTAGAAAGACAATTTATCACTGTTTTCCGTTTAATACAAGTCAAAGTTATAAGAAATAAGAAATGTGTTTACTGCTAGTATGATGCAAACAGGACCAAGAAAACTCCAGATGAAGCCTTGAACCATTTTAATCCAGCAGCTGTTTGGTGGAAGATACCATAAAATAATAAATGAACAAAAATAGACAAAGGTGTTGACCATGACCACTGAGTCGAATTACTTGTAATTTTAAAATCAAAATTTCAATATTTAAAATTACATGAGCTAAAGGCTTATTCATTCAAATCCAAATTTAGCTTTCCAATAAAACCCCAACTCACTGTTTGCTGCCGTAGGCTTCAGGAACCAGACCAACAGACACACACACCACAACCAAAGCAACCACATATCCAATCACACACAGGAATCCACTGCTAAGCATCTCCCTCCTTTTGGAGCTGATCTGTGATAGGTTCTTCACACAGATGAAGAGCAGCACAGCTTCAATGAACATCCACACAAAGCCGGAGAGAAAGAGGAAGTGCAGAAGGCCTGAGATCACGGCACACAACACCTGAAGACCATGAGAGACGGTTATGATGATTCTCAGTGAGGCTGTGCTGAGCTGTAGGGCTCCTTCATCATTCTCACCTGCTGAGGCCGTATGAGGATCAGGAACCGCTGTGTGAGCAGCAACAGAAGGTGAGCCAGCAGAAGACTGATGCAGATGTTGATTCGAGCCACATTATTAACTCCAGGACTCCACTGACAAACGGCAAAGGTCAACAGGGCCAAACTGAAGAACACCAGCCCCATGATCACACACACCAAATTCAACAGCTCCAGCAGTGAGTCACTCTGAGAAAACATATCAGAGTACATGAGTACCAAATCTGTGCTGCTCTTCAGTGTTCACTAGAAATGTTCTCGTACCTCTGGTGGGCGACTGGTTTGCATTATGAGAGCGAATGTCGACAAATGAACACAGGAACACACGGTGTAGCTGCTGTTGGTCTTTAAAACAAAACATCCATCTACAATCCACTCGCTGATATTCCAGTACACACAGGACAGAGAACCGCTGGGATCAAACTCCTGAAAAAACAAGAACAAACATGGGAAAATATCAGAACACTAAATGTTAGATGTTTTCAGATGTTCATCAGTTCTCAGGTTGGACAAAAGCACATTTCATTCTCTCACTCTGATGTGTCTGAAGGTGAAGTTGACTGGTTTGGTGAGTGTAGTGTTGGTGGTTTTGGGAAGAGTAGCTGAGATCACAGTGGACATCATGGTTTTAATCGTGTCATTTGATGTGTTGAAGAAGTCTGGCTTCAGTAGATTCTCCATCGTGTTGTAGCTCATGAAAGCCACAGCAGCTGATCCTTTGTGACAAAAGCAGAAGTTTTCATGAAATACTAAGTAAAAACAACAAAAGCACTCAAACATGTAAATGTGGATTAATGGTGATGGTATAAAGTTTCTTTTTACTTGTTCTTGTTTTTTTTTGGTTTTTTTTATTACACAAGAACATTTGACATACTTTCATTGTTGTTCTTGGCGATCCCAATGAGATTGATGTCCACAGAAGAATTTGTTGTGTCAAGTCGAGGGATTTTATTTAAAGTCACCTGTGGTCCAACCATGAAAACTTGACCCTCTGATTAAACACAAGTAGGTGATATAGTAATTTATTTACAATATTTATTTTTATGAAAGTCCAATTTGATCATCGCATTTGCACAAAAGACAAATGAATCACCTCTTGTTGAGTTTTCACAGTGTTGGGTAAGTTACCTTCAAAATGTAATTAATTACTATTACTAATTACATCATCAATATTGTATTTAAATCGCTTTACTAATTACTCTGTCTGAAAAGTAACTTAGTTACTCAATAAGTAACTTAATTATTCAAATCACTAATTAGGCTACATCTTAAAAAACCTATAAACCTTAATAGAAATTAAACTCTTTATTCTTGCAATTTGAGTCAAACATAGAATAGTTTAGCCTTTTAGCTTTAAAACAACTGTAATACTTCAACATTTTTATAAAAAAATGTAACCTTCTTTGGTTAACAAATAGAAATACTCTGAATAACTAAATATCTGAATAACAAAAAAGCTTAAGAAAAGTTAAACAATACATTTCAGTTTGGCAAGATGTTCAGGAAAAACCCAACTAGTAAAATCCGTAGAGGTTTATGTAAATGTAGGTAAGGTAAGAATAAATTACATAAATTATCTTCTCTGCTGAATAAAGCCGTGTCAAATCGTGCTGTTCTTCTGAGGTAAATTTCTCATAGCAGGACTTCTTTTAAAAACGATGAAAATTAGATGAATCTTGATTTTTTTTTTTTTCTATTTTTTGTATCTAGATGAGGGTGTTTGCACGCAGGTGACTGCATATAATAAGTTCAGATACGGAAAAGACTGTACCTCGCTTTAGTTTCATAAGGATTACTGTGATGAGTGGGGCGGGCTGAGAGCCGTGAGAATGGAGCGAGGCCGGTGGAGTTAATGATAAT
Source organism: Spinibarbus caldwelli (assembly GCA_039654775.1). NCBI lineage: Eukaryota > Metazoa > Chordata > Actinopteri > Cypriniformes > Cyprinidae > Spinibarbus > Spinibarbus caldwelli. Next base: position 36,162,757 of record CM077225.1, on the reverse strand, counting down.
GAGCGACACCTGCGCCACTCACCGGTCTCGAGTCCCACAGAGGAGCTCCGGAAGGATAAAAGGAGGAGCGACGACCGTGCAAGACGAGAGAGGACCAGGCCTGGACTTTTATTTGTGTTTTGTGTGCAGCAGCCGTCCGCGAGGGGCTGCAGCATTACTTTTGTGTTTATTTATTTTATTAAACTTGTTTAAATGTTTGCCAGTTCCCGCCTCCTTCTTCCCATTCTACGAACTGTGTTACAATTACATAATCAGAGAATATTCATTTTCGATTTGAATTTATTCAATTTAAAAGTAGACACTTCAAGCTTTCAGATACGGGAAAGACTGTACCTCGCTTTCATACGGATTACATAATCAGGAATATTCGTTTTCGATTTGAATTCGTTAATTTAAAATTAGACACTTCAAGCTTCATATACGGGAAAGACTGTACCTCACTTTAGTTTCATACGGATTACATAATCAGAGAATATTCGTTTTCGATTTGAATTCGTTCATTTAAAAGTAGACACTTCAAGCTTCATATATGGGAAAGACTGTACCTCACTTTCATACGGATTACATAATCAGAGAATATTCGTTTTCGATTTGAATTCGTTCATTTAAAATTAGACACTTCAAGTTTCATATTCGGGAAAGACTGTACCTCGCTTTAGTTTCATATTACATAATCAGAGAATATTAATTTTCGATTTGAACTCATTCTTTTAAAATTAGACACTTCAAGCTTCATATACGGGAAATACTGTACCTCGCTTTAGTTTCACACGGATTACATAATCAGAGAATATTCGTTTTCGATTTGAATTCGTTCATTTAAAAGTAGACACACAAGCTTTCTATAGACATATTTCTCATGTCTCTGTGTCAAATATTCGCTGAGTTTGTGATGCGTAGAAAGTTGCTCACGGAGACCTAGACGGCAGAAAGTGCACCCTGTTTGTTTTATTTATTTTGCAAAAGCACAGTATTTTGTTGTTATTGTCAGTGTACACAAATAAAAGTAGGCCCTTTTTAGATTCGATTGATTTTAGTCTTATCTGTATCTGAGTATTTAAGGTTTCTCTGTGAATCAGGAAAAACTGAAAGTGAACGCGCTGGCGCGCAGAGGGTTAAAGACGCTGCATTCAATTTTATCTTTAGACAGTAAATTTAGATTTCAAATTCAATATTGATTTTATAACTGTTAAAATTATTTACTGTATGTAACGCAAGTACTTTATAAGTAACTGTAATTAAATTACCTAAAAATGAGCAGTAATCCCTTACTTTACTTTTTCAGTGGATAACTTACTTACTTAGTAACGCGTTACACCCAACACTCGGTTTTCATTTTTGATGTAGATGGTGCTCCTTATTTGGTAGTCACACTTGTTATCTTTATGGTCAAAAGTGACCGGACACCTAAAATTTTACTTTTTTCACCCCCTGTAAAATCAATGTAACATATTTTTGTTCAATAACATTTTTTATTTTTTATTTTGTATTTTGAGATAATTTCGTGGTACTAATTAATATTTATGCAATAATCATTATCAATTTATTCCCATTGAAAATAATAAATAAAAAAATTGTAAAAAATATTTTTATATTACTTTTCAATTAATCCAGTATTTCATGTTAAAATAGAGTCAATGCCTTTAAAATCCAGTTTTTTAAAGCCAAATTAGTGCCATCTGGTGGGAGTAAAATAAGAAAAACATCTGCAATTCTATGGTTTAGCCACTAGATTCCTGTATAGCTCTATATAAAAGGCCTATACATTCTCTAATTGTTTTTAGACATAAATAGTTATTTTTATTAAGTTGTGGGTTTGGATATATGTTTAGACATTCTCAAAGACAACTTTTCGTAAAGGTTTAGATTTTTTATTTTTATTTTTTTATTTATTTTATATTTTTTGAAATGTTGATTTGAAGCGTCAGTTTTTTAATTATTATTACTACAGTCAAACCTGAACACAGAGAAGGCATTTTGTTACACAAAACATTAAAATTTTATAAAAAAAATGTAACAAAAATGAACAGGAATGTTTTATCAGAGCTTAGTCCTTCTGGTTCTGACCTGATTTCAACCTCTTATTTCAGTTTTCGGACTCGTTTTGGCTATACGGTTATAGCTATATCAATTCATTTGAGTGTGTATAATTGTGTGTGTGTATGTGTGTGTGTGTGTGTGTACTCACTTATGTCACTTTTGGGGACATTCACCAGAATACACACCAGTAAACTGAGGACCACCTTGACAATTGAGGACATTTTTGTGGTCCTCATTTGTCTGACTATATAGTGGCATTCAGTAAGCTCTAAAATGGTGTCCAGGCTTAAAATCTCACTTGTCCCCAAAATGCACTTTTAAGTGATTTGTGTACTGAAAGTGTGTATAACCCCCCTCCTCCCCCCCACAAAGTGTGTATAACACAGCGCCCTCTAGGAGAACTGCACTTCCGCTGAGATACACACTCTGGGGATTCCGACCAACCAGAGGCCCCCAAGAGGCCACGCACTTCTGAATAATTCGGTGATCTGACCAATCAGAGACAAAATACGACGGCAATAGGGATGGCGGAAGAAAATTAATTATGTTTATGAATGAATAGACAGATAATTAACTTAAATTAAAGATACATTAATTTTCAAAAACACCTATTTCAAAAACACCTATTTCTTACAAACGCGGGGTACAGATGTTTAAATTTCCTAAAGTAAGAGTAATTATCTTTATGCACCTATTAGTTTATTCAATAAAATAAGCCACCGAAAGATGTGTGAATACATGCAAACTCGCTTGCTTTTAGTGGTGGTTTTATTAATTTAAATAGTTTTTCCTAGTTTGTAAAAGTAAATAAATAAATAAATAAATAAATAAAAACGTCTGCATCTCCCTGATATGATCGGTTCTCCCGCCGCCCCGCCCCCTCTCCTCCACCGGAGAACCGTAACAGCTGAGCTCGTGCTCACAATCAGAATATACACTGATTAGATCACTAATTATTATTATTACTACTACCACCACTACTACTACTATTATTATTATTATCAGCAATAATAATAATAATATTATATTTATTATTATAAGTCATTATTATTATCAGTAATAACTAAATTTTTAGTTAGTTTACAATAAAATGTGTTTAAAAGTATCAGAAGTCAAGCTGACACGTTTATATTTTGTTTACAGATGTATTCTTAATTCGATTAAAAAAAGCTTTCAGTGGCAAAAGTTTTTTTATTATTATTGCAATAATAATAATAAAGATTACAGTACGAACAAAATAAACAGAAAAGAACAGTATGTACAAAACATACAAAATACCTTTCAATAAAAAATACTTATGGATTAATAGATAACAGAAAAAGTAATATAAAAAAAAAATCTTTAAAATTGACAGAAAGGAGTCACACAAAAAAAAAAGAAAAAGAGAGGGCACACAAATAAAGATATAAGTACATTAAGGAAAAATCTTAAACATGGCACAAGTTCTAGATGTTTTTATAGCTTTCTTATTAACAGATGTTGAAATTGTATTTAAATACAACTTCATTTCTTGTTTGAAGATGTTAAAGTGGGGTTTATATTTACATTTATGGACATAAAACTTTCCAATAAATAACAGGAGGTTTAGATAGAAACTTGCATTAAATAGATTCTTATCTTTAACATAAAACCCAAAAAGAATGTGTTCATAACATAAAGAGAAATCATTAAAAATATTTTGGACAATCAGAGCATTAACATTATTCCAGAAAGACTGAACAAAAGGACACTCCCAAAACAAATGAGCCACAGTTTCAGAAGAACATTCACAGAAAGAACAAGATGTATCAATGTCACTTTTAAATTTCTGCAAAAACTGTTTAACAGGATAAAACCTGTGAATTATTTTATAAGATATTTCTTTAACTTTATTTAAGAAAAAATTCTGAGGAAGTGACCAAACATATGCCCACTTAATATCATCAAAAAGGTTGTTCCAATAAGAAATGGAGGAAGAATTTCAGTTTCAGTGTAAGTGCGCTGGTGTTTCTGATGTCTTGACACGGACAGAAATGGACTCTTTTGTGTTCGGCAGTTTTCCAGTCCGCTCACTAACGCGATAAACTCCCAGACACAGACGGACATGTTTACACACTCACTGGTAAATCCACCTATCATCCTGTTCACAAGTGCACAAAAATGTGTCATATGCACTCATAAAAACAGTAAAGAAAGCCACAAACACGGCAAAGTATCAACAAAACTTAATTTTATTTTTCAACAAATGCAGGACTGCAAACATTTAACAGGACTGCAAATATTCAACAAACACAACAGGACTGCAACATTTAACTAATCATTTAGATTGAGAAAAAGATTTTGCAAACAGACACTTCAAGTGAATTATTAAACTGATTAAACAATAAAATATTTATATTTTTATATATATATATATATATATATATATATATATATATACACATTATATATACATATTATATATATATATATATATATATACATATATATATATATATATATATACATATACATATATATATATATATATATACATATACATATATATATATAATGAATACACTTGCAATGGACACTGCAAAGTCAGGGCAGTGATTACTACTCCAATCTCAGACAGACACACATATTCTACAACTCTAATGGCACCATCAAAACAAGAATAAAATAAAATAAGAGGGATCATAAACATTCCATGCTATTTTTATTTAGTACTGTCCTGAATAAGCAATTTTAGATATTTACATATACTGAATTTATAAAAAAAATAAACTGAATTTATAAAAATGAAAATGTATAATTTATAAAAAAAATGTTCAAAAGTTTACATACACTTGATTCTTAATACCATGTCATTACCTGGATGACCCACAGCTGTTTTTATGTTTTGTGATAGTTTTTCATGAGTCCCCTGATTGTCCAGGGCTGCAGGTTCTACAATCTACTTACGCTTAAAGTGTTTTGGGAAACGCAGCCCTGAGCAGTTCAACTGCCTGCTGTTCTTCAGAAAAATACTCCAAGTCCAGCAAATTCTTTGGTTTTCCAGCATCTTCTGCCTATTTGACCCCTGTCCAACGACGACTTATGATTTTGAGATCCATCTTTTCATTCCGAGGAAAACTGAAGGACTCATACACAACTACTATAAAAGGTGAAAACATTCACTGATGCTCCAGAAGGAAACAATAAATTAGGAGCTGGGGGTGTAAACCTTTGAACAGTATGATAATGATGAGTAAATCATATTTGTTCTTTTAGTACTGCCCTTCAGAAGCTACATAAAATACTTATTTTTTTATACTTTTCAGACAAAATAAGTAGTTTACCCTGATCACCCTATTCAAATAGCTTACACTTTAGACTTGCGTCTCTTAATGCATTGTGTTGCTTTCTTGAGCATCAGTAAATGGGTTTACCTTTTGTAATAGTTATGTACGAGTCCCTCGATTGTCCTCAGTGTGAAAAGATGGATCTGAAATTATACGGTCACTGCTGGAAAGGGTTAAAATCTGCAAAAGATGCTGGAAAACCTGAGAATGTGCAGGACCTTGAAGTTTTTTCTGAAGAAAAGTGGGCAGTTGAACTGCTCAGGAGAAACAAAGGACTCATGAAACACTATCACAAAACAAACATGAACCACTACTCCTTTTTTAAATAAAAAAATCAGCTATGATTCTAACTTGCAGACCAAACGTAAACATTTGTTAAATGAAATAGCTTCATCAGGCCAGTCCTAAATAATAATAAATAAATAAATAACGTATAATTTTGTTTAATAACATAATGCATATTCTGCAATGTGATGTAAACTTTTGACCACAACCGTATGTATGTGTGAAACAGCGAGTACAGCAGGCTAATTTCAGTGAAATATCAATACCCCTATCATCCTCTGCCATGTCCTTGTATTTATTTTGTGGAAACTGTCAGTCCTTCAGATGAATGGTTGGGTCTGGGAACAGAGGATCCTGTGAAAAAAATAAAATATAATAAAACATATTTTCTCTAAATACATAGTACAGTTTTCATTGCTTAAGCATAAGCTAGAATGATGAAACATAACATGATAATGCAAATGTAATGATAACAGCCAGCTATTTTGTTAGTGTTTTGGGATTTTAATTCATGAATTCTCATATGTACGGTGACCGGGAGGGAACTTAAGGCTGGAATACGCTACATGACTTTTAAAATCTGAACAGATTTTTAAAACACTAGGCATCATACACTTACCGACTTTGTAAATAGTGACAAAGGAACACTGGGCATCATACACTATGCGACTGAAGATCATACACTACCAGACTTTAAAGTTGTTCCGACGTGCACCTTGTTGCTAGGAGACGCATGACAAATGAAAACATGTGTTCTAAAATCGTCTGAAAATATCAAACATGTTTGATATCCTCCAACTGGATAGAATCAAAGTCTGAAGCTAAAAAATCGTAGTCTGTGACCATCATACACGACGAGATTTTCTATGGAATCTGTCAGCTGTAATCTGCAGACTGGCTCTGACTTTCCTCAACTAGCATCAACTTGTTCAGACTGTAAAATCGGGGGGAAATCGGGGCAAAAATTGCGTAGTGTATTCCAGGTTTTAGTTTTGTCGTGGCCACGAGATTATTTTGTCGAGGTAACGACATCCTTTGTCGTGGCCACGCAATATGAAGTCATGGCCTCGAGATCCTATGTTGAGGTAGTCTCAGACGTCACGACCACGGAACATTGGCTAAACGTCTGATGCATATGGCACACTTATCTGGAAACACTTAAAGAGTGTCGAAGTTGTCATCGGATTGGTTGAATTCTACAGGATTTCCGGGAGACGTGTGTGTCGCGTTCTTTAACGTTCCGCTTGTGTTTACAACTGTGATGACAAACGCTTATCCGTATCAAATAAACGCTGGATTTTCAAAAGTATGTGAAATATTTAAAGTTTGCGGCACAGAATCTTTAAAATACATCCGAGAGTTTCACAACTGAGAGTCTGTTATTGTGGCGACATTTCCACGCCCCAAAACGTGACGCTGAACGAAACGAACTGTGATTGGTTGTTTGATATGTCGGTCAAACGGCATCACGGGCGGGCCTTGGCCAATGAAAGCCACCATAGATTCCAGACCTTCAGCCATCAGTCTGAAGGTCTGGCTACGCGAGACTAATGTTGAGGGAACAACATCGATTTCTCATATATGTAAACAAACCTGTCTGACCATAGAAACCTGGGATTATCAGAGATGGATAAAACATTTTTATCCATCCCACAGTCTTGTAAATCCGTTAACTGATTGTGTCTTTTTATTTAATTGTATATTATTATTAGTATTAAATATAATAATATTATTATATTAACTGGTTAGGGCTATATTTTTACATTTATTGTCATATATGCTTATTTCCCCTCTCAATTCGTGTATCACTTTACCTAATTAATGTTCTGTATAATTATGCTAGTATTGCATAATTATGCTAGCAGTGCAAAAACGGTAAACGCCTGACAATTATGCCAATAAACTTTTGACTTTATGATTACATTACAATAACGTGATGATAAATTAGTGTGCTGTGTTTTCATTTACAATGAAACTACGCAAATGATTCATTCATCAACAAAACACTATAGTATTTATAATTATAGTCTATTAATTAGCTGAAATATATGTTAAATTCAATCTTTAAACTGCACTTCCAGTAAAAATTCCCGTAAGTCAAATAGTATAATCAAAGCTTTATTGGCATGTCGAGCATTTACAGCAGGCTATTATTTACAAAACTATTCAGAACGTTAAGTAAAGAGATCAAAATGAAAGGGAAAAAATCATAGACATAACAATGAATATAAAAATATAACCAATAATAATAATAATAATATATAAATTTTATGGAAAAAAGATGATCAGTTTATGGACTTACAAGACTGTGGGATGGATGAAAATGTTTTCTTGTAGGCCTATTTTATTTTATGTGCTTTATGTAACATTTATTCATGATAAACTTCTTTCGAATGCTGTCTACATCGTGTGCAATACAGTCACTAGGCCTACTTCATTAAGAATAGGAAAAAATCTAAGCTAGTCAAAGTGCTATCTTGCAGATTTAGTAACTGAATAAAATATAAGATAACCTGGGTAATTGAATGGTATTCAAAAAATATTTCTGTGTGCAAATTACCTGATTGATGACTGTTCTTTGAAGAGCAGTTTTCCAGAAGAATGGCAGCATTGGCTGACCTAAAACATAATATATATTATACATTAAATCACATCATCATAAAACAAAATACATTCTAGATTTCTACACTTAAACTAGAACACTGGCATGAACAAAAGGAGTTAAATTAATGCTGCACTTTGAAAATGATGATATATTAACAAATGATATTGCTAAGACGCACCGTTTCCAGTGTTGCCAACTTAGCAATTTTGTTGCTAAATTTTGCAACTTTTTCTTCCAAAAGCACCTAGTAACAAATTTAGCAATTTTTAAAATTTATTTGGCAACTTTTAGCAACTTTTGATAAGTGACAAATAAAAAAAACACACATTTTCCATCCAAATTACACAAAAAGCAGTGCCTAGCAGTACAGACATCACGTGAATTGACTTAGCTGCTATTTGCAGTTGTTCAATTTAATAATAATTTAATAATTGTTCATTTATGATACACTTTGTTAGTAGCTTCTAGCTTGTACCTGCAATTGTTGATCAGTTAGTACACTGTAAGAAAAATGGAAAAGATACTAATTTTCCAGGACATTATCCATTACCCATGTAACCCTGTAACCCGAAAATACAATGCATAATTTAAAATGCAGGTAAAAATCAATACGGAAAATTCTTTCTTATTAACATAGTAGATTGTGCCCTATTTTTACAGACTTTTCTTAGAGTGTAGCATACTAACTACTAATACACTGCTTAAAGCATAATGGTTGAGAATGTGTAGTATTACTAGTTTACTAGCTATTAAAAAAACTTAAATTGTTATCATTCAAAAATGTGTAAGTGTTCAATAATTCAATGTATTTAAAAATACAGTTATTTATATTTGAATTATATTATTCATATTATTTTACAAACAAATCTATTTTTTTTTTTTTTTGCTGAGATTTGATGAGACAATTTTGCATCTGATTACGCAATGACATCATCACACAATGGCATCACAACGTCATTTAGCAACTTTTAGCAACAAAACACCTGAGTCTGAGTCTGTCTCAGTCTGTCTCAGAGTCTGTCTCAGAGTCTGTCTCAGGGTCTGTCTCAGTCTGTCTCAGAGTCTGTCTCAGTCTGTCTCAGGGTCTGTCTCAGTCTGTCTCAGGGTCTGTCTCAGAGTCTGTCTCAGTCTGTCTCAGAGTCTGTCTCAGTCTGTCTCAGGGTCTGTCTCAGTCTGTCTCAGTCTGTCTCAGGGTCTGTCTCAGTCTGTCTCAGGGTCTGTCTCAGAGTCTGTCTCAGTCTGTCTCAGAGTCTGTCTCAGTCTGTCTCAGGGTCTGTCTCAGTCTGTCTCAGTCTGTCTCAGAGTCTGTCTCAGAGTCTGTCTCAGTCTGTCTCAGAGTCTGTCTCAGAGTCTGTCTCAGAGTCTGTCTCAGTCTGTCTCAGGGTCTGTCTCAGTCTGTCTCAGAGTCTGTCTCAGAGTCTGTCTCAGAGTCTGTCTCAGTCTGTCTCAGTCTGTCTCAGTCTGTCTCAGGGTCTGTCTCAGAGTCTGTCTCAGTGTCTGTCTCAGAGTCTGTCTCAGTCTGTCTCAGAGTCTGTCTCAGTCTGTCTCAGGGTCTGTCTCAGGGTCTGTCTCAGGGTCTGTCTCAGAGTCTGTCTCAGTCTGTCTCAGGGTCTGTCTCAGGGTCTGTCTCAGTCTGTCTCAGAGTCTGTCTCAGGGTCTGTCTCAGGGTCTGTCTCAGGGTCTGTCTCAGTCTGTCTCAGAGTCTGTCTCAGTCTGTCTCAGAGTCTGTCTCAGTCTGTCTCAGGGTCTGTCTCAGGGTCTGTCTCAGTCTGTCTCAGAGTCTGTCTCAGTCTGTCTCAGTCTGTCTCAGAGTCTGTCTCAGTCTGTCTCAGAGTCTGTCTCAGAGTCTGTCTCAGGGTCTGTCTCAGTCTGTCTCAGAGTCTGTCTCAGTCTGTCTCAGAGTCTGTCTCAGAGTCTGTCTCAGGGTCTGTCTCAGTCTGTCTCAGGGTCTGTCTCAGAGTCTGTCTCAGTCTGTCTCAGAGTCTGTCTCAGTCTGTCTCAGAGTCTGTCTCAGTCTGTCTCAGGGTCTGTCTCAGGGTCTGTCTCAGGGTCTGTCTCAGAGTCTGTCTCAGGGTCTGTCTCAGTCTGTCTCAGAGTCTGTCTCAGTCTGTCTCAGAGTCTGTCTCAGAGTCTGTCTCAGAGTCTGTCTCAGAGTCTGTCTCAGGGTCTGTCTCAGAGTCTGTCTCAGTCTGTCTCAGAGTCTGTCTCAGTCTGTCTCAGAGTCTGTCTCAGTCTGTCTCAGGGTCTGTCTCAGAGTCTGTCTCAGGGTCTGTCTCAGTCTGTCTCAGGGTCTGTCTCAGGGTCTGTCTCAGGGTCTGTCTCAGTCTGTCTCAGTCTGTCTCAGGGTCTGTCTCAGAGTCTGTCTCAGGGTCTGTCTCAGGGTCTGTCTCAGGGTCTGTCTCAGGGTCTGTCTCAGAGTCTGTCTCAGGGTCTGTCTCAGAGTCTGTCTCAGAGTCTGTCTCAGGTGAATCCAGTGAAGTCAGCCTCTGAAAACAGAGAATGTGTCGGCAGATTTGTCAATGGGGAATATGTTAACAACTAAAGCATGCTAGCGAAACTAACATTAATTAATACATATATACATTTTACTAATAGCTAATTTTTTATTAACTTTTTTAAATTTACGTAGCAGTAGCTAAGCAAGTTACCAGTTAACTTACCAGCTTACCACGATAGCTAGACTAATTTTAGAACATAAACCCACTCAAATATAAAGTTATACATTAAAACACTTAATATTATGTTTTGATAAATAGACTATTGAAAAGGTTTGTGTAAATTCTCCCTTACTTTCTTCTGATATAAATCTCTCTGTAAACACTGGACGGCTGTCACCTCGCGCTGACTGAAGGCCGCTGAAGCGGGAACAAACGGCTCCAAACAGCATCGGGCTAGAAATACAGTTAGAAAAAAATGATATAACATGTTATGTCTGATAAACATGTTATTTAAATGGTTTTATGTACGTATACTGACCTTGGTCTGAGGTAAATCTCTCAGAAAATCAGCGCGCGCGGGAACAAACGGCTCGAAACAACGTCATGCTGGAAATACAATTTAAAAATATTACATCGAACCGAACAACTTTAAATGTTATGTTCTTGTAAACATGTTATTTAAAATTGTTTTATATAGTCACACTTACCTTCTCTGATAAAATGCCGGACGCTGTCAGCGCGAGCGCGCAAAACCTGCAGTGAGGCAGCGGGGGAGGGGTAAGAACAGTGATGCTCGGAGGAGTCGATTCCAAAAAGATTCGATTCACGGGCGTCAAGAGTTGCGAGTCTCGGGTGATTCAGCTCCAAATGCGAGGCCTGAAATGTCCGTGCGTGATATTAACCACACATTCGTGATATTACTACCCACGAATGTGTGGATTTTTATTAATCTCACTCAAATTTTGCGATTCTGTTAATCAAAAGACTCATTTAAATTCATTCAATTCGGGTTAATTTAAACTTGCCTACAGATTTAAAAATGACGGGTTGATTAATTTTTAACCGATAAACACCCAAAAAACACAACAGTGCTTGCTCCTTATGACAATTAACCATGGTACATAAAAAAAAAAAATAAATAAAAAAAAACCTTATTGTACGTAATTAAAAACGTGTATTTGTAGTAAAACTGGTTATACAAATATGGCAATCAATCTGCCAAAAAAGGTAAATACACTTTTACTATAATAAAGGCATGGGTTATTTATAAGGGCTAGTATACTGGAAATCTCTGAACAGGTCTAGTGTGTGCAATCAGAAATATCCTGTCTCTGAAGATCTCAGTGCACCTGTAGTGTATGGAGGTGTACGGGACTCAGCACACTCAGCCTGGGAAACTTTCGTGCACGGGTCGTACACCTTAAGTTTCACTGAAATTTCCATTGTCCAATTTATCCCGGAAATGAGTCTTTTCATGCAGTGTAACAAGGTCCAAAAATAAAGACCTAATTTTGTGATTGGATTTTTGAACAAATAGAACCAACCACAGTGGATTCAGGACTGAGGGACAAACAGAAATCAATGAGCCACTCTTATTATTTCTAAAGAACATTCAAATTTCCAGAGAGATGGCCTTTAAAACTGTATTAAATTCTTTTCTAGATACAAGAAAGTGAAATCTTAAAACAAAATCAGAATAATTAAACAAATTGCCATCGTCAAACAATTAGTTCACTAACAACAATCCATTACTGAACCAATTTTCCAGAAACAAGGATTTCCTCTTACAGTTGTTGTTACAGTTGTTCCAAATAAAAAAAAAAATTAAAAAAATGTGTGGTGAGAAATTATGCTTATGAATAAGTTTCCAAGCCAAAAGCATTTGTTGGTGATAACTGGAAAGTTTGATATGGAGTTTACTAATGGAATAATTACACATTAATAAAAATTAATTCCACCTAATTGTGAAAACATGGGATTACACTCCAAATAGAAGACTGATTGTGGAGAAAGTGTTTCAGCCAATTGATTTTTAAGGTGTTATTAAGAGAATCAAAGTCAATCAAATTTAAGCCGCCCTTATTATAAGAATTTAAAATAACAGATTTTCTAATATAATGAGTTTTATTTTTCCAAAGAAATTTAAGCAACATTACATCAATCAATTTACAGGTTGGTCTATCTACAGATAAGGAATGAGCAGCATAGGATAATCTAGAGATACCCTCAGCTTTAGTAAACAAAGTCCCTCCTTTCAATGATAGATCTCTTAATAAACAAAGATTAATATTTGTTTGTTTTCTCCCAGTGGCAAAAGTTATACAGGTGCTGGTCATACAATTAGAATATCATCAAAAAGTTTATTTATTTCACTAATTCCATTCAAAAAGTGAAACTTGTATATTATATTCATTCATTACACACAGACTGATACATTTCAAATGTTTATTTCTTTTAATTTTGATGATTATAACTGACAACTAAGGAAAATCCCAAATTCAGTATCTCAGAAAATTAGAATATTGTGAAAAGGTTCAATATTGAAAACACCTGGTGCCACACTCTAATCAGCTAATTAACTCAAAACACCTGCAAAGGCCTTTAAATGGTCTCTCAGTCTAGTTCTGTAGGCTACACAATCATGGGGAAGACTGCTGACTTGACAGTTGTCCAAAAGACGACCATTGACACGTTGCACAAGGAGGGCAAGACACAAAAGGTCATTGCAAAAGAGGCTGGCTGTTCACAGAGCTCTGTGTCCAAGCACATTAATAGAGAGGCGAAGGGAAGGAAAAGATGTGGTAGAAAAAAGTGTACAAGCAATAGGGATAACCGCATCCTGGAGAGGATTGTGAAACAAAACCCATTCAAAAATGTGGGGGAGATTCACAAAGAGTGGACTGCAGCTGGAGTCAGTGCTTCAAGAACCACTACGCACAGACGTATGCAAGACATGGGTTTCAGCTGTCGCATTCCTTGTGTCAAGCCACTCTTGAACAACAGACAGCGTCAGAAGCGTCTCGCCTGGGCTAAAGACAAAAAGGACTGGACTGCTGCTGAGTGGTCCAAAGTTATGTTCTCTGATGAAAGTAAATTTTGCATTTCCTTTGGAAATCAGGGTCCCAGAGTCTGGAGGAAGAGAGGAGAGGCACACAATCCAGGTTGCTTGAGGTCCAGTGTAAAGTTTCCACAGTCAGTAATGGTTTGGGGTGCCATGTCATCTGCTGGTGTTGGTCCACTGTGTTTTCTGAGGTCCAAGGTCAACGCAGCCGTATACCAGGAAGTTTTAGAGCACTTCATGCTTCCTGCTGCTGACCAACTTTATGGAGATGCAGATTTCATTTTCCGACAGGACTTGGCACCTGCACACAGTGCCAAAGCAACCAGTGTCTGGTTTAAGGACCATGGTATCCCTGTTCTTAATTGGCCAGCAAACTCACCTGACCTTAACCCCATAGAAAATCTAAGGGGTATTGTGAAGAGGAAGATGCGATATGCCAGACCCAACAATGCAGAAGAGCTGAAGGCCACTATCAGAGCAACCTGGGCTCTCATAACACCTGAGCAGTGCCACAGACTGATCGACTCCATGCCACGCCGCATTACTGCAGTAATTCGGGCAAAAAGAGCCCCAACTAAGTATTGAGTGCTGTACATGCTCATACTTTTCATGTTCATACTTTTCAGTTGGCCAAGATTTCTAAAAATCCTTTCTTTGTATTGGTCTTAAGTAATATTGTAATTTTCTGAGATACTGAATTTGGGATTTTCCTTAGTTGTCAGTTATAATCATCAAAATTAAAAGAAATAAACATTTGAAATATATCAGTCTGTGTGTAATGAATGAATATAATATACAAGTTTCACTTTTTGAATGGAATTAGTGAAATCAACTTTTTGATGATATTCTAATTATATGACCAGCACCTGTAGCCTGTATTGATGATTGTGTCTCTTCCCCTCCCCCACTCTACAGCGCGCGCCCCTCCCCCACTCTACAGCGCGCACCCCTCCCCCACTCTACAGCGCGAGACTCCAGAAGAGACTCAGACACAGCAGAGCAGCGCGAGAGTGCACATATACAACACATTAATAAAAGTGCTGCTTAAGATGTATACAATTATTATGAATATGTATATTTAATGTAATTTAACAACACCCAGCAGTTTTTCCTCACTTTTATTTAATGTAAAATATTTTACCATTTATTCATATACAGGTGCATCTCAATAAATTAGAATGTCGTGGAAAAGTTAATTTATTTCAGTAATTCAACTCAAATTGTGAAACTTGTGTATTAAATAAATTCAATGCACACAGACTGAAGCAGTTTAAGTCTTTGGTTCTTTTAATTGTGATGATTTCGGCTCACATTTAACAAAAACCCACCAATTCACTATCTCAACAAATTAGAATATGGTGCCATGCCAATCAGCTAATCAACTCAAAACACCTGCAAAGGTTTCCTGAGCCTTCAAAATGGTCTCTCAGTTTGGTTCACTAGGCTACACAATCATGGGGAAGACTGCTGATCTGACAGTTGTCCAGAAGACAATCATTGACACCCTTCACAAGGAGGGTAAGCCACAAACATTCATTGCCAAAGAAGCTGGCTGTTCACAGAGTGCTGTATCCAAGCATGTTAACAGAAAGTTGAGTGGAAGGAAAAAGTGTGGAAGAAAAAGATGCACAACCAACCGAGAGAACCGCATCCTTATGAGGATTGTCAAGCAAAATCGATTCAAGAATTTGGGTGAACTTCACAAGGAATGGACTGAGGCTGGGGTCAAGGCATCAAGAGCCACCACACACAGACGTGTCAAGGAATTTGGCTACAGTTGTCGTATTCCTCTCGTTAAGCCACTCCTGAACCACAGACAACGTCAGAGGCGTCTTACCTGGGCTAAGGAGAAGAAGAACTGGACTGTTGCCAAGTGGTCCAAAGTCCTCTTTTCAGATGAGAGCAAGTTTTGTATTTCATTTGGAAACCAAGGTCCTAGAGTCTGGAGGAAGGGTGGAGAAGCTCATAGCCCAAGTTGCTTGAAGTCCAGTGTTAAGTTTCCACAGTCTGTGATGATTTGGGGTGCAATGTCATCTGCTGGTGTTGGTCCATTGTGTTTTTTGAAAACCAAAGTCACTGCACCCGTTTACCAAGAAATTTTGGAGCACTTCATGCTTCCTTCTGCTGACCAGCTTTTTAAAGATGCTGATTTCATTTTCCAGCAGGATTTGGCACCTGCCCACACTGCCAAAAGCACCAAAAGTTGGTTAAATGACCATGGTGTTGGTGTGCTTGACTGGCCAGCAAACTCACCAGACCTGAACCCCATAGAGAATCTATGGGGTATTGTCAAGAGGAAAATGAGAAACAAGAGACCAAAAAATGCAGATGAGCTGAAGGCCACTGTCAAAGAAACCTGGGCTTCCATACCACCTCAGCAGTGCCACAAACTGATCACCTCCATGCCACGCCGAATTGAGGCAGTAATTAAAGCAAAAGGAGCCCCTACCAAGTATTGAGTACATATACAGTAAATGAACATACTTTCCAGAAGGCCAACAAAATGGCTAAAAATGTGTTTTTTTTTTTTTTTTTTTTGGTCTTATGAAGTATTCTAATTTGTTGAGACAGTGAATTGGTGGGTTTTTGTTAAATGTGAGTCAAAATCATCACAATTAAAAGAACCAAAGACTTAAACTACTTCAGTCTGTATGCATTGAATTTATTTAATACACGAGTTTCACAATTTGAGTTGAATTACTGAAATAAATGAACTTTTCCATGACATTCTAATTTATTGAGATGCACATGTATATCATTCATTAAAAAAATAGAGACCTGTTCCAGTTTATATTTATGAGCAGCTTTGTATTTGCTGACATACTGTTACTGTATTGGTAATTACACAGAATTAGTAGAAAATATAGAAGAGATCCAGTTGCTTTTCTGATGCTCATTTAGACGCAGTTGTGCGCATGCGTGCAGCTGCACGCGCTTACATTGCGGCACCCGCTGTTCTGTGTCTCAGTGCAGGAGTCATGATGCGAGATTGACCTATGTGCATAATTACAGTCGCGATTTTATACATTCTAAACAATCTTTGAAACCCGTTGTATTAGAGGAGAGTCGACTTTCTCCCTGTAAAGCCGATCACTCATTAGTAAACAGCACACGTTATATCCTGAATCTCTTTAAAAAGAAGATTTTAATCGCTGGATTATGTTGTCCTGAACATTTTAGACACAATATAACGAAGAAACATAAGCTCGCGTGACTATGGATATGTTCTGAGGATTTTTGTAATCGTATTTTAGCATTTAAAGTACTTTACTTTTTTGTAGTTGTTCGTATATAATGACAAAGTTCAAATAAAATGTTGCTTGCAGTGTAAAACGATTTTATTTCATGAATACTTTGCTGATTGTAATGAGTTCGATCAAGTTGTGTGAAGTGTCCTTGTTTGTCGGTTGCTGGATCGACACAGGGCTGTGTTCTATTCAAAGGAGGTCATCACTGCGCCCTAACCCTTGTAAGGCTGTATTCCCCACAACAGCAGCCTTGGGAAGTGTATTTGGTCGTTAGGAACACACCTTTGAAGACATAAACATCGGTTTTGAACAGTATGTGCGATTGTCACGCTTTTTCTCTCTCATCGAAGTGCCCTCGGTAGGCATCACTGTAGCGATTGGACGCAGTGCAGGCGTCAGTCCGGCCCAGAACAAGCACAGTTTTATTTTCTTTAAAGTTTGCTGAACCAGTACTGGGATCAAAATAAGGTCCTTAATCAGAGAATTTTCAAGGTCTTTGTCAAAATATATGTATTATATTTAATTAATAAATGGAGGGACAAGTTCAACGTGAAATCCAAATACGTCATTTACACAAGTAAACGCAAACGCGTTTTCCCGGGAAATGCAGACACGTGACAATGACGTCTGCTCAATCAGGGACGCGTTTCCCGCGAAGCAGACCCCTCCCCCACTCCAGGCCATGCACCCATTAACGAAGGAAAGGTAAGATCAAGTCTTCTTCTGAAAATGCATAATAACTACCTATAATAACTGTGTTTGTTAGTAAGATGTATTTAGTTTAGTGAAAACATGTAACATTGTTCCAACAATTTTTTTTTTTTTTTTTTTTGTAATCTAAATGACTTTTAGACATATCACATGTACTGTCTGAACCCTATGAAATCATTCACCCTAAACTAACAGTATTGGTGAATAACAAAATCATTTTTGATGTTTCTGAAATGGTTAATCCAGCAGTATGTGTAGCTCTTTAGTCATAATAAACTATCATTATTGTTGTTACCCATTAATTTAAAAATTTAAATAGTAAAATAGTAGCATACTTTTTTTTTTTAAATTCAGATGCCCCATTAATCAATAAATACAGTCTAATAAATTTCTTAAGCACTGTATGTGTTTTACAAATGTATTAGATCACCTGTCATAACAAAGAGAGAGAGAAAAAAAACACAAAATCGGGCATCTGCATTAAGAAATAAAAGTGATTTGCTTTTTCTTTTTTTTTTTCTTTTTTTTTTTTTACTGCTGTGACTAAAGAGCTACACATACTGGTGGATTAACCATTACAGAAACATCAAAAATGATTTTTGTAATCACTAATACTGTTAGTTTAGGGCAGCTGTGACATATATAGATAAATTATGGTTGTTTATTCCAATCACCTTATATCTCTTTTATTTTTATTTTCTCCAGTTATTACAGGAAAGCTGGCCTATGTCATAATGCTGGGAGCCTCGAGAAATAAACGACGAAAAAGACCTCAACAGGATGCAGAGCATTACATTGCTTGCAAAACCGATAAACCAGGACTTCAAGAGCGATTCATCGACATATATAAAGGCAAGATATTTCAGTATTTTTGACTAAGCAGTTTACCAATAATATTAATCTGCAAAACTGAGAATGTACGGTAATGTGTAATGTATATTTATGATTCCTGAATACAGTGCTGCATGAATGAGTCCTAAAACACAGAACGAGTTGTATGTTTGCACTTCTGGTTCCAAATCAATGGGTTTTTTGAAAGTCTGAGATGAACAAAAGCTTAAGATATTTTCACGTTTTATTCTACAACATAAAATACATCAGTAATACCCCTTGTATTCATAGTGTTTATAGCTTTTTACTTCTGGTGATTGTATTTAGACTTCAAAATGAATAAAAGTTGTTTATTTGTAAAGATAATATCATGATGAACAAAACGTGAAAGAATTCTAAACTTTTGATGTCACAGGGCTTATTTTCTACAATAATCCATAAGCAAATGAATTCTTCTGGGATTTTGTTGAGGGAACCGGATGCAAACCTCCAGATTGGCCAACAAAAATATGTCATCCCTGTGACACTCTATTCTATAACTCTACAATATATAGCTATGATAATATTTGTGTAAGTGTATGAACCTGCAACCATATAATTTTAAGACTTTAAATTTTAATGTAAAGTTTAAACAGCACATCATATTTCTGAATTACCTGACTACTTAATATTTTCAGAGCTATTTAAAGGGATAGTTCACCTAAAAATGAAAATTCTGTCATTAATTTCTCACCCTCATGTCGTTCCAAACCCGTAACAACTTTGTTCATCTTCAGTACACAAATTAAGATATTTTTGATGAAATCCAAGAACTTTCTGACAACTGACACAGTCAAGGCCCAGAAACGCAGTAAGGACATCGGTAAAATAGTCCATGTGACATCAGTAGTTCAACTGTAATTTTGTGAAGCTACGAGAATGCTTTTTGTGTACAAAGAAAACAAAACAAAAAAAAGACTTTATTCAACAATTTCTTTTCTGGGACAGTCTGCCGTGCTGTTGAAGCAGATCACGCATGCGCTGAGTCTTGTTTATGAGCAGAGGAGCACACGCATGCATTGTGGTACTCTCGGTTGAACCACTGATGTCACATGGACTGTTTTAACAATGTCCTTATTACCTTTTTGGGTCTTGATCGTTGTAGTTCCCTTGCTGCCAATGCAGGGTGAGAGAGCTCTCGATGTCATCAAAATATCTTAATTTGTGTTCCGAAGATGAACGAAGGTCTTACGGGTTTGGAACGACACGAGGGTAAGTAATGACAGTGTTTTCATTTTTTGGGTGAACTAACCATTTAAAGAATTTATTCACTAATTTCCCTTTTACATCATATAACATATATTTGCACATTAACTGGTTCATATGGCAGAAAACTTTTAGTAATAATAAAAATAATAGTTGACTTTAAAGAAACTGCTGAACCTGATGATTTTCTTCTCTTTAGGACGTGGAGTTTTCACCACTGCAGCTGTTTTCAGAGGTGATTTTGTTCTTGAATACAGAGGTGAACTTCTGAGTTCAGCGCAGAGTCTTGAGCGGACGAATCTCTACAGTGACAGCGAGAGTGTGTTCTTGTTTGATTTTCAGTGGCGTGGCAAATATTGGTGGTAAGTACAGAATTGTTGGATTGATGTAGTAGGGATGCTGGTGACCCACTGTTATACACAGTTTGTTGTGTGCTTTACCTGATGCACTCAGTTCAGTTCATGGATCTCTCTCTTAATGAGCTGATAATCTGAATCAGGTGTGGTAAAGGGGTCATATGATGCTATTTTAAAGATCATTGTTTTGTGTATTTGGTGTAAAAGAATATTTTGACATGCTTTAATGTTCAAAAAACACATTACGTTTCAAATACTGTACATTATTATTAGGGCTGCAGCAATTCGTCAACGTTATTGATTACGTCGATTATAAAAATACGTTGATTAGCATGGAATGCATCGACGCGTCACACCTTTAGCCACGCCCATTGCGCGAGCCTGCAGTTATCCCTATTTAAGACTGATTTTCTGCCATGTTTTACACAAAACAAGGCTCTAGAGCCGAAGGTAAAGGCTAGTATGGCAACATCACTTCACTTCATAGAGCATTCTATTATTATATGACCGTCAGAACCGCATGTATTTAGCCGAACTGACGCCTTTACATTGTCAGGATTCACAACCGCATTCAAAGCTGCGCTGAATGAACGGAACACCACGGAACATCGAGTTGCCTACATAATCATGACGGGTTTAATTCACCCACAGAGACGGAGAAGGAGAAATGATTCGCGTTCATCTTAAGATCCACTGGAGCTGGCGTCAGTGCCGTGGGTGCGATTGCGCAAGCTCTGAGACGCGCGAACCAAACGCGCTCTCTGCACTCGCTAACAAAGCATTTAAAGTCATTGTTAGTTGTTTAACTGTGTGATGGATAGGACAAGCTTCGACTGGGCTCATTTATTTAAAAACGGGCTGCCAACTGATAAAACTTCCCAGTGTTATGACACCATTTTTGATTCTGTCGCTCTAGTGTCCTGAATGCGGTTGTGACTTCAGCTGTTCATTCATACAGATATGTATTCAAGCAGATGTTTTAATCTGCTGAATAAATAAAACATTTCAAGTCTCTCACCTGTAAGCAACTGCTGTCAGTCCCAGACAGTAACTGTGAATGCAGCTATAATGTGCATTTCTATTGATTGTGTTGTATCACTGCCCTTTCTCTTTCTTTCTTTCTTTCTTGTTATTATTATTTCTTTCTTGCTTCCTTGCTTTCTTTTTATTTTTTATTAATTATTTATTATTATTTTTCTTTTTCTCTCTTTTCTTCTTATTTTTATTTATTGTTATTTTCTTTCTTTCATTTTTATTTTCTATTAATTATTTATTGTTGTTGTTTCTTTTTCCCCCTCTTGTTATTATCTTTATTTTTATTATTTTCTTTCTTTCTTCCTTAGTTGTTATTATTATTTACTTTTTGTAAAATATTATGAAAAAATGTTTTTTATTGATAATTTAACTAAAGAATTCATCAACTGATAAGAAAATAATAAATAATCGATAGATTAGTCGACTAATCAAAAATAAAAAAATAATCGATAGATTCGTTGACAATATAAAATAATTGTTAGCTGTAGCCCTATTTATTATAGTTCCTCTATGCCCTGCCTCTCTCAAACACGTCGTTTTCTACAAAGCCCCTCTTTCCGACAAGCGCAGTCTGCTCTGATTGGCCAGCTGACACAGTGCACTGTGATTGGCCGAACACCACAAGCACGTGTTGGAAATGTAACGCCCCTTACTATAATCGCGAGCTTCAGCTTTCAAAGTAAATATAAAGACAGTTAATAATGTTCTTAGTTTTACCATCAGTTCAAGCCCGAAAGAGGAACAGAGTCGTGTGACAGACACAGTGATGATGCTTGTATGTTTTTACAGTAACGTTACACAAGCCGCGGTTAAGACAGCTGACTCCACTGTGATGTGACTCTGTCTCTCTCTCTCTCACACACACACAAGACGTGTTACTCAACACGGTGCAAAACTCCGCATTTGAACAGTCAGTAGCAAATACTTAAACTAATAACAAAGCATACTTCCAGTCGCTGATTCAGAAGCGCCAGATTGTTAGAGCAAAGTCGGAATTCACAAAACTGTCGTCCATAAAATGCGTTGCACAAATTCAAACATTTGAGTTGTGCTGTTGGGCAATTCCACCAAAACCTGAAATATAAATTCTCATAAATTATATTTATAATTTTCCAATGTATTCTAATATATTTTTCTAAATCCCTTAAAATAGAGTCCAGACATCAGAAAAGTATCAGCCTATAGACCTGTTTTATATTTTAAATGAGGGAAAAACACATGCGTTACAGACGTGACCACAAATAACACGAGTTTCTGGGAGACATAATATTTTGTAAACTTTCTGCGAATTACAATGCACAAACCAGAAGCAAAAATATCTGCCGAATGGAGAAGGGTTGGCTATTTACAAAGCATAAAATATCAATTTTGTTTAAATTTTCATTTTGTGTTTCACAGGAAAAATCAATGTTACGGACGTGACATCTCTCCGTTACAGATGTGACCGTTCTGAAAGCGGAATTTATCTTGACTATGAAAACGCCTATAAAAATGCTTTAAAAACTTTAACAGCGATGTCTAGTGGGTATTTAATAGGGGTGCCCCCCACTAAAGATTTTTCTAGTTAACTAGTAGTTCGTTTAAGCCATTAGGCTATTCAACTAATCACGCATTTATATTAAATCAATAGGCCTACTAATCCATAATGAGCTTCAATATGTTCCACGCTCAAGCACACTTATAAAGTTTGCCAAAAAAACACAGGCAAAAGTAGCCTAATGATTATTAATGTGTAGAAAAAGGAGACATTTTAATTATTTATTAATAAACTAATGTTTTCTTGTCGGCTGCAAGATGAAATTCACAGTGCTGACTCTCATCTCCACAGTAGCCTACTGACACGCCTTTAGAGAGAAATGCAACCTTCATATGTAATCAGGGAGTATTTAATTTCGTTTTTAATTGGTTCATTTAAAAGTAGACATTTCAAAATTTCTATAGATATATTTCTCTATGTGAGACACACGTGCTGAGTTTTGGTTCTTTTTGGAGATGCGCTCCACACAGAGATGGCAGAAAGCGCATCCTGTTTGTTTTTGAATTCAAAATAACGTTTTGTTGTTATTATGAATTTACATAAAATCAGTTTCTAATTGATTTTAAGTTGTTTCATTATCAGGAAAAAAAATGCAAGTTATCGCGTGGGTGCCTCCATTTCATCCGCATTGATATTCCGCACAAACACTTGAACACGGGCTAAAAGCACATTTATAGCCTTTAGGTTAATGCTAGAGTTTGGAATCCACATTAAAACAAATCCTCACCAGTCTACATCCGAGACAGGTGCAGTTATAATCTATAAATTGAAAGCTATTTGACATTTTAAAATGATCTAACTGACCAACGCTGCTCCAATTCATTTATCATATTGTTGATCAAGATTAAACAGATGCCGCTGAAAAAATTAGTTTCAAAGACTTACTTATGCATTAAATAACTAAGATACAAAACGGGTTAAGTAAAATATTCTAAATATATAATACGCCTATTGTACAAATATTTACAAAATAGACTGCAAATTGACTGCAGATTCACGTTTTGCATCTGCAAAGTGAATCATTTTACTATGCAATGATACGAAATTAAACCAAACAAGATGTGTAAAGGGGGAAAAAAAATATTTAGACAAAAAAAAAAAAGAATAAATAAATGATAACCCCACAGCTTGTACACGAACACGCAAAATCTTGCACTCTGCATGCAGCACAGATAGCGACAACAGTTATTTGAAACACAAAAAATGTTTAAACAAGATAATATTAACAATGAAAGACATTTAAAATAGTTTTGGCGAGCTGTCATGCAGTCTGCCTGTGAATGCTTAGGGTATCTCCGCTAAGCTCTCGCTGAGAATGCAATTTCTAAAATGTTATTAGAATGAATGCATTTCTAAAATGTTATGATATGGTAAACCTGACACAGCAGTAGACCTTTATCAGTCATCAGCAACAAGGCAAACGTGCGTATGCATATAATTTAATATGAAGTGTCCGTAGACTACAATAGATTTACAATCCACAAACCAGAAGCAACAATATCTACCGAATGGAGAAGGGCTGGCAATTGTCGCAGTCATAAACTTGTTTTAATACATCGCTTATGCATTAAATGATAAAGATACAAAGTTAAATATGCGGAATATACACTCACTGGCCACTTTATTAGGTACACTTGTTCAATTGCTTGGTAACACAAATTGCTAATCAGCCAATCACATGGAAGCAACTCAATGCATTTAGGCATCTAGATGTGGTGAAGATGACTTGCTGAAGTTCAAACCGAGCATCAGAATGGGGAAGAAAGGGGGTTTAAGTGACTTTGAACGTGGAATGGTTGTTGGTGCCAGACGGGCTGGTCTGAGTATTTCAAAAACTGATGATCTACTGGGATTTTCACGCACAACCATCTCTAGGATTTACAGAGAATGGCCAGAAAAATAGAAAATATCCAGTGAGCGGCAGTTGTGTGGACGAAAATGCCTTGTTGATGTCAGAGGTCAGAGGAGAATTGGCAGACTGGTTAGAGATGATAGAAAGGCAACAGTAACTCAAATAACCACTCGTTACAACCAAGGTATGCAGAATAGCATCTCTGAATGCACAACACATCGAACCCTGAAGCAGATGGGCTCCAGCAGCAGAAGACCACACCGGGTGCTGCTCCTGTCAGCTAAGAACAGGAAACAGAGGCTACAATTCACACAGGCTCACCAAAATTGGACAATAGAAGATTGGAAAAACGTTGCCTGGTCTGATGAGTCTCAATTTCTGCTGTGACATTCAGATGGTAGGGTCAGAATTTGGCGTAAAGAACATGAAAGCATGGATCCATCCTGCCTTGTCTCAGCGGTTCAGGCTGGTGGTGGTGGTGTAATGGTGTGGGGGATATTTTCTTGGCACACTTTGGGCCTCTTAGTACCAATTAAGCATCGTTTAAACGCCACAGCCCTTTCCTGAGTATTGTTGCTGACCATGTCCATCCCTTTATGACTACAGTGTACCCATCTTCTGATGGCTACTTCCAGCAGGATAATGCACCATGTCACAAAGCTCAAATCATCTCAGACTGGTTTCTGAACATGACAATGAGTTCACTTTACTCAAATGGCCTCCACAGTAACCAGATCTCAATCCAGTAGAGCACCTTTGGGATGTGGTGGAACGGGAGATTCGCATCATGGATGTGCAGCTGACAAATCTGCAGCAACTGCGTGATGCGATCATGTCAATATGGACCAAAATCTCTGAGGATTGTTTCCAACACCTTGTTGAATCTATGCCATGAAGAATTAAGGCAGTTCTGAAGGCAAAAGGGGGTCCAACCCGGTACTAGCAAGGTGTACCTAATAAAGTGGCCAGTGAGTGTATATTGTATATTTTTGTATAGTGTATAACATAATGAATTATTTTTAACATGCAATGAGAATAAAAAATAAAACCAAACAAGATATGTAATGAAGAAAAAAATATTTAGACAAATAAGAATGAATGATGTTACTCCACAGCACTCTTGCGCGTCTCACTCAGCAGCATGCGCGCCGAACACGCAAAATCTTGCCCTCTGCATGAATGTAGCGCAGATAGCGACACAAGTTATTTGAAACACATAAAAGGTTTAAAGAAGATAATATTGACAATGAACATTGACATTTGAAAAAGTTTTGGCGGTTTGTCCTTCAGTCCGTCTGTGCATTTCTGACCCACATAGCAAATGCAGTTTAAATCTCTGCAACGTTTTCGAATGCAATTTAAATGAATGCAATTTCTAAAATGTTAGAATGAATTAATTTCTAAAATGTTATGACACGGAAAGCCTGAAACAGATCAGTATAGACCTACACAGTAGACTATCAGTCATCAGCAATGAGGTAAACATGCGTGCCAGTATGCATAAAATTTAATATGAAATGTCCATAACGGTCACGTCCGTAACGCATTATATGGTTGATAAGAGCAAAGAATAGAGATGAGCTGTTGATCATAATTAACATGGCCGTAAGTTGGCTTTGTACAGAAAGTTTCAAGTTAATTGCATTAATTATATGATATAAACCTAATCTTTAAAATGTTACGGACGTGACACAGCACTGAAGCGTCCTAACCTCTTAAATCTAGCCCTTATAAATCCAAAAATCATCTCTGTTTAGACAACGTGAGTTAATTTACTTTTCAGACAGGCCTCCATTCTACAAAATACTTACTGTTGACACAAATGAAAAAATGGGCAGTCTTTGATATCTCATTTGAAAACATGAAATACAGTCGAATGAAAATGTAATTTTACTTTAGGTGCACCCTTCATATATAATGGATAAACAGCGATTTCCTTCAAATTTATATTAAAGCATGATAATGCAGTAAAATACAGACCTAAATGCACAAGTTAAACAGGGTTTTATTCTTTTGGTAAAAACTTTATTTATTCATGGTAAGAATGACTTTTGCATGAAATTGCCCTGTTCTGTTGTAATGATTCCCAACTGCATCTACTTTCGGAAGGCCAAATAAAGTGCTTAGCTTTCGCACAGAAACACACAGCGTCTCCATGACATGGCTGCATCAACACTACTGCGGTTACTGAAACCACGCCTTCTTTCTTTGTGTGAACATTTGGGCTGCATTATGCAAATATTACCACATCGTGACGTAGACATGTGGGCGTGTTTGAACGAGCCGTTTTAGCCCGGTCTGGATCAGCCTTCTCTTTTAGATAGAATAAATCCTTTTGTGGGAGACTTTGAGCTTTGTAACTCTGCAGATCTTATACATGCACAAACAGCTACATAACACACTAAAGAAAAGAAAAAATAGAAATCGCATCATATGACCCCTTTAAAAAAGTAGACATATAAAATGTGCAGAGCGATGGATCACCAGGCCTGGAGTTAAGAACCACTTATCCACCTTTTTCTTCAACACAGAAGTAAGCCTATGGGTGAGACTTCTGGTTCATTAGCCGCTATAGGTAAATAACGAGGAGAATAACAACATGCGGTAAATGGTAAAACCGTTTGCACCACAAACCAGTGTGTTCATAATTAAGATTATAGATTAAATTAATATGACACACCAATTTTCGATATCAAGCAGCAAAATGAACTGTTTTGTACTGCTAAAAATAGCTGGATGCAGATGAGACCGGAAGCTAGACCCATAGAATTTACAAATGGCCACGCGCATTTTTACGGCAAGAAAAAGTTTGATAAAGATGGCCTAACAGACAAGAAAAAAACAACTGTACGAGTCTTTAGGGTAGAAACGACACATTGACTTAATCGATTACACTGACCATAAAAATAAGTCTATTTGCATGGAATGCACAATGTACTCACAGAGACATTATTTGCTTTTATCTGAAGATCCGCCAGAGCTGCTGTGGGTGAGGTGTGTGGTTCAAACAAACGCTCTCCGCTCAGTTATGCCGAGTTCACACTGCACGATTTTAGCCCTGTTTTTCAGTCGCAGACAGGTTTTGTGAAATTGCCGACAAATGCCTGAAATCGGAGGCAAATCAGTGCTCGTTCACACGAGTGACAATCACACAGGGTGAATTATCAAAGATGCGATCTGAGAGAATCGCCGACACGTGGCAACGCCCTTGAAATATGTCATGCTAAATATCTGGTCCTGTCAGCGATTCAGAATCCTGCTGTGTGAAATGAGTTCTGACTGAAAAACACATCTACGATGACCTACAGCCAATGAGAGAGCAAGATACAGGGCAACGAGGTTCGGGGAGGAGTTATATGAAACGTAGTTTGCAGACCAGTGTTGCCAAGTCCGCGGTTGCCGCCGGTTGTTTTTCATATCTGCAGGTTGAAGCGACCCCAATAACGTGATATTTAACCCCTGGAATGTGAATTGTACCAGAACCCCGCAAAAAAAAGTGTACTTTTACCGCCCCTTTGAAAACAACAGTGATGCGACGTCTTTGAAAATCGTGCAGTGTGAACTCGGCATTACAAAGCATTTAAAGTTGTTGTAGGCTCTGTAAAAATATGACTGATGAACTTGTGCTTCAATTCGACTAATTCATGTAATAATACACTTTTAATTGAGAAAAAAAACTCGGTGTTATGGACATCGCCATCTTTGATACATCACTACGGTTACCTTAATGGTTGTATTCTTATTTTCATAGTCAACATAATAGAGCAAGTGAATGGATAGTTTCAGCCCTATGTGTCGTACATATATAAAATTCAAATATTGTCTTGTGCTTAGTGGTAATTTTATGTATTTATAGCATGGATGCATCTAAAGAAGACAGGTCCTTGGGAAGACTTGTAAATGATGAGCACAAAAATCCTACTTGCAAAATGAGGACCGTTGAAGTAAACGGAAAACCTCACCTGTGTCTCTTCGCTGTACGAGATATTCTACCAGGGGAAGAAATCACCTACAATTATGGAGACTCAGACTGGCCGTGGCGAGTCAAGGTACTTTCAAGATTGCTAAAAATCTTTATTAATAATTCATGATTACCCTTTACTCTTATTCTATTTAGTTACTAAGTTTTTTATATTTTTCAAGTCTTTGAATCAAGCATCAGAAGAATCCACTGATAAAAAGTTAGCCAGCAGTTTGGGTCCGCAGAAATCGGCAAGTCCATTTAAAACCTCTTTATCAATATTCTGTATTCTTGACTTTCTGAACATAAGGATACTGACGTGTGTGAGTACAGAGTCTGGGTTTTGTCAGAAGGAAAGGAGTGATAAATAAAGTTACTGTAGGACAGCTAGAGGAATGAACCTGTACTAGTTTTTCTATCTTTTAAAAATATTTCTGATTTTGATATTCACTGATTTCTTTTTTGGCATTCAGTCCCATCACGCTGCTTCTGTTTCCTCACCTGACTTGGACAAGGAGAACAGCAATGGTCCACATAAGAAAGCTGAGCCAGAACAGTCAGACAAAGCAAGAACATCAGGAAATAAACAGGTAACCATCTCAAGCATGCAGCAACTACCTATTAATGTAGCAATATCACGTGTACTATTTTGAACTAAAGCAGTATTTATTATAATATTTACTTTGAAATGGATAAAACATGTTTTTTTGTTCACCTCTGTGGTGTTTTTGTCTTTGGTTTTGTTTAATTGTCTTTGGTTGACACAGCTTTCAGTACTGTTAATGTACATTTTTCTCCTGTCTAACACCGTGTCCTAACCACACGCGACGTGACAAGATTCCAACGACAAGCAATTTGGCTGTCCACACCAGACACAATGCGATAGAATCAATCAAATATCTCAGCCAATCAGAAGAGTGTGTGCGCGGAGCCTCTCTGGAAGCGCACTGCACTCGCAACGAAATGGATACGTTTATAATCTAATTCATAAATATCAAACGTTTTTGACATCATTTATGGAATACACTCGTTTCGCATTGAGTTCACAGTTTTAACTGTCATCTTTGCTTTAATTTATTTTCAAGATCTGAGGAAAATTATCTGTTGTTGCTTTCAGTATGGCTATAAGGAAACACAAAATGATAAACTCATATTAGACACGTTTAACTTTGAATAAAGCACATAATCACCTGAGATTATCTACTGTCATATAGTTTGTATGTTGTTGTTCCAGCTGCAATGTCACAGAAATAGAAACCGTTTCTAAATTAGAAATTTTGTGTGTCGCCGTCATGGCTAGTTAGGACAAAAACTCAGATTAACATGAAAAAGATACCTTTTATCACGTCGCGGTGTCGCGTGTAGTTAGGACACGGTGTTAAGCTAAATAACTCCTTATATGTCTGCAGAAGCTGTCTCAGTCAAGATTATTGAAAGAAATTCAAAAGGAGCACAATAAGACCGCCAAACAGCCATCACAGAAAGATTGCTTGGTGAGTAAAATGTGAAATGGTCATATCACTACTGCAGGGGTAGGCAACGTCGGTCCTGGAGTGCCGCTGTCCTACAGAGTTTAGCTCCACCCCAAATCAAACACACCTGAACAAGCTAATCATGCTCTTTATCATCACAAGGGCTACGGGCAGGTGAGGTTTTTTCAGGGTTGGACCTAAACTCTGCAGGAAATTAGCACTCCAGGGCCGACGGTGCCTGTCCCTGAACTACTGTATGATTTACACCTAAGTCCATTAACAGTTAATTATTGTATTATTAATTTATATTATATTTGCTTGGTGCTTTTGCTTTGAGTTCTTATATTTTTATTCCAATTATATTTTTAAGCTCTCACAGTCATCTTCTGTCGCATCTACCACCGATACAACCTCTTTATCAGCACCCTGTGCTGTGTCCACTTCTGTAGTTGCCTCATCGCCCTCATCATCCTCACCTTCTCCTGAGCAGCCTTCATCATCCTCACCTTCTCCTGAGCTGCCTTCATCATCCTCACCTTCTCCTGAGCTGCCTTCATCGCCCTCACCTTGTGCCTCATCCGCACCTCTGATTAGTTTATCACAGGTGTCTGAGACATTCCCATTAAGGAAGGTGGGTAAATTATTAAATGATCTGTACATGTAGCCATACTAATATAGATATAACTTCTCCTGGATTTTATTGTCTCAGGGGAGTGGAGATAAAATGTAAAAACTAAAAAATAATTTGCTGAATTATTGGGATGGTCTACGTGTATTGGAGTGGTAGTAATAAATAGATTATGTGAAATTATTTGTAATATATGTTTGTTTGTATTTCACCTCTTTCAGATGTACTCTTTAAGACCATCAAGAAAAAGACGGGTATGTAACTTGTCATGCAACATGTCATAACGCTCAAATGATTTTGCATAATTATATGACTTTGCTCACCACATCTCTTAAGTATCCACAACACATTGCAACTCAAAGGGATAGTTCACCGAAAAATGAAAATTCTGTCATTAATTACTCATCCTCATGTCGTTCCAAACCTGTAAGACCTTTGTTCTTCTTCAGAACTCAAATTAAGATATTTTTGATGAGATCTGAAAACTTTCTGACCCTCACAAAACTAAACAAAAATAACTACTTCATTCAACAATTCCTCTCCTCTGCGTCACTCTAACACCATTTTGCAGAGTATCACGTCACGTGTGTGTGTGTGTGTGTGAAGAAGAACGAAGGTCTTACAGGTTTGGAACGACATGAGGGTGAGTAATTAATGACAGAATTTTAATTTTTGGGTGAACTATCCCTTTAATATAATAGTAACCATCTCTTCCTGTTGAAAATCTGTTAAGATTCTGGCAGTCGTGTACTCAGTTGTGTAAGCACAAAAAACATTTTATTGAAAAAAAAAAACAACAACAACTGAGTACTCTTTTGAGTAAGTGTTAAATTCTCATTCAGTATTCAGGAAGTGACGTCACTGAGACAGACTACAGTGATGTTGACTACATGCCCAAAATTGGCTCAGATGAATCAGATGGTAGTTCTTCTGCATATGACATGGCTGAAAGCAGCTCAGATGAATCACATGGTTCTGCTTCTGGGCATGACAAGGCAAAAAGTTCTTTGATGCATCCACGATTTTCAAAAGAGACTAAACAATGTACTACTGCACCATCACCAAAAAGGCCAATATGCCAAACTAAAGAGACAGACACCTTGCCTGGTGATAAGACGTTTATTGAGTCAGTGCCATCTCCAAGACAGGAACGCAAGACATACAACAAGCAGCAGTATTGTCTTTACTGCTCTAAGCCATACTCAAAAATGGCAAGACACCTCGAGTCTGTCCATCGCAATGAAGTAGAAGTCGCAAAGGCAGTTGCATATCCAAAACATTCCAAAGAAAGGCGAGTGCAGTTAAACCTCCTTAGAAAACGGGGCAACTTTGCCCACAACACAGATGTGGTGAGACAAGGACATGGGGAGATGATTGCCTGCTACCGTCCTAAAAAGAGAAAAGGAGCCAAAGAATTTATTCACTGCATCTACTGCCAAGGCCTTTACAACAAGCGTAGCCTTTGGAAACATATGAAGAACTGTCCACTGAAACCTAAAGATGATGACTCTCAGGGCAGGAAAAAAGTTAGATCCCTGTGTGCTCTGAAAACACCAGTCGGCTTAGAGGTGAGCGGAAGTTTGAAGAAAATACTCTCCATAATGAACTATGATGAGGTTTCCCGTGTAGTTCATTCTGACATATGCATCATGCAGCTGGGGGAGCACATGTTCAACAGGATGGGGTCTGATGTGACCAAACATGACTACATCAGACAGAAGATGAGAGAAGTTGGCAGGTTGCTACTTGAAGCAAGGAAGATTACGCCATTGAGAACGATGGTCGACTTCATCATACCAGCTAACTTCAAGCATGTTATATCAGCTGTTAAAGTTGTCTCTGGCTATGATGAAGAGAAGAACTCTTACCGCATTCCCTCTTTAGCTCTCAAACTTGGCCATTCATTAAACAAGATCTGTAGCATTATTGAGAGCAATGCCATGATGTATGGTGATCATGAGCGTGCTGAGTGTGCTCGAGACTTCAGAAAAATACATCAGGCAAGGTGGAATGAATACATTTCCGCTAGTGCTATAACTACACTGAAAGAAGCCAAGTGGAATGCACCACAGATCATTCCTTTTACTCAGGATGTCAAAGTCCTGCATGCTCATCTGGAGAAGAAACACGATGAGTTTCTCAGTAAGCTCAGAAGTTGCCCAAGTTCTGCGGAGAGCTATGCTGCTCTTGCCAAGGTCACATTGTCCCAAGTCATCCTGTTTAACAGGCGAAGAGAAGGTGAGGTGTCAAGGATGCTTTTGTCAGCTTTTAAAAGCAGGGATTCTTCCGAGCTGCACGAAGACATCGCCATCTGTCTTTCTGAATTTGAGAGAAAGCTGTGTCTGCACTTCACCAGAGTTGAGATCCGTGGTAAACGAGGGAGAAAGGTTCCTGTGCTCCTCAAGCCTTCTATGGTTTCTGCCATGGAGCTGCTCACCAAAACACGTGAGGCTTGTGGCATTCCAGCTGAGAATCCCTTTATGTTTGCCAGACCTGGAGCAATGTCTGCCTACCGAGGAGGAGAGTGCATCAGCAGAGCTGCTCATGAATGTGGCATAAAGAATCCTGAAGCACTATCATCAACTAAGCTGAGGAAACACATAGCAACCATGTCAAAGATTCTCAACCTTAACGAAAATGAGGCAGACCAACTCGCTGACTTTTTGGGTCACGATATAAGAATACATAGACAATACTACCGGTTACCGGAGGGGACACTGCAGCTGGCAAAAATGAGCAAGATCCTGATGGCAATGGAAAAGGGAACATTGTCCGAATTCAAAGGAAAGAAGCTAGATCAAATTGAAATCGACCCGAATGGTAGGAGCATTTTTGCATTTTTTTTTTGTGTGTCTGTGCTGTACATATTTACAAATCTATGTCTATATTAAAAAAAAATATTGTCATTGTATTTTTAGAGCAACTTGAGGCCCAAGGTGATGAAATGTCCAGTGATGAAGAGGAGCCCAGAGACCTGCCCGAAACAACTACACCAGCAGGCACAGATTCACCATCTTTTTGCCAGCTGCAGTGTCCACCAAAGGAACAAGGTCAGAAAAATCCTTAGGCCTTAATTAGTTTTAAAATAACTTAAAGGGTTAGTTCACCAAAAAATGAAAATTCTGTCATTAATTATTCACCCTCATGTCGTTCCAAACCCGGAAGACCTCCGTTCATATTCAGAACACAAATAAAGATTTTTTTGATGAATTCTGACAGCTCTCTGACCCTCCGTAGACAGCAATGCAACTGAAATGTACCCAGGCCCAGAAACATAGCAAGGATATCGGTAAAACAGTCAACATCAATTTTGCGAAGCTATGAGAATACTTTTTGTACGCAAAGAAAACAATAATAACAGAATTTATTCAACAGTTCTTCTCCCTGAGTTAATGTCTTCCGCCATTTTTGAGAGTATCCAGTGCACGCATTCTGCGCAATCAGCGCTCTTTAGGTTCAGCATGTGCGTGCATTCGCTGAATGTAATCAGCGTTGTTTGCATTCAGTAGACAGAAAACGTTATGCAAAAAATAAAGTGTGTTGCTTTCCAACTGTCCACAAACAAGCTAGTTGTGTTCATAGGTTCACATACCCCTTGCAGAGTATGTAAAAATAAGAGGAATCAAGAAAAGGTGATATTTTTTTTAGTACTTCCTGAATTAGCTATTTCACATAACAGATTATTATATATATATACTCCACAAGAAAAAAAATACCTGTATTTATAAAAATGACCCTGTTCAAAAGTTTACATACCCTTGAATCTTAATACTGCGTGTCATTCCCTGGATGATCTAGGTCTGTTTTATTTTGGTTTTGTGGTCGTTGTTCATGAGTGCCTTGTTGGTCCAGAGCAGCCCGCTGTTCATTCTTTGGTTTTCCAGCATCTTCTGCATATTTGACCCCTTTCTAACAGTAACTGTATGGTTTTGAGATCTATCTTTCACACTGAGGACAACTGAGGGATTCATACACAACTATTACAAAAGGTGAAAACATTACCGTTGCTCCAGAAGGACACACAATGCTTTAAAAGCAAGAGGGTGTAAACTTTGAGTAGGATGATGATGATGATGTGTAAGTTTTTCTTTAAAAAAAAGAAAAAGAAAACTTTTTTTTCATTTAGTAGTGCACTTCAGAATCTACATAAATACTTACATGTTTCCAATTAACTGTACTTACATGTACAGTTTACCCTGATTATCCAAATTAAAAAGTTTACAGTTCCTGCCCCCCTTCTAGAGTATCGTTAAAAGTAGAGTATCGTTAAAACCTTTTGTAAGGGTTATGTATGAGTCCCTCAGTTGTCCTCAGTGTGAAAGATAGATGACAAAGTCATACAGTTACTGTTGGAAAGGGTCAAATATGCTGAAGATGCTGGAAACCCAGCGGGCTGCTCTGGACCAACAAGGCACTCATGAACAACGACCACAAAACCAAAAAAACAGACATAGATCATGAGGGTATTCAAGGTTCAAGGATATGTAAACATATGAATGTGGTCATTTTTATAAATTCAATTATTTTGTCTTGTGGAGAATACATAAACATCTGTAATGTGAAATTCAAGACAGTACTAAATAAAAGAAATAACCTTTTTTCATGATCCCTCTTATATTGTTAAAATTATTAATATTTTGCATATTCTGAAATGGGTATGTAAACTTATTAGCACAACTGTATATGCAGTTTAATTTTTAACATTTATATATTAAACTGACCCATAAGGTTCAGCATATAAAATATTTGACATACTTGCTTTATTAAATTGACTGGTAGATTACTAAGATGCCTCATGTAACATTAATTAACTACGTTAAAAACTTTAAAAATACATTTAGCTATTGTGTTACTGTGAAAGTAATTGGAATTAATTAATTAATTTTTAATATTTATAAATAAATATTTATTTATTTTTATTTATAATTATTTATAACTTTATTTATTTTGTAGGTTCTTCCAATACTTCAAAGCGGAAATGGGAAAATGCAGAGGTACAAGCAGTAGAACGACAAATGATAACCTTTATCAACACATGCAGAGTTCCTGGTAAGAAAGACTGTGAGCAATGCATACAAGCAGAACCAGCACTAAAGGAGCGGACATGGACAGGTGTTAAAAATTATGTCAGAAACAGGATCACTACTCTGAAAAAAAAGGGTGGTTTGTAGGGGTGTGTATGTAAAGGGGAAGAAGGAGGGAGGAGTGAACGTAAAGGGGAAGAAGGAAGGAGGAGTGAACGTAAAGGGGAAGAAGGAAGGAGGAGTGAACGTAAAGGGGATGAAAGGGAGGAGTGAACAAAAAGGGGATGAAAGAGGGGAGAGTGAACAAAGGGGAAGAAAGAAGGAGGAGTGAATGTAAAGGGGAAGAAGGAAGGAGGAGTGAATGTAAAGGGGATGAAAGGGAGGAGTGAACAAAAAGGGGATGAAAGAGGGGAGCGTGAACAAAGGGGAAGAAAGAAGGAGGAGTGAATGTAAAGGGGAAGAAGGAAGGAGGAGTGAATGTAAAGGGGAAGAAAGAGGTAGGAGTGAATGTGAATGAATGTAAAGGGAAAGTTCTTAAAATGTTACATGGATTGTCATTATAAACTTTGTTGAAATTGATTATTTTCATTCTTCTGTTTTTACAAAGTTGGAGTATCATTTCAATCTAAAGTCGTAAACTATCTGTAATTTGCATGTCCACAACAATGTTTGAATAACATTAATTTCCTCAGTAAGTGGAGTCAATGTAAAGGGGAAGGTTCGTGTAATGTTACATGGTGTGTCATTATAAACCTTTTTTTTTTTATTTCTTTTATTAGTTATAATATGCACTTTGACCACAATGTTTTATACTGTTCATATCTTTAACAAGTGGTATTATTAAAAGAAAGTTGTTGTAATAATGCATACATTTGATGGACTGAGTTTCCATGTTAATATTTTCTGTTATGTTTATGTTGGATTTTCATTCATCAATTTAAAAATGACAACTTGGTACAATACTGAGTGGAGTGATTTTTGTTGTTGTTCTTAATCCAATCTCATGATTATAGAGTTTGTGTATACAGGAGTCCCCAAAATGTCACTTAAGCGGAGTTTGTGTATCCCAGAGTCCCCAAAGTATAATTTAAGCAGAGTTTGTGTATCCTGAAAGTCCCTAAAATGTAATTTAAGCAGAGTATGTGTATCCCGAAGTCCCCAAAGTGTCACTTAAGCGGAGTTTGTGTATCCCGAAGTCCCCAAAGTGTCACTTAAGCGGAGTTTGTGTGTCTCGGAGTCCCCAAAGTATCACTTAAGATGAGTTTGTGTATCTTGGGAGTCCCCAAAATGTCACTTAAGCGGAGTTTGTGTATCTCAGTGTCCCCAAAGTGTCACTTAATAGGAGTTTGTGTATCCCGAAGTCCCCAAAGTGTCACTTAATAGGAGTTTGTGTATCTCAGAGTCCCCAAAGTGTCACTTAAGCTGAGTTTGTGTATCTCGGAGTCCCCAAAGTGTCACTTAAGCGGAGTTTGTGTATCTCGGAGTCCCCAAAGTGTCACTTAAGCGGAGTTTGTGTATCTCGGAGTCCCCAAAGTGTCACTTAAGCGGAGTTTGTGTATCTTGGAGTCCCCAAAGTGTCACTTAAGCGGAGTTTGTGTGTCCCGAAGTCCCCAAAGTGTCACTTAAGCGGAGTTTGTGTATCTCAGTCCCCAAAGTGTCACATAAGTGGAGTTTGCGTATCTCGGAGTCCCCAAAGTGTCACTTAAGTGGAGTTTGTGTATCTCGGAGTTTGTGTTTCTGTTGTATTCCGAAACAGTTTTTTAATGGAGACACATCAAGTCATTGATAATTGCTATAGAGCTCTTCACAATGTTTATGCTTTTACAGAAAATCATGTCTTAATGTCTCTGAGCCTTCAGTCAGCAGCAAAAGGAAACTGCTGAGATTAAACCTCCTCAAGATACTAAATTAACTAGAAGGATGCAGGTAGTGGTCAGTGAATTGTCCTCTGTCATGCAGACACCTGATTTCAAGTTACTAGTCAGAAAAATGTAGGTTATCTATTTTCAATTATCTTAAAAAAACTAACTCGTGTATTATGCCTTTATCTCTGCACTAGTTTGTTTTCTAGACAATATTGACACTATGGCCCGGTTTCACAGACAGGGTTTAGACTAAGTCAGGATTAGGCCATAGTTCAATTAGGTCATTTAAGTAATTTCTACAAACGTGCTTGGAAAAAAAAAAAAAAATTACTCGTGTGCATCTTGAAACAAAACAAAGGCACTGATATATTTTAAGATCAGTCAGTGCAAGTTTCTTTCAGCTGAAACAGATCAGACTTACACTTTAGTCTAGGACTAGGCTTAAGCCTTGTCTGTGAAACTGGGGGTATGAGTTGCAATTCTACTTCTGCTGGTTAGGATGACTCATTGGTAGCACAACCACAAAGTCCTAAAAGTATAGCTTAACCAGAGTTTGTGTATCACCAAAGTCCTTAAATTATGGCTTGATCAGAGTTTGTGTATGTCCCCAAAAGTGACATAAAAAATACTTGTCCCTAAAGTGAAGGTAAAATGTCAGGTCTTTAAAGAAGGCTTTTATTGAGAATATCAACTGATAAGTGTAAAGAGAGCTTCTCCTGTATCTCAGTCATATATTTCTTTTGTCTCTAGACCCTTTAGAAAGAGGTGTACCCAAAGGTAGGGTGTTCAGTCATACGTCCTCATTTTGTAGTTAAGTAGGTATGCGTGTGTGTGTGTGTGTGAGTGGATGTGTCTGTTTTGCACTCTTGATGTTTTAGAGTGTAACCCCTTCCTTGCTGTCCACTTTTTTCCTGGATTGTAGTTGAATTATTACTTTTATTTTACATATTTGCTGTGTTACAGTCACACCAGTTCATAGGTGTGTGTGTATAAGTGTGTGTACGCTTGTGTGTGTGAGTGGATGTGTTGGTTTTGCACTCTTGATGTTTTAGAGTTTCACCCCATCATTGCTGTGTACTTTTTTCTGCATTGTGGCAGATTTGTAGATTCTACACAGAATTCTCAGAATTTTTGTGTTTTTGTCGATATCCTATTCATTTCCTATGGTCGGTCATTTTTGACCGAAGAAAACAAGTGTGATTGTTTTTTTTCTTAACCTGCTCGAATCATGCCCTCAATTTTTGTGTGTGTTCACAATTCAAATCCTATAAAAATCACCAAGTTTCATATCATACCGATGAAGCTATGATTTTTAAAAAAATTTCGGTCAAAAGTGACCGAAGAGCACCAGAGGGTTAAATCTGCTAACTGAATAAATGTTAATATAAACACTATTAACTATTAGGTCAAAGATACACTTATCATTCTGTACACTTTATACTCAAGTACTCAAATGCTTAAATTCCCAACTTGTTTTGCTTCTAAAACCAAATGTCCACAATGCCCTTATAATCAAACACTGTAAATTGATTTTTTAACTGCACTGACTTCTTTATCTTTTAAACGTTTGGCAAATGTTTCAAGAATGTTGATTATTTTATGCTCAAGGTAGCAAATATTCACAAGATACACTATGGTCACAATAAACCATGAACTTCTCCTTTGGTGTCCAATCCTGCTCCTGGAGGGCCACTGTCCTGCAGGGTTCAGCTCCAACCCCAATTAAACAAACCTGAACCAGCTAATCATAAACTTGCTAGGCATACTAGAAACTTCCAGGCAGGTGTGCTGGCGGTGGCCATCCAAGACTGTGTTTGGATACCCCTGCTGTAAGTGAACATGCGTTTCATGTTGTTGGGTTTTTTTTTTTTTTTTTTTAATGCTTTTCAGAACACAACCTGTCTGTGATGGCATGTGTATAATTTCATGAGATTCTACCAAATGACAAATTATTTGCACCAAATTACTGCAAAAATACAGGCAGTGTTTTATTTTCTTTCTCTCTCTCCTTTTTTTTTT
Organism: Spinibarbus caldwelli; assembly: GCA_039654775.1. Lineage (NCBI taxonomy): Eukaryota > Metazoa > Chordata > Actinopteri > Cypriniformes > Cyprinidae > Spinibarbus > Spinibarbus caldwelli. The sequence goes on along the minus strand of CM077225.1, from coordinate 36,123,239 downwards.
TTTAAGTGGTAACGCATGACTACATAGAAACTGTATCTGCATTTGATGCTTTCTGCCACCTGTGGTCCACCACTGCTCTCTAGACTAGATCCCTCACATCATATATAATGTCAGTCATCAATAATTATTGTATCTCCACTTACCTACAGCAGCAAGAGAAAAACTGACTCTGTCACTTGTGTTTGTCGGCTTCACCAGTGTAGAAATGAGTTTCTCATTGGTTTTTAACACACGGTTTCCATAAGAGGCTAGTTCAGTTGGGTTTGCTGCTGCTGCTGCTGATGTCCCTAAAATCTTCTCTGACGTGTTGAAGATCACAGTCAAAATGCTGGTCACAATCTAATTTATTGTTTAGAAAAATACAGTTACTGTACCTGTAAATATCAAGAAAGTGAATAAGACAGCAATGATATGTCAATCAATATAGTTTTTAAGACTTACATCCAAAGGAAGCACTTGAGCTGTAATATTCTCTATCTGATCAAGAAGATTTTGAAAACATCCTCCAGAGGTCTGGCTCTAAAATCACAGTTGAGCTTTATACGGTGAATAAAACACACTCTGTGATTTTAATCATGTTTTGCAACAATATTTGTGGACAGATCAACTATAGAGAGAAAAGCACATTCTCATATGTGCTAATACATATCTTATTGCACTTTGGACTATAATTGATAGAATCTGTTAAAACTGATAGAAGCTGTAAGTCCAACTCTAAAACTTCAATTTCAGAAACTTAACTTACAGTGCATCCTTCCTGCAGTATTATATTTATAACTGCAATGACAGAAAACAGCATGAAAACAATAATCAAAAATAACAGCAAATGAAAATTCAGCAGGGTCAAACACAACTTTGAAGAATAATCTATCTCAGTCCCACATATCCATATGTACTGTTTTACTTATTTGGAACTTTGCAACTTAGAATATTTTTGAAATATTGTAAAAGCAAAGTTTAAAAATAAATGATAAATGTGACCATGAGTGTCGGGATGACAAGTTGCTTGAGGAATTTTATTTCCCTTTCGAAAGGGAACTTCCACTGTGTCCCCTAGAGGACACTATGGGGAATGCTATCCCTATTCTCAAGAGATGTGGGATGCATTTTTTGGTCAAATGCTTATACCAATTAATTTGCGATGCAGTCACCCCCTGGATCTAGTACTTTCTCTCAGGGTTCAGAAGCCCACGCTGTGGTCTCTTCCCCCTCCAATTGAGAGTTCGTTACTGCAGCTATTTTCCTCTGAGGAGGATGATGTTGTTAGCATTTATACAGAAGAGTTTGAGGACTCGCCACCACAATCTCTTACATATGTTATTTCTCCCTACCCTCGCTACATCATGGGTGGGGATACACCAATGGATGTGTGGTTTGTTTGGGAGTGGAGCATGCACAGTCAGCTCTTGTGGGGGCTGGCTGTGTTAATTCATAAAATGTCCTGACGTGTACAAGTGTGCACTCTCTAGAATGTTTAGCTCTGCTCCCATTGGCGTTTCTTCTCGAGGGAAGAACAAAATAATGCAGAGAGGAAACTATGAGCAAATGGAAGGTTCCCTTTCTCTCTCTTTCCTCCGACCACATGCACACGGGTTAATGCGTTTGCAAGCTGTTATTCATGATTCTTTTAAATTGCATATATTATTATAATATACAGCTTAACATCCAGACCATGTTTCACTTCTTTGGTTGGTTGGCTGCATTTAGGTCTGAGGAATTAAATGATATAATAGTCATCTGGCTTTGGGAAGTTTAGATGTCTATATTCATTTAGCAAAGGGATTGGAGCTCAGCTATCTGCTGCAAGCGTTGTGAGGCCTCCTCTCGCTACAGAGAGTTATCCAGAGATGCTGCGTCCCTTTAGCATGCTTCAGGCATTCCTGCGTACATCTCCTTCAGACAAGAAGTGGATGACATATTTCACAGGTACTCTTTTATTCTCTCGGCCTCACCAGCTGTAACATCATAGGCTGCTGCCTGCCAATGTCATGTTTACTGTCATGTTTAGACTCATGCTTCAGACACCGGTCATGCAGAAGGCATTCCCCATAGCTTTCCTCTAGGGGACGCAGCATCTCATTCCCTATTCTCAGATAACCTGAGACATTTATTATTATTATTTTTTTTTTTTTATTATTATTATTATTTTTTTCGTGCATATGGACATCAAATCTAAATCTCTTCTCAGATGAGATGGTCGCTGGGGTGATGGATGTAGAGCTGGTTTTAATACTGTTAACATCTGAAAGTTTGGATAAATAGTGATTAATTAGCAAATTTCTCTCGCTTGTACACAGTTTTCAAGAAATATTTTCTGTGATGATCTGCACCTGCACATTTCACACATTTTTTTGACCAAACATCAGAGTATATTACCAGCTGAGGTTGTCTCTGGTGTGACTGTTGTATCGATGCTGCTGAAGTTAGTAACAGCTTAAAAAAATGACAAATATCAATGAATCAACAAACACAAATAATACAAATAGCTTATGTAAATATAATTACCTGCACAGTATGCTAAGGAGCATCTAGTTGGACTAACCAACTCATAGACATAATAATTGTCTGGACAGGCTTTGACTTTAATAGGAAAGGACACAAAAAAACAGCAGTAATTGTCCCAGTGACCACAGGCATCTCGAGTGACGACTCCATCCTCAACTGTTGGGTGTCCACCACGAATCCACAGTGGAATTTCAGTACCGCAGCTATAGACTTCAAGACATGTATCTGGGATCTGAGCACTCAGGCCTTTAATGAAGAGACGATACCAACCACTCCAGGTGACTGAATTGTCACACTTTTTGACTGAAGCATTTATGTTATTAATGGCTCTCCATGGTTCGTCCAGCACAGTGTAGTTGTGGCAGGGGTCAACTGGGTGATACACTGTTATGAAGGCAAAACACACACACACACACACACACACACATGTTAGATTGTAAGCTAGATATGTGCAGATGCTGCGCAATTAGGCTTAATATATCATGATGACTTACGAGTTCAGTATTTGTGCTAAATCTGCAGATTTGGCTTAAATGAACTTGCCCAAGAAATTAATGTGTACATAATTTACGAAAGTCTCCTGCCAAATTGGCTAGTGATATGACAGCGTTACCTGCCACAGCTGATTTTTACCCGCATTTGGCAGGTTAGCGGTGTTAATTTCAAACCCTGTATATATATATATATATATATATATATATATATATAGAGAGAGAGAGAGAGAGAGAGAGAGAGAGAGAGAGATTAGTTGAGTCTTGGGAAAGCCTAAAAATATATCAAACAGCCCCTATATCACCACATTTAGGGATGTGCCCGAATCCGAATACGGTATTCTGAAAGGTAAAGGTGTGTACTATGGCAACCGTAAAGGGAATAAAATACGATACATACGAGATATACGAGAAAATATATATTTCAGTGCTTTCTCTCACAATTATATCATTGGGTAATTATCCTGTATATAAATTGCAGGCATCAGGGAGCCATTATTAATATGCGGCACATTGAAATCACTTATGAACGTGCGTTTGCTTTTTACTTTCACTTTTGAGATTTGCGATCACATGTAGCCTACTCTACTACAGAGTGGCATTACTTACCACACATTTCACAAGATTAGATGTTTGTCAGTGGCGCTCAGGATCTGTAAATCATTCGACATCGACATCGCTCTGTTTATGTGGTAAGTGAAATTTTATGTACTGTAATGTAACAGGCTACTGCTAGCAAGCGGCTAACCATTTCCCTTTTGTGGCTCCGTAGAACGCATTATTCGTTTTCTGTGCCTTTCCGAATACGGATTCACTATTCGGGCACATCCCTACCACATATTGTTCAGGAGGGTTTCAAGAAAAAAACTAAATCCAGCATATTCAGTTGTCAGACATGACTGGAACTTCAAATGACACTGGCTTCTATGGTCAGATGAAACAAAAAAAAAGAGAGCCTTTTTTGGCAGCGAACCCACCAGATGGGTTTAGTATAAACAGGGATAAAAAGTACCCCATGCCCATGGTTAAATATACTGCTGGATCTTTAATGTTGTTGGCCTGTTTTTCTGCCGAAGGTCCTGGACATCTTGTTCAGATGCATGGCATCATGGATTCTCTCAAATACCAACAGATAAAAAATCTAAAGCTGACTGCCTCTGTTAGAAATCTTATAATGGGCTGTGGTTGGATCTTACATCAGGACAATAGTCCAAAACAAACATCAAAATCAACACAAAAATGGGTCACTGAGCACAAAATGAAGCTTTTGCCATGGCTGTCCCAGTCCTCTGACCTGAAACATATAGAAAATGAGTGAGGTGAACTAAAGAGGAGAAGCACCAACATGGAGCTGTGAATCCGAAAGATCTGGAGAGATTCTGCATGAAGGAATGGTCTCTGATCTCTTATCAGGTGTTCTCCAAACTCTTCAGGCATTACAGGAGAAAACTCAGGGCTGCTCTCTTGGGAAAAGGACGTTGCAATAATTGGGTGCCAATATTTGTGGCCAATATGAACTAGAGAAAGCATGTATTTCACAATGAGATTTCCCCTCCCATTTTCAATTGTTTTACTTCAATGATAAGTTAGAATTTTTTGAATGAAAGATCAAAAGGATAAATAATGCAGATTTATTTTCACAGCCACCTTTGCTCATATTTATCAAGGGTGCCAATATTGGAGGGCACTATATATATATATATATATTCTTCTCTCTTTTCCCATTTTAATATAATTGATCATTTATACTTATTACGATATCATAGCATGCTGTTTTATAATGTATTACAATACTGAGGTGCAAATATCTGCCACTATTTGCACTAAGTATAAATAGCATCTTATTACTACTCTTAAAAAAAAAATATATATATATATACTGCTATTTTTACATAGTGTAGGTAGCATATCTGCCGTGCTGCTGAGTGCGTTTGTAGCTCCGTGTAGCTTTGTTTATCTGTTGAAATCTCTCATTACTATCACTCTTTGTTGTTTAAATTGCTAAAGTATAATTTAATTCTAAACCATATTTCTGATTTGATCACCAAACTAGTTTGACATCATCCACCTTTAATCCTTTAATCTGAACTGCGAGCGCTGTGCGTTAGCATTCCGTTAGCCTTTTAGCTTGTCAATCGCATCTCCATTTGCGTTTCCTACCAGGGATTTACATGTGATAAATGCAGGGAAATAGTTAGGCTGATAGAGAAGGTTTTAAAGTTAGAGACATGCATCCAAACTTTAATTGAGGACAGTGAGAATGTGAGGGCCTTAGATACAGATTTGGATGCGGCTAATTCAGTGAATCATGTACATTCTTTGGTTCCGGTTACAGAGCCTGTGCAGCAGGGTGATTCGGTGACTGTGAGGCGGCATAGTCACGGGTCAAAACACCGCTCTTCCGTTCCGACCAAAACATCAAACAGGTTCTCCCCACTCAGTGACACACCCACTGAGAAACCTGATGAAAGTGCTCTAGTTATTAGTGATTCTATTGTACAGAATGTGAAAATAGAGAAACCAGCCACCATAGTCCAATGTTTACCGGGAGCCTGAGCGCCTGACTTCTTGGCAAATTTAAAAGTGCTGGCTAATGCTAAACGTAAATTCAGTAAGATTGTTATTCACGTCGGCACTAATGATATTCGACTTTGCCAGTCGGAGATCACTAAAAATAACATTAAAGAGGTGTGTGAACTTGCAAGTATGATATCAGACACTGTAATATGCTCTGGTTCCCTCCCTGCTTACCGTTGTGACGAGATACATAGCAGACTGTCATCGCTCAATGGCTGGATGTCTAAGTGGTGCCCGCAGAATAACGTAGGTTTCATAGACAATTGGAGGAGTTTTTGGGGCAGACCTGACCTATTGAAAAGAGATGGTCTTCATCCCTCCAGAGGTGGTGCCGCTCTTCTCTCCAGAAATATGGCATATAGTCTTAGAGTTCGTACTTGACTAACTGGGGCCCAGGTCAGGAAGCAGACAGACTGGCTAAACTGACAGTCTGTTAGCCGCCTCACGTCACAGAAGTCAGTTAATTCTCAGCAAATAGAGACTCTTTCACCTAGGTATCACACTATAGAGATTGTGTCTGTTCCCCGAGCTAGAAAATACAAAAAATGTCCAAACCAATTTAAGGATAACAATTTAATTGATGTTGAACAAATAAAAAACAGACATGTAAACAGAACATAATATCCCTTCCTACAAAAACACTTTTTGTAAATGATATGATCACTGATTATAAACTAGATGTGCTTTGTTTGACAGAAACATGAGCCGCGTCTAAAAGGTAAAGGGGGAGGTGTTGCTACAGTTTATAGCAATATCTTCAGTATTTCTAAGAGGTCAGGTTTCAAGTATAATTCGTTTGAAGTAATGGTGCTTCATATAACGTTATCGAGAGAAACAAGTGCTAAATCCCCTGTGATGTTTGTGCTGACTACTGTATACAGGCCACCAGGGCACCATGCAGACTTTACTAAAGAATTTGCTGATTTTCAATCAGAGTTAGTACTGGCTGCAGAAAAAGTCTTAATTGTTGGTGATTTTAATATCCATGTTGATAGTGAAAAAAAGATTCATTGGGGTCAGCATTTATAGACATTCTAAACTCTGTTGGGGTTAGACAACACATGTCAGGACCTACTCACTGTCAAAATCATATTCTAGACTTAATACTGTCACATGCAATTGATGTTAATGGCATTGAAATTCTGCAGCAGAGCGATGATATCTCAGATCATTATCTAGTTTCATGTATGTTCCATATAGCTAAAGCTGTAAATTCAACTCATTGTTACAAATATGGTAGAACCATAACCTGTAGCACAAAACACTGCTTTGTAAGTAATCTTCCAGACTTATCTCAATTCCTCAGCATATCCAATAGCTCAGAACAACTTGATAATGTAACAGAAACTATGGACTCTCTCTTTTCTAGCACTTTAGATACGGTTGCTCCTTTATGCTTAAGGAAGATTAAGGAAAAGAGTCCCACACCCCTGGTATAATGAGCACACTCGTGCCCTAAAGAGAACAGCCCGGAAAATGGAGCGCAGCTGGAGGAAAACAAAACTAGATTTATTTTGTATTGCTTGGCGGGAAAATACTCTCTTCTACAGAAAAGCCTTAAAAACTGCTAGATCTGATTACTTTATGTCTCTTTTAGAAGAAAGCAAACACAACCTCAAGTATTTATTCAATACAGTGGCTAAATTAACAAAAAATATAACATCAGCAGGTGCAGAAATAATCCAGCAGCACAGTAGTAATGACTTTATGAATTACTTTACTTCCAAGATCGAAACTATTAGAGATAAAATTGTAACCATGCAGCCGTCAGCCACAGTATCGCATCAAATAGTGTGTTATAGATTCCCTGGGGAACAATTCCACTCATTCTCTTCTATTGGAAATGAAGAATTGTATAAACTTGTTAAATCATATAAACCAACAACATGTATGTTAGACCCTATTCCATCTAAATTATTAAAATAGGTGCTTCCAGAAGTCATAGATCCTCTTCTCAATATTATTAACTTGTTATTGTCATTAGGATATGTCCCAAAAACCTTCAAACTGGCTGTTATTAAGCCTCTAATTAAAAAAACACAACTTGACCCCAAAAAACTAATTAATTACAGGCCAATCTCGAATCTCCCTTTTCTGTCAAAGATACTAGAAAAGGTAATATCATCACAACTATGTTCCTTCTTAGAGAAAAATGGTATCTGTGAGAATTTCCAGTCAGGATTTAAACCATATCATAGTACTGAGACTGCTCTCATTAGAGTTACAAATGACCTGCTCTTATCATCTGATCGTTGTTGTATCTCTCTATTAGTGCTACTGGATCTTAGCGCCATGTTTGACACTATCGACCACAACATTCTTTTGAAAAGACTAGAAAACTATGTTGGCATTAGAGGAAGTGCATTGGCATGGTTCAAATCGTACTTATCTGACCGCCATCAATTTGTGGCAGTGAATGAAGAGGTATCATACCAATCACAAGTGCAGTATGGAGTACCCCAAGGCTCAGTACAAGGACCATTACTGTTCACGCTTTTCATGTTACCCTTGGGAGATATCATCAGGAGACATGGTGTTAGCTTTCACAGTTATGCTGATGATACTCAGCTCTATATTTCTTCGCGACCTGATGAAACATACCAATTTGCAAAAGTAATGGAATGCATAGTTGATGTTAAAAACTGGATGACTAGTAATTTCCTACTGCTAAATTCTGAAAAAACAGAGGTGTTAATTATCTGACCAAAAACCTCCACATGTAATGACCTAGAACACTGCACTTTAAAAAAAAAAAAAAAAAATGCTGTAAAAAACGGCCATATTCTGACAGTATCAAACAGTAAAATCCCGTAGAAAACAATATATTCTGCATTGTAAAAAAAAAAAAAAAAAAAAAATCCTGTAAAAAAAAACATCCATATTCTGACAGTAACAAACTGCTTTTTCATTAAAACAGTAAAATCCCATAGAAAACAATGCATTCTGGGTAATATTTGTTGTGTTCGAGAAAGTAGCCTTCTGCAGTCCTGTGAGGTAACGTCAACACTCAGAGGCTGTTTCAAATCACACGCTACACCCTCTTTCACTATTCCCTACATGAGTTTACTAATATAGTCCACCTGGCAGAAAGAATGAAAACTAATGAGTGAATTCATCCGGTAATTTAAAAACGGTAATTTAAATTACTGTAAAATCAAGGAAAAACTGTAATATACTATAAAACATAACAGTCAGATTTACTAAAACAAACACGTTATTTTCACTGAAATATTGGTGAAGGTCCATAAAAAAAGTTATGCAAAGTCATGAACTGATAATGAGAGTAGATATTTAACTGTTAGTTTCATTTAGTTTTGTGGGTCACCATTGTGCTGGAGAGCCTGTGCTTCAGTCAATGATGTGCCACAAACACTGATATTCTACTGCTTTATTTAAAGGCAGTAACTGTGGAGTTGCTGATACAGAGATGATCTCTTTGTTACTTCATCACATACATGTATGTTATAGCTAACAGTGAACTGCAATTATTTGAGTTAAAGTCATGTTTTTAGTTATTTCATTATTACACATTAAGTGTTTGAAGTTTTATACTAAGAAATATTCCTTCTCAGTGGACTCAAATTAAATAAGTTAACAGTGCTATCACTGTATGAATATGAAAAATTAAGAGCTGTGAATTAAAGGTAGAGGGCTGTGTTTAAAAACAGAATTGATGCGCTTTTGTAAACAAGAAATATCCATATTTAAAACTTTAGAAACACTTTTCAGTAACTTCCGCTAACTGTTGTATGCGCGTTCACAACAGAATGCTTTTTTGGCGAATTTTCACCCTCTGATGCCATATGAGGCACGTTTTATTATGGATGTATGCGGTTTATTGGACTTCTTTTGAGCTGTTGAACAAAAACACCCACCCACTGCCATTATACAGCTTTTAGGAGCCAGGACATTTTTTAATATAACTTTGACTGGATTCGTCTGAAAGAAGAAAGTCATATACACCTGGGATGGCTTGAGGGTGAATAAAAAATGGGCTATTTTTTTTTTTTTTTTTTTTTGGGTGATTTATCCCTTTAAAATTCTGAAAGCTTAGAAAAGCAATTTGACAACCTCCTCAACAAGTTGTGTTAAATAAAATGCACTATCAGGGCAGTGTTAGATGGGTTACATTCTACATAAATGCAATTATGCAGCCTGGTTGAGTAGAAATTAATTTCTCATAAATAGGGGAGAACGGGGTGATTTGAGCCTGTGGGGAAATTGAGCCATTCATTGTTTCTAGACAACCTTAACCAAAATTAGTGATATGACCACAAATATATGAAGAACTATCCATTTTACTCCCCCTGTGATGAAGAGAGGCCCATGGAATTATTGATAACTACATTTCAGTTTTTTGTTGTTCAAAGTTATTTTTTATGTTCAAGGACTTATGCTTCTTGTGTCAGAACACACAGACAAATCTGAAAAAAAATATCAGAATCAGAATCAGAATCAGAATGAGCTTTATTGGCCAGGTATGCTTACACATACGAGGAATTTGTTTTTGTGACAGAAGCTCTACAGTGCAACAGAAAGACAGCAACAGGACAGGACACAGATAATAAAAGAATAATATACAAATATACAAATAGGCAATGTACAAATAGCAAAAACACAATATATAATATAAACAATTATGGTGTACAGGTCTGATATGTGCAAATCTGAAATGAAAAAATAAGTATGTGTGTTGAATAAATAATAGTGTTGTGTGTTCCACTTTTAATGTCAAGTGTTCATGAGATGGATTGCCTGAGGGAAGAAACTGTTCCTGTGTCTGGTCGTTCTGGTGCTCAGAGCTCTGTAGCGTCGACCAGACGGTAACAGTTCAAAGAGGGAGTGTGCTGGATGTGAGGGGTCCAGAGTGATTTTTCCAGCCCTTTTGCTCACTCTGGATGAGTACAGTTCTTGGAGAGTGGGGAGGGTTGTACCAATGATTCGCTCAGCAGTCCGGACTACGCTCTGTAGTCTTCTGAGGTCAGATTTGGTAGCTGAGCTGAACCAGACAGTTATTGAAGTGCAGAGGACGGATTCAATGATGGCGGAGTAGAACTGATTCAGCAAGTCTTGTGGCAGGTTGAACTTCCTCAGCTGGGGAAGGAAGTACAACCTCTGCTGGGCCTTTTTCACAATGGAGTCTATGTGAATGTCCCACTTCAGGTCCTGGGAGATGGTGGTGCCCAGGAATCTGAATGACTCCACTGCAGTCACAGTGCTGTTCATGATGGTGAGTGGGGGGAGAGCAGGGGGGTTTCTCCTGAAGTCCACGATCATCTCCACAGTTTTGAGCGTGTTGAGCTCCAGGTTGTTAAGACTGCACCAGACAGCCAGCTCCTTAACCTCCTGTCTGTAGGCAGACTCATCACCGTCCTGGATGAGGCCGATCAGTGTGGTGTCGTCTGCAAACTTCAGGAGCTTGACAGAGGGGTCTTTAGAGGTGCAGTCGTTAGTGTACAGGGAGAAGAGCAGTGGGGAGAGAACACAGCCCTGAGGAGCTCCAGTGCTGATCGTACGAGTGCTGGATGTGTATTTTCCCAGCCTCACTAGCTGCTGCCTGTCTGTCAGGAAGCTGGTGATCCATTGACAGACGGAGGTGGGGACGGAGAGTTGGGTTAGTTTATTCTGAAGGGTGTCCGGGATGATGGTGTTAAAAGCGGAGCTGAAGTCTACGAACAGGATCCTCACATAAGTCCCTGGTCTGTCCAGATGCTGCAGGATGAAGTGCAGTCCCATGTTGACTGCATCATCCACAGACCTGTTTGCTCTGTAGGCAAACTGCAGGGGGTCCAGTAAGGGTCCAGTGGAGGACTTCAGATAAGCCAAAACCAGTCTTTCAAATGATTTCATGACCACAGACGTTAGAGCCACAGGTCTGTAGTCATTAAGTCCAGTAATTTTGGGTTTCTTTGGGACGGGGATGATGGTGGAGCGTTTGAAGCATGAGGGGACTTCGCACAGCTCCAGTGATCTGTTGAAGATCTGTGTGAAGATGGGGGCCAGCTGGTCAGCACAGATTTTTAGGCAGGCTGGTGACACACCGTCTGGACCTGGTGCCTTCCTTCTTTTGTTCTTCCTGAAGACCTGGCGCACCTCATCTTCGCTGATCTGAATTGCAGGTGTGGGGGAGAGGGGGGTTGCTGGAGGTGTTGATGGTTGTGTGGAGAGGTGTTCAGGGCGGGTGTGGGGTGTTTTTTCAAACCTGCAATAGAACTCGTTCAGGTCGTCTGCCTGTTGTTGATTCTCCAGAGTGCTGGGGGATGGTGACTTGTAACTGGTGATTTCTTTCATACCTTTCCACACTGAAGCAGAATCGCCGGAAGAGAATTTTTTCCTTAGCTTGCCGGAATAATTCCTCTTTGCCACTCTGATCTCCTTTTCCAGTGTGTACTTGGCCTGTTTATACAAGACTTTATCCCCCTTTCTGTGAGCATCTTCTTTGGCCTGACGGAGCTGTCTGAGTTTTGCAGTGAACCATGGTTTGTCGTTGTTGTAAGTTAGATGAGTATTGGTAGGAATGCACATATCCTCACAGAAACTGATATAAGATGTTACAGTCTCTGTGAGCTCATCCAGATCGTTTGCGGCAGCTTCAAAAACAGTCCAATCAGTGAGGTCGAAACAGGCTTGTAAAACCCGTTCTGTTTCATTAGACCATCTTTTAACAGTTCTTAATACAGGTTTTCCAGATTTGAGTTTCTGCCTGTAGGTTGGTATAAGATGAACCAAACAGTGATCAGAGAGTCCTAAAGCTGCTCGTGGAACAGAGTGATATGCGTCCTTTATCGCTGTGTAACAGTGATCCAATATATTACTGTCTCTGGTGGGACATGTGATGTGCTGTCTGTATTTTGGCAGTTCACGGGAGAGATTGGCTTTATTAAAGTCCCCGAGAATGATTAAAACAGAGTCCGGGTGTTGTTGCTCAGTCTCTGTGATCATATCAGCGAGTTTCTGTAAAGCTGAGCTCACGTGCGCTTGCGGAGGAATGTAAACACTCACCAGAATGAATGAGCAAAACTCCCGCGGCGAGTAGAAAGGCTTGCAGTTAATGAAAAGCACTTACATTTACATTTATGCATTTAGCAGACGCTTTTATCCAAAGCGACTTACATAGCATTCAAGTTACAGTTTTTACATTTTATCAGTTCTTGCTTTCCCTGGGAATCGAACCCATGATCTTGGCATTGCTAGATCAGAACAGCACATCTTCTTTAACACAGTTACATCTGTACACCACCTCTCATTGATGTAAAAGCACGTCCCGCCGCCGCGCGATTTCCCCGTTGATTCTGCCTCCCGATCTGCTCTAAACAGCTGAAAGCTCGGAAGATGAAGCGCGCTGTCCGGAATGGCGTCGTTCAGCTAGGTTTCCGTGAAACACAGAGCAGCAGAGTTTGAAAAGTCCCTGTTTGTCCGGGAGAGCAGAAGGAGTTCGTCCGTTTTGTTGGGTAGAGAGCGGAGATTCGCCAGATGGATGCTAGGCAACGCCGATCTAAATCCGCGCTGTCTGAGCTTCACGAGCGCGCTGGCTCGCTTCCCCCGTCTGCGCGTCCTGAAGCGTTTGACCAGAGCTAAGGCTCCGCCAACAACAATGTCCAGCAAAACGTCCGAATAATCAAAAACCGGTAAAAGGTTCTGTGGTGTGTTCTGCCGAATGTTCAGCAGATCATCCCTAGTAAAACTGATGGTGTTTGAGAAACAAAAAACAGGAAAAACGAACAAAAACAGTACAAACATTGAAGAGCAAAGCACAGTAGCTGCCATGTGCGGCGCCATCTTAGAGGCGCCATCTTAGAGAGTATCACACATGTTTGTGCTTTAAGAAGTTATATTATGAGCCTATACTGTTAGTAGGGGTGTGCCCGAAGCCGAATACCTTATTCGGAAAGGCACGAATAATGGCTTCAAAAACGAATAACGGATAACGAATAATTCTGCCCGAATATTCAGCTGAGGCTGGCCCAGTCTGGTGTTTGCTAGATAACAGGTGAGCCAGGGGATCAGTGCAATATTTTACACAAACCTCTAAAGTCAAGCATTAATGAGTGTGTGACTAAGCGAATGAAAAAAACTTTATGAATAAAAAGAGCGCAAATCAAACACCGCATTGCTGTTGCCTCTCCGTGCATCTCAGAAATCAGAGCTTAGAAAGAGTAATATCAACTAAAATACCTCATCATACGTGTGCTATTACTTGTGTATATTTAAATGGCAATTATTTAAACCTTGTACGATATGATACACAAATTAATGGAATAAGCACAGCGCGATCACCAATCAAACAGCCGCGTTGCCATCTCTGCGCGTCTCGGTCTCTCAAAAACCAAACCAGCTCTCTGTCAAGAGTAGACTAATAATCAACTTAGATACATAAACATTTTCTACTAGGCCTACTTGTTTGCTTCTTTATCTTTTGCTATTTGCGTGGCATACGCGCATTTGTTTACTGAAGTAAAAAAAAAAATATATATATATATATATATATATTTCTTTCTGTGTAATGAAAATGTGCGCCTTGAATTAATTCAGTCGTGTTAAAATGATCACTAAATGTTTGTCAAGAAATCTCTCTGCTTGTATGATAAATTTATTTTTAGAAATTATAAATTTTATATTTTAGAACACTGAATAGGGCAAATAGTCAAAACACAAATATTTTTACATACTCTGTTCTCTTTTTTTTCCCGTAGCCTACTTTTCCAGACCTGCAATTTAAATCTCTTACAACACAGTAACAAGTTTGTGAAGTAAAATGAGTGTAAGCTCGATGAATGAAATAAGCGCAAATAAAATAACAGTGTTGCAGTTGCCTTTTTTCATGTATTTCCTGGAAATTACTTAATTTTTTTTTTTATCTTCTAATTTCTAAACTGCGTAGGAACCCTTACTGTTTTAATTAGAAGATATTTAAATATTTATTCATCAGATCAGGAAAGGTAACCAAGCTGGGACTCGAGCTCGCGTTCCCCAAAGCACAAACGCACTGCATCTCCAAACACTGCCTATAGCCTACAAGGGTATCGGCTCTGACTGTAAGAAGATATTTAAATAAATGTTATAATCATAAAAAAAAACAAACAAAAACATAGTTTAACATGGCATAATTTGTTCAGCGATAACTATGAAAAAAAAAAAGATGTAAAATCATAACGGTCTTATCAATTAACTGTACGAAGTTTCGGTTCAAGCTCCGCCCACTTCTGGTTTTAGCCGAATACAGATACAGATACGAATAATTTTGTGATTGTTACAGATACAAATACAGATACAAATACTGGCTTCGCTGCACACTCCTAACTGTTAGCATGATGTTAGCCCTAAATTGCTGGATGATGCAAGTTTGTTAAAATGGTAGAAGTGGGGTAATTTCAGCCAAAAGTCATGGGGTAAGTTGAGCCAGTGGCTCACCCCTTCTTATGATTATAAAGTATTATTTTACTGTAATTCTACATTATATTTCATTAATTTTAGACTAAACTTTTTTTTCCCTTGTTTTGAACATGATTTTGTTCTGAAAATTTCAAATAGGCCTTGTTTATGAAAAAGTTTTATGAAATTGTATTTCCCTGCAACATTTATGTGGGATATTGAGTACTATTAGCCCAGTTCTGTAAGGTCTATTCTGTAAGGTGGGTCCCTGCAAACTCCCTGAATGGATGGTCAGTCCATCACAAGGCTCACACACAAATTTTAATAAGTCGTTTTTATTGAATTTCTCTTCCTTTGATATGTCATGAGGTGAAAATGTTCTGTTTTACTTCAACATAATCAGAAGCACAGTTAATCTCCTTGTGGCTCAACTTACCCCTCACTGGGGACAAGTTGAACCAAGAAAGACATAGTTTTGAAAGCAGCTCATTTTAGATACAAAGTGATTATTCCCAAGGATGCACCATATCCTGAAATGTATGTACATATTTAAGTTGGACCTATTACTGTGGTCGCTTTAAACAAACCATAGGTAAAAACTGGCTCAACTCACCCCGCTCTCCCCATCACATAAATATCAGACAAAAAAGACCACAGTTTCCTGTTTTCAATCTGCTCTCATTTACACTAGTATGTTAAATAGTAAAGCTGCAAACAAAAATGACACAAACCACTTTTCTGGTACATTGACCACTTCAGATGCAGCTTCTGCATAAATAAAACACACTCACCTAATGGATATCAGTATTTTATTATCTGTCCTGCATTTACTTATTTCAAAAAGATCAGAGTCAGAGATGTTTGTTTAGAAAGAAAGCAAGTCTTTAATAACATATTCAGCTGCTGACACAAACACACCCCAAACACACAAACATTCATTCAATGGTACAGATCTGCATCAGGCCAGAAAATAACCCAATAAAGACACAGTGTGTTACATTACCAGTTGAGATGGTCGCTGGTGTGACGGCTGTAGAGCTGGTGTTAATGCTGCCAACATCTGAAAGTTTGGATGAACAGTCATTAATGATCAGAGACACAAATATCATGAATGTGTAGAAAGAGCTAATGTGAATATCATTACCTGCACAGTATGCGGAGTTGCATTTAGTTGGACTAACCAACTCATAGACATAATAATTGTCTGGACAGGCTTTGACTTTAATGGGAAAAGACCCATAATAGCAGCAGTAGTTGTCCCAGTGACCGCAGACATCTCGAGTGACGATTCCATCCTCAACTGTTGGGTGTCCACCATGAATCCACAGTGGGATATGAGTGCTACATCTGTAGACTTCAACACATGTGTCTGGGATCTGAGCGCTCAAACTGTTAATAAAGAGACGATACCAGCCACTCCATGTGACTGAGGTATCACACTTTAAGACTGAAGTAGCACTATTCGTGGTGGCTCTCCATGATTCATTCAGGACAGTGTAGTTGTTGCAGGGGTCAGACAGATTAACTGTTATTTAAAACAAAAACAAAAGCAAAACAAAACCAAACAAAATTAAAAAAAAAAAAGAAAAGAAGAAAAGAAAAAGAAAAGGAGGAAAGAAAAACGTGTTGTGTTTACAAATCTTATTTAGAAGTTCGGCTGAATCTCTTTTCATTTAGCATTAGCAAAATAACACCATAAAAGGGAGACAAAACTACCAATCTTGAGTATGAACATTACTAGCAGTCATTCACATACAGAATCCTTCAGAAAAGTAGACAATATTACTAGAAACGTTGATTTGCAAAGATTTATATTGTAATACAGGTTAATTTCTGTGAAGTTATGCAAAACTTGCCATCATAATTGTTCAGTTCAATTTAAAGTTACAGACACACACATCAAGTCACAATTTCAGCCAACAGCTCAAGACAGTACAATATATTGCCAATTGTATGTTTTGTGTGACAGTTGTAAACACCAAATTAAATGCTAAGACACATGCAAAATAACTATTAAAAATTAATTAACTAATTTATTCATTAATTCATTAGCAATTTACAAATGGCACACTGAAATGACAGTCAACTGGACTAACAAATGGAAAACCAATTGAAACTGAACTCTGACGACCAAACACTTTTAAATGTCCAGAGCCCTACACCAGAGATGTTCACGAATCTTTAACTTTGAGTCCGAGTCAAGTCTGAAGTCTTTAATCTGGAGTCTGAGTCAAGTCTGAAGTCTTTGTCGCTGGAGTCTGAGTCAAGTCTCGAGTCTTTGGTCACGAGTCCGAGTCGAGTCTCAAGTCATTTAATGGCTCACTAAAAAAATCCAATTCATAATCCTCGTGTTTTGAATTCTTCCTATTTAGGAAGCTGTTTTATAGGCTATAGACAAAATATATGATCTATGATCGTTTTTTCATTTATTTATTTATTTTTTAAAGAGGTGTTAAAATGTAAGGTTAATGTACATGTAATGCCTGTTACTTATGTTTTAATCCATTCCCATGTTCAAAACAGTTTTTCTGTAATCAAATTCTATAATAAGATAATAAGTCCTATCTACCATGACACATAAGGACATATATGACACAGATATTACAAAACCATACAAATCAAGTATTTCTTTTTGATAAAAATCAGGGGTATTCAATTAAAGTTCCAAGAGGCACGGCCTCTATATTTTCTTCCAAGTAGAGGTCTGGACAAAAAAAAATAATAATAAATAAATAATATATATATATATATATATTTATATGTATTGTACTTTTACATTTAGATACATGCGAGGCCATGTGACAAAAATACTGTTTCTGTTCAGGGTTTTCCTCCTGAAATCTATACTATTTAAATATATTATAAGCATTATCTACTAAAAATGTCTACAGTAATCAAAACATTCTCATCTTGAGCAGAAAAGAAAGATTACCAGCAGTTTCAAAGTTTAAGTTCTATCCTAGCCATCTAACAACAATTTTCCCAATTATAATTACGATTCTTTTGAAATGTTCTTAGCCTACAGATTAATAATGCTAAATGTAGATCAGAAACGTCTTGCCACATCTGGTTTGAACAGTCAAGAGTCATAGGTTATTGAGAGATAAATAGATAGTAAGAAAAATAACTAGATTTGCAGCATTGTTTCTGTTGTTGTTAAAATAACCGTGTCATCCGCAGCTCTTGAACTTAGTGCACATCTGGAGAGAGAGAAAGAGAAAGCGCAAGGAGCTGAAAGGGCTTGAATTAAGCGCGTTTGGCTTTAGATAAAAATACTAGAGTATATAGCGCTGAAAGATATTTGCCATAAACAACGCTTGTTATGTGATCCGCTCCGCTGTTTTGACGCGCTGCTCACTTAAAATAGTGCTGCTGTTCCGGCTCGCGGATATGGTCTGCCTTTTGAAAATCAGTTATATAAGTATTTAAGGATAAAAGACTCGAGTTGCTTTTAAAATATTCATGAATCCTTTTCCTCGAGTCGAGTCAAGTCTGGAGTAATTTCAGGTCGAGTCTGAGTCAAGTCTGAAGTCTATAAAAATGCGACTCGAGTGCGACTCGAGTCCGAGTCACTAACTCGTGTAGCGTCTGCTTAGGATGGCTGTTAACACTTTATGCCTTAAGAGACCCTTTTAGCCTTTTGACATTTGCATATAAATTACAAATCTGGCCCCACCGTCTACATTTATATGGGTGCTAAATTTAAATGGCTGTACCACTATCAAGAAAAGGTTAACCAGATCCGCTCTCTCTGGTCTCCCCATCAAACTTCAAACACATTCCAAAGAGTTGTAAATGACCCCCGTGCCAGGCACCAATGGCCTGACTAGACCAGTGGTGCCTGTCTCCACAATTCCAATACACATCACACACATAGAGACATTTTCTTTATTTAGACTATAATTAATCAGTTACAATTGTATCTGGTATATGCATGTGTTGTTTGTATGTTTCTCTATTATATTAGCCTAGTTACCACACATTATTTGTATTAATTAAGCTCTAAATGCCTATATTCAAGTGTATGAGCGTATCTCTGCTGTAATATCTTCTAGGGGTTTCTTTCATGGTATCAAAATAATCTTCTTTTTATTCCTCAAACAATGATGTACACTATGTGATCGTGAAATGCATCATACAATTTTTACTATGCTTTGAAGTAAAACTGCACCAACTCTTCCGACCAGCAATAAAAATGCAAATGGGCCATAAACGGAGACAAAGAAAGTTTCTCCCGCTCAAAATTCATGCCTCTGATTGGCCACTCCATCCAAAAGGTAGGTGCGGCTAGGAACTATCAAAAGTTCCGAACTCAGACTGATCGTGCTAGAAAACTCTTGAGACAGACACGCTCCAAAACTCTCCTCTTTAGTTTAACCTTCTGACAGTTTTACCTTCAAGTAACTTTGTGGACTCGCTGTGGACTTTCCTTTCTTCAGAAGAACCTGAGGAAAACCGCACTCCTAAAGAACTCATCAAGAACCTCCGTTGTCTATCGCATCAGGACTCTTGTTCAGCAACAAAGCCAATGCAAGTAACAGTTTACAACTATTTAGATGCGTGTTTGTTGGAACCCCTTTTTAAGGTGATTTTTGCTTCTTTAATGATTCTCATTAGGTTGTGGTTAATTGATGTGAAATACTGCCATTCTTTTGCTCTTCTTTCTCTCTTCCTTACTTTCCTTCATTCTGTATACAGTATATGTATTTTGCTTAATTTAGTTGTATGTTAGCTATAGTTACATTTATTAAATCTCTTATATTCACAAATTGATTGCCTCTGTGTGCTGCTCACGATTCGAAGTCACTGAATGTTGATCCTTGCTACATGCTAAACTATTTCTAGTACTGCATAAAGTAGGAAATCTATTCTTCCTTGGCCAGGAAAATAATCTTTCCTAGAATTGATGAATGATTATATTGTCTGCTCGGTGGACGGCCAGATCGAATAATTGTGATATCGATTCTGCTACAGTTATTTCTAAGATCTAATCTAAATATTTATTAGTAATTATAAACATTTATTAGTAAATCTATAATTTATAATTAGTTATAATTAATTATAAATATTTCCCTTTTTGAGCTAATTTGCTACACTCGAGTGCCCATCTCTGCCCTGCACATAACATGCAGGGGGAAAAAGTAAACTGTGTGCACAATTTACTAATTCGTTCCCTTACTAAATCGTGCACGTAAAATAATAATTCGTTCTATTTCTGTCAAGTAAAACGAGGGAACGAATAAGTAAATTGTGCACAGTTTACTTTTTTTCTGTATTTCACGTGTTAGGGCTCTGTACAAATGCTTTAACAAACCTACAACCCAAACAGCATCATTTATTTGTTACATAAACAACTTGACTCCTTCCAAACAGGTATACACTGTAAAAAAAAAATGATTTACTATATCTACTCAATAAAATTGTTTCAGAATATTACAAGCAATATTAATAATTAAATTAACACATTAGAATTAATTAGAATTAATAAAATTAGATGCTTACAATTAACCATTCAAAATTAGTAAAATAGCATGAAAAAACTAAAGTAAAATTTAAACAAAAATATTGGTTTCATTGGACAAAAAAAAAAAAAAACACCACTATGCAAAGAATATTATATGAATGCCAGGCCAGTAGTTGGCGATCAAGAAACAACCCGCAAAAATGTAATATGCATGCACATGACGTCAACTTTTTCACAAATTATAGATGATACAGGCATCGTGTTCAAAAACTTGTTTTCAGGCCCCCAAAACAGAGTTACTGAAGACACCTGATGTTAACAAATAGAATCAATGAAGGAGAAAATCTTAATTTTTAGATTACCATTACGGTGGTCAGTGTTTGCTTTAGTTGTAGTTAAAATTCTCCAGAAACGGTTTTACATGTCCATTTACAACCCTATTATTTGCTTCTAGAATGAAATGCTCTGTTATTACCTTATTTGCAAGGGTCATGAATAACAATGTTGAGCTCTGCTCTTATTGGCTGTTTCACAGTGCGGCTCTGCTCTGATTGGCTTTTTCTCGGTGCGGCTCACACAGCAGAAAGAAAAAACAGGGAGGACAATATATATTTAAATACGTTCTCTCATAGTTATATCGTTGGTTAATTATACTGTATATAAATTGCGGGCATAAGGGAGCCGCTTTGAATGCATGATCGCGTTTTACTTTCACTTTTGCGATCGTTCGTGCTCCATGTAAACTACAGCGGCAGTAGCTACTTACCACACATTTTACAAGATCAGATGCTTGTCGGTGATGCTCGGGATCTGTAAATCAATCGCCATCATCCTGTCAGTCATCTCTCCTTACTCTGTTTATGTGGTAAGTAAAATCTTATGTACTGTAACAGGCTATCGCTAGCAAACAGCTAACCATGTCTCTAGTGGCTCGCATTATTCTATTAGAACACGTTATTTGTTTTTCATGCCTCTCTGAATACAGATACCAACACATCCCTGCACTTCACAATCCATGCACAGCCATTTTCGCTATTGTCCTCGCTTGTTTCTTCAAAATACCTGCCTGCAGAACTGATGATTCGGCTGTGCAGGCTCGGCTGGCCTAGAAGTGAAAGTAAAACGTATGTGCAAATGTTGCGTCACAGTCGGTGTTATGTTCTGATTTGCCTATTTTTCAGTGGTCTTTTGCATTCACGAGATTTACATAAGTAGAAAACATTGGTGTTTGAGACTCACAGTATGTAATTTCCATGTACAGAGCTGTTATAATTCAACTATGCCAAGGTAAATACAATTTTCCATTCTATGGCACCTTTAACAATAAATTTTGTTTGGCTGCTGTAACTGCATTATAGCAGTTAGACAAGCCAAGAGAAAAGATGATCAGGCGGTGTTGGTTGTGGTTTTACATAATCATCATTTGACCTGAATCACTAAACTTGGGGGTTCGGTGCCTTGCTCAAGGGCACCTCAGTCATGGTATCGAAGGAAGAGATGGTGCTGTTCGTTCACAATCCCCACCTTCAATTCCTGTCGGTGCGAGAATTGAACCAGCAACCTTCAGGTTACAAGCCCAACTCCCTAACCATTAGGCCATGACTTCCCATATATAACCAACATAACCAAACCTTTCAATATAACCAAAAGAGTTTTTTTTTTTTTTTAATAATTGTTCTAACCAAAAACGTAGGCAAGGATGGGACACCTTCTTTTAGCCACACACTGACATCAAGAACCAGCGTATGAATCTCAAGAACGGTGACAAACAGCATATTCAGATAACGAGATCAACTCTGAGCATCACAAAACAAGCTACTAAAAAATCACATAAAACAGCAAAAATAAAAGAAAATAGTAAGAATAAATACAAGACAATTCAGCTCATAATTTATTCATGCCGCAATGCATGATGGGAGCCATGGATGAGTTTTGATTGGTGGCACCCAGAATGCACTGCAACATGCTTTTTGATGGTCACCATTGTTGAGGTTCTCATGCTGATTCTTCATGTCTGTGTGCCTAAATGTTTTTTTTTTCTTTTTTAAAAATGCTTCAATCAGAAACGCTTTTAAAAATATCTCTGATTACGTTAAAAGTTCCAGACCTTATACTGTACAATCACAGAAAGCCTGCAATTAATTAGATACACCGAACTCCATAGATCCAGGTCAAGTGACAATGATGTCAAAACATAACCAATACCTCTCTTTTTTTCTTGGCTTGTCAACAACCAAAAAAAAAAAATGCTTAAAAACACAAGGGTCAAGAGCCCAACTAAAGCAAACACTGATCACCGTAATGGTAACCAAATATTTATTTCAACAAAAACGTGAATTTGTGAAGAAGTTGACAAGGGTGTTTCTTGATCGCCAACTAATGGCCTTGGCCTGCATAACATAGTATTCATTAGCATAGTTTTTTTGTTGTTGTTGTTTTTTTGTCCAATGAAACCAATATTTTTGTTTGAATTTTACTTAATTGTTTTCATACTATTTTACTCATATTGAATGGTTAATTGTTAGCATTTCATTTGATTCATTCTAATTAATTCTAATGTGTTGAATTAATTAATAATATTGCTTGTAATATTTTGAAAGAAATATAGTGAATCATTTTTTACAGTGTATGGATGTTTGTGAGGTTGATCAACACACATGAGGTGATGTGAAGTGTAACTGGTCATTACATCAGTGTGAAGGCACAAAAGCATAAAACAAAATGAAACAGTTTATACTTACATGGCATAAAATATATGATAGTCAGTGCTCTTATAAGACCTGTCATAAAACATATAGAAAAAAAATTGAAACAACAAATAAAACAATATATTTTGAGTTTGGGATAACTACATTCATCATGTGACAGTAGTTCATAAAGGACAGTGTAAACTAGTCTTAACATGCTAATCATAACAAGAAAAATTACCTGTATGAAGGGAGAAAGCCATTTAAAATTTTGACAGTCTGGTTTCTCTTTGTCCAAAAACAGGATCAGAGGAGGAGTTTCCTTTACAGGTCTAAGGAAAAAAAACAAAACTAATTTTCCTTGGCACCGATGCATAACTTAGGTTTGTTTCCTTTCCTTTTTTTTTTCTCTCTCAAATATGCAAGGAAAATTCCCTTAAATTTATTAATTTAGTGAGGAAAGTTGAAAAGCTGACAAAGATATTTATTTTCATAGTAGGCAATTAAATACTGAATAAAAATGTCCAAAAACACTGTAAGTATAAACATATCATATATAATATCAAAAATACAAAATACTTAAAAAAAAAAAATGTTACAAAAAATTTGTACACTAAAAACTTCAGTGTAGAAACAATTTCCACTCAGAAACTGCCAGTAGCCTTCAGAAAATTTATAAAGAATCATCAAGAAACACAATGAATAATGCATGAAATTCTGAAGAAGAAAGACTGAAATTGTATTTTCTTTATACTCCAATCTTTATAACTTATTTACAACATTTTACAGCATTCTCAAGAGTAATTGTAGAGTGCATTGATAATATAAGGTATATACTGTGTATGTGTATATATATATATATATATATATATATAGATTAAAGTTCTCCGTCGCTACAACGGATTTCCGTTAATTGCAGCGAGTCTACGACGGATTTCCGTCAATTGCAGGGTTCCCGCCTGTCCTTAATGTCTTAAATTCACTTTTCATAATTTTAAGGCCGTAAATAGGCTTACATTTCTCAAATAGTGTAATAAATGCAGGGATTAAAGTTTTCCGTTGTTACGACGGATTTCCGTCAATTGGAAAAAATGAGGGGAAAAAAACTTGTAGCACATTGTTGTTGTTCTGCCGGCACACCAAAAATCATCCTCGCCACGACTGCAGCTTCTCACTGACAACATACACTGAAAAAAATGTTTAGCCGGTTCAACTTGATTATAACTGAATTCAACCAACCTGAAAAAACAAGTTTTACTGAAGCATAACTGTTAGTAGATGTAACTTGATTTCTCCAGTTAGGTCAAATTACTTAATAAGTTTCATATAATCTTTTTTTTTTTTTTTTAACTATAAAAAAGTAACTATCACTGCATCAACAACAGTACAGCTATTGCCTTTAAATAAAGAAACCTGCAGCATAAAATCAGTGTTTCTTGGTCTTCTCCTGGACTGAAGCACAGGCTCTACTCTTCAGCATAATAGTGATCCACAAAACTCAGACAACAGAATCCCTTTAAGTCCCAACAGAACATGAAACACTAACAGATCTCTCTAGATCTCAGCATCTTCACTTATTACAAACCAGTCTGCCATTTTCTTTTAGGGATGTGCCCGAATAGCGAATACGTATTCGGAAAGCCACGGAAAACGAATAATGCATTCTACGGAGCCACAAAAGAGACATGGTTAGCCGCTTGCTAGCAGTAGCCTGTTACAGTACATAAAATTTCACTTACCACATAAACAGAGAGAGGTAAGGAGAGATGACCGATAGGACGATGTCAAATGATTTACAGATCCTAAGCACCACTGACAAACATCTAATCTTGTGAAATGTGTGGTAAGTACCGCTCCGTAGTAGATTAGGCTACGTGTGATCGCGAATCTCAAAAGTGAAAGTAAAAAGCAAACACGCGTTCGTAAGTGATTTCAATGTGCCGCATATTAATAACGGCTCCCTGATGCCCGCAATTTACATACAGGATAATTACCCAACGATATAATTGTGAGAGAAAGCACTGAAATATATTTGTATGTATCGTATTTATTCCCTTTACGGTTGCCGTAGTACACACCTTTACCTTTCCGAATACTGTATTCGGATTTGGGCATATTATCTTTCATAGAAAACTTCTTATTAAAAATGAACAGAGGTCTAGATGTTGATGTTTTATTGGTAATAATAAAGTTTGAAGTCACCGTTGTGGAGATAAGCGTTTGCTTTAGTTGGGATCTTGAGCCTTGCCTTTTTAGCATTAGTTTTGCTGTAAGTGTGTCTTTCTAAAGTACATTTGATGCAGCTGAAAGTACTTGAGAAAACTTAGCTAGATGATTTTATCATTAAGTTGTCACAAATCACATCCGGAGTGTATTATTTAGATGTATTAGTGTTACATTTTGAAGTGTTGTCCTGATTTGAGATTTTGAAAGTTTTAAAATAATTACGCAGAAATTATTGGGGTTGGAGCTCACAGACATCATGAATCTGCGTATGAACCTCAACAATGGTGAGAGTCAACTCTGAACATCACAAAACAAGCTACTAAAGTCACAAAAAAGGTTTACATTGATTGTCACCATTGTTGAGATTCATGCTCTGATTCTTTGCGTTAGTCAAAAAAAAAAAAAAAAAAAAAAGAACCGCTCAAAACATTTCCTATATCATGAAAGAAGAACAACAACATCCGACTGTCATAATATCTCAAGACTAACAGCACTCAGACAACAGACTCCTGATATGACCTGTGAATCTGACCACTATATGACAACTGAGTTACCATCAATAAGTAACCAATATCATCGGATCATAGCTTCTTTCACAACTGTTGCTATAGCAAATGCATTTCAGAGAAAAAATTATGTTGAATATTCATGGATCAAGAGCCCAGTTAAAGCAAACACTTATCTCCACAACGGTGACTACAAACTTCATTATTGTCAATAAAACAACAACATCAGCTCATTCTCAATAAGAAGTTTTGTATGAAATAAATAAAGTGAGACAGGATTGTATAAGAAGTGAGAGAGAGATCTGTTAGTGTTTAATGTTCTGTTGCTGCCAGTCATGTGACAATTTATTTTTATTATTATTTTTTTTTTTACAGTGGTTACCATTGTGCTGAAGAGTTGTTCTGTCAGCTGTAATTTTCACATTGCTGCAACTTAAAGTATATAATATGTTCAAATCATAATTTCTCATTGAACCAAGATTCACTAATCAGCATGGAGCAGGTGTGAGTGTTTTGAATGTGCTTTTTCTGAGCTTTACTGGAAGTTGTATGTTGGGTCAACGTAATGGACTTAAGTTGAAATAACATCCTCTTGTTTTGTGTTACATAAACTTGTTTGAACTAGTTTACAACAACAAAACTAGAATTGTATGAAGTATCAGATAGAAATACCTCCTTAAAGCAACCACTGCACAGGTTCACTTTTTACAGTGTAGTAACGCCGCTCGCATCATTCACAGTCGGGTTATTAGCAGAGAACACAGAGCAGAACTTGAGTTTCGGCGTGGGATTGCGGCTATTAATAATAATTCTACTCATTCCCGCAGGTTCCAATGGAATGTATCACATTTGCACGTGCTTTTGAGTCTTGAGAACTCACTCACGCGCTCTCATTTTCTGTGCGCCCACAGATCGCGATAAGGAGAGTGACAGCTTTTAATAATTATTAAGGGAGTTTGCAAATGTGATATTGATTTAGTACAACAGATCAATAAACAAGTACTGCATGATTTTGCTCTATATCTTTAATGAAAATAGATCCAAATAAAGTAACAGCTGAGCCGCTGCGCATCTCTAAAACCAAACACAGCAGTGTTTCATTCTTGAATGAAAGTGTGTTTATGAACAAATCTAGTGAGTCAGTGATTCATGATTACACATTCATAAAGACAGTCACTTGCTTCATTCCTGAATGAATCAGCCATTCGAACGAATCAATTGAATGAATGATTCAGTGATAAAATCAGTGACTTGCCGCCACCTGCTGGTGGTTTCAGTTTAATTTTTAGTGTATAATTTCAGTTATTAAACTCATGTAATATTTCTGTATTCAAAATTTTATATTTAAAACATTAATCTCCACATTAATCTATGAATTGAATTGCACTCATGCCACCTCTGAGCCTCATTAAACGTATGCAAATGTACCGAAATGCCACTTTTGTGTTCTTCTGTGCCACCTCTGTAGCACAAATTAATGTTTTATTAATACTAATTTCACGTGATTGGTAACTTATTTGTCTTATTCTACTTCTTATTATATTGTTTTAAATAAAAATTTTAAAAAGCTTAGAAGTCACTAAGTCACTTTAAGGAGTCAAATGTCACGTATTAGGAAGGCTAATTTTTGATCAGAATTTTTGATTATTGATCAGAAGGTGCTCCTAAATTTTTTTTTTTTTTAATTAGGAGGACAAGCACTCTTAAAAAGAAAAGAAAGCATAGAGCCATGTGTAACATATTAGATCCGTTATTTTACCGTTGTTATTGTTATTTTACAGTTGAATAAATTATAGTTTAGACCTAACTGAAAAAATTTAAGTAATGATAAATTTAATTTGTATCTTGTTATTGTTTTTGTTTGTGCTTTTGATTGTCATTAATTTATTTGTTCTTATTTTATTATTTACTATTTACTTGTCTTTTTTAGTTAAAATAAACTCAATTCTGAGTTCACGTGATTCTTGGTTGGGGAGGGGGCGTGGTCCATGGGAAATAGTCCTGCCAGCACAGCTGGAAAAAATCCTAGAGGAAACACTGCATACATTTAATAAAATTAGAAAAATGCATTTACAAAGGTAAAAAGAAAATGCCCCTGTAAATGACTTTGAGTCAAATGTCACCTCGTATTAACAAGGCTAATTTTTGATCAGAATTTTTAATTATTGTTTAAAAGGATCTAAATTTTTTAAATTAGGAGGACAAGCGCTCCTAATTACAAGAATAAAACCACGGCATGACTGGGTGTGTGACAGATATGGCTGTGGAATGGGGTGTGGCCGAGGAAAGATTTTCAGTCAAAAGATTATATATATATGTATATATATATATATATATATATATATATATATATATATATACAGATTCAACCAATTGTCAAAATTTGTTCTTTTCTAAATGTGGAAAAGGGGTTAAGAGCCCTGACCTTGTCAGAACATGAATCTAATTGCTCAACTGAAACTAAACACAAGTAACACATGGACATACATCAACATATGATCACAAATCAACACATGCTGTAGTTTATTTGATTTACAGAGACTGATGAGGATCATTATGAGCAAAAAGATCTTACCTGATGTGAACTGATATACAATGATCATCACCGACATGAATAACTGATTAACTGAGACAATATTGTGTGTGTTTAGATGTTTATAGAGATGTTTCGTGTTAATCATCCTGATAAGGAAACCACAAATTCAAATTTGTATACAAATGTATGCATGTCAATAGCACACAGGTCCAGTTCCTTTGTAGTGTATTTTTAAAATCCTTCTACACAATGCCTTATGTTTAATTTCCTATCCGTGTTTGTCAGTTTTACCTCACATTAGCAGCTGCTAACAATTCATCATTATGTTTTGTCTTGATGCAACCCATCATGGATAACTGCAACATTTATTTCTTAACTTTCTCTATAAGATGGATGTTTTAAGTCAGATGCATGCTTCAAACCTTGATTATTGACGCTTTGATTATTTTTGAAAAAATAATGGAAAATGTACATATAGAGTTCTAAGAGTTGGTTATTTTGCAACTTAAAAACAGAAATACCGTGGAGGATGGCTTGATTATTTAATATTTCCCAGTTCAGAGTCATCTATTACGATTTTTATTTTTTTTTTTTTGGATTTGAAAAAAGTTTAAATGCAATTATTATATTATTGTTTATTTAATTTTAAGGTATTTTGTAACAAAAATACAAATCTATCTATCTATCTATCTGTCTATCTGTCTGTCTGTCTGTCTGTCTATCTATCTATCTATCTATCTATCTATCTATCTATCTATCTATCTATCTATTTGCTATATTCATCTTGAATCTGGTATAAAAAATGTTCAAAGCTTATACACCTCATAACCTTAATGTATGCATAATTTTATCAAATCCTTAAGTCATAACTATGAAATGGTTAAAAAATAAATTATACATTAAATGTAATGAAAACCATCAGCAGGTGGCAGCAAGTCACTGTCTTAATGAGTGAGCCACTTGAATTGTTCATTTGCTCAAAAACTCAGATCTATTCTGGAATGAAACAAACACCAGTGTGTTGCTCTGAGAAACACAACAGGGGCCTGTACCATGAAGGTAGATGAACAAATTCAGAGTTACAGGATTAGTTTAGAGTTGACAAAACCAAACCACTCCAATCCAGCTTTGTTGGTACCATGATGATGATCATCAACTTTCTTTGTCAACTCAGGCTTTGATCCTGAGTTTGTGGAGCACGTGCACATGAATGTGACATCACTGGCAAACAGCCAATCACGAGCCTTGGTTAAAGGTTTTGCTAAAGGTTAAGAGATTTAAGAATATGAATAATTTAAATGCATTTACAATGAAAAAAGGATAATTCATTGGATTAACTCAATTTAATTGAGGGCAGGATTTCCATCTAATAAGTATATGTAGCCCCAACTCATAAAAAACAAATTCATGCGATGAAATGTAATCGAGTTGGGCCAACTCAATTTAATCAAATATAGTTTAAATGAAACTGATACATTGATGAAGTGATTTTTTTATGCTTGTTGAACTCAAACAAAAACATTTAACTGGAAAATAAATTATTAGGCAGATACCCTTCTACACTCAAAAATAAATAAATAAATAAATAGGATTTATTTAACTTTAGACGTTAGCCAACTTGTTAAACACAACATAAGATGGTTTTGATACATCCATGGCATGCCCAAAATAGTTATTTTTTATATAATTATAATATATATATATATATATATATATATATATATATATATATATAATATTTTTTAAATAGTTTTTTTTGTTTTTAAAACAACACCACATGCATTATTACATAGAGAGATCTAACACAGGAAGTTAAGGGTCAAGAGCCCAACTAAAGCAAACACTGACCTCCATGATAGTGTCATTATTTTAACCAATATAACATCAACAGCTGATCCTCTGTACTTCTCAATAACAGCAGGTGTTCATCACTAATGCACAATCATCATTTAATTAGTCACGTAATTATCTCATTAACTTTAACTCTTTGAGGACTTGGAATTTGACTCGAGATTTGCTTGTGACTTGAAAGGAATGAATTGGTTCCTCCTCTGGTGAAATCAGATGCTGAGTTTATGGGTGGAATAAACATATGGCAGGACTTTTACTTTCTGACCCCTGGACTTTACACCTCTGGGTCCCACAGACCCGAACACCATTGTTGCGAATACAGGCAATTATAATAGCCTATTCAGTATTCTCATTGCGTTTATGCAGAGGTGGGTAGTCTGGGGTCAGAAAATAAAAGTCCTGCCATATGTTTATTCCACCCATGAACTCAGCAGCTGATTTCACCAGAGGAGGAACCAAGTCATTCCTTTCAAATCACAAGTCAAATCACAAGTCCTCAAAGAGTTAAAGTTAATGATATAATTAAGTGACTAATTAAATGATGATTGAGCATTAGTGATGAACACCTGCTGTTAACAATCAACATCACTGAAGAAAAGGGAAACACAACTACAACTGACTTCAGCCACTGCCTTGGATGAAATCAACAGGAAGAAAAAAAAACAAAACAAAAACAAACAAACAAAAAACCGTGTTTGCTTTAGTTAGGCTCTTGAGACTTTTACTAATTCAAAGAAATGTGCTTCTAAGCAATTGCAATATTGTTTCACTGCATCAAACCTTGAAGTAGCAGATTAGTTTATGCTTTCGATGAATGAACATTCTTGAACTGTTTAAAACAAAAAATAAACACCAGTTAAGCAAATACAACTATAATGCTTTAATATTAAGGGGGAAAAAATAAAATCTGTTTAAGCTTTTAGACATGACCATTTATCATATGATCCTCAACAGTGGTGACAATTATTATTCATACTGCATTGCACGATGGAAGTTTTTCATGCATTGCAGCATGAAGCATTTTGTTGATTGTCACCACTGTTGAGATTCACATGCTGATTCTTGATGTCTGTGTGTGTGTCTAAATAATACTAGAGTTCAAATTTATCTGTGTTACATAGATTTAGTTTACAAAAATATGGCATGACTTTCCACCTCTGGGTATGAAACTTAGTCCTTATTATCCTTTTGTCATTATTCTTCTGTTTTTATTCAGCCTTTATACTGACAATAAAACATTTACCCAACTATTATCAAAAGTATTTCTAAATAAATACAACAAAGCATTTTCTTGCGACCTTACGTGAAGTATTATGACAAAATGCATTATGAAGAAGAATTGGACCTGTTCTGCAGCTGACAATTTGTGATATTAATAGTACACTTTTACTCAAAACTCACTTTAAACCACTATCGAGTGTTTGTAATATAATTTCTTTTCGCGATCACATGTGGAATTTGGTCATTTACTGTTGTTTAAATATGCTATTTATAGCCTTTTGTATCACTCTACAAATTAGCATTTCAGATGTAAGTTACACATTCATTATTGTTATGAAAATATCCAAATCTCAAGAAAATCACATACAAACCATATCCTATCATAATCATGTGTTTATTATCTTATATAATCTATAGTGGTTGTTGTCATGTTTATTTCTGCTGTGTAAAAGCCTTAACATGCATGCTCTTGCTGAAACTCGTTGTTTGTGGTGTTACGACCGTCCTCTCCGTTCTTAAGTTGCCAGGTATACATTCCAAGTATAATACACGTTAGTAAAAGGAACTATTTTCATTTTTATTTGTCTATATATACTTTGGGCGGCCGCGGTACATTATAAAATTAACCCAAAAAACCGCAACCCATGCACAGCTCTGTAATTTTTCCTGCGACTGCATTTTCAAAATAGCCCAATTGTGCGGGAAAACTGACCCTGGCAACATTGGTTCACTGTAACCTTTTCACACAATGATAGATAACCTTCCGTGCTGTGATGACGGCAAGAAGTTGGGGTCAAACCTTATCAAATGATTAATTTGCGTTGAAAAATATTAATGCGTTAATTTTTTTTTTGATTAATCGCATGCGTTAATGTTTACAGCCCTATTTTATACATAGAAATAGAAGATGGCTTTATTTAGTATCATATGTCAAACTGGTATTCTTACGAAATTATAGTCAGTCTGTAATGGAGTTTTTTTGTTTGTTTGTTTTTTTCCTTCCTCTGAAAATAATGTAATTAAAAAGTCATTACACCCATAAAACCTGCGGGTCTCACATTTGAAAATATATTTTGACAGATATATCACATTAGGCATATTCAAAGTAATTTGAAATAAACCTTAGTCAAAGTAGTGCCATATTTATTTTTTGACAAGAATGAAAATGTAGCTGTGAGGGACAGAAGTAGTACATTCATTGGATTGTACTGTTGTTTGAAAACATACCAACATTTCAGCAGACAAAACATCCTTTGAAAAATATTTTTATTACACAAAAACATAAAACAGTTTTGAAATTTTTGAATTGTGAAAATGATGTGACCTAGGACATTTTTAAAGTGTGTGCTGGTGTAAGATTGTAAGTTTGTCTCATTTTCATCTGCATTAAATTCAATATATCATCTTGTTACACTGTCATATAAGACACATTTTAACCACTCTATATATTGTAATGGTTTTATGAATATTAGAGTTTTAATATGTTTACATGTTGTCTTAATCATTTTAGTCCACTTTATTCCTCTTATTTTTATGTGTGTATGTTTTTAAATTAGTCTGGGTTTGTCTGTCATGTGAGTAATCAAAAGGAGGTTAAAGAGGGAGACATAGATGGAGCAAATGAACCAATAAACAGATAACAAGAAGGGCGGGGTCAAGACACTAGACAGGAGAGCAAATGGCACAAACAAACACATGACAAGCCATGTGCTCAAACAAGAACATAGGAGAGTTATCTGGTGGCCATCTAGGCCAGTGGTTTTCAATCCTGGTCCTGGGGACCCACCGCTCTGCACATTTTGTATGTCTCTCTTATCTGACACACACACACACACACACACACAGACAGTGCAGTTCATGGCTCTCTTTCCTAATGAGCTGATGATCTGAATCAGGTGTGCTAAACCAGGGAGATATGCAAAATGTGCAGAGCGGTGGGTCCCCAGGACCAGGATTGAAAACCACTGATCCAGGCCACACCAGCTGAAGACTGTGACACATTTATGATAATGGGTTTATGTGAAGATTGTTTTAAGTTTACTTAAATTAGTAGTTGTTATTTTTTTAAGTCCAATAAATGTTAAAATTGCTCTCAATTATACTATAATGCTGAATGGATATAGTCAGTGGTTAAATATCAGTAACAAAAAAAACAAAAAAAACCTTTCATAGATACATCAGTAGTAGTATTGGTATCAGCAATACTCACTTTCAGTCATACTACAGTTGATGCAGAGATGAGCAGATAACACAATAATTGAGACACCCCATTGTAATCGACTTTGTTTTGTTTTATTTTTCTTTGCAGGTAAGATTAATCTTATATATTACAAGCTGACAGGGCAATGAATATTTTTCATTGACACTTTGATGTGTTAAGTTGGTTTTGAGCACCAAAACAGTGTTTTAATTACCCATGCACATAGCGTGATCAGAAATGACTGTAGTGGAAGTCCGTACAGGAAACAAGGATTGGTATTGTGCACAGAGATGAAAATATGTTGTGAAAAGTAATTATTATTATTATTATTATTATTAGTTATTTTGTTGCCTGGATCTTTATGGTTAAACTGATCATTTAAGTGTAATGTGAGTTCAGTAACGCACTTGGAGTTCACATTTTGTGTAAATTATATGCACCTATGGTAATAGAGTTGTGAAATGTGACAGATAAAAGACCATTGGTAAGTGTACCCATTAAGCCCACTTTCAACTCTGAAGCCTAATTAAAAAAAAAAAGAAGGGAAAATCATATTTTATGCTAGTCATTATTTTAATCAATTCAGTGATTTGTTACTTCCCTGACATTTTTATTTGCATATCAATCACATTTTGAAATGTTGAGTTAGCCCTACTCATCGTGTTGCTCGACGAGGATTCGTTGCGTCTTTCAATCTTGAGGAGCAGGGACGTGCAGAGAGTTCCTCAGGGGCAGGGGCTCAAATGTAAAATAGGGACAATGTAAAAAAAAAAAATATATATATATATATATATATAGGTCAAAAGTTTGGATACATTACTATTTTATATTTTTTGTAAGAAGTCATTTATGGTCATCAAGCCTGCATTTATTTGATCAAATTTTCAAATTTTTAATATACTTTAAAATACATTTTATGCAATTCTGATTTATTATCAATATTGGAAACCTGTGATAATTTTTTGATTTTCTTTGATTAATAAAAAGTTTAAAAAGCACAGCATTTATTTAAAATATATATTTTGTAACAATACACATTGAAAAGCTTGAGGTTTTGAATAAATGCTGTTCTTTTTATTTATTTATTTATTTTTTATTTATCAATGAACCCCAAAAAAGGTTCCAAAAATAAAAAAATAAAAAAATAAATAAATAAATAAGCAGCACAACTGTTTCCAATATTGATAATAAATCATCATATTATATCTGAAGGATCATGCACTGAAGACTGGTGTAATGATGCTGAAAATTCAGCTTGATCACAGAAATAAATGATATTTTAAAGTATATTAAAATAGATAAACATTCTTTAAATTGTAATAATATTTCACAATATTACAGTTTTTCTGTATTTTTGATAAAATAAATGCAGGTTTGATGAGCATAAGACACTTTCATAATGCTGCATAATTATCAAAAATGGTAATATAATAAAATCCTTTCATGTCACCATTTCGCCAGCCTACACTTCACATAATAGGCCTGTAGGTGGCATTTGGGCTTCATTAATTATGATAGTTTCATGTAATAGTAAACGGTGCTTCATACATAAATGTAAGTGAACTGAATACTGATTTCTATTATTGCGACTTTTAGCTCTGCACGGTTTTGTGCCATGCTTTTGTAGTCATTTAGCATCCATTTTCTCAGCGATGCAATTTGATTTATAAAATGAGACAAACCGCAGATCCAGATCGCTCTACAAATAAGCTTGTCTGCCCCATGTAATTTTAAACCGATTTATGAATAAGAACAGAAAATGTCTGCTCCAATTCACATTATTGTCCAATGAAATGTGTCAGATCATGATTGGTTGGTGTATTATACATGACAAACGGGCATTGATGAATTATGTAATATTCTCTAAACTATATAACATATGGATTTTTTATTAAATCGACACACTAACTTTGATTACTGATAGAAAAAAGTTTAAAATATTGTTTGGTTTATTTTCTTTCCTTCCCGTCGATCTATTCACTGAAAGAACCATATATGCTTGTGAGCCTAGGTTTCCGGACAGACTGTGGAATATCAGTCAGTCGAACAAAACGCACGCAACCCATAACAGCCTCAGATTGACAGATATCTAAAAATAAACAGGAATTTTCCAACTTTTGAGCGATTAGTTACCGTTTTGTGCACATTGTCATGTTAATTATAATTCAAATTAATTTTGTTTTATTGACTACAATATCATTGCTATTTGTCTGAGAGGTTCACTTTTGAATAATTTTGATAAAGGGCAGGGGCTTGAGCCCCCAAAGCCCCCCCTTCTGCACGTGCCTGTTGAGGAGACATAATGCCGCGAGGCTCCCGCGGAGTGAAGAAGAGGTGGAGTTACGAGGCTTCTCAGACAGTTGAAGTGTCCAATGGAGTTAAGAGATTTGCGCTCAAGCTATTTTCAACACTTTAGATTGGTTAATAATTTATAAAAATAACAGACCCACGTGGGGACTGACCAATAGTATCGATTTGTGAAAAAATATGAAATTGACAAAATTTGGACATACGAGGTTTCCGCCCGACAGCGACGATATGCTGGTTAGGCATGTTTTGAAGCATGGCTGCTGGTTTGAGCTGGTTTAAGCTGGTCATGAGCTGGTTTAAGCTGGTCATGTGCTGGTCCTAAGCTGGTCCTGAGCTGGAGCTAGTTGCTTAGGACCAGCTTTCAACAGGGTACTATTCGACAAAACAGCTTGAATCTGCGTAAGGAAGTTAAAATAGCATGGCTACATCAACAACTGTGTTTTTATATCACTTTTTTCATTTGTTAACACTATTGGGTAGGTTTAGGTTTGGGTTTGGTGTAGGGGATATTTCCAACACGATAGAACATTAACCTTTAGCGGCACTGCCCAGATATTTGAATTCTGAACGGCCGCAATACGTACCTCAAGCAGTGTAATAAAATGAAGCAATTCGTGCCTGTACCAATGTAATAAAACGTGCCAAGATCACGTATTGAACATGTGTTTTAGCACCACTCTCTGGACATTTCACTTTGAAAATGCCACAAAACGTGCAGTAAAGTATGTAATTACGGTGTTGCAGACATGTATATAGAGGCACGTATTTCCAATGAGCCTGGGTTGGAAAAAATAAAACCTTGTACTCAGACAAATGAAACTACATTTTTGTATCTTACATATACTAAACTACTGAGCTATGCTTTGATTCATCCTCCAAACTTTTCTCATTTTTATCAAAATGTGCTTTTTACCTTGCCATCACTTATTTTGCAATCAAGCAATAAAGATGTTCCCTGTCAATATTCTCACTCGTACTGCGTCGTAAGACGCTTGTATGGGAAAAACTCCTTTTTCCTCTTCAACTGAAGCCTTTTCAGTCACGCAGTGAAACTGCACGTCCATTGGTTCGTGCAGTGCTATAAAAACGAACCAATGGTTCGGCGGCGGTGACGAGCGAGCCTATGGCTGAGCAGCCCTCCATAGCCCGCCAAAACAGGTGGGGACTGTGGCTATATAAGCGGCCGCTTCGCCACCGCATCTCAGATTTCTTCTCTTCAGCGACAAAGCTTCTTCTTCGCTGACTCTTCGCTGAAGCCGAGATTTGCCGTTGAAACGTCTCAGCAGCCGGATTGGACCTTTTGCAGCGCTCAGCTCGCAGATCCCGGTCTATCCCCTGCCGCCATCCGGTGACTATCTAAAGAGCCTCACAAAAGAGCAAATTTTGACGGCGTTGTTTCAAATGCTGCGCCATCATTGTAAGACGTACAGGACTCCCCTGCATGCTGATGATGGTCACGCTGAGTGTGTGTCATGCTCGGGGAAATCCCACGCTGACGCTGCGCTCAGCGGGACTGACTGCTCTCATTGCGCGAGTTTCAGTCTTGCCTCTCTGCGCTCGCGGATAGCTTTCTTTTCAGAAAGCGACTCCGCCCCTCGCGCCCTCCCGTCTTCTTCCTCCCAGGGACCTGCGAGAAAAAGACAGCGGGGCAGAGGATTCGAGCGGCCGGAGATGAGCGAGCTCATGTCGGCTCAGTGCCCGTGTGCCTCGCCATCACCGCAGAGAGAGGATTCGCCGGTCCTCTTCACTCAACCTGATCAGCGTCCCTCTGCGGCTGCGAGCGACATGATCTCGTTCGGTGGGAGTGACGATGAGATGAATGACAGCCTTTTTCTGGCGGCTTCAGACGCGGAGGAGTTATCGGGCTTGGTGTTTGACCCCGCCCTCTTGCCGCCGTCCTCTTCACGCAGCGCCAGACCCATAACGGACGAGGAGCTCGTCCGTGTGATGACTAAGGCTGTCAGTGAGCTCGGGCTCGAGTGGTCTCCGCCTGAGGAGCCGTCTCGCAGCAGGCTGGATGAGTGGTTTCTCCCAGGGCGCCAGGAAGCCCCCCGCCAACGCTTGTCCCCTGTCTTCCCCGAAGTCCACGACGAGCTCACTAAATCGTGGCACGCCCCTTACTCGTCTCACATCCGTCCTTCTGCTTCCTCTGCTCTCACCTCCGTTGACGGCGCTGAAGAGAAAGGATACGGGCACCTGCCCCGTCTGGATAAGTCCGTGGCCGCGCATCTCTGCCCGCCCACGGCTATCGGATGGAAAGCGAGGGCAAGCCATCCGTTCAAGCCGTGCAGAGCCACGTCTGCACTCACTGAACGTGCCTACTTGGCAGCTGGACAAGCGACTTTGGCGCTGCACTCTATGGCTGTGCTCCAGGTCTTCCAGGCCAAGATGCTCTCCAGTAAGGAGACCGGTCTCGATGCAGCTTCACTCAGGGACCTGAGGAGCGCGACGGACCTGGCCCTGCGCGCCACCAAAGCCACCGCCCAGGCTATCGGGCGGTCGATGTCCAGCCTGGTAGTGTTGGAACGCCACTTTTGGCTAACGTTGACGGAGATGAAAGAGGCGGATAAAGTTCCCTTCCTCGACGCTCCAGTCTCGTCGAACAGCCAGTTCGGGCCAGCTGTGGAGGGCTTTGCGGAGCATTTTACGGAGGCTCAGAAGTCGTTTCAAGCGATGCGACACTTCCTCCCAAAACGTGCCAGCTCTTCTGCTGCTTCTAGTCGCCCCAAGCCTGCGCCAACTCAGCAGCCCGCCAAGCCAACGCCAGCCACTCCCGAGCCCCGACCTCCTAAGGATCGGCAGGATAGAGGGCGTTCCCGCTCGGCAAGACGCTACCCCTTCCTGAAGCGCCAAGGACCCCGGCCCAAGATCGCCTTGGATCCGGTGCCTCAGAAGTCCTCCTGATAAGCCAGGCAGGAAGAGGAGGGGCCCGAGTCTCGCTACCGCTGGACCACCCAGCAAGCAGCCTCTAATGTGCCTCTTGTCACCCCGCTCAGCGCTGGGTGCAGAGGGAAGTGTGTTATTGGTTCCCCATGGGCCCACTCTAGCGCCCGGGCGTCCAACCACTGTGATAACGGACAAAATAAAACACACATTTTCAAAAAGAGAGCAAGTATCCTCTTCTGCCTACCATAAGCGTCCTGCTCTTATGCAGCCAGTCTTTAGAGCCTATTCAGCCTCTTGCCACACGGGCCGAGGCCTGGCAGGCCATCCCTGGTGTGTCAAAATGGGTAATGGCTACGATAAGATGAGGTTATTCACTCCAATTCGCTCGAAGACCACCACGCTTCCGCGGTGTGGTCGCCACCACAGTGCGCAGCGAGGACGCTCAAGTCCTGCGCGCAGAGGTGATGAATCTGCTGGTAAAGGGAGCCATAGAAATCGTTCCTTCAGCCCAGAGCGAATCAGGCTTCTACAGCCGCTACTTCCTTGTCCCCAAAAAAGACGGCGGCCTGCGACCTATTCTAGATCTCAGACTCCTGAATCACGCCCTGGTAAAAAAGTCGGGTCCTTCCGTTTGGGCTGTCCCTGGCTCCCCGCACTTTTACGTGATGCATGGATGCGGCTCTCTCCCCTCTGTGACAGATGGTAATCCGCATCCTCAACTACCTCGACGAATGGCTCATTCTGGCCCAGTCAGAGGCAGTTTCAACATTGCACAAAACCCTCCTCCTCAGCCATTTAGATTGCCTGGGGCTCAGAGTCAACTTTGCCGAGAGCATACTGTCACCCAGCCAACGAGTGTCGTTCCTGGGGACAGTTATCGACTCAGTGCAGATGACAGCAACTGTCTCAGCAGAACGAGCCATGACGATTCAGCGCCGCGCGGCCTCCTTCAAGGAAGGGACCGCTCACCCGCTCAAGGCCTTCCAGAAAATGCTGGGCCTTATGGCAGCAGCTTCGCCAGTACTTCAGTTGGGCCTGCTTCACATGCAACCCATCCATTTCTGGCTGAAGCAGAGGGTTCCTTCCGTGGCTTGGTGTCACGGTCGCCATCGCATAACGGTGACTCGGGCCTGTGTATCTGACCTGGCCCGTTGGAGGGATCCCCTCTGGCTGAAGCAGGGTGTGATCTTAGACACGGCGCACAGAAGGAAGGTTGTCACGACAGATGCTTCCAACAAGGGTTGGGGAGCGCTGTGCGAGGGCAATCCGACCTTTGGTCTTTGGTCCGAAGAAGAGTCGGGTCTGCACATCAACTGCCTAGAGATGCTAACAGTGTGCCATGTCAATTCTTCCTGCCGGATATAAAGGGACACCATGTGCTAATACACTCAGACAGCAGGTCCATGGTGTCATACATAAATCACCAGGGCGGTCTCGTCTCGAAGCGCCTCTGCACGCGAACTACCTTCTTGTTTGGTCTCAGACCAATCTCAGACCAATCTCCGTCGCGGTTCAGAAAATCTGGGAAGTCTTTGGCAGAGCTCGAGTAGACCTCTTCACCTCTGAAGACAACTCTCATTGCCCAACCTTTTTCACGAAGAGCACGGATGCCCTGGCCCACGAGTGGCCCAGCCTCCCGCTCTATGCGTTCCCTCCGATCGCTCTGCTACCGCAGGTACTCAGACGAGTCAGGGAACAACGGCACAAGCTTCTTCTAATAGCCCCTCTCTGGAGGAACCAGGCGTGGGTGTCTGAGTTATTCCAGCTGCTCGAAGCAGCCCCGTGACCCATTCCCTTGAGACGGGACCTCCTCTCTCAAGCGAACGGCACGCTGTGGCATCCACGGCCCGAGTTATGGGCCCTGCATGTGTGGCCGCTCAATGGGAGCCTTTTGACCTCCCAGAGCGTGTCTTAAACACTATGGTAGAAGCTAGAGCCCCATCTACCAGACGCCTCTATGCTCTGAAATGGTCTATTTTCTCAGCTTGGTGTCAAGACCGTGACTTAGATCCGGTTACCTCTAATGTATCAGTGGTTCTTTCGTTTCTGCAGGAGATGCTGGATAAACAGAGTTTCTCATCCACCATCAAAGTTTACGCGGCAGCCATATCGGCTTTCCATGCCCCTATTGCAGGCCGATCGGTGGGCAGGAATAGTGCGGTGGTCCAGTTTATACAAGGCGCCAGGAGAATTAACCCCCCGCGTCCTCGTACAGTTCCACATTGGGACTTACCAACTGTACTAAGGGCCTTGAAAGGCCCCCCGTTTGAACCATTGCAAACCACGAGCCTCAGATCACTCTCGTTTAAAACCGCCCTGCTGTTAGTGCTGGCCATCAACCCTGCTTGCCTGGAATTCGGGCCTAACGACTCCAAGGTCGTCCTGAAACCAAGGCTGGGTTATGTACCTAAGGTGCTCTCCACTCCGTTCAGAGCCCAGGTCATAGCGCTTTCCGCGCTTTCCCCTTCGATGGATCACAAGGAATTATCCCTGCTCTGCCCCGTCAGGGCCCTGAAGGTGTACATTGAGCGTTCTGCCTCATACAGGAGATCAGAACAGCTTTTTGTCAGCTTCGGTAACCGCGCTAAAGGTCGCCCTGTTACGAAGCAAAGAATTTCCAGGTGGTTAGTGGATGCTATCACCCTAGCATACTCCTCCTTGGGCTTGCAGTGCCCCATTGGAGTCAGAGCCCATTCCACCAGAGGCATCACCTCTTCTTGGGCATGGTCCAGCGGGGTGTCCATTTCGGAAATTTGTGAGGCGCCCTGCTGGTCCTCGCCATCCACATTTGTAAGGTTTTAAAACCTGGACGTCCCTTCCTTACAGGCCAGAGTCCTTTCTGCTTAGTTTGCCGCCTCCGGCTAGTTTAGCAATCTTATGGGTTCACTTGACCAGCATTGTTCAAGTCCCTCCTTCACCTGGACGGTCCATATTATATCGATACCAGGTATAAACTATAGGGAACGACACCCAGGCCACGGATGACCCTGATGGCTCAGACTGTGCTTGGTGTATTCCATTGACTCCCCTGGCTCTTCTCCCATGGGAGTCTTGGTTTTGAGTCGTTCCCCATCATAGCACGGCGTGATTGTACTGGTTCCCATACAAGCGTCTTACAATGCAGTACGAGTGAGAATATCAACAGAGAACCTACTCGGTTACTTTCGTAACCTCGGTTCCCTTAGATATGGGAACGAGTACTGCGTTCCTGGCCGTGCTATGAGCTGCACACCTCAGTCGCTTCATTTGAAGAAATCAGAAATGCGGCGGGGAAGTGGCCGCTTATATAGCCACAGTCCCCGCCCGTTTTGGCGGGCTATGACGGGTTGCTCAGCCATAGGCTCGCTCGTCGCCACCGCCGCCGAGCCATTGGTTTGTTTTTATAGCACTGCACGAACCAATGGATGTGCAGTTTCACTGCGTGATTGAAAAGGCTTCAGTTGAAGAGGAAAAAGGAGTTTTTCCCATATAAGCGTCTTACGAAAAAGTACTCGTTCCCATATCTAAGGGAACCGAGGTTACGAAAGTAACTGAGTATGTTTTTAACATTTCAAAACACATTCTCATGTTAGCAGACAAGTTACATTTTGTGACCATGTGACCAATTCCTGAACAAATATAAAATATCATAATCAAATATCAAATATTCATCTGACAGAGGTGACATAGACCTGACAGAGTTGGCATATTTGACGGTGGTGACGAAAACCTGAATTTGTAGTCCTTTTAACTATCAAATACAATGAATGAATCAATTACTGTATTAAAACAATCACATCAAACAGTGAGTATGTTATTGCGTATAAAGCTTTTATTCAAGATTCACATTTAAGTATTTT
Source organism: Spinibarbus caldwelli (assembly GCA_039654775.1). Taxonomy (NCBI): domain Eukaryota; kingdom Metazoa; phylum Chordata; class Actinopteri; order Cypriniformes; family Cyprinidae; genus Spinibarbus; species Spinibarbus caldwelli. Next base: position 36,080,568 of record CM077225.1, on the reverse strand, counting down.
GATATATCATTGGAACACAAATTATCTATTTTCTCTCATCTCAGAACAGTGTCTGCTGTGTATCTGCTATGGTAGCAAGGTAGCTTTTAAAAACAGTTAAATGAACAAATAAAACAATTAGTTACCTCTATCCATTTACATTGTATCTCATCAAAATTTCACATCAATTGCACATAATATACACATTTAAACATCTTAACAAATGATCCAAAAATTATCAGAAAACATATGATCAAAATACAAACGAAATGTATTATGCACTTATAAATATTTAGGCCCAATTTTTAAGATTTATGTATTGCATATAATGTAATTACATATAATGTATATATGTATACATATAATGTATACATATAAACATATAATGTATGCAATTGCATATAAAATTTCCATCCATTTGATTACATATTAACTTAAACTAATAAACTTTATGTGATGCAAATATGCCAACCTTATGTAAATGAAACACGTAATAAGACTTATGTAATAGTACCAATAAATCCAATTTGTTTTAAATGCATAAGAAACATGTATATGTATTATTAGGTAATAAACCCAATGTACTTAAAATGCATCACATTTACGTAATTTTTATCATAAACCCAAAGTATTTCATATATTTAATCCTACCCCACCCAATCATACTGTGCTACAACAAAATCTAACTACAACACACAAAAAGAACAGCAAGACCACCCAGTTACATTATATCAATTTATTAATGCTTCAAAGCATTTGGCTATATATGAGCTAGCAAGACATACTACACACACATACTACAAGACATACTACACACAGCGTTCATACACTTGTGTGCAACAACAAGAAACAAAAAGTGCCATCATATTTACATGCACATTAAGGTTAAACACTATTTTCAAACATTTTTGCCACAATAAACCATACTGCAGAAATAAATGCAAACAAAACAACTTTAACAGAAGTGCAGAAATAAGATCAGTTTCCTCAAGAACTGTGCAAATTTGAGGTAGACAGATACATAAGGTAAATCAATGATAACAGTACTGCTTACGTTGCACTAACATTAAAAAAAAAAAAAAAAAATCTGGACATTTGGATTTAAATAAGCAAATACTGAAGGGTCTAGAATTGGATGATTATTGAAGTGATTTTTATGTTTCCAGCTTGTTGTATTTTGGCAATATTTCTTTTAACCCAAACTGATGCAGTGTGTAGCTTTTCATTTCTTAAACAATCATGTCGGAGGTCGTACCAATGTACACATTCCAGCATGGCAATAAAATTCATCAGGCTCAGTTTGGGAAATAGTGGTTCAGTGAGCACGAGGAATCATTTTCATGTATGAACTGATCACCAGTCCTGAGCTTAACTCTACTGAATGTAATGAATGTGCTGGAGTCGACTTTACAGAGTGGCTAGACTCTCCCATTGTCAATACAAGATTCAGGCCAAAAATAAATGCAACTCTTGATGGAAATAAATGTTGTGATGTTGCATAATATTGTTTAAACAATGCCACAACAAAGCACAATGTTATGAAAGCTATAGGTGGTCCAATGAAATATTAGAGTGTGCAACTCCTTTTTGGAAAGGCTATGTAAAGTCGACTCCAGCACATCCTAAACACTTTCAATAGGGATTGGGTCAGGACTCTGTGGTGGACAATCTTTCACAGTTTGAGTCTGATGAATCTTTACATTGTTATTCTGGAATATAGACATGGGTACGACTTCTGACCTGGTTGTTTGAGAAATAAAAGGCTACACACAATATGCCAAAAACATATTAATCACTTCAAGTAATGAGTCAATCCTTAAATATCAAGTATTTACTCATTTAAATCCAGACAGCGACCTTTTTCGGCCTGGCAGGATAAAATAAGAATTAAATGTATAGCCAGTTATTTTGAACTATACTACCTTAAGGAGAAGAGAATTCTGATGGAACTGGACACAGCGAAGCTTAAAAACATGAGCACTCCTGTTGTTCCAGGATGGTCAAGTGGCTTGGTATCACTTGCATTGCATTAAAAAAAAAAAAAAAAAAAAGCATTAAATATTGAGTACATTTTACAAGAAAACAGCATTTCAGTATTTTACTTAAAAATGTCATGTTTTTTAAATTTATTAAGCGATCTTTCTTTGTAATTATTTGTACTTAAACTTTACTCTGCATTGCCATAATTTGTAACAGCTTCAAATGTGCTATTATTTCTCAAATGAACTTTAGAGAACAAGCTTATTAAGAAAATTGTTTTGAATTTAGTGTACTTAAACCTTTAAGTTGACTGAACTTGTAAAACTGTTACCAATACTCAAGTTTTCATACTAACTTCTAGTTACCTCTACTAAGAGATAGTGAGTTTTTATCAAATTAAAAATGAGTTAATTTGCTGCATACTACACACACATGGGCAAAGTGAGACTGTAATGCCAATAAGAAAATTAACATAACTATCAATGTAAATATATCCATAAAACATTTATAATGCAAAAAGAGCAGGTTGATATACACTTACCACATATTCTTTAATGAGTGTCTCCATGTCTGCATTGAGGTAGATACTTGGGCTCCTCGGGATGTAATTGCAGTTGATTTTAGTCTTCATTCTCAAACATGCAGAACAACAAGATCCCAAAAACACAACATTTGTCATTGATTTACTCAGACATAAAGCTAAAGCTGAGTTAAAAATCTCGCTCAACTAATACTGCAACTATACAATAAACCCTGTCAATTGGTACATTAATATATTACAGTGATTTGTAAAGAAACTTTTAAATTGCATGTGAGGCTGTTTTTATATTATTATTATTATTTATTTATTTTTTTTAAATAATATGTCTAATGATATTAGTTTTCTTCTCCAGTTTGCTGAAATACAAACATTTAAACAGTGGATGTCATTACTTGTTTTTTTTTTAAGACTAATTTACTCAAAATTACATTACATATTGAAGAACAGGTCAAGCAAAAAATATAATGAATGTCATCTAGTGCATATATTTAGCAAAATTATCCTTTTTATTTATTTTTTTCTAGTTAAGTAACAAGTTTAGAGCTTATACTCACTCAATGGCTTTTCTGTGACATTGTTTACAAGCCGTTTCTTTGACGTCTTGAAACTGACTTAGCGATTGCGACTTAGAGATGTGATTCAGGATGTTGTAGGATGTTGTTTCTTTCAACACCTTCTGATGATCGTTCATGTTTATTTGCTGTGGTAACTAGAAGTAAAGAGGAAGAGATGATCGGTTCATGTGAGTTCTGCACTGCTGCTTGTACTGAGGCGCTAAAATGATCTTTCACGTTACATTTAACACCAAAACTGTATTTACGTGAAGTTTAACTTCAGTGATAAAATTGACAGAATCTGAAATCTGACACTTTGTTTCACATCACAAGTAAAAAAAAAAAAAAAAAAAAAACTTACTGTGACTTATTGTTTCATTAAGTTTTGTTCATGCATCAAGTGAAAACTATCGATTCTTAGGATTTACAATGAGATTATGGTCACAATGAGAAACGATTGAAATCGAAAAACAGATTTCAACCCAGCCCTATTTAGTACAATTAAGGTTAGCTAGCTAGTGAAATAAACGATAGGCCGTGCATTGATATAAGTTTAATATGATATCAACACACTAATAATACATGTATATACAATGAAATCTGTCAAATAATATACACTGAGTACAGATAAGATATATCTTACCTTGCAAACAGATTATGATCCAGGCTGTTGCAATGCAAAATGGTAAGGAGATTTAGAAGAACGCTTCTTCTGGCACTGCTTTTTATGAATTTGCATGTGCATTATACTTTAGACACATCAGTGTGCAGTACCGCCACCTACCGACTGGAGTATAGTAAACAATTCCACTTGTATGTAAACCAATCTCATGCAGTTTAACTAATTGGACCTGAATTGTTTCAGAGCCAACTTTATTTAAACCCTGTTCATAATTTTTAACTGATTAAATCTAATAGTTTTGACAGTTAACAGATTTATACTGATTCTAAATAATCGGATTACATAAATAAATATATATATATATATATAATTTAAATAAAATCAAAGGCAAATACTTAAAAATTGTGCCCAGAATAATTTTTTTGAGTGTGTATAGATATTTTTTATCCAGTGTTATGAGTTCACTCAGCCTTACGTTCCCTGAATCTTATGTTCCCTCAACCTTAACCCTGCTAGAAGTGATGACTATCAATCCACAAAAGCAATATGCACTCACCGGCCACTTTATTAGGTACACCTGTTCAATTGCTTGGTAACACAAATTGCTAATCAGCCAATCACATGGCAGCAACTCAATGCATTTAGGCATCTAGATGTGGTGAAGATGACTTGCTGAAGTTCAAACCGAGCATCAGAATGGGGAAGAAAGGGGATTTAAGTGACTTTGAACGTGGAATGGTTGTTGGTGCCAGACGGGCTGGTCTGAGTATTTCAAAAACTGCTGATCTACTGGGATTTTCATGCACAACCATCTCTAGGGTTTACAGAGAATGGTCCGAAAAAGAAAAAACATCAAGTGAGCGGCAGTTGTGTGGACGAAAATGCCTTGTTGATGTCAGAGGTCAGAGAAGAATGGGCAGACTGGTTAGAGATGATAGAAAGGCAACAGTAACTCAAATAACCACTCGTTACAACCAAGGTATGCAGAATACCATCTCTGAATGCACAACAGGTCGAACCCTGAAGCAGATTGGCTACAGCAGCAGAAGACCACACCGGGTGCCGCTCCTGTCAGCTAAGAACAGGAAACGGAGGCTACAATTCTCACAGGCTCACCAGAATTGGACAATAGAAGACTGGAAAAAACGTTGCCTGGTCTAATGAGTCTCGATTTCTGCTGCAACATTCAGATGGTAGGGTCAGAATTTGGCCTAAAGAGCATGAAAACATGGATCCATCCTGCCTTGTCTCAACGGTTCAGGCTGGTGGTGTAATGGTGTGGGGGATATTTTCTTGGCACACTTTGGGCCCCTTAGTACCAATTGAGCATCGTTTAAACGCCGCAGCCTACCTGAGTATTGCTGCTCACCATGTCCATTCCTTTATGACTACAGTTTACCCATCTTCTGATGGCTACTTCCAGCAGGATAATGCACCATGTCACAAAGCTCAAATCATCTCAGGCTGGTTTCTTGAACATGACAATGAGTTCACTTTACTCAAATGGCCTCCACAGTCACCAGATCTCAATCCAATAGAGCACCTTTGGGATGTGGTGGAACGGGAGATTCGCATCATGAATGTGCAGCCGACAAATCTGCAGCATCTGCGTGATGCTGTCATGTAAATATGGACCAACATCTCTGAGGAATGTTTCCAACACCTTGTTGAATCTATGCCACGAAGAATTAAGGCAGTTCTGAAGGCAAAAGGGGGTCCAACCCGGTACTAGCAAGGTGTGCCTAATAAAGTGGCCAGTGAGTGTATGTAATATATGTATATGCAATGTATGTATTTTTAGTATTTATACATTATTAGAAAAATGAAACACTATTTTATATTTAATGTAATTAAAAATTACTTAAAAAAACACAAAAATATGATGACTTCACATTGAATGTCAACTCCATCATTGGCTCATCACCACCGTCAGACAAAACATCTTACAGTGGTGACATCTGACATTGTTGACAAATTTGGCATTTCTTTCACAAAAAAAATGGAGTTCATGTAGTAGCCATTTTGTTTTCTCTGTTGATGCTAGATGCTAATAGAACCTGCTTCAGGAGAATAAAATGATCTAAACATTTCAAATAATTTCCTCAGAAATTGGAAGATGGTGTTGACATATGGTTGTGACAAAGGAAATATTAACATTAGGATTTAAAATATTCTAAAACTATAAAACTTAGCAGAACCTGTCTGACATTGATGCACTCTGCAGAGGTGGAATGTGGCAAGGGGGTCCGTTAGAGTGACAGCTGCCCCTGATATTCCCTGGTTTTATTACATTTTAATGAATGTCTGACGATGCTGACAAAAAGTGGGGACACAACTTTGAAACCTTATGAAACACGCATGTGTCCTTGAAAAACAACCTTGCTTTGATTTGAGATATTAAGTGTTGCTTTTGATAAAACAAGCACTTTTTCATCATTAAAAAACATTTTTATTCATTTTATAGCATATGAATGTTTGAAAACATCTAGATGCAGTGAGAAGACTATGAGTGTCATATATTTGATATAATAATGATGAAATTAAATTGAATGGGATAATACATTCTATGATGAATCCCTCATAACATTTACAATTGAAAATATACCCGTTGATACTAAAATGAGAGATATATGAGAATATCATCTAAGTCTCTTGAGCTTAGGAAAAGCAACCACTGAGCAATATTTTTTTCCTATGGGAAATGTCTTTGCAAGTGAATATGTTTACATTATTCTGGTGAATAACTGAGAATGTTACAGAGTATGTAGAAAATACACTGAGTTCAGAACACGCTTAATATTACAATTAATGCAGAGATGAGCAGATGACACACAAGAACTGAGACGCTCCATTGTAATTGACTTTGTATTATTTTATTTTTCTTTGCAGATTTACATACAAAACCATCCTTCTATTAAATGTGATACACTAGAGAGAAGCTAGTTCCTGTAACATGGAATCTGTAACATAGAATTTGTATTTACACCGGTATACACTTTCACATGGAGACTTTCAGCACACTAGGACTATAATACACTCTTATTAACAGCTAAAATAATAATCAGATTGGTCAAAATATTTTTTAAACAAATTGTGGATCCACTTATGTGTAATATTAACTATCAATAATAAAAAGAAAAGAAAAAAAAATCACAGCTGATAATTACACAGCAAAATAGAGATTGATGCTCTTATAATACCGGTCATTAAATATGTAGAGAAAAATGCAAAAAAGATCTACCTCCTTTAGTGGACTTTGCTATCCTAGGTACTACCAAGATTTACCAACTTACCAAGTTTTGCGACTTTAGGGAGTGTGATGGATTTTAGCGTGATAGAAGACTAGTTAGGTACACAGGAGCTAAACCATTAAGGGCCTTAATTGTAAGTAGTAATATGTTGTAACTGATACAGAATTTAATAGGTAGCCATTGTAGAGACTGTAAAATTGGGGTGATATGGTCATATTTTCTTGACCTGGTAAGGACTCTAGCTGCTGCATTTTGGACTGCCTGTAGCTTGTTTATTGAAGATGCAGGACAACCAGCTAGCAGTGCATTACAATAGTCCAGTCTAGAGGTCATGAATGCATGAACTAGCTTTTCTGCATCAGAAACAGGTAACATGTTCCGTAGCTTGGCAGTGTTTCTAAGATGGAAGAATGCTGTTTTTGTAACATGGGAAATATGATTTTCAAAAGAATGCTGCTGTCTAATATAATAAATAAAAACCTTTGGATTGTTTTGGTTATTTTCTATGAGTTTCCGGATATGCTCGGCCCTGGCAGCTTTTAGAGCCTGTCTGTAGCTGGAAAGTTCTAAAAGTTCTAAAACTTCCAAGTTAGTTTTTCTCCATTTGCGCTCAAGCTTACAAGTTTCTTTCTTGAGAGAATGGGTATTGCTGTTATACCATGGTGCAGTATTTTTTTCCTAATATTTTTTCTAACATATTGAGGTACAATACCTATATCAGTAAGATCAATTCCATGCGATATAATTAAATCTAGTGTATTATTAAAACGATGAGTGGGCCCGGTGACGTTTTGCTTGACTCCAAAAGAGTTTATTAACTCTGTAAACGCAAGTCCTAACGCATCATTTGTATTATCAGCATGAATGTTAAAGTCTCCGACAATTACATTTACATTTTACATTTACATTTAGTCATTTTGCAGACTCTTTTATCCAAAGTGACTTACAATTGGGGAATACATAAAGCGATTCATCTTAAAGAGGCAAACAGACACAGGAAGTGCTCGAAATACCAAGTTTCAGGCATTGTTCCAAACAATTATAAGCTAGAAAGGGAAGGAATAAATTAAGAGAAAGCCTTTTTTTTTTTTTTTTTTTTTTTTTTTTTTTTTTTTTTTTTAGGATGAAGTCAAATAGAGTTTTCAGCTGTCGCTTGAAAATTGTCAGGGAATCAGTATTCCGGATTGGGGTGGGAAGATCGTTCCACCAGCCAGGAACAGTGAACGAAAATGATCTGGAAAGTGATGTCGTGCCCCTCTGTGACAGTACCACGAGGCGTCGCTCACTAGCGGATCTCAGACTTCTGGAGCGAATGTAGATTTGTAATAGTGAGTGGAAGTAGGCGGGTGCAGAGCCTGTGGTTGTTCGATATGCAAGCATCAGTGTCTTGAACTTGATGCGAGCCTCAACTGGTAGCCAGTGCAAGTAGATAAGGAGAGGTGTAACATGGGCTCTTTTCAATTAGCCCTTTATCAACATCAACCAATAGGTCTGAGAGGAAATCTGCAAATTCTTTTAGGAAATCAGTATACAGCCCTGGGGTCTATACACAGTAGCCAGAGCAAGAGATAGGAGAGATTTCTTTTGCATATCTGACAGTGTAACATTAAGCAGAAGTATTTCGAATGAGTTAAACCTGTATCCTGTTTTCTGAGTAACATTGAGACTATCACTATATATTGTTGCAACACCGCTGCCACGACCAATCTGATGGGGCTCATGCTTATAACAGTAGCTTGATGGAGTAGACTCGTTCAGACCAATATAGTCATTTGGTTTGATCCAGGTTTCAGTCAGGCAGAGTACATCAAAACTATTATCTGTGATCATTTCATTTACAATAACTGTTTTGGGTGCAAGTGATCTAATGTTTAGGAGTCCAAACTTTAAAAATTGTTTTTTATGAAGCTCTTTATTATGAAGCTCCTTTCTTTTGCAAAAATACAAATACTATATTATTGGTTATTTTATTTATTAAGATATTTTGTAACAAAAATGCATTAAAATAGTACAGGAAAAAAAATAGAGGCCACTTTAACAAAAGTTAAATGCAGTCTAGTCATTCACAAGTTTTAAAACAAAAATTCAAGCCACATGACAATACAGATTCACTTTGAATGAGACATTATCTGATCACAGAGTTATTTTTGTAGTTTAGTTTTAAACATTATATCACAATATCCATAAAACCTGTGGCCTTCCCTCTTGAAAAAACATGTTGCCATTTATGACATTTTGTATGAAGCATATGAGTACTTAAAGTTATACACTGTAAAATGGGTCCTTACAGGAGAAACAGTTAGATTTCTGAGCTCACAAACAAAAATATTTATTTAAAAAATGATAACTATTAGAACTTTACAACTCAACTATTCATTTGCTATTTCTCTTTATCATATGCAAATGCACTCATATTTTTTAACCAACATTTGCAGAAAGTTTTAATCTGTAAAAATATGCTTTTCACCCTCCACCAAGAAAATCCTGCACTTCCAGTACTGCTGCCTGACCTGGAGAAGAAACGGAGGAGAGGAGCTGAGTGACTTCATGAGATCAGTTTGACCTCTGAAACTCATGCACCAGAATAGACTGGACAAAATATGACTGTTTGGGCTGTTTTATTTCCTTCTAAAAAATTAAACAACAAACAAACAAAAAACAACTCACTGCTGCCATAGCTTTCAGGAACCAGATCAACCACATATCCAATCCAACAAACAGCAAGTCACTGCTAAGCAAATGGTAAGGGTCAACAGGGCCAAACTGAATACAAGCCCCACAATCACATACACCAAAGTCGACTGTTCCAGCTATGAGTCGCTCTGAGAAAACGTCAGAGTACATGAGTGCCAAATCTATGTTGTTCTTCAATGGTAACCTCATATATCTACTGTAGATTGCATTTGGATTCTTTTAGTATATTAAATGCTTGAATCTTTTGAGGTTGTTTTTTTACTTGTTCTCTTTTGTACCTCTGGTGGGCGGCTGCTGATTTGCACAAGAGCGAATGTCGACAGATGATCACGGGAACACACTGTGTAGCTGCTGTTGGTCTTTAAAACAGAACATCTACAATCCACTCGCTGATATTCCAGGACACACAGGACACAGAACCTCTGGGCTCAAACTTTTACAAAATGAAGAACGAAAATATTAAAACACTGAATATTCATAAGTTCTCAGGTTGGACAAGAACACATTTCAGTCTCTCACTCTGATGTGTCTGAAGGTGAAGTTGACTGGTTTGGTGAGTGTAGTGTTGGTGGTTTTGGGAAGAGTAGCTGAGATCACAGTGGACATCATGGTTTTAATCGTGTCATTTGATGTGTTGAAGAAGTCTGGCTTCAGTAGATTCTCCATCGTGTTGTAGCTCATGAATGCCACAGCAGCTGATCCTGTCTGACAGAAACAGATTTAAAACAACAAAAACAATCGCAAAAGTAAGTGCGTTGATTTTGTCAGTCAGTTGGTTTTGCTGCTGATAATGACTCTGAAATAAGAGAGTCATTAAATTTCAGAGTCATTATCAGCAGCAAAACCAACTGAACTAGCCTCCTATGGAAACCGTGTGTTAAAAACCAGTGAGAAACTCATTTCTATATTAGTGAAGCCAACAGACACAAGTGCCAGTGTCAGTTTTACTCTTCCATCTGAAGCGTTGAAGGCCAAAGTCAAAATGTTCATCACAGTCTAACTCGTTGATCAGAAAAATGCAGTTATTGAACATATAAATGTCAAGAGAGTGAATAAGACAGCACTGCTATGTCAATATTGTTTCTAAGACTTACATCCAAAGGAAGCACTTGAGCTGTAATGTTCTCTATCTGCTCAAGAAGATTTTGAAAACATCCTACAGAGGTCTGACTCTGAAATCATAATTGAGCTTTATGCGATAAATAAAACATACTCTGTGATTTTAATAATATTTTCCATGATTAAAAGCTAACAAAATTTAATTAGTTAAACTAGATAAACTTCAGAAACTCAACTTACGGTGCATCCTTCCGGCAGTGTTATATCTATAACTGCAATGACAGAAATTATCATGAGGACAATAATGAAGAAGAAGAAGAAGAAAAAGAACCTTTTCAACAGTATTTGAGCATAAGAAACTAAATCAATGAGACAGTTGTTGTCAGATTTCATTGGTCAAATATGAACTGTAATCGTAAGCTTGGTAAACAAGAATTTGGTCTTTCTCCGTTCAAAGATCTAGTTATTTTATTTGCATGACTGAAATAGCTGCCTAAGAGGCGATTCAAAGATGGCCACCGAAGGGACCTTGTCAGTGTTCTTACCAGTGATCGACCGATATAGATTTTTTTTTTTATAACCGATACCGATACAAATTATTTGCATGTTTTTTTTTTTTGTTTTTTTGCATGACTGAAATAGCTGCCCAAGAGGCGTTTCAAAGATGGCCCCTGAAGGGACCTTGTCAATGTTCTTATTAGTGGTCAACCAATATTTATTTTTTATAACCGATACCAATACCAATTATTTGCATGTTTATGTGCCCGATAACCGATATGCCGAACCGATATTAATTTACTGTTATAAAGTAAATAAATGACTGAGTGAAGTAAGTCCATACTTCGCTTTGGTTTTTCCTCTTTTCTGTAATCTTTAAAAAAAAAAAAAAGTGTTGAAAATTAGCAGTCTTTCATGTTAAATTTAAACTTCATATTACAACAATAAAAAAACCTTTTATTTATAAAAAGCATCATCAGCAATAACAACACTAATATTAACAATAAGTAAAATAAATGTAGAATGTCTAATGTTTTCAAATGGAGAAAATAAATAAAGGACAGGAATCATTTCAACTTCATTTTAAACTACAGTTTTAGTAAGTTTATAAGCTGTTTAATAGCATGACATTACATCAACCTTGATGTAATGTCATGCTTAATGCATTTCATGTTTTTAATGACAATGTATATAATACATTTATATATTATCTCTTTGTTTTTTTGTATCAATATGGTACACAATTATCCTATTTAAATCAATGTAATAAACAAGTTACGCCAAAGGTAATCAAAAAGTAGTCTGATTATATTACCTAAAATGTGTAATATAGTGGATTAAGTAACTAACTACAATTTTTGTCATGTAATTTTAAATCAATAAGTTGAAATCACTGTTTTTCTAAAAAATAATAATAATAATAATAATAAAATAAATAAAGAAAAAATAAAGAAAAGAAAAAAGAAATTACGTGTTAAAAATTAAATTAAAACTGTCAGTAGGTGGCAGCGAGTCACTGTCTTAAAGGGGTTATGAACTGAGAAACCGAAATCCCCTTGATCTTTTGACATATAAAAGGCCATTGTACTATGAAAACGTCTTGTGCGTTTCGGATCTCAAAACTTTCTCGTTAGTTTAAAAAAAAGCTTACATTGAAACCAGTCTGCCAAAACAACAGCTTGTGGAATGTACCACTCTATGATGTAATAGTATGGCTAAACACCACCTCCGCAGAAGAAGATCGACGCCTGCTTCTACATCGCTGTTTAGCCCCGCCCACTGATTTGCGCATGTAGCGTTTACGAGAAAGGCGAACGCGCAGGTCTACACAGAAATCAAATGATAAAGATGGCTCCGAAGACAACAAGATGCTGTACAGTGCCAAGTTGTGGAAAAAACAATCTTTGCATTGCCTTTTTTCTGATCTCAACATTAGGAAAGAGTGGATGGACTTTATTTTTAATGAAGTCCCGGACCGCGTCAGTAAGAACTTGGTCCTTTGTTCACTTCATTTTACCGTGGATTCGTTTACCAAAAAGGCATAGTTCGACATGGAATTTTCAGAAAGATTGAAAGTAAAAGACGATGTTGTGCCGGCTATATTGGATCCAACAGTAATGTCGCAACACACAAGTGTGAGTAACTGTTTTTATTACTTGAACACTAGTGTCTGTGTCGTTGTGAAAAGAGCTACAGTTTTCTCCTTATTTATCTTAACGTGCACAGATCACTAGTGAGCACCAATGCCTGATTTACAGTGTCTGCAAAAGGTTTTCCTTTGGGCGTTTGTAACACTTCTGATCCGCTCCATCAAGCTCATGCACCTCTCTGTCCAAGAAGAATCACCAGTTGTGTCTGTGCAGTGGACTATTAAAAATGAAGAGGAGTTCACCCCAAAATTCAAATACTGTCATTATGTTTTAGTGCATTGCTGTGTTTTTTCTTCCTGGCCTATTAAAAGAGTCCTGAACCCTCGAATCTGTGATATTCTGCTGTCTAGCTTTGGCTATGGTCCCTTCTTTAATGCAAGTTTCCATTTGTCTTTTTTATCTACTGCTGACACAAGTACACTCACTCACACATATTCAGTGGTACAGATCATCATATTCATCAGACCAGAAAATAAGCCAATAGAGACACAGTGTGTTACATTACCAGTTGAGATTGTCACTGGTCTGATGGCCGTAGAGCTGGTGTTAATGCTGCCAGCATCTGAAATTTTGGATGAATAGTGATTAATGATCAGAGCGCTTGTAATCGTTTTCGTACACAGTTATGATTATTGCTCTATACGTTTCACTTTTCGGACGTAACAAGCTTGCTCTGTACTTTGCTCAACAGACTGCTGATAAACACACGTCTCATGATGCTCTGCTGTGTTGCATTAAAAGTTGTCATCATTCATATTTAAAGACAAAAGACTTTTAAAGTGAACTTTTAGGAGACCATCAAGGATTCAAGGACCTTTTTTAATGATAAGCGGCCAATGAGGAATTTGTTTGTAAAATGTAACAAAAGTGTCCATAATAGCACTACGCGTCATATTGTATTTGATCTGTTTCGTACTGTTTTCATTTGCGCACAGTTCTCGCAGCGTGAACCAGACGTGCCAAAGGAATACACGCCTGTGTTAAGGAACCAACGTGTGTCTGTGTCGTTGTGAAAAAAGAGCTACAGTTTTGCTCTCCTTATGTATCTTAACATGCACAGATCACTGGTGATCACTAATGCCTGATTTACAGTGTCTGGAAAAGGAGTGAATAATCCATTCTTGAGCCATCTATATCAACCAATTCAGCACCACTGCCATGGACAGCACCTGGCAACATCACACGTAAGAAGGTATACCTTAAGCAACCTTCTAAGTTCGGCATATACCTTTAGAGTCTTTGTAGCGCGCTAAGAGACAATGTTATCGGAAACACTCCCCTGAACCCTCAAATCTGTGATATTCTGCTGTCTAGCTTTGGCTATGGTCCCTTCTTTAATGCAAGTTTGTGTTTGTCTGTTTTATCGTCTGCTGACACAAGCACACTCACCCACACATATTCAGTGGTACAGATCATCATATTCATCAGACCAGAAAATAAGCCAATAGAGACACAGTGTGTTACATTACCAGTTGAGATGGTCGCTGGTGTGGCGGCTGTGGAGATAGTGTTAATGCTGCTAACATCTGAAAGTTTGGATGAATAGTGATAAATGACCAGAGACACAAATATCATGTACGTGTAGAAAGAGCACATGTTAATGTAATTACCTGCACAGTATGCTGAATAGCACAGAGTTGGTCTAACCAGCTCATAGACATAATAATTGCCTGGACAGGCTTTGACTTTAATGGAGTAAGACCCGTAATAGCAGCAATAACCGCCAGCATGACCGCAGACATCTTGAGTGACGACCCCTTCCATCACTGTTGGGTGTCCACCACTGATCCACAGTGGGATATTAGTCCCACAGCTGTACTGAGCAACACACGTGTCTGGGATGTGAGCGCTCACACCATTAATGAAGAGACGATACCAGCCGCCCCAGATGACATACTGGTCACAGTAGTAGGAGTAGTAGTAGTAGTAGCAGTAGTAGTAGTAGTAATATTGATTGCCGCTGGCTCTCCATGGTTCATCCAGTACAGTGTAGTTGTGGCAAGGGATCAGACAGATTAGCTGCTATAGAAATATTTTTAAAAAGTTAACATGCTTCTTAAAGTGTTGTTATTAAATCTATCCAGAAGTGCAGCTGAAGACATTTATAACTACTTATTCTTAGCAAAATATTACACCATAAATGGGAATGGAGCTGCCAATCTTGAGTTACACAGTACATGACATGCAGGTAAACAAATAAAATATTTAATCTTTTTTAGTGTTTTGTTTTGTTGTTATTTTAAATTTTATTTTAATTTAACAATTTAAGTGTTTTATGACTTAAATAACTTTTAGCTTTTCATTAAACTCACAAACCCCCAGCAGTTTCTTCACGCAGCCCAGTTTGGCAAACCTTGATGTAGTGTCATGTTTAACGCATTTCATGTTTTTAATGACAATGCATAGAATACATTTATATATTATCTCTTTGTATTTTTGTATCAATATGGTACCTATTTAAATCAATGTAATAAACAAGTTACGCCAAAGGTAATCAAAAAGTAGTCTAATTATATTACCTAAAATATATCATATAGTGGATTAAGTGACTAACTACAATTTTTTGTCATGTCATTTTAAATCAGTAAGTTGAAATCACTGTTTTTCTTAAAAAAAAAAAAGAAAGAAAGAAATTACGTTAAAAGTGAAATTAAAACTGTCAGTAGGTGGCAGCGAGTCACTGTCTTAAAGGGGTCATGAACTGAGAAATCAAAATCCCCTTGATCTTTTGACATATAAAAGGTCATTGTAATATGAAAACGTCCTGTACGTTTCAGATCTCAAAACTTTCTCGTTAGTCTAAAAAAAAAGCTTACATTGAAACCAGTCTGCCAAAACAACAGCTTGTGGAATGTACCACTCTATGATGTAATAGTGTGGCTAAACACCACCTCCGCAGAAGAAGATCAACGCCTGCTTCTACATCGCTGTTTAGCCCCGCCCACTGATTTGCGCATGTAGTATTTACAAGAGAGGCGAACGCGCAGATCTACACTGTAAAAAATTGCTGTAAAATTTACAGTGACTTACTGGCAATTTTGGTTGCCAGTAAGACTGTAAATTTACAAGAGTACTGTAAATCAATAATTACAATTGTACTGTAAAAATACAGCAAACTCTTGCATGCTGTAAAATTGTTGTTGAGTCATGTTTTTAGTAACTTTACTATTACAAATTTTGTGTTTGCAGTTTTTTATTAAGAAATATTCCTTCTTAGTAGATTCAAATGAAATAAGTTAACCAAATGTTTACACCATCACAACAATTTTACAGCATGCAAGAGTTTGCTGTATTTTTACAGTACAATTGTAATTATTGCTTTACAGTACTCTTGTAAATTTACAGTCTTACTGGCAACCAAAATTGCCAGTAAGTTACTGTAAATTTTACAGCAATTTTTTACAGTGTAAGTTTTCTATTTTGAGTTGGGAACATTTGATTCAATTTGCTGATTTGGTTCTTATTTTTAAGATCTTAAACGGTTTTCCTCCACCTGTTTTTAAGGATTACATAGATCAGATAACAGGACAATATACACGTGCCGGTATTAGAGGTGATTGTATGGTGCCATTAAGAAGAACTACTTTTGGTAAATTATCTTTTGCTTTTAGAGGAACACATGAGTGGAACAGACTCCCAGTAGAGCTGAAAGAATTAAAACATTTAACACATTTAACACTTTGGTTTCTCGAAAAAGCTGAAAATATGGTTATTGACCCATCAAAATTATGATCATTTATAGTGATTTATGGATATGATATGGTAGTCTGTAATTTTGTTTTAATATTTTTTAGTTACATTTTTTGTTCTGGTCTTATATTTTCTTCTTGTTCTTAATTTGGTGTATTAATATTTTGTTTATATTTTCTTCCTGTCCTTAACATCAACCTGCCAAAAGGGACTACGGATGAAAATTAGCCAGTGTTGGCTAAATCTGGTGCATTTTACATATTGCATGTATTATTAATGTGTATTGTCCCTGATTAAATAAATGAAATGAAAATGAAATGAAATGAAATGAAATGAAATGAAATGAAATTGACTGATAGCTCTCCTGTCCCCACGTTGTGAGAGATTGGGAGTAAGTGCAGAGGCGTTGATTGTATGCGCTGTGAGAACGATGTTACTGTAGTTCTAGACTAAATGTGAACATGCATTTACTCATCTCACTTGCACAAAAACAGACACAGTGTTACTGAAGCAAAAACACTGAAATGCAAACTCAATATGACACAAACCTGCAATATTTAAATATGTTTAATAACATTTCATCCCATTTTATTAACCAATATTTTTGCTGCTGACCTTCGGTGATCCAATTCACCCTAAGAAACAAAATGGTGGACTTGGGGTCATATTTCCTTATCAGGGTGATGGACTGATAACATCTGAACACATTTTTATGATGATCAGTCATTTGTGTCGGGTGAAGATCACTGTATATCAGCTCACATCAGGTAAGATCTTCTTTCTGCTCAATGATCCTCATCAGTCTCTGCAAATCAAACGTATTGATGTGTGATTGTGTGTAGCTACAGTTGTGTAGTTAAAGTTGATTTATGTGTAGTTACAGTTGAGGTCAGGACTCTTTCTGTAAATCCTTAAACATTTGTAAGGATGTATAAATCTTTATTAATTACTCCAGATCACTTGTAGATCTACACCAGTTTTCAGATGTCATGTTTTTGGGAAGCAGTTCGTGATTACAAGATGATTCTTATATAATACTGTAATTTGACAATGGCTACATCTCATAAAGGTGAGTATTTTTCTTGTCTTTAAAGGTTGGTTCTTATTGATCACAAAACTTTTATAAAATCAACAGTGGTCAGATGATGAACGTAGTTCTCACAAACTCAATCCAAAACAGTCCAAAACATTTTCAGCTGTTTTAAATGAATTTTTCTTCCATATTTCAGCTTTTCTAAAAGCACAGACTATCATCTCAGTTATTTTGTGTAAGTCTAAACAGTATTTTTTGCTTTTGTGTCTGTACACTGATGAAACCTTGAGAATTCCTGAATCAGTTGCTCACTTGTATTCATTTATATTGATGAAACTACAATGTGATTGATTTATCTTTGATTTATCAAAATGACCACTTCTTTCATTCAGATGCTTGAACTGTGCATTAATGTGGTGAACAGTTAAGTTGTCATTTAATTGTTTACCCTCATGTTGCTCCAAACCCATAAATAAGACTGTCTTTCTTCCATTGAAGAATATACTGATCATTCTTTCCATTTATGAATTCGAATGAAACAGTGAATGAAATTAATTCTAAAGTGTTCAAAATGTATCATAAATGTATTCTTCTGAAATCAAGATAGCTTGTGTGAGGAAAAGGCTGAAATTGAAGTTGCTACAAATGATGCACATGACATTTGGTCATGTAACATGAGAACTGATGTTGCTGAATACAGTTTATGTGCCAGTTTCATAGTCAGCTCCATATGACTTTTATCATTCGTTTCAGAGCATTAGAGGAAAAGATGACTGAGTGAAAGACTTCAGTTTCAGTCCTCACACAAAGCTACTGTTGAAGTTTAGAAGACTTGAAATATGGCACAAAAATCAGACTAGTGTAGCACTGTCATGGTGCTGTTTGGTCAGTTTGGACAGAAAAGGCTTGACAATTTCATTATGTGGAAAACGTTTCAGGATAATAGGAAATTCTAGAAAATAGGCCTACAGGAAATTCATACTGGTTTGGAATGACATGATTGAGAGAAAATTCTGACAGAAATTTTATTCTTGTGTGAACTGTCACTTAAAGTAAAAGCCTGTAAAAGCTATGTTTATTTCATTGTTTATTTTACTTATTTTGTACTCTCTGTAATTAGTAAAATAAACATGTATTCATCATTCATTATTTTTCAGATGTCTTAACACTTAACAGCAACTGTCACACTGGTATTTGGTAATGTACTCTGCTGTTGGCTGTCGTTTGGTCTGATATGTATGTCTGCTTTAACTGAATATGTAACTTTTAATTGAACGGAATAGCCCTGATCACAAATCCTGCCTATTCAAGTTCTGCGCTACTTATCACTGGACTGTTCATGGGATCATGCCATTCTCTGTGTAAGATTTACAGAACCTCAGATACTTTGTTCTTCTGAGACAGACAAATCACATACAGTG
Source organism: Spinibarbus caldwelli (assembly GCA_039654775.1). Classification (NCBI taxonomy): domain Eukaryota; kingdom Metazoa; phylum Chordata; class Actinopteri; order Cypriniformes; family Cyprinidae; genus Spinibarbus; species Spinibarbus caldwelli. Next base: position 36,061,597 of record CM077225.1, on the reverse strand, counting down.
TATTAAAATACAGACATCTGTTTCCACATCTCACAGAGAAAATGCGCAAAAACGTCTCTCTCACCTATGCATTAGTTCTTTCTCATCCCCTTCCTTCCCCTCTTCCATGCTTCCCTTCACTCTATTCACTCAGAAAGGTCAATAGTATAATATAATGTTCTACATGAATGTAAGTGATATTCACAGTCATGTTTGGTATCATTTGAATTGTCTCTGTGTGACTGGTACAATGGTCTCAATCTTACAAGTAAGCTACATGGTAATACAGATTCTAAGAATGTAGAGATATTTTGCTCACTATAGAGGGTGTGCCATTTCCCAGTGTCTTTCATGCAAATTACCATCTGTCGCCAAAAATAGTTTTACCTTAATTAAGTGTGTACAGATCTATGGGGACCAAATAATGTATTCTAGAATGAGCAAAGTATGGCGCAGGCCATCTAGAATATTAATCAATCGCCTCTGTCTAATGATCAAGGCTGACGAGTTTGTGAGCATGAGATCCGTATATCGAGACTCAAAGTGTTATAGGAATAAGATGAAAAAGATTCAATACAATTAAAGAGTTAAACAGAGTAATCAGATGTTTAGATAAATTATCTTCTCAGTGATTAGTAATAATTGGTATTCTAACCTAAATTCAAGGTCATAATACAGTGGAGTCAGATTAGAATTTAACATAAATTAAATAACTTTGCGCACTGAAAAGTCCGAACGTGCAGGAAACCTTCATGCACCATTGGATACCTTCGTTGGGCCAACTGCATGGACCTTACATCTGTTTTGTCCGTAACTCTCAATGTCATTTTTCTGAGCAGCTTGTGTCTAATCTCGCCTCGGTGCAAACACTGACCATCACTTGAGCAAATGACAGCTCTCTCACAATAGTGCTAGTTTGGAGTCACATCCAGTTCTATCTGGTTCTATTTCTATTCACTAGTTCTATTCCAGGTCTATTCATATATATACATTAATTTGTATTCTATAATATTTTTCTTAGATTTTCCTAATGACAAATTTATGATGTTTATACCAACACTTTTTTTTTCCATTTTTATCACAGAATAAGGCAGAATAGTTTCTATACTGTAATAAATGCTATGTCAATTAGCACTGCATTATTTCTGCGTGAGAGCACCTACTGGCTTCGAGTATGAATGAAACATACATAGTAAAAAGCCCAGTGTTAAATTAGCTCTCCCGGGAGTTTATTTGAGTCCACACTCAGGAGTGTTAAAAGTAACACTGAAGAGTGTCAAATTACCACTTTAGCAGTGTTAAAGTTAATGAGATAATTAGGTGATTAATTAAGTGATGATTGACCATTATTGAAGACACCTGATGTTAACAAGCAGAATCACCAAAGGAGAAAATTAAATTTTTTATGTCACCATTATAGTGGTTAGTGTTTGCATTAGTTGGACTCTTGACCCTTAAATTTTTCATATTAGGTTTTGTTTGGCTGCTGTAATTCAGTTGACAAACCAAGAGTAGAAGTCATCAGGTGGTGATGATTATGTTTTAGCAATCATTATTTGAGCTGAATCATTGAACTTTTTGAGTCTAATCTTTAAGTTATATCTTTCTTAATTGATAACAGCCTTGTGATTCCACAACAAAAGATCTTGTATTTTCTACTCTATTTGGAAGGATTTCTTACAAGCTATTCTGAAGAATAAAAAAAAAACTTTTCTGGAGAAAGTCTTTAGGCACACACAGACATCAAGAACCAGTGTATGAATCTCAACAATGGTGAAAAACAGCATATTTATATAAACAGATCATCTCTAAACATCACAAAACAAGCTACTAAACAAATCACATATAAACAGCAAAAAATAATAATAATAATAATTAGAATAAAAGAAATTACAAAGACAATTCTGCTCATAATTTATTCATGTCACAATGCATGATGGGAGCCATGGATGAGTTTTGATTGGCTACAACATGCTTTTTTGATGGTCAACATTGTTGCGATTCTCACACTGATTCTTGATGTCTGTGTGTCTGAACTATTATTGTTTTTTTTTTTTTTAGTTTTTGATCAAAATAAGTGTTAAAAACATCTGTTCTTATATTTTTCACAGCGTTGATGTAATCAATAATTAAAAAAAAAAAACCTACCCTTATCCTCAGCGCAATAACCACCACAAATGATGTAGCATCTACGGTAGAAGATATTAAGTAGTGATGGCCAGATGAAACCTCATGAAGTCTTGTGAAGATTTTCTGCTTTTCAGCCAAGTGGTTCACAAAAGGGTTAATTTCTGGAGACTACATTTGCTCACAATACCACCTGGTGGTCAAAGAGTGTAAAATAAGCAGATATATTACTGACAGAGGTGTAAAGTCCAGGAGTCACAAAGTAAAAGTCCTGCCATATATTTATTCCAGCCATGAACTCAGCAGCTGATTTCACCAGAGGAGGAACCAAGTCACAAACGAGTCTCGAGTCAAATCTCAAGTCCTCAAAGAGTTAAAGTTAATGAGATAATTAAGTGACTAATCAAATGATGATTGTGCATTAGTGATGAACAGCTGCTGTTATTGAGAAATACAGAGGATCAGATGTTGATGTTTTATTGGTTAAAATGATGCCACCATCATGGAGAACAGTGTTTGCTTTAGTTGGGCTCTTGACCCTTTTAGTAATGTGAAGTGGGTTGCCTTTAAGCATTTACAATATTGTTTCACAACAAGCATTTGTATGTTACTGAACTAAATGCTTGAAAAGGCATATGAGCTTACACTTTCTGCTTTTAAGTCATTTGAATGCACATCATGAGGGTGTCTCTCTTTGGTTTATTGACAGATGTTCAGCTATTATGAAACTGCAAAAAAGTCATATTGAACAAATGCCATTGTAATGCTTAAATATTGGAAAGAAAAAATATATTGTTCAAGCTTTTAGACATGAACACTTATTATACGATCCTCAACAGTGGTGACAATAATTATTCATGTTGCAGTGCATGATGGGAGTTTTTACTATGGTGTAACCCAGTATGCGTTACAGCATGAAGCATTTTGTTGATTGTCACCATTGTTGAGATTCATATTCTAGTTCTTGATGTCTGTGTGTGTCTAAAGAGTTCAAATATTTATATACGTTAAAGAAATTTAGAATTGTTTTCTATAACCATTACAGCAACACTTTCATTGCATGCTGTAATTTCATAGTTGGTTGTTCAAATCCTGAACATAAAAAAAAAGTAATTTTGGATGTAAACAGCTCAGCGCCTAATGATCATTTCATCACATGAAAACAGCTAGCAGTTGCTCACTGCACAACACTCATCTCTCTACTTTACAACACCACACACAGTATTACAAGAAGAAATCTAACATAAGAAGTCAAGGGTCAAGAGCCCAAATAAAGCAAACACTGATCTCCATGATGGTGGCATCATTTTAACCAATAAAACATCAACATCTGATCCTCTGTAATTCTCAGTAACAGCAAGTGTTCATCACTAATGCACAATCATCATTTAATTAGTCACTTAATTGTCTCATTAACTTTAACTTTTTGAGGACTTGAGATTTGACTCGATACTCGTTTGTGACTTGAAAGGAATGACTTGGTTCCTCCTCTGGTGAAAGCAGCTGCTGAGTTCATGGGTGGAATAAACATATGGCAGGACTTTTACTCTCTGACCCCTGGACTTTACACCTCTGTCTGTAATGTCTCTGCTTGTTTTACACTCTTTGGCCACCAGGTGGTATTGTGAGCAAATGAAGCCTCCAGAAATTAACCCTTTTGTGAACCACTTGGCTGAAAAGCAGAAAAGCTTCATGAGGCTTCATGAGGCTTCATCTGGCCATCACTAGTATTAAGGGTAAAGTAGACCAGTGCTCTAGGTTCTTATGGAGTCAAATGGGAGAGGTAAATGAACAGACAGAGAAGGTAGGTGTGATTCATGATAGAAATGTTTATATATATATATATATATATATATATATATATATATATATATATATATATATATATAAAATGAATGTATGAACTGGTTAACTTGCTTTTTGGTTTCAGGAAACATATGTATGAAGGACAAGAAAACAAGAAAAATAAATGAAATACTGATTCAGAATGAAAAGAAGAAAAATTAAATGAAATAAAAATTAATTAAACTGTTTCTGTGTTTGAATCTCTTTGTTTCACAACAACGTTTCACTTGTTTCACTTAGTGTTTAACTCTTCGAATTACTCTTGATTTTATATTTGAATGGATTATTCAAATCAACAGCTCAGTTCACATAAACCCCCCCCAAAAACAATATTCACATTTCAAATACAAAACAAATTTAACCCATTCTCTTTGTATGTTACAATCAATAAACAACAAAATAACTAGTAATTAAATGTAATCAGTTCACAGTTCAAATCTGTGTGTCCGTTTCAATGAAACAGTCTATGAATTTGCAAGAACTGACCTCTGATTTGAAAATAAACAACCATCCACATCCTGTGTAGTGCGTGCGATCATGAAATGCAACAGTTCAGGCCTACCGTCCTGATGAACAAAGCAACGAGCAGCAACACGAATGCTGAGGGAAAGTTCACATCAATTCACTCTGTTTTCCAGCACATTTGTTTTCTTCTGTCCAGGGAACACTCGAGCAGCGAATCCTACGCGTTTCTCGGTGGGTGGCTCGCCATCTTGATCTATGTGGGGATGAACTCATGTCATTGCCGTTTTCGCGTCAAGAACGATGAAATCTCAATCTCTTGTAACACAAAAAGAGTCGAGTTCAAATAAAATAAACGTTTTACCAAACTTTCCATTCAGTTTAACTCAAAGTTTCTCTTATTTTATTTCGGAATATCTCCGCCAATCTGTCCATGTTCGCTCATCTCCTTCCCCTCTCGTCTCGATCTTTTTCGTCATCAAGCTGCTCATGTTGACTTCACCTGATTGGAAAGTGCGTCCCTCATGTTTTTCTTAAATGCAACACTCCATATTTCACATGCATTGTTATAGTCAGAGAAAATAAACATAACAAATGACAGAAAAAATAACAAGTACACATTTTATTACATCCATGATATATAAATATATATATATATATATATATAAAGTAATATGTACTTTAAATTGAGCACTGAAGATCGAACATTAAACATTTTAATATATTAGCAAAGAATTTAATTTTAATCAACTTTTGTGTTTTTAGTAACCCCAGTATAGTTTACTATTTATCTATTATCTATAGTTGCTGTTTTCTTTCCCTAGGGGTTACGTATGTATTAATGTTATTTTTATTTTTTAGAAAAAGTTAAATCACGCCATCTTTCCGCTAGAAAAATAGTCCCTGATAGTGACAGTAAATGGCAATAGAATGTTCCTGTAACAAGCCTCTTCTGATAGAGCACAAATCAAAACAGACACCGGAACTGTTCTCATGCTGTGCTCTTTATTTAATTTTTTAAACAATATATAATATTTTCTCATGCACGTGCATCTGATTATCTCTTATCAGAGTAGCCTACTCTTAAGCGAGATTTTTTTTAATTCCACAAGCAACTTCATTTTATTGTTGATCACTGATTCTTTAATTCTGGCTGATGCAAATCGATTAAAGTTATTTATATATTTATTTATTCCTTCCTGACATAGTTATTTTATGGGCTATTAACATGAGTTCTGCTCCTAATAGAGCAACATCATAACGGCCTTAAAGTGAGAGAGAAAAACACTTACTTCCACTCTGGACTAAGCTGGATATGAGTGCTTTATAAGAGTTATTTTCCAAAGTTGAAATTTGAAATTTCATTCACAGCTGAACACAGCTATTTTAGTATTCATGCTCATTTCTGTTATTGCAGGTATAAATATAATGCTGCATAAAGGATGTACCATAAGTTGAGTTACTGAAATGGAAGTTTCAGAGTTACAAATTAACAGTTTCCTTCACTGCAGTAGCAATGCATTTTGGTTCTCTGTTAAAAAACAAATAAATAAATAACTCCCCAGAAAAAAGGGCACTTTCTCTCAAGGAAGAAAAAGGGCAGGTGCTCAAGCCCCCTTTTCTGTCTATGTGTGTATGTGCCTGAACCTAGCTCATGGTGACTACCTGATCACTGTAGAATACTGATCTCACTACATTACAACACCACATGCATTGCTACAAAAAGAGATCTAACAAGAGTCAAGGGTCGAGAGCCCAACTAAAGCAAACACTGATCTCCATGATGGTGGCATCATTTTAACCAATAAAACATCAACATCTGATCCTCTGTAATTCTCAATAACAGCAGGTGTTCATCACTAATGCACAATCATCATTTAATTAGTCACTTAATTATATCATTAACTTTAACTCTTTGAGGACTTGGGATTTCACTTGAGATTTGCTTGTGACTTGAATGGAATGTCTTGGTTCCTCCTCTGGTGAAATCAGCTGGCTGAGTTCATGGGTGGAATAAAAATATGGCAGGACTTTTACTCTTTGGCCCCTGGACTTTCCACCTCTGCTCTTCGGCAATAAAAAAGAAACACAAATGTTATGTTTATATAAAGTCATTTTTGTTTATGGGTGAATTGGACCATCAAAGGTCAGCAGCAAAGATAGTGGTTAGTAAAATGGGATTAATACATAAAGTATATTTGTGTTATTTAACATATTTAAATATTGCAGGTTTGCATCATATAAAATCCTGAGTGTTAAATTAACACTGAAGCAGTGTTAAAGTTAATGAGATAATTATGTAATTAATTAAGTGCTGATTGAGCATTAGTGATGAACACCTGCTGTTAACAAGTAGAATCACTGAAGGAAAGAGAAACACAAGAACTATCTAAACTAAATCTCTCAAGATCTCAGAAGATAATTAAACAACTCCACAAACAACATCACCAGCTTCATGCATTACTAACCAGTTTGACTTTATTTCTGGAGTATCTAAAACAGAAGTTCTTCATGGAGAATTAAGGTTTAGATGTTGATTTTTTATTTATTTATTTATTTTTTACTTATTTTGGTGAATAATGTTTGCTCTATATTCAGACTGAAGACTTATTCTTTCTTTATATAAGCGAGGACAAGGAGAGATGGCGTACTGTTCATCCAGCTTATTAATAGCTTCTGAAATATCCCTGAGCCTAGAAAGTTCTTTCTTTTTAACATAAGAAGAAAAAGAGATTATCTTGCCATGCAGATATGCTTTCAATGTCTCTCATAACATAGATCTAGATACATCATGCTTGACATTTAACTCCAGATAAATCTTAATCTCATTGGTTAAATAAGTAATGAATTCTTCATCTGCCAAAAGCAAAGAGTTTAGTTTCCAGGGCTTAAAGGAAGAATGCTGAGTTGGTAAACTAAGTGCAAAAGAAGAGGGCGCATGATCAGATATAACAATGCTATGATACATACTAGATGAAACCAAGGGTATAAGACTCTTATCCACTACGAAAAAATCAATGTGGCTGTATGAATGATGCACAGGAAAAAAAAAGAGAATTTTTTGGAAGAAGGGAAAAGAAATCTCCAGGGGTCTAATAGTCCAAATTGATCACAGAAATTCTTAATGATTATAGCTGTTTTAGAGCAGTGATTTTCAATCCTGTTCCTTGGGACCCACTGCTCTGCACATTTTGCATGTCTCCCTTATCTGACACACTCATTTGAGTTCATGGAGCTCTTTCCTAATGAGCTGATGATCTGAATCAGGTGTGTAAATTAGGGAGACATGCAAATGTGCAGAGCTGTGGGTCCCCAGGAACAAGTTTGAAAACCACTGCTTTAGAGGGATGTATAACTTTAGAGGAGGATCTATCCAGGGATGTGTCCAAAACACAGTTGAAGTCCCCACCTATAATTAATGCATAGTCGTCACCTATTGGAATAGATGTGAAGACTTTACTGAAAAAATTGCTGTCGTCAAAGTTTGGGGCATAAATATTAGCAAGAATAACTTGCTTGTCCAGCAGGCAGCCTGCGACAATAACATAATGACCATAGGAGTCACTAATAAACTTTTCGCAGGTGAAAGAAATGTTTTTTCTGATGAGAATAGCTGTACCTCTGCCTTTTGCATTGAAGCTTGAATGAAATACTTGTCCTCCCCAACTCCGCCTAAGTTTAATTATATCTGAGTTAAGAATGTGGGTTTCTTGGAGAAAAATAACATCTGCATTTAATTGCCGTCAGTGAGAAAATTTTACCGATTTTAATAACATTGTTCATGCCTTTCACGTTCCACGTTATGAAGTTAACATCACATTTATTAAACTTGGACATAATACCAGGAAATAACTGCAAATAAATAATTAAAAAATACATAGTTCGTTATAACAAACCACATAAGCATACTGACTCCGATCAACTGATCAATACATAGTAAAAACAAAACAAAAACTAAAAAAACCCGAGCCATGCAATTATACCCACCTCCCCCCACCCTTGTCACAAACGACCTCGAACAAAAAACATCTGCTGGTATACTAAGAACCATAACTCACCAGCTTATGCTTCTACTCCATTGGAACTAAATTAGCCTACTTCTGATAACAGAAACAGGTGACATTCTGAACTTAAAATAAAGAGTATGGATCAGACCAAACTTAAATTAGTCTCTTCAGCTCTCCATCCTCTCGAATCACGAGGTTACCCAATCTCAGTGGAGAGTCGTATAAAGCAAGAATACAGACATATTCTCTGCTGTAATGTGCATCTTATACATTCGCTGAAAGGGGGAGGATTCCTCTCACAAATTCCAAGGCCGCTACAGACAGTCAAAAAAATGTCTCGCTCCATCATGATTGATCCGTAGACGTGCAGGGAAAAGCAAGCTGAATTCAATGCCCGCTCCTCTGAGTTGAGCCTTAACCTGATTAAAAGCCACTCTCCACTTTGCGACCTCGGCGCTGACATCAGGGTAGAAGTATATACGCGTACCTTTGTATGACACCTGTCCTTTTTCCCTTGCCAGATGAAGAACCAGTTCCCTCATCTGGTAGTGATGCATTCGCATGATGAACAGCCTGGGGGCTTGATTAGGTTTCGGCGGGGGTGCTAGGGGGCGCGGGGGTGCTAGGGGGCGGTGGGCCCTGTCCACCTCCGGCTTTCTGGTAAAGCTTTGCTCCCCGAATACCTCGAGTATTTTTCATTGTCTTTCGACAACGCTGACCATGTAGACTCCAGGACAGTAACACGGCCATATACGTCGGTAAGGGATTCTTCCACATCCGTCAGTTTCTGTTCTTGCTCTAACAGTGAAGTTTTCACCGCGGAGATAGATGATTTAAGCTCTGCAAGGATCTCCAATCTGAGCGCGGCTACCTCAGATCTAATGCCGCCAAGGAGTTCTCTGATATCTCCCTGGTCCGAGACGGCGCCATCAACACTCTGCGTATTGCCAGCTTCCTCAGTAATATCAACTGTTTTTTAGTATTGTTTCTCGGCATGTTGTTTACTAAGGTTCACAAATAGTATTCTCAAACTACATCACCCAATAAGTGCTAAGTAAGCCGTTAAATAATAGGAAATGCACAGAGCAGAAAACTTTGCAACCTCTCACGCCACCATCTTTTCCCTCCTCGCTTTTATGATTTCTATATTATTGCAGTTCTATGATATGACAATGTGAAAAAACTTTATAAGCCAATTTTAAAAATATATTTCAAACAGAAGTTTCAACTCGGACACTCATAGACATGAAGAATCAGCATGTGAAACTCAACAATGGTGACAAAGAAAATACTAAAACAATGCAGCTACATAATTTATTCATGTCACAATGCATGCTGGGAGCCATGGATGAGTTTTGATTGGTGCACCCAGAATGCAATGCAACATGAATCTGTCTGATAATCGTCACCATTGTTGAGATTCATATGCTGATTCTTAATGTCTGCGTGTCTAAACAGTTCAAATCTTTTAAACTGGTATGTAAAGTGTTTTTAAAGTTCTTCATAGTATTTAATAAAAGTGCAGTTATGATCAATAAACAAAGTTACACATCACCACTGATGATATCAGTGAATCAGGCTACTGTGTTATTATAAAGTAATGACCAATACAACCTGACTATGTTTTCTTTTGGTTTTTCTTGTCATAACAAATGTGTTTTGTAAACACACTTACAGCAACCAGAGAAAAACTAATGTTAAAAAGTCAAGGGTCAAGAGTCCAACTAAAGCAAATGCTTATCTCCACAATGGTGACTTCAAATTTGATTATGTTCAATAAACATTAAATTCTAAAACTCTATTAATTCTTAATAAGAGAGTTTTAGATCTATGACAAAAAAAGTCAAACTGGGGTGCGCTTCCCGAAAGCAACTATGATAGCAAGTTCCATCGTTACCAATAGAGTTCAATGGGACTAGCGACCACCAAACACATAGTTATGGCAACCACAGAAATTCTAACGTTTAAAAGTCAAGGGTCAAGAGCCCAACTAAAGCAAACACTGACTTCGATAATGGTAACATCAAACAAAACTAAAACATCAACATCTAAAGTCAGTTTGGTTAGTAATGTGTGAAGCTGGTGATGCTGTTTGTGGAGTTGTTTAATCATCCTCTGCCAAGATCTTGAGAGATTTAATGTCTTCTTTTATCTTGTGTTGATTTCCTTTATGGCTGTGGCTGAAGTCAGTTATAGTTCTTGTATTTCTACTCGTCTCATCTCATTTTTTTTTCTGTTCTTGTTTCTCTTTATTTCAGGGGTTCTTCTTGTTAACAGCAGGTGTTCTTCATTAATGCTCAATCATCACTCAATTAATAAACTAATTATCTCATTAACTTTAACACTGCTTCAGTGTTACTTTTTTAACACTGAGTGTGGATTATATATCCACTGGGAGTGTTAATATAACACTGGGGGTTTTCATGTGTGCAAATTATGGAGACGTAATATACAACATTAACCCAGGAATTGGAAGACCGTCATTTTGATACCTAACATGCCAGGGTTTGGCAAACATTAAGGCAGTGATACATTCATATGTCTAGATCCAAGTAATTGGAGCTTCAAGACAGTACTACAGCGTTATAACTGAGCTACTATAACTTAGGAACATGCATACAACACAGGAATACACTATATATATTTTTGGAACAGTTGATTGTGGATAAATGGAGCCAATGTCCTTTTCTATGTGTATTGTGGCTTTTGAGTGTGTCTGGGCCACAGGTAGTGGCTCCTCACGGGGATGGGGGAATCGTTCCTTCCCTCCGGAATCTCTTTGAAGCTCAAAGAGAAAGTTGACGACTGTCCCTGCTAGCATTGGAGAAGATAGCAGAGGTAATAACGCTCTTTGAACCAGAGGTGGGCGTTAGACATGCATCTGTAATTACATCTGTAATTTCGTTACAACAAGGGAGGAGGGAAAGTTTACCATGCCTAAAACCTGATTAAACATCTTGATTGCATTCGAACACTACAGGGTCCTTACAGAAGAAAAAGTCATTTCCTCTCTGGGAACTTTCTGAGCTCAACAAACAAAAAATAAGTGTGCAAGATTAATAGATTTATTAATTAATTGACATGTCTCAATATCTAGAAATTTTAACTGTAAAGTCATGTTATTTCCCTTGACTATGCGCACTTGAATAGTTTTCATGAGTTGTTTTTTTTTTTTTTTTTTTTTTTTAATTTGCCAGCATTTAACTGAACATTTTGTGTCTGTAAAGTCTGTAAAAATATGCTTTTCACCTACCACCAAGAAAATCTCATGTGTTTAACAAAGATTAAATAAAACAGTTTAGAAGTTCTACATCAATAGTTTTTACAGTATAGTAACATTTTTTTATAGTTTTTATAGTAACATTTTTTACCATTTACAGAAAAGAGCTGAAACTACAGTTGCATAATAATGGCACTTGAGCTGTACTTTTTACTTCTTGAACATGATGCTGTGGTCCTCAGTGTTTTTTGCGTCCACAGCAAAGACATCTGAAGAACTTCGTGTACTGCTGCCTGACCTGAACAAGAATGAGAGGAGAGGATCTGAGTGACTTCACGAGATCAATTTAACCTCTGAAACTCATGAACCAGAATGGAGGTTTTTTTTATATATATAATAAACAGGTAAGAAACTACTGTACTGCCACTGTCACTGGAGATTTATTACTTCACTTATAGAGTACATAGTAAAATCCTCAATGTTAAATTAACACTGCTTGGGGCATATATGGTCCCACTCTACAAGAGTGTTAAAGTAAATAATTATGTGATTAATTAAGTGCTGATTGAGCATTAGTGATGAACACCTGCTGTTAACAAGCAGAATCACTGAAAGAAAAATAAACACAAGAACTACAACTGACGTCAGCCAAAGATGAAATCAACTGAAATAAAAGACATTAAATCTCTTAAGATCTTAGTAGAAGATGATTAATCATCTCCATAGTGATGGGCAGATGAAGCCTCATGAAGTTTTAAAGGTCCCATGACATGCTGCTTTTTGGATGCTTTTATATAGGCCTAAGTCATCCCTAGTACTGTATCTGAAGTCTCGTTCCCGAAATTCAGCCTTGGTGCAGAATTTCAGCCACTACGAGCCAGTCCCACAATGAGCTTTCCTTAGGACATGCCATTTCTGTGTCTGTAGCTTTAAATGCTAATGAGGAGGAGAGAGGCGGGGCAAGGTGGAGGGTGAGTGTGTGGCCTTAACCAGCTTGCGGCCACGGTGCGCTAATGTTGACAGTGGATGTATCACAATGGCTCGTGGACACGCAGTCGTTCAAGATTTTCAGTTTGACCCAGAATCTGATCCGGATGGAGAAGCACCGGATGAAAAAGTTCCAACTCAGCGGCTACAGCAGGACATCTCCGAATGGTTAGTTTAAAATATTGTGTCTGGATATGGTACTTTAGTTGGTTTGTTTATGTATGCTGTTACAGTTATTATCATGTAGCTAATGCTAGCCTACATTGTTGGCTTTAAATGTTGCTCTGATTTGCTATAGTTCTAAAGCTGTATTAGCATCTATATCAGTAATTTTTGTTGTTTAGAGCAGTGGTTCTCAACTGGTTTGGCCTTGGGACCCACGTTTTCCCATGGTCATCAAGCCGCGACCCACTTATATATTTATATTAGGGCTGTCAATCGATTAAACTTTTTTTGAGTTGACTGTCACATGACTGTCATGAGTTAACTCGCGATTAATCGCAATTTAATCACACTTTTTTATCTGTTCTTAAATGTACCTAAATTAATACTTTAAGTTTTTAATACTCTAATTGACATGGGCATGGACAAATGTGGATGCTTTATGCAATATACGTTTATTGTTAGTGAAACCATAGTTAATCTAGAGCATGAAGACTGGACATGTTTCAAAGGTCATAGATGTTTTTCAAAGAACTTGTTCATGTCTATTACACACATGAAAAAGAACATAGAAATATCAGGTTCCTATTACTCACTTTATTTGCTCTGAGAAATTGACTTAGACAAGCCTGTTTACATTTTCATACTACAGGGCAGCTCACTTCTTCTGAACATGCTAAATGTACATTTATTATTTATTATTACATTTGTTTGCCTCTCTGTGCCCACATACTGTATTTTGATGCAGCTAAATTCTCAATAAAACTGTTTTCATTGATATATTGTTTTCATAGATATATTTTCTGTTGTCAGATAAAGGAATGAATATGAAATAGTGACTAAAACGCGACCCATTAAGACTACATAACCAGCTCTACCTTCCAAGACGTTAATCTGACCAAAAATCCTGTTAATCGAGCCGTCGTCTGATGAAATCAAATAGCCTCAACATAAAATAAAGACAATAGCTGTTCAGTGATTTCGGCTATACTTGCATGTAAAATTAGAGAAGCAACATAATATCGGTTTTAAAGCAGCACTATGTAACTTTTTTGCGCTCTAGCGGTTAATAAACAGAACTGCACGCATCCCACGGAAGAACATTCTAACCGGACCTACTTCTCCAAGTTTTATGTCTATGGCGATTCACACAGGCATGTGTTACTCCGCAGCGGTGAAGACCCGACCAGACTACAATAGTCCAAATATAAGCACTTATTATAAGTGTACCGTAGTGATTCGGGATAAGACAAAAACACGGTTTGGAAGATGAATTCATGATGTACTCGCTCATTATATGCATTTTGCAAATTCTGAACACAGAAAAAGTTACATGCTGAACGGAGCAGACGGAGAGAGAGAGCGAGAGCGAGAGACAGAGAGAGAGAGAGAGACGCCACGGCTCAAACAGAAAAGGCACTCTGCGTTAATCGCGCATTAATAAAATTAACGCCGTTAAAATGAATTTGCGTTAACACCTTATTAACACGTTAACTTTGACAGCACTAATATATATATATATATATATATACATATATATATATATATATATACTCTCAAAAAGGATGTGTTAATTAATAACACATTTTTTGTGTTATGGCCATTTTAACGTGATGTAATTTTAAGTTGATCATGTGTAAAAAGAAAGAGAGAGAGAGAGAGAGAAACAACACAATGTGTCCAACACAATATGTGTTAACTATCATCCAATCACATTGCTGCCTACATCACTCCATAAGCTGTTAACCAAATTCGCGCCTCTTTTTTCATTGGTGGATGACATGGATGCACTCAGGTATATGGTCAGGTATATGGATTTCCTCACTAGAAAAGTAAAGTTCCCAGAGCGTTCTCAGAAGGTCCCACCGGTGTCAATGACGTTCCCAGAACATTTCCTGAGATGATGTGGAGTTCTTTAAAGGATTGGGCAGAGGTGGGACCAAGTCAAGTCTCAAGTCAAATCCCAAGTTCTCAAAGAGTTAAAGTTGATGAAATAATTAAGTGACTAATTAAATGATGATTGTGCATTAGTGATGAACACCTGCTGTTATTGAGAATTACAGAGGATCAGATGTTGATGTTTTATTGGTTAAAATGGTGCCACCATCATGGACATCAGTGTTTGCTTTAGTTGGGCTCTTGACCCTTGACTCCTTTGTTAGGTCTCGCTTTGCAGCAATGCATGTGGCATTATACAGCAGAGTGGAGATAGTAGCTGTTTTTATGTGATGAGCTAGTCACTGTGAGGTGGTTTGATTGCAATCAAAAATATCTTTTTTTTATTATTTTTTTTTTTTTATAAATATGTTTCGATTTTGTATAATCAACCCTGTGAATCTACAGCATGCAAATAAAATGTTGCTCTAATAGGTGTAGTGAATGAATTTTAAATCTATGTAATAAAAATAAAATGTTGAGCTCCAGTATCATTTTGACACATACAGACATCAAGAACCAGCATATGAATCTCAACAATGGTGACAATCAACAAAATGCTTCATGCTGCAATGCATGCTGTGTAACACCATAGTAAAAACTCCCATCATGCACTGCAGTATGAAAAATTGTCGCCACTGTTGAGGATCATATGATAAGTGTTTATGTCTAAAAGCCTGAGCGGAAATAGTTTTTTTTTATTTCAAAATTGAAGCATTACAGTGGTCTTTGTTTAAGAGGGCACTTTTTTTTTTGCAGATCTGTAATAGCTGAATGTCAGTCCAAAAAAAACAAAGAGAGATCCTTTCATGATCTTCATTCACCATGAGTAATAAGCAGAAACCATAAGTTAATCTGCTACTTCTAGATTTGATTCAGCAATGCACAAATGTTTGCTGTGAAACAATATTGCAATTGTTTAGAAGCAAATTAGTAAAAAAAAAAAAAAAAAAAAGGGACAAGAGACCAACTAAAGCAAACCTTGACCACAATTATGGTGGCATCGTGTTTTTTTTTTGTTTTTTTTTTCCAGTTGATTCTATCCAAGGCTGTGGCTGAAGTCTGTAGTTCTTGTGTTTCTCTTTTCTTCAATGATGCCGCTTATTAACAGCAGGTGTTCATCACTAATGCACAATCATAATGTAATTACACACTAATGTGTCATAAATCCAGAAGTGGGACTTTTAAGTCACAAGCAAGTCTCAAGTCAAATCCCAAGTCCTCAAAGAGTTAAAGTTAATGAGAAAATTAAGTGACTAATTAAATGATGATTGTGTATTAGTGATGAACACCTGCTGTTAATAAGCGGCATCATTGAAGAAAAGAGAAACACAAGAACTACAGACTTCAGCCGCAACCTTGGATAGAATAAACTGAAGAAAAAAAAAAAAAAAACACACGATGCCACCATAATTGTGGTCAAGGTTTGCTTTAGTTGGTCTCTTGTCCCTTTTTTACCAATTTTCTTCTAAACAATTGCAATATTGTTTCACAGTAAACATTTGTGCATTGCTGAATCAAACTTAGAAGCAGCAGATTAACTTATGATTTCTGCTTATATCTCATGGTGAATGAACATCATGAAAGGGTCTCTCTTTGGCTTTTTGACTGACATTCAGCTATTACAGATCTGCAAAAAAAAAAAATAAAAAAAAGTGCCCTGTTAAAGACCACTGTAATGCTTCAATATTGAGAGAAAAAAAAAAAAAACTGTTTCCGCTCAGGCTTTTAGACATAAACACTTATATGATCCTCAACAGTGGTGACAATAATTTTTCATACTGCAGTGCATGATGGGAGTTTTTACTATGGTGCTACCCAGCATGCATTGCAGCATGAAGCATTTTGTTTTTTGTCACCATTGTTGAGATTCATATGCTGGTTCTTGATGTCTGTATGTGTCAAAAATGATACTGGAGTTCAAAATTTTATTTTTTATTACATAGGTTTAAAATTCATTCACTATAACTATTAGAGCAACACTTTATTTGCATGCTGTAGCTTCACAGGGTTGATTATGCAAAGCCTAAACATATTTATAAAAAGATAAATAATAAAAAAAGACTTTTTGATTGTAATCAAGCCACCTCACAGTGATTAGCTCATCACATAAAAACAGCTACTATCTCCACTCTGCTTTACAACACCACATGCATTGCTGCAAAGAGATATCTAACACAAGAGTCAAGGGTCAAGAGCCCAACTAAAGCAAACACTGATCTCCATGATGGTGACACCATTTTAACCAATAAAACATCAACATCGGATCCTCTGTAATTCTCAATAACAGCATGTGTTCATCACTAATGCACAATCATCATTTAATTAGTCACTTAATTATTTCATCAACTTTAACTCTTTGAGAACTTGGGATTTGACTTGAGACTTGACTTGATCCCACCTCTGCTCAATCCTTTAAAGAACTCCACATCATCTCAGGAAATGTTCTGGGAACGTCATTGACACTGGTGGGACCTTCTGAGAACGCTCTGGGAACTTTACTTTTCTAGTGAGGAAATACATATACCTGACCATATACCTGAGTGCATCCACGTCATCCACCAATGAAAAAAGAGGCGCGAATTTGGTGAACAGCTTGTGGAGTGATGTAGGCAGCAATGTGATTGGATGATAGTTAACACATATTGTGTTGGACACATTGTGTTGTTTCTCTCTCTCTCTTTACTTTTACATATGATCAACTTAAAATTACACATAATGTGTTAAAATGGCCATAACACAAAAAATGTGTTATTAATTAACACATCCTTTTTGAGAGTGTGTGTGTATATATATATATATATATATATATATATATATATATATATAATTTTTAAAATAATAAAAACAGAGCAAATTTATTTAACAAAAAGTTAAAACTGTTAAGAATATTACTAATACTGAATAAACAGCCTATAAGATAAGGCTATTAAATAGCAGTACCAAACTAGTTTTTGTTAATACAATTAAGTTGGTATGAGACACCACAGTCATTTAAGCATATACAAAATAAAACAAAGTGGAAATAACATGATATTTTTGGGTTATGGAAACAACCGTTACCATGAATAACACGAACTGTTAATAACACATTAAAACTGCTCCTGAATAGAATGAATATCATACCTTCATGCAAATCCTTTCCAGCTAACACACGCAGTACCAGTTATGTGATATATCGGTACTGTACTTTTATTTCACACGGTGCATGTTCGTAGTTTCTGCACTTTAGTGAAGTGATATACAGCGCGGTGCCGCGTTCGCGCGTGCTATAGAAGAGTGCACGCTACGACCACGGTATAACATCTGACAGGACAGGATAGTTCGCTTTTCTGAGGCGAGAGACTTTTTTTTCATAGCTACAAAAATAACGATAGAAGACTGACAATAAATCTGTCTACATCTCATCTGACCGCAACTACTGAATCTGGATAGCGCGTTTTTCTCAGGAATTACAACTGCATCTGACAGAAGTGTCAACAGCTTTCATGCACATCTTTTAAAATAAAAGTCTCGCATCAGAAAAAACATTTAGAATTACGTTTTTTGTTGTTGATGTCATTCCTTTGGCCGTACACTCCGTGACCCACCAGTTGAGAACCACTGGTTTAGAGAAGACTTTACTCTGGATCATTTTTTTAGTGACAAAGTTGCCCATGCCCATATTGAAGTCATGTTACACATAACCCATGATTTACTCCTGAAGATTTACCTCTACTCAACACATGCTTGTCCACTCTGTTATATATATATATATATATATATATATATATATATATATATATATATATATATATATATATATATATATATATATATATAGATAGATAGATAGATATCTATATATATATATATATATAGATATAGATATATATTATCAGCTATAGTCACTAACCAGCACCACTATATTAGTCAGACCTCTGCCATTATTACATATACCTTTTTGGATAGGTGCCATTGTGGAAAATGTGCTACCATTTGTACATCCAAACACTGAGCAACTGCCATGCTTTGCTCGTTTGCAAGCCATGATGTCTCTCGAGGAAAAAAAATAAAAATATTGCGCTGGCCTCGCACGGTAGTAGCTCATTTTCTCATGAGCGGGCCAAATTCTCTGGGCGGGCAAAGCAGAGAAAGGGGAGGTAACCTTTCCCCGTATAACAACATAAAGGGAAGATTCCAGATTGGGCCATCTGAGATTTAATTTTCTCAAAGGCGAAACAGGATACCCAGGGCTCGGTTTACACCTATCGCCATTTCTAGCCACTGGGGGACCATAGGCAGGCTAGGGGAGCTCATATTAATGTTAAAAAAACCTCATAAAGTGAAATTTTCATGTCATGGGACCTTTAAGCTTTTCAGCCAAGTGGTTCACAAAAGGGTTAATTTCTGGAGGCTTCATTTGCTCACAATAGCACCTGGTGGCCAAAGAGTGTAAAACAAGCAGATATATTACAGACAGAGGTGTAAAGTCCAGGGGTCAGAATGTAAAAGTCCTGCCATATGTTTATTCCACCCATGAACTCAGCAGCTGATTTCACCAGAGGAGGAACCAAGTCGTTCCTTTCAAGTCACAAACGAGTCTCAGGTCAAATCCCAAGTCCTCAAAGAGTTAAAGTAAATGAGATGATTAGGTGACTAATTAAATGATGATTGCATTAGTGATGAACACCTGCTGTTACTGAGAATCACAGAGAATCAGATGTTAATGTTTTATTGGTTAAAATGATGCCACCATCATGGAGATCAGTGCTTGTGCATCTCTACAGCAATGCATGTGCTGTTATAAAGTAGTGAGATCAGTGCTGTGCAGTAAACAGTTGTTGGCTGTTTTTACACGAAAAGATAATCATCAGGCGCTGCTCTGTTTACATACAATTTTTTTCTGCATTTATATGTTCAAGTTTTGAGTAACCAACCCTGTGAAACTACAGTGTATAATGAAAGTGTTGCTCTAATAGTTATATTGAATGATTTTCAAATTACATAATGCTCCAGTGCTATTTAGACACACACAGACATCAAGAACCAGCATATGAATCTCAACAATGGTGACGATCAACAAAATTATTCATGCTGCAATGCATGATGGGTAACACCATAGTAAAAACTCCCATCATGCACTGCAGCATGAATAATTATTGTCACCACTGTTGAGGATCGTATGATGTGTTCATGTCTAAAAGCCTGAGCAATATAGCTCTTTTTCTTCTTTTTTCTCCGCAATATTTAAGCATTATGGTGACATTGGTTTAATAGAACTTTTTTGCAGTTCTGTAATAGCTGGATGTCAGTCAATAAACCAAAAAGAGACACCTTCATGATGTTCATTCAAGTGACTTAAAACCAGAAAGTGTAAGCTCATCTGTTTCCTCAAGCTTTTAATTCAGCAACGTGCAAATGCACAAATGTTTGTTGTGAAGCAATATTGCAATTGCTTAAAAGCAAACCACTTTGAATTATTAAAAGGGCCCAACTAAAGCAAACACTGATCTCCATGATAGTGACATCATTTTAACCAATAAAACATCAACATCTGATTATCTGTAATTCTCAATAACAGGAGGTGTTCATCACTAATGCACAATCATCATTTAATTAGTCTCTTAATTATCTCATTAACTTTAACTCTTTGAGGACTTGGGATTTGACTTGAGACTTGCTTGTGACTTGAAAGGAATGACTTGGTTCCTCCTCTGGTGAAATCAGCTGCTGAGTTCATGGGTGGAATAAATATATGGCAGGACTTTTACTTTCTGACCCCTGGACTTTACACCTCTGTCTGTAATATATCTGCTTGTTTTACACTCTTTGGCCACCAGGTGGTATTGTGAGCAAATGAAGCCTCCAGAAATTAACCTTTTTGTGAACCACTTGGCTGAAAAGCTTAAAGCTTTATGAGGCTTCATCTGCCCATCACTACATCTCCACAAATAGCATCACCAACTTCACATATTACTAACCACTTTGACTTTTTTTATGCATCTAAAAATTTCTTAAGAATTAACATAGGTTAATGTTTATTGAACATAATAAAATTTGAAGTCACTGTTGTGGAGATAAGTGTTTGCTTTAGTTGGGCTCTTGACCCTTGACTTTTTAACTTTAGTTTTATTTTGGTTGTTGTAAGTGTGTTTGTGAAACACATTTGTCTTATTGTTTACAACTAATTTTTAATGAAATACTATGAAGAACTTACATTTAAAAAGCCAAGGGTCAATAGCCCAACTAAAGCAAACACTGTTCACCAAAACGGTAAGTTGAAAAGAAAACAAACAAACAAACAAAAAAAAAAAAACATCTAAACCTTAATTCTCAATAAAGAACTTCTGTTTTAGACAAAGTCTAACTGTATGTAATGCATGAAGCTGGTGATGTTGTTTGTGGAGTTGTTTAATTATCTTCTGCTGAAATCTTGAGAGATTTGATGTTTTCTTTTATTTCAGTTAATTTCATCTAATGTTGTGACTAAACTCAGTTGTAGTTCTTATGTTTCTCTTTCCTTCAGTGACTCTGCTTGTTAACAGCAGGTATTCATCACTCAATCGGCACTTAATTAATCACATAATTATCTCATTTACTTTAACACTGCTTCAGTGTTACTTTAACACTCGTTTGGAGTGGGACAATACAGTATATGCTCCGAGCAGTGTTAATTTAACACTCAGGATTTTACTGTGTAGGGATAGAAAAATGTCTGACCTCATTATTGAGGACACAATAGATCAGGAAGATGAAGGTTCCCTGCTGAGAGTTCAAGATCAGGAAGAGGATCTCCAGCACCTCACTGCTATTAGTGAAGAAACCCAGAATCCAGGGGCAACCAAGAACCACACACTGAGCCAGTGTTTTAAACACCATAATCCTGCAGAGAAACAGAGAAAGAATGAGAATTTATGCATCTTCATTGACTCTATGTTAGTTTATATGGATTATTTAAATCAGTAGTTCTTAATTCTTGCCCTGGGGATCCCCTGCTCTGCATATTTTGCATGTCTCCCCTTATGTAACACATGTTTCAGATCATCAGCTCATTAAGAGAGAGATCCATGAATTAAACTTAGTGTATCAGATAAGGGAGACATTCGAAATGTGCAGAACAGAGGGGTCCCGAGGACCAGGATTAAGAACCACTGGCTTAAATCATAAAGTGTCTTACTTAGTTTGTTTCATCTTTGAAACATCAGAGTTGAGATTTTTGAAAGTTGACTTCAGACTGATGACGATCTTGATGAAGAGAATCATGTTTAACTGCAAAGCAGAAATTCATTAATAATTAATCACACTGTTTTCGTTTAAATACAAATTGAAGTCATGAGAAATAAGAAATGTGTTTACTGCTATAATGATGCAAACAGGACCAAGAAAACTCCAAATGAACCCTTTCTCCATTTTAATCCAGCAGCTGTTTAGTAAAATATACAGTAAAATAAAAAATGAACAAAAGTGTTGACCAGTGAGTTGAAATGAAATTATCCTTGTAATTTTAATATTTAAATTTCAATAATTAAAATGGCATAAACTAAAGTCTTATTCATTCAAATACTTTCCAAGAAAACCCCAACTCACTGTTCGCTGCCGTAGGCTTCAGGAACCAGACCAACAGACACACCCACCACAACCAGAGCAGCCACATATCCAATCACACACAGGAATCCACTGCTAAGCACCTCCTTCTTTTTGGAGCTGATCTGTGATAGGTTCTTCACACAGATGAAGAGCAGCACAGCTTCAATGAACATCCACACAAAGCCGGAGAGAAAGAGGAAGTGCAGAAGGCCTGAGATCACGGCACACAACACCTGGAGACCATGAGAGACAGTTATGATGATTCTCAGTGAGGCTGTGCTGAGCTGTAGGGCTCCTTCATCATTCTCACCTGCTGAGGCCGTATGAGGATCAGGAACCGCTGTGTGAGCAGCAACAGAAGGTGAGCCAGCAGAAGACTGATGCAGATGTTGATTCGAGCCACATTATTCACGCCAGGACTCCACTGACAAAGGGCAAAGGTCATAAGAGCCAAACTGAAGAACACCAGTCCCACGATCACACACACCAAATTCAACAGCTCCAGCAGTGAGTCACTCTGAGAAAACATGTCAGAGAACATGAGTGCCAAATCTGTGTTGCTCTTCAGTGTTCACTAGAAATGTTCTCGTACCTCTGCTGGGCGGCTGGTTTGCATGATGAGAGCGAATGTTGACAGATGAACACAGTAACACACGGTGTAGCTGCTGTTGGTCTTTAAAACAGAACAACCATCTACAATCCACTCGCTGATATTCCAGTACACACAGGACAGAGAACCGCTGGGATCAAACTCCTGAAAAAAGAAGAATAAACATACAGAAAATATCAGAAACACAGAATATTAAATGTTTTCAGATGCTCATCAGTTTTCAGGTTGGACAAGAACACATTTCATTCTCTCACTCTGATGTGTCTGAAGGTGAAGTTGACTGGTTTGGTGAGTGTAGTGTTGGTGGTTTTGGGAAGAGTAGCTGAGATCACAGTGGACATCATGGTTTTAAGCGTGTCATTTGGTGTGCTGAAGAAGTCTGGCTTCAGTAGATTTTCCATCGTGTTGTAGCTCATGAAAGCCACAGCAGCTGATCCTGTGTGGCAGAAACAGAAATGAAAAAAAAAAAAAACAAGTGTGGTTGAGTGGTAATGGTATGATTTCCGGGTTTTTTTTTTTTTTTTTTTAATTCAGTCACACTGAAACATCTGACTTACTTTCATTGTTGTTCTTGGCAATCCCAATGAGATCAATCTCCACAGAAGATTTTGTTGTGTCAAGTCGAGGGATTTTCTCTAAGGTGACCTGTGGTCCAACATTGAAAACTTGACCCTCTGAATAAACACAAATAAGCAGTTATGGGCTATAGTAATTTATTTGCAATATTTCTCTTTTTTTTTTTTTATGAAGGTCCAATTCAATCACTGAATTTGCACACAAGACAAACAAATAAAATGACAATTCACTATAATTGGGTTTTTCATTTCTGATGTAGTTTGAACCTTTCAGGTCAACCTTCATTAAATATGCAAACCGAATGAATGTAAAATGTAAGCACTATTAAGTATTAGGTCACCTGGATGTAAAAAGATCCTTTTATGCTCAAGGTACCAAATATTCACAAACATGAACTTCTGTGTTGCAAGTGAACCCTTGTTTAATATTGTATTTTCTTTTTCAAGGTTTTTCAGGATGAGTGTTTTTCGAGAGACAATCTGTCCATGTGGCATCTGTCTAATTTGACACGCTTGTACCAAGTGATGGATGAATTTGCACTAAAATACTCACCTTTTAAATCTACAACAAAAGATACAGGCAGTGTTTTCTGCTTTGTTTTAAAGTAATGACAACTATATACAATAATATAATAATGTATCTGCATGTATCATTTGTAGCTGTCTGACCCACTGCTGCTCTCTAGACTATATAAAGTCTCTGACATCATGTATAATCTCAGTTTCATCACCAATAATAATTGTGTCTCCACTTACCTACAGCAGGAAGAGTAAAACTGACACTGTCACTTGTGTTTGTCGGCTTCACCAATGTAGAAATGAGTTTCTCGCTGGTTTTTAGCATACGGTTTCCATAGGAAACAAGTTCAGTTAGGTTTGATAATAATGATGACTCTAAAATCTTCTCCGAAGTGTTGAAGACCATATTCAAAATGTTCGTCACATTCTAATTTATTGATCAAAAAAAAAATTGTTACCATACATGAAAAAGTCGAAAGAGCCAACAAGTCAGCACTGCTCCTTCAAGTCAATCATCTGCTATGTTACTAACAAATATTTAATTCTTTTACGATTTTTCTTTTGAAGACTTACATCCAAAGGAAGCACTTGAGCTGTAATGTTCTCCATCTGATCAAGAAGAGTTTGAAGGCATTCCAAAGAAATTTGTCTCTGAAATCAAAATTGTGAAGGTGGAGTTTGATCATTTTTATCAGGTTTATATATTAATAGCCAACAAAAGTTGATTTGAGCACAAATCCATAAAGAATAAATAGAAAGTCACATTCATATTTGAAATATCCACAATGCACATCTTATTGCACTGTTCTGTACTATAATTGATAGAAGTTGTGAATCCAACTCTAAAACGTCAGTTTCAAAAACTCAACTTACGGTGCATCCTTCCTGCAGCGTTATATAAACTGCATTATCAGTAAAGATGTAATCTGTGAAACATTTAAAAAAAAAAAAAAAACACGATCAAAGATAAATGATGAATGTGAGTGTGTGAGGAATTTAATGAGGAAAAAACATGAGACTAAAATCTAAAGGTGACTAATATGAATTTGCAAGAATTGAGAATTTGCAAATAATAATATGCCATTATACTCATTATGAATTACCCACACAACCACATGGTAACTGTGCAAACATTTTACTTAATATGTACAGCTTTAATAACATCTTGTGAACAGATGCTTAACTTTACTGCTTAACTTGATCTGCAACTGTACATTTCATGTACTCTTTTATTCCTCCTCTTTACAAATACAAACACACTCACACACCTGTTCAATTCTACAGATCCACAATCATTCGGCCAAAACACAATCGACAGAGTAAACATTAGACTACATTACCAGCTGAGGTTGTCTCTGGTGTGGCTGTTGTATCGGTGATGCTGATGTTAGTAACAGCTGAAAAAATAATGACTGATGAATATCAATGAATCAACAAACAAACAATAAAAAAGGCTTGAGTAAATATAATTACCTGCACAGTAGGCTGAGCACACAGTTGGACTAATCAGCTCATAGACATAATAATTGCCTGGACAGGCTTTGACTTTAATGGGGTAAGACCCGTAATAGCAGCAGTAATTGTCCCAGTGACCGCAGACATCTCGAGTGACGACTCCATCTTCAACTGTTGGGTGTCCATCACGTATCCACAGTGGGATTTCGGTGCCACAGCTAAATTTTTCAACACACGTGTCTGGGATCTGAGCGCTCATGTTGTTAATGAAGAGACGATACCAGCCGCTCCAGGTGAGAGAGTCGTCACACGAGTTTAAGGAGTTTGATGGCTGACTGCTGTTGGCTCTCCATGGATCATCCAGCACAGTGTAGTTGTAGCAGGGGTCAGAGAGAAAAGCTGTAATAAATATATGAATAAATATAATACATATACGTAATAAATATATAATGTTGCCTACTATACAACTCTTTTTGATGAAAGGTGAAAGCAATGTGTTTTGTTACTTGGGTGAGCATGTTGGGTGTAACTAGTTACTAAGTAATTAGTTACTGTAATTTAATTACTTTTCCCTTGAAAAAGTAAAGATTACTCTTATTTTTTTTTTCTGTAATTTAATTACAGTTACTTCTTATGCAATAGAACTTAAAACGGTGTATAGACTGTTTAGAACATTTAAATACAATACAATAGTGGATTTAACATAAAAAAATTAAAGTCTAATCCTAAAATACATGCTTTTTATGTACCCTTCTCACTTTAAATACTTTGGTGAGTTAATAAGAATATTGGTAACACTTTAGTGTCCAATTCTCACTATTATCTAGTTGGTTATTAATACATGAATATTACTGGGATATTGGCTGTTTATTATTACTTTAAAAACACATTAATGTCTTATTCTGCAAGACCTCATTCTAAATCCTTAAACCTACCCAATTCTTAAACTTAACAACTAGGCCTACTTTACGAAGTATTAACAAAGACTATAGAATACCCAAGACGTGTCACTCGTATAGTTTTGAATGGGGAAAAATGCAACGCTCAATATGGCCGCTCAATCGCAGGAAGCCCATCCTTCTGAGCAAAAGAGCCAATCACTAATCGGTAAAGTCAGCGCGTCACTGCAGCTGTCGTTAGAAGTCCTGGTTGCTATAGAAACAGTCAGCGTTCTGTGACGTGCGCCTAGGACTGCGCATGCAAAACAAGTTTTTTATAACGCTATTTGAGCAAAAGAAACATTTATGATACAGTTGTTGTCAGATTTCATTGGTGATTTCAAATATGAAATTTAATCGTAAGCTTAGTGAACAGTTTGGGAGAATTTGATGATTCCCCATACAAAGAGCTGCACTTGCATGCCTGAGAGGCGTTTCAAAGATGGCCGTCGAGTGACATGACTTGTCTTAAAGGAACTTTGGCATTAATAAGCAGTAACTAGGAGTATATTGAAACAAAAGTCATAGTTAATAGTTGGTTAATAGTGAGAATTGGACTCTAATCTAAAGTGTGACCAGAATAATTTATGTAGTTATCTATTATTTATTTGAAAGAGTTAAAAGAACCATTTCATATCTATCCTTGCATCATTAACTTGTTAAGGTTGATATAGGATTTACAAAGTAATTAGTAATAAGTAATTAAATACTTTTTGGAGTGTGAGATTTGTACAGTAATCTAATTACACTGTTGAAGAGGTAATTAGTAACTAGTAAGGCAAGGCAAGGCAAGTTTATTTATATAGCACATTTCATACACAGTGGTAGTTTAAAGTGCTTTACATAAAAGGAAGTGAAATAATCATTAAAAAAATAATCACAACAATAAAAACAAGGAATTAAAAAATGAAATAAAATAAAATAAAAAATTTAATTAAAATGGATTTAAAACGGTTAGGAATAGAAAACGGTTATACATAAAATACAGTGCAATTAGTTCGGACGCAGCACAGTGCTCATTCAACAAAAGCACAGCTAAACAGATGAGTTTTGAGTCTGGATTTAAACGTGGCTAATGATTTAGCACATCTGATCTCTTCTGGAAGCTGGTTCCAACTGCGGGCGGCATAATAGCTAAAAGCGGACTCCCCTTGTTTTGTGTGAACCCTTGGTATTTCTAACTGACTCGATCCTAATGATCTGAGTGGTCTGTTAGGTTTGTATTCAGTGAGCATATCTGCAATGTATTTAGGTCCTAGGCCATTGAGTGATTTATAAATGAGTAAAAGTACTTTAAAATCAATCCTAAATGTAACTGGAAGCCAGTTTTTCTGGTTCTAGTAATGAATTACTTTTTTAGAGTAACTTACCCAACACTGTATATGGCCATGTTATAAAAAAAGAGAGAGAATTTTAATTTAGTAGTTTAAAAACATTTAAACAAAATAATCTGAAAAGAAACATGCATTACTTAAAAAAATAATAATGTTACTTTACTTGTTACATCAAAAAGTAATCTTACATAGTTACATTCAAAAGCAATACATGCAGTTAAAGGGTTTATTAAAAAAAAAAAAAAAAAAAAAAAAAAAAAATCTAAATTTTGATTTCATTAGACCATTACCTCTATGTCAGCTTTGGCAGAGAAAGGAATGGGAGCATTTTTGTTGTCTCGTGGCTTAATTTCTTGGTGTTATAACTTATATTTGCTTTTGTAATGTCCATGGTGTTGTGCACTACTGGGCCCATGTACATTCATCTAGCCAGAAAATCCCATATGGCAAAAAATATATATTTTTTATGGCCAAAATATATTTGAAATATATGCTAAATATATGTTTCAAACAGTAAAGCTCAATGAAATATATTTTTGAAATAGTAAATATATTTAGTTTCAACCGTCATATATCAAAATATATTTCAAAATGTATTTCTGTGGCAAGAAAATGCATTAAATATACAGAGGTCAAAACATTTTTTTTTTTAAATGCTTTTTAAAAATATATTTATATGTGGCCAAAAATATATTGGTAGAAAATATATTTACGTAAATATATTTTAGCAAATATATTTTTTGGCCATTTTTTGTATTTTTTTTTTATATATATTTTAAATGTAGAAATATATTTTCAAAAATATACAAAAACACATAAGTACAAAATATATTTATGTAAATATATTTTGAAACATATTAGCAAATGTATTTCTTGGCCTTTTTTTGTATATATATATATATATATATATATACACACACACACACACACACACATATATATATATATATATATATTTTTTTTTTTTTTTTTTTTTTTTTTTGAATATATTTTGAAAGTATAAACATATTTTTAAAAATACATATTTTAAATACATTGATATATTTTCAAAATAAACAACCATTTCCCCAGTCATTTTAAATTTTATGCAAAATGCTGTAAAATTACTAACATCTGTAAAATTAACAATTTAGCTGTTATTTTAAGTATTATATCATTATAATTCTCATACAGATAAATACTGTATTATTCATAGAGTATTTCTCTTTTTTTCTTAAATTTAATAGAAATGTATGTAAAAATGGTAATTATAATTTATGAAATCACCACCAGATGGTGCAAATTGCACCATTTCTCACACAGTTTAAAAAAAAAAAAAAAAAAAAAAAAACTGTCTAACAAAACTGTAAAATTTAAGTAAAATATCCTAACTTAAAGTGCAAAATCTCTATTTAAACTTTAACAAACACTGTTATTTTACAGATAATTTTTATGATCAAACGCCTTCACTGTATAAATAAATGCATAAATAAACTCAAATGACTTGCAGCAACACAATATTAAACTCAATCAGATCTCCCAAGATCTGAGCATCTTCATTTCTTACAAACCAGTCTGACTTTATTTCATACAAAAGTTCATTTTAAGAATTAACAGCGTTTCAGATGTTGATGTTTTATTTAAAATAGTAAAGTTTGATGTCATCATGATAGAGATCAGTGTTTGATTTAGTTGGGCTCTTGACCCTTGATTAAAGTGTTAGTCTTTCTTTGGCTGCTTTAACTCTGTGTTTCTAAAGCACATTTGTTAAAGTGGCAAATGCAAGGGAAAGCAGGTTAGGTGATGTTGGCTACTAATTGCTAGTGGTGTAGTCGTCAGCAAAAAGCCATTAAAAAGCACTCGTTAAGAGGCTAGCTTTGTTATTTATATATTTATATAGAGCTGTGAGTTTTAGATGCACAGAGACATCAAGAATCAGCACATGAATCTCAACAGTGGTGACAATCAACTTTTTTTTTTTTTTCAATAGAGAATCTATAGGTTGTTTTGTGATGTTCAGAGCTGATGTGTTTATTTGAATATTTTATCACCATTGTTGAGATTCATACACTGATTCTTGATGTCTGTGTGTGCCTGAAATTCCTGCCAGAATATTTACTACATGACAGCTTTATAAAATCTTTCAAAATGTTAAATAAAAATCACACTATGAAGCAACCACCACATGAAGATGACAATTTCTTCCAATGAGAGTTTCTTCTGCTTTTTTCTGCCATAACAAATGTGCTTCAGAAACACAGAGTTACAGCAAATAAAAGAGCTTAAAAATTATCATACAAGCTCAAGAGCCAAGAGCCCAACTAAAGCAAACACTGACCTCCATCATGGTAATATCAAACTTTATTTTCAGTAAAAATTCAATATCTAAACCAGTTAATTCTCAATAAGAACTTTTGTATTAAAAGAAATCAGGTTAATCTGGTCAGTAATGTGTGAAGCTGGTAGTGTTAAATAATCCTCTGCCTGTCATTTGACCTTTTTTTTTTTTTTTTTTTTTTAACCTTTTTTTTTTTTTGCAGTGTATACAAAAAAATGGCCAAAAATATACTAGTAGAAAATATATGTACGTAAATATATTTTGAAATATATTTTAACAAATATATTTTTTGGCCATTTTTTGTATATTTTGAAATATATTTAAAAATATGTTTGAAAATATATATATATTTTTTGCTGTATGGGATGTAAGCCAATAGAGACACAGTGTGTTACATTACCAGTTGAGATGGTCACTGGTGTAAAGGCTGTAGAGCTGGTACTAATGCTGCCAACATCTGAAAGTTTGGATGAACAGCGATAAATGAACAGAAGCACAAACATCATGAATATGTAGAAAGAGCTCATAGAAATATAATCACCTGCACAGTATCCTGAACAGTACACAGATGGACTAACAAGCTCATAGACATAATAATTGCCTGGACAGGCTTTGACTTTAATGGGAAAAGACCAGAAAAAGCAGCAGTAACTGTCCCAGTGACCGCAGACATCTCGAGTGACGACTCCATCCTCAACTTTTGGGTGTCCACCACGAATCCACAGTGTGGTGGCAGTATCACAATGTCCCTTTGCAACACACGTCTCTGGCATATGAGCATTCAGACCATTAATGAAGAGACGATACCAGCCACTCCAGGTGACATGCTGGTCACAACTGTAGGATGGTGGTGATTGTAAGAAATTTGTATTATTGATGGATCTCCTTGGTTCGTCCATCACAGTGTAGTTGTTGCAGGGGTCCACAGACAGGATAGCTGTTAATTAAAAAAAAAAAAATAAATAAATAAATAAATAATAAAAATAATAATAATAATAATAATATTATATATATATATATATATATATATATATATATATATATATATATATATATATAATGCTTATCACGTGTTATTATAAAATCTATCCAGAAGTGCGGCTGAAGACGTTTATATCTATTTATTTATTTATTATTTGCAACGGCAAGGCCAGAAATTTTAAAAAGTGAGTAAAACTTGAAATAGGGTGGAGAGTACATCAACATACACATGCGGCTTTTGGGCTGCATTTTGGTTTATAGCTTCACCAAACACTAGTAAATCATAGATCACGTTTAGTGCAGGTGCTCGGGTGCTCTCAATTCAAATTGAGCCCAAATACAACATAACATGACATGTAGATCTTAAGATAATCCTCATAGGGTGGCACCCCTAGTGAAAAAATAGAATACTTAAGTACAATTTATTTGTATGTACTTTAGTATAACTAAATGTATTTGTGGCACACTATAAATTGGTGTACTTAAAGTCTGCTAAATTGGAACAACTAATTTTGTACTAAATGTATTTTAGTTGTGCAAAAGCAGTGCTGAAGGTCAACTAAAGTTGTATTACATATAATTGTTTGTGCTAAAGTGGAACTATTCCAAGTATACTTAAGTACACTTTAAATATCCACTCTTTTATTTACTTTTTAAAATGCAGAATTCATTCAGCATAAACTTCAAATGTATTTTGGTGACAATTGCAATTCAATTACACTGTAAGAGTGCTGAACATACATTAATATTATACTAATAACAAACTGAGGTCATACTATCCCTTACTTTTAGTGACATTAAAATGCATTGCAATGGCGTTCCACGTAAACTTGAAGTGTGCTAATGGCACGATTATTGTGTGCTTCTAACGCAATAAATTAACCTTTATAAGTTAAAGAGCTGCAGTTCACATTTCCAAATGCAGCGTTGTCATTGTCCGTACGGGACATTAAAGAACCATTAATGGAAAAAAAAAGTGTTGGTACAGGTGCATTGGAGTGTATTGTGAATATACTAAATAAACCTTCTGATCAAGTTTGTGAATTTCTTTCACCATTTCAAATCCATGGCTATATGTTGTTTACATATCTTTACTTTTGTAACTACTTTATATGTGACCATGGACCACAAAACCAGTCATAAGGGTCTTTTTTTTTTTTTTTTTTTTTTTTTTTTTTAAACAAGCTTTCGATTGATGTATGGTTTGTTAGGATAGGACAATATTTGGCCAAGATACAACTATTTGAAAATCTGGAATCTGAGGGTGCAAAAAAAATCTAAATATTGAGAAAATCGCCTTTAAAGTTGTCCAAATGAAGTCCTTAGCAATGCATATTACTAATCAAAATTAAGTTTATATATATTCACGGTATGAAATTTACAAAAGATCTTCATGGAACATGATCTTTACTTAATATCCTAAGGATGTTTGGCATAAAAGAAAAATCGATATTTTTGACTCATACAATGTATTTTTGGCTATTGCTACAAATATACCTGTGCTACTTATGACTGTTTTTTTGCTCCAGGGTCACATATGTAAGTAAAGCTGCTTTGCAACCATTCAAAATTGTGAAAAGCACTATTTGAAGTGTGGTTAAATAATTTAAAAGGTAAAATTCATAACTATACAAAGTACTGCACCATTATGAATTATGATTATAATTATTTGCAACTCAAAACATTTCTTTTTATCTAAACTATTTTTATACTCAAGTAGAACTGAAATACAGTGCATTGTATTGTACATTTAATCATAACAGGTCAACAGAAAATTTAAACTAAAATAAATTACTGAAGTATTTCTTCAATATTTAACAAATTAAATAGTTTTATTTGTATCCCCCACTGTTACATTTGTGCTCTAGGCAAAAGTTGTGTTTGGAAACTCTGCCCTTACAGCACCTGTTAGCAGAAACATACTGGATGTTTCAATTCATACCTCACATTTTCTTTGGTTTTCCCAAAAAGAAAGTCTTAAAAAAAATAAAAATTAAAAAATTAAACTGCATCATCTTAAAATAATTTCATCATTCTCAGATTTGAAATACATGGTGAGCAGGGCTGTTTCTAGCCAATTTGCAAATAATTTAGACATAAATCACACATAAATTAATTTTATTACATTTGGATTTGGATACATGTTTACATACTATCAATCGCTACTTTTTGTCTTTATCTGTTTTTTGTTCAATTGTTTTGTTGTTGTTGCTTGAAACATTGATTTAAAGTGTCAGTTATTGCATTATTATTTCAGTGAAACCTATAAAACCCCTTGTTACCCCAGACTACATATAAAAGCCTGATCAGTGGCATAAAAGTAATCAATGCAGCTACTTAATCCTTTGCTACTCATTAACGCATGAGCTTCCCCTTTAAATAACGTGATGCTCTGCCCTCGGTGGATGACGCTGCTCCCATTAAGTGCTGTGTTAGAAGTGAATGAATTGATTCAGCATTTCAACACCTCCGTAAGGATGCATTAAACTCTACAAAGTGGTTTAATAAAGGATATACTGATCTCGTGAATTAGCGAATTTTACTATACCAATATGTTTTAATTGGCTGTTAAAGTTTATATGGGAATATTACATAACACGCTGATCCTTTAACAATGCATTGGTGCAAAAACGCACAACTTTTGGACAAATCTCGCAACATGATTTATCAACTGCCACAAATACTGCCTAAACAAAATACTGATTTTGTGCACTTTATTTACTGTACCGATGTTTTAAATTGGCCTTTGAACTTAGCTTTATTGCATGGCAAAAAAAAAAAAAAAAAGCCGTTACCTTGCCAAAGCACTGACAGAGCCCACTGATCTAATGGTGTTGATGAGCACTCCAAATGCAAGCATGCAATCAGGCAGCAATTGACAGCACTCTGATCCAATGGCATACAGGCATCGTCAGATTGACAGTACCCTAGCCCAATGATGTTGGAGATCCAGTGGGGGCAGCAGTCATATTTCAGGGTGACCGTGCCACTCTTTATCACAACCCTGCTAAAATGTAGTGCCAGTACGTGCGCTCATTGGTGCCCCTTCAGCTGGTGGCACCCTAGGTGACCGCCTAGCTCACCTATGCCTAGAAACGGTACTGATGGTGAGACTTGTGTCTTTAGCTGTAATGAGTTTCTAGACTCTAAAGGTTTCTTCTGAAAAATGTGTCAAACCTGCAACACAGATTCCCAATAGCCCATCTACCAAGTTCAGATGTTTGGCAAAAGTACAGCGAAACCGATTGTTGCTGAATTTCACAGGTCATGAAAGTTAGATGAGAAGAGATTGACTTATCAAGCCCCCTTCACTGAACATACCATAGCCTGTATTTAGGCCGATGTTAAAATCACATTATTACAATACTTAAGACACTTAAGTGGTGAAGGAACAAAAAAATACCAATACACAAAATGTGATATTGTCTCTTGTGCCATAGATTTAGGTGAGAATTCATACAGCGGCCTTGTTTACTTAAATGATATGACAACATACAATACAAACAATCCCCACATACATTATATGGCCTTCATACAGCTACAGGATCATAAAATGAGTTGCTTCATTCATCTCTTATCAACACTAGTTGCTGGGCTGAGTGAGCATGGACATGTCATTGGGGTTATGAAGTGGCTTCCTTTTTCAAAGGTTTCGTCTGGTTAGTTTATGTGGGTATGTATATGTGAAAATCACTTTTAACAAGTTTCAAACATGTTGTAGATGGAATTAAGAACCTAGCCAGTGTACTTTCTTAAAGATGAATATATATTTCATCCTTCCCCAAATGCATTTGTAAAAAGTATAGTATTTTACAAATGAATTTGTAGTGCACTAAGTTTGTGCTTGATGAAAGCATGAAATAACTACATTTAGAATGTATTTTCAGTTAGTATAGACACGTCTATCTATTTTTAGTATGCTTATCATGAAATAAATATATTTTAAATGCAATTAAGTATATTTATTTTTCACTAGAGATTACACGCAGCTTTGCTAAAGCTAGAGAACAGAGGTCTTCATCCCTGTTCCTGGGGACCCATGCACTGTCCTGCAGAGTTTAGCTACAACCCTAATCAAACACACCTGAAGCAGCTAATCAAGCTCCTCAAGACTGCTTGAAAATAGAAAATACACAGGCAGGTGTGCTGAAGCAGGTTGGAAATAAACTTTGCAGGACAGCGGGTCTCCAGGAGCAGGGCTGAAGACAGAGGCGTCATGCCCATTCAAAGTGATGGCCCATTCAAAGCCTATTCAGATTTTTGAGCCAAGTGGATTTTGAATGCAGCTTCCAAAAGAAAAAAAAAATAGCCGAGTAATATTTTCTATATTTGACACAGTCACACCAGCGTGATTAAATCGTTCAGCGCATCATATCATCAGCTGCTAAATTCAAATCTTCATTCGCTGGTTGGCGCTGAGTCAGAGACAGGCGCGTTTTTACAGCGCTGCGCATTATAACCAATCACACACGATTCTGTTGAGCTTATGAATGCAATAACCAATCAGAGGCGTTCAGATGAGTCATCGCTAAATTGCCGGTGTTTTCTTATGGAAGCAGAATAATGACAATAGTTTTTGAAACATAAAGCATGCTGAATTCCACAAACTGAAAATAAGATGCATTGCGATTAACAGTGCTTGCATTTTAATGCCTTGTATTTCCAGGGCTTGCATTTTTAGGTCCTGAAATTCAACATAGTTGTTCATTTAAGCTGTGAATATTTCAATTCAAAATTTTTCACACACATTTTCATAATTAAAAATTCAATAATTCATATTCACCTTCCAGAATTCACTTCCAAAATATTCAATCTGTTTAAAAATACGATGTATAATATTCGACAGGCAAATTTCGGCCATTTTATTTCACTTTCCAAATTCGCTGCCACAAATTCAGTGGTTAAAATTCGGCAGAAAATTCAGCAGTGCACATCCGGGACCCGCAGGAATAGCAGTAGAGCACCAATGCATGATCTCCAGCTGATGTCAGCCGCTCACCAGCAGGTGGCGCAAGCGGCTGTTGATGAAGGCCATATGTGGATCGAGTCATTCATTTACAAAAACTGATTTGCAGAAATGGAGCAAGCGCTAAGTAGAAGTGTTGATTATCGGGGCCAGTATAAACATGTGGAAACGCTGATTGTGTGTAGCCTATGTTTAATTCAACATCTTCACTGTTTCCCGTCTACCACAAAGGAGATTATAATGCTCTTTTAACCAACGCTGAAGTTCAGAACTAACATTACATCTGAGGAAGACATATATTGCTTTCGGTTGCTTAGTTTCTGTAACTTTGTTTCATGACTTGTGTGATGCTGTGCTGTAATATTGGGGTTCCCCTCATGCATCACACTCCAGGATTCCCCAACGACGCATAACATGCCTCAGTGAACTAATACAGTGATATAAGACCTCAGATCTCACAATACATTTTACTGATGATTATGCGAACTATATACAGGCAAGCAAATGAGGTCAGAAGAACGCAACGCACTGCATTTGCGTTGCTTTCCCTTACCACTGATCTATAGAGTCGACAGTCCTACAAAGATATCAATACCACGATTAGTTTTAACAGTAAGCAACCACTTTATATTGACATAAAAAAGGAGTTCAAAACCGCCTAGGTGTATACTGCAAATGTAAACCGGAGAAAGCATTGACGCGCTATCGCACCCAAGGGGCCGTCTGACAATTCCACCGACTGGGTTAAAACGTCCAGAGTATTTAAATTAAAATGACTTTTAACATTTAAAACAACACACTGTCAAATTGTAAAGCTTGTATTGCTCATAGTGATTTACTACAGATGAGATTTTGCCAATACCTCCCTTTATATATATGTACAGTACACAATTATTTACATATAAAAGATCCCTGGAAAGGTTTTTTTTTTTTTCCATGTTCCAACGGTTGTAGTACGTTGCTAGATACAAAACTGACTTACTACAGGTTAGATTTTACCAGTATCTCCCTTACGGTATGTACAGTACACAAATATCTTTTTAAAAAATGAAAGTGAAAGTCATGACGTATTGTCAAGTATGGTGACCCATACTCGAAATTGATGCTCTGCATTTAACCCATCCAAGTGCACACACACAGCAGTGAATAGTGAACAAACACGCACGCACGCACGCACGCACACCATGAACACACACCTGGAGCAGTGGGCAGCTCCATTGCTCCAGCACCCGGGGAGCAACTGGGGGTTCGGTGCCTTGCTCAAGGGCACCTCAGTCATGGTATCGAAGGCAGAGAGAGTGCCGTTCATTCACAATCCCCACCTTCAATTCCTGCCGGTGCGAGAATCAAACCGGCAAGGTTACAAGCCCAACTCCCTAACCATTAGGCCATGACTTCCCCCAAAAATAACTCACCAAAAGGGTTTTTAATGTTCCACAGGTTGTAGTACGTTGTGAAATTTTGCCAATATCTCCCTTACTGTATGTACAATTCACAATTATTTCAAACAAAAACAAAAAATCTGTAAGACCCCAAAAGGAATAGTTCATGTTCCAAAGGTTGTAGTATAACATATTGGTGTACTTTATGTACATTAAGGGTCACTAGGAATGTACTACAACCTTTGGAGCATATAAAAAAAAAAAAAAAGCTTTGTGAATTACAGTAATTTCTTAAGAATAATTATATACTGTATGTACAGTGAGGAAGATGTTGACAACATTTCAACTGTAGTAAGTCAGTCTGGTCACTAGTAACATACAACATTTGGAACACGAAAAATCCCATTTTGGTGAATTACTGTAATTTTTTTTCTCAAAAATATTTGTGTAGTGTACATACTTAGGGAAATTATTGTCTAAGGTGAGTTATTGGCAATATATATTTAGTCGATCGGAGTAAATTATTCATTTACTGTAAACATTAATTTGAATAAATTATTGGATTTTGATAATTAAATTTAAATAATTTAATAAATTATTACTTTGTTTTGTACTGTGAGGTAAATTTGCAGAAGGTCCCTAAAGCAGCCTAGGCAAATATGCAACGAATATCAAACCTAAAACTATCGCGCTTTGTTTTCTATGAGAGAAAAAAATGGTTTGGTGAAACTTGTTGGTTGTGGGCTCATATTCTGGGCTCATCTGCTTAAATGTACATAATATACAGTAATATATTTTATTAATTAGATGCTGAATTTAATCATTTATTAGCACTGAGGCAACAAACCACGTTAAGTGTTTTCTTTTTGGGAAATGTTTAATGTGCAGTTTTGCATGCTCCGTAACTTGCGTTCATATCCTCATCTGTTTGTATCATCAGTAAGATCTGAGTTTGGTCTTTTAATAGGCTTGTTTGAGATGAGCCAAATCTGTGCAGAACCGATTACCGGTGATCACCGCGAGGATGCATGCTGGTTAGAAAAGTGTCCGAGTTTTTTTTTTTTTAAATTATTATTAAAGACAACATTCACAGGGGATACAGTCAATCAGACTGCTCTGATCAAAAGCATGATGGGAAACAACTTGCTGACGACAGCTTCATGCTCATTGGTTCAGACAACTGTGATGCTGCGTTCTCTGCTAAAATGTTTTATTTTTTTTTATCTGATTTCATGTGATTGTGTATTTAAATTATGCTTGAATATTCCCAAACATTGACAGTGCGATCTCTGTGTGAGATGTGATTATTGTCATATTTCTATAAAAATCTAAAATACATGTTTGTATTAAAGTAGAAATGGATGATAAATATGCCTTTCGCATGGGATTAAATAGCAAGCACTTTGAGTGTCTTGTTCATCATATTTA
The DNA here is from genome assembly GCA_039654775.1 of Spinibarbus caldwelli. Taxonomy (NCBI): domain Eukaryota; kingdom Metazoa; phylum Chordata; class Actinopteri; order Cypriniformes; family Cyprinidae; genus Spinibarbus; species Spinibarbus caldwelli. Next base: position 36,022,799 of record CM077225.1, on the reverse strand, counting down.
TATTCATATAAATTCAACAGAACTGAAATTATAACACGTTTATCAGCAGCACAGCACGAGTAAGAATAACGCGATATCTGCCTTTGAACTCGTAGGTATCTGCTCCACTTCGAGAGCTCAGAAATGTCCATCTTGACTGCGCTTATTTCACTCCTCCCCTCAGTGCAGCCGCCTACTCTAGCCAACATTTCAGGCGAGGCGCATCTCAAACAAGCCTGAAAGCTGTCATTGTGTTAGGGCACTACTGAGCCGCGTAATGCGTTTTCTTTAACCGATTTCTGAAGGAAACAGCGTGAAACCTTGCGCGTTTGTTCATATTCTACATCTGCTTAACTATCGATACAGTTTGCATAATCATCAGTAAAGTGTATTGTGAGATCTGAGGTCTTATATCACTGTTTCAGTTCACTGAGGCGCGTTACGCGTCGTTGGGGAATCCTGGAGTGTGATGTATGAGGGGAACCCCAGTATTACAGCACAGCGTCACAAGCCATGATACAAAGTTATAGAAACTAAACAGCCGAAAGCAATATATGTCTTCCTCAGATGTAATGTTAGTTCTGTACTTCAGCGTTGGGTAAAAGAGCATTATAATCTCCTTTGTGGTAGAGAAAGCTGCTTACATGTAGGCTAAGGGAAACAGTGAAGATGTTGAATTAAACACAGGCTACACACAATCAGCGTTTCCGCATGTTTATACTGGCCCCGATAATCAAAACTTCTACTTAGTGCTTGCTCCATTTCTGCAAATCAATTTTTGTAAATGAATGACTCGATCCACATATGGCCTTCATCAACAGCCGCTTGCGCCACCTGCTGGTGAGCGGCTGACAGCAGCTGGAGATCATGCATCGGTGCTCTATTGCTATTCTTGTGGTTCCCGGATGTGCAACGCTGAATTTTCTGCCGAATTTTAACCACTGAATTTGTGGCAGCGAATTTGGAAAGTGAAATAAAATGACTGAAATTTGCCTGTCGAATATTATACATCGTATTTTTAAACAGATTGAATATTTTGGAAGTGAATTCTGGAAGGTGAATATGAATTATTGAATTTTTAATTACGAAAATGTGTGTGAAATATTTTGAATTGAAACATTCACAGCTTAAATGAACAACTATGTTAAATTTCAGGACCTAAAAATGCAAGCCCTGGAAATACAAGGCATTAAAATGCAAGCACTGTTAATTGCAATGCATCTTATTTTTTGATTTGTGGAATTCAGCATGCTTTGTGTTTCAAAAACTATTGTCATTATTCTGCTTCCATATTTTCTTCACTCACTCGCTGACTGAATACCTCTTTCTGGTGAATTCTCTCGTTAGAAACAACAAAGTGCAGATGTGTGTATGAATCTGTAAGTAAGATATTCATTTCACATTGTAAACAGCTTCAGTGATTTTAATGGGATTTTTTGAGAGTGCTTGAACTCTAGACTGTCAGTGAAAATGTTCTTTGCTCTCTTTCTGTACAATGAAAGTGTTATGATATGTTTTTATTCACATTAACTTTCAATGTTAAATTCACATTAAATATAAACTCAGTCGTACTAAAAATGTTATGGTATGACACCCATATTTGTTACAAGTGAACAGGCAGGTTTTTATGCATAGTTAATAGACTACATTATTAGGTTACTTTAACCATCGCCCACTATAGATCAACTAACATAATCTATAAAGGTGAGAATCGAGATATTTCATGATTATAAGTGCCCCCCCACCACGTGCCCTCTCAAAAATAATTTTTAGACACACTCACAAACTTCAAAATCCAAAGTGGATTCCAAGCAATCAAGGGATTAGGACATTCAAATTCAGCCCAATGCAAGGGTTCTGCCATTAGAGGGCACTTGTGCAATGTGAGCAATGACGTACATCCAAGTAAACAAGATGGAGGAAAGATAGTGAGTGAAAGACATAAAAGAATGAACTGGAACGCAGCCCGGATCTCAGGTACCCAAACTTGCTAAATACCCACACTTGCGGTCTTGGCAACTTAAGAGCACATACATGCAACAGGAAGTGCGCAAGACTATCCCAGGTCTTAAAAAATGCCAAACTGCAGTGCCCTTAATGCACACTAAATTCACACTTGAATGATCACTTAATTAGAAGCACCACAATTACTTAATTGTGTCATCTGTTATAGGGACCACCGAACAGACATTTAGAAGTTTATTATAAAATGCAAAGGCATTAAATTTTGAACCGATCATATTGCATCATTTTTTATTCATTTTTACAGCGTTGTGAATTATAGCCAATCACACATGAGTTTATGGCCAACCAGAGGCGTTCAGATTAGAGTTTTGTTCAGTGCGCGCCTGCTGACTGAATTCTGCAGTCATGTGAATTCTGTTATAAACATCAAAGTGCAGATGTACACGCAATGAAAGTAAGAAATGCATTCACCAAACGTGTAAACAGCTACAGTGATTATAGCGAGTCTTTTTTTTTGGAGAAAGAGAGAGTGCTTGAACTCGCGCTACACTAAATTCAGTGATAATGTTCTTTGATATTGTAAATGTTTTTCGCTCAGGTAACACTTTACAATACGGTGACATTAATATGCATTAATTCATGCTTAACCCTTTAAACCTGAGGTGTCCCGCCTCCCGCATGAAAAAATTCATAATCAAATTACTAAGCAACCCCTGAATGGAATAACAAAAAAATAAGTATCAATTTAAAGCTCAGAATCTCTTTTTAATCAATGTAATTATTTTGATCAACTCTTAACTAGCGCTGAGCAGTCCCTCTAAACCAAATTGTACCCAGGCAGGCAGTCAGGCGGGCGGAAAATATTACTAATTAATATTACTAGATTAACTCCAAAGTAGTGTAGAGTTATTTGCTGATAAGTGACCAAAATAAAATCATAATTTAAAAAAAAAAAGTTTTTTTGTGACGTACTCCAATATGTCAAAAACATCATACAGCTCAGATAGTCATGTATCATATATAATTTGAAAGGTCTCATCGAGTAGAATAAAACAAGCATAATTGTTTGGGGCTTTGAATAAACTGGAGCGAGTTTTTTTTTTTTTTTTTTTTACAAGAAGTCACCCCCAGACCCGTATGAAAATAATATATTGATGTCACCGTTTTGCTTGTAACTTCATAAAACAGGATCAGATAGAGGAAAAATAGGCACCATTATTTAGAGCAGATTCTGACTAATTAACTAATTCAAAATCTTCAACCACAATGACGTATTACTTAACAATTAGTTAATAGTTCTGTGCCTCAACAAGTAAAGTTATAACAATGATAACTTTGCAAATCATTAGCTAATGACTAATTAAAGAAAACAACTGGAAGTTGAAAGGCATGGCTTCAACCCAATGTGGTAATTAACATATGAATTTACTTCATTAGTTAATATAATATGTTATTAGGGAATTAATACATTATGACACATTTAACTAATAACAATTGATTGATTATTTAAGCTATGAATCATATAGAATGTTCATTAGTTGCTGATGCAGTAATCATTAATAAATAGTTTAGTTCATCATGAGTTATACATGAACTCATGATTATCTGTGCATTAGTTAAGCATTATTTAACGCATATTTGTTCACCCGTATTGTAAAGTGTTACCGTTTATGATGTGAGTAGTTAATAGATTAAACTAGCATTAGGCTACTTTTAGTCTTACCCTGGAGTTGGTTCACCCTCTGCCTATGCAGAAAGGGAAAGATTAGTGATACACGGTCACAGTAAGGATATTACCATGTTCTTTTTTGCCCTCCCATCCATAAATGTTTAAATTAATGCAATATTAATAGACACTGTGAAAGACACAACCCCAGTATTTAATATTCTCTTTCTTTCTTTCTTTCTTTATTCATGCATATACAGACAAAACACAATACGTTACCAACTGTGGTCATCTTCACTGTGACAGTTGTAAAGGTCAAGTTAAGTGTTAAGACATCTGAAAAGTATTTATGAACAAAAATTAATAAACATTTCAAAGGGCACAATGAAAGCAGTCAGCTGGCCAAATAAACACACAGAAATGCAAGCTTGTTGTTAAAGTGACAGTTCGCCCAAAAATTAAAATTCTGTCATTTACTCTCACATCGTGTCGTTCCAGACCAGTACGACTTTTTCTTTCACAGAATACAGAAGAATTTTCTGTCTATCTTAGAACTTTGTATACCATATTTCAAGTCTTTTATATTCAAACAGTAGCTTTGGGTGAGGACCAAAATTCAAGTCTTTCACTCAATCATCTTTTCCTCCATTGATCTGAAATGAATGATAAGTCATATGGATTGACTATAAAACTGGCACTTCAACTGTGTTCAGAAACATCAGTTCTCACACGTCACACGACTAAACAACGTGTACCATTTTTGAGGCAACTTCAATTTCAACTGATAGGTTCAGTTTCCTTCACATTCATTATGGAAAGTATGATCAGGATATTCTTCCATGGAAGAAAGACAGTCTTACTGGTTTGGAGCAACATGAGGGTGAACAATTGAACCAACACCTGTTCAATATAAATGAATACATGCCCACTGGGCAAAGTTACGTCCAAAGGACGTCTTTTTGAAGTCTTGTTTACGTTGAAAAGACGTCCACTGAGGAGCCAGAATGAAAGTTATGACGTTTTTCTTTTTGGCGTGTTCTGCACGTCTGATATAGACGTTCAGTGAACCTCCATACAAGGTTAAAAACTAGTTCAAATGTGGTCAGTGGACATTTTTAACATCATTTAAGGTTCATTTAGACATAATTTATACTGTTTCTGGACCAAATAAACACTCTCAGGATGCATTAGATTTAAACTCATGTTATTTTAATGTAATTTACATTTGTAATTGCAAAGCAACTCACAGACACTGTGTTTGTCCAAAAATCAAGAAAATAAAAGAATCTTCACTGAAGTTCATGATCAAATTAAATGATCAAATAACTGATGATTGAGCATTTGGTAAAATCAACTGCAAATCAAAGACATTAAATCTCTCAAGATCTCAGCAGAGGATGATTAAACATCTCCACAAACAGCATGACCAGCTTCACTTATTAGATTGACTTTATTTCTGTCAGACATCTAGAGAAGCTCTTATTGAGAATTAACAGAGGTTTAGATGTTGATATTTGTTTCATTTGAAGTCACCATTGTAGTGGACAGTGTTTGCTTTAGTTGGGAGCTTGGTCCTCGTACTTTTTACGTTAGCTTTTTTTTTTGGCTGTTGTACCTGTGTTTGTGAAGCACTATTGTTGCAGCAAAGGAGGCCAAATTAAAGTGAGATCAGGTGGTTTCAGTTCCTTGTTGATGATGAAGTCATCCTAAAATGAGCATCTAAGGTTTTGTTTTAGATTTGTTTTATATAGCCACTAAACCTTGAATTTACAGTACAGGGACCAAGAGCGTTGAAATGATCACTTAAGATGGACAAAATGCATGTGCATGACATATTTTGATTAAAAACATAATGTGGTCACACACAGACATCAAGATTTTGCAAATGAATCACAACAACGATGACAATCAAAACGTCATGCTGCAATGCATGATGGGTGGCTTTATAGTATAAACTCTTCCTTAATTCCTGATCTTTTTTGTTTTGAATGTCACCGTTGTTGTGATTCATGTGCAAAATCTTGATGTCTGAGTGTGACTACATAATGCTCTCTCAAAATACTATATGTACATGCTTTTTATCTGTCAATATAAACACCAATTAAAACACAGCATCTGAAGATCATTTTGTGATGACTTTATCATTAACAAGAAAATGATAACACTTGATTTCAGGTTTCTTTGCCACAACAATTGTGTTTTAAAAATACAGTTAAAACAATAAAAAAAAAAAAAAGCTAACACAAGAAGTGCAAGGCCCAAGATCCCAATTAAATCAAACACTGTCCACCACAATGGTGACTTCAAATGAAACAAATACCAACATCGAAACCTCTGGTAATTATCAATAAAAGCTATAGACGTCTGACAGAAATAAAGTCAGTCTGGTTAGTAATGAGTGAAGCTGGTGATGCTGTTTGTGGAGTTGTTTAATCCTCCTCTGCTGAGATCTTCAGAGATTTAATGTCTTTGATTTGCAGTTGAATGCTGTTTCAGTGAAGATTCTTTTATTTTCATGATTTTTGGACAGTGTCTGTGAGTCGCTTTTACAAATGTAAATTACATTGAAATAACATGATTTTAAATCTAATGCATCCTGAGAGTGTTTATTTGGTCCAGAAACAGTACAAATTATGTCTAAATTAACCTTAAATGATGTTGAAAATATGTCCACTGACCACATTTGAACTAGTTTTTAACCTTGTACGGAGGTTCATTGAACGTCTATATCAGACGTACAGAACACGTCAAAAAAAGACGTCATAAAAACTTTCATTCTGGCTCCTCAGTGGACGTCTTTTCAACGTCTGCAAAGACATAAAAAGATGTCCAATGGACGTAACTTTGCGCAGTGAGTGTGAACAACTGATTCAGGAATTCTAGAGGTCTTATCAGTGTACAGATACAAAAGCAAAAAACACTGTTTAGACTTACACATAATAACAGAGATGGTAGTCTGTGCTTTTCTAAAAGCTGTAATGTGAAGGAAAATGTCATTAAAAACAACTAAAAAGGTTTTGGACTGCATTGGATTGAGTTTGTGAGAACTACATTCACCATCTGACCACAGTTCATGTCTTAAAGCTTTTTGGGTCAATGAGAACCAGCCTTTAAAAGACAAGAAAAAAAAGGAAAAACTCACCTTTATGAAATGTAGCCATTGTCAGTTTTGACATTCTGGTGTATTTCTCTTTATCCACAAACCAGTTCAGAGTTTCCCTAACAGTTACAGGACAACCAAATTAGCTTTGGCTCTGACTCATTTAAAAAAAAAAAAAAAAAAAAAAAAAAAGTTTGTTTCCTCTTCATTTCAAACTCACATTAAAAATATTCTACATCATTTAAAAATGTGCATTTTACAAGAGTCAAAATTCAGGAGAGTTCTAAACACTTATTGTCAAAGCATAATGCAAAAAAGGATGAAATTATGCTCTTAAAAAAAAAATAGTTTTCCGAGAAATTATCATATAAGAATCATCTGAGAATCACAAACATCCCAAAAACATCACACCTGAAAACTGGTGTGGATCTATAAGTGATCTGAGTAATTCATAAAGATTTATACATCCTCACAAATGTTTAAGGACTTACAAAAAGAGTCCTGACCTGGTCAAATCCAACATAACTATCAAACATAACTAAACAACTGTAACTACACACATGATCGCACATCATTACATGTTTTTGACTTAAATAGACTGATGAGGATCATTATGACCCAAAAGAAGGTCTTACCTGATGTGAGCTGATATACAGTGATCCCACAGTCACAAATGACTGCATGCTTAACTAAAACACATTGTTGTGTTCAGATGTTTATACAGTTGTTATCAGCCTTATCATACTGATAAGAAAATTTGATGCCATGTCCACTATTTTCAAATTCAAATTAATATACAAATTTAAATTCCAGTTTCTTGGAAGTGTTGTCAGGCTTTCCACACAATGTCACATGTGTAATTTCCTGTCAGTGTTTGTCAGTTTTAACCCACAAATACTTTCAATTCAGCATTAGTTTTTTTTTTTTTTTTTTTTTTTTTTGCTTGTTTGTTTGTTTGTTTGTTTTTCCCCAGCTTTACGTGACCTGTCATGGATAATCAGAATATTCCCTTCTATGCAGTAAAAGACAAACATATCCAAGCACTGTAAAAAGGTTTTGCCACAAACTCAACTGATAAGTCTCTTCTGACCTTGAAACTGTAGCCTACATAAATTATGAGCTTCTAGATTTTTGATTGGAGCTGTGTGTGACCTCCTAACTGAACTCATTTCCACAAATAGAACATAGAAATAAAAATAGTATAAATAAAAATAAAAGTTTTTTTCTTAGTCTTAATATGTGCAAACAATAAGTGCAACCACAATCAGAGGTGGGTAGTCCAGGGGCCAAAGAGTAAAAGTCCTGCCATATTTTTCTTCCACCCATGAACTCAGCAGCTGATTTCACCAGAGGAGGAACCAAATCATTTCTTTCAAGTCACAAGCAAGTCTCAAGTCAAATTCCAAGTCCTCAAAGCGTTAAAGTTAATGAGATAATTAAGTGACTAATTAAACGATGATTGTGCATTAGTGATGAACACCTGCTGTTATTGAGTATCACAGAGGATCAGATGTTGATGTTTTATTGGTTAAAATGATGCCACCATCATGGAGATCAGTGTTTGCTTTAGTTGGGCTCTTGACCCTTGAGTCCTGTGCTAGATCTCTCTCTGTAGCAATGCATGTGCTGTTGTAAAGCAGAGAGATCAGTGTTCTACAGTGATCAGATAATCACCATGAGCTGGTTTGATTATATCCAAAATAACCTTTGTTTTATTTATATGCTTAGGTTTTGTATAATCAACTCTGTAAAACTACAGCACGCAAGTAAAGTGTCTCTCTAATAGTTACAGTGAATGAATTGCAAATGTCTGCAACGACTGTTTCCAGTTAATTTCATCCAGTGCTGTGGCTGAAGTCAGTTGTAGTTCTTGTTTTTCTCTTTTCTTCAGTGATGTTGATTGTTAACATCAGGTGTTCATTATTAATGCACAATCATCATTTAATTAGTCACTTAATTATCTCATTAACTTTAACTCTTTGAGGACTTGGGATTTGACTTGAGACTTGCTTGTGACTTGAAAGGAATGACTTGGTTACTCCTCTGGTGAAATCAGCTGCTGAGTTCATGGGTGGAACAAAAATATGGCAGGACTTTTACTCTTTGGCCCCTGGACTACCCACCTCTGACCATAATCAGGACTCTCTCAATATTCAAAGTGCAAATAAAGACCAAATTTTTCCTCAAGCATGATACAGAGCTAAGAGATGATCACAACTACACAGCCCAGCCTAAGATAGGTTTGAGATTGGAAGATATTGCATGTAGCCTAATTTGTGCGCACCAGGGAGCCACTCTCAAAATGTCGGGAAATAATTTTTGGAAGAGCGCTCGCATTTAACTTTCGCTTTTGAATTCGTGATCGCATGTACTTTGTGTATAGGGAGCAGTGGTGCTGAGCGTGCATTATACATGAGACATTTGTCAGACATTTAGGCTCTGTTGCGCAACAAATTCTCTGCCATGGTCTTGTCAGTCATCTCGCCTTACTCTCATCAAGTGAACTCTGATTCCTGCTGCACTGTGCGACTCTGCAGCTCGAGTGAGCAAAAAAGATGCTTTCAGTTAAGAATTGAAGTGACCGTTATCCAACTGTATTAAATATTTTTTTTATTTCTATAAAAAAGCTAAACGACATTGGAGGTGGTGCCGTGGTGGCATCTTCTATGCTAATTTCACCTTCAGACTCCATTATGGCAATATCGCAAAACAGATCACATCACAAACCTAGAAGGCGTACTCAGTAATGAGTAATGATTTTAAAAGTAGCAAAGTAGGTTACTTTGATACTTAAGTACAAGTAAAATTACAGACTTAAAAATATACTCATGAAAATACAAGTACCCTAAAAAACTACTTAATTACAATATCGTGAGTAGTTGTAATTCGTTACCTTCACCATTACACATTTTAAAGGCCTATTTAAAAAAACCATCAGATGCAACATTTTCAGTCGATATTACAGGCAACAGCAGGATTTTTAAATAATATAATGTAATATAATATAATATAATATAATATAATATAATATAATAATATAGGAAGTGGCATCACTAGTAACACTTTTTCATTGCATGGTACGACTGGGCACGGCTCGGCTCTATTCTGCTCGCTGCGCTTCGCTCTTCCACTGCGTGGTATGGCACGGCTTGGCTCACTTGCTTTTCCACTGCAGTTAGTATTGCTTCAAAGTGAGTGGGATTATAGACTAGTTGCGCTGCCTCTACTGCCGTGACATCATTGTAAATGCGAGACACAAACACAAGACACAAACGCACAAAAAAATAAATAAATAAAAAGAGAGACACAAACGCGCGACACAGGAGCCATTCTTTTTCTTAAAGCAAGTTGTTTAAGTCATGCGAACGATACTGCAGTGGCTGTTGCTGACTATGTAAATCTAGTGGATTTGGTGTCTTCCCATTTAGCAATTGTCTTCTGGCCCAGCTCTGGGCCAGACAATCAGTTACACTCGGCCCACATGCAGTAAAGAATGACGGCCCTTGTGTGGCCCAGATCTGGAATACAGACATGAGCCACACATGAGCCATAACTGGGCCAAATCTCAGCCAAATAGTAACTTATAACCAGCCCTGAACCGGGCCAAAACAAGTTTTAATAGTGCTACCCAATCTCAGCCTTCAGTAAACCACATAGAGAACAGTCTTTAACCAGAAACTCCAAAACTGACCCATAAAAAAGCCAAAAAAAACAAAAAGCAACTCAGCCACAGATCCATCGATAGGCAGTAAAACAGATAGCTATACCATTAGACAATTAAGCATCTGTGATTCACACTTCTTTAGATTGTGAGGGAAAGACTTTCTGGCTTACCTGGGACTCAAACCAGAGATCTTCTTGCTGTGAGGAGACAGTATTTCCCACTGAGCCAATCATGCTGCCCTTATTCACAGATATTAAATACAGGTACAGACATTTACAGGTACAGAACTCTGTTTGGATAGATGCTGAAATGTATAACATACACAGCAAAATCCTCAGTGAACACTGCACACAATGTTAAAAGAAACACTAAAGTAGTGTTGAAGTTCATGAGATGAATGATCAAATTAAATGATCATATAACTGATAATTAAGCATTTGGTAAAACTGCATCAAACACATTAAATCTTTGAAGATCTCAGCAGAGGATGATTAAACAACTCCACAAACAGCATCACCAGCTTCACTCATTACTAACCAGACTCGCTTTATTTTTGTCAGATGTCTACAGAAGCTCTTATTGATAATTAATAGAGGGATGTTGATGTTTATTTCATTTGAAGTCACCATTGTGGTGGACAGTGTTTGCTTTAGTTGGGATCTTGGTCCTCATACTTCTTGTGTTAGCTTTTCTTTGGCTGTTGTAACTGTGTTTGTAAAGCACAGTTGTTGTAGCAAAGAAAGCAAAGACGAAATGAAATGAGGTACTATTTTTCACAGATGCTTAATTGTCTAAAGGTGTAGTTATGTGTTTTATATTTACATTTTAGTCATTTAGCAGACGCTTTTATCCAAAGCGACTTACAAATGAGGACAACAGAAACAATCAATTGTAGTATTAAAACAACTAAAACTGATCCAAAACTAAAAGCTAAAACGTTATAAATACATTATTTATATATATATATATATATATATATATATATATATATATACACACACACACACATACATACATACATACATACACACACACACACACACATTAAAAAAATTAATTAAATAAAAATGACAAATGCATACAATAAAATTTGTTAACTTAACATTTAAATGAAAACAAAAAGCTACAATTAAAAATATTAAGAGAACAAAAGGTATAATAGTATAACAATGATTCTAACATAACACTAAGCCAAACACCAAAAACAACTATGTGTGTATGTACACACACACACACACATCCATAAATTCAATATTATTTCATTTCCATTTAGTTTGTTGAAGTACTAAAATAACTCAAATTAAATAAAACTAAAACTTAATAAATAACCTATACAGACATAAAAAAAACTAATAAAATGACAAACATTACTACAACTGTAACTAAAATTAAAATAGATAACATATACAAATCAAACTATTTTAGTTTAACAGTAATCCTAAAAAAAATAACACTGAGCCAAACATACAAGTAAGAAATTGTTATAAAAACTGAAACAGAAGTGAAACAAGTGATAGGAAAGAGAATAAATAAAAAAGATATTTATCCCTGTCTGGTGGAGTCGCACGGTAGAGGCGATGGTCTTTACACTCTTTGGTCTTCACACAACGAGGGCTTCACACGAGGGCTGGCGTGACCGCTGCCGCGGTATAATAACCTTTTTTTATACCCACAAATCACTAATTGAATTCAGCTGGACACACTTTCCTGTTAATCATAATAAACGGCCAAGCAAGCGCAGACACAAACAAAGCATGCGATACAGCACGTCTCCACACAGTAAACAAAACAAGCGTTTTACTGCCTATCGATGGATCTGTGGCTGAGTTGTTTTTTGTTTTGTTTTTTTGGCTTTTTTATGGGTCAGTTTTGGGGTTTCTGGTTAAAGACTGGTCTCTATGTGGTTTACTGAAGGCTGAGATTGGGTAGCACTACACTCTTAAAACAGATGTGTTAAAAACAACACAACCTGTGTTATATTTTAATACACCTGTGTGTCTAGTTAAGGACAACACATTTTGTGTTAATTTTAACTCAACCAGTGTGTTATTCTTCTTAACACAGGTTGATATTCTTCAACTATTTAAATAGTGCACCTTTAAGAATAGCACATCTATGACACAAATTGTGTTATTTATGACACATTAGTGTGTTAAAAAAACAGATGTGTTAAAAACAACACAACCTGTGTTATATTTTAACACACATGTATGTGTCGAGTTAAGGACAACACATTTTGTGTTAATTCAATTTTAACACAACCAGTGTGTTATTCTTCTTAACACAGGCAGTGTGTTAAAATATTTAACACAGTAATGTGTCATAAATCCAGAAGCGGACTTCAGCCACAGCCTTGGATAGAATCAACTGAAAAAAAATAAAATAATAAAAAAAAAAAAAACACGATGCCACCATAATTGTGGTCAAGGTTTGCTTTAGTTGGTCTCTTGTCCCTTTTATTTCGCTTCTAAACAATTGCAATATTGTTTCACAGCAAACATTTGTGCGTTGCTGAATCAAACCTAGACGTAGCAGATTAATTTATGATTTCTGCTTACAGCTCATGGTGAATGAACATCATGAAAGTCTCTCTCTTTGATTTTTTTTGACTGACATTCAGCTATTACAGATCTGAAAAAAAAGTGCCCTTTTAAACAAACTCCACTGTAAAAAGACTGTTTCCGCTCAGGCTTTTAGACAGAAACACTTATCATATGATCCTCAACAGTGGCGACAATTTTTCATACTGCAGTGCATGATGGGAGTTTTTACTATGGTGTTACCCAGCATGCATTGCAGCATGAAGCATTTTGTTGATTGTCACCATTGTTGAGATTCATATGCTGGTTCTTGATGTCTGTATGTGTTGAAATATTACTGGACTTCAAAATTTTATATTTATTACATAGACTTAAACTACATTCACTATAACTATTAGAGCAATACTTTATTTGCATACTAGAGTTTCAAAGGGTTGAGTATGCAAAACCTAAACATATTTATAAATAAATAAAGACTTTTTGATTGTAATCAAACCACCTCACAGTGACTAGCTTATCACATAAAAACAGTTATTATCTCCACTCTGCTTTACAACAGCACATGCATTGCTGTAAAGAGAGATCTAACACAGGAGTCAAGGGTCAAGAGCCCAACTAAAGCAAACACTGATCTCCATGATGGTAGCATCATTTTAACCAATAAAACATCAACATCTGATCCTCTGTTATTGTAAATAACAGCAGGTGTCCATCACTAATGCACAATCATCATTTAATTAGATGACTACCCACCTCTGCAAAGAGCTTTGTGTGTTGGATTAGATTAGTTCTTTATCACTCCTCTGAGCAGATAACGATGAGGACAGGAAACCACTCAGAATGTTGACGTCAGTGGTAGTGATAATCAGAGGTGGGTAGTCCAGGGGAGTAAAAGTCCTGCCATATTTTTGTTCCACCCATGAACTCAGCAGCTGATTTCACCAGAGGAGGAACCAAGTCATTCCTTTCAAGTCACAAGCAAGTCTCAAGTCAAATCCCAAGTCCTCAAAGAGTTAAAGTTAATGAGATAATTAAGTGACTAATTAAATGATGATTGTGCATTAATAATGAACACCTGATGTTAACAATCAACATCACTGAAGAAAAGAGAAAAACAAGAACTACAACTGACTTCAGCCACAGCACTGGATGAAATTAACTGGAAAAAAAGAGAAGAAAAAAAAAAAAAAAAACATTGCCACCATAATTGTGGTCAGTGTTTGCTTTTGTTGGGTTCTTGAGCCTTTTTTTTTTTTTTTTTAACAAATTCAAAGAAATTTGTTTCTGAGCAGTTGCAATATTGTTTTTCAGCAAACATTTGTTCAATATTGAATCAAACCTTGAAGATTAGCTTATGCTTTCTGCTCATAATTTATGATAATTCACATTCTTGGTTTTAGTATTTCTGGCTTTGGTTTAACTACATTTGACTATTACAGAACTGAAAAAAGGTCCTATTAAGGAAAAAAAAAATCTGCATAGGATCAGGCTTTTAGACATGAACATTCATCATATGATCCTCAACAGTGGTGACAACAATTATTCATACTGCATTGCATGATGGGAGTTTTTCATGCATTGCAGCATGAAGCATTTTGTCGACTGTCACCATTGTTGAGACTCATATGCTGGTTCTTGATGTCTGTGTGTATCTAAATATTACCGTAGTTCATATTTTTATATGCGTTACAGACATTTGCAATTCATTCACTGTAACTATTAGAGAGACACTCTACTTGCGTGCTGTAGTTTCACAGAGTTGATTATGCAAAACCTAAGCATATCAATAAAATAAAGGCTAGTTTGGATATAATCAAACCAGCTCATAGTGATTATCTGATGATTGTAGAACACTGATCTCTCTACTTTACAACACCACATGCATTGCTACAGAGAGAGATCTAGCACAGGACTCAAGGGTCAAGAGCCCAACTAAAGCAAACACTGATCTCCATGATGGTGGCATCATTTAACCAATAAAACATCAACATCTGATCCTCTGTGATACTCAGTAACAGCAGGTGTTCATTACTAATGCACAATCATCATTTAATTAGTCACTTAATTATCTCATTAACTTTAACTCTTTGAGGACTTGGGATTTGACTTGAGACTTGAAAGGAATGACTTGGTTCCTCCTCTGGTGAAATCAGCTGCTGAGTTCATGGGTGGAACAAAAATATGGCAGGACTTTTACTCTTTGGCCCCTGGATTTTCCACCTCTGGTGATAATTAACTTGGACCTCGTGACGAGTTGATTCGATGGCGTATTTGTGTCCGTTTCGACACAGGATTCTTACACCAGAAATGACAGAGTATTTTAAGATCTTTCCGCTATATCAGGAAACAATGTAAGGGATCAAATAGTGCAGTGATGTTGTGCTCTTTACAATATATAGCCTATATTTGCCACCAAACAGTTATTATGATTAATTTGTAGAATGATACATCAGATGAACTCTTATTCTGCTTAATGGGAGAGGCAGTACAGAAGACAGAATGATTTGAAAAGGGGCGTTTCAGGGCCAACCACACATGTGAAACAAATATTAAGGCACAATCTCATTTTTTAGCCAAATCAAACTGTTTCTCATTACTCTTTATTTCTTATTCCGTGTAAGTAGACAATCAATTGACCACAAGGTGCTGTTTGTTGCATGTCCTCAATCTGGCAACCCGCATGAGCATTGAGTCTGACAACGATGTAGGAGAAACAATATTTTGAATTTGGACTGCAGTGCCCATTTCAACTGCTAGCTGTCAATATTACATACTGCACCTTTAACAGTTTATTTATATAGGTAAATTCACTTCAAAACCTGAGACACCATATGAATATATAAAGTAATATAACAAAGGTCCTTACAGAGGAAACAGTCATTTCTGCTCTGGAAACTTTCTGAGCTCAACGAACAAAAATATAAGTGTCCAAGATTAATAAATGTATTAATTATTTAACACAAGCTTCATATTTCAATATTTTTATTTAAACTGTAAAGTCATGTTGTTTCCCTTCACCATTGTTACAAGTTGGCTGTACAATAAAGCACACAACAAAGGACTAGAGTCCAGTAAATCTTTCTAATAAATCCACAAGGAGAAAACACCAACAAGAATCATACATCCAAACAAACAACAATACCAGACCCAGAACTCAGGAAACAGGGCTTAAATGCATGGACAGAGATTAACCGAATAAGAACAGGTGAGAATTAATCAATTAACTAGGCAAACATAGAAACTGGGTCAGTTTATACATCATATTACAGTACTTACAACTGTAATATCAAAAGTCGTGTAACATTTTTTACCATTTACTTTGAATGGGAGAGGCATTTGAGGCATACCATTGAATCTACAGTTAACAGCAAAGACATCTGCTGCCTGACCTGAACAAGAATGAGATGAGAGGAGCTGAGTGACTTCATGAGATTAATTTAACCTCTGAAACTCATGAACCAGAATGGAGTTTGTTTATAATGAACAGGTAAGAAACTACAGTACTGCCACTGTCACTGGAGATTTATTAGTTTATTTATAGAGTAGGATGGAAAAATGTCTGACCTCATTATTGAGGACACAATAGATCAGGAAGATGAAGGTTCCCTGCTGAGAGTTCAAGATCAAGAAGAGGATCTCCAGAACCTTACTGCCATTAGTGAAGAAATCCAGAATCCAGGAGCAACCAAGAACAACACACTGAGCCAGTGTTTTAAGCACCATAATCCTGAAGGGGGGAAAAATAAAAAAAATTAAAAAAAATAAAAACGAGTTAGTGTGTCTTTATTGACTATATGTTCTTTCTCACAGAGCGATAATGTTTGTGACTTGGTTTATTTCATCTGTGAAACTTCAGCATTCAGTTTTGTGAGAGTTGAGTTCAGACTGACTATGATGCTGATGAAGAGAATCATGTTCAACTGCAGGAAAAGAAGAAAGGTTCACTTTCATTTTTTTGACTTCAACAGCCCATGTGAAAAATGACTGTAACTATCACTTACTGCTAGTCTGACACAAACAGGACCCAGAAAACTCCAGATAAAACCTTTATTCCATTTAATCCAACAGCTGTTCAGAGGAAAAACAATATAGTAACTGAATGATTTTTTTCCCCCAAAATGTAGGTGTTGACTGGTAGAATATTCCAGATTTTAATCTTGTGCATGATGCTGAAAACACCTGTTGTATTATTATCAAGTAGCAGAAACATCACAAAACCCAGAGCTTCTTCATTTCTTTCTAATCAAATTGATTTTAAAACAGTAAACTCACTGTTCGCTGCCATAATAATTCGTTACATTTATATAGTGCTTTTCTGGGTACTCAAAGCGCTTTACATAGAAGGGAGGAATCTCCTCATCCACCACCAGTGTGCAGCATCCACCTGGATGATGCGACGGCGGCTATATTGCGCCAGAATGCCCACCACACACCAGCTTATTGGTAGAGAGGAGACAGAGTGATGAAGCCAATCAGTGTATGGGGATGATCTAGCCATAGCCTTCAGGAACCAGACCAACAGACACACCCACCACAAGCAGAACAGCCACATATCCAATCACACACAGGAATCCACTGCTAAGCACCTCCCTCTTTTTGGAGCTGATCTGTGATAGATTCTTCACACAGATGAAGAGCAGCACAGCTTCAATGAACATCCACACAAAGCCAGAGAGAAAGAGGAAGTGCAGAAGGCCTGAGATCACGGCACACAACACCTGAAGACCATGAGAGACGGTTATGATGATTCTCAGTGAGGCTGTGCTGAGCTGTAGAGCTCCTTCATCATTCTCACCTGCTGAGGCCGTATGAGGCTCAGGAACCGCTGTGTGAGCAGGAACAGAAGGTGAGCTTCAGTAGATTCTCCATCGTGTTGTAGCTCATGAAAGCCACAGCAGCTGATCCTGTGTGACAGAAACAGTAGTTTTCATGAGATACTATGTTAAAACAATAACAACACTCCCAAAAGTAAGTAAAATGTGGTTTAGTTGTGATGGTATGATGTCTCTTTCTACAATTTTATCACACAGAAACATTTGACATACTTTCAATGTTGTTCTTGGCGATCCTAATTAGATTGATGTCCGCAGAAGAATTTGTCATGTCAAGTCGAGGGATTTTATCTAAGGTGGCCTGTGGTCCAACCATGAAAACTTGACCCTCTGATTAAACACAAACAAGAATATGCTATAGTAAATTATTTACAACTTATCAACGTATCACTTGTTAATCAATAAAAAAAAAAACTAATCACAATTAATTGCATATTAATTGCATAATAGAATATTATTAAAGATGGCATATTTTAAATATGTTTAAATGCATTTTTTTTACTAAGTAGTCATATTAATGAAGGCCAGTATGATTTATACAATACAACTACTGATGTCTATATTTAATGCATTTTCCCTCAATTTTGGCCATTAGGCTAATTATAGCCATTCAAATTTACAGTATAGGGTGGAGTGGGGGAAAACGCCCCCTACTGCTTTGACCCAAAATAACCACAAGATAAAATCAAGATACATTTTTATTGTAACTATGGACTATGTTGGCAAGAGTGATGTAGAAGTGTTCACCATGAAGCTTACACTGGTGATGTACCGGAGCGAAAACGGATTTTACAGTAAATGATCTTCAGCAGTAAGAAAAAAAGTGTTTTAATGCTTGTTGTTTTGTAGAACATCACAGTTATATATGATATGAGAACAGTAAGGCCTGTAGATAGGGAGTGTGTGTTATTTAAGAAAAGTATATTTATATTTTCAGAATGACAATTTTTTTCTTAAACATGGTCAGTGGGGTAAAACGCCCCCAGGGGGCAATGGGCAATTATTGTAGTTATTCTGTTCTTAACACCAAATCCTTTGTTTTCCATCAAATGTATTCTAACTAGTTGCTTGAATAAAAATATTTGGATTTTAAATGTAAAAATTACCTCAAGTTAGCATCAGGTAGCTAGTTAGCTAGCCAGTTAGTATCAGCTAACAAAATGTTTCAAATAGGCTATTATAATTTTGTAATTCATATTTATTGATTGTATTCTTTTTAATTTTAAGCTAAAACTGCCTGTACTCTGATTTTGCTGTAAATGTTTGAAGCAAATTACTTTGTCAGACCATAGGTGGGGTAAAACGCCCCCCTTGGTACAAATTTCATTTTTGTAAAAAAAAATCTAATAACATGAAAACTCTGGACATTTTTTATACTTTGTTTATTATTTATGCCATTGTCACTAAAACTATGATAACTTTTCTGAACATACCGTATTTAACTTTTGTTTCACAGAAAAATATTACACAGTCCTTAAGGGGGCGTTTTCCCCCACTATACCCTAATTGAAAGCCATTATTATTATAACTGATAGAGCCGTTGAGCTAAGTAAAGCTGCATTTAACAAGGTATGAGAGTCACAATCTTATTCATATTGCTATGAAATATAGCATTCAGTGTAGAATTCAAACGGATCCAACACATTTTGTGGTCTGCGCCGACTCAAGCATATGATCTGCTCTGTGCTATCGTGTCTCTGGACAGGATCAAAATGTACGCGTTTCGGCAGTTTGTGTGAAACCGTGTGAAACCAGACTTCTTTTGCCCCAATGTAAAGCATATTTACACTGTCCTAATCATGCTCTATCCCCTATATAGTGCACTCTGTGCCATTCACCATACAGAAAATACTAATTTTGTGAACAAGTGACCGATTTCCGCTGCAGCTTCACTGTCTATTTATAGTAATCGTTGATCCATATTGGTGGAAGTGAGAAACTGTAAGTTTTGAAGGCTTATATCTTGTAAACGCATGTACGTATATGTATGTGTGTGTGTGTGTGTGTATATATATATATATATATATATAATATATATATATATATATATATATATATATATATATATATACATACTAGGGCTGCACGATATATCGTTTCAGCATCGATATCGCGATGTGCGCATCCGCGATAGTCACATCGCAGGATGTGCGATGTTTAGCAGGCCTGATCATTATATTTATACTGATCGTTTTCTTTGCTCACACACAGACACCGTGTCTACACCGGACGCGACAGCTGCACAGAGATACCCATTTTTAAATAAATTTAGTAGCAGAGCTACTGCAAGCGATTTTCAGTGCTGGAAATCCATTTATCCTTTGTTGAAACTTCCGCGTCGTTGAGGAGAGCACATCACGGATGTTTAGCAACGGCAGGCGCCAGGAAAGCGCAAGCTCCCGAGCGCTTTGGAAAGGAGGAGGAAGTGGCGCGGCGGGAGTTTTCCACGCGTTTGCAGATGCACCATGTGAACGGCCCCAAAGTCTTTCTACACTGGATGCGACAAAGCGACCGTTGCCAGTCGTGTCAACTTTGTGTCAGTACGTCATAAATAGAGCGAGGCATATCAGTTTACTGGCGGGGATTCGTCGTGTCGCGCCGCATCCAGTGTAGTTCGACACATATGCGCGAAACCGTGTCAAAATGCATGTCTCCAAGTATCCTTGTAAAAAAAAAAAAAAAACAGTTGCTTATGTCTTAGGTAAACAATTGAGAAAGAAAGAGGATAACAATAACAGCAGTTTAATGTCTCTGTTGCTTTCTGTGTCATAATCAAACAACAAAACAGAGAAAAATCACTTTTGTAGCTTTAACACAGATTTATTACATTTAATTTATACAATGAAGACTGTGTTATGTAGTGTTATTTTACATTTTATTATTCAATTTCTGCACCTGAATACTGTTGGACTTGCCTTAAAAATACAAAGCACTGTTTATTTAATTTGTATCTTTGTTCTATTATATTTATCTATGCTTGTAAATTGTTTATTTCCTATGCTGATTTACTCACCTACAATATCAATATTTTTTTTTCTCTCCAAATAGAGCTATTCAAGTCATTTGGTGATTTTTTTTTTTTTTTTTTCATATCGCAATATATATCGCAGAAAAACAAAATATCGCAATGTGAGTTTTTTCCAATATCGTGCAGCCCTAATACATACATACATACATGTTCTTTATTTTCATTTAGTACTTTTTAACTCATTTAAAGGTGACCTATTATGGCCCTTTTTACAAGATGTAAAATAAATCTCTGATGTCCCCAGAGTGTGTACAGTATGTGAAGTTTCAGCTCAAAATACCAATAAGCCAAAATGGGCCATTTTTGTGTTTGACCCTTTAAATGCAAATGAGCTGGTGCTCCTGACCCCCTTTTCAAAAGAGGGCAGAGCTTCAAGAGCTCATTCTCTGGCATACCGGAAACAACAGAACAATCAATCTCATACACTGAAAATGTCAGAAACTCTCAGTCCCACTTATGATTATGAACTCGACAAATTCACGCGGTTGACTTCACATTGCTTTCATATGCAATTTTTAACCACCACATTCCTACTTACGATCATTCTTGAAGCACATGAAGGCAGCATCAGTGCAAACAGGCAGAGACAATGGTAGCTTTGGCAACATTAGCCTTACAGAGTGCCAAGAAGCTCTTTCAGAAAGGCAATTTAGAAAACAAAAAATAACACGCAATACTTATGTTGCCTGGAGCTGACATTTGTGCACAAAGCATTGGTGTTGATCCCTCTTGCAGAATAATAATAATAATAATAACTCATATAGCGCTTTAGCCATTTATATAGCGCTTTTCTGGGCACTCAAAGCGCTTTACATAGACGGGGGGGAACCACCCTCCTCAACCACCACCAGTGTGCAGCATCCACCTGGATGATGCGACAGCAGCCATATTGCACCAGAACCCCCACCACATACCAGCTTACTGGTGGAGAGGAGACAGAGTAATGAAGCCAATCAGGATATATGAGGATGATTAAGAGGCCATGATGGTCAGAGGCCAAATTTGTCCAGGATGTCAGGGTTACACCCCTACACTTTTTGAAGGACATCCTGGGATTTTTAATGACCACAGAGAGTCAGGACCTTGGTTTAACGTCTCATCCAAAAGACAGTGCTTTTTGATAGTATAGTGTCCCCATCACTATACTGGGGTGCTAGGACCCACACAGACCACACTCAGCCTCACTAACACCTCTTCTAGCAGCACCTGGTTTTCCCAGGAGGTCTCCCATCCAGGTTGTGACCAGGCTCAACCCTGCTTAGCTTCAGTGGGCAACCTGTATTGGGCTGCAGGGTGATATGGCTACTGGTATCAAATTTTGCGAAAATTCAGTATGGAACTGATCCTCATTTCTGAGGCAGTCCAGCGTAAACATATAGGACTTTTGGCACCAATGTTGTATATCTCCAGCAGCTACAGCAAGAAAACAGTAATGGCAGACTGCTGCCTCTCACTCAGGGCTGTGTCTATGCTAATAAGGCAGAGATCGGCACGAATGGCTGTGATTTATCCCTACAATGACGTCATAGGGCTAAATCTGGAATCGCGTGTTCAGAGAGACTTTTATGATTTATTGGGATTATAAAAAAAAATGAGTGGGTGGATTTTTATGATTATAGGCTGGTTGTTTTCGTTCACTTTGACCACACAACTGTGTTCAAACACCGTATAAATGTGATTTTTTTTGCATAATACGTCCCCTAGACGAGGCAGTAAATACTCACAAGATACACTATGGTCCAGAAAACTTAAAACATAAAAAAGTAGAATCCATTAAAATTAAAGAAGAAATGAATGGCATCTAAGGGTAGAAAATGGAGAAAGTATAAGCTTAATTACTTTTATCTTAATTACTTTTATAAATACGAGGTGGTCCTATATAGGAAAAGGAGTCTGTCACCAAAAAGTATGTGAACATAGATGCTCTAGACTATATAAAATCCCTGACATCATGTGTAATCTGTTTCATAATCAATATATTAATAGTTGTGTCTTCACTTACCTACAGCAGCAAGAGTAAAATTGACACTGGCACTTGTGTCTGTCAGCTTCACTAACGTAGAAATGAGTTTCTCACTGGTTTTTAACATATGGTTTCCATAGGAGGCTAGTTTAGTTGGGCTTGCTGCTGATAATGACTCTAAAATCTTCTCTGAAGCATTGAAGGCCACAGTCAAAATGTTTGTCACAGTCTAATTTATTGATTAGATAAATATAATAAGATAAGACAGCACTGCTATGTCAATCATTATGTAATTGACAAAGATTTGATAATTGTATAATTTTTCTCATGAAGACTTATAGTCACAGAGAGCACTTGAGATGTAATGTTCTCAGTCTGCTCAAGGAGATTTTGGAAACACATCTGACTCTAAAATAAGTGTGAAAGCAGTATTTGTTGATTTTGATCCTGTTTTTTGGCACAAAATTCATCAACAATAAACAGAAAAGCACATTCATACGTATTTCACATTACAGAGTTATCTACAAAGCACATTTTATTGTGCTGTTCTTTTGACTAATTAGCTGTTTCCAATCCAAAGTTGTGAATTTAACTTGAGCAAAAAATAAATAAATTAAAAAAAAATAAAAAATTTGCAATATTGCATAAAATACCATTTCCTTCCCATGTGATCAAGAGAAATTGCTTGCGCCTAAGAGCGTACAGATGAAATCCAATAACAAGCCCTGTTATTTTTGGTTTGGATGCCTGATGTTTAGGACCGTGTGACATAGGTCTGAGAGATAATTACACCTAATTATTGTGATGACAGGCATTTCAGAAAGACTAAAACAATATTTTAAAAGGAGCATGATGAGATCGATTACAGTTATCCAATCACATGATCTGTTAAGACAAGGTCACACAAGTTTTTTTGTGGCTCATTGAAGAATTTATGCAGTAAATTTGTTTCCATCGTATTTTATATGATGCGATATATGCCTCAGTCGAGCGCATACTTTTTTTTTCTTTTTTTTTTTTTGTGGCTCTTGGAATTTCCAAGAAAGTTGGAAACATTGCTATTCATCGATGCTGTGAATCTAAAATGTAAGAAAAAAATCTGAAACTCAACTTACATTGCATCTTTCCTGCAGCGTTATATGTATACCTGCAATGGGAGAAATCAGCATTTAGACAACAATAAAATACAGCTGTCAATGGAAATTCAACAGGGTCAACCCATAAAACAAAACAAACCAACGGAGGACTATTTCCTGAACCTGGGAGAGTAGCCTACAATGTTAGCTGTGCTCAAAGACTGTTTCTATAAAGTGGGGCAATTCCAACTTTGCAAGGTCTGGCACTTCTGACTCACAGCCTGTAAGTATGCATTCATATTTAAAGAATTTGCCACTGACTATTCAACGCAAGTTTTGAGCAGTGTAGAGTAGTGCTTGTTGTTTCTCGTTTCTCCGATCACAAATGCAGACATGGTAATGTTTACGCAGCGCGATGCAACGCGACGCGTAAAAAGACAGTGTAAGTCATTATAATCAGTAATTATGTCCCCACTGGATGCAACAAATGCCTCATTTGTAATGGGTTTTATTTGTTTTAGTCTCGTCGCGCTGGGACATGGCATCACAATACGGTGAGGGGCGTAACATTTCCGTCTCACGCTTGAGGTATTCGGCCAATCACAACGCACCGGATAGTTGGCCAATCAGAGCACGCCTCGCTTCTCGGAACGATGTGCTTTGTAAAACATGTGCGTTTCAGAAAGGCAGGGCATAGAGGAGCAACAATAATGTACAGTATTTGGAAAATAATGTGTTTTTTTAACCTTAAACCACATAAACACATTGCATTACACCAAATACACAAAATCATGTTCTTTTTAGCAGCATCATATGACCCCTTTGATATAAACAGTCATTGCCAATATATGCTACTGATCAGTGATGCTTGCGAACAATGTATACTTGAATAATTGAATATTCTGCAATCAGCAGAAAATGGTGTTATCATGTGAAACTAGCTCTATTCTTTATCCTTAAATGTAGACACAAATATCGTGAATGTGTAGAAAGTGTGGAAATGTGTCTGGAATCTGAACATTCCAGCCATGAATAACAAGACGATACCAGCCTGTCCAGGTGGCAAACTGGTCACAATTTCTGACTGAAGAATGTGACTGAAGAATGTGACTTCCTGTTTGTTGCTGCTGCGTGTTTTGAGTTTGAGCTCCGTCAAGTTAATTCTTTATCGACTATTTTCTAATCCTGAAATCTGTTTTATACACCATCATTTTCGTTTCTATAACATGTGAATATATCCCCTATCGTATTCTACAACAAAAACAATCAAAGCGCCTTGTTATCACTAGTTTTATTTTGATTTCCAGAGTCCGCTATTAGCTTATAGCCCGTTAGCATCGCCAGCGTGGTTGCATTAGCGGCAACCAAGGAAGGTTGCCGCTAATCTCGCTTCCATTGCTAATACTCTATTCACACACATTACCATCGTTTTACTCACTGCTACTTGCTTAAATGGCGGATGTGTGTCTACCTTTGAGTGCAGGCGAGGACACGTTCGAGCTGCATTCGGTGCAGCTGGAGCTGGAGGCCGTGGAGCAGCAGATCCGCGAGCTGGTGGAGAAGCAGGCCCAGCTGAGAGAGCGGAGAGCCGCGCTGGAAACATCCCGGGCTGACGCTCACAAGTCCGAGGTAAGTATACAGCGCGCCGCTAACACTCCCACCACCTCTACTCCGTGTGTTTCTCTGCACAGACCCTGTGCACCCAGGACGCGATCTTCCCAGATGTTCTTCACTCCGGCGCCGGGACACCACGGACCCTGGGTGCAGCAGCAGCGGAAGACGCGAGCCAGACCCCGCGCGAGGACCTCTCCCCCTCCACCGCCTCCGGTCTTCGAGATCTCCACCCGGAACCGCTTCGCCCCCCTCCGCGAGACGGACCGCGACGCTGTGATCGTCGGAGACTCCATCGTCCGGCACGTCCGTGCTACGTTAGCTGAAGGTAAAGCACACACTCACTGTTTCCCAGGCACTCGTGTTCTCGATGTTTCTGCGCAGATACCCGCGATCCTGAAGGACGACGAGAGCATCGGCGCGATCGTGCTGCACGCGGGGGTGAACGACACCAGGCTGCGGCAGACGGAGACACTGAAGAGGGACTTCAGGAGCCTGATCGAGACGGTGCGCAGCGCATCACCCGCGGCGACGATCATCGTGTCTGGACCGCTTCCCACGTATCGACGAGGACACGAAAGGTTCAGTAGACTTTTTGCTTTAAACGAATGGTTATTGTCATGGTGTAAAGAACAGAAACTGCTCTTTGTTAATACGTGGAATCTTTTCTGGGAGCGTCCTAGGCTTTTCCGCGCTGATGGCCTGCACCCCAGCAGAGTCGGAGCAGAACTCCTGTCGGACAACATCTCCAGGACTCTACGCTCCATCTGACTAGTAAGCCCATTCTCAAATAACTGCTATGATGACTTTTGTTCTACCCAATTAAATGATAGAAATACTTGTGCTGTCCAAGCTATAAAGACTGTGTCTGTTCCCCGAACAGTGAAGCCAAAATATAAATTTAATGCAGGATCTAGAAATAATCTAATCGTGATTAAACCAGAAAAATGCAAAACAAATAAACAAAAGCAATTTTTAAAGCTTGGGCTCCTAAACATTAGATCACTCGCACCCAAAGCTGTTATTGTAAATAAAATGATCACAGATAATAGTTTTGATGTGCTCTGCTTGACTGAAACCTGGCTCAAACCAAATGATTATATTGGTCTAAATGAGTCTACTCCACCAAGCTACTGTTATAAGCATGAGCCCCGTCAGACTGGCCGTGGCAGCGGTGTTGCAACAATATATAGTGATATTCTCAATGTTACCCAGAAAACAGGATACAGGTTTAACTCATTTGAATTGCTTCTGCTTAATGTTACACTGTCAGATATGCAAAAGAAATCTCTCCTATCTCTTGCTCTGGCTACTGTGTATAGACCACCTGGGCCGTATACAGATTTCTTAAAAGAATTTGCAGATTTCCTCTCAGACCTATTGGTTACTGTTGATAAAGTGCTAATTGTTGGAGATTTTAACATTCACGTCGATAATACAAATGATGCGTTAGGACTTGTGTTTACTGACCTAATAAATTCTTTTGGAGTCAAGCAAAACGTCACTGGGCCCACTCATCGTTTTAATCATACGCTAGATTTAATTATATTGCATGGAATTGATCTTACTGACATAGATATCGTACCTCAAAGTGATGATGTTACTGACCATTTCCTAGTATCGTGCATGCTGAGTATTACTGATATTAACTATATGGCTCCGCGTTATCGTCCAGGAAGAACTATTGTTCCAACCACTAAAGATAGATTCAAAAATAACCTGCCTGATTTATCTCAACTGCTCTGTGTACCCATAAATACACATGAACTAGATGAAATGACTAGCAACATGGGCACTATCTTCTCTAATACATTAGAAGTTGTTGCGCCCATCAAATTGAAAAAGGTTAGAGAAAAACGTACTGCGCCATGGTACAACAGTAATACCCATTCTCTCAAGAAAGAAACTCGTAAACTTGAGTGCAAATGGAGAAAAACTAACTTGGAAGTTTTTAGAATTGCATGGAAAAACAGTATGTCCAACTATAGACAGGCTTTAAAAGCTTCCAGGGCAGAGCATATCCGCAAACTCATAGAAAATAACCAAAACAATCCAAGGTTTTTATTTAGCACAGTGGCTAGATTAACAAATAAACAGATGCCACCCGATCTAAATATTCCCTCACAATTTAATAGTAATGACTTTATGAATTTCTTTACTGATAAGATAGATAACATCAGAAATACAATAACAAATGTAGATTCTGCAGCGTCTAGTACTTCAGCTCCATTCATTGCACCCAAAGAAAAACTGCAGTGCTTTACAACTATAGGACAGGAAGAGCTAAATAAACTTATCAATGCATCTAAACCAACAACATGCCTATTAGATCCTGTACCCACTAAATTACTGAAAGAGTTGTTACCTGTAGCAGAAGAACCGCTTCTCAATATTATTAACTCATCGATATCTTTAGGTCATGTTCCAAAATCATTCAAGCTGGCGGTTATTAAGCCTCTTATTAAAAAACCACAACTAGATCCTAATGAACTAGCAAATTACAGACCCATTTCTAATCTTCCGTTTATGTCTAAAATTTTAGAAAAAGTTGTATCTGCTCAGTTGTGCTCTTTTTTGCAAAAAAATGATCTCTATGAAGAATTTCAGTCAGGTTTCAGGCCCCACCATAGCACAGAAACCGCACTTGTTAAAATTACAAATGACTTGCTTCTTGCGTCAGACCAAGGCTGCATCTCATTGCTAGTTTTACTTGATCTTAGTGCTGCGTTCGACACTATAGATCATGACATACTCATAGATCGATTACAAAATTATACGGGTATTCAAGGGCAGGCTTTAAGATGGTTTAGATCCTACCTTTCTGATCGCTTCCACTTTGTTTATTTAAACAGGGAGTCATCTCAATTATCACCAGTAAAATATGGAGTACCACAAGGATCTGTCCTAGGTCCTCTGCTATTTTCAATATACATGTTGCCCCTTGGTAATATTATTAGAAAATACGGGATTAGTTTCCATTGTTATGCTGATGATACTCAACTATATATCTCAACAAGACCAGATGAAACTTCTAAATTATCTAAGCTAACAGAGTGTGTTAAAAATGTAAAAGATTGGATGACCAGTAATTTTCTCCTATTAAATTCAGATAAGACAGAAATATTACTTATTGGACCAAAAAACAGTACACAGAATCTCTTGGATTATAATTTGCAACTAGACGGATGTACTGTTACTTCCTCTACAGTCAAAAATCTGGGTGTTATATTAGACAGCAACTTGTCTTTTGAAAATCATATTTCCCATGTTACAAAAACAGCATTCTTCCATCTTAGAAACATTGCCAAGCTACGAAACATGTTACCTGTTTCTGATGCAGAAAAGCTAGTTCATGCATTCATGACCTCTAGACTGGACTATTGTAATGCACTGCTAGCTGGTTGTCCTGCATCTTCAATAAACAAGCTACAGGTAGTCCAAAATGCAGCGGCTAGAGTCCTTACTAGGTCAAGAAAATATGATCATATTACCCCAATTTTACAGTCTCTGCACTGGCTACCTATTAAGTTCCGCATCAGTTACAAAATATTATTACTTACCTATAAGGCCCTTAATGATTTAGCTCCTGCGTACTTAACTAGTCTTCTACCACGCTACAATCCATCACGCTCCCTAAGGTCGCAAAACTCTGGACTTTTGGTAGTACCTAGGATAGCAAAGTCAACTAAAGGAAGTAGAGCCTTTTCACATTTGGCTCCCAAACTCTGGAATAGCCTTCCTGATAATGTTCGGGGTTCAGACACACTCTCTCTGTTTAAATCTAGATTAAAGACACATCTCTTTAGCCAAGCATTCACATAATGCATCTCATGATCTTGTACTGCAGTTATATCTGATCAAACACGCATTATTGTTCTTTAGCTTGGATTGAACAAATAATTTTTGCTTGGTTGGAACAGCAGCTACGCTAATTATGTCTCTATTTGTTTCTCTGTTTCTGCCACGGGATTAACATCCCATGGTAACTAGGATTTATACAAGCTTCAGTCTGGATCCAGAACACCTGAGAAGAGATGATGCCAACCCCTCAGAGGACCTCAGATGAAGCCTACCCTCAGACAACATACAGAACTACCAAATTTCGCCATAAGTTAAATATATTAAGTTTCTACAATATATAAATATATTGTAGAAACTTAATTTCCTGTAAAGCTGCTTTGCAACGATTTGTATTGTGAAAAGCGCTATACAAATAAACTTGAATTGAATTGAATATTACTGATGGCTCTCCATGGATTGTCCAGCACAGTGTAGTTGTAGCAGGGGTCTGCCAAGAGATAGACTTAAGAAATATAACTTGTCAATATAAATTTACTTACAAAATACAATTCTTAAGTGCAAAACTTGATCGCAAATTTTTGATTTTACATATTTTGTCACAATTTATTAAAGAAATTTCACAGATTGTCACATTTTTAAATCACCGTGAATTTGTGTGTGTATATTATGATTGTCACGATTCTCACGGGGAGACGGAGACCAGGAACGGGGAGACGTGAATAATCCAACTAAAGTCTTTAATGAAATCAAACAGGGAAGTACATCACAGGCTGGAAACACACAAGCGACAGACAGAGATGACGTTTAATACTCGACGGGAAACACAGGACAGGACACACTATAAGTACACGACGTAACTAGATAATTAAACACACACAACTGGAACATAATTAACTTTAACACTGCTTCAGTGTTACAATTTTAACACTCTGAGTGTGGGTTATTTATACACTGGGAGTGTTAATTTAACACTGGGGGTTTTACTGTGCACTCTGTTCTTTCTTTTTACATACTACATGTTCAAATGTTCATACAACAAAATATTTTGGGGGCCACTGGCTGGCAACTTTTTGTAAAAAATATTGGTAGGGAAAGAGTTAATAGTCTCATCACCAAAATGAGAGTTCTGTGCGATTTGACATTAGTGAGCAGTATAATCCAATATAGAAGGCCTTTCGCAGGAGAGGGAGACAAATTCTGCTGCACAATCCATTATCCTTACTGTCTGGTGTTTTGTAATGTTCAGGCTGTGGATGAAGACAAGGTAAGCAGCGTAACCTTATTAAACCAAAATAAATGAGGGATCTCCACATACAAGAATCAACGACACTGTGCAAGGTACAAACAACACCAGACAATGAACAGAGAACTAATGAACAAGTGATGAATGGGTGTGTGAAATCAATGAACAATCATGACAACCAATGAAGCACAGGAAACAAAGAAAAACAAACTAGAAGTCCATAAAACTGAAAGTGCAACCAAATCAACATGGGACAGTTACATTTTAAATACAGTTATATTGCAGAAGATAGATTTCATATTTCAAACTAGAATATTCCTCTCAAATCAGAATCAGTCTAATAATGAGCTTTTTTTAGTCTTTCGTGGAATGAAATATGTTCACAGATACAGTTAGTATATCACACTGTTTAAGACAAAACTTTGGAACAAAAATGAATTAATGAATTAATGAAAACAAATATCAGAGGAAAAGCAAATTTCAATCATCATTCACGTGTTTTAATACAAAAATACAAGCCATATGACAGTACAGATTCGTTTTAAATTTGACACATCAGCTCTTCCTTTATTTTAATAGTTTATTTATAAAAGTAAATCCACTATACCTATAAAACCTGTGACACTCCATTCTGAAAATATACTGTATTTTGCCATATGGTTATTTAAAGGAATATAAAAAAATAATATTCTAACCACAAACAAAAATATAATTGTGCAAGATTAATAAATGTATTAACTATTTGACACAAGTCTCATATTTAAAAAAATTACTTAAAATGTAAAGTGTAAAGTCATGTTATTTCCCTTCACCATGAGTACATGAAACATACAAATATTCTTTTCTCTCACCACCAAGTAAATCTTGTGTTTAAAAAAGATTTACAGTATACATTCTGCTTTAATAGTATTTACAACTTTAATATCAAAAGTCTTTTATATTAAAACATTTATTAAAACATTTTTTTTACCATTTACAAAAAAGAGCTGAAACTACATTTAACATCTAAAACATTGATTTTACTGTAAGAATGACATCGCCTGCATAATAATGGCACTTCTGCAGTACTTTTTACTTCCTAAACATGATGCTGTGGTCCTCAGTGTTTTTTGTGTCCACAGCAAAGACATCTGAGGAACTTCCTGTACTGCTGCCTGACCTGGACAAGAATGAGACGAGAGGAGCTGAGTGACTTCATGAGATCAATTTAACATCTGAAACTCATGAACCAGAATGGAGTTTGATTATAATAAACAGGTAAGAAACTACTGTAATGCCACTGGAGATTATTATTAGTTTATTTACAGAGTTGGATGGGAAAATGTCTGACCTCATTATTGAAGACACAGTAGATCAGGAAGATGAAGGTTCCCTGCTGAGAGTTCAAGATCAGGAAGAGGATCTCCAGCACCTTATTGCCATTAGTGAAGAAACCCAGAATCCAGGAGCAACCAAGAACCACAAACTGAGCCAGTGTTTTAAACACCATAATCCTGCAGAGAAACAGAAAGAAAAAGAGTTAGTGTGTCTTCATTGACTATTATGTTCTTTATTTATACAGTGATTTGATCATAATGTTTGATACTTGGATTGTTTCATCTGTGAAACTTCAGCATTCAGTTTTTTGAGAGTTGAATTCAGAATGATGACGATCTTGATGAAGAGAATTGTGTTTAACTGCAGAAAAAGAAGAAAATTATCCAACTCATATTTTGCTTCAACAGCCCATGTGAAAAAATTTTGTATTTAGAACTTACTGCTAGTATGACACAAACAGGACCCAGAAAACTCCAGATAAAACCTTTATCATGTTTAATCCAGCAACTGTTTAACAGGAAACAAATAACTGGATAAGTCAAATAATACTATTTCAGATGTGCATGCCTTTAATATAACGTCAAAATATGTATTTTATCAGAAAGCAGAAAACAGCCCTGAGCAATTTACTTCCTTCTAAACAAATGACCTTAAAAACAACATCAACTCACTGTTCACTGCCGTATCCTTCAGGAACCAGACCGACAGACACACACACCACAACCAGAGCAACCACATATCCAATCACAGACAGGAATCCACTGCTAAGCACCTCCCTCTTTTTGGAGCTGATCTGTGATAGGTTCTTCACACAGATGAAGAGCAGCACAGCTTCAACGAACATCCACACAAAGGCGGAGAGAAAGAGGAAGTGCAGAAGGCCTGAGATCACGGCACACAACACCTGGAGACCATGAGAGACGGTTATGATGATTCTCAGTGAGGCTGTGCTGAGCTGTAGGGCTCCTTCATCATTCTCACCTGCTGAGGCCGTATGAGGCTCAGGAACCGCTGTGTGAGCAGAAACAGAAGGTGAGCCAGCAGAAGACTGATGCAGATGTTGATTCGAGCCACATTATTCACTCCAGGACTCCACTGACAAAGGGCAAAGGTCAACAAGGCCAAACTGAAGAACACCAGCCCCACGATCACACACACCAAATTCAACAGCTCCAGCAGTGAGTTGTTCTGAGAAAATATGTCAGAGAACATGAGTGCCCAATCTGTGCTGTTCTTTAGTGTTCAATATAAATTAGCAATGTCCCAGTCAGATTTTTTGTGCCCCGATCTGATCCAAGTCACTGAATACTGATTATCTGCCGATACCGATTCCTGATCTGATACTTATATATTCCTAGAATTTTATGTACAATTCAAGCACATTAAAGTTTTTTAAATCAATTCAATGTATACAGAGTTGTGCAGAGTAAATATGTGAGTAAATATGAGTAATATGTTTCTGTGTGTGTGTGTGTGTGTGTGTGTGTGTGTGTGTGTGTATGTGTGTGTGTGTTTGTGTGTGTGTACATTATATAAGATACACTATCAGAATCAGAATCAGAATCAGAATGAGCTTTATTGGCCAGGTATGCTTACACATACGAGGAATTTGTTTTTGTGACAGAAGCTCTACAGTGCAACAGAAAGACAGCAACAGGACAGGGCACAGATAATAAAAGAATAATTTACAAATAGGCAATGTACAAATAGCAAAAACACAATATATAGACAATTATGGTGTACAGGTCTAATATGTGCAAATCTGAAATGAAAAAAATAAGTATGTGTGTTGAATAAATAATTTATAATAGTGTTGTGTGTTCCACTTTTAATGTCAAGTGTTCATGAGATGGATTGCCTGAGGGAAGAAACTGTTCCTGTGTCTGGTCGTTCTGGTGCTCAGAGCTCTGTAGCGTCGACCAGACGGTAACAGTTCAAAGAGGGAGTGTGCTGGATGTGAGGGGTCCAGAGTACATATACTATCTCTATGTATATATCTGCACATACTGTATAAGGACATTGGTAGAATATGGGACTACTGATGTAAAAAGTGTGCATCAAATACATTAAACACAGAAGCCCAAAAGCACGCACATTTCTTCTGTTTTTGCCTTTAATGGCAGCTAAACATGCACATCTGAGCGTCTTTTCCTTTTAATGGCAGTTGGCAAATACTGGAAGGCATATACTGCATGTCACCAGCATAACAGCTGGCTTAAAATAAGGATCGGGCTTAGGAGAGCCGATACCGATCAGTTAAAAAAAAAAATACTTGATCGGCCCCGATCCCGAACCTTGAGATCGGCTCAGGACATCTCTACTATAAATGTTCTTGTACCTCTGGTGGATGGCTGGTTTGCATGATGAGAGCGAATGTTGACAGATGAACACAGGAACACACGGTGTAGCTGCTGTTGGTCTTTAAAACAGAACAACCATCTACAATCCACTCGCTGATATTCCAGTACACACAGGACAGAGAACCGCTGAGATCAAACTCCTGAAAATGAAGAATGAAGATGCAGGAAATATTAGAACATTAAACATGTACAGATGTTTTCAGATGTTCATCAGTTCTCAGGTTGGACAAAAACACATTTCAGTCTCTCACTCTGATGTGTCTGAAGGTGAAGTTGACTGGTTTGGTGAGTGTAGTGTTGGTGGTTTTAGGAAGAGTAGCTGAGATCACTGTGGACATCATGGTTTTATCCGTGTCATTTGATGTGTTGAAGAATTCTGGCTTCAGTAGATTCTCCATCATCTTGTAGCTCATGAAAGCCACATAAGCTGATCCTGAGTTAAAGACCAACATGAGACAAAAAGTAGTGAAAGAAAATCACATCAGTTTACAAAGTAACTAATGTCATTCAGACGAAAATAAAACATTGGGCATTCACAACAGCAAACTGAAGTTCTCAAAAAGCAAATGTTTATGTGTGTATTTACATATGCTCTCAGGACACATTCATGCTTCTCACACACCTGAAGGGCTGCTCTTGGCAATCTCGAAAAGGTTAATCTCCATATCAGCTTTTTCCATACTGATTGAAGGAATTTTTTTTTCAGATGTTTTTGGTCCAACTGCAAGAACTCTTACTTCTAAGAGAAACAAACAAACAAAAATGGGACTTTGTTAATTCTCATTGCCACAGTTTTCCTATAAATTGTGATATTTTTCCACATTTTAATGAGATATATGTATTATATATATGTTCCATATTACTAGGCAAGTGACATATTAGTAGGATTTTAGTCAAATAAAAATATGTTTGTTTGTTGTTTCTCAAGTCTTTTTAGATAACTGGTATCAAATCCTCAGGCAGGTTTGTTACATAGTTTGCCAGGTCTTCTAAGGTAAATGGAAAACCTACTTAAAGAGGCTGTTCCACATTAAGCAAGTCAGTTCTAGTGTAATATGGGGAGGAAGAAAGATCTTTCTGAAGATGAAAAGCATAAAATATTGCAATGTCTTGCTAAAAGCCATGAAAAAAAAAAAAGAAATTTTTTTTTCACTGAATATTGCATATCTGCCGATACGATTCCCGATCCGGTACTTGTACATTCCTAGTGTTTGATGCACAATTCAAGTACATTAAAGTTATTTAAATCAATCCAATGTATACAGAGTTATGCAGGGAGTAAAAGTAAAGTGTGAGTGTGTGTGTGTGTGTGTGTGTGTGTGTGTGTGTGTGTACATATATAAGATACACTCTCTCTATGTATATTTGCACACACTGTATAAAGACATTGGTAGAATATGGGACTACTAATGTAAACTTATTGTTTTTTATATATACAATGAGCAGAAAAATTGCAACATAAATACGTAAAAATGTGGCGATAATGTTAGAAAGCATGAAGCTCGCGGTGTCAGAATGCAAGTCTGTCAGTCAAATTCAAAGCAAGACGCAACCCATAGCAACGGATTATGACAACGCCATCTCAGATAGTCTGACGGCAGATAAAATAAACGATAAATGTATGAGTGATCATTACAAAAGTGTGCATCAAATATACTGAACACGGAAGCTCAAACATGTGACGCGCTAGAACAGACCTCACTGGTTCTTGTGCGTCACGCATGCACATTTCTTCTGCTTTTACTTTTAATGGTGCCTGAACAAGCATATTTGAGTGTCTTCTTTTCCTTTTAATGGTCACCTACTGTACATCACTGGCATGACAGCGGGCATAAAATAAGGATCGGGCTTAGGAGAGCTGATACCGATTGGTTAAAAAGAATGCTTGATCGGCCCCGATCCCAATCCTTGAAATCGGCTCGGGACATCCCTTCTTGTAACAACGAAGTGAGTTCTTTGAAAAACAAACCCATTACATAGAACAAGTGGCAGGTCTTTTGGTTTTTATTTAATTACAGCTGTTAATCCAGAAACTTTGCACTGTGTAGCTTGCAACATAAAAATAAAACTTTTATACAAATTGTAATTTCATTTCATTTCATTATTAATTACAAAGCGACTAAAGATATATTTACTAAAGCTGTCAGTGCAAGTATGCTTACTGACTGAGCAGGGGCTTTTGAAAGCAGTGCCGACATAAGTGAATTTGGCTTACTGCCTTTAAGAGTACCACAATATACACAATATTCCCTAATTTTATATCGTCAGTAAAGATGCCGGTAATATTTCATGTACCGCCCAGCCCTATTTCACACAGAACATTTTCAAAAACAAAGGGTTCTTTATTGGCGTCAACGCTTCCATGAAAAACCTTCAAAATCCATTGAACATTTCCATTCCATAGAAGGTTTTTTAAAGTGGAAAAAGGTTTTTTTTTTTTTTGTCTGTTTTTTTTGTTTTTTGTTTTTTAGATTTTTAAAGTTTTCTTAACACTAGAACATTGGGTCTCATTCACTAATAACTGAGTAGGTTATTCATATTTGTATGGACATTCTCACGAAAGCTTTCTGTCTAATTCACAACATGAATTTGTTCTTAACCTCGTCCTAATGTTGAATGTGAATTTGGAGTATGTTAAATGAGCCGCCGCATGCACAAGGTTAGTCATTTGCATAAAACACACCTTTCATCACTCTCATCAAAAATACTCCACGTAACCCCATATGATGCGTGCTGTCTACAGACATGCTCTCTCCTGATCTTTGACCAATGCCAAGTGTGCAATCCTTAAAATCATTTCATGTAAAACACCTTTTATACGGACGCAGTTCAGGTTATACAGACCTTTCATTAGCCAGCTGTATGCACTGTTATTCAGAGAAACCTCGCAGCGTGACCTATAGTCTAACTTTTCTTACTCTTTCACTGTATATGATGAAACAATTTTAAGCTGAAATATACATTTTATTGTAATTTATTGTAACAGAGTGTGATTTTTGTGTTTCTGTTTTTTCTTCAATTTATTTAGAATACATTTTAGTACAAAACTTTTAGTGAATCAAGATTTGTTCGTGAAAACAGTCGTACGCAGGTTTTACGCACAAATTTGTGCGTACGCATGCTTAGTAAATGAGACCCAATGTTCGATGAAAGGTTTTTTAGGGACCCAAAAATGGTGTTCTACAGCATTCCAGCAAAATCGACTTTTGGGAAATTGCTTATTAAAGAAAAACATTTTAAAAAATTCAAAAGCAAAAACTTCTCCAGAAGAACTTATTTGACTATGACTCACGCAGTGTGACTGATCCCATAACATGTCATAAACACAAATACAAACAGGGCCTTTTACCTGTATTGTTGAGACTAATGTTCAGCAAGTTGTGAGTTTCTGTTGGCGTCACCAGTGCAGACACCAGGCTCTCAAAGGCATTCAGATAACTGTTTCCATATGACACCAGTTTACTTTTATCTTCATCTCTGACCAAATCTGAAACCTTTACCTGGGTGTCATCAACAATCTTCAAATAGTTTTCTGCTGCCTAATCAAATACCAAAAGAGATACTTCTGTAGAATGCAAATGATTTCTATAGAAAAAGAGTAATATCAAATCTACGGGTCATTCTCAAAATACAATGAAAAATCCACCCTTTGACTTTATAATCATGGAAGATTTCAAATAGTAAACAAACTCCTTGTAAAAGGCATATTTT
Organism: Spinibarbus caldwelli; assembly: GCA_039654775.1. Lineage (NCBI taxonomy): Eukaryota > Metazoa > Chordata > Actinopteri > Cypriniformes > Cyprinidae > Spinibarbus > Spinibarbus caldwelli. The sequence continues at coordinate 35,984,943 of CM077225.1, read as the reverse complement.
TCTAACATAAGAGATTATAAAATATGAAATAGTTTACCGTTTACTCTATACTGTTTTTTTTTTTTTTTTAATTATTTGAAGATATCACATGCCTGAAAACCCCCTTATTATTTATTTAGTTAGTTAGTTACATATTACCAGGGTTAACCATTAGTGCAAGGTCTAACAATTGTGTCTGAAAAATCAAAGTAAGTAATAATATAAATAATTTATGAGGAATGACTTTAGGTAAAATGCCCCTCGATTTTTTTATCACTGCTTATATTAATGTTAAAATATTATATTTTGGTAAAAATACAAAAGTTGCAGAAAAGTACTTACAAGGTCAAAATTCAGGGTAAGAAGAGGCTGTTTAAATGTGCATATGGGGATTTTCCACCATGTTGAAAATGTAGATTACATGTTAAAATGTTTTGAATGTAAATAGATTAAATATGGTTAATTTTAGTTGTGTCATTAGTGTTCATGTTTGTGAAAAAGATTTTAAATTTAAAAAAATGATTTGAATATATAAATTAATTAGAAAAATTTAAAAAAAAAAATCTTATTAAAAAATTTTAATTCGCTAAATAAAATATAAAAAACAAAACAAAAACAAAAAAACATCAACTTTTATGAGAGAAAAATAAACTAAATTTAAAAAAAAAATAAAAAATAAAAAACATTTTTTGAGAATGACCCCTATATTGGCCAAGGGCCAGAAATATTACTTACTTCTGTAGACATCAGACCTGTCATATTTGCGATCTGGTCAACAAAATTCACTATGTTTTCTACAGTTTTCTGCAGCTCCAGAAAAAAAAAAAAATAAAATAAAATAAAAAGATGAAAGAAAAATCATTAGTTTTTAATAATGATTGTATAACATTTATAGAGTCACAACCATCTTTTAGAAACTCTCTCCCACATACCCCTTGCATGCTTTCTTGAGTATTCATCATATCTAGAAGGAAAGAATTGGGATAAATCATGAGGATGCATGTGAATAAAAACAGCATACACACAAGGGCAGCTGATGAGGACAGTACTGTACACACCGTTCAGGCAGTGGCAAGTATCTGCATTGCAACTACAGACATCTGGAGAAGCTTCATAGCTGCAGTCGCTGCTGCATTTGTAGGATCCGATCATGCAGGAGCAGCTGGGATTCTGAGGGATGCAGGAATAGGCCTTGCAAGAGACATTTTGTCCATGACAGTCCACGTAACTGGAAGAATTTGTGCAGCTAGTGTTCGCCAGAGGAGAGCAGTACCAGTGTCCTTGTGATTTGACGATGGCTATATTATTTGTGATTATCATCAGCAGCAGGGCTAGAGAGGTAAATCCATCAGTTGCTGTATAATCACTTCTACATCACAGTATGTCTTTGATTAAAAATAATTACTACAGTAAAATCTACTATTGGAAGGTTTATGGAGAACAATAAAAAAGCTAATTCTTGCTAAAGTGCTCAAGATATCATGAATTGCTTTGTTAATTTCTACAATAACTAACCATTATTCTCATTAGAAAAAAAAAATAGTGTTTTTGCTTTTATTCGGACAGGTCAGTTTAAATAATTGACAAGAAGCAAAGTGGGAGAGAAAGATGGACAAGTTTGGGAAAAGACCACCACTGGGGACTCCAATTCGAGTTATTCAAAAAGCAACAAAGCTATCAGCTCAGACAAAGTTTGCTCATTTTGCATGTTCTCACAAGCCCTCATCAGGCAGACATTCTTAAATGAACACTTGTGTTTAGGATTGGTATAGTAACATGAGCTAGGAGAGATTACTTACCAGTCAAACGAAGGATGATGTTCATTTTGCGTTGCATTGATTATCCTCTAAAAAGAAACCAGTGTGCACCGTCCACTGCTGTATAGCAAACTAACTGCAGCACTTCTACAAACTCCTTGGAAGATGCATTTGCATTTTGTCCTCTAGGAAATACAAACCTCACATAAACAAAAGACTGGCTTTTTACCACTGTGCTTCCGTCAAACTTAATTTACATAATTTCAGGAACATGTCGAGCCTCTTTCAAACATCCTTTACAAGCCAATAAAGGGTTGTGTTGTTTGACAGCAAGCTGGATATGTGTTAACAAAGAAGTCTTCTGTACAACTAGAGTAACATATCTCATTTATTTAAATAAAGGAAAAACAAGAGCTGGTGATTTAAAGAGACATTTGCAGTTTTGAGTGTATTTTGAGAAAGACTGATTGATCTCCTCTGAATGCAGTTTCAATGACCGAATCACAGTGCATCTTCGGACTATTTGATTTTGACCCGATCACAAAAATATCATGCTAGGGGCTTGTGAATTTCACCAATGTACTGGCACGCCATGACATGCTGTGAATGATGTGAGAAGCATTACTGATCTGTAGTGCATGCGTTTGACAGGCTAACAGGCTAACTAATGCTCACACGAAAGCTACCTAATAAGAGGTTTGCTTTCAGACTCATTTACTGAGCTCAAATGTGCTCCACAACAACTGACAACCACCACAAACTGATCTCAGATCTGTATGAGAAAGTTAACAATGCCAACGCACTGCTGGAATAAAGCAGAGGATGTGGTCATTAGGTTTATCGGCCTGTGTATAAAAATGTTCAAGGGCTTTAACCACACACACATATGAATATTTAAGTTTCTAAGAATGACACACAGTTCATGTCAACCACGTGAACCTAAATGTCATGTGACTTATGGCTATAGAGCTGCAAGAAAATGGCAAAACTGACTGGCTGGTGACGTCTCAAGAACACAAATCCTTGTGATCCTTGTCAAATGCAACAGACATGAGCCTTCAAAACATCCTCTATAATAAAATGAAATATTAGCAATTTAAACATTGCTTGCAAAACCTTTAGCTAACATGCAAGTATGTTTGAATGGCTGTCAGGAGAGAAAGATGTTCTTTTCAGGCAGATGCTGAAGTTATTTATTTGCAAGCATGCTAAAATCCGTTATTTGTACTCTTTGTATGCATGTACCCATCTGTGGTCTACAGACATCAGTGCACATCCCACTATTTCACACTGATCTAGAATCAGATTGCTCAGGTCACATCTCATTCACAAGCATACATGATAGGAAGCACAAACACAGACCTCAGATCTCTGTGAAAAGGCTTGTCTACACGCATCATGTGTTAAAGGAAGTTGATGCTGTGCAAGTGCATTTAAGGGTGTTTTGCTAGTTTAAAAATATTGAGTTCCTCAATATGCAGACCAGTAAGAGTAAGAGTATACCAATGACTTAAATTAGGAAGTGCTGATATAAAGTGATTTACAGTGGAATATAACAAGGTTTACACACAAAAAAAATGAAGATCCTCTATGTTTTTGGGATATGGATTTGTCTGTCAGGTGAGTTTGCTCTGCATTTACATTGCTGTTTTGTCATGTTCAATAACTTGTCTTCAGGATGTGTTTGTTCCTCTACTTAAAATGATCAGTTACTGGATCGATACCCTTGTTATGCCTCATCGGTGTTCAAGCAAAGAAGCCAATAAACAACCAGTTTCCTCTTCAGTACATGTACATGTGCCTAATGCATCATGAGATGCAGCGTACAATTCTGAACCTGTAAACAGAGGTAACCAAAATCATGTTGATACAACCTAAATCAGTTACTTTAAACAGCTACTGTTATAATATGTTGCCAAAATTTGAGCAGATAAACTGTCTCCGCACAGTGTGAGTGAAACATGTATGTTTTTGAGAATTACATATTTACTGCTGAGACAATAACTATAAAAGGTCATAGTTTGTCACAACACAACATTACTAAGCAAATGTATGGTGCCATATCTCTTTACCCAAGGAAGAGGAAGTGTGTAATTGGAGTGTAATTAGAGTATAACATGGGGCAGCCAGTTTCATCAAATTTGATTTATGCACATATTGCAATTATTACACATATTTCAATTTCACTGATGAACTCAAACATTAATAATAGATGCTATTCAATGTATAGTATGCTGTCCTCGCTATTCTGTCTGTATAAAACTAGACAGTCAACACGTAGACAAACTACTGGGGAAGTCGTGGCCTAATGGTTAGGGAGTCGGGCTTGTAACCTGATGGTTGCCGAATTGAAGGTGGGGATTGTGAATGAACAGCACTCTCTCTGCCTTCGATACCATGACTGAGGTGCCCTTGAGCAAGGCACCGAACCCCCAATTGCTCCCTGGGCGCTGGAGCAATGGCTGCCCACTGCTCTGGGTGTGTGTTCACGGTGTGTGTGTGCGCGTTTGTTCACTATTCACTGCTGTGTGTGTGCACTTGGATGGGTTAAATGCAGAGCACCAATTTCGAGTATGGGTCACCATACTTGACAATGCGTCACAACTTTTACTTTTTTCACTTTACTGTACCGAAAACCATGAAATGTAACAGTTACAACTATAATACTGAAAGAACAATATCCCAGCAGATTGTTAGATTAGCACACACACTACCATGTTTTGTATAGCTATGCACTAAACTAAAATCAAAAATATTGATCAAAATAATCTGATATTATTAAAACTTCAGGCACAGAACTGAGAATGGCACGTCTCGTAAATGATGTTGAAACATGTTGTTTATCGCATCCAGCAGAAATTGGAATTTCGGCTACAGATGGAGCTGATATACATGGATATATTGGAAAAGACGTCAAAATAACTTGTTCCCACAACTGGGCTTCAACCAATATAAAGTATTTCTGCAGAGATCCATGTGAAGACAGAGATGTTTTAGTGAAATCTGACCAGACACCTACAGGAAGATACACACTGAAGGATTATGGAGGCGGAACATTCACAGTGAACATCACTGATCTACAGGAGTCAGACTCTGGCATTTACCAGTGTGCAGTGAAGAGATTTGGTTTGGACACATTTAACAAAGTCAGACTGACAGTATCTAAGGGTAAGAATGATGCATAGTATTTGGTGTAGATTTAAGGAAGTGTAAAATACTCATCTACATGTTAATAACTATTATAGACACAAACACAAACAGATCCACGACTCCCAAACCAGCAGCAAGTTCTCAATCCTCCATGACAAAAAGCTCATTCTCCACATCTTCAGTATCTGGTGACATCACATCCTCATCTTCAACGGGTAACACTGAGCTAAACAACATATTATTGTATTTATCCATGTATCAAATTTTGGGATGATGTTGTTCCTCTTTTACATTTAAAGAATTTAAAGGTCCTGTTGTTTCATCCAGACCAGCATTTAATGAGAGCGGTGCACAATATTCACTCTTCTCAGGTATACTGTTCATGATTATTTCTCTGTAAACCACAAAACAAACATAACAAACACCAGGGGCCTGTTCTTTGTACGTCTCTTATTACATCTGAGAGGATATGAAAGATTCCAGATTTTATAATCCTGATAACAGATCTCTGTCTAACTTGGTTCTTCTAACGAATTTGCTTATTTGATTAAAATATCTGGATTAAGTTAACTGTATAGCATGTGTGTAAGACTCCGATACATTTATAAAGTAATTATTTCATCACTAATAAATATTTCAATGAGTAAAACTGGCTGTATCTATATATTATAGACTACACAACATTATTATATTATTTTCAAAATATTTTTTAAATTATTATTATTTTAAATTATTGTCCCTGGACCAATAGGGTACTCTTGCAATAAAATAGCGGTGGCTGGGACAAATTTTAAGTCTCAATTCTGCTTAAAAAGATGTAATCTAATCCTGTTTACATGAAATAAGCCTGCTCCCAACCAGGTTTTTTGCTTACGGACCTGTTGCTATGACAGCAAGTCCAGGATAAGCTTCGAAGAACCAAATGATCCAAGATCAAGTGAAATAGTCTACAATCAAATCCACAACTTACAACGATTAGCGACTAGCGAAGAACGGGCCCCAGCTTTGTGTGTAATCCTAAAAATACAAATAAAATTAAAAAACTGTCAAGCAAAATCATGACAGACACGTGAGGTCTGCATGAACATTTTTTCTACACTACATTCTTTAAGGATGCTATCAGTCTGTTTCTTTAAGGAGTTTAACAAGTGAGATATTTCTGCAACGTCAGTGTGACTGTTTCAGCAATCGCATGACTAACATCATAGACAGTCTGTCACATTTCCCCTGTCTTTGTATGTTTTAGGTCCTCTGATGTTCACAGCCATTGGTCTGACTATGATGGTGATTGTATTTGGAGCGGTTCTCTGTATATGGACTAAGCAAAAGAAAAACTCACTAAGCTCCAATGGTAAGTGCAAATACTTCATTTAAAAAAAAAAAAATGCAACACAGCCTAGAATAATACATCTAATACATTGTTTCCAATTTAAGTTGATGCTGAAATCCAAGGCACCACACATACCACAGAGGTACATATTATAACTCTCAAAGTATGTGAATTTACAAGTGTTTGTTTTTTTTTGTTTTTTGTTTTGTTTCTGTTTGTTTTTTGCTTATTTGATTCTTTGAAAAGTATGCAGTACTAAAAAATGCTCACATCTGAAATTACACTGCGTTCCATTCAAAAACAGATGTGGGACATCTCCAAACTCTGACGGTAAAGGTGCACTGCAGACAATATACAACATTAAAGTGGGGTCACATTTACACTCTCAAAAAGGATGTGTTAATTAATAACACATTTTTTGTGTTATAGCCATTTTAACACATTATGTGTAATTTTAAGTTGATCATGTGTAAAAATAAAGAGAGAGAGAGAGAAACAACACAGTGTGTCCAACACAATATGTGTTAACTATCATCCAATCACATTGCTGCCTACATCACTCTACAAGCTGTTAACCAAATTCGCGCCTCTATTTTCATTGGTGGATGACGTGGATGCACTCAGGTATATGGTCAGGTATATGTATTTCCTCACTAGAAAAGTAAAGTTCCCAGAGCGTTCTCAGAAGGTCCCACCGGTGTCAATGACATTCCCAGAACATTTCCTGAGATGATGTGGAGTTCTTTAAAGGATTGAGCAGAGGTGGGACCAAGTCAAGTCTCAAGTCAAATCCCAAGTTCTCAAAGAGTTAAAGTTGATGAAATAATTAAGTGACTAATTAAATGATGATTGTGCATTAGTGATGAACACCTGCTGTTATTGAGAATTACAGAGGTTCAGATGTTGATGTTTTATTGGTTAAAATGCTGCCACCATCATGGAGATCAGTGTTTGCTTTAGTTGGGCTCTTGACCCTTGACTCCTGTGTTAGATCTCTCTTTGAAGCAATGCATGTTTTTATGTGATGAGCTAGTCACTGTGAGGTGGTTTGATTACAATCAAAAAGTCTTTTTTTTGTTGTTTATTTATTTTTTTTATAACTATGTTTAGGTTTTGCATAATCAACCTTGTGAAACCGCAGCATGCAAATAAAGTGTTGCTCTAATAGTTATAGTGAATGAATTTTAAATATATGTAATAAAATTTTGAACTCCAGTATCATTTTGACACATACAGACATCAAGAACCAGCATATGAATCTCCACAATGGTGACAATCAACAAAATGCTTCATGCTGCAATGCATGTGGTGTAACACCATAGTAAAAACTCCCATCATGCACTGCAGTATAAAAAATTTAATTTTTCTTTCAATATTGAAGCATTACAGTGGTCTTTAACAGGGCACTTTTTTTGCAGATCTGTAATAGCTGAATGTCAGACAAACCAAAGAGAGATCCTTTCATGATGTTCATTCACCATGAGTTATAAGCAGAAATCATAAATTAATCTGCTATTTCTAGGTTTGATTCAACAATGCAAAAATGTTTGCTGTGAAACAATATTGCAATTGTTTAGAAGCAAATTACTTTGAATTAGTAAAAGGGACAAGAGACCAACTAAAGCAAACCTCGACCACAATTATGGTGGCATCGTGTGTTTTTTTTTTTTTTCTTCAGTTTATTCTATCCAAGGTTGTGGCTGAAGTCTGTAGTTCTTGTGTTTCTCTTTTCTTCAGTGATGCCGCTTGTTAACAGCAGGTGTTCATCACTAATGCACAATCATCATTTAATTAGTCACTTCATTTTCTCATTAACTTTAACTCTTTGAGGACTTGGGATTTGACTTGAGACTTGCTTGTGACTTGAAAGCCCCACTTCTGGATTTATGACACATTGATGTGTTAAATATTTTAACACACTGCCTGTGTTAAGAAGAATAACACACTGGTTGTGTTAAAATTGAATTAACACAAAATGTGTTGTCCTTAACTAGACACACAGGTGTGTTAAAATATAACACAGGTTGTGTTGTTTTTAACACATCTGTTTTAAGAGTGTACTGCTGCTCTGCAAAATTTCATAGGGGAAATACATTCATTTCAATAGGAATTTGTGAGATCGGGAGTTTTGCTAAGGGCAGAAAAGTTCCCCACACAGATTTCGCTCATGTTCAAGTTGGCCACATGAAATCGCCATGCTGACAAACAAAAAGCTGCTTGGTTTAAAAGTAACTTCTGTGTGAGCAGTGCTTCATACAGTGCTATATTATTAACAATGGACCTTTTCTGGCACATTAAATTTCACCAAAATTTCGCTAATGTGACTACACCTTAAGATAACAAAATGCCAGCACTTTGTAGTGGACAAGTCTTCTAGCTAACATATAGTTAACAAAAAGTGAATTCATGAATTCATTTTCCCAATACAGCTGTAATTTTGTAATACAAATGTAGTTAGTTCCTTTATTCATTTTATAATACTTTATTACTGAATCCACAGACTGCTGGTGATTATGAGGAGATCACGGAGACCCAACAGCGGACTGAAACACACACAAGCATCACCATTTATTCTACTGTCAATAAAAGTACAGCATCTAATCAGATCCAAGATCCTCCCCTATACTCCCTCTCCATGTAACTGGAGCCCAGCTGTGCCAAATAAGCCCTAAACCCCAGTGCTGATAAATCAGTTAGATATGCAGCATTAGGATACATGCTATGGGCTAAGGCTGTGGACTACGTACATTTATTGGGTTAGAAGACACCTGACCTAGACCTGAGAAACATTTTTTAAAAGCTACTCTCTAATTTGCTTCAATCAGTATTGTTGACTGTGTGCTTAGTGTAAGTAAAGGTCTCATGTCTGAATGTGGTTTTGTCCTTGTGTAAATAAATACATTCTGGGTTATTAGATTGTTGAATGTCTCAGTGTCTTATTACAGTAGTGAGGCTTTTACTTAGAAGGTACTTATTAATATGAGTAAAGCTCTCAGATCTGTGTGAAAAGGTTAGCATGCATACATATGATTAAAACAAGAGGAAGTCATCATTATACTAAAGACAGGTGGGATTTCCTTTGCATTAAAACAATACTTGCATTTTTAGCAGACAGTATTTGAGGGCTAACGAATAGAGAATCAGCTGAACTTCAAAGTCCTAAACTCACTGGAGACTCAAAAGAGTGTTGATGAAGAGCTTCAATGTTCTGTGGATCTGGATCTTTCTTTCAGGTCAGTTTTTGCTTCATACTTTGACATTTGTTCTACAGTGTGCTCAAACCAATATGTTTTACATGCACAGATCTAGGTTTAAATACGTGTTACGAATTACCTTTTTCTTTTGAAACAAGTGCACAATGCCAAAGGCCAACTCTAGTCCAACAAGCACATGCATGCTGGATGAATCACATAATTTAGGTCTGTTCATCCAAAAATTGGACTGCAAATACAGTTTATATGACATTTGAAAAAACTTATTTAAAAATGATTTCTTAAGCTCAACTGAAACTTTTAAAGTGCATGTAATAGTTCTTGTTTATTATATCTACCTGTATATGAATGCTCCGACTTAAAATGTTGACCTGCTAGCAGCTTTTCAGCACAAATTCTGAACTTTATAACTAACATCAACCATAAAACTGTTGTTTGTGTTCAAAGTTAAAGATTACACATGCAACAAGTGTGAGAAACAGAGGAAGTGGCCATTAGACTCTCATAACGGTCGAAGAGTGTCTCTAATGTACCCAGAATAATTTTTTTTTTAAAAACTGTGTTTCTTCTTGTTGCAGTTTAAAACATTAGTATCAATATGTGCTTGGCTTCATTTGTCTGTTTTAAATCATTTTTACAATTCACCTTTAAGCTACAGTATTTTTTTAACTGTCTCAGCACAGTGCAAGTGAATCACTGTGTATAACTGAGGTGAAATATGGAACACAGAAAAAGCTCCAGTAATAGAAGAGGGTTTTTCAGAATCACAAATTTACTGTTGAGAAAATAACAAACAGAGGCCAGAAGTAACATTACCAAGAATCTGTTTATCCAGGAAGTCACACAGTATCATGTGCAGCCAGTCACATCAACATTGTATAGATGTCACTGCATACCTTTTTAATGATCTCAAACTTTCATTTGCTTGTATATAAAAACACTGATACACATTATTCTGCTCAAGGTGCACTGAAAAAAGTGCACATGCCTTGTCATAACTCTAAAAAAAAAAACATTTTATTCTTGATCTGACTTAAAAAAAATTACTTTTCTGTCTTGTCATTGAGCTAAAGTATATTATTTAGTTAATTGGAAGTAAAAGTAAGTTTTGTTGGTGTAATTCAAAGTCTCTAAGACAAGTCATGTCACTCGGCGGCTATCTTTGAAACATATATACGTGCAAGTGCAGCTCCTATCTCTTTGAATGGGGAAAGATCCAATTCTCCAAAACTGTTCACTAAGCTTATCATTAATGTTGTTTCTTTTGCTCAAATAGTGTTATAAAAAGCTTATTTTTCAGGCTTGATCAGCGAGTGCGCATGCGCAGTCCTAAGCGCACGTTTTAGAGCGCTGAATGCTTCTATAGCAACCGGGATTTCTAACGACAGCTACAGTGACGCACTGACTTTACCGATTAGCTCTTTTATTCAGAAGGCGGGGTTTCCTGCGATTGAGCGGCCATATTGAGCGTTGCATTTTTCAAAACTATACGAGTGACACGTTTTGGGTATTCTATAGTCTTTGTGTAATTTAAGCATTTGCTTCATATCAACTCAAAAATTTTACGTTCTATAAAAACCACGTAACCACTGACGTCATCGAGGATCCAGTTGGTAATTTTCTGATCGAAGGCCATCTTGTTTTCCCGCATCGAGACCACGGCTGACACACACTTCCACAATATCGGTGAGTAATTACACAAATAGCTTTGATTTTATTGTTACTACAGTTGATATATACTGTATGTATATAATGATTTTGACTAAGTTGACTGCTTAACGGATGTGTTTTGTCTCACGTACATGTGGAGGCATGTACATACATCCGCACAATTTTCATTGGACGGATTGCATAAAGTTATTGACACATTAGAGTGATTAAAAAAGCATGGATCAATGAAAAATAAAGAGCTTGATATTTTAAAAGCGATATTAGCCGTGAAACCGAACTGAAATCGTTTATCTCAGAACGGCTCTCTTTGCTCTGTGCGCGTCGGCATTGTCTTCTGCCATTTGAATTGTCAAATATACACAAAATATGTCGAAAATGTCTGTCTTTACGAGTTATAACATAACACAGTCAGTTATGTCTTTTGGCTAATGTAAACTTTTGGGAGAAACTTAGATGTGAATATATTGGATCCATGCATTCAGTTTTAAATAAGGCTGCAACTAACGATTATTTTGATAATCGATTAGTTGGCCGATTATTTTTCCCCCCGATTAATCGATTAATCGGATAAAGAAAAGCTACATTTCCTTTTTTTTCTTTTTTTATTGACAAAAAACACTTCCACATTCTGCCCAATGTCCTTCAAACAAACGTGCCAGCTGAATGCTATGAAAACATACAATTTACTAGACCACCTGTCATAATAAAGAGAAAACACAAATATTTTAGGAATCTGTCAAAAAATTGTTGTTTATTGGGCAAATAACAAACTGAAACAACTGAACAGTATTTATTCACATAATAAAAAATGGCCTCCTGCCTTTCATAACAGCATGCATTCTTGCTCACATTGTTTAGGTACTTTTTGACTGTAATTGAGTATCTGAAAAAATCTTTTATAGCTCTTTCATTCTTTCATAGATAACAGCAATAATTATATTATAGCATTAGAAATAGCCTACTGTTACTAAAGAGCTTACGCATATTGGAGGACTAACCAATACAGAGAGCTAAAAAATGATTTGAGTAAACACCAATACTGTTAGTTTAGAGCAGCAGTGGCACAAGCCTAACATAATTTGTTATAAACCTTAAATAAATTTGTTTAAATAAATTTAAGCACTGTATATAGGCCTATAGTTTAAATCTCTTCATCAAAAATTAAGATAATAATAAAGATAATAAAGACAAATAAAAACACAAACTCAGTGTTAACCAACTTTTTGATCACAGTCACGTTTACTGTAATTTATCCTGTAAAAGGCTGCTCACTCTCAAAAAGGATGTGTTAATTAATAACACATTTTTTGTGTTATGGCCATTTTAACACATTTTGTGTAATTTTAAGTTGATCATGTGTAAAAAGAAAGAGAGAGAGAGAGAAACAGCACAGTGTGTCCAACACAATATGTGTTAACTATCATCCAATCACATTGCTGCCTGCATCACTCTACAAGCTGTTAACCAAATTCGCGCCTCTTTTTTCATTGGTGGATGACGTGGATGCACTCAGGTATATGGTCAGGTATATGGATTTCCTCACTAGAAAAGTAAAGTTCCCAGAGAGTTCTCAGGAGGTCCCACCGGTGTCAATGACGTTCCCAGAACATTTCCTGAGATGATGTGGAGTTCTTTAAAGCAGTGGTTCTCAAGTCCAGTCCTGGGGGCCCCCTGCTCTCCCAGCCAACATGTCCATGTGGGCCCCACGTGGGATTTATCTGGGCTATATGGGCGTCAACTGGGCATGGGCTCAGCGTGGGCACTTTGATGGGCTGAATATGGGCCCCAGCTTGGATAAAACTGTGGGCCCCAGTTACGTTGCCCATTATTGTTTATTTGTGGGTCCCACATGGGCCACATTTGGGCTATATTAGGCTATATTTATAGTTACAAAAATTTAATTTTTTGCAGTTGGTTTATTTTTATGCAATTATGGGTAACAAGTATTGCATGTGTTTTTAAAGGATTATCATAATGTACTGCATATAGGCTACAACAATCCAAGACCATTTACTTTAGGAATAATTTCATTTTATTTATTTATAAGCATCTCCAAAAAAGTAGGCCTACTCAAGTTTTTTTCCTTATAATCTAAAATCACTTGTGTTATGCAGTCATTGCGTCATGCGAAGATTGGCGTGCGTGTCTTCCCGCCCTTTCTCATTTAAAAAAAAAGAAAAAAGAAAAAACGGTTTGCCACTCACCACTTAAACACGGGCACCTGCGGGTCGGTGGATAAACTCTAGGCCTAATCTATCAAAGTAAGATTTATATTTAATTTTATATTAGCCGAGTTACTGCTGCTTTTATCTAATTGGATATTTTTTCAATGCGACGCGGCTGACGGAGAGACTCATCGTGAAGGCGAAAGTCCTAAGAGTGTGTTAAATGGGTAGGTATACGTTAAAATCCATGTATACACTTTTCTTCATTGTCTTGTATGTATTATTTTAATGTAACTTGCTCACTTTCCCAGTAAAGCGGTGCTAACTAGTATTTTCCTCCGCAGCGCGCTGGCAGACCGGCGGGAGACTCGTGAAGACGAAAAGCCTTACGAATACTTTAAATAGGTAGGTGAACTTTAAAACACTTGCAGTCGCATCATTTGTGTTATACCAATGCTATTTGCGATGTATAAATACGTATGAGTTAATAAATGTCTGTAAGAACATCGGATCGGGACATCGGGTGCTCATTTCTCAGTTAAGCCGTGCGAAGCAGCATGTCTCTCCCGCAGCGGCGCTGGCAGAGCGGCCGGACCATCGTGAGACAGGCGGCCATAAAGAAGACCGTTTTAAACATTTTCAGATGGTATGCGTTCTCTGATTGTTGTATACTCTTACTAATTAAGTACTTTAACTCTTCAAACTTTTATTCTTATATTTAATACATTTATTTTCCACTGGCACAATGTGTTGTTAACTGTGATTTTACTTTTAAGTTATACACTACCAGTCAAAAGTTTTTGAACAGTAAGATTTTTAATGTTTTTAAAGAATTATCTTCTGCTCACCAAGCCTGCATTTATTTGATCCAAAATACAGCAAAAGCAGTAATATATATATATATATATATATATATATATATATATATATATATATATATATATATATATATATATATATATATATATATATATATATATTTACCATTTAAAATAACTGTTTTCTATTTGAATATATGTTAAAATGTCATTTATTCCTGTCAAAACAGCAGAGTAGAATTTTTGTTCAGGTTGCTTTGATGAATAAAAAGTTAAAGAACAGCATTTATCGGAAATGGAAATCTTTTGTAACATTATAAATGTCTTTATAATCACTTTTGTTCAATTTAAAGCATCCTTGCTAAATTAAAGTATTAATTTATATAAGAAATAAATTACATTTTAACATGTTCAAATAGAAAGTAGTTATTTTAAATAGTAAAAATATTTCACAATGTTACTGCTTTTGCTGTATTTTGGATCAAATAAATGCAGGCTTGGTGAGCAGAATATCATTCTTTTTTTTTCTTTTCTTTTTTTTAAATTAGAAATCTTGCTGTTCAAAAACTTTTGACTGGTATGTTCATGATGAAATATGGTTAATATGCTGGTAATTCTGTGTGATTGAAGTTCAGCTATGAATATAAAAGATGAATCATGAATAAAGCTGTTTGTGTGAAGCAATAACTTGTGTTATTGAATATATAACAAAATAAAAATAAAATAAATAACAGTATAACTCTGTAATTCATTTTATAGTGTGCTTAAAACTACTGTACTTTACAGTTTTACAGTGGTATGAAATACAGCAACTACTGGATAATTGTTGCCAGTAAGTTACTTTTAATTTGACAAACATTTTACAGTTATACACTCTTTTGAAATCAAACTGTTGCATTATCATTTAGGCTATTTTACAAAAAATAGTTCCTAGCACATAATTAAATTTCTTAACTGAATAGTGTCACCTTTAACTTGTTCATATTACCTTTAGTTATAACTATCCCTTTAAGTGACAGTTTTGTCACATAGGGAAAAGTACTGGCACAGCTTAATTATAACCACGCATGCCTTTTAAAGGGATAGTTCACCCAAAAATGAAAATTCTGTCATTTACTCACCCTCAAGTAGTTCCAAACCTGTATGAATGTCTTTGTTCTGCTGAACACAAAGGAAGATATTCTGAAGAATGTGGGGAAACAGCAGTTCTGGGACACCACTGACTTCCATAGTAATTTTTTTTTTTCTTACTATGGAAGTCAATGGTACCCCAAAACAGCCTGGTTACAAACTTTCTTCAAAATATCTTCCTTTGTGTTCGGGCAGAACAAAGACATTCATACAGGTTTGGAACTACTTGAAGGTGAGTAAATGATGACAGAATTTTCATTTTTGGGTGAACTATCCCTTTAATGCTCTTGTAAATGTTTAGTAGTATTTTAAAATAAATGCCTTTTCTCTGTTTTTTATTTTTTCTTTTCTGTTTTTAGATATGAAGCTGAGGAGTTTGCACAGGCCTAGGAATATCATTTTATCCTGATCTATTCAAGTGTTTTTGTCTATTTTTGTTTAATATTTTGTTTTACTCAATAAAAAATGTGATTTAGAGATTGAGTTGAAGTCATTTTCTTCACAGTTGAAATATTTTATCATGTAATTTAAAATGTATTGAGCACCACATGAAATCAACAAATAACGTCAGGTACAGGTTTCCAAAAAAAAAAACAAAAAAACATTTTAACTTGAGAGTTGGAGTGGTTTGAAAGATGATTTTGCATATTAGCACATTAACTTTATCCAGAGGAATTAATAAAGAAATATAAATGGGGCCCAGTTCCGACCCACTGTGGTCCCACAAAATCCCCATATATGGGCCATTTGTAGGTTCAGAGTGGCCACCCATTTGGGCCCCATAAGGGTTCTGTATGTGGCCCACCTTGGCCCCAATTATTAAGAACCCATTTGGGACCCATGTGGGCCCATATAATGAAAATCTACATGGGCCCCACTTAGAGCCCACTATGGATGCTGCAATGCATGCTGGGTAACACCATAGTAAAAACTCCTGCACTGCAGTATGAAAAATTGTCACCAGTGTTGAGGATCATATGATATGTGTTTATGTCTAAAAGCCTGAGCAGAAACAATTCTTTTTTTTTTAATATTGAAGCATTACAGTGGTATTTGTTTAATAGGGCACTTTTTTTGCAGATCTGTAAAAGCTAAATGTCAGTAAGCCAAAGAGACACCCTTTCATGATGTTCATTCACCATGAGTTATAAGCAGAATGCAAAAGTTAACCTGCTACTTCAAAGTTCGTTTTAACATCGCACAAATGTTTGCTGCGAAACAATATGGCAATTGTTTAGAAGCAAATTACTTTGAATTAATAAAAGGGTCAAAAGACCAACTAAAGCAAACCTTGACCACAATTATGGTGGCATCGTGTTTTTTTTTTTTTTCCAGTTGATTCTATCCAAGGCTGTGACTGAAGAGCTGTAGTTCTTGCGTTTCTCTTTTCTTCAATGATGCCGCTTGTTAACAACAGGTGTTCATCACTAATGCACAATCATCATTTAATTAGTCATTAATTTTCTCATTAACTTTAACTCTTTGAGGACTTGGGATTTGACTCTTAAAACAGATGTGTTAAAAACAACACAACCTGTGTTATATTTTAACACACCTGTGTGTCTAGTTAAGGACAACACATTTTGTGCTAATTTCAACTCAACCAATGTGTTATTCTTCTTAACACAGGTTGATATTCTTCAAATATTTAAATAGTGGACCTTTAAGAATAGCACATATATGACACAAATTGTGTTATTTATGACACATTAGTGTGTTAAAAAAACAGATGTGTTAAAAACAACACAACCTGTGTTATATTTTAACACACCTGTGTGTCTAGTTAAGGACAACACATTTTGTGTTAATTCAATTTTAACACAACCAGTGTGTTATTTTTCTTAACACAGGCAGTGTGTTAAAATATTTAACACACCAATGTGTCATAAATCCAGAAGTGGGACTTTCAAGTCACAAGCAAGTCTCAAGTCAAATCCCAAGTCCTCAAAGAGTTAAAGTTAATGAGAAAATTAAGTGACTAATTAAATGATGATTGTGCATTAGTGATGAACACCTGCTGTTAACAAGCGGCATCACTGAAAAAAAGAGAAACACAAGAACTACTGACTTCAGTCACAGCCTTCGATGGAATCAACTGAAAAAAAAACAAAACAAAAAAACACGATGCCACCATAATTGTGGTCAAGGTTTGCTTTAGTTGGTCTCTTGTCCCTTTTACTAATTCTAAGCAATTACAATATTGTTTCACAGCAAACATTTGTGCAATGCTGAATCAAACCTTGAAGTAACAGATTAACTTATGATTTCTGCTTGTAACTCATGGTGAATGAACATCATGAAAGGATCTCTCTTTGGTTTTTTGATTGACATTCAGCTATTACAGAGCTGCAAGAAAGGGAAAAAAAAGTGCCCTATTAAACAAACACCACTATAATGCTTCAATATTGGAAAAAAAAAAAACTTTTTCCGCTCAGGCTTTTAGACATAAACACTTATCATATGATCCTCAACAGTGGCGACAATAATTTTTCATACTGCAGTGCATGATGGGAGTTTTTACTATGGTGTTACCCGGCATACATTGCAGCATGAAGCATTTTGTTGATTGTCACCATTGTTGAGATTCATATGCTGGTTCTTGATGTCTGTGTGTGTCGAAATGATACTGGAGTTCAAATTTTTATATTTATTACACTAATAATTAAATAATATAAATCTAATAATTACGCATAGTAAAACTAGACGTTGTAAGCTCCATATATGGTTATTTCAGGGAGGAGACAGGGTGGAGATGCACGTATGCACAATCTTCCCCTGACTGGGATCATAGACTGTATAAAAGCATGGATGTAGTGTCCGTGATGTCACCCGTAGGTTTCTGAAGAGCGTTTTTGAAGCTTAAAGTGGGCGACGCTGGCCATCGCCATCTTGGCAGCACATCACCCCCGGAAAATCGAAAATGGGCAAAGAGGCAGTAGCTGGTTGCTGAAACTACACCCACTTAGCTCGACGGTGGTGACAGCAGCGCAATCCACCTGTCACTCAAGTGGCCACGCCCTTAATTATGCAGAAATGTAAGGCTTAATATAATTCAAACGGATGAGTTATAAAAAAAAATTCCACCCCCCTCACAGTTGTCATGAAGGGCAGAATTAGCTATATAGACCAAAACCACTTTTTGTACCAAGCTATAAACACAATTGTTTTTTTTCTGCTGTAAAGTTGGGCACTTTAACATGGGGAGTCTATGGGACTGACTCCCTTTTGGAGCCAGCCTCTAGCGGCCAGTCGATGAATTGCAGTTTTAGTCACTTCCGTGTTGGTTTCACGAGAGAGATTGCCGCTTGACTGGGATTTATAAAGGGATTTTTACGCAGGTTCTGGCACCGGCCCCCCCTGAAATCTGGTTGCATCCTTACGGAGGTGTCGAAATGCTGAATCAATAGGGATTTCGCCTAGGGCGTCAAATTGGCTAGAAACGGCCCTGACTGAGGGTGCTGTAGTCTGCATATTTTCACATATTTTGTCCCAACTATTGCTGTAGTTATCACTGTCAATCACTGCCACTTCGAGAGCGAATCCCGCATAAATATGAAGATGTCATTCCCGAAACTTTGCAACGTGTGTGTGGCAGAAAAACGAAAGTTCTACATTTTAAATGGATTATAGCCTAGAAAGCTCACAAAGAGCACTCAAACACTAAAAAGTTCTGTTTAAAAAAAAAAAAAAAAAAAAAAACTGTCATGACCAATGAATCTCACACTGCACAATTAATATATTATCATTGTGTATACACTCTGTATGTAATAATGAAAGGATTTGGTTGCATAACTAAGCACAGCATATTCAACCCAAAAATAATAACTTAATCCATACATTGGGTTACATTGATAAAATGAAATTTAAGGGCTAAAACAGGTAGAAATAACTAAGATAGCATTTGCAGGTTAGCACTTCTTAATAGTGCATCTCTCTCTCTAACTCTCTTTCAGGGCAGGTTTTGTGCGTACGCAGTGGTTATAAGTGGGGCCCCAGATCTGTTCACAAAATACTTACCTGCTCTCTTGCATTGCTGATCACCTGTTTAATAAAGTACACTGTTGCACTTACCGGAGTCTCTCCTCTTCTGTCTGTGACATCATGACTATTTGTCTGCATACCTCAAAACATCATTTAAAAAAACACCAGCTGCCATGTCTTTGCATGTAATCCAACATTTAAAAAGAAAAAAAAAAAAAAAAAATTATGTGAGACTTGTGACGTCTACATGAACATTTTTTCTACACTACATGCTTTCCTTTAAGAATGCTATCATTCTGTTTTTCATTTAAGGAGATTAACTATTGAGATATTACTGCAACGTCAGTGTGACCATTTCAGCAATCACATTGTAACAGTTGTCCTGTTACTCATGTACCAGAAGTCCTTAGAGCACCCTTAATGCTCAGGTGAGTAGTGACAATGCTGCTCTGTTCAAATAATGCAGGAATTCACCTATTTAAGGTAGCAAAGGATGAGTAATGGCAGGAAGTTAGTTCTCTAGCTTCTTTGGAGAAGCTTACCTCATGGAACTGAGCAGAAACACCAAAATTCTGTAACACCTATACCTTTGACTTTTGTCTAAATGTTAAAAAAAAAAAAGAGTGACCAAACAGACCAATCTTACTTATGAGTCAGGTTTATAGTTACCCAGAAATACAAATTCAATATGACACCAATAATTGATGGTCAAAGAGTTAGAACCAGAGCATAAAAAACAGTCCAGTATCCCAATGCACAGGCCTTGGTTTGCAATCACTTAGAACCATATACTTAGCTCAGTCTTTGTTGTAGAGAGCATAAAGTGAGAGCACAATCTTTGTTGAAACACAAAGTGCAAAAAACAGAACTTGAATGCCAAGATGATTCCACAGCAAAGTTCAACCAGAAGAAAGAGATGTTTGAAGTCCAGCGTTGGTTTTAAGCAGTAGATGTAAGTAAATTCTCTTAATTTCAGACTTCTCAGATGTTTAAGCCAACAAGTAATCCATACATACTCGGAACACAAAGCCTCTGTAGATAAAACATTTAAACAAACCATAACCATGTGCTACAAACAATTATTGCTGTTAATAAAAGCAAAATATCATGGACAATTACTTACGGATGAGCTTAGAACTATAAAGTTCCTCAAACAGGGTACAAAGGCTCAAACCACCATGAGGTAAGCTTCTCCAAAGAAGCTAGAATATTAACTTCCTGCCGTTACTCCTTCTTTGCTACCTTAAATAGGTGAATCCCTGCATTACTTGAACAGCATGCCCCCTAATGCTCAGGTGAGTAGTGACAATGCTGCTCTAATAGGACTTCTGGTACATAAGTAACAGGGAAACTGTTACAACATGACTAACATCACAGACAGACTGTCACGTTTCCCCGTCTTTGTATGTTTTAGGTCCTCTGATGTTCACAGCCATTGGCCTGACTGTGATGGTGATTGTATTTGGAGCGGTTCTCTGTATATGGAATAAGCAAAAGAAAATCTCACAAAGCTCCAATGGTAAGTGCAAATACTTCATTTAAAAAATGCAATATAGCCTACAATACATATAATAAAGTGTTTAAACTTTTCCAGTTTAAGTTGATACTGAAATCCAAGGCACCACACATACCACAGAGGTAAGAAACACAGAACACTTATTACATATAACTTTCAAAGTATGTGAATTTACAACTTTATTTATTTATTTATTTATTTAATGTCTTATTTGATGCATTGAAAAGCATGCAGTACTAAAAACTGCTCACATCTGAAATTACACTGTGTTCCATTCAAAAACAGATGTGGGACATCTCCAAACTCTGACGATAAAGGTGCACTGCAGACAATATACAGCATTAAAGTGGAGTCACATTTACTGCTGCTCTGCGAAATTTCATAGGCTAAATATAATAATGTTAATAGGAATTTGTGAGATCGGGAGTTTTCAGGAGGGCGAAAAAGTTCCCCACACAGATTTTGCTCATGTTTCATGATGGCCATGTGAAATTGCCACGCTGACCAACAAAAAGCTGCTTGGTTTGAAAGTGACTTCTGTGTGAGCAGTGCTTCATACAGCGCTATGTTATTGACTTCTTTGTGGCACAACAGAATACTGTGCTGATTAACACTCAATACAGTTTTGACTATGTTTTTCACAAATAAAGTGACACCTTTTTCTGTTATCATGTCAACAACATCACCTTTTCCCATTCTTCTCTCACTCTCTCGACTGACATCAGCACTGGCCAATCCCAGTTGACATACCTGAGATGAGGCAGGATTAAGTCTTTTTTTTTTTAACCAATAATGTTAAACCAAACAATTTGACATGAACATGTCTGAACAGGTACATTTCTTTTTAACAATAGAAACACTTTTGTCACATGCAAAAAAAAAAATAAAATAAATATAAATTACGTAATTATTATTTATTTATTTTCTTTCAGATCAGGTTTTTTTTTTCATATTTTGACTTTTGATCTACAATGTGATCAGCATGTTTTCATGCACGTTTCTAGATCTAAATACTTGTTGCGAAACAACTTTCGGCAAGTGTGCAAACCCAAAGCCAAAGCCTTCATTTGTCTGTCCACATGGCATAATGCAATAAATCACAGCCAACCAAAACATATCTGATGTTTAATATATAGCTATGTAAAGCATAACTAGTGAGATTTCACTGTGCACAGAGCTACAAGCAAGATGCTGCAGAGGAGGAAAAAACTAAAACAAAATAACACCTCTTTTTCCAGTGACAACAGAACTGAAGCTGACACGAACAAAACACAATGTGACATGATCACATTCTCCAGCATGATTTTAGACACTCCAAAGAGCATCCTGAGCTTCAGTGGAAAAAAATCTGGCTGTCTATTTATAGATTTGAAATAATGACATTTATTTATCTACATTTGATTAGTCACCTGAAAATATGAAATCTGAAATATTTCTTAATTTTACAATAGAGCATTTGTTGTTTCTCAATTTTGAAAACCAAAAAACTTTACTTGATGCATGTTTAATCTTAGATTTTCCATGTGGACTCCTCTAGACACACACACACACACACACACACAAAAGTAATAGCTCCACTTTTTCATCTAACAGTATTTAGGGATTCAGCTACAGATGGAATTAATATACATGGATACACTGGAAAAGGTGCCACAATTACATGTTCCCACAGCTGGGCTTCAACAAATATAAAGTATTTCTGCAGAGATCCACTTAAAAACAGAGATGTTTTAGTGAAATCTGACCAGTCACCTACAGGGAGATACACACTGAAGGATTATGGAGATGGAACCTTCACTGTGAACATCACTGATCTACAGGAGTCAGACTCTGGGATTTACTGGTGTGCAGTGGACAGATTTGGTTTGGACAAATACGAGGAAGTCAAACTGACAGTATCTAACGGTAAGAATGACAGACATTCTTTGCAGTATCTCTCTTTTTTCCCAATGTTTATGTTTTTTTGTTTTTTTAGTATTTTTATTATTTTCCTACACACAGATCCAAGCGAAAGCATAACTACATCCACACAACCGTACAAAGACATACAAACATTCACAGATTCACACACAACTACACTAGCAGCACATTCAGAATCTCCATCAGTCACAGCAAGCAAAACCACCAGATATTCAAAGTCCTGATGACATCACACTCTCACCCTCAGCAACAGGTAACAATTTCATTAGCTTCTTATTCTATTCACATACACACTAAAGAAATACCCTGTAAACACATGTACTACATACATAAGAGACCCTACTCACAGGTGAATTTGTGTCCCATTTTAAGTAAATATATATTTACTACTAGTTATAAGTGCATTTTTTTTTTCTTCTTAAGTTATTGCACCTTTAATTGAAGGGGAACAATGCAGATGATGGCAGTATCTGACTGATTGTACTTTCAGGGCCAGATAAACAAACTAACTACTCTTTTACAAGAATCTCATTCTCTCTCTTCCTCAGCGTTTGTGAACACTACAGTATATATACTATATGCTATCGGCGATCTGCTCATAGCAGTGATCATATTTGGAGTTGGATTGCTTGTTGTTCATCGACACAGGAAAAAAATCAAAAAACATTAGCATGCATGTGCACATATATAAACAAACCCTGTCTAATATCACACTTTCGCTTCACTTTAAAATACAGTTTAATAAAACCATTATATGTTTCTTCTAGTTCTGTGCATTAATATTTCCATATGCTTGCTGACAGGCTTCACGGTGCCTAATGAAAGAAAAGCTGAACAGGTGAGTAATGCCAAATGCTGTATACGTCACTCACTGACCTTAAAATAGATCCAAAATACCTAACTTCATATTTTTTCAATGAGCCGGCAGGCAAGTGCACTTTTGTTTTCTTGATGCAGGACGACTGTGTATATGAGAGTGATGCTCCTAAGACAAACAGCACACAGATGAAACCTATCAACAGGACTACGACCAGACAAGAGCAAAGTCGTCAATGCATTACAAAGGACGTCTACGAGAATTCACATGCACTCTATAGAAATCTCTGATCCTAGTGTTAAGCAAAGAAATTCAGAGAACCGGTCTAAATCTCATGGTTATCAGATCAAAAACACATGACCAATAAAGGCAATCCAGAAGCTCAAATAATAAAATGTTTATGAAGGGGAAAAAAATCAATTTATGAATACATGTGTAGGTGACAAGTATTTTGCACTTCCTTGTATGACCATAAGAGGCGCTATGTCTGATTCTGTTTCTTTTTAGTTCTTTTCTTTTTTTAATTGATATTGCTGTTCCTGTACTGAGTTTCCTCAGTACAGGAGCCTCACAACTCATAGATATCAGTTCAACTATCATTATGTAAACATTACCATTATGCCAATAAAATAAAACTTCATAATCATAGTCTCCACGTGTGTTTTTTCTAAATAATTCTTCTGTTTACAGGCATTAATCAGTTAGTATTGTGTTGTGTATTTCTCAATGTCATCTTTAAAGCTGCTATGTGTAATTTTATGTTGAAATCATTTTACCTCTACCAGCACAATATGCAGTATACAATAATTAAGCATTTATACAGACGGCCCATCTCAAAATATACCTCTTTTCACCAAACAAGAAGTGTTTCTGGGTTGGCAAAATTAGCTTGGCACTGGCCGGTGGTCACTGTCAGTCTTGAACTAGAACCACTAATGTCCATTACAGGATGTTGCAAGTTTTCAGATGAATTTAGTGTGCTGACATATCAGTACATAAAGACAGAAACATTATAGCTCAGACCAGTGAATTACAAAGGAAGTGGTCATTGAACTCTGCAAGCATCAGTGGTTTTTTAGGGCTGTGAAGACACAAACATACCCCATTATCTCCATTATCTCCATGGAGACTTAAAGACTACTCGGTTAAAGCGGAAAGCTCACACACAACAGAATTGCTGCTCAAAATGAAGTTATTTTGTGGTGCTTGGCTCTGGATCTTTCTGTCAGGTCAGTTCTCTCCATATTCATGGCTGTCAATCAACAGTGGAAGGAAATATTTTTGCTTGAGAGGCTCTTCTCTTTTTAATAAGATAATTCACACAAAACTTAAAGTTGTCTTCATTCGCTGACCCTCATGTTTCTCAAATGTGTATAATTTAGTTTTTTCCTGCTCAATACAAGAGATATTTTGAAATGCCAAAATGTGTTCCAAAACAAGATTTCATTTTTTAAAAATATCTTTTGTGTTAAACAAAAGAAAGAGACAGACAGGTTTGGGAGTAAAAGCTATCTTCATTTTTGGGTAAACTATCTTTTTAAGGCTTCCTTCTATTAAGTTGCCAAATTATGTTTCTTTAACAAATTGTGTTTTATTTGTGCACAACATATTCATCTGATTTAAATGATCACTCACTTCAATTCTGTGAAATACTGAGCACTTTTTCTTTCTTTCTTTTAATTTTTTTTTTTTTTTTTTAATCCAACAGGATTTGTGATTGCAATCACCAAAGAGATTGATATACATGGACACAGTGGAAAAGATGTCGTAATTACATGTTCCCATAAATGGGCATTAAAAAACACCAAGTATTTCTGCAGAGAACCATGCACATATAAAACTGGTGTTCTGGCCTCATCTGATCGGTCACTTAATCGGAGATACAGACTAGAGGATTTTGGAAATGGCACCTTCATTGTGACCATCACTGATCTACAGGAGTCAGACTCTGGCATTTACTGGTGTGGAGTGAAGAGAGCTGTTAAAGACACATTTGATAAAGTCACTCTGACAGTATCTAAGGGTAAGAATGACAACTTTTCTCCAACATATTTCCTTTTTTTCTTGGTGGTATTAATTTTTTTTTTCCTCACACATAGATCCAAATGAAAGCATCACCATTTCCACACAACCATACAAAGAAACACAAACATCCCTGGATTCGCATACAACTACACCAGCAGCACATTCAGAATCTCCACCTACCACAGCAAGCCTAACCTCCAGAGATTCAAGCTCTGATGCCCTCAAACTCTCAACCTTAGTAACAGGTAACAACTTAAGCCTTATTTTAAACCATGTACGTACAGTACATTTAGCAGCCTTTGCCAAGGCTAAAAATGAACCCAAATGGCATCTGCCTCACAGAGTGCTTCAGATGCCTCCTCATTTAATAAAAAGCTGGTGTGTTGGATCAGGTGCTTTAATTGGTGAAACATCTAAAACAGTCTAGTACGTGGGTCCCCAGGACTGGAGTTGGGAAATACTATGGCTATGGTTTAATAAGTCGACTAGCGATCATTTTTATCAAGGCATGTAGATATATCTGCATGTTTCTGGGGAAATTTGCATGTGTGAGTAACAATATGCATTTCATTTATTTTGATGTTCAACAGTAGTGTTTTTTTAACCCTGTTCATAGAGTATCCCAGCACTTCATGTTTTAGCTGTATTCAACTCATTTGCTGATTAGAAAAGGTTTAGCAAAGGAAACATCTAAATTTTGTTACGATGGGTTACTCCAGGACAAGGTTTGATAACCACCAATTTATATAATATGATGTTTTTGAGTAGTTTCAAAGCAAAGTACAGTAGTACCAACAGTATTCGATCTGCAGATATTTCTATGCCAATTTTCTCTCTCACTTCCTCAGTGTCTGCACACACTTCACAATATGTTGTCGGTGGTCTGGTCATAGCAACGATCTTATTTTTAGTCGGACTGGCCACTGTTCATCTGTGTAGAAAGAGAGTCGAGGCATCAGAAAGTATGTGCACATACACACACAGACTGTGCTAAATATCAAAATAACGCAATGCCTGATTTGAATTAAAAAATAAGCCAATACTCTCATCTCTTTTCACAATTTTCTTAGGTTGTGCTACAGCAACGCCGGTCAACAGAAACAATGCATGCGAAGTTGAAGAGGTGAGTGATGCCAGTGATTCTGCAAGGCAGATACTGACCACAAACAGGAACTAAACATCTTTACCTCTTGTCGAATGTCTAATCTTTACATCATTTTAATGCCTCGCAGCCACATTAGCAATGTGCTTCTGTTTTTGCACAGAACAGCACAGAGATGAAATCTACGGACAAGACTGAAGTCAGAAAAAGCCAGTCTGATTCAGTCTATCAGAATCTAAACCTCAGCACGGTCCAATCAAATGAAGTATATGGAAATCTCTGATTGCTGCATCAATTAATAAGGTTCAGAGTACCGGTCTCTAGAACAACAATCCCATATCTCAAGTTCAAGACAAGTACATTTAATTCAACAAGCCTGTAAAATGCAAATTTATTATTAAATAATCAAATATGATCAAATATCAAGTATTAGCTCTTGACGCTTAACATCCATTGTATCTTGATGGCAGGGTGATCATCCCAAATTCAGAAGAGCGGCAAATTGTTTCTGTTCATCTGTTATTGTTCAGCATTTGTATTTGGCTTCTAGCAAAAATGTCTGCTATATGAATAAACTTCAAAAAAAAAAAAAAAAAGTCTAATTCAATAATTAGTTCCTGGAATCTTCTGGAAACTTCTGCAAACAGCCAGAGAGACTAAAACTATATATATGAACAGCAACCAAAAAGCACAATATAAAGGAAAGTGAAAATGAGCCGCCTGAGGGAAGCAGGTGGTGAATATTATGTGGCTTTCCAAGCTACTCTTTTGATAGCAGTTTACTGAACTACACTAACTAAAGCCAACTATATTTTATCATGTAGTAGTTTCTGGCAAAAATAAATAAATAATTAAATAAATGCTTGACAGCATTCAAATTACATTTACACTAAGTAACTACAAACCAGAAAGCTAGAGATGAAAACTTCTTAAATGAAAAACAATTAATGTACTTTTCTCTGTGTACAGATAACATAACATTCACTGGGGAATGACAAATGTGATCCCAACAGCTTTAAAATAACATTTATAGTTTTATCAATGTGTATTTGGGTAAAGACATGGTTTGGAAGGTGGATTTTTATTTGCACTCTCTCATTAATAACATTATAACATATATATATATATATATATATATAATTTTTTTATTTTAATCAAAGAGAGTTAGTATGAAATATTTTGCTATAATAAGACAACCTAAAAATGCCATGCAAGTATTGTAATTCCCAAGAACACTCCCATGAACTGTGATATTAACAACATTGTAGCATTTTGTCACGCTACACCACTATTTCTTTGAAAAAGTATTTACAGTCTACAATTTGGAGAATAGCTTTTAGTATTCCCACTACTTCCTAACCACTGAAATATCATTCTGACTAATGTACAGGCAGCACATGACTCTCTCTGAAGGGGTTATTTCACATGGAGCTAGAATCAGACTGCACACCTCAAAACTCACATTATCAACAATGACAGGCAGAACTAACCTGACCCTGGTCCTGTGTGAAAGGGGAATGTCCATTCAAACCAAAAGTTAATCAAGAGGAAGTGGTCAGGTTCTGAATATAAGTGTGTGGGCGTCTAGAAACCAGCTTACATGTGAGAAGGAGTGCACAGAAGGACATAGGTATACATGTTTACTACTGCGCTTGATGGTATAACAGAACTCCAACATCGGCAGCAGTTGGTCAATATCAGAGCATTGAAAACGAAATCTGGAATAGACCGGACATAATAGGATCCCTATTCAAAATGAAGTTCCTCCATGTTCTCTGGCTTTGGATGTTTCTGTCAGGTAAGTTCTTAATAGATGTGTGATTCAGTTAGCTGAATGATTGGGTGTCAATTATCATTCATCAGCTGGAAAAAAAATCTTTCTGAAAATGATTCCAATGATACAGTTTCTCCGTGCCTTTAACGTTATAGCTGTGGTGTGGACTCTGCTATTCTTTAATATTGAGAATGATTTTTAGAACTACATCTTTATCGTTATCTTTATAGTTATCTTCCTTGGTGTGAACGGGCCTTTACGTACTCTGAAAAGTATGTAACACATTGACGTAAAGATGAAATTTTGAATTACAAAATCTGAAATAATATTTTCTTGAATACTCCAATAATCTTTGTTTTATTTTTTAAACAATAATTGTTTTATTTACTTTAAAAAATATATGTTTAGTGTACAGTGAGAAGTTTTATTAACAGTATTTAATTCACTGAAATTCATGTGCTTTAGTGAGACTAACAAACTTCTACGCATTTAGTTTAATTTCAGTGCCTAAGATAAAAAAAAAAATAAAAAAAATTGAACAGTGATCTAACCATAACGCATTAAATGGAGTCAGGAAGAGACCATATTGTTTGTTTGCTTCTATATATTTTAACAATACTTACAACAACCAGAGCAGACAGGGCAACATTATCAAACAGGTTGCAGTGTTATTGAATGTGTAAATATGCAAATAATCATGTAAGCAAGATAAAACCTTAATGGCTCCAGGTTAACAATTATAAGTATAGCAAAACCCAAATGGAGACATGGGTGAAAAACAGCAATAACCTCTAGATGATTACAGGAGATCAAACTAGTTAAAGGGTTACTCCACCCCAAAATGAAAATTTTGTCATTAATCACTTACCCCCATGTCGTTCCAAACCCGTAAAAGCTTTGTTCGTCCTCGGAACACAATTTAAGATATTTTGGATGAAAACCGGGAGGCTTGTGACTGTCCCATTGACTGCCAAGTAAATTACACTGTCAAGGCACAGAAAAGTATAATCGTCAAAATAGTCCATCTGCCATCAGTGGTTCAATCTGAATTTTATGAAGCGACAAGAATACTTTTTGTACGCAAAGAAAATAAAAATAATTACATTTATTCAACAATTCATCTTCTCTCTTCATAACATTCAGATTGAACCACTGATGGCAGATGGACTATTTTGACTATGTTTTTTATACTTTTCTGTGCCTTGACAGTGCAATTTACTTGGCAGTCAATGGGACAGTCACAAACCTCCTGGTTTTCATCCAAGATATCTTAAATTGTGTTCCGACAACGAACGAAGCTTTTACGGGTTTGGAACAACATGGGGGTAAGTGATTAATGACAAAATTTTCATTTTGGGGTGGAGTATCCCTTTAACACACAGAGAAAGGTCATAAATGTGTGTTAGCCTGATCTCTCTAACCAAACAATTTCTTCACTGATTGTTTTTGTCAGTTTACATTTGTGCTGCAGTTTACAGTGGTTGTGAAGCATTCACACTTCCTATTGTAAAGTTACCGGACATTAAGGGCAGTAAGTGTAACAGTAAGTTACTTTTGCAAATGAATAACTGAAACCGAAGAGTCTTGAAGAGGAACTGACAGTGCAAACATAATATTTCCATACAAACTCCTTAACCCTAACAGACATTTTTTATTTAACAGAATTTAATTCAACTACTGGTGAAATTTCTAGACAAGGATACAGTGAAGGAAACATCACAATTACATGTTCCCACAGCTGGGCTTCAAACAACATAAAGTATTTCTGCAGAGATCCATGTGAAGACAGAGATATTTTAGTGAAATCTGACCAGACTCCTACAGGGAGATACACACTGAAGGATTATGGAGACGGAACCTTCACTGTGAACATCACTGATCTACAGGAGTCAGAGTCTGGGATTTACTGGTGTGCAGTGGACAGATTTGGTTTGGACACATTTAAGAAAATCAGTCTGACAGTATCTAAAGGTAAGAATGATGCATAATATTATGCATTTCATTACACTGCCAGACTATTAATCTTATATTCCTAACAGCGATATTGCCTGTGATACAAAGTAATGAAGGGCTGCAGTACTACCATGTTGTTTCATATTAAATGGCAAAATAAGAAGTGTTATAGAGCTATTCTTTAGGCTGACCCCAGAAATACAGACATGTCTTTGAAATTACTCCAAAACTTACAAATAGCCAACACTGGAAACGTGGAAGAAGTGACTCATCACAGGATGATGGCAACACAAACAATCACTGAAATGCACTTGACTAAACCAAGAAACTCAGTTTTCGTATCTTCAAGCACTAAGGACAGCATACTTTCACTGACATCAACAGGTTGTCAAACCTCTTATTTCAATGCCTGTATTCTACCGTAAGGGTTTACTGATGTTGTAATCTCCTCCTTTTGAAGGTTTTGTCAAAGCATCTGGTCCAGCAGACAAAAAAACAGGCAAGTAACAACCCCTTTTTATAGGGGTTTATTGTAGATACTTTGACATTTTACAAATATTATGTAATGCAAATCAAAAACGGTATGACCCAAATGGTTTCTATATAATTATACAGATACTGAACACAGAAAATCATCCTCAATTGCCCATATATTCCCAGTGCCTTTATATTATATTCCTTACGCTGCTGCTGGTCTGGCCATCATGTTCATCGTGTGTGTAGTTGGACTGGTCACTGTTTGTCAGTGCAGAAAGAGAGTCAAGAAATCAAGTGTGTGAACATTTAAATATTACATACAAATATATATATATATATATATATATATATATATATATTAAATGAATTTGTAGAATTTTACGTTTAAAAAAATCTGTATTCTTCGCTTTATTTCAGGATGTGTTATTGCTAGATCTATATACAATTCCCATCACAGCGAGGAGGTGAGTGGAGCACAGGAACATCATAAGATCTGAGCCACCACAATCACACAACTTCTGCTTATTTTATAAGCCACTTCAACAGCTTATTAGCAACAGAATGATGCTTTTAATGATGTCTTTCATTTATGCTAATGCTGTTTATCAGAACGCTCCTGATGACAGACCCTACGCCACCATAAAGAAATCTAGTACCATATCTAAGGACGAGAGCCAATCAGACCCAATCTACCAGAACCTACACTTCAACACTGCCCAGGGAGAAGCTATCTATGGAAATCTATAGAAAATATGCATTCTACTATCTTCAATCTCAGACATGTTCTACATTACAAGCATGAAACAAGTTTGTCTGGACATCAACAGTATTTCTGAACAGGTTATGTCAAAAATACCTTGGAAAAAAATCATATGTACAGTATAAGATTCAAAAACATGTCACTTGGAAATATAATCACGTCATTATTTGTGTAAATAAATATCCCTTTTGCATGTGAAACAACAATGAAGGGTTGCAATACTACTAGGTTGTTTTATATTAAAATTATTAAATCATTATTATTGTTATTAAATTATAACTGTTAAATTATTTAGCCAGTACAGCTTACTGTTCCTTTAATGAGTACCTATAGCCTACTAGCCTGAGGTGAGTGTAAAAAAAACACAGTTCTTAATATGTGAAACTCAAAAGGGGTTGTAAAACCGTATTTGTCAATCAGACTTGCTTGTTCAGACACGTTTAAGTTCTTTACCCAATATTTGAAATTCTTCCACTGATTTGCTGCATACCATTACGCAGCGCTCTTGTTGTTAGAAAGAAAAAAGCTTTAAAAGTTTCATTTTCAGCCTGGTCTGCCTCAGCGGTCCAACAGCGCTTATCAATGTCAAAATAATTGAGATGGCCAATCAAATCAAAGTGGGTGGGGTTTTATTAAACTAAAAACCGAACGGAAAGACTGCAAACCTTGCCTTCCTCATGCTGGTGGCTGCATCTGAAAATTGAAAAATGCTGCCTTCGTAGGATGCATTCCAAGGTAGGAAGGTACCTCACGAAACTGATTTCAGACAGGCTTCCGAGGCAGGGTAATGGTTTAATGATCTACAACAAAATAGAACAGGTTTTGGTGATAACTAAACGAATGTATAATTACTATAATACTAATTTCTCGCTAGAAATAACTTGAAAAGTACACAAAGTTAATCAGAAATGTACATTTACACACAAACTAAGCACCAAATGCAACTTTCAGACACCATCTTTATTTTTTAGCTCAACCGTCACGGAATGGAACGCACAAGATTGTGGGATATCAAAGGCAGCGAAGGATACATCTATGCTGCCTTCAAAAATCGATCAGATGACAGTATCTCATGAGACAGGAAGTGAAGCTAGCTTTGGATTCGGATGTGCCTTGATGCCTTCCTGCCTTGAAATGTGTCCTCCGAAGGCAGCATTATTCAGTTTTCGGATGCAGCCCTCAATTCTCTAATAGGGGTTATGTGCAACAGACTTCCGTATTCTGTTAAACAGGTCTCGTTGCTTACGGTTCACGCGTTTTGCATATGCTTCGTTAAATATGAATCCGTTTTACTCAAGATGTCTTCAAAGTAGATGCCAAAGATGATCATAACCAATGTTCATCCCATATAAGGATTGATATCTAAAAGTTGTTTTTATTATTATTATTCTTTTCACTAACATTTAGATATAAAAACCGAATAAAATGTCAACAATAAAAACAGCTAGTTAGTTTAACTGATTACCTTAAAAGTCCATAGATATTGCCACTTTTTAATACGGCTATTAATACGTTGTATGACAAGCGGAAGCGATGAGACATGTTTTCCGGGTTTGGCCAGGTGACGTTCGACGTATACCCTATTCAGGCACGTGCACAGGTAGGGCTCAACCTGTGCAGAGCACATGCCCTTTTTCCCTTACACTCCGAAGTGCCCATTTTTTTGGTTGCGGTGTTTGCTTTTTTCTTCAATAAATCAATGCTATTGGTCACCCTTTATGTTTTTCTGCCTGTTTTACAAATATTTAGCCAGTGAGAGGTATTAAAAAGTGAATCATTCATTCAAGAGATTCAAAACGAAGTCTTCATTTATTTAAAGTGATTTTTTTCACATAATTAGGCTAATTCGTTTAAATTAATAAATATTTTTAAATAGACTCATTTACTATAACATTAATAAAACATTTTGTCAGAAACTCAAGTAAATTACATATTTTGTTTGGTTATGTGGCATGTAACTAATACCATTAGTAGTATAATATATTATTATTTATATTATGATATTATTTATAATAATACATTCATTATATTATAGGTAATACTACTACTGTTTCTAATATTAAAATTAGCTATCACCCCGCGTGACACCAACGCCGTAGAGAAGTACGTCGTCTCCACAGATGTGTGACACCAACGTCATTGATAAGTGTGTCGCTGCATAAGACAGTAATAAAAATAATTTATAAAAAAATTAATTTAAAAATTGACACTGCTTTTTTTTAATATTGTGGCAAGTGGTCTTAAAGCTCTTAAAGCCATCATAACTCACTGAATCATAAGTTTTGGATTGTGAGAAAACTAGATCAATGAAAACAAATACTAAGAATAAAAATCAAAGTGCACTTTCATATTATGATCCAACTGTTTTGATGACTTAAAAATACAAAATAGACAACTATTAAATTTTCCAACATGAATAAAAATCACAACAAGAACAACACGTAATGTT
This sequence comes from Spinibarbus caldwelli, assembly GCA_039654775.1. Lineage (NCBI taxonomy): Eukaryota > Metazoa > Chordata > Actinopteri > Cypriniformes > Cyprinidae > Spinibarbus > Spinibarbus caldwelli. Next base: position 35,950,956 of record CM077225.1, on the reverse strand, counting down.
TTAGATAAATGTTTAATAATTTAATAACAAATATATTATCTTTGCTTGGAGATGTTTGTTTTACCTCTGTAAGCGCTCTCTTCAATTCTCTTCAATCAAAAGTACATCTTAATGTGATGGTCCTCCTTGTTTCCCTATATTTGTGGGTTCTTCCTTAAATTTACCTCTCTATATTTCTAATTGGTAAATGGGGTAATTGGTCTTTTTCTAAACAGTAAATAAGTGTGTCTATAGAAATATTATAATACCTGTATATTATCAACAAAAAGCAGATAAAACTGTATATTCATTTTAAATGGACAGCAATATACAACCCCAAATCAGGGGAAAAAAAGTGTGGATCTTTTGTAAATGTTTTGCAATAAAATCAAGAATCTGTGATTTGTTAATTCGCTTTAACTTTTATTTGATTGACAAAAGTACAAAGAAAAGATTTCCAAAGTTCTCACAGACCAACTTAAATATGTTTTGTAAGTATAAACAGATTTTGATTTTGATGGCTGCAACACACTCCAAAAAAAAGTTGGGACAGAGGCAAAATAAAAGTTAAAAGGTTATAGAATATCCAAATTAAACTGTTTTGAAACAGTCTATAATCAGGGTAAATTGCTTATAGGTGAAGGTATCAGGTTTGGCTCATCAGAAAGCTACATATCAATTCTATGCAGTGATGCCATGGGTTCTCAAGGCCAGAGCTCATCTCAGATAGTCAAAGAGACAGTGGAAATGTGTGCTGTGGTCAGATGAGTCAACTGGGAAAAATGGATGTCGAGTTCTCAGTCCCAAAGTCCAAAGGGACCATCCAGACTTTCACCAGCGACAGATGTGATGAGAGAAAAAAAAAAAAAGAAAAGAAAGAAAAAAAGAAAAAAACACTGTAAAAGACAATTTAACACTTTAACTCACCAGGGACCATAAGCAGAAAGATTAGAGGAAAAGGAAGGATCATTCTGACCTTCATCACCATCAAAGACCTAAAGCAGAAGATTACAGTTTGTAACAATCACATCTATATATAATCCAATTATCCCATATATATAATCCTATATTCTGACTCTTACTGGTGTTAAATCAATAGCAATAAAAAGTAAAAGTTCATTATCGCCTTTTTTTAGTACAAAGAAACAGTTTTGTTTCTCGGAAACGTCTTGCCGACTCACTAACACCCAAACATCTGATAAAATCATGTGAGAGACGTGGAGGTGTTAAAACTTCTGAGCTGCGATCAAGCATGTTAACAAATCAGTCTGTCTTAAATCATATTCATTATTGTATGAAATTTCTACAATTTTGCAAATTAAACAATTTGGTGTCTCCTGAAATTATTTACCAAACTTAAAGAAGCAGTGTCCTCATTTGTACACCCATGGCGATGTTATACATGTCTTCTCACTCACGCCAAAATTAACAAAATACCCCTAATTTTTCCTCCTAATATTTCTGTGCCAATAACATCAAAACAGTTCCTTCATGCATTCAAATTTGATCTGAACATCATGTGATCAGTGTTTTTAAAGTTTTTGGATTTTCTGGATGTCATGGTATTTTTAAAGAAATAAGATTTTTTTTACATAATTCATCTGATTTGACCATCCGTTGTTTAAAAAAAAGGCTTGTCCTCAGTGGGGACAAACAGTAAGGATGTCATATGGGGTTCCACTAAGGTCCTGTATGGTATAAATCTAAATCCCTCATCCTTCATATAAATGCTAGACTTCACTTTCAAAATGGCAATAATTGACATAAGTGATAACCACAGCAATAGACAGGAGAAAAATATAGTTTGTCATAACAGATGTGCATTAAGCAATATAAATGCAAACTTATAGATTAATAAAAATATTTACATTTTTTATATCAAAATATTTTTTGAAATGCAGTACATTGCTTATTCCGGTTGTGGTCAAAAGTGTTTGCAGCATTATTTTACATAATTTTATGATTAAAAAAAAAAAAAACACAGTCCCAGTCATTTACCGTTCGCTACTAAGCATGTCTAGTTGTCAGACAAAAGGTTTTGTTGTTTTTTTTTTACAAAACAACCCCAACCACCGTTGGTAGCCCTGCACAAGCACAGGATTGTGGAATATCATAAGCAGTGAAGGATACAGCCAAAAGTCGATCAGATGAAGGAATGTCGATATATTCTAGAGAAGAAGGGAACATATGCATCATAAATAAGATCTAATGGTGAAAATCCACACACTCTCAGAAAAAAAAAAGGTACAGAAGTTGTCTCAGATAATATGTATGAACTCTCATACCTTAATTTTCTTCACCAGTACCCAGTAAAGTGCAAACATGCATCTTAAGACAGAACAGAGTGGTAACACGCGTTACAGACCACTTTTGCGGGCTTTCAGTCAGCTCCCCCTAGTGGTTGAGGTTACAGTACAGCAATTTACTACAGAGTTTTGACAGATATGAAAATAAAATAAAATAAAACAAAACAAAAAAAATAAAATAAAATAAAATAAAAAATTTAATTAAATTAAATTAAATTAAATTAAACAAAATAAAATAAAATATTTAAAGCCCAAATCGATCCAGCTTTCTGGAGAATGGAGTTAGATGTCACACTCTTTAGTTTTTTTAGTATTATTATGGTAGGTTTATTTTTTATAATTTACTAAACATGTGAAAAGTACATAATAATAACTACACAGTCTTAAATTCAAGGGAAGACTCTGAAATCACTGAAGTGTTTGTACTTTTTTATTAGCACAGGAAATATGGCAATACATTCTGTAAAGGTGAGTTTTGCCCACAGCTGAGCAGAACATGTCTTCATGTTCCTGCAGTGCTCTGAGGTTGATTTAAGTACACATAAATAAAAGCGTATGTATTTTACTTTGCAAAATTACATTTAAGATGTGAATAGAATGAGAAGCATAATGGCAAAAATTTTAAATGTCATGAGAGAGAGAGAGAGAGAGAGAGAGAGAGATCACAAATGCCTCACACTACATGTTTGTTTAGTTGGCTTTAATGCATCAGAGTTTGATGGAGATGGAGCCGCAGATGCTTAATAAACAATGCACACTCAAAAACATGATTAAATGAAACAAAAAATACTAAAGCAAGAAAAGTTATTCTTATAGTCTGGATCTACATAGATCAGTCTATAGATCATTTGATGCAGCTGTAAATCACAGATAAATCTGTCTCTTGGCTTGCAGCAGATCTGCAAAAATGATAAATACATAAATGAGAGTGAGATCATCCCAGAGCATGAAACTTGATGAGGCTAAACAGTCTTTTAAAGGTGCTGAGCAAAGACTGGCCTTTAATGCATGTTTTATGAAACAAGAATGTGATCTGTTGATTTTTTATTATTATAATTCCAAATAACAATGATTTAGAATAATTAATGTTTTCTCACTTGGCTTCAGTAGCAGGATGTTGAATTGTAATGCTGGCATACTCAATCTCCTCCTCTTCAGGTTTCTTTGTGTCTGTATCTCCCCAATCTTGGACAGAAGCATTTTCAGTAACTCCAGATTCAGATGTGTTTCCTGCAGACGTCTGCAACAGAATCATTGTGACTTAAACTGGAACGTCTTTTGTGATTGTACTGCAATCAGTGAACACTTAGCTCTGCACATTTGCAATGTTTGAAAGTGTATGATATGCATGCTACCTACAGTATGCTAGTGTATGCTACCTACAGAAAAATGTATGTCATTTCATGATCTTTCCAGGTGTTTTACTCATATTTTGAATTATGTATTGCATTGGTTTGTGTATTAAAGTTAAAGGAAATGTTTGTTTATTTAACAGAAAATACAAATAATTTACTATCAAGACATTTTATTACAGTGTAGAATAAGTGACTTTCCCACCTTTTTTTGCTCAGTGTCCATAGAGTCATTATTTATTTTCTTAATCCTTTTGTTAAATATATGAGGACAAATGCAAAAAGGTAAAAGTTGTTAAAACTGTAAAAGACTTTTGAAAATGGCTAAAACATTGCCAAAAATGTTTGTAGATACATTTTGTAGATAAACAATGTCCCTTTAAAATAGTTCATTTTTATTTTCACTGCTCAGAACTAAAAGTACCTGAAAAACATCATTTTTGACAGGATATATGATTTAGTAAAATTAGACGATCTGTCAAGTTTCTGAATATGTTAAAACGAATATGTTTAAAGGTGCAATAGGTGATTGTCTTCAGAAACATTTTTTGTTATGCTGGTTGAAAGTCTCTTCACATCCCGATAGCAATCATTAAGTTAAGTGGTCTAAATGTATTTATATGTATTTATATATTCTGTGGAAGGCGTAGGACCAAGAAATGTTCGTCCAATCAAAACGCTCGGTCCGAGCATTTTTATTGTCTTTCCTACCTGCCTGTCAACGTATGTATTAGCATACCTCTGCGCACCTGGTTTGCGCAGACAGGATACGTCATCGGCGCGTTCACGCATGCTGTACAGACAGAGCGAGAATGGCAGACAAACATCAACAACCCGATCTTCCTTCCTGGTATTGTAGTACTTTTACTAACTGTACTATAAAGTTTTCTCACCGCTGAATGACACATGATGGAGCCCAGTGGTTCCCAATTCCAGTCCTCGCGCCCCCCGCTCTGCATATTTTGCATGTCTCTCTTAGTTAACACACCTGATTCAGATAACCAGCTCCTTAGAAGTGAGCTACATGCATGAACTGTGTTCAGATTGACATGCTTCTTACACTCGCTTCTTTGCCAGGACTGGAATTGGGAACCGCTGATGTAGCCTATTGTAGTAATGTTGTCTCTGTTATTCTGGTCTGTGAGGGTATGTGCGTTCAGGGGGCGTGGCTTTAGACGCGATTGCAGGGAGGGTGGGACATCCGCTTTCAGTGCTATCAGGCTAACGTTAGCATTTTCCAAGATCTCCTATTGCACCTTTAAGTATGTTATATTCTGTTTGCTGACCTTTTGTGCACAATGATGATGAGAAACAAGAGCCCAAATACAGCTGCAATTGCAGAAGTGACACAGACAGCAATGAAATACAAGAAATTCCAAACACCTAAAAGGAAAGACAGTGACTAGATTGTTTATTTTTATTAAAGTCTTTAAACATAGGGATGATATATATAGATAGGGATTGGACAGACTTTAAACAAGACGAGCACAGACATGTCTGTTTATACAAAATACCTTTAACAGTGAGTGAAACAGACGCTGATCTCTGAGATCCATATTCATTCTGAGGCTCACAATAGTAGCGTCCACTGTGACTGGAGTTAAAGCTGGAGATGCTGAAACTCTGTCCAGATCCAACAGCTGAGCTTTGATTCTCCTTAAACCAGCTGAAGATCAGAGCAGGAGGGTTTGAATCACTGCTGCAGATCAGAGTCACTGAATCTCCCTCCACTATTTCAGCAGATGGACTGATGGACACTGAGACGCTCTTTGGAGGATCTAACACAGAAAAAACAACAACATTAATAATCAAATAAATATGACATCAAACTTATAAATCAAACTCCATTATTTCAACTATTAGACTGATGGAGATCACAGGATTCACTGGAGGATCTACAGGTGTCTGGTAGAAGATATGAAATATGAAAATATAATTAATAAAACTCACACATGACGTTTAAAGTCACAGCATCAGAGTATTTCTCTCCATGTTCATTGATGGACTTGCATTTGTATTCTCCACTGTGTTCAGACCTGATCTTTGAGATGTTGTAGATTCTTCCAGATCCTACAGACTTTTCTCCTTTAAACCAGCTGAAGTTCAGAGCAGGAGGGTTTGAATCACTGCTGCAGATCAGAATCAATGAAACCCCCTCCACTATTTCAGCAGAACCATTAATGGACACTGAGACATTTCTTGGAGCATCTAAAATAAAAATGTAGGAATGTCTCATCAACAATAATAAACACACTGGAACTAGAAGATTAGTTCTCAGTTCTTGCACCAGCGTTCACTTACACATCACATTCAGCATCACAGCATCAGAGTCGTTCACTCCATATTTATTTCTGGATCTGCACTTGTATTCTCCACTGTGATCAGAGCTGATCTTTGTGATATTATAGATTCTTCCAGATCCTACAGACTTTTCTCCTTTAAACCAGCTGAAGATCAGAGCAGGAGGGTTTGAATCACTGCTGCAGATCAGAGTCACTGAATCTCCCTCCACTATTTCACCAGATGGACTGATGGACACTGAGGTATTTTCTGGGGAATCTAGAAGTAAATCAACATGGCTTTATTTATTTTTTGCAGATAACAGAACAGATGCAGAAAAATAACTTTCACCTTCCATGTCATTTTTTTTTTTCCTTCCAGGAAGGTGACTGCACACTGTTGTGATTTTTGCCTTATGTTCTTCTTATTTATTATTAATGAAATTGATCAAGGACAATCAGCAATAAATCACATAAAGATGTATATGTGGACCAAAGTATAGACAGATATACCCATAAATATGTAGAGACTATATGTAGAGACTAGACTACTTCAGTAAGTCTGTTTTTTTATCTGACAAGAGCCAGAATAATTTGTGTAATAATTTGTTTCTTTATGCAACAAACAATTGTATTTCAACCACAAAACAAAGGAGTTTATAATTAGATCTTGAATTAAAGGTAAGCAATTCAGCCATTTTGGAAATCTTCACACACAAAAATAATCAAACAGTTTTTAATGAGAATCCATGGCTTTGAATGGCTGTCAATGGAGAAAGACGCTCTTTGCAGACAAATGGTGTAGTTACAGCACCGACCAGCAGGGGCTCATGTGCAAAATCACCTAAGCTCATTGGAAATATGTGCCTCTAAATACATTACTGCAAAACTGAAAAAATGTACCTATATGTACGATTCACTGCAGTTTCTAGTTGAAATCAACACTAGAGGCAAAAAAATTTACGACAGCTTTTATTCCTTTTCACACAAAGTATGATTTACAGGTACAGAGTTTTGATTAATAAAGGCTAATTTTCACACAATTACTTACAGAATGTTATGTTATGACTTAAAAACAATTTTAACATCCTGCACGATTTGAAAACTGATACTTTTGAACATTGTCGTCACCAGTGTTGAGCTAGTTACTCAACACTGGTGACGAATGGGTAAATTAGGGATCGTTCACCCAAAAATGAAAATTATGTCATTAATTACTCACCCTCATATTGTTCCAAACCCGTAAGACCTTTGTTCATCTTCAGAAAACAAATTAAGATATTTTTGATGAGATCCGAGAGCTGTCTGACCCTCCCAGAGACAGCAAGAGTACTACCACGATCAAAGTCATTATTTTTGTTTTCTTTGCGCAAAAAAGTATTTCCGTAGCTTCGTAAAATTACAGTTGACAGACTTATATCACATGGACTACTTTGTTGATCATCTTGGTTCTTTTTTGGGCCTTGATCGTGGTAGTACCCTTGCTGTCTCTGGGAGGGTCAGAGAGCTCTCGGATCTCATCAAAAATATTTTAATTTGTGTTCCTATGATGAACAAAGGTCTTACAGGTTTGGAACAATATAAAGGTGAGAAATTCATGACAGAATTTTCATTGTTGGGTGAACTATCCATTTAAAATAGCACGGCTGCATTAGCGAATGCATTTTTATATTACATTTGCATTTGTTAACACTATCGGGTAGGTTTAGGTTTGGGTTTGGTGTAAGGGATATTTCCAACATGACAGAGCATTAATCTTTAGCAACATTCACCGGATATTTGAATTCGAAACGGCCGCACTATGTACCTCAAGCAGCATAATAAAAACGCTGCAATACGTGGCTGTACCAACGTAATAAAAATGCACCACGGTCACGTATTAAACGTGTGTTTTAGCACCAGTCTCTGGACATTTCACTTTGAAACTGAAAAAGAAATGTGCAGTAAAGTAGCCTACATAATTACGGTGTTGCAGAAATGTATGTAGAGACACATATTTCCAATGAGCCTGGGTTGGCAAAATCTCTGGGATTCACATGCACAGAGATTTTTTGATTGATTGTCTGGTTGAAGACTGGTTATATGTAATTTTGTGACAAATACTCAATTCATGGTATATTTTGAAATCAGTTTTCATAATTTTGAGTGACTAAATATCTACTCACACATGACAGTGATGCTGGCAGCAGGAGAGGGCAGATGTTCGTGTCCTCTGACAGCACAGCTGTAATTGCCAGAATCACTGCGCTCTGACTGAAGGTGGAGTGTTTTGCTGTGGATGTTTAAAGCCTGTCCATTTTTGTACCAGATGAATCTGTCTGTCAGATTGCATGTCGTTTCACAGGTCAGATTGACTGCTTCTTTCTCCAGCACCAGCTGTGGTGCCTTTACCTGAAGAGCTGGAGAAAACACATCTATCTAACTATGACCAAGAAATGAAATTATTAATAGAAATGAAGGAGTTAAGTGGGTTACCAGAAACATTAAGTTGAATTCCTTTTTGACCAATCCATTTTTTTTCGCTAATATTAGTTACTAATCTGAAACAATAAGCTCTCACATCATTTTCAGTAACATTGTGTAGACTGAAGACGGCAGTTTTTTTTTGTCTGTCTTCAGTGTATTCAACCCTGTCTTTATACTCTGGATATGCTTTTAAACTTATGATATCTTCTGTTTTGTTCTGTTTCTCACACATTATCCAAAATGTATCTGTCAGCGTGACTGAGCCAAACTGAGGGTATGTATATGAGCATGACATGTTTACTGTAGATCCTTCAAGAGCACATATTGATTCTGTTTCATAAACCACATTCCAGGATTGCCCAAAAACCCCTGCAACACAAAACATAGAAGATCAGTGGTGAAGCTTGAGTTTTTGCAAATATAACTAAATAATATCAATGAGTTATTGTGAAATGAGAAGTGTTCTAAAAGTCCTGCAGATGAGTATGGACAGTGTTGCAAAAAAAAGCACAAATTATCATGATGAAGCAGAACAAAAAGCACATCAACATGCAGAGCAAAATATGAAATCCACCTAAATCCAAGACATTGTTAGACAAGTTGATATAATCATCATTTTATTTCTATATTTCACCAGTTCAATCACACTTCCTCTTTCTTATCCTCTTAAGACCCTGCGGCCTCATATGAGGACGTTATATTTTAGTGTATTTCTCTGAGACTCTACATGCCACAGTTTTAAGTCTGGATGTCCTGTACAGAGCACATTCAGGGATTTTCAGAGATACCAAATGACTGGATGTTTCACCATGACCACTCCCTCTCCTTGCTCTTCAAAAATGTCTGAAATTAATTTAGTGACACTCTTATGGAAATATGATAATATTTTGTAATTATCATTTAAATTTGTCAGATTTTTTAATTGTGTGTCATAAATCAACATCTCAGGAAAATGTTATGGAGTTTCAAATCAAAATATGACTTTCTGTTACGAAACAGGACGTTGATTTCATAAATGTCCTCATATGAGGACACCGGGACTAAAAGCATGTTTATTACGCATTTTGGGAGACATAACAATTGAATAGGGAAAGAAATTATATTTCAATATTCTATGAAATATTACATGTAATTATGAAAATCTTTACATGTTCATTCATGTCTTCTTTTTTTTTTAAAGAAATTGAGTCCCTATAGGCATAACTTATGAATGAAATATCATTTTTAATTTTTTTTTTTTTTTAAATTTATGCTCTAAACAATTTAAAGACATGAAAAAAACTATTTTTTTTCCTAAAACTTTTCTCTCGGGTCTTAAGAGGTTAAGTTCCGCCTCTAAAGACTTGTGAGCCAACCCAAGTCCGCAAATGTGTAGACGCAAAGTGATTGACAGGCTTAGAGCATTTCTGATTGGCTAAAACGTGGAGCTGCTTGAGTATAAGGGACATTTTATGTTTGCTATTGCAGAAAACATTTTAAAGTGATGTTGTAACAACTGAGACTCACCAGAAATCATGAGCAGAAAGATGAGAGGAAGAGAAAGAGTCATTCTGTCCTTCATCACCACTGCAGTCTTCACAGCCATAACAAATTAGATTACTTAACAACAGTTATTAGATACAGTATACAAGACGATAACAGTCACTATCAGTTTAGTGAAGTTATGCACATGAGTACAGTATAATAATACGCATAATAGCAGGTCATTTGTTTTTAATCAACTCGTTTATTTGTTGTACTTATTTTGTTGTCCAACAGAGGCTTATGTGTTGCTAAATTAAAGAGTTTTATCATATCATATCATTCGTGTAAGAGATCCATAAACACTTCCTGAATAACAGTGATCAGACAATATAGACCTGTTTACTGTCATCTTCAAGGACATCTCTTTATTCTTCACATATTCACATAGCCTACTATTAAATTCACATTTTAAAGTACAAGCTCTCTAAAATTTTAAAACTCGCATACCTTGTTCACAGTGCCTTTCATCAGTAGTACACAAAGAGCAAATTGAGTTTGGAACAAGTTAGAGAAGTTAATCTGCCAGTGATTATAATAACTTCCCGTTTCTATGCAAATGTGTTTGGTATGTAACTCAGTTGAAATAAAAAAATAAATAAATCTCCATATTCATAAAATGACCAACTGCCTTCACTGTACATTTCAATTTAAGACAATTTTATTTGTCTGGCATTTCACAATTGTTTTAAAGAAGCTTTACATGTATGATAATGTATAAATGTCTTTAGGGAACAGGAATATAACATTCAAACAGGAGATTTATGCTGCATTAAAGGACTTTCATGATATCAAGACACATGATTCTGTAAAACCATTAAGCTCACAAGTTTTACGGCCTCTTCCCATCAAGCTGAAAGAAAGAAAGAAAGAAAGAAAGAAAGAAAGAAAGAAAGAAAGAAAGAAAGAAAGAAAGTGTGAATTAAAACATTCATAAATAATATTCTTCACATTTCTGGTTGGTGTAAAATGACTTGATTTCTTTTATATAAAACAGTAAATTAAACCCTGCCCTGCAACCTTAGCTACAGTTTCTAAATCTGCAAAATTTTCAAACAAGTTTTCTGTGTTATCAGTCACAAAAATGCAAAAAAGAGGGCTACTGGGACGCCAAACTCTCTAAATCTCGGTGCTCTTTGGACAAGGGAAAACTTGTCTATAAATCTTTGTTGCAAAGCCAAGGCACTCGAGAATTTATATTAAAAAGCCTTTATTATTTCATGGCTTAAACATTAAAAACAAGTCACAGATGACCGCAGTTTTCTGTGTTATTTGAATTTCCATAGTTATTCAATAGATATGTGATATTTTCTCACTGACATTTAATTCATTCTGGCTAAAGGTGAGGAGGGCTTCACCTTTAATGAAGGAGGAACTCTTACCCTTACATTGTCATACACAGGTTCAGTCACATCACAAGCTTTACGTCCGTCATGATGAGCTCTGGGATGATTCATCTTGGCCATTAAAAACAGAACAGAGAGATCATAAATAACTAATGTTTGAAAACAACTTGAGTCATGAATTCTAGTTGCCAGTTCATCTCCATGATCAGTAAACTATTGCTAACCAAACTAATTTTTCTCACCCAAGACTCAATTGACCCTTTGCAGGGAGTTTGATTGACAGGTGATCTGACCAATCATAATGCCAAATCTGCCATTTTTGTCCGACAAACAAACCAGACCGGAGAGTAGATTAACATCGGTGGATTTGAACTTGAAAAATGGTGTGTATTCAATACAAATCAAATGACGTCTATTCGCGGTTGATTCATCTTCTGATGTTCATTCATGTTTATTTCATGTTAAAACTAGTAAAGAGGAAGAGATGATTGGTTCATATGCCGCTTGAACTGAGGTGCAACAGCAATCTGTCACGACACACTGAAGTGCCTCAAAACAGTATTTATTGTTTGCATTTCTTAAAAAAATTACAAAATTTGAAAACTAAGACTTTGTTTCATACCAGACGTAATCTGCTCTCGTCTGTTGGCATGTTGTCAGTTTCCTATTTGCTCTGTGCAAAAGTAGCACCATGTTATACAGTTTCTAAATCTGAAAACTTTTCAAGCAAGCTTTTTGTGTTTCATTGAATTTCCATTGTTATTCAATAGACATTTGATATTTTCACACTGACACTGAAGAGAATTTAATTTCTTCTAGTTAAAGATAAACAGGATTTTCTCTTTCATGAATGAGGAAATCTTATCATTATATTCTCATACACAGGTTCAGTCACATCACAAGCATCACAAGCTATACGTCTGTCGTGATGAGCTCTGTGATTCATCTTTGCCATTGAAAACAGAGTAGAGAGATCATAAATAATAATACATCTCCGTGATCAGTAAATTATTGCTAAACAAAATAATTTTATCTCACTCAAGACTCAACTGAATCGTTTTTCATCCACCTGATTCATATTACATCATATATTTTATGCGTTTTTACAGCATTGAGCATAACCAATCACACATGATTCTGTTGAGCTTATTAATGCAATTACCAATCAGAAGCGTTCAGATGAGTCGAAATGGCGGAGTTTTGTTCGCTGACTGAATTCTACTCTCTCGCCATTTCTCTCATTATAAACAACAATGTGCAGATGTACGTACTATGTAAGTAATAGATTCATTTCTCAGTGTAAACAGACTCAGTTATTATAACAAGTTTTTTTCTGAGAGTGCTTAAACTAGCGCTAGACTTAACTCAGTGGTAAGTCAGTTCTTTGATCAGGTAAATGTTCTTTTCTCGCTTTTTATATCGACCTTTTTTTTACGTAAGAGCAGCCATGGCCATTTGTAAATTTTATGTGTTTGGCTTCCTTCCGGTGTCATCCACTTCCAGCTACTTTTAGCTGTACAAAACAGCTCGTTTTACTGCTTGATATTGCAAACTAGTGTGTTTTACCAAAGTTTTAATATAATTATCTTAAATATGAACACACTGGTTTGTAGCAAAAAGAGTTTTACAGTTTACTGCACTTTCTTATTCTTCTTGTTATTTCCCTAGAGCAGCTAAAGAACCAGAAGTCTCGCACATTCACAGAAAACGACTTACATCAGTGTTGAAAAATAAGGTGGATGTTATTTATTTGTTATTTAAATAATCATGGAATTATAATTAGTAACTTACAATGTATTAATTAAATTGTGATTTTGTTCAATAAAATTCAGTCGTATTAAAATATATTATGACATGACACCCATATCTGATACTTGCCCAAAAAGATAAGTTTATGATGTGCATTGTTAATAGATTACATTTACATTAGGCTACTTTTAACCTTTCCTCAAATTTGGTTCACCCCCTGCCTAGATTTCAGTTGATACATGACAGTGAAAAATGACTTGAAATAATCCTGAAGGTATGTTAAGGTAAATGTTAAGGTCTGCCACTAAAAGCAACGTGGTCTAGAACTGCCACTAAAAACAGTAAATTAAATCCTGTCTGTTTCTAAATTTGAAAATCTTTTAAACAATCTTTTTGTGTTATATGAATCTCCATACTTATTCAAAAGACATTTGATATTTTCTCACTGACATTGAAGAGCATTTAATTAATTCTGGCTAGAGGTGAGGAGGATTTCATCTTTCATGAAGGAGGAAGTCTTACCGTTATATTGTTATACACAGGTTCAGTCACATCACAAGCTTTACGTCTGTCATGATGAGCTCTGGGATGATTCATCTTGGCCATTAAAATAGAATAGAGAAAACAACTTGGATTTTTGAGTTGCCGGTTCATTTCCATGATCAGTAAACTATCAATAACCAAATCCATTTCTCACCTGAGACTCCATTGTATCACTTCTCTTTTTCATCCACCTGCTTCTCCTTAAAAACAATGAAAATAATAGCGAGTAGAATATGTAGAACATATAATATGTTATCGTAAAACAAAGTGTTATCAGCTGACTATAAAAACAGTGGGAAACAAAAATGTTTGTATTACATAATTATGTCCTGAGCAGATTTAACGTGATACGTTTCCAGCTTCACGCAATTTGTCTGTCCAAAAATTACAGCCATAAATGAATCAGTGCAACCAATCTGAATATTTGTGGCCAAATTTACTTAAAGAGATCGCAATCCCAGAAAGGTCCTGATGCAGCTGATCAATGACAATGTATTTCCATAAAGAGCAATATCTACCTATATGGTTTAAGACATGCTTTTTGGGCATTAAATAGTGCCACAAACACCAGTAAACTGCCTACCGCAAACCTTAGCAAATAACCTTGCATGATTCACTTAAATACTCTCCTCCAGTAAATGTTGCATCTGAAAGGGAAACAGCTACATGTCCATATGTCCATGCCATTTCATCACCATTTTTACTGCCTCTCTGTAAATCCTGACTGTATATATTAGTAAATAATAGTTTTTGAATATTTCATGTGAGCGATTTTGGACATCTTACAAAATTCTAAATATCACAATGCCAACGGCTGCTCCACAAATCACTCCAATGAATATGTACAATATCACCAAATGTCCTACAACTGAGACAACAATGTAAAACATCAGAACAGATTCATTTGCTGCAGTTTATAAAGAGCAACGTGAGCAAATAAGCTGCTCTACCTTTAACAGTGAATGAAACCGACGCTAATCTCTGATATCCATGTTGATTCTGAGCCTCACAATAGTAGCGTCCACTGTGACTGGAGTTAAAGCTGGAGATGCTGAAACTCTGTCCAGATCCAACAGTTGAGCTTTGATTCTCATTAAACCAGCTGAAGATCAGAGCAGGAGGGTTTGAATCACTGCTGCAGATCAGAGTCACTGAATCTCCCTCCACTATTTCACCAGATGGACTGATGGACACCGAGACACTCTGTGGAGGATCTAGAGGTAAAACAACATTGTCTTCCTATTCATATCATCTATATTGGTTTGCTGGAAAAAAAAAAACTGCTGAATATTTGTTGAATAATTTCACTTTCCCTTCTTAGTGTTTGTAATTTCATCTAGTACAGCAGCAACTAACATTTGCCTTTAATTTACAAAATACCACAGCTGAGAATTAGACTTTAATTGATTGTAATTGAAATAATCAATTATTATAGATATAATTGCAATAATTGAATTTTGTTTTTACTTTATGTGTGGACTGACTCACAACAATACAATAACTAATATCTGGAGATAATACACCTAATAATACCCAACACTCAAAAAGAACTGGCATAACATCTGTGATAAAATATTTGTAATGTATTTTGCAGTCAGATGGTGTAGGTACAGTTATATTGGATTGACAGGAAGAGAGTGTCTCTGATCGACTTGGTTTTTAAGCTTGATTTCAACAGCAACCACATGATATTCAGGAATATTAACTCTGTTGTTTGAAAAAAAAATTCAAAAATCGGAGTGGATAAATATCTACTCACACATGACAGTGATGCTGGCAGCAGGAGAGGGCAGATGTTCATGTCCTCTGACAGCACAGCTGTAATTGCCAGAATCACTGCGCTCTGACTGAAGGTGGAGTGTTTCGCTGTGGATGTTCAAAGCCTGTCCATTTTTGTACCAGATGAATCTGTCTGTCAGACTGCATGTCGTTTCACAGGTCAGATTGACTGCTTCTTTCTCCAGCACCAGCTGTGATGCCTTTACCTGAAGAGCTGGAGAAAACACATCTATCTAACCATGACCAAGAAATGAAATTATTAATAGAAATGAAGGAGTGAAGTGGATTACAAGAAACATTCAGTTGAATTCCTGGTTGATCAATCCCTTTTTGTAACAGAGTATCAGTTATTAATCTGCAACAATACTCACTCTCATCATTTTCAGTGACATTGTGCAGTCTGAGGATGGCAGTTTTGTTTTGTCTGTCTTCAATGTATTCAACCCTGTCTATATAGTCTGGATATGCTTTTAAACTTTTCATCTCTCTATCCCATCTCTTGATCCAGAATGTGTAATTTAATTTATACCAATCATAGTATTTGTACATGCATGCCATGTTTACTGTGGATCCTTTAAGAGCACATATTGATTTATTGTTATAAAACGCTTTCCAGATTTGTCCAAAAACTCCTGAAACACAAAACATTAGAAGTTTAGTTGCAAAACTTTTTCTTGTTTTCTCAAATGGAGCTACATTATTTCAATAAATTGTTATGAAGTGAGAAGTGTTTTAAAAGTCTGGCAGATGAGTATGGAAGGTGTTTTTTTAAGCAGAAATTATCATGATTATGCAGAAATACTGAACAAGAAGCACGTCAACATGCAGGCAAAAATATAAAATCCACCTAAGAACCCAATAAACAAGTTTATATGATCAAAGAAATCATCATGCCATTTCAACATTTTGCCTGTTTTGCTAACTTCTACTAATTTCAACCACACTTCCTCTCTCTTAAGCCCTGCCCTCTAAAGACATGAGAACCAGTCTAATTCCAGCAACTATGAACACGCAAAGTGACTGACAAGCTGAGAGCATTTCTGATTAGCTAAAAAAAAATGTCAGCTGTCTAATAGGGGCTGCTTGAGTATACTGGATATTTCATGTTTGCTATTACAGAAAGCATTTTAAAGTGATGCTGTAACAACTGTGACTCACCAGAAATCATGAGCAGAAAGATGAGAGGAAGAGAAAGAGTCATTCTGTCCTTCATCACCACTGCAGTCTTCACAGCCATAACAAATGAGATTATTTAAGAACAGTTATTAGGTACAGTATACAGGATGCTAACAATCACTGTCAGTCTATGTTACTGAAGTTATGCACCTTAGTATAATAATATTCATTGTTAATAGCAGGTCATGTATCCATAATCAACTCATTTATTTGTTGTTATTCATTTGTTGTCCTACAGAGGCTTATGTCTTGCTCTATTAACCCTCTATAGGACTACTTGTGAATTTACAGCTTAAAAAAATAATCGACTTTATATTTTACATATATTTAGGAGTAAAATCATTTTCCAAAATTTGTTTTCTTCATCTGACCTTTGACCTTTTTTTTAGGGATCCGTCATTTATAACTGACGTTGTCCCTTTAGGGTAAATTATTTTTGCCAAATTGTCTGAAACTTCACACATAATGAAATGCTTTTTCACTATCTGAAAAGAAGTGAAAAGGTCTTACTGTTTCAAAAAACATTAAAAATCTTTATGAACATTCAATTGTTTTCTTGTGCTGCTATATTTGATTTGGAACTCGTGCGTGAAAATGTTTAAAACTTGACACAAATTCGGATGCAATTTCACTGCCTGAAAACCATGTCTTAGTGTTTCAAAAGCATTAAAACAACTTTAACATTATGTTTCATCTTGGAATTTCAAATCAATTATCGTAGCACAAGTGAAAGTCAACAAGACTCTTCTTTTTCAGTGTACCCCACACATAAGTAGATGTTGACTTGTGCAGTCATTATTGGAGCATTGCTGCCTGTCAGTATAGTAATGACAATAGACATTGGCATCTCTCCTGACCTCTGCTTGTTGTATGGATCACATCTTTCAAACTGGCATACAATAATGTACCCAAATGCTTGACTTCCACAACAACCTATTCTTCATCACTGTCCTCACACTCATTGCTTCTATCCTCCTTGGTCCTCAGCAACTTGTTTTATTACTACAACCTGATTTTCCGATGCACTCATATCGCTATCATTAATACTTTCTGAAATAAGTACAGATTTGTCTCACCATCTTCCAAAATTGAACCTAAAACACATGCATAAAGGCTATTATACTGCCTGCCAATGCTGGTCAATAGTTCCAGCTACAGCAAATATGCATCACATAATTGGACTTTGTCAGTTATGCATGAGGCTCAGATTTGTTGGTCTCTGAGTTGTTGTTTTTATAAAAGTGCATTAAAAATGACAAAAAAAAAAAAAACTTTAGAAAACACATTTGGTTGTACAATTCTATTTTTTATAACTTGAATTTATATGTATGTAGTGAACAACAGTCAAACTGGCATTCCAAGGACCAGTTTATGGCAGGGCCCCTCTCTTACTGCCGGTGTGGAGGGAGATGTGCCCCACTGTGATTGGATCTTGGTGGAGGAACATAAACAAATGTTCAGAACCATCAGATCAGATGCCAAGACAACTGGCAGACACCTCTAGCAGGACAGGAAGGGAGACCTTCTGCACCCACGACCACCTAAGAGAAGACTTCTCATTGGACTACGGGTTGACCCTCACCATCACACCCAATCCTAAGGTTTAGCAAATGACTGCCATAAACATTCCTCCAGATCTCTGGATGCAACAGCAGTGACCGAAACAAAGAAAGGCCACAAAGATCTATCCAAATCCATTCATACCCATGTATGGAGACCTTAAATGGACACAAACTGCAAGGGATTCACTTCAACCTCAGATGAAGTGCAGTTTATGTTGATGGCCATTGACTGTTCATGGAAGCAGGCCTATTAACATATTATGGTATGAATAAGTGACCCGTTCAACAGTTTACCCATCATGTTTGGATTCTTTTTGCTCCTCATGATGCTGATAACAGTTTGAAAGATGTCTGGTAAGGAAATATTGCATGGGTGAAATGTTAAAAACACTGTTTAACTTTGTACTCCACTGTATGCAAATGAGTTCCACACTAGGGCGGGCAACACCATGACCACCTCGGACACAAGTGGCCAATCACATTCCTGGAATAGAGAGGCGCCAGATTCTAGTCTCCTCCTCATCAGAAAGAGATAAAAGTACCTTCCCAAAAGACACTCCTTGTTCTGAGTCTGAGTCCTGTTACCGGGAAGGCAGCAACAGGAACACTCCCCGGTTCTGAGTCTTTTGTCCAGAGAGACACTAACAGAAACACCAAAGTTCTGAGTCTCCGGTACATCCAGAGAGACAGTAGCAGATACAGCGTTCTGAGTTTCTGGCCTGATGAGGAAAGAGACTTCAAGACAGCTAAGGTTCAACTCAGCTCCTGATTAAACCTTCCTTATCACATTTGGCTGCCCTTCAGTTGCCAAGGACCCAGCAGTGACGGACCCCGTCTGACTCTTGCCGCACCGAAAGCAGCGCAGCCCAGTCCAAAAAGGACCTCCGCAGTGGCAGACACTGCCTGAAACACACGGCTCCTCAACGACGCGGCCAGGCTGCAAAGGACCCGGTGAAGACCCATCCGACCCAGCCGTCCGGTCCATGCGCTAAGGACCCCCTGTGGCACAACAGAAGTCCAGCATTCTCCAGGTCAGCGCATCAATGGCTATTGGAATACAACTCTGTGCCCTCCCCACTGCACGCAGTCTGCACCACCAGTGGAAGACGTCTCTACCGCCAGACTGATCACCCGCCTGTGGAACGTATTTATAAACTTACCAAACCTCTTTCCTAAAGACCTTGGCTTAGTTTATACCTGCAGCCTGTTTTTCTAACCTGTTTAGATAACATTTACTTGGGGTCAGCATAACAAATAATAGCTATATTATTTATTCAGAGATAAATAAGCAGTTATTTATCGCTAATTCCACCAGCGCCATTAAGTGGTTCCCATAAGCAACATTACCATAGAAATCTCTTCCATTGGTACATTCAGCTCAACAGCATTGCATTTTGCAATTCTGTGTTCACTCAGTTTATTTGTTTCTACAATTTATTTTGTATCTTCCTCCATATTTAGTTGTCTATTATTGTCTATTAGCAGTGCATATTCATTTATTGGTATCATCACTAGTTGTTGTATTTACTCTTGCATATCTATTGTTAATAAATTTCATTAATCTTATTACAATTGTTTCTTCTTTGTGTTGATGATACTAGCTAGCTAAACCACCAATCTTTCAGGTAAATCAGTTGACCAGCTCCCTCCGGTGTGTGAAATTCAAATTGTTGGCCAGCTTGTGGGAAACATGCCCACATTGCCGAATTAACAGTCTTTGACTGGTCCACTAAACTAAGTGAGGTGGGAATTGGTCATCTGATATACTCATAACCGCACCTTGAGGGACGTGTGATCCAAAAATCACAACATCTTAAGTGACGTGAGTCTCACCTACTACATGTCTTTTCTAGTCTAAAATGAGCTCAATATGGAGCCTTGAGAGCATGTGACCTAACATGTGCTAATGTCTCCTTTACTACCTAGTTACCAAAAATGTGAAGCACATGGCTAATAAATTTTTATTTTACTGGTTGAAGGGGATGTCATTTGACATCACTAAAATAAAATTTTGCTGGTTGAACATCAATATTGTATTTTAAATCCAATTTTCTTAGCGTCATTTATAAATGTGATATCCCATAGAGGGTTAAATAGTTTTATTATATCCGATCATGTGTGTCAGAGATCCATAGACACTTCATAAATAACCTGTATGACTCTGGTTTTGTAGTTAAAGTACAGCATCTGAAAGGTTTGTTATCATCTACAAGGATATTTCTTTATTCTTCACATATTTACATACCTTAAACTGAAATTCAAATTTGAAATGTACAAGTTCTTTATTAAATAATATGTAAAAACTCATACCTTGTTCGCAGTGGCTTTCATCAGTAGTACACAGAGTAAATGTTGAGTTTGGAACATGTTAGACAAGTTAAGATAATTTGTCAGTGATAAAAACTTCCAGTTTCTATGCAAATGTGTTTTGTATGTACATCTGCTGAATAAAAAACTTCTCCATATTCATAAATGACCAACTGTCTTTACTGTAAATGTCAGTTCAAGACACTTTTATTAGTATTGCATTTCACTATCATTTTAAAATAGCTTTATATTGTATGCATGTCAATGTATAAATGTCTTTAGGCCATATAGTGAACAGGAATCTAATATTCAAAAAGAAAATCTAGGCCGCATTAAAGGAATTTTAAGATACAAAGCATTATTCTATATAACTGTAAGGTCCGCCCAATTGGCCCAACAAAGGTATCCAGTGGTGGATGAAGGTTTCCTGCGTGTTCGGTCTTTTCAGTGCGCAAAGTAATTTAATTTCAATTAAATTCTAATCTGACTCCATTTTATTATGACCTCGAATTTAGGGTACAATGCCAATTATTATTGATCATTCATAGGATAATTTATCAAGGCATCTGTTTATTCTATTTAACTCTTTAATCTTGTTGTACTTGTTCATTCAGATTCCTATAACACTTTGCGTCTCGTATACAGGTATACGGATCTCATACAGATCTCAGGTATACGGTAACTGACTAATACTATTTAGATGGCCACCCCATTTTTGCTCATTCTAAAAGTACTTTTATTTAGTCCCCATAGATCTGTACACCCTTGAATAAAACATTATCCCTAGTCAGAGGTCATGATCACAGATATAACCCGACCAACATTACTTTCTCTGATAATAGTTTTGGTATTGTCATGTCATGATTTCCCATGTACATTTAGCTAGAGTAATATTATAACAAACAGAGGTAAGGCCCACCTAAATTTAGGTTGGTCACTCAGTTGACCTAAACGGAAATTCCCTTTTTGGCCTTTACACTATAAGTACACTTGAACTAATTCCAAATGTTAGGCGGATCCACTACTAACCTGATGCAGATATGGGGGTAACAAGGATACAGCGTGATCCACTAGACTCAATCATTTCAGAGTAAACAGAATCCATTCAAATGTAACAGTTTATTTTCAGTCAGGTTAATAGGTTTTATGCCAATTACATAGTCAATTCAGAGATATCAAATCAATACAAGACATCAAATTCTCAAAGATACATCTAAGGGTAAAAGATTAATAACTGACTTCAAAAAAATACATAGTATGGAGTGTGTGGACACACTTATCTGGCTACAGATTTGTGACGATCTTCTTGCAACATTTCCTTAAGTACTCAGACCAAAACAAACATCCCTCAAATGGAGACAGGAACTAACAATTGGAATTTGCATCAATCAAGACCTAGACGTGAGAGTTAGCACCTTTTGGGGACAGATGGTAATTTGCATGAAAGACACTGGGAAATACTCTCCACAATAAGCAACATAATTCTAAACTCTTAGGATCTGAATTACATTTTAGTCTACTTCTTGTAAGATTGAGACCATTGTACCAGTCGCACTGAGACCTTTTAAATGACAACAAATATTACTGTGAATATCACTTGCATTCATGTAGAACATTATATTATGCTATTGACCATTCTGAGTGAGCTGAGTGAAGGGAAGCATGGGTGAGTGGAAGGACGTGCGGGAAAAGGAACAAATGTGAGAGAAATGAGAAAGGAGTTTTCCCGCATCTTCTTTCAGTGAGATGTGGAAATGGATGTCTGTATGTTAATACACTGTGTGCGTATTGACCGTATCTCAGAAGATCAAAGTGTCTGAGATTCTTCAAGTCTTACGTAACCATTAAGCTCACAAGTTCTATGGCCTCTTCCTGTCAAGCTGAAAGAAAGAAAGAAAGAAAGAAAAAGAAAGAAAGAAAGAAAGAAAGAAAGAAAAGTGTGAATTAAAACATTCATAAATAATATATTTCAAATTTCTGGTTGCTGTAAAATGAATTTCTGGTTGGTATAAAAACTTATTTTATAGTAACATCAAATTAAATCTCACCCCACCACATTAGCTGCACTTTATAAATCTGAAACCTTTTCAAAAAAGCTTTTGTGTTATCTGAATTTACATATTTATTCAACAGACTTTTGACGTTTTCTCAGCGACACTGAAGAGCATTTCATTCATTCTGGCTAAAGATAAGGAGGGTTTAGTCTTTTATGAATGAGGAAACTCTTACCATTACGTTCTCATACACAGGTTCAGTCACATCACAAGCTTTACGTCCGTCTTGATGAGGCCTGGGGTGATTCATCTTGGCCATTAAAAACAGAGTAGAGAAATCATAATTAGCTAATGTCTGAAAACAATTTGAGTCCTGAATTTCTGAGCTGCCAGTTCATCTTCCTGATCAGTAAACTGTCAATAACCAAACCCATTTTCTCACCTGGAATATTGTATCGCTTCTCTTTTTCATCCACCTGCTTCTCCTTAAAAAAATTAATATGTTATTGTAGAACAAAGTGTAAACAGTGGGAAACAAAGAAATGTCAGTATAACATCCCTATGTCCTGAGTTTCTCTTGTGCTTTGTCAGTTGTCTGTTACAATGCTCCTGTTCCTCGTGTTCTCTGTGTTTGGATTCATTTATTAAATTACTGCACTTAGATGTAGTGATCGAACAAACAAACCTTTTCGAAGTTTTGATTCAACTGAACCAGTTGCTTCGCAAAATGATTCACTGTTTCGAATCACTCAGAACACCAAACGCTGGTGACGCCTGCAGGTCCAAACTATGTAAGTGCAACAAAACTCATGCCAAAACATTCATAAAAACAGCTTTTACAAACCCAATTCAAATGCTTTCTTGAAAGTATGATTATTAAATGCAATTACAGTAAAATAAAAATACCATTAAATATGAAGTGTCTGTATAATTTGTGCTTTTTTAAATAATTATTCATTTGCAGGGCTTGTTTTGTTTATTTTATGGGGAGCTTGTCTAAACAGGCCAGTAAGAGACTATTAACTATTCTTCCTTTTAATTACACAAATGTCTTGTCAAAAATGTCTACAAATTGATCAAACTGATCCGAGATCAGGTAAAAACCATAGACGCTGGTTCAATGGTTCGCCGCTGGGGGATGATCTCAATGAAGAGGAGATCGCCCCCATTGAAATTTTGAAGTGTTTCAAAACAGCTATGATAATGGAGCCTCGTTTACTGAAATCATGTGACTTTAGCAGTTTGATACGTGCTCCCAGCCACTGTTTTGAAATAAATTATTCATAAAGCAGTGCTTTGAAAGCACAATCCACTCTGCCAGCTACATTACATATGGAGGGTAAGATGGAGTTAATGTCCAGACAAAAACATGTCGTGTGCACCATAATATTATAGCATCTCGGAGGGGATGTAAATGTAACGAATGTAATGTGTTTGACCAGGGCAATTCAGTCTTCAGATCCACATTGTACTTTTAATCAGATGTCAGACTTGGAGTA
The DNA here is from genome assembly GCA_039654775.1 of Spinibarbus caldwelli. Classification (NCBI taxonomy): domain Eukaryota; kingdom Metazoa; phylum Chordata; class Actinopteri; order Cypriniformes; family Cyprinidae; genus Spinibarbus; species Spinibarbus caldwelli. The sequence goes on along the minus strand of CM077225.1, from coordinate 35,927,098 downwards.
TCTAAAGTTAATCTGTCAAGTAAATTCTTCCTTTATGGTGGATATTATAAATGCAGTTAATTATATGGAATCAAATACCACATACTACAAAACTTACCAAATTAGCAACATTGTGATGATAACGGCTGCTCCAGAAATCCCTCCAGTGGATGTGTAAAATATTGCCAGATGTCCTACAACTGAGACAACAGAGTAAAACATCAGAACAGATTCAGTTGCTTCAGTTTAGAAAGAGTAATGTGACCAAATAAGCTGCTCTACCTTTAACAGTAACTGAATCAGACGCTGATCTCTGAGATCCATATTTATTCTGAGCCTCACAATAGTAGCGTCCATTGTGACTGGAGTTAAAGCTGGAGATGCTGAAACTCTGTCCAGATCCAACAGCTGAGCTTTGATTCTCCTTAAACCAGCTGAAGTTCAGAGCAGGAGGGTTTGAATCACTGCTGCAGCTCAGAGTCACTGAATCTCCCTCCACTATTTCACCAGATGGACTGATGGACACTGAGACGCTCTGTGGAGGATCTAGAGGTAAAACATGGTTTTTATTCATATATCATATATCTTTATTTGTTTGTTGAATAAAAACTGGACAAAAATGTGGATATTGCAGTTTCATTTTGCACTTTAAGCAAAAGTTTCTCTTCATCTGGTATTGCAACAACTAATGATTATATTTAAGCTATAAAACACAGTTTAGAATTAGACTTTAAATGTAACAGTAAGCGATATTAGTTACTTTTTTGTTACTTCAGCCACATGCCCTGATTCACACCAAGACCTGGAGAAAGCAATACACCTCTGTTTTCATGCTTTTAAAAGGACTCTAAGAATAATTCGACTGTTAAAACTTCACTATAATAAAATATTTGCAATATCAAGGTATTTAGTCAGAATGCATGGTTAATGAATGGAAAAAAATGCACTTCAACTGAGAAAGAGCAGTCAGATGGTGTAGTTACAGGATCTACCAGCAGGGGGCTGATGAAGCCTTGCTGACCAGCCAAAGCCATTTGATTGACAGGCAAAGAGAGTCTCTGATTGGTTGGGTTTTTAGATTTAAGATATAAAGGCCATTATACCAACTCTTTATTGCAGTTTACAGAGTCTAGGGCAAAGAAGAAGTTAAAAGAAAACCCACTCACACATGACAGGGATGCTGGCAGCAGGAGAGGGCAGATGTTCATGTCCTCTGACAGCACAGCTGTAATTGCCAGAATCACTGCGCTCTGACTGAAGGTGGAGTGTTTCGCTGTGGATGTTCAAAGCCTGTCCATTTTTGTACCAGATGAATCTGTCTGTCAGACTGCATGTTGTTTCACAGGTCAGATTGACTGCTTCTTTCTCCAGCATCAGCTGTGGTGCCTTTACCTGAAGAGCTGGAGAAAACACATCTACTGTCTGATATTTTTTTTTAAAACGTAAAGATAAGGTCTAACCAAGTTCTAAAACTACTAACTTTTGTTAAATATAGAAATAGAGGACAGAAGTGGATTACCAGAAACATTAAGATGAATTCCTTCTTTACCAATCCATTTTTTCCCTTTAGTTTCAGTTACAAATCTGAAACAATACATTGTCTCATCATATTCAGTGATGTTGTGCAGTCTGAGGACGGCAGTTTTGTTTTGTCTGTCTTCAATGTATTCAACCCTGTTTTTATACTCTAGATGTTCTTTTAAACTTTTGATATCTACATCTGGCATCTTTATCCAAAATGTATCAATCAATTTATACTGCTCAGGGTATCTATATGTGCATGACATGTTTACTGTGGATCCTTTAAGAGCACATATTGATGTAGTTTCATAAGTCACATTCCAGTTTTCTCCAAAAACTCCTGAAATACAAAATACAGAGCAGCAAAGTGTATTTATACATGTAGCTGAATAAAAATAAAATAAAAATAATTTGTTGCTGGAGAGATGACACACACAGTGTGAAAAGTGTAAAAAGTCCTGCAGTAGGGTGTTGCAGAAAAGCAGAAGTGATCACCCAGTCACAGAACTGTGCTAACTGAACACATCAGCCATTTAAAGGTGCTGAATTCAAAGAGATTTCAGCCATTTTGCCAACATAACCACACACTCTCTCTCAAACCCCGCCCTCTACATGTCAGCCAACCCAATGTAGGGAAAAATGATAAACAGGCTGAGAGTGCTTTCAAAGTGTAGAATGGATACTTAATTCATATTTTAAAAATACAAAAAAGCTTACAGCATTGAAACAACTGTGACTCACCAGACATCAAGAACAGAAAGTTCAGAGAAAGAAGAGTCATTCTGACACTAATTACCTCTTGAACCATCACAGCTCTATAAATATAAACATATAAAACACACACATCCACTTTATAAACACTATGTCTAGCAATAAAGCTTCTGAAAAAGGTTTGTTATTATATTTGGTTAGTACAAAGGGTCCCGCTTTACATTAGGTGGCCTTAACTACTATGTACTTACATTTAAATTAATCATTTGATACAACACAATTATTGTGTACATACATGTTTTTACATTGTACTTATATCTTTAAAAATACCTATATCCATTTACATCTATAATTAAATTCTGTAATTACATTTATAATTACACTGTTGACCCATCCCTTACAACTTAACCCACCCTTAAACCTACACATACCACCAAACCTGTGCCAAACCTTACCCGTATCCCACCTCAATAGCAGCAAAAGTGTTTTGCAATACAATATGACCACAATAAGTACATTGTACTTTTTTTTTTTTTTTATGTAAGTACATAGAAGTTAAGGCCACCTAATATAATGTGTGACAGTACAAAGGAACAATTCTTAATAGCACAAGTGATACTCCACCCAATGACCGATAAGATCAGGGGTGAAGTGGAAGTGTTGCACTGCTGAACTGTGTTTGCATTGACTATGCATGTTAAAAATTAGTCTCAAACAAGCTTAAGCCTTTTCCTCTGGCCTTTCCATTTGTCCTTTCTTTTTGCAACATCACATTATTATGATTTAGCATTCTAACACCGTGTCTACACTGGATGGCATCAGTTTACAGTCGGAGATTTGTCATGTCACATTGTTTCGTGCCGCATCCAGTATAGAAAATATCACTGATTATAATGGGTTCTGTTGGCTTTTGCTGTTTCACACTGATCGCGTCTGGAGTAGGCATGGCATAATAGTAAAAGTCAACAGGACTCAAACACTAACAGTGAATGAGAGCTTAAAGCTTCATACATCGCCCAGCTGACCTGCTACCAAATCATATTCATCATCATAATAAATATCTACATGTTTACTTACTTTAAATGAACCAATTTAGTGTCTCCTGAGCTTATTTACCAAGTGCAGTGTCCTTAGGCCCTGTGATATAAAGGTCCACTAAGGTGCTGTTTGGCATAACATGGTCAAGTAAGAAGTGACCCAACCGCAAACATTTTGTACCAAAAGTGATCTGTTTTTTTCTTTCACACCACTACATTTCACAAATTCTTTATCAGATAAAACTCTCATACCTTGTTCGCAGTAGCTTTCTTCACTAGTAATCAAAGTGTAAATGTTAAGTTTGAAGACTAAACAGCCGTGTTAAGCAACGGGGTATTAATGATAACATTTCCTGTCTCTATGCAAATAAGTCTCAACTTTCTTGAGAGAAAAAAAAAATAACTTGCTCACACACAATAGGGATTTTCACACTTGAAATAGTTAACCCTGGGTCATTCTAAACCCCAGGTAAACAGAATCCTGGGTTATCTTGCTTCACGTTTCACACTGCCTATAATATACCCAGGGTTACCAATTAATCCTGTGTATTCATAAGCTGCTGTTTCACTCTGTACATTCCATGGGTTAACGTTCTTATTTGCATATTTGCAATGTCAGTGTCATTAATTGGACAAACACAGTAAGCAACCTCCTCTAGAACTGCGCATCCTCATGTTACACATTGCCAACTGTACATAAAGGTTTTTTTTTATTTTTCTCTGAATGAACTTTTCAGACTACAAAGGTAAGAATGAAACAGTCTATTTTTCATTCAAATTGACGCATTTCCTCACAATGACTACGTTTACATGGACATCAGTAATCTAATTATTTACCTTATTCTGAATAAAACAATATTATGATTAAGGTGTTTACATGAGTTGCTTTTAGAATAATCATTTCATGTTTCTGTTTTACATGTTATAGTACATAGATCGATTAATGGCACACGTCATTACGTCACCACGCAACGCCATCCGACGTCCAACCCAGAATTTCACGCATTAACATATAGTTCGTCTTCGTGATGATGCCATATACAGTTTTGGGTGTTTCATTTTTAATTTTATGAAAGCTTCAAGTGCAGTTAATTATTTGTACGTGCATACAGACGACGGCGGTGTTGAAGCTCTTTTATTTGCCGTCAAACGGTTGATAACTGCCGTGTGTGTATCCTGTCGCAAAATGCGTCGAAAAGTCCTACACGAAGGTGATAGTTTGATTAAAGTGTTTACGTGTCTGTACTGCACTTCAGTACTACGACTAAAATAGGAATACTCCACATGTCTTAATTCGATTTGTGTTTACTTCGATTATGACTTGAGCCAGGTTAAGGTAATGTTGCAGTGTTGCAGCCATAGAAGCCAGCAAACAAACTGGGTCAGAGATTGCAGATTCTGCCCAACCTAAAAAGCCTTGTTATCCATTTAAAACCCTTTATGACCAGAGGCATATTAAAACAGATAAATCAACTCATCAACTTACACTGTAAAGCTTCTTGTCTTCCACTGTCCAATTTTTTTGTAACTTTAATTTATTTTAAATGGTTAAAATTATGGTTACAGGCATGGTTTGAAATTAACACCCGCTAAATGCGGCTAAAAATCAGATGTGGTGGGTAACTGTAACTGAACTGTAAACCTGTGCTTACGTAGCCTATATGGTATTAATTTGCGTAGATCTTAAAAAGTCTAAAAAAAAGTCTTAAATTTTATCTTAAATATCCTAGATGGTATTAATTTTATTTGTGCAGATCTTAAAAGTCTTGAAAAGTCTTAAATTTGATCTTAAATATCCTGCGGATACCCTGAAATAATATGAAATTCAGATTTTATAATAAATATACAGTTGGTTAGTTAGTTAGTTTGTTTGTTTATTTACTTACTTACTTACTTGCTTATTTATGGCTAGTAGAAGTTAGGAATGGCCGGCAATTTAAATATTTAGTAGCCAAATTGGCTGGTGAGTGAAGTTAATTTCAAACCCTGGTTATAGGTGATCACCTTTGTGTGAATGTCACTAACATCAAAAACTCCCCAAAAGACAGATAGATATCTGAAAAATATGTCTTAAGAGCAGGTAGCTGGAAATTATTATAACTTAGCTAGGCTATTTATAGGCAAATAGAACAAAGTAATAATTGGTTTTAGAGGCACTGTTATCAATATAAACATTGTTTTGTGAAGCTAGTTCTGACAGCTCTAAAATACAAATTATTTTTATAGACTTACCACAGTGATTCAAGACAAGGAAAGACAGTTGAAAGATGGTTTTATGATGCACTTGCTCAATATTTAAATACTGTTAATTTCAAACAAATCAAAAAAAATACATAGTGTGGCTTTAAATTTAACATCATTGCAAGAGTATTAAAAATTTTTACAGCATTAAAGTAATAAGAAACAATGAAAAATGCAATACCAGCACATCGCAGTAATGAGAATTAGGTGTAAAATGTGCTAATTTGTCATAATATCAGGGGCGTAGAATTTTGGGGGGGGGGGGGGGGGGGGGGTGACGCCAGGGACATGTCCCTACCAATATCCAGCGATTACCAGCTGTCCCTAGCAATAATTTTGATCAAACAATATGTATATGTTTTTGTAATTTCGGGCTTATCTGAAATGTCATACCATTGATATTACCTAAGAAGTTAAAGTAAATACATTAGAAAACTGCGCGCTTTCCAGGACGCATATTTAATACACTGGCGGAGTAGAACATAGTCGCACACCAGAGGAGAAGTGCAGTTTTGAATCCAGTTCAAGACAGCAGTCCACAACAGTTAATATTGAAGGGGGCCTTGCATAATAATGACGTAATAATGGAAATAAAAACTTAAAATTGTATGTTTTTAGCAATAAAATCACACAGTATAAACAGATAAAAGTAAATATCTGTTCCACTTATACATTGTACAAAGCAGCCTTTGACTCATATGAGTGGTGTTCATGTGTGAGTGTAGAGCGAAGGCAGCGTGTGTGGTATTCACAATCAATTAAGGTTGTATTAAACGAGCGGATTTTAAAATGAAAGCTGTTAATGTCTAAACAGCAGAAAAGTCCCATAAATGCATGTGTAAATGGGTGACATCAAGAGGAGAGGGAGCTGGGAACACTCAAATCCAGGTTTCCCATGAGCATCAATAGGATGCGGATTGACCACATGTTCTTCATTTGACTGAGCTGTAGATCACGTCCTCAGATCTGGGGAGAAAGTAAATGCATATGTTAATGCGGCAACAGCAGGTGACAATCCATCATTTCATGACACAAAAACAAGACGTCTGATTAAGAATTGAATATGTTTCATTTGGGTCCAGATGAATTGTTGCTCACCTGTTGGCGTCAGATGGATGTTGCATCTCAATGGTCTCTTCAGTCTTGTTCATGTCTTTGTTCTTGAAGTGATGGACACTGGCATACTGAACTTCTTCAACATCTCCAGAGTCTTTTTCTGTTTGTTCTCTCCCAGAGCGTTTGGGTTTCTTCACGTTAATCTTGGCATACAGATCATCCCTCTGATTGGCTGATACTAGTGAGTACACCGCAACGTCATTGGTCGGAGCCGTTTCTTCTGATCTGCCAACACGATCCTCCTGCTGTTTCATAAAATAACACAGATAATCACACCGATATCACAAGATCAATCTGAAACATCAGGTCAAATAATTGTCAAGTAACAGTACATGATGATTGTATGTCTTTGTACTGTAAGATTTTTATAGTTAAAAATAATATCATGATCCTGCTGAGTTTGTAGATTGAGGTATGTATTATCAAACTTCCCTGATTTTGTCTGACATTTTCAGCTCCACTGTCTCTCCTCTTCTTTCTGTAAAGACGTTTTATTACAGAGTACTGAATAGTAATTTATTGCAAGTAACATTTCATATTTTGCCATAAGTTTAACACATTCTGCATTTGTGTTAACTTATGAAATGACTCTGTAATGCAGGAGCTCACTTAATAAACACAATGATGATGATGATGACGATGACGATGATGAAGATTAATCCTCCACATCCCGCCACAATCCCAATAACTGTGTGCAGAGCAGCTCTCTGAACCCCTGAAACAACATGTTCATGAAGATCATTTCACACTAGAGACAGATGAAACTCAAAGAGTGTCTGTTTATAGTGAATACCTTTAACAGTGAGTGAAACAGACGCTGATCTCTGAGATCCATGTTGATTCCGAGGCTCACAATAGTAGCGTCCACTGTGACTGGAGTTCAAGCTGGAGATGCTGAAACTCTGTCCAGATCCAACAGCTGAGCTTTGATTCTCCTTAAACCAGCTGAAGATCAGAGCAGGAGGGTTTGAATCACTGCTGCAGATCAGAGTCACTGAATCTCCCTCCACTATTTCACCAGATGGACTGATGGACACTGAGACATTTCTTGGACCATCTAAAATAAAATGTAGAAATGTTTCATCAACAATGATAAAACAAATTGGAAACTATTCTGATCTGTTCTCAGTTCTTGCACCAGCGTTCACTTACACATCTCATTCAGCTTCACAGCATCAGAGTCTTTCTCTCCATGTTTATTTCTGGATCTGCATTTGTATTCTCCAGTGTGATCAGAGCTGATCTTTGTGATATTATAGATTCTTCCAGATCCTACAGACTTTCCTTCCTTAATCCATCTGATTTCTGCAGGAGGGTTTGAATCACTGCTGCAGATCAGAGTCACTGAATCTCCCTCCACTATTTCACCAGATGGACTGATGGACACTGAGACATTCTGTGGAGGATCTAATGTAAATGATGACTAATTACTTTATTTATCTCATGAACTTCCCTTATGGTTGTTGACAATTACTGAAGTATATCCGCAAACAAAAATTGAAAGAGATTTATTTGAGTGATGAGATCAGAAAGGTACATTTACTGATTTATAAACCCATAAAGAGGGTCTCTACACACAGATTCTTGATTCACATTCATTTTCATATTATTATATTAGTAAGTATAAATCATGTCTAATAATCAAAGATGTCATGCATTCTGTATGAACAGGCTGAATTTATCAAACAAATCTGAACAAAATTCTGAAAATCTCTGAATAATCTCTGAAATATTTAAGTAATGTTAATAAATCAGTTTGTACTCACATTCAACATTAAGATAAACAGGTGGAGACTTCAGATGATCGTTTACTCTCACAGTCACAGCACATTGATAGTTTCCAGCATCACGAAGACTGACTGACTGCAGCTGAAGCTGATTCAGTGTTCGATCAGTTAATCTCTCTGTGTTTCTGTACCAGATGAATGTTGTTTGTTGAGGCAGAGAGCAGCTGCTTTTACATGTCAGAGTGACTGAATCTCCCTCTTTCACACTCTGCTGTGTCTCCACCTGCAGATCTGACAACAACAACTCTGTGATTCACAAAGAGATTATAAGGTGACCAGACAGTAAAGCACGGCACTAGTAATGCCAAAGTCATGGGTTCAATTCCCAGCAAATACATTTAATGATAAAGTGTTTACCTTGAATCAATGCAAGTCACTTTGGATAAAAGCAAAAACATCAAGGTAACTTTATTCTTTACTAGTTTTATTCCCTTAAAATTTCAATGATTATAACATTAAACTATGTTCTTATTAATCTAAGGTGACCAGACGTGCCATTTTGCGGGGACACGTCCTGGCCAGGATTTCTAAATTTCCTAAAATATCCAGGTTTTTGGCTGTTTGCGCTGCGCAGACCAATCATTGTATGACATCGAAGTACCACAAGAGCGATGTGAAAGCATAAGGAGCCGTCTGCTCTGCTCTCTTTAGCTCTCATCGTACTTATAGGTCATACAATGATCAATCTGCGCAGCACAAACAGCCAACAACCTGGTTATTTTAGGAAATTTAGAAATCCTGGCCAGGAAGTGTCCCCGCAAAATGGCACGTCTGGTCACCTTAGATTAATAAGAACATAGTTTAATGTTATAATAATTGAAATTTTAAAGGAATAAAAGTAATAAAGATTAATATATTTACATTTATGCTTTTGCTTTTATCCAAATTGACTTGCATTGATTCAAGATAAATACTTTATCAGTAAATGTATTTCCTGGAAATTGAACCCATGACTTTGGCATTACTAGTGCTGTGTTTTACTGTTTGAGCTCCTGGAATAACAGCTGACATAATGTGTTTTACATATTTCTGTGGTGTATTTGTGTCTGTGTTCTCTAGCTCTACCTGTGACGTCCAGCTGAACTCCAGGAATCCCCGCCCATTTTCCATCTTCTCTGTATGTAGTGAATCTGCAGTAGTAGAGGTGTTTATCAGCTTCTGTTACACTCGTCAAAGTGAATTTGCGAGTGCCTTTATATTCACGGTCACACTGAACTCTTCCCCTCTCTTCAGAGCCTGAACACAGGTCAGGGGTTTCTGAAACACCTACAGCAGGTTTGGTCCAGAAGACTGTTCTGAGCTGATAACCATGAGGATATTTTACAGTACAGGACAGGATCACTGTTGATCCCTTTAATGCACAAACATATGAAAGGCTGTAATTCACTCCCCAATCCTGCAGACCATCATCCCCTGAAACACAAAACACAGAAATGAGAAATACAATTAGGCTTTCAAACACATGAATCTTTAATTTTCTTTTGATTTCAGCTGATGTCTTTACAAACTCATTCAAAATAAATTGAAACATTCTACAGGTGTGAAATATTTCACTAATGTTAATAAGTCAGTTTGTACTCACATTGTACTTTAAGATAAACAGGTGGAGACTTCAGATGTTCATATCCTGAAACAGCACACTGATAGTTTCCTGAATCAGAACGACTGACTGACTGCAGCTGAAGCTGATTCACTTTCATGGTTCCTGTAGTCACTATCTCTCTGTTTCTGTACCAGATGAATGTTGTTTGTTGAGGCAGAGAGCAGCTGCTTTTACATGTCAGAGTGACTGAATCTCCCTCTTTCACACTCCGCTGTGTCTCCACCTGCAGATCTGACAGCACAACAACAACTCACCGATTCATCAGCTTAAAATGATAGTTCACTCAAAAATGAAAAATGAGTCATTATTTATCACTGTGATGTTGTTTTAAAGCCTCAAAGCCTTCTGTCCTTCAATAACAGTTCACTTGTATATATGTAGGCTTGTTCTTTTTACAACACAAAATCATTTCAAAGCCAATTTACAACCAGTGCATGTTTCAGAGACACAATGTCTTTGGGCTCAAATGAACAGTGAATCTAGTATTACTTTCTATAATCTCTTCCTTTAATTTCTTCTAATCACAAGTGACTGTGTCAAGACAAAAACTAATCTCTTCTGACAACAACATCATATAACAATAAAATTCTTGTGTTCAGTTACACAGATGAAATGATATGTGAATGTGAAAGGTGACCATGTTCAGGCTTTAAAAACAGGATGCAAAAGCATTAAAAACACTCCCATGCAAATCATGTTGTACATTCCAAGTGGCAAACGATGGTTTTGATGAGAAAGAAACTGTAATGTAACTGACTTAAATCATTCATGAGTGTATGAGAACTGCAGTTCACTCTGGTGCACTGAAAACTTTTAGACGAACCAGAAAACTTACGAGAGTTCAGGTTAGCTTCTTTTATAGATGTTGTGTTTCATGTCTTGTTTTTGATTTCTCAAAATAGTGCACACATTTGTAATGACAAGAACTGCTGCGAGGTCAAGATTTTGCTTTTTGAAGATATTACATTTCAGTTTGCTACTTTGTTTCTTGATGAACCCTATCACACCTTCATTAATCTTGGAACGTAAGTCAAAAATCATGTTATTTTACAGTTTTGCAACTTTTTTAATCATGATGAAGGTCACCTTTTAGAGTCAATATATGAATGAGTACTTAGGAAATTTTATTTAACATTTCTCTTTCTGTATTCAAAAGAGAGAAAGTCAAACAGCAGATGGAGTTACATGATAAAGTGCTTGATGTGTGTGTTTGTGTGTCTGTGCTGTATGTCTGAGAGTCCTCTAGCTCTACCTGTGACGTCCAGCTGAGCTCCAGGAATCCCCGTCCATTTTCTACCCTCTCTGTTTGTGAATCTGCAGTAGTAGATGTGTTTATCAGTTTCTCTTACATTTGTCAAAGTGATACTGCGAGTGTCTTTATATTCACGGTCACACTGAACTCTTTCACTGTTTTCTGGGTCTAAACACAGGTTTGATGTTTCTCCATCAGTTACAGCAGTTTTGCTCCAGAAGACTGTTCTGAGCTCATAATCATGTGTATAGTTTAAAACACAGGATATTTTCACTGTTGATCCCTTTAATGCACAAACATTTGAAGGGTCGTGATTCACTGCCCAATACTGCAGACCATCAACCCCTGAAACACAGAAATGAGAAAATTAGGTGATGTTTCAGGTGTTTTGAATCAATGTATAAAAAGTATCTTTTCATTTTGACCATTTTTAAATGTTAGCTGACAGCAAAACACTCATGTCAGTTTAAGAGCTACAAGTGTGAAGAGCTCGATTTCAAGAATGTTAAAGTGCCTGTATAGTGACTGTAACTGAAGACTCACCCGCAGTCATGATCATGAAGATCAGAGGAAGAGACGTCACCATAGTGATTTCTGCAATCAAAAAACAAACAATTATGACATTACGAGCATCATCTATACAACATCACAAACTTTATTGTGTTGATAAGCAATAGACAGAGATCATAATGATTTCAGATTAATTCACTGCAGATTAAAGGCTTGACGTGTGCAGAGGACGTTTCTCATTTCAGGCCTTGTGTGTTTAATCGAGGATGTTTACTCATCAGAAAGGGTCTAAACATGCACTACCTGATCACTTCTGTATTTTCTGTACAAGAGAAACATTCGTTTGGCAGGGAAAGAAAAACAGGTTTATTTTTTCAAGTTATCACTTTTGTGCTAGTGGCACTTCGATATGTCATGTTGAATATGACAGCTGAATATGTTCACAATGTTCTCTGGATAGTTTCTAAAATGCATGTTTAATTCTAAGCAAAGGGGAAATGTCGTATATGTGTAATGCGTGTGACGTCATTACGCATGGAGAGCAGTGAGTAAAGATATGAGTTGAGTTCATGAACATCCTGTCTTGTGTCTGATATAATTCAGCTTCTTTAAATAGTTTGAAGATAGACACAACAATCAGATGTGCTAAAACAGTAGCCACATTTAAATCCAGACTCAAAGGTTCAGGTTCACTTTATTTGTACCCATAGGTAGACTAGGTTTGCAGTGTTATGAGTTCTCACATCTTTCACATTTTACACCACAAACATTAAACAACATATATGATAAAGTGCTTTAAAGTTCCCAGCATCACTAAAAACCGCCAGGACTAAAAGCAATAAATAACTAATGCCCAAAAGATGTAAACATTACAATAAATGTTTTTTAAAAATATAATAGTAATAAGTAAAATATGTATAAAATAAATAATGTTCCTAAGACCTATCCTTATTCAACTGAGTGATAGCTGCTGGCACAAAGCTATTTTTATACCGCTTAGTTCTACAATATGGAAATACAAATCTGCGTCTAGATGGCAGAAGTTTAAATTCATTGTTCAAAAGGATGAGAGTCATCATTTAGAATTGAGTTAGTCATCCGCTGTAACTGTCTGGTATACAGGGATGCTGGACTAAGCTGTGACTCCCCAATCAGCTTACTAGACCATCTAACAATTTGACTCAGTGAATTCTTGTTCTTTACAGACAGGTTTCCAAACCAAGACACCAGAGAAAATGTTAAAAGTGATTCAATAAAAGCACGATAAAATAAAATCATCATGGTCCTGTCAATGTGAAAATGGGCCAATTTCCTTAAACAAAACAGACGATGTGCCCCTTTTTACACACTGCTTCACAATTTACTTCAAAGTTCAACTTAGAGTCAATGATAGTCCCAAGGTATTTGTAAGATTGCACAGATTCTATTTTCTGACTTTTAATAGATGTAACTTCATGTGGGTGGGCTTGTTTCCTAAAATCAATAATCATATCTTTTGTCTTAGATAAGTTTAATTGGAGGTAGGACTCCTCACACCACTTTATAAAGTCATCAATAATCGGGCCACGGCTGGTCTCATTACCCTGAAGCTCACTAACAATAACAGTGTCATCTGCATAATTTAAAATAGTCCTGTTTTCCCACTTACTCTGACACACATTTGTGTAGAGAATAAATAACAGAGGTGAGAGCACACATCCTTGTGGAGAGCCCATAGAGGAACAAACTTGGTCAGACAGGGTTCCATTTACTCTTACTCTCTGTGTCCTATTAGTTAAGAAATCAAGAATCCAGCCCACAATATTGTTACTCAATGTAAACTGTTCTAAAAGCCTATTAATTGGAACATGGGGTTGGATTGTGTTAAAAGCAGATGAAAAATCAACGAATAAAAGTCTGGCATGAGACCCATTACCCTCCAAGTATTTAGCAAGTAAATTCAACAACGTAACTGTAGCATCCACTACTCCTCTATGTGGCCTATAAGCAAATTGCATAGGGTCAAGTTTATGTTCAGTTTTCCTTAGAATTTCTTCCCTTACCAGTTTTAAAAGGGTTTTCATTAAAATTGATGTAAGAGCAACTGGTGTAAAATCATTAAGGGTATTAGTACTACTGGACTTGGGAACTGGGACTACCACAGCATCTTTCCACACCTTAGGTACATGCTGTACCTGTAAAGACTTATTAAAAATATAGGTAAAAACACGACTCATCTCTTTTACACAGGCTTTAAGCAAACGTCCACAGATATTATCAGGCCCACAGCTTGTTTACCCGCATTGAAAGGAAAGCCTTTTCAACATCCTTTTGATCTATATCAAAGTGCTGATTTTCCTTAACTCAATTCCTGAATTTCATAACTAAAATCATAAATATCGAAACGATTATAAAAACAATTAAGTGCATTAGCAAAATCAGCATCTTTTCAAACTAGCCCAGGCTGAGCCAAGGTTATTTGCGTGCGGCCATTTTGTTCTCCAATTCAGATTTGTAAGTCTGTTTTGCTTTTTGAATTTCTATTTTTAGTTCCTTAGTGGCTATATGATCAGAGGGTACTCCCTGTTTGAAAGCAAGTTTCTTTTCCTGTATGCTGGACTTGACAGATTTGGTCACCCATGGTTTGTTATTAGGGTACACCTTAACACGCTTACAGGGAATAATCATATCTCTACAGAAAGCAACATATGAACATGTTACATCAACAAGATGATCCAAATCATCACCACAGGATTGTATAAACATATTCCAGTCCGTACAGTCATAGCATTCCTGCAGGCAGAGCACTGATTCAGCACCCCAGACTTTAATGTCCTTTATCTGCACCTCTCTCCTTAAAACAGTTTTGTATGTGGGCAATAAATGCACACAATTATGATCCGCAGAGCCCAGTACAGGTAATGGCAGTGATTTGTAAGCATCTTGACCATGCGTAGTCTGACGCCTGCTCGTCTGCCCTGTTTCCTCTTCTTGCCCCGGAGGATTCATCTCTCCGTAAAGAGTCTGGTAGTTGTAAGGTGATATCTGGTACATGAGCCAAGCTCGTATCACTAAGGCCGCATTTACACTGCATGGTTCAAGTGTAGGGAAGTCGCAGGGAAGTCGTGGCCTAATGGTTAGAGAGTTGGGTTAGTAACCTGAAGGTTGGGCTAGTAACCTGAAGGTTGCCGGTTCGATTCTCACACCGGCAGGAATTGAAGGTGGGGATTGTGAATGAACAGCACTCTCTCTGCTTTCGATACCATGACTGAGGTGCCCTTGAGCAAGGCACCGAACCCCCAATTGCTTCCCGGGCGCTGGAGCAATGGCTGCCCACTGCTCTGGGTGTGTGTTCACGGTGTGTGTGTGTTTGTTCACTGTTCACTGCTGTGTGTGTGTGTGCACTTGGATGGGTTAAATGCAGAGCACCAATTTCGAGTATGGGTCACCATACTTGACAATACGTCACGACTTTCTTTTCACTCAAGTGACCCAATTCCGATTTTTTTCCTCCCATGTGGCACAGATCGGATATGGCCCACGACCGTGTAAACAGGAAAAAATCGCATGGATTCTCCTATTGGTTTCAGGCCTCATTCCTATGTGGAAATAAACCAGATATGAATCGGATACGTGCATGTCCGCCTGCCGTGGAAGCGGTCAGATCGGATATTCCCCTGTAAATGCGACTCCTACATCATTGAAAAGTGATTTAAAAAAAAAAAAAAAAAAAAACATTTCGCGGTACAGACATACCTGTAACAAAAGAAACATCTTTAGTTGAGTAGCAGAGTATTCATTTCGTTCACTCTTAAAACAGATGTGTTAAAAACAACACAACCTGTGTTATATTTTAACACACCTGTGTGTCTAGTTAAGGACAACACATTTTGTGTTAATTTCAACTCAACCAGTGTGTTATTCTTCTTAACACAGGTTGATATTCTTCAAATATTTAAATAGTGCACCTTTAAGAATAGCACATCTATGACACAAATTGTGTTATTTATGACACAATAGTGTTAAAAAAACAGATGTTTTAAAAACAACACAACCTGTGTTATATTTTAACACACCTGTGTGTCTAGTTAAGGACAAAACATTTTGTGTTAATTCAATTTTAACACAACCAGTGTGTTATTCTTCTTAACACAGGCAGTGTGTTAAAATATTTAACACACTAATGTGTCATAAATCCAGAAGTGGGACTTTCAAGTCACAAGCAAGTCTCAAGTCAAATCCCAAGTCCTCAAAGAGTTAAAGTTAATGAGAAAATGAAGTGACTAATTAAATGATGATTGTGCATAAGTGATGAGCACCTGCTGTTAATAAGCGGCATCATTGAAGAAAAGAGAAACACAAGAACTACAGACTTCAGCCACAACCTTGAATAGAATAAACTGAAGAAAAAACAAAAAAACACACACGATGCCACCATAATTGTGGTCAAGGTTTGCTTTAGTTGGTCTCTTGTCCCTTTTACTAATTCAAAGCAATTTTCTTCTAAACAATTGCAATATTGTTTCACAGCAAACATTTGTGCATTGCTGAATCAAACCTAGAAGTAGCAGATTAACTTAAGATTTCTGCTTATAACTCATGGTGAATGAGCATTATGAAAGGATCTCTCTTTGGTTTCTTTGACTGACATTCAGCTATTATAGATCTGCAAAAAAAAAAAAAAAAAAACAAGTGTTCTGTTAAAGACCACTCTAATGCTTCAATATTGAAAGAAAAAAAAAACTGTTTCTGCTCAGGCTTTTAGACATAAACACTTATCATATGATCCTCAAAAGTGGCGACAATAATTTTTCATACTGCAGTGCATGATGGGAGTTTTTACTATGGCGTTACACGCATGCATTGCAGCATGAAGCATTTTGTTGATTGTCACCATTATGGAGATTCATATGCTGGTTCTTGATGTCTGTATGTGTCAAAATGACAC
The DNA here is from genome assembly GCA_039654775.1 of Spinibarbus caldwelli. Taxonomy (NCBI): domain Eukaryota; kingdom Metazoa; phylum Chordata; class Actinopteri; order Cypriniformes; family Cyprinidae; genus Spinibarbus; species Spinibarbus caldwelli. Next base: position 35,910,414 of record CM077225.1, on the reverse strand, counting down.
TGGAGTCCAAAATTTTTTTTTATAGCATAGAATTAAAAATCATATACTATAACTATTAGAGTAACACTTTATTTGCATGCTGTAGTTTCACAGGGTTGATTACGCAAAACCTAAACATATTTATAAAATAATAAATAAATAATAAAAAAAAAAGTCTTTTTGATTATAATCAAGCCACCTCACAGTGACTAACTGATCACATAAAAACAGCTAATATCTCCACTCTACTTTATAACACCACATGCATTGCTGCAAAGAGAGATCTTACACAAGAGTCAAGGGTCAAGAGCCCAACTAAAGCAAACACTGATCTCCATGATGGTGGGACCATTTTAACCAATAAAACATCAACATCTGATCCTCTGTAATTCTCAATAACAGCATGTGTTCATCACTAATGCACAATCATCATTTAATTAGTCACTTAATTAACTCATTAACTTTAACTCTTTGAGAACTTGGAATTTGACTTGAGACTTGACTTGGTCCCACCTCTGCTCAATCCTTTAAAGAACTCCACATCATCTCAGGAAATGTTCTGGGAACGTCATTGACACCAGTGGGACCTCCTGAGAACGCTCTGGGAACTTTACTTTTCTAGTGAGGAAATCCATATACCTGACCATATACCTGAGTGCATCCACGTCATCCACCAATGAAAAAAGAGGCGCGAATTTGGTTAACAGCTTGTGGAGTGATGTAGGCAGCAATGTGATTGGATGATAGTTAACACATATTGTGTTGGACACATTGTGTTGTTTCTCTCTCTCTCTCTCTTTATTTTTACAAATGATCAACTTAAAATTACACATAATGTGTTAAAATGGCTATAACACAAAAAATGTGTTATCAATTAACACATCCTTTTTGAGAGAGTTCGTTTGTGTTAAATAAAAGACGATCTGACGCTGAAATGTGCTGCTGTTGCCAGTAGGGTGACCACCTGTCACGCATTTTGCGGGACAGTCCTGAAATGGGAGGCTTTGTCCCGCGTCCCCCGAGTCATAAGCAGTGTCCCGCATTTCAATTTTTGTCTGTTTTTTTTTTGTTGTTTTGTTTTTGTTTTTGTTTTTTTAGTATTGTTTCTGTAACATTTTTCATATTCCTTTAAATTACAATTCCAAAATTAAAAAAATATATAAATAAATAAATAAATAGAAAACACTGAACATGGGCAGTGCACGCAGCCGTCTGAGTGCGTGATGGTAGCGCCAGAGCGGGAAAACACCGAGAGAGAGAAAAAAAAGCCGGCAACAGAAAAAAATGGATCTATAGGGAGCTCCAGAGAAGAAAAAGCGACTTTGTTCTTATAATAAAGAATGGGAGAAAAAATACACATGGTTAAAACCAGTTACAGATGACCCTAAAAAAGGAGAGTGCTGTGTATGTCACCGAAGTTTCACCATCACACATGGAGGTGAGGGGGGTGTAAGGAGGCATGGAGATGGGGAAACTCACAAGAGAAATGCACACCAAAGAAATGTTAATGCTAGCTTGACACGTTTTTTCTCTCCAACAAAAGATAGCAACCTAAATAAAATCACAGCAGCTGAAGTGACAAGTGTCTATAAAAATTATATGATGAAAAAGTCATGACAACTTATGTGTTTAAGTTATTTTAACTCATAAAAATAATTTAAGCAATTTCAGCTATTTTTTATAAATTAAACTAGATTCAGCTTGATTTTTTAAGTCGGTTTAATGTTACTGAAATTCAAAGAGCCCGATTTAGTTCAGTGAACTTAACATTTTAAGTTCTAATTTATTGGCACTAACCGGCCAGATCTCTGAACATGGATTAATGCGCGGGAGTCAAATTTATATACGAATTCAACATCAGAGTCCTTTCCACCAAGGAAAAAATAAAAATAAAAATATTCAGCAAATCTAGACTCATGTTTAATACATAAAGACATCCAGTGCAACATGAAAACAAGGAAACAACGGGCAGACTATACAGAGAACTAACTAAATCGCGGAGGAATTTCAGACGAACAACTCATGAACTTGACGAAGCTGTCAGTCTTCGGTTGGCGCGAAGAAGCATTCAGCGACGAGGATGAGGTGAGTGAATGCTTGTGTAACATAATTTTAGGGAGATTATTGTTCATTTTAGCAAAATAGAGTATAATTAGTTATGTTCTGTCGTCGTTTTTCGAACTGTTTACCTCAAGTTTTGCAGTTGATATGGTGACCGCTGTGCTGCATTAGCACTGCAGATTGTAATGTAACGTTACAAGTCCCATTTAAAACAAAATTGTTTCTCCACCTGTTGAACATCGTTAAGATGGGCAGTTTGAGCGATTATAGGTGTATTTTACCGTTAAAGTGCGTATCGGTTGGCTTTGTTGAGCAGACTCGGAGTTTTCGCGCCACTGGAAGTTTATCCCAGTCAGTCAGGCTTCGTGCGGATGAGGTATTCGTTACTGAGTAAAGTTAAGCGTAACGTTCACTTTAATAATTTTATCAACCGTGCATACAAGTTAGGATAATATAAGTGAACTATCTAGAGGTAGACGACCCCCGAGCTGTTTTCTACGAGCATGAACTAAATATCACCAGTTTTGTAAGTAAAGTTTGTTCTGTTCAAACTAGATGAACATATGAAACTTCTTAATATGATTTAAGAGACCACGATTCAAACAATTGTTAACCTTGTTCATTTATGACTACTTTTTAGACAGACGTTTTAGTCAGCCGAACAACTGGCATGTTGTTAAACATGACAATCAGTTAAACGCACTGTAAATTTACATCTGTTGCTCACAAGCTCGTTTTCATTTGTTATTTTATTGGTCATCATATATTTTATATATAAGTTTGTTTTACGATTGCAAATTGCTTACTGGTAACAGATTACAAGTAACAGTGAATGCAAAAAAATTATTATGCTGTATATTTCATATTTTAATCATGAACAAAAACAATGTAAAAGGGTTGTGTACATTTGGGCGTAACTGTAATTAGCAGGTAACCAACAATTTGATGTTTACCTCTCTTAGTTGGCTATGACCGAGCACATTACAGTGAGGATCACCATCCTTCTTAATATGTTTTTTTTATTTTTTTTTTACTAGGCAGCTCAGATTATTTATGGGTTATGAGGCTGTTGTGTAGGAAATTTAGTTGCTTGTGTGTGTGTTGTTTACAAGTAAATTGAAGTTACAAATTTAATGTTAATGTTTTTTTTTGTTTGTTTTTTCTTTTGTTTTGTTTTTTTTTTCTTTTTACAGGCACACGTTTGTCTGTGAGTCTGATACTGGATGAAGTGTAAGTTTTGCATTTCTGTACTAAATAAAGAGTATAAACTATATCTTAATATAAGTCAACATTTGAACCACTTTAAAGTTTTTTTTTTCCCTACATATGTGTTTTTCTCATTTTACAGGCACATGTTTGTCTGTGAGTCTGAGACTGGATGAAGGGTAAGTTTGCATTTCCGTACTAAATAAAGAGTATGAATTATATCTTCAGATAAGTCAACATTTGAACCACTTTAAATATTTTTTTTTTGATCCCCTTACATATGTGTTTTTTTTTTTCTCATTTTACAGGCATTGTCTGTGAGTCTGAGACTGGATGAAGGGTAAGTTTTGCATTTCTGTACTAATTAAAGAGTATAAACTATATAAGTCAACATTTGAACCACTTTAAAGTTTTTTTTCCCTACATATGTGTTTTTCTCATTTTACAGGCATTGCTTGACTGTGAGTCTGAGACTGGATGAAGGGTAAGTTTTGCATTTCTGTACCAAATAAAGAGTATAAACTATATCATAAGATAAGTCAATATTTGTACCACTTTAAAGGTTTTTTTTTTCCCCATACATTTGTGTTTTTCTGTTTTTTACAGGCACATGTTTGACTGTGAGTCTGAGACTTGAAGTGTAAGTTTTGCATTTCTGTCCTAAGTAAATAATATAAAACGAATCTTATAAAGATAAGCCAACATTTGAACGACTTTTGAGGTTTTTTTCTACATTTCTATCATTAGATCATTAGACAGCTGAGTTTGATCGGTTTCCGGGTCATGGGCTGGAAGATGTAGGAGCGAGGAAACAAGGTCTCTGTGATTGGAGCTGCAGATCCACCGGTCAGTGTGGTTTGGCCTATTAAAGGGATAGTTCATCCAAAAATGAAAATTCTGTCATTAATTACTCACTCTCATGTCGTTCCACACCTGTAAGACCTCAGTTCATCTTCAGAACACAAACAAAAATATTTTTGATGAAATCCGAGGGCTTTCTGTTCCTCCGTTGGCAACAATGCAACTACCAAATTCAAGGTGCAGAATGGTAGTAGAGATATCATTAAAGTAATCTATGTGACTCCAGTGGATTAACCTCAGTTTTATGAGGCAACTTAAGTGTTTTGTTTAAGCAAAAAACATACTTTACCACTTTATTTTCTAAAAAATATTGATCTGCAGCGCACGCTCACAAGAGCATCATGACGCATGTGTGTTGTGTTCACGCTAGAATTGACATTGTAGCATGAACAAGCTTTGAATAATATTTTATTGTAAATAAAGTGGTAAATATTTTTTTTTTTTTTTTGCACAAAGCAAGCACTCGTGTTGATTCATAAGATTGAGGTTAAACAGGAGTCACATGGATTACTTAAATGATGTCTTTCCTACCATTCTGGACCTTGAATGGGTAGGGTACCCGTTGTGTTGCTGCCAATGGAAGGTCAGAAAGCTCTCAGATTTCATCAAAAATATCCTCATTTGTGTTCTGAAGATGATTATATGAGGGTGAGTAATTGATGACAGAATTTTCATTTTTGGTTGAACAAATCCTTTATAACTTTTTATGTGTATTTACACACAGTTTTTGTTTTGTCTGTTGCCACCTCATCACGTTCATTTATAGTAATCAGAAAGCCAAGCCTCTATCACACCTCATCAAAAATCTGCCATCATGTTTGCTACTATTTATTAACTTGGCGAAATGTTTGCTGCCATAGCGCTTGTAAAGTGTGGTCATACAGCTTCAGCAGCCCTTGTTGTTTAAAACATGTATCTTGATTTGTTTAACATCTCAGTCAACTTGAATCACACATTTACATCGATTTTCAACCGACTTTGAGTACATTGATACATCCCTGTTACTCACAAAAGCAGCATAGGGAAACTTTAAACCAGAGGTGTCTAAACTCTGTCTTGGATGGCCACTCTCCTGCAGAATTTAGCTACAGCTTGCCTCAACTCACCTGCCTGGAAGTTTCTGGTATGCCTAGTAAGACCTTAGTTAACTGATTTAGATGTGTTTAATTAAGGATGGAGCTAAACAATGCAGGACAGTGACCCTCAGAGCAGGATTCGACACCCTTGCTTTAAACCATCACTTTTTTTTTTCTTATTCAAAATATTGAATGTGTTTCTTAAAGTATTTGTGTATATTGAAGTTTGTCAGTGTGTAGTGTAAATAGAATAACCAACCGTTAGTAATTTTTACTCTGTTATTTTCTGATTTTAAAGGCTCATGGTGAGACACTTCATACAAGAAGGGCATGCAAGCTGGCCTTCTAATACGAAGACTACGATGGTGCACTGCAGGACACCTTTCTCCTTTTAAATGTTCAAGAAAAAATTGACTGTTATGGACATTTGTGTTTTTTTTTTTGTTGTTGTTGTTTTTTTCAAGCTTGTCACAGTGGTTGTTTCCCATGAGGTATGAGTATATTTTCAGCTTTGCATGACAGTTCTTTTGTTAACCAATTTTTTGCTAAACAGTTTTGTTAAACAGTTTTTTGCTACTTTTGTGCCCTTGTGGTATACATATACTGGCATTCACACATTAGCATGCACAGGCAGGTTGTGTACTGTTCTTAATATTAAAAACCTGTTTATAAACACTGCAAGAAAAAAAATAAAATGTAAATGTTTCAAACAAATGTAGTGTATTTTTTTTTATCTGTATCTAAAATAAAGTTTACATTATCATAACTAGAAAATTAATGTTAAAACTTTTTTTAACTTAAGTTGAAACAGCAAATATTGTGAAGTCAAATGAACTTCAATAAAGCAATTCAGCATAGGCAAGATTTAAAATGGTGAGTTGAAATGACTTGTACTTTTAAGTTGATTTAACTTAAAATTTTAAGGCAGCCACAAAACTTAAGTTTTTAAGTTGAAACGGGTGCAATTTTTTTACAGTGTACCATAATGTGAAGCATGGTTTATCATATAGGTCAGGCGACTGTGCTGCTAAACTAGCCCCGGTCATTTTCCCTGATTCAGAAATAGCAAAGAAGCTTGCTTGTGGAAGAACAAAGAGTGCATCCATTGTTACAGGTGTGCTTGCACCAGCATCTTTAGAAATTTGCTTGAAACAGTTAAATACGCCAATTATTGCAGATAGGCCAGATTCTCTGCCACATTTCTCAATTGCGTCTGATGCATCAAACCACGGAACAACCAAGTTATTCCCGTTAGCATTACGATATTACACACCTGACCTAGGAGTGCAGAACAAACTGTTGGACTTTTATGATGACTGTAAGGAAGACTCTGCTGCGCTTTTTAACCAGATCGTTTCAAGGCTTGAGGAGAGCAACCTGGGTTTAGAAAGGATCTCTGCATACTCGGCGGACAATGCCAGCGTTAATTTTGGTGTGCATAACTCAGTGTACAAGAACGTAATCACAAAAGTATACAACCACTTTTCGCCTTCAGCTAAACGTGTGCAAGAATTAAAGGATGTGTTTGAGTTTGTGGAAGAGGAGTACACTACTCTTTACAAGAATGTGCCGACAAGGTGGCTAAGCTTGTGGCCTGCTGTCAAGCGCCTACACGACTCCTGGCCAGCTGTCAAAAGCTATTTTTTTTATCTCTTGGAGAAGAGCACTGTCCATCAGCAATTTGGAAATTGCTCGCAAATGGCGAGGATGGAGAGGACGTGCCCTGTGAACTCCAGGCATACCTAATGTTTTTGCAAAATAGCCTCAAAGTTTTTTTCGACGCCGTACTTAACATTGAGGGAGACAAGACAACTGTGTGTAAGCTTTTTGAGTTGATGACCAATCTTAAATTGAAACTCGCGCAAAGGGAAAAGGATAGATTCTTTGGATTGGAGAAGAGCACTCTCTTGCAACAGTTTCCTACCGCACAGGCCTCTATAGAGCAGGACTTATGTTCTATCAAAGAGCGCTTGCTTACCTAAACAAGTGGTTTGATTTCACTGATGGCAACTACCTAAAGCACATCTCATGCCTGGCTATCAAACAGGAATTTAGCTTCCAAGACCTCCGTGGAGCAGCTGAAGCATTAAAAATGAGCTTTAAACTGGACATGAACCAGCTGTATGATGAATTCTGTGTTCTTTTGCAACACGTAAAGGAAATCGCAGCAACAACAAATCCTGTTGCATCAAAGTGGACAGTTCTGCTGAAGCACGTTAGTGCCCCAAACATGACAGCTCTGGCGTCTTTGGCTTTGAGCATTCCTGTCACCAACGCATTTGTGGAAAGTGTGTTTTCTCTGATGACGGCTGCGTGGACAGAGACAAGGAACCGCGCAACTGTGGACCTCATAAAAGGTGAACTCCTTGTGAAAGTGAACTACAGCTACACCTGCCAGGAGTTATACAGACATGTAATGAATGAGAAGGCCCTACTCGAAGCTGCCAGAGCAGACAGAAAATATAAATTCAAGACGCACTGAGTCCGGTAAGAACACATTTAATCGTTAGCCCGTCTTTTTAATGGAATTTATGTGCTTATTTGGAAATGTGCTGTTTAAGGCTTAGATTATTATTTTCACTTTATATTTAGATTGAAAAGGTCTAGTACCATAGAACCTGTGCCAAACTGAGTGACGTAAGTTCACGACGTCTGTGGTCTGTTCACAGCGCCGTCATTAACTTTTTATAACGTCTATTAGCGATTTAAAGCATGTTATCATCACTGCAAGAAGACACGTTGTATAAAATCATCATTTATTTACATGAAATAATATATTAAGTTATCTCTCCCTTGTGTCCCGCATTGTCCCGCAAAATCACGTCGGCTGTCCTGCAACAGAGCAATAGCCAGGTGGTCACACTAGTTGTCAGTGACGGCGGCTCGTGCGCAGACGAGAGCTTCAGTCCCGTTCGTTCCATTGAAACCACAAAATTGAATGCAGTACCGTTTCTAGGCATAGGTGAGCTAGGCGGTCGCCTAGGGCCCCACCAGCTGAAGGGGCACCAATGAGCGCACGTACTGGCACTACATTTTAGCAGGGTTGTGATAAAGAGTGGCACAGTCACCCTGAAATATATCTGACGATGACTGTATGCCATTGGATCAGAGCGCTGTCAATTGCTGCCTGATTGTTGCATGCTTGCATTTGGAGCGCGCTCATCAACACCATTAGATCTATGGGCTCTATCAGTGCTTTGGCAAGGTAACGCTATTTTTATTTATTTTTTATTTATTTATTTATTTATTTATTTATTTTTTTGCCATGCAATAAAGCTGTTCAAAGGCCAATTTAAAATATTGGTACAGTAAATAAAGTGCACAAAATCAGTATTTTGTTTAGGCAGTATTTGTGGCAGTTGATAAATCATGATTTGTCCAAAAGGTGTACGTTTTTGCGCCGATGCATTGTTAAAGGATCAGCGAGTCATGTAATATTCTCATATAAACTTTAACAGCCAATTAAAAAAATATTGGTATAGTAAAATTCGCTAATTCACGAGATCAATACATCCTTTATTAAACCGCTTTGTCGAGTTTAATGCATCCTTACGGAGGTGTTGAAATGCTGAATCAATTTATTCACTTCTAACACAGCACTTAATAGGAGCAGCGTCATCCACCGAGGGCAGAGCATCACGTTATTTAAAGGGGAAGCTCACGCCTTAATGAGTAGCAAAGGATTAAGTAGCTGGATTGATTACTTTTATGCCACTGATCAGGCTTTTATATGTAGTTTGGGGTAACAAAGGGTTTTATAGGTTTGACTGAAATAACAATGCAATAACTGGCACTTTAAATCAATGTTTCAAGCAACAACAACAAAACAATTGAACAAAAAACAGATAAAGACAAAAAGTAGCCATTGATAGTATCTAAACGTATCCAAATCCAAATGTAATAAAATTCATTTATGTGTGATTTATGTGTAAATTATGTGCAATGTCTTAGCTACTAGGGATTGTTACATAGGGCTATACAGGCATCTAGTGGCAACACAATGTTATTACAGATAATAAATTGTGCAAAATGTTTATCTTAAGTCAATTTACAAATAAAGTTTTTTTATTTGGGAGGGGATTTGGGATTTCGCCTAGGGCATCAAATTGGCTAGAAACGGCCCTGATTGAATGCACTCAAACATGTCCCTGCCTTTGTTATACAATCAATGATGAATGCATTTGGTTTTAATTATAATAAATGTTTAATCATTTTAAAATGTTTATTTTCTGCTTAATGATTATTTTAATTTATTTTTATGTAAAGCACTTTGAATTAGTATTGTGTATGAATAAACTTGCCTTGCCTAAAGAGCTTCACACAGTATTTACATATGTACCTACAACAGATATTGAGCTTCTGGAATTAAAATCCATTCATCAAATCAACATTCACCAAACATTTTTGTTTGTTTTTTTTACAAATATGAGTTTTAGCCCTACAAAATTATTTTATCTAATGCTAAATGCTGGTAAAAATGGTCTTACCGCACTGCAGTGTCAATGTCTCAGTGTCAACGCCCAAATGACAAAAATATCAGCAGTTTAAAGTGTCAAAAGGCTACAGCTTTCACACTTTAAAAAGTACATTTAAAATGTTCATCTTCCTCTTTCTGGATATGTGTGACACCATCTCAACTACACAGGAACAGCTCGAAAAGTCTCCAGATTCAAACAGAAAGCAAGCTTAAGAATTCACTATTGATAAATCTTTGTGAGAGAACATGTGAAACATGTTTGCTTTGAGAAAGAACTATGTAAAGATGCTCATCATGGCTGCAGGAGCATCTGAGTGGGTTTTTAAGAGATGAAGCTTTATAAGTTTCACTTCCTCTTTCTGATTTAAACTCTGTGTTTAACACATCCAGCGGTGGTGCAACACAACCTCATTTACCACCAATCATGAGCAAATACATTGTGTTTAACTGGGCCAATGCCAGTTTCTGACAAACAACCCAAACACTAACGCTACCAGACCTATGAAAGATACAGGAAAAATAGTACTGATGTTCTTCAAAACAGATCTATTGAATCATTGCCTAAAACAGAGAAAATGGGTTTGATTACTGAAAATATTTTCTGCACTTCCATTGACTTTACTGTCATCTGGTGGTCAAAAAGATGAAGCACGTTTTACTGCCTGTTACAGCAGTCTGACTGTTAGACAACATTCTGATTTTAGACACAATAAAAGTTATCAAAGTAATTGTTGTAATTTTTTGGTTGCACTTTATTTTACAGTTACCTGTACTTACAGTGTACTAACATCAGAAGGTACTGGAAAATAGAAGGTATTTACATGGGTTTGGTTTAGGTTTAGGGGTAGGTTCAGGGTTAGTACCTAGTTATTACACAGTTATTGCCCAGTTATTACCCTTTGAAAAAGATAAGTGCAAAAAACACAGTACAAACACATATCAAACACACTGACTTGTTTTAGCAGTTTCAGCAAAATGGAAAGTTAACTAAGACTATCTAAGCCCACTTTTAAGGCCAGGGACAATGAGAAGAAAAAACAAAACAAACTAGGTTATTTTTCACTTGGTTCAATTTGAATTTGGACTCAAAACCAACTGACTGACTGTAAAAAAAATAAAATAAAAAAATAAAAAATATTTTAAAAAAATATTTGATCTATTTATTACATAATTCATTGGATGAGATTGGTAGCAATGAGGTTTTAGACAGAAAATATTACTCAAAGCAAAAACACATTTAACTGTTACATATTTCTCAAAGTGTAAAATGAGAGGTCAAACTTCAAAAGCATATCTCCATAACTCAAAATACTGGAGGTGAAAATTAATCCTTGTGATTTAAGATTGAATATCAGCAGTTTGAAACTCACTAATAAACTGATACCATAAAACAAAAAGTCAGCATCACACACTGGTACTTCAAAAATTATATTACCAATAGGTGCAGGTATTCTCATGCAAACTTTAGCAACATTCAGCATGTGAGTGTCATTGAATAGCTACACATCAGACAGCAGCTTCACTTTAACAAAATCCACTCCGATATCAGAGCAAACAGAGACTTTCATACAATCAGTCACAGATATTGAGTTTAACATGAAAATGCTGCTTAGCTGTGTGATGAAATGATATAATTAGAAACCATAAATTGAGACTTTCAATAATCCAGTGACTTATTATTAATAACAGCATTATTACTTTATATACCAGAAATACACAAGTTAAAATGTATTTGCAAATGCAACACAAATATAAAGAAAATGTGAAATATACAATACATATTTGAAAGAAGAAAAAAAAATTCTGCAGAATGTTATAAGCTCGATTACAATACACACAGTTAATTCAAGGAGGTTTAAGAAAGTTATTGATAATGAAATAAGCATCAAAATATGATATTTATGAGTTTCTCAGTATTTCCATGTGAGCAGTAATACTGTGAGGAGAGTTTAATGAGGATCTGCTGAAGTTCCTGCTAGAGTCTCATATTCAGAAGATCTGGACTGAAGCTGGAGAGCCGTGTAGGTGTCATCAGGAGCTCTGGAGTCACCAGACTGTGAGAGACAGATGAACAAAACAGCCTGTGTTTATATGGATCTGCTGAATGTGAGTGTAAAGAGTGTTTGAGACATTTACTGACTCTGATTGTGCTGTAAATGTCAGCAGATGTTCTGGACACTGGATCCAGAGCTGTGTATGTATCATCACTCGAGTCAGCCGTCTGTAGAGAAAGATTTCAGATTCAGTATTTTATTTATACTTCAGTGCAACCACATCATCAAATATTGCAGTTATAGATGAAGGTGTGTGTTTGCTGACTCGCCTGCTTTTGATTCACGTCTTCACTTCCACCGTCTCTCCTCCTCTTCTTACTAAAAGCAGCAGGAAATTAAATTATAAAATAAATTAAAAAGAAAAAGATAATCTACTCAAGAGATCAAGTCTGTAGATGTTTTACACTTACTGAAAATACTTGTCCCGACAAAATTCACTCACCATATGAACACAATGATGATGAAGATGAAGATCAATCCTCCACATCCCGCCACAATCCCAATAACTGTGTCCAGAACAGCTCTCTGAACCCCTGAAACAACATGTTCATGAAGATCATTTCACACTAGAGACAGATGAAACTCAAAGAGTGTTTGTTTATAGTGAATACCTTTAACAGTGACTGAAACAGACGCTGATATCTGAGATCCATGTTGATTCTGAGCCTCACAATAGTAGCGTCCACTGTGACTGGAGTTCAAGCTGGAGATGCTGAAACTCTGTCCAGATCCAACAGCTGAGCTTTGATTCTCCTTAAACCAGCTGAAGTTCAGAGCAGGAGGGTTTGAATCACTGCTGCAGATCAGAGTCACTGAATCTCCCTCCACTATTTCAGCAGATGGACTGATGGACACTGAGACACTTCTTGGAGCATCTAAAATAAAATGTAGAAATGTCTCATCAACAATGATAAAACAAACTGGAAACTATTCTGATCTGTTCTCAGTTCTTGCACCAGCGTTCACTCACACATCACATTCAGCTTCACAGCATCAGAGTATTTCTCTCCATGTTTATTTCTGGATCTGCACTTGTATTCTCCACTGTGATCAGAGCTGATCTTTGTGATATTATAGATTCTTCCAGATCCTACAGACTTTTCTTCTTTAAACCAGCTGATTTCTGCAGGAGGGTTTGAATCACTCCTGCAGCTCAGAGTCACTGAATCTCCCTCCACTATTTCACCAGACGGACTGATGGACACTGAGACATTCTGTGGAGAATCTAGATGAAATGTAGTATATTATAAAGTATATAAAGTATATCCGCAAACAGAAATTGAAAGAGATTTATTTGAGTGATGAGATCAGAAAGGTACATTTACTGATTTATAAACTAGGGCTGAAACGATTAGTCGACATTATTGACAACGTCGACAATAAAAAATTGTCGATAAATATTTCTGTTGTCGAGTAGTCGTTTGATCTCATATGACCTAATGCAGTGGTTCTCAACCACATTCCTGGAGGACCCCCAACACTGCACATTTTGCATGTCTCCTTTGTCTGACACACCCATTTTAAATCTGTGAGTCTCTACTAATGAGCATTTGACCTGGATCAGGTGTGTTTGATTAAGGAGACATGCAAAATGTGCAGTGTTGGGGGTCCTCCAGGAATGTGGTTGAGAACCACTGACCTAATGTAGGAGCCTGCAATAATGCAGTTGGACCAGTGTGGCGCTGTAGAGCAAGACTGTAATTCTGATGCAGTTCAAGAGAAGAAGAGACACACAGCTCTACAGTAGGTAAGGCAGCAGCTGTGTCTGAAATCGCTCACTCGTTCACTCATTCACTAATCCCTGTATAGTATGTGGCAGTTGAGTGGACTATATCAGAAAGGAGTGAACGAAATAAGTGCACTGCACGTGAGACTTGACTTGTTCCAAAAACATCTTCGTCACATATGTACTTTTATATTACACGTACCTTATTTTAGAAAATAATATTAATAGCAATAACACTCAAAATGACTTACTGTACATACCTCCGCGTCAGCTTTGTGGTTTCATAGATGGTATATTATTAATTTGTTTTGTAATGCTTTATGTTCATAATCATTAAATACTATTAAAATACTGACAACAAAAATAAACACACACACCTTCATAATTTTATGTATTTATTATTTTTAGTAATGTTATCTTGAAGCAGCGTTTTGAGCTCAGACAAGATAATGGTCGTAGTGGGCCCTCAGGCGACCTTTAATTTTATACCAGAATGAATACGCTACCTACAGGTGATAAACGAACATTTTTAAATTATCAACCAAATTATCATCATTTTTGTAAGTTTACAACGATGCCACCTCAGTAAATTAGTAAAATATTAAACTGAGTTATCGCCTACATAATATATTTTAATATAAATAATGTATGAAATAAACGTTAAAGCAGAAATAAGAAAGATGTAAACGGCATCTCTCATTCAAACTCTCTCGCTCTCTCTTCCAGCTCGATGCTTCACCGCATTGGATTGTGGGAAATAGTGCTTCAGCGAGTGTACATCGGTTGTACACTCGAAATCAGAATGCATTGTGGGTAAAATCTATTGAACGAATGTAGGGAATGAAGTCGTTCACTCAGAATTCAGACAGCACTATAAAAAGTCTGACACCTGATATAGTGCACTATATAGTGGATAGGGAGCGGTTTCGGACACAGCTAGCGATTATCTTACTATATGTTGTGAATAAAATAGTTTAACCAAAAAATACAGCGTCTTATCACTTACCTTTATTTTGTTTCTTATCCATACGAGTTACAAAACGAGATGTTAGGCAGAATGTGTCATTCAGTTATTTTTTTCATATAGCTAATTAAATAGTGATTAAGAGAGTTTCTCTGTCTGTCATTTCATTTTGTGTGCCAAATATATCTATTTATATAAATTAATTGGTAACGCTTTTACAGTAAGGTGTTATAATGTATTACCTAACATGAATGAACAATACATTTATTACACTATTAATCTTTGTTAATGTTATTTAATAAATAGTCATTCATTGTTAGTTCATGTTAATTCACAGTGCATTAACTAATGTTAACAAGCACAACTTGTGATTTTAATAATGCATTAGTAAATGCTGAAATTAACATTAAGATTAATAAATGCTGTAGAAGTTCATTATTAGATCATGTTAACTAATGTAGTCAACTAATGTTAACTAATGAAACTTTATTTTAAAGTGTTACCAATTTATTGTGTAATAATTGTAATTAATTACATATGTGACACTGGAGCACAAAACCAGTCATAAGTAGCAGGGGTATATTTGTAGCAATAGCCAAAAATACATTGTATGGGTCAAAATTATAAATATTTGTTTTATGCCAAAAATCATAGGATATTAAGTAAAGATCATGTTCATGTTCCATGTTCCATCAAAACTTAATTTTTTATTAGTAATATGCAATGCTAAGAACTTCATTTGGACAACTTTAAAGGCAATTTTCTTAATATTTAGATTTTTTCCACCCTCAGATTCCAGGTTTTCAAATAGTTGTATCTCAGCCAAATATTGTCCAAACAAACATCATACATCAATGGAAAGATAATTTATTCAGCTTTTAGATGATGTATAAATCTCAATTTCAAAAAATTGACCCTTATGACTGCTTTTGTGGTCCAGGGTCACATATGATTTCCAAAAGCTGAAGTGATTATCTTTATTTATTTGTTAGAATATGTATAACGCAATATTTTAACTAATTGCAAAAGCTGAATAATCAATTAAAGTCTACTGATTAACCAGTGAAATAATTGACGATTAGTCGATTAATCGTTCTAATAATCGTTAGATTAATCGATTATCAAAATAATCGTTTGTTGCAGCCCTATTATAAACCCATGAAGAGGGTCTCTACACACAGATTCTTGATTCACATTCATTTTCATATTATTATATTAGTAAGTATAAATCATGTCTAATAATCAAAGATGTCATGCATTCTGTATGAACAGTCTGAATTTATCAAACAAATCTGAACGAAATTCTGAAAATCTCTGAATAATCTCTGAAATATTTAACTAATGTTAATAAATCAGTTTGTACTCACATTCAACATTAATATAAACAGGTGGAGACTTCAGATGATCATTTATTCTCACAGTCACAGCACATTGATAGTTTCCAGCATCACGAAGACTGACTGACTGCAGCTGAAGCTGATTCAGTGTTCGATCAGTTAATCTCTCTGTGTTTCTGTACCAGATGAATGTTGTTTGTTGAGGCAGAGAGCAGCTGCTTTTACATGTCAGAGTAACTGAATCTCCCTCTTTCACACTCTGCTGTGTCTCCACCTGCAGATCTGACAACAACAACTCTGTGATTCACAATCAGATTATAAGGTGACCAGACAGTAAAGCACGGCACTAGTAATGCCAAAGTCATGGGTTCAATTCCCAGCAAATACATTTAATGATAAAGTGTTCACCTTGAATCAATGCAAGTCACTTTGGAAATAAGCAAAAGCATCAATGTAACTTTATTCTTTACTAGTTTTATTCCCTTAAAATTTCAATGATTATAACATTAAACTATGTTCTTATTAATCTAAGGTGACCAGACGTGCCATTTTGCGGGGACACGTTCTGGCCAGGATTTCTAAATTTCCTAAAATAACCAGGTTTTTGGCTGTTTGCGCTGCGCAGACCAATCATTGTATGACATCGAAGTACCACAAGAGCGATGTGAAAGCATAAGGAGCCGTCTGCTCTGCTCTCTTTAGCTCTCATCGTACTTATAGGTCATACAATGATCAATCTGCGCAGCACAAACATACAACCTGGTTATTTTAAGAAATTTAGAAATCCTGGCCAGGAAGTGTCCCCGCAAAATGGCACGTCTGGTCACCTTAGATTAATAAGAACATAGTTTAATGTTATAATAATTGAAATTTTAAAGGAATAAAACTAGAAAAGAATAATATATTTACATTTATGCTTTTGCTTTTATCCAAAGTGACTTTACTTTATCAGTAAATGTATTTCCTGGAAATTGAACCCATGACTTTGGCATTACTAGTGCTGTGCTTTACTGTTTGAGCTCCTGGAATAACAGCTGACATAATGTGTTTTACATATTTCTGTGGTGTATTTGTGTCTGTGTTCACTAGCTCTACCTGTGACGTCCAACTGAACTCCAGGAATCCCCGCCCATTTTCCATCTTCTCTGTTTGTAGTGAATCTGCAGTAGTAGAGGTGTTTATCAGCTTCTGTTACACTCGTCAAAGTGAATTTGCGAGTGCCTTTATATTCACGGTCACACTGAACTCTTCCCCTCTCTTCAGAGCCTGAACACAGGTCAGGGGTTTCTGAAACACCTACAGCAGGTTTGGTCCATAAGACTGTTCTGAGCTGATAACCATGAGGATATTTTACAGTACAGGACAGGATCACTGTTGATCCCTTTAATGCACAAACATATGAAAGGCTGTAATTCACCCCCCAATCCTGCAGACCATCATCCCCTGAAACACAAAACACAGAAATGAGAAATATAATTAGGCTTTCAAACACATGAATCTTTCATTTGCTTTTGATTTCAGCTGATGTCTTTACAAACTCATTCAAAATAAATTGAAACATTCTACAGGTGTGAAATATTTCACTAATGTTAATAAGTCAGTTTGTACTCACATTGTACTTTAAGATAAAAAGGTGGAGACTTCAGATGTTCATATCTTGAAACAGCACACTGATAGTTTCCTGAATCAGAACGACTGACTGACTGCAGCTGAAGCTGATTCACTTTCATGGTTCCTGTAGTCACTATCTCTGTGTTTCTGTACCAGATGAATGTTGTTTGTTGAGGCAGAGAGCAGCTGCTTTTACATGTCAGAGTGACTGAATCTCCCTCTTTCACACTCCGCTGTGTCTCCACCTGCAGATCTGACAGCACAACAACAACTCACCGATTCATCAGCTTAAAATGATAGTTCACTCAAAAATGAAAAATGAGTCATTATTTATCACTGTGATGTTGTTCTAAAGTCTCAAAGCCTTCTGTCCTTCAATAACAGTTCACTTGTATATATGTAGGCTTGTTCTTTTTACAACACAAAATCATTTCAAAGCCAATTTACAACCAGTGCATGTTTCAGAGATACAATGTCTTTGGGCTCAAATGAACAGTGAATCTAGTATTACTTTCTATAATCTCTTCCTTTAATTTCTTCTAATCACAAGTGACTGTGTCAAGACAAAAACTAATTTCTTCTGACAACATCATATAACAATAAAATTCATGTGTTTAGTTACACAGATGAAATGATATGTGAATGTGAAAGGTGACCATGTTCAGGCTTTAAAAACAGGATGCAAAAGCATTAAAAACACTCCCGTGCAACTCATGTTGTATATTCCAAGTGGCAAACAATGGTTTTGATGAGAAAGAAACTGTAATGTAACTGACTTAAATCATTCATGAGTGTATGAGAACTGCAGTTCACTCTGGTGCGCTGAAAACTTTTAGACGAACCAGAAAACATACGAGAGTTCAGGTAAGCTTCTTTTATAGATGTTGTTTCATGTCTTGATTTTGATTTCTCAAAATAGTGCACACATTTGTAATGACAAGAACTGCTGCGAGGTCAAGATTTTGCTTTTTGAAGATATTACATTTCAGTTTGCTACTTTGTTTCTTGATGAACCCTATCACACCTTTATAAATCTTGGAACGTAAGTCAAAAATCATGTTATTTTACAGTTTTGCAACTTTTTTAATCATGATGAAGGTCACCTTTTAGAGTCAATATATGAATGAGTACTTAGGAAATTTTATTTAACATTTCTCTTTCTGTATTCAAAAGAAAGAAAGTCAAACAGCAGATGGAGTTACATGATAAAGTGCTTGATGTGTGTGTTTGTGTATCTGTGCTGTATGTCTGAGAGTCCTCTAGCTCTACCTGTGACGTCCAGCTGAGCTCCAGGAATCCCCGTCCATTTTCTACCCTCTCTGTTTGTGAATCTGCAGTAGTAGATGTGTTTATCAGTTTCTCTTACATTTGTCAAAGTGATACTGCGAGTGTCTTTATATTCACGGTCACACTGAACTCTTCCACTGTTTTCTGGGTCTAAACACAGGTTTGATGTTTCTCCATCAGTTACAGCAGTTTTGCTCCAGAAGACTGTTCTGAGCTCATGATCATGTGTATAGTTTAAAACACAGGATATTTTCACTGTTGATCCATTTAATGCACAAACATTTGAAGGGCCGTGATTCACTACCCAATACTGCAGACCATCAACCCCTGAAACACAGAAATGAGAAAATTAGGTGATGTTTCAGGTGTTTTGAATCAATGTATAAAAAGTATCTTTTCATTTTGACCATTTTTAAATGTTAGCTGACAGCAAAACACTCACGTCAGTTTAAGAGCTACAAGTGTGAAGAGCTCGATTTCAAGAATGTTAAAGTGTCTGTATAGTGACTGTAACTGAAGACTCACCCGCAGTCATGATCATGAAGATCAGAGGAAGAGACGTCACCATAGTGATTTCTGCAATCAAAAAACAAACAATTATGACATTACGAGTATCATCTATACAACATCACAAACTTTATTGTGCTGATAAGCAATAGACAGAGATCATAATGATTTCAGATTAATTCACTGCAGATTAAAGGCTTGACGTGTGCAGAGGACGTTTCTCATTTCAGGCCTTGTGTGTTTAATCGAGGACGTTTACTCATCAGAAAGAGTCTAAACCAGGGCTATTCAATTAGATTCATTTGAGGGCCGGATTATCGAACTGAAAATTTGAAGGGGGCCAAGGGGGTGGGGGCCGTCCTGATTGCTTTCTGGGGGGGCCTTTAGAAATTAAAATTGAAATGCATGTTTAGCAGTAAAATAAACTAATATTACCAACACCAACATCTATAAAAGGTTAACATTAGTGCTGTCTATCAATCAATTAAAAAAAAAAAATCACATTTTTCTGTAATTAATCATATAATTCTATGATTATAGAATTCTATAATTAATCGCATATTTACATATATTAATATCGTCATAATTTCACATTGAACCTCCAAATAAATGTAGAAACAACATAAAGATAGTATATTTTAAATATGTGTTTAATGGCATCTTTTTACCGAGTAGCCTATTATTAATGAAGTATTGATTCCAATACTGCTACTAGTGTCTCTATTAAATGCATTTTACCTATTAATTATAGCTATTCGACACCACAATATAATTAAAAGCCATTATTTTTAACATTTAATAGGCTCTGAAATATATAACAACTTTTAATTTAAGTGATTTTAAAACAATCTTCACAAACTATAAATTGTATATGCATAAACTAAACAGATTATTCTTATTCAAGCTACAAAAGTTAATCAGCGACTAGAGCAGTCAGTGACGATTTCTGTTTTTCTTTTATTCTTTGATTTCCATCAAAGACAGACTTCAGCAGATTTCACTTTAAAATCACCGCTGTCTCTTTAAAACCTGATATACATGACACAACTGACAGATATTCGATTTTCTCCCAACTCTTTAGGGTCATTTAAGACTTTAGAACTCATTTAAGAATAGGTTTATGAGGTAACTCGCCAAAACCGCACATTTGTCATAATTGTGTGTGTTTTTGTCCGTTGAAGCGCAACTGGCGCTCTGTCTGAAGCGGCTCAATTTTATGCGTACAGCCGAACACGCGGCCTTTAAACTTAATTTGATAATACTTTTCGTCCAGTGTTTGCGCAATTTCTCGCCAGAAGTTATGACCGATAACACTGTCTTTATACTCGGTTAAACTAGAGTTGTGGATATCTCATAACTCCCTCATACAAGCGCTTGTCTATTGATGTTGCGGTCTCCGGTAGATTGTTGTTGTTCTTGCATCTCTTTCTTTTCTTTTTCGGCTGGCCCGAGCCAGTGTTGCCACCTTGTGGACAAACTAATTAGTGCAATAACAATTCAGGCTATATGTGCGACCTGCGTGTACTTCTCCCTCGGGCAGGATGAAGATGATTGGTGGGCCGGATTGGGCCCGCGGGCCGCCAATTGAATAGCCCTGGCCTAAACACTTCATCTATTGTTATTAAGGATGTAGCACTATCTGATCACTTCTGTATTTTCTGTACAAGAGAAACATTCGTTTGGTAGGGAAAGAAAAACAAAGGTTTATTTTTTCAAGTTATCACTTTTGTGCTAGTGACACTTCGATTTGTCATGTTGAATATGACAGTTGAATATGTTCACAATGTTCTCTGGATAGTTTCTAAAATGCATGTTTAATTCTAAACAAAGGGAAAATGTCGTATATATGTAATGCGTGTGACGTCATTACGCATGGAGAGCAGTGAGTAAAGATATGAGTTGAGTTCATGAACATCCTGTCTTGTGTCTGATTTAATTCAGCTTCTTTAGATAGTTTGAAGATAGACACAACAATCAGATGTGCTAAAACAGTAGCCACATTTAAATCCAGACTCAAAACCCATCTGTTTCGCTGAACAATTACTGAGTGAGCACTGTGCTACGTCTGAATGATTACAATGTATTTTATGTATGCTCAGTTTTTTTTATTCCTGTTTTAATTAATTTGAAATCAATGTTTTAATCATTTTAAAATGTTTATTCTCTTTTTTTGTGGATTATTTTAATTTATTTTAATGTAAAGCACTTTTCAATTAGTATCGTGCATGAATAAACTTGCCCTGCCTAAAGAGCTTCACACAGTATTTACATATGTACCTACAACAGATATTGAGCTTCTGGAATTAAAATCCATTCATCAAATCAACATTCACCAAAGGTTTTTTTTTTTTTTTTTTTACAAATATGAGTTTTAGCCCTACAAAATTATTTTATCTAATGCTAAATGCTGGTAAAAATGGTCTTACCGCACTGCAGTGTCAATGTCTCAGTGTTTCAGTGTCCAAATGCCCAAATGACAAAAATATCAGCAGTTTAAAGTGTCAAAAGGCTACAGCTTCCACACTTTAAAAAGTGCATTTAAAATGTTCATCTTCCTCTTTCTGGATATGTGTGATGCCTTCTCAACTACACAGGAACAGCTCGAAAAGTCTCCAGATCCAAACAGAAAGCAAGCTTTAGAATTCACTATTGATAAATCTTTGTGAGAGAACATGTGAAACATGTTTGCTTTGAGAAAGAACTGTGTAAAGATGCTCGTCATGGCTGCAGGAGCATCTGAGTGGGTTTTTAAGAGATGAAGCTTTATAAGTTTCACTTCCTCTTTCTGATTTAAACTCTGTGTTTAACACATCGAGCGGTGGTGCAACACAACCTTATTTACTACTAATCATGAGCAAATACATTGTGTTTAACTGGGCCAATGCCAGTTTCTGACAAACAACCCAAACACTAACGCTACCAGACCTATGAAAGATACAGGAAAAATAGTACTGATGTTCTTCAAAACAGATCTATTGAATCATTGCCTAAAACGGAGAAAATGGGTTTGATTACTGAAAATATTTTCTGCACTTCCATTGACTTTACTGTCATCTGGTGGTCAAAAAGATGAAGCACGTTTTACTGCCTGTTACAGCAGTCTGACTGTTAGACAACATTCTGATTTTAGACACAATAAAAGTTATCAAAGTAATTGTTGTAATTTTTTGGTTGCACTTTATTTTACAGTTACCTGTACTTACAGTGTACTTACTTCAGAAAGTACTGGAAAATATAAGTAATTACATGGATTTGGTTTAGGTTTAAGGGCAGATTAGTACCTAGTTATTACACAGTTATTGCCCAGTTAGTATCCTTTGACAAAGAAAAGTGCAAAAAAAAATAATAATAATAAATATCTAAGCCCAATTTTAAGGCCAAGGACAATGAGAAGAAAAAACAAAACAAACTAGGTTATTTTTCATTCAAGTTCATTATAAATTTGGACTCAAAACCAACTGACTGACTGTAAAATAATAATAATAATAATAATAATAATAATAATAATAATAAAATTAAAAAAATAAACTATTTTAAACAACTATTGCTAACACTTTATTTTAAGGTGTCTATAATACAGAGTAATTACCTACTTAAATACTTAGTAGTAGCCATTGTACTTACATGAAAAAAAATTTACTTACCATCTAAGTAAGTTATAGAACAGCCTATACTTACAGTTTGTAATTATGTAGATGTAATAGGCAACTACTGTTACACTTATGTAACAGGCCGAGTCTGTTACACAGCTACTTATGTAACCAAAAGATTGTTACAAAGACTTTATACTACGTATTTATAAATGTAAGTACACAGACATAAGCTACTTAAAAAAAAAAAAGTGTATCAGTATTGTACTTAAGCGTACTTCATGCGTATCTATACTCTACACCTTATCCAGCTGCACCTTAGTTTGATTTGACCCACCAGTACACAGTTTAAATACATGTAAAACATTTCTAATTACAATACAATTACATAATATTGCATGGGCATAAGCTACTTAAAATAAAATGTATCAAGAGTCTACTTAAGTGTCCTTCATGTGTATCTATACTGTACACCTTATCCAGCTTGGACCCTGTGTCCATTTCAATGGACATCACATGATTTTTTGTTTAAGACAATAAAATTTTATGTTTTCATAATATGAGCAATGCCTGGTCACTGAGTGGCCCCTGATCAACCAATCACAATGAAGATATTACTCCTAAATTAATCTGATTGAGCTACAGGCATCACCAAAGAGAGACATGACTAACCAACTAGATAAGAAGAGGAGGAAGTCCACATTTTACCTTTTATATGCAGATTTATGTTTATGGTAGCTTCATCAACTTGCACCTATTATAAAATTAAGACTATCAAATGATAATATTCAAAGTTATTTTGAAGATCTTTTAGAGTTGCACAACACGGGATTTTTTTTTTTAATTTAATGTCCATCGCAATGGACATCAGGTCTTGAAAGATATCAGCAGCACCTCATGAATTAGTTGTATAACAGGTTGAGAAATTTGTGGAAGCATTTCAAAGCTAAATACAGAGCTACAAATTCTAATGTTAATGTTTTATGAACATTGATGTTAATTAATGAAATTAATATTAATATGATTTTATTTATGTCATCAAAGTGACCATAGCCTGTCAATCAACATTTCATTGGTTTTAGTGAGAAACCATCATAGTGGATGTGAGATCAGTGAATACACAGCAATAAACACACTCACACCCCTTCCACACACATTGATGCCTTGATGCTATAATGCACACAGTCATACATTCATCAAAACAATCAGCAAGTACACATAAACCCACTCACATACACACAAATACATTTATACATATATTCAGATTCACCCACTTCAATCAAGAAAAAGGATCAAACAAGTTTTTTTGAGACTTCATATCATCTTACCTTTTTTTCCACATTCTTACTGCATTGTTCATTCTTATAGTATGTGTTCTTTTCAAAATCTTAAACACTAGTTCAACTACAGTGCACAAGCTCTACTTATTATGTATTGTTAAAATATGGGGATTTTTTTTTTTTTTTCTCCAGTCCTGGTGTCCATTATGTGTTGGCACAAATCTTGTTTTTTTAGACTTATTTCTATATTGGAGAAGAGCAAATATCAAGTGGATAAAAAAAAAAAAAAATTGTTCAGTGAAAAAAAAATCAGGTCTGAAGGAATTAGTTTGATTTAACCCACCAGTACACAGCTTAAATACATGTAATACCTTTCTAATTACATTACAATTACATAATATTACACAGGCATAAGCTACTTAAAATAAAGTGTATCAAGATTGTACTTAAGTGTACAAGTAGCTGTGTAATAGACTCGATCTGTTACGTGTGTGTAATAGTAGCTGCCTATTACATGTACATAATTACAAACTGTAATTACAGGCTGTTCCATAGCTTAGTTACATGGTAAGTATATTTTGTTTCATGTAAGTACAATGACTACTACTAAGTACTTAATTAGGTAATTACTCTGTATAATGACACCTTATTTTATCTATTTATTACATAATTCATTGGATGAGATTGGTAGCAATGAGGTTTTAGACAGCAAATATTACTCAAAGTTTGAGATGTCAAACTTCAAAAGCATATTGCCATAACGCTTTGGAATGTGAGTAAATGATGACCAATTGTCATATGGTTATTTTGCTCTAAAAAATAAAAATACTGGAGGTGAAAATGAATCCTTGTAAGATTGAATATCAGCTGTTTGAAACTCACTAATAAACTGATTCCATAAAACAAAATGTCAACATCACACACTGGTACTTAAAAAATTATATTGCAAATAAGTGCAGGTATTCTTATGCAAACTTTAGCAACACTCAGCATGTGAGCATCATTGAATACCAACACCCCAACACCAACACTTTACAGTACAACAAAATCCAGAGGTGGAAAGTCCAGGGGCCAAAGAGTAAAAGTCCTGCCATATTTTTGTTCCACCCATGAACTCAGCAGCTGATTTCACCAGAGGAGGAACCAAGACATTCCTTTCAAGTCACAAGCAAGTTTCAAGTCAAATCCCAAGTCCTCAAAGAGTTAAAGTTAATGAGGTAATTAAGTGACTAATTAAATGATGATTGAGCATTAGTGATGAACACTTGATGTTAACAATCAACGTCACAACATCACAAAGAGAAATACAAGAACTACAACTGACTTCAGCCACAGCCTTGGATGAAATCAACTGGAAGAAAGAAAGAAAAAAAACATTGCCACCATAATTGTGGTCAGTGTTTGCTTTAGTTGAGCTCTTTGCTTCTAAGCAATTGCAATATTGTTTCACAACAACCATTTGTGCAATGCTGAATCAAATCTTGAAATAGCAGATTAGTTTGTGCTTTTGATGAATGAACCTTCTTGGTTTAAATTTCTCTGCTTTTAGTATTTCTCTCTTTGGTGTATTAACTAAATTTGGCTTTTAAAGAAAAAAAAACTCCTTTTAAGCACCATAATGCTTCAATATTGAGAAAAAAAAAATCTTGTTTAGGATTAGGCTTTTAGACATGAACATTTATCATATGATCCTCAACATTGGTGACAATAATTATTCATACTGCATTGCATGAGTTTTTCATGCATTGCAGCATGAAGCATTTTGTTGATTGTCACCATTGTTGAGATTCATATGCTGGTTCTTGATGTCTGTGTGTGTCTAAATATTACTGGAGTTCAGATTTGTATATGCATTACATAGATTTAAACTCCATTCACTGTAATTATTAGAGAAACACTTTGCTTGCATGCTGTAGTGTCACAGGGTTGATTATGCAAAACCTAAACATATAAATGAAACAAGTAAACAAAAGTTAATTTGGATATAATCAAACCAGCTCATGGTGACTACCTGCTCACTGTAGAGCACTAATCGCTCTGCTTTACAACACCACATGCATTGCTACAGAGAGAGATCTAATACAGGAGTTAAGGGTCAAGAGCCCAACTAAAGCATCTCAAACATCTCCATGATGGTGGCATCATTTTAACCAATGAAACATCAACATCTGGTTGTCTGTAATTCTCAATAACAGCAAGTGTTCATCACTAATCCACAATCATCATTTAATTAGTCACTTAATTATCTCATTAACTTTAACTCTTTGAGGACTTGGGATTTGACTTGAGACTTGCTTGTGACTTGAAAGGAATGTCTTGGTTCTTCCTCTGGTGAAATCAGCTGCTGAGTTCATGAGTGGAATAAACATATGGCAGGACTTTTACTCTTTGGCCCCTGGACTTTCCACCTCTTGGGAGAAGATCGCATGCGATGTAAAGCCAAAGCTCACGATTTATAGCGCATTAAAAGATGGATTTAGATGACTTCAGGACACATATACAGGTACAATCTTGTAAAATAGTCTGTCGTTCCGTGTTTATGAATGGTTGTGAATTTAAAACATGTCAATGGTGGGAAAGGGATCTTGTAAAAAAGTCCACATTTACCATATTTTTACCATAGTAACGTAACTGTCGCTCGACCACGTCATGTGTAGTCAATGCACAGTAACCACAAAATATACCATGCTTCTCCCACCGTAAGTTTACTGTGGTATTTGTAGGTAAAGCACAATACTTACTGAGGGTTTACCTCAGTAACCGTAGTTTTACTGTGGTATTTGTGGATAAAACACAATAACCTCAATAATTACTATGGGTTTACCTCAGTAACCGTAGTTTTACTGTGGTATTTGTAGATAAAGTACAATAACCTCAATAATTACTATGGGTTCACCTCAGTAACCGTAGTTTTACTGTGGTATTTGTAGAGAAAGCACAATAACCTCAATAATTACTATGGGTTTACCACAGTAATAGTAGTTTTACTTTGGTATTTGTGATTAAAGCACAATAACCTCAACCCTTACTATGGGTTTACCTCAGTAACCGTAGTTTTACTGTGGTATTTGTGATTAAAGCACAATAACCTCAACCCTCACTATGGGTTTACCTCAGTAACCGTAGTTTTACTGTGATATTTGTAGATAAAGCACAATAGCCTCAATAATTACTATGGGTTTACCTCAGTAACCGTAGTTTTACTGTGGTATTTGTAGAGAAAGCACAATAACCTCAATAATTACTATGGGTTTACCTCAGTAACCATAGTTTTACTGTGGTATTTGTAGAGAAAGCACAATAACCTCAATAATTACTATGGGTTTACCACAGTAGCCGTAGTTTTACTGTGGTATTTGTCATTAAAGCACAATAACCTCAACCCTTACTATGGGTTTACCTCAGTAACCGTAGTTTTACTGTGGTATTTGTAGATAAAGCATAATAACCTCAACCCTTACTATGGGT
Source organism: Spinibarbus caldwelli (assembly GCA_039654775.1). Classification (NCBI taxonomy): domain Eukaryota; kingdom Metazoa; phylum Chordata; class Actinopteri; order Cypriniformes; family Cyprinidae; genus Spinibarbus; species Spinibarbus caldwelli. Next base: position 35,882,930 of record CM077225.1, on the reverse strand, counting down.
TTACCTCAGTAACCGTAGTTTTACTGTGGTATTTGTGATTAAAGCACAATAACCTCAACCCTTACTATGGGTTTATCTCAGTAACCGTAGTTTTACTGTGGTATTTGTAGTTAAAGCACAGTAACAACACTTACAACAACACATGTTTTTACCACAGTAACTGTTTTTACTATATACTATTTTTAAAACACAGTAACCACAACGCTTGCCATGTCTCTAATTCGTTTTTGTGAAGTAATTGTAATTCAAATTTTTATTTCTGTCTTGCAATTACATCAGATCACACTCCAGCAGCTCTTTTAAAAAGTGATCTCTTGTAAAGGCTCTCTCTCTCTCTCTCTCTCTCTCTCTCTCTCTCTCTCTCTCAGCTTTTCCTTTCCTATTTTTCCAAACTAATCTGTAATTCATTTATACATAGTACATAGTAGCCTCTCTTTCTGTGGTTCGTCATGGCATATTTTAAAACTTAATCAAATTTTGACCAATTCTTTCAGAAAGCTGCTAGAATTAACAGGGAACTTAAACTCGAAGCTCCCAATGCTGATCTTGAAGAAGCTGCCAAGGAGGCTGAACAAGTCGTTCAAAGGTTCAACCCTTCACAGGTTTTGTTGAACACTTTTAGTTATAACTGATTTGCTTTAATGAATACATCCTATATGTGTTGATAATATCTTTCCTTACAGTCCTTCCTCTCAAATATTTTAGTCACAGATAATTTTTAACACACTGTCTCAACATGTATATGTTTCTCTTTGTTTCAGCTGAAAGGGAAGACCAAAGGAAGGCCTATCATGGGATTTGAATTTGGCCATACTGTGCGTTTATGGAGAAAACCAAAAGCTGCAAAGGCAAACATTTCCAATGGAATGTCTGTGTTGGTCTGAACACCTTGACTGAACTTATTGCAGTTACATTTGCACAGCATTTGATGTTTCTTTAACTTTGATTTACATAGCCCATCAGGAAGAACACTCAACAAAGTGTCGTGTTGAAGTAGTAATAATTCATACAATTTACCAAGTCAGCAAATTCATGTGATATTGTACAAGCATACTCATACAAAATTCTACAACTTTTACTCCTGCTGCTTTCACTGGCCATGGCCTCAACTCTCATGCAGATTGTGCCCATTGATAGTAGTCATAGTGTTTGTATCATGAAGTTTATATTAAGTCCATTGTATTCTTTATTAACCTTAACTAATTGGTGCCGTCTCTTCCCGTTGTAACAGTACATGATATCTGTCCACATCTCATAGTCTGCCTTTCTTTCCGTGTTGATTTTTATTGCATAAACCACACACTGTCTGTACACTGTCTTACTGAATGACACATTGACATTGTGTGATAGTACCATGAAGTGTCACAGTATGTATTGGTTGTTTAAATTGGTGTCTTTTTTTACTGTCAACATTGTATTCTTGCTCCTGATCTAATGAAATAAATAGAGCCCATTACAAAAAGGCACTGATGTAGATTTTTTGGGGGGGTCTATTCTTATTCTAAGATAACTATGACTTGCAACTTACATATTGACAAGTTGTTGAAAAGACAATCTAAAAAATGTGACTCAGCACAGTTTGTTATGAATGATGAGAATAGGTCTGTGTATGTTTTACTGCCCTTCCATCCCCAGGGGCCCAGTAGAGTCCCCTGGAAGAGCAAAAAAAATGAACATTTCAAAGGGCTGTAAATCAAAGTCTGATTACAGTTTTATAGAGAAATTTGGCAGTACGACTACTTATGCTATGTTAATTAAATAATGTTGGACAGAGTTTTCAAGCAATATATGGAAAGGTAGTATAAAGGTGTTTAAAAAAGTGCTCTTTGTAAAATATCAAATTTCACCCTGCCTCTATATGTTATAGATGTTTGCTCAATGAACATGTTTAGATATACCTTTGTTCAAAAAAGATTGTATTTTTAAACATTTTATTATTAAACATTTTTAACTACATTACCCATAACCCTCTGCCATTCTATCGATAGAACGCAGTGCTGGTATTTGTAGTTTAATGAAGTTATGCTCAGGGTTAGGGTTACGATCTCGGGAAAGTGGTAATTTCTCACGACAACACTGCATTGTTAACTAAAGATATTACTGACGTAATAATAAAAGCAAAGCGTACTTTGCAACATTAAGCATTTTTTTAATTTGGGTTAAAAGATAGTCCAATCACAGCGAGGTCTGCGAGTGCCAAGAGAACTTCAAAGCCAATGGCAACTCAGTTGAGCAGAGGCGTCACACTTACTTGTCCATATATGGTCATCTATGACAGGATCTTCGGGGTTCTTGTGGTGAATAGACAAATAATCAGTTAAAGATTTATTTGTCTCCACTTGTTTTTTTTACAGTCTATAGTCTCCACTCAATATAAAACTTCAACAACAGATTGCATCGTGTGGTTAATCTGATGCAGCAATAGATTTGTTGATTACAGTGTTTTTGTTGTTGCTGTTGTTTTTTTGTTTTTTTTTTAAATGTTTAATGTTTCCCATCGTATACACTGTTTACACTAATATTAAATAATGTACAATATTTAAACTTAAAAGTGTGCATATACTGTGTGAAAAATAAATAATAATGTCAAAATGTTTAATTTGCTTACAACAAACCCCCACCTCTGATAATTATTCAAATATGCAGTATTTTTCTACTATTCAATTTTGCTCCTGTAACATTTACAGTGGATTTATAGTGTATTAAAGGTATACAGATAATCACTTTTTTTGTTTCCTGGAAATGGACCCTACAAACTTGTCATTCTTAGCTCTGCCAGTTGAACAACAGGAATATTTAATAAATAAATAAATAAATAAATAAATAAATAAAATTAAAAAAAATACAAATTTCATAATGTTTATTGATATGTCAAACTTTTCCAAGACAAACATAGTGCAGGTGTGGGACACTGGAAGCAGGTGTGGGACACTGAGAACCATCTCAGACAAAGGGGTGTAAGAACTTAATTAACATACAGATCACAGCTGTAACGACAGGAGCAACTTCATTTACAGTAGTAAACTCTAAGTGTATAAATTGAGCTTAGGATGTTCGGGGTTCATTCCGACTCTGTTAAACCCAAGGTACTACATGTGCTTTTTCACTGCTATGCTGCAATAAACATCTTCATCGAGATCTTCAACATCCTCATCACTTTTACTTACATTGGCGAGCCACCCAGCAAGGGTTTTCCAAAAAGCAGGGAAAGATAAGAAAAGCGTTTTCTTTCTTTTTGCTGGTTTTGTCAGGGAATCCCCTCGTTTAAAAAAATCTAGAAAAGAAAATTTTAAGGACAAATGAGAATTTGGTTTAGTCAGTATTAGCAGGAGGAGTGCTTAAGCTTATTCTGTACAAATTCTGTTTAAGATTCTAACGGAACTGAATCAGCCCGACGCAGTGTGGTGGCAGAGTTGTATTGGAATTGTTGTTTCTAAAGTAAATGAAGCAAAGTGCTTAAGTCAAAGTTTCTAAAGTAACTGAAACTTGTTGTTGGTCTCTTATAATTCTGTTAAGATTCTAAAGTAATTGAATCAACCCGATGCAGTGTGGTGGCAGAGTTGAATTAGATCTGTTTTGTCTAAGGTTGTAAGTTTCTAACGTAATTGAAACTGACTGTAAAGTTGTGATAATTCTGATGAAATTCTAAAGTAACTGAATCGACCCGATGCAGTGTGGTCACAGAATTATTTCATAACTGTTGTGTGTTATAGTGTAGTGAGTCCAACGCACCATGACTCTGTGAAGTTTAAAGCCCAAAAGCAGTGTTGATTTGCCCGACGTACTGTGGCTAAGTAAACTGTTTTAAAAATATAACCTAAAACCCGAAGGAGTGTGGTTTTGTCCGACATACTGTGACAGTGTTACATTTTTAAGAGTTTAGTGTAGTGAAGTGTAAGGCCTGACGGAGTGTGGCTGTGTCCAGAGAAGTGAAAAATTTGGTTTAGAAGCCCGACGTAGTGTGGCTGTTTTATTCTTTTGCGTCCAAAGCACAGGAGCTGTGAATAGCTAGACTAACAGGTATCTTAATGTAACTAGATAATGTTCAGTCAGTGAAGGAAAAGAAGCCTATTGAATTGCTAAAGACAATTTAATAAGATTGTGAAAATGGAAGAGCTGATAGTTAAATATATTGCTAAGCATGGCTCAGTGGGAATGTTTGATGGGTCATCTGCCTTCACTGCTAGAAAAGGCAGACGACCCCTATGAGTGGGCTATGTCTCAATTCAAAAATTGCCCCAAAATCCCTAAAAACAAAGAGGGAAAAATTGCTAATGCGCTTCAAGCAATTTTTGCCTCGTACAAGTTAACTAAGAAAAGATTGAAGAAATGAAAACTGAAAACAAGTTGCTAAATTCTCAAGTCAGCGGCTATGTCATGTCACTGAGAAACTGTGAGGCTGAAGAGATCATTTTGAAGGAACAGATAGTGAAATTGAGAAAAGAAATTTCAAAGTCCAAAACAGAGGGAAACATTTAGATGTTTGTATGAAGGGACAGCTAGACAGTTGGTACATGCCCAATCCAATTCAGAATATGATGAGAATAACTGCAAGGAAGCTTTTAGTCAACGTCATAATTCTTCAGATGCTTCTGTAAGGTTCCCAGTAGCACCAGTGCGAACAAGACAGATTGGAAATAGAAAAGGAAATTAGAGGGTTCTTGATCAAAGAACTGAAAATGGCTAAGCTGTTAGACAGCTGTCTTTTATGGACTTTCAACGTCTTATTACAGCAGTGGGTATTTTTGAGCCTGATAACATGGATCCTGCAGAGTTCTTGTCAAAACTGGAGAAGGTAGTTTTTATAGTGTGTCAGATGAAGATGCTTGTAGACTTCTCATGATCTGCATACCACGTTCATTAACTAGAGCTCTCTCACAGGAAGTTTGTGACAAAAGACCCGACAAAGATGCAAGGAGAGAAGCTCTACTTAGACTTGTCACTGATTTGGTTAACTTGAGAAAGATAACTGAGGTGACAATGGAAATTGGAGAGCATCCTCTAGCATTTGCATCTAGGTTGTGGGAAATGTTTAGCTGTTACAGTGGTTTGCCCAATGCAACTAAACAAAATCTCATGTTTAAGTCTGCATTAATTGCACAGAGTAGTTCACACATGCAGGAAGCCATTGCTCTGCATGTGGATGTAAATACACCATATGAGCAAATAATTTCCAAAATGACACAGTATTTCAATGCAAATAGTCAAATGAAAGCTGCAGAATCTAGACATCCAGTTGCTGCCTTTGTCAGTAGAGAATGTTCTAGATTATCTAATGGTTTCCATCAGAGACCAAGGAGATTTGAACGAATAAATTCAGAAGGTGTTACTCTCTGTTATGCATGTGGAAAAGCTGGTCACATTGCTAGACGTTGTCAAGACAATGAGAGACCTCATCAAAGCTTTGTCTGTCATGCATGTGGAAAGGATGGTCACATAGCAAGGCATTGTTTGGAGAAAGGTAGGAAAGATGAGGAAGTTGTTTGTTTTGCTTGTGGAAGGATGGGACACAAGGCAAGACAGTGTCACTTTTCACACAAAAGAAAGATGGGCTATCGTGATTTGCTTAAGAAGATAGGCAGTTTGGAAAGCCAGTTGGCGCTGTTGAAATGAAATAGATAAGAGACCATTCACACCTTGCCAGACACAGCACTGCATGAACAACATAACTGTAGCACAGTCACAAGTAGATGCTGATGTGAATTGGAGGATTTTGTTTTTTTTTGTTTTTTGTTTTTTGTTTTTTTTTTTATGATAGTAGCATATTTTAGGAAAATGTGTTTACTTTCAAAACCTGATGTAACTTCACAAACTGCAACAACAGCTAGAAGGACTTTTCCAAATTGAAATGAATGGAAAAGAGAAACAAAGAGATCAAACCATTTTCAGACACTGTGGACAGCAGTCTTATCACTGAGATGGAAAACAAGAAATGAGAAATACACAAAGACAGACTCTCTGCATGACACCAGAAAGAGACAAACATATGCATACTCAAATGCAGAACATTGTCTACTGAATGCACACATGTGGACAAAGGACGTCCACACTGAGAGAATGGACACAATGCAAGTGACAAAATGAAAACACACAAACACAGACAGACAGACACAGACAGACACACACACACACACACACACACACACTATGTTGCCTGTTGATTGATGTTTTTGCTCCTTTGGCTTTTGGCTAGGTTTGTACTGTCATAATGTTTAGTACATTTAGAAAATCCCTTTTGCTGTTATGGTTCTCAAGTGCTCCTCTCCCAAACCCAAAAAAAAAAAAAAAATGTTTGTATGTCATTTTGCCTAACTGGATGGAGTGATAACCAGTATGCATGAGGTGATGACCCAATGACGGGTAAGATTCTCCTTTGGCCAGAGGGGGACAACCTAAGGCAGGGCTTCACTGCCACTGGGGACCTGCCCTGGAAGTGAGGTGTAATCTGTGTAACAGGAGTGAGTGTGATGCTTCTTTTGGGCCAAGAGCATCAACGGGGGGACTGTAAGAATCTATAGTCTGCCCCGACCCAGATTCCACTCCACAATATATTGATCATGCTCATTTCCCAAAATGGCTTAATTATTATAGAGCAGAAATTCAACAGTTATGTTATTTCTAGACCATTTGGGATTATCACATCTTGAGCAAATGGTGACCAATTGTAGAATGGAAGCAGGTGTGGGACACTGAGAACCATCTCAGACAAAGGGGTGTCAGAACTTAATTAACATACAGATCACAGCTGTAACGACAGGAGCAACTTCATTTACATTAAGGGTAGTAAACTCTAAGGGTATAAATTGTTTGAGCTTAGGATGTTTGGGGTTCATTCCGACTCTGTTGAACCCATGGTACTACTAATGGGTACATGGAAACAAATATGTAACTAAGAAATATGCAATCTAAAACCCCTTTAAAAAACATTGTCTAATATTCAAAAATAAAAAGAGAATTTGTTTACAGAAAATGTCAAGATGCGAAGTAATATTTTACCAACCAGGAGTTTTGAGGCTCCAGTTGAAAAGATATTATTTTCTTCCCTTAAACGAACAAATAGGCAAAAAATTATTAAGAACAATATTTCAATATTTTACGATTATTATTCTCCTGTAATCATTGTTTGCTTCTATTGTGACTAAATGCAGGACCAATTAAAATGATTAACAATTATAATTTTCATCAAGAATATAACTATATATCTAAGTAGACATGCTAAGACTGGAAGTTGGCAGTAAAGGGCTGAGAGCAGATGTGCCACACAAGAGAGAGCGATATGGAAGCTTTTGGAAGGGCTGATATTGTGGAGAGCTGATGGAGTAATCTGTGATAGGGCTGTCACGATATTAGATTTTTCATATCACGGTTATTGTGGCCAAAAGAATTCACGATATCGATATATCGCGATATCTATAGAAACATTGGGGGGGGGGATTGTTTATTGAGTTTTTTCTTTTTCACCCAACGAACATAAAGATAATGATAAACACAGGGCACAAGACTCTGGTTTTCTCTGGCTTCTTTGAAGCTCCTATGAAATAACGAGAGAAAATACTGTCAAGTTCAACGGTATGATGAATAAATATTAATGGTACAATAAGTTGTTAATCTTTTAATGTTTAACAACAATTTATTAATCTTTGTTAATGTTAGTTAATAAAAATACAGTCGTTCATTGTTCATGTTAGTTCACAGTGCATTAATGTTTACAGACACAACTTGTGATTTAAATAATGCATTAGTAAATGCTGAAATTAACATGAGCTAAGATTAATAAATGCTGAAGAAGTATTGTTCGTTCTTAGTTCATGTTAACTAATGTAATCAACTAATGTTAACTAATGAACCTTATTGTAAAGTGTTGCCATATTAACATGTAAACTGATACCTTAACCTGTTCACTTGTGTACCCGTGTTTTAAGTTCTTTAACCAGTAAGAGCGCTGCCAATTCAGTTTTAATGTGCGTCTAGAACGGCCGCAGATGAGGCATTAAGTGCATGGCACTGCGACCAACTTAACATTTTACAAAGTTTAATGTAGCAATGTGGTCACTCAGTTTTTCTAGATCAGTTTTAATCATGTAACTGTTAATAGATTTGAACAAAGAAATAAATTGCTTCTACGCACAGGCCGTATTGATTGCAAATACAAAAATAAGACGAGTAAAGAAAACGCGGTACTTATTAAAATAATCACCCTTTACTTAAATATATGAACACAGAAAACCTGTGTTAACAGGTTAATGTAACATTTCCCATTCTATGACTAATAAAATAATCGCAACTTACTCTGTATAACTGAACATGGCTCTTCTCGGAGTAGCTGCGTGCGCTGCGTCTTCTTGTTTGACAGCAGGTGTCAGTGTTAAGGCGCAATACTGCCACCTGGAGGTCAACCAGGTACTGGCGCTGGAGTATTTACATGTCGTGTTATCATAAGAGTCCTGTTCATTTTAAATATTGCGGTTATCGCCAATACCGGTATATCGTCACACACTAAATTAACGCGATATCGATAATCGATGCTTTGAATATCACAGTTATTGTCAATACCGGTATATCGCAACACCCCTAATCTGTGAGAAATCCTGCAAGATAGGAACAAAGAGAATTTATCACGATGAACAATAAAAACATTGATAACAACAAATAGCAGACAACAACATACTGTAACTCCAGCGTGTATAACATTAAACAGATCATTATCGTCTGTTGGTGTGGATGCTAAAATATTTACCATTATATTTCTTGTTCTTGTTTTAAACAGCTTTAAGTGATTTGATTTGGCCAAATTAACTGAAGATCTGATTTGTCACGTGACAAGTTAAACTAGCATTTCCAGACTCTTGCTTCTTAGACAGACGTGTTCAATAAAAATCAACATGGAAAGAAAGGCAGACACTTAGAAATGAGATGTGGACAGATATCATGTACTGTTACAACGGGAAGAGATGGCACCAATTAGTTAAGGTTAATAAAGAATACAATGGACTTAATATAAACTTCATGATACAAACACTCTGACTACTATCAATGGGCACAATCTGCATGAGAGTTGAGGCCATGGCCAGTGACAGCAGTAGGAGTAAATCTCATAGAATTTTGTATGAGTATGCTTGTACAATATCACATGAATTTGCTGACTTGGTAAATTGTATGAATTATTACTACTTCAATATGACACTTTGTTGAGTGTTCTTCCTGATGGGCTATGTAAAAGTTAAAGAAACATCAAATGCTGTGCAAATGTAACTGCAATAAGTTCAGTCAAGGTGTTCAAACCAACACAGACATACCATTGAAAATGTTTGCCTTTGCAGCTTTTGGTCTTCTCCATAAATGCACAGTATGGCCAAATTCAAATCCCATGACAGGCCTTCCTTTGGTCTTCCCTTTCAGCTGGAACAAAAAGAAATATATACATGTTGAGACAGCATGTTAAAAATTATCTGTGACCAAAATATTTTAGAGGAAGGACTATAAGGAAATATATTATCAACACATATAGGATGCGTTCATTAAAGCAAATCAGTTATAACTAAAAGTGTTCAACAAAACCTGTGAAGGGTTGAACCTTTGAAGGACTTGTTCAGCCTCCTTGGCAGCTTCTTCAAGATCAGCATTGGGAGCTTCGAGTTTAAGTTCCCTGTTAATTCTAGCAGCTTTCTGAAAGAATTGGTCAAAATTTTATTAAGTTTTAAAATATGCCATGATGAACCACAGAAAGAGAGGCTACTATGTACTATGTATAAATGAATTACAATTTGTAAAAATAGGAAAGGAAAAGCTGTGATGAGAGAGAGAGAGAGAGAGAGAGAGAGAGAGAGAGAGAGAGAGAGAGAGAGAGAGAGAGCCTTTACAAGAGATCGCTTCTTAAAAGAGCTGCTGGAGTGTGATCTGATGTAACTGCAAGACAGAAAAAAAAATATTGAATTACAATTACTTCACAAAAACATATTAAAGGCATGGCAGGCGTTGTGGTTACTGTGTTTTAAAAATAGTATATAGTAAAATCAGTTTCTGTGGTAAAAACATGTTATGTGTTGTTGTAAGTGTTGTTACTGTGATTTAACTACAAATACCACAGTAAAACTATGGTTACTGAGGTAAACCCATAGTAGGGTTGAGGTTATTGTGCTTTATCTACAAACACCACAGTAAAACTACGGTTACTGAGGTAAACCCATAGTAGGGTTAAGGTTATTGTGCTTTATCTACAAATACCACAGTAAAACTACGGTTACTGAGGTAAACCCATAGTAGGGTTGAGGTTATTGTGCTTTATCTACAAATACCACAGTAAAACTCACATCAGTACTCAGTACTCACATCCTACGTTAATATGAAAAGGTGGAGACTTCAGATGTTGTTGAGGCAGAGAGCAGCTGCTTTTACATGTCAGAGTAACTTCACATATTGAACAGAACTGAATCAAGCTGTCTTTAACTAAACAATGATATTATTTTCTTTACATCATAAATCAGTATGCAATAACATATTGAGTGTAAATTATCATATTATTTAATATTATTAAATGTATGCCGCCTTACTGGGACAATATAAGCCCTTCCTATGCCTATCACTACCCAATAACACTGTATTTATTAATGAGGCATTTTATTTCCACTTTTAAAATATTTATTTTTATTGGAGAAGAATGAGTTTGGCAAAAGGCGAATTCGAACACGGGTCGATCGCATCTGTTACTTCGCAACTAAAAGATGCGATCGACCCAAGTTCAAATCTGCCTTATGCCAAACTCGTTCTTCTCCTTTTCCCATCACATATCAGATCAGAAAGGCATTTATTTTCAATAAAAATAAAGTAAATATTTGAAAAGTGGCATTCATTTAATAATATTTAAAAGAATGGTAATTTACACTCAATATGTTATTGCATAGGCCTACTGTGTGTGTGTGTGTGTGTGTGTGTGTGTGCGTGTGTGTATGTGTGTGTGTGTGTGTTAAAAATAAACAAAATGAATGATTGATGTCGTTTACGTTTTTTTCACTGTGCGTGGAATTTTCAGACGGTCTCTTCGGCAGATGTCCTGCGTATCTAGCACTAGATTAAAGTCTTGAACGCTTGAGCACCACATTTTTAAGACACCCTTTCAAGTTAAAAGAAAAACAAAAAAACATTTAATTCAGAATATATATAGCCTACTTAATAGATTGTATCTGATGAGCGAACACTGAAGTACTACTTAACTAAAAATGTGACACCCACTGGAGCACATAAAACTTTTGTGTCGCTTCCTCTTTATCTTTCCCTTCTTAGTGCTGCCTCTGCAAAGGTTGTGAGCAACGTGCAATGCAACACCTTCAGTGTAAAGCATTTGTGAATATAATCACTCTAGATATGCCGCATAAACACTGAGTGAAATAAAAAAAAAATCTGTCAATCACAGCTTCAATATTGATAAATATACATATGTTACAATAGTTCCGACATATACCGTCATCACCTCAACTTTAATAACTCTTAAATACCTACGTTTTATTAAAGGAAAACGCCACCGTTTTTCCATATTCCAATATGTTTTTCCCTCAACTTAGATGAGTTGATACATACCTCTCCCGTCTCAGCGCGTGCACTTAATCGCTCTACCGTGTGGTGCCACTATGCTAGCGTTTAGCTTAGCACCATTCATTCCTTAGGATCCAAACAGAGATGAATTTAGAAGCTACCAAACACTTCCATGTTTTCCCTATTTAAAGACGGTTACATGAGTAGGTACACGAGTAAGTATGGTGACACAAAATAAAACGATAAAAAATAAAGCAGATAAAAAATGATAACTATAATGTATGGCAGAAGAGCACTTCGCAGCACTTCGACCTCGGCGCAGTAATATTGGTTCTATTGATGGAAGTTAGAGGGAGAGGGAGAGGGAGAGGGGGAGTTTTCAGGAGTGATGATATTACTGCGCCGAGGTCGAAGTTCTGCGAGATACTCTTCCGCCATACATTATAGTTATCATTTTTTATCTGCTTAGAAAATAGCCACTGTTTATTTTGTGTCACCATACTTACTCGTGTAACTACTCATGTAACCGTCTTTAAATAGGGAAAACACGGAAGTGTTTGGTAGCTTCTAAATTCATCTCTGTTTGGATCCTAAGGAATGAATGGTGCTAAGCTAAACGCTAGCATAGTGGTGCCGCGCACTAGAGTGATTAAGTGCACGCACTGAGACGGGAGAGGTACGTATCAACTCGTCTAAGTTGAGGGAAAAACATATTGGAATATGGAAAAACGGTAGCGTTTTCCTTTAAGTAGCAGCCAACAGGAGAAATTTAAGAGCTTGAGTACCTCAATTTTTGTAGGCTACCTCTTTACTTTCAGGGTAATTGTTCAGTGAACGGACATCTAGTGGAAGGTACGTGTAACTCATTTCCCTCTGATTTTAGGGAGAAATTATGGGTAGGGTTAGGTTTAGGGGTAAGGGATAGGGATAGGAATAGGGTTAGGTCTATGTTTTTGGACAATAATGTTGATCCAGGAATATGTCTTGCTTGGTGAAATCATCTGCTTATAATGTTAGTGAAAGAAACGGCTTAGAAGTTGGTATGGATCCATGTTACTGTTTTTTTTTTTTTCACAATCTCCATGTTTTCCCAACTAAATTACACTGTTAAAAATGTACTGGTAATTTTCAGACAGGACGTAATTAATTATCCATTAATTTTACGGACATTTCCGTTAAACTTAAAACACAATAAAGTGTATGATTCAAAATACAGATGAACCACCTGTAAAAAATAAAAATAAAAAAATCAATACGGAAAACAGCTTTATTTTAAAACAGTACAATGTGCCCTATTTTTCGATTATTGTAGTGTATCTTTTATCTATGCAAAGCATGCTGTTTCTCTCTCTCTCTCTCTCTCTCTCTCTCTCTGCACACACACAGACACACATGCGCACAGAAACTCAGCAACTCTCTCACTGCATGTTTTTTAAACAAAGTAAATTAAAGATAGATTTAAACCTTCAGTATTATTTTTTTGCAAACTTTGTAAATGAAAGCTATGGCCTACATTTTAAGTGCTAAAATTAACTCTCTCTGCTCAATTATAACTTTTTTCAAAGCTTCTGAATTCTTCACTGAAGACATCTTTTTAACTCTTCCAAGTACTAGGTCTATTTAAGCTATTCTGCCCGATTATACAGTGACTTGAACAAATAAGCACAAATCCAGCTGCGATACTAAACAGCACCACAGGGGGATCCCAAAAACCACTAAAGCAGTTGCTTTGACTTGACCACATGCTTACTATAGGCCTGGAGGATCACTGAGACCCTTTAGTGGCCCCCATCCCCCGATTGAGAAGCACTGGTTTAAAGGGCTTCACTCTTATTTATGTACAGGATCAACAACAGTTATTGAGCTAATATAATAAACCAAACCAACATTCACCAAACACACAATATACTTTATTTTACTTACTGTTTACACAATCCTTTCTACACATTTTTAACTCTTCTAAATGTAGCATAAACATGTCAAGCTGTGAAAGGTCACAGATAAGAAATGATAAGAACAGCAGGATGCTGGGAAGTGTTAAACTGCTGAACTATTAATGAATCCCAGCAGGCGCAAAACAGGCACACAACGTCATAAGACGTTGATATTTGGTTAAATTTCGGTTGCGACGTCGGGTGACCAAAATTCAACGTAAATTCAACGTCTAATGTCAATGTTAAATTGATGTCCAGTACCGACGTCAGCTGACGTTAAGATTTTCTTGTTTTTAGGTTGTGCAACCAAAATCCAACGTTAAGTCAACGTCAAATTGACGTCAAATATTTTCATTTTCAACCAAAATGCAACGTCTCTCCGACGTCATGTCCAACGTCAACCTGACGTTACATAGACGTCTGGTGCCTGCTGGGATATCACATCTAAAATGAACGTGGGTCTTCCTCTTTCTCAGTGCTTACACGCTCTTCTCAACAAGTCAATTCACCTTTAGAAATATATGCAATATAGTTTCAGATAACACAAGAAGAGCTCTAAAAGAACAAGAATGCATCCTTTAAAGGCAAATAAATGCATCATCCAATTCACTATTGTTAAAGATTTGTGTGAGTATATGTGAAACATGTTTGCTTTGAGAAAAAACGAACATTTAATGGCAAGGATTAGCTGATAAGATAATGATTCATTAAATGGTAAGCTTAAGTTTCCTCACGAAAGCAGTTTATTCAGCATAATGAACCATTTCCTCTGTTCAGAAATGTATGTTTTGCTTAGGCTTGCTTAAAGCTTAGTTTCACTTCCCGTTTCTCACACAAATATATTGTGTATTTAAAGCCACTGCACACGGTCACACAAGCACATTTCAACACAAACGTTAAAATTGACCCTAGTTATTTTCTTAATGCATCTTACTGTGAACAATCCATCCATATATAGACCTATCCAATGTATCCAATGTAGTTTGTTAAGCAGAATCGCTTTTTAGTTGCAACCTCTACTTCATGCCGACTTCAAAGTAGGAAAATGAAGGAGCATGTTCAGTGATCACAGTATGTGATCAGACGCTCCGATTCTTCAAGCAACTTTGATGCTGCTGTAGATCACAGAGGAATCATCCACCGTTTCAGCATTTGATCTGTTCAATAAGAATACAAAAGACAATATAAGATGAACCAGATCAATGTCCATAAACCTTGTTCCTCTAGCTGTGCCTCATTTTCCTAAGAAAACTGGAGAGTTTATGTGTTTATTCACATCTTTAACCCTATTGATGCTAGAACTGATGAAGTGCGTCTCACCCTGCAGAAAGAGTGTTTCCATACTGACATCCGGCCTCCGCACTCGTGTTCTCAGTGTTTCTGTGGTGCTGGATGGTAGCGTACTCAACCTCGTCTTCATCTACATCTCTCTGTTGTTTTCTGGTTCTGCTGTGAGTGACGCTGGTGTATAAGTCATTCGGATCATCTGTTTTTGAAGGTTGCATGCTCGTCTGATCCATTACAGCTGTGCTGTTGTTTTCCTGAATAAACACACACAGTCTGGATTATCCCATCGTGATCACAATTACATGAAAAATGTGCTGAAACAGAAGCTGTTTCTAGACTTGCCTGTTTAGAAACACCACTTTGGACACCGGCGTCTCCTATTTTCCTACTGGAGAGAAGAAAAAAGAAAAAGTATCCATGTCACAGAAAGACAAAGATTAGCCTACACTGAAACTGGTGTAGAAACAATTTTTTAAAACTAGTCAAACTAGTCAACAGCTACTCAAACACTATATGTAAAAACTATATTTTACATATATACAAATGTGAAAAGACGTTTATAATGTCACAAAAGATTTATATTTCAAATAATCCTTAAAAATATAATAAAACCTTGGAAAAAACTGCATTTATTCTTGTGCTGTGCTGAAAATCCTTTAATTAATTTGGTGTTTCTAGCTGAAAAGTGACTGCCTTTCTGAAAATTGCTTGTCATTTTCTCGTTATGCTATATTATCGCTAAATCTTGGATTCAATCTTTTTGTCAGCTTGTTTTCTGTCAATTAGCACAGGTTTTGTATTTCTTTTTGGAACTGATTGATCATAGGCCTCATTGATCTGAGCTTACGCACCTCAGTTTTTGAGTAAAAAAGCATAATTAGTCAATGTTCACTTTAAAAAAAAAATCAAATATTTAGTAATAATATTGCATTATGAGAAATTTATAAGCAATTTTTTGTAGACCAATAATTTTTTTCAAAATGTAAAAGTTGTTTTACTGTACCCTGTGTGAGCAAAGTCAGTAAGGTTTAGTCCATTACAATTAACATTAACTTGCTTTTTACTGGAAAAAGACAATACTCTACAGGTCAGAAATACCGGAAAGGGTTAAAAGTGTCATAAAAGTTGTTAATATATGACTTGTGTGCTGTATGCTTTACATAAGCCACATAAAATATAGATCTTCTGAAGTCATATTCAAGTTTAATGTGAGGAACGTAAAGAAAATATAATTATATGGTATTGTTCAAAATCCAAGAAGGAATGAGATTGTTTTCTACTTGATGAATGAGTTAAATATCTGTTTATTCACCACACATAGCTATTGTATGGCTTGGATTATAGCACACTACGAGTCACATAAACCACCTTTTTGATGTTTTATGGAAAAACATCAGGTTTTCAGGTTTTTCCACAGCAAATAAGACTGTTTTCTCTTACCTGATAATTTTTATTACTACAATAATAATACAGATGCAGATGAGCGCCACCCCAATTCCAGCAGCTGTGTACAGAGCTTGAGCAGAATGCATTGATTTCTGGCCACCTGAGTGAAGAAAAATATGCTTTCAAATGATTCTAATGATACCAGCTGAGTTCAGTAAGAGCCTACAGTATCATATTAATACCTGTAGATGTTACAGACACAGACGCTGATCTCTGAGATCCATATTTATTCTGAGCCTCACAATAATAGCGTCCATTGTGACTGGAGTTAAAGCTGGAGATGTTGAAACTCTGTCCAGATCCAACAGCTGAGCTTTGATTCTCCTTAAACCATCTGAAGATCAGAGCAGGAGGGTTTGAATCACTGCTGCAGATCAGAGTCACTGAATCTCCCTCCACTATTTCACCAGATGGACTGATGGACACTGAGACGCTCTTTGGAGGATCTGAAAAATTACAAAGCATTACATCTCACAGACCATCATTTGATCAGTCTGAACTGAATATTGCTGACATGAAGATGAAGTCTTGACGTACATCTGACACTGAGAGTGACGGCAGGAGACGGCAGGTGTTTCTGATTTCTCACTGCACAGCTGTAGTTTCCCGTATCATCACTGCTGACCGACTGCAGTAACAGATTCGAGCCGATCGATTCTGATAAACGCTCGCTGTTTTTATACCAGGTAAAGTTTGTTTTTTCTGAGAGGTTACAAGTGGTTTTACAAAATAAAACAGGTGATTCTCCCTCAACGACCTCTTCAGGAATCTCCACTCTGAGCTCTGAAATCATGGAGAAAACATTTATTTATATGTGCATGAAAGTAAACTTTGTCAGTGCAATATTAGTTTGACTGTACCTGTCACTTTGAGCTCAATCCCAGGATAACCAAGATATCTTTCTTTTACCTCATTTGTCAGGATTCTGAGGCAGTACTGTCTTTCATCCTGATGTGTCACATTACTGAGACTGAGAAAGAACATTCCTTTATTCTGGAAGTACTGAACTCTGCCTCTGTAATCTGGAAGATCTGACACATTGACATTTTCTTCACCTTTATTTGGGTTTACAGTCCAAAATGTCTCTGTCACAGTGAGATGATTTGGGTATTTATAAGTGCCTGATAAATGTATTGTTGAACCCTTTAGAGAACATTTCGTCAGACTTGAGTACTGAACCTGCCATTCCTGGCTGCAGACCACTGGAAAATATAAAACAGGAAAATACAGGTTTTGAAATGTATTCAATTCTGTGTAACTATGTTTTTACTTTTCTGCACAACACAGAAGCAGTTCTAAAGTAAGATATCTTATACTGTAGTTTTGTTAAAACATCTCTTTAGTTTTACTTATAACCAGCCAGAAGACAAAATTTGGCAAGATCAACATATAAGATTGACGTTGATCCTACTCATTCTCTCTATATCCCAAATTTTCTAACATGCCACCCAGTGGATAACAAAAACATTACATGAACACAAAAATGCCACTACTAGCCAGTATTTATGAGTATATGATGGCCAGGGGACAAAGAGTAAAAGTCCTGCCATATGTTTATTCCACCCATGAACTCAGCAGCTGATTTCACCAGAGGAGGAACCAAGTCGTTCCTTTCAAGTCACAAGCAAGTCTAGAGTCAAATCCCAAGTCCTCAAAGAGTTAAAGTTAATGAGATAATTAAGTGACTAATTAAATGATGATCGTGCATTAGTAATGAACACCTGCTGTTACTGAGAATCACAGAGGATCAGATGTTGATGTTTTATTGGTTAAAATGATGCCACCATCATGGAGATCAGTGTTTGCTTTAGTTGGGATCTTGATAGTCAATAGTCTAATAGTCATAATTTTAAATCTACTGTAAGTAATGCATATATTTGAACCCTTGTTGTAACTAGAAACACACAGAGACATCAAGAACCAGCATATGAATCTCAACAATGGTGACAAACAAAATGCTTCATACTGCAGTGCATGCTGGGTAACGCCATAGTAAAAACCCCCATCATGCACTGCAGTATGAATAATTATTGTCACCACTGTTGAGGATCATGTGATAAGTGTTCATGTCTAAAAGCCTGAGCTGATTTAATTCTTCTTTTTTCCAATATTAAAGCATTACAGTGTAATTTGTTTAATAGGACTTTTTTGTAGTTCTGTAATAGCTGAATGTCAGTCAATAAAGTAAAGAAAGACACTTTTGTAATGTTCATTCAAATGATTTAAAGCTAATCTGGTACCTCAAGCTTTTAATTCAACAATGCACAAATGTTTGCTGTGAAATAACATTGCAATTGCTTAAAAGCAAATTACTTTGAATTATTAAAAGGGTCAAGAGCCCAACTAAAGCAAACACTGATATCCATGATGGTTGCATCATTTTAAGCAATAAAACCAACATCTGATCCTCTGTAATTCTCAGTAACGGCAGGTGTTCATCACTAATGCACAAACATCATTTAATTAGTCACTTAATTATCTCATTAACTTTAACTCTTTGAGGACTTGGGATTTGACTTGAGACTTGCTTGTGACTTGAAAGGAATAACTTGGTTCCTCCTCTGGTGAAATCAGCTGCTGAGTTCATGGGTGGAATAAACATATGGCAGGACTTTTACTTTCTGACCCCTGGACTTTACACCTCTGTCTGTAATATATCTGCTTGTTTTACACTCTTTGGCCACCAGGTGGTATTGTGAGCAAATGAAGCCTCCAGAAATTAACCCTTTTGTGAATCACTTGGCTGAAAAGCTGAAAAGCTTCATGAGGCTTCATGAGGCTTCATCTGGCCATCACTAGGATTTCCAGGAAGTGTCTAATTTGATTTTTCACTATAGGCAGAATGCACAGTACTGAGGGTGTCAGATCTGCAGAACTGAAAAACTACAGTACATGAGCAACACATTCCCACCATACACATTAAACTGTCATTAAACACAGAAATACACAGTAAAATCCTGAGTGTTAAATTAACACTGCTCGGAGCCCACATGAAAAAAATACTATAGTAATTTATAGTAAATACTATAGTGTTTTTGAACCATACTATAGTAAAGTACTTGAATTAATTTGTGGTGGTGATTCTATAGCTGCTGTGGTAATATAACAACTATAGTAATATAAACAAATTACTTTACCCAATACGGTACTAAGTTTTCTACAACTATGTGGTGCATTATACTGCAATACACTACAGTTTACTTTAGTAAAAATTAAAGTATGCTGCAGTATTTATTACAGTTTATCAGTTCACTATATAGTTAATACTATATGCTGTGCATTCATTAACAAAGCATTGCAAATACTATAATATATACAGTATAATACACTTTACTATAGTATGGTTCAAAAACACTATAGTATTTACTATAAATTACTGTAGTATTTTTTCATGTGGGAGCATATATGTTCCCACTCTAAAAGAGTGTTAAAGTAACATTGAAGCAGTGTTAAAGTAAATGAGATAATTATGTGATTAATTGAGTGATGAACACCTGCTGTTGCAAGGAGAATCACTGAAGGAAAGAGAAACACAAGAACTACAACTGAGTTTAGTCACAGCCTTAGATGAAATCAACTGAAATAAAAGAAAACATCAAATCTCTCAAGATCTCAGCAGAAGATAATTAAACAACTCCACAAACATCACCAGATTCATGCATTACTAACCAGTTTGACTTTATTTCTGGAGTATCTAAAAGTGTTTGCTTTAGTTGGGCTCTTGACCCTTGACTTTTTAAATATAAGTTCCTCTTTGACTGGCACAGTTGTGTTTTTAAAGCACACATGTTATGACAAGGAACTTATGATAAAAATCATTTCATGGGTCCAAATCTCTGATTGCATTTTATCTAAGTCCGTAATGCTTTTGTGATTTTTACATCATTGCAGTTCTATGAGATAACGATGTGAAAAAAACTTTATAAACCACTTTTATAAATTTGTTTAATAATAAGGTTTCAATTCTGGCACTCATAGATATGAAGAATCAGCATGTGAAACTCAACAATGATGACAAAGAAAATACTAAAACAATGCAGCTGCATAATTTATTCATGTTGCAATGCATGCTGGGAGCCATGGATGAGTTTTGATTGGTGCACCCAGAATGCACTGCAACATGAATCTGTCTGATGAACACTACCATTATTGAGATTCATATGCTGATTCTTGATGTCTGCGTGTCTAAACAGTAGAAACGTTCTAAATGGCTTTGCAAAGTATTTTTAAAGTTCTTCATAGTATTTCACTAAAGTGCAGTTGTGGTCAATAAAATAAACTAAATTACACCACTGACATCAAAGAATCATGCTACTATGGCAGCTGTGTTATTATCAAATAACAACCAATATAACCTGATCTCTTTTTCTCTTGGTTTTTCTTGTCATAACAAATGTATTTCATAAACACAGATACAGCAACCAGAACAAAACTAATGTAAAAAAAGTCAAGGGTCAAGAGCCCAACTAAAGCAAACGCTTATCTCCACAACAGTGACTTCAAATTTTATTATTTTCAATAAACATTAACATCTAAACCTCTGTTAATTCTTAACAAGAAACTTTTGACAAAAAAAAAAGTCAAACTGGTTAGTAATGTGAGAAGTTGGTGATACTATTTGTGGAGATGATTAATTATCATCTGCAAAGATCTTAAGAGATTTAATGTCTTTTCTTTCAGTTGATTTCATCTAAGTGGCTGACATCAGTTGTAGTTCTTGTGTTTCTCTTTTCTTCAGTGATTCTGCTTGTTAACAGCAGCTGTTCATCAATAATGCTCAATCAGTACTTAATTAATCACATAATTATCTCATTTACTTTAACACTGCTTCAGTTACATTAACACTCTTGTAGAGTTGGACCGTATATGATCTGAGCGGTGTTAATTTAACACTCAGGACTGTGTACAGACTAACATACTGAATGACAGTTATGGGTTTCTTCATATGCATGAAAATAAGATTTAGTTTCAGACTCACCAGGAATCAGGAGCAGAGAAATCAAAGAGAATAAGCTAAACATTCTGGAAGACATTAGGAAGACCGTTAAAATGATACTAATGTACTGCAGACTGAAATGTATTTGCATATTTTGTAATATGTAATCATCTATAACGAAACTGTAGAAAAAAATGTATTTGCATTGTAAAAATATAGTTGTCCCTACCTTGCTTGAATTTGCAGGGTTTGAGTGTTGTGCAACAATGACAGTTGATGTACTGTATGCAATTTTTAACTATTACCAGACATCCGGTCTCTCGTCACTTATTCTGTCTGAGTGCAAAACGCTCTTCCTCCAGTCACAGGACAATATAGAGCATATCTCAACACAAACCCTGATGAGTCAATCAAACATCATCGCATCTGCGCTGATGCACCAAATCAGACAGATGGGAGCTGAACTGAAGAGATTATTTTACATGCACGTTCACTGAAAAACTATGGAAACTCAAGTCAATGTGACATTCACATGGCACTGGAGAAAATAGCTCTCCTTCCTCTTTTTCAGTCTTTTTACGGTTATGCTGATGTTGTAAGTGCCATGAGAAAAGCGCAACATGTACATGTGAGAGACAGCTTCTTAATAGCATTGACACCCTCTAATCAGTCATCAGCACTCATTCAAAAAATAACCCAGCTATTTCACATAAACAGAATAAAGAGTAAAAATCAGGAGGATTTAATAATTGATGATTCACTGTGAATCTTATACCTATATTATAATTCAAATAAAAACGGCTTTAATAATAACATATTCAGATAAACAGATCATCTGTGAACATCATAAAAAACTGCTAAAAGTCACAAAAAAATAGCAAAACAAAAGGAAACAGAATAAAAGAAAATACTAAGACGGTTCAGCTGCATAATTTATTCATGCTGTATTGCATGCTGGGAGCCATGGATGCGTTTTGATTGATGCACCCAGAATGCACTTCAACATGGAGCTTTATTTTGATTTTCACCATTGTTGAGATTCATATGCTGATTCTTGAAGTCTGTTTGATAAAAAAAACTTTTAGTGCAGAATAAGTTTCAGAAGTTTTTCAGATTAATCTTGAACATCAGAATTTAAGCTTTATATATACATAAGATCAATAACAAATTTAACTATCAGCAGTTATAATCTGAATTAAAATTGTTATTTAAGCCTCAACATGCTGATTGTCTTTATTGAAACATAACCAACACTTGATCACATTTTGTCTTTGCTTTAGCTGTCGTATCAAACACGTCTATACAAACACACAGTCATGACAACCAAAGAAATGCTAATGTTTAAAAGTCAAGGGTCAAGAGCCCAACTAAACCAAACACTGATCTCGATAATGGTAACATCAAACAAAACTAAAACATCAACATCTAAAGTCAGTTTGGTTAGTAACGTGTGAAGCTGGTGATGCTGTTTGTGGAGTTGTTTAATCGTCCTCTGCCGAGATCTTGAGAGATTTAACGTCTTCTTTTATCTTGTGTTGATTTCCTTTATGGCTGTGGCTGAAGTCAGTTGTAGTTCTTGTATTTCTGCTCGTTTCATCTCGTTTTTTCTGTTCTTGTTTCTCTTTCTTTCAGTGGTTCTGCTTGTTAACAGCAGGTGTTCTTCATTAATGCTCAATCATCACGCAATTACTAAACTAATTATATCATTAACTTTAACACTGCTTCAGTGTTACTTTTTTAACACTCTGAATGTGGAATATATATACACTGGGAGTGTTAATTTAACACTGGGGGTTTTTACTGTGTATGGATCTCAGAGATCAGCGTCTGTTTCAGTCTCTGTTAAAGGTGAGAATCATCTCAGTGAGCTCATTGTCTGTATATAAAGAGTAACACTTCTTCTTTCTCTCGTCTGCACGGCTGAAGAAAGCAGCTCATCTCTGATCAGGGTCACAGTGGGAATCACTGCAGCTGTTGTCTTGACGTCTGTGATTCTGCTGGTTTTCATCGGGCTGTTGATCAGAAGGTGAAGGAGACTCTGTGTCTGTACTGTTAGAAAGATTCAGAGTCAGTTTGTGTTCATGTTCATTTCTTCTTCTTTCTCAGGAAACGAGCGACTCCATCAGAAGTCCAACAGCACGGAGGATCAGGACACAATAAGATGGTGAGTAAATCTCCTCATGTATCTTCTCATCTGTGTCTGTCAGATCTGGAGGGAGAATGAATTCTCTCATCATTGTGTGTCTTCAGCTGGAGCGATTCTAGGATTTTCATTTCAGGGGGGCTCAGCCCCCAATGAGGGTATAATATATATATATATATTAGGGGTGTTCGATATGACGATTTTTGATCGTGGACGATAAAAATCTCTCCACGATCTGCTTTTGAAGAAATATTGTAGTATCGTGCTACAGCGCACATTCTACACTCTTAAAACAGATATGTTAAAAACAACACAACCTGTGTTATATTTTAACACACCTGTGTGTCTAGTTAAGGACAACACATTTTGTGTTAATTCAATTTTAACACAACCAGTGTGTTATTCTTCTTAACACAGGCAGTGTGTTAAAATATTTAACACACTAATGTGTCATAAATCCAGAAGTGGGACTTTCAAGTCACAAGCAAGTCTCAAGTCAAATCCCAAGTCCTCAAAGAGTTAAAGTTAATGAGAAAATGAAGTGACTAATTAAATGATGATTGTGCATTAGTGATGAACACCTGCTGTTAATAAGCGGCATCATTGAAGAAAAGAGAAACGCAAGAACTACAGACTTCAGCCACAAGCTTGAATAGAATAAACTGAAGAAAAAAAAAAAAAACACACGATGCCACCGTAATTGTGGTCAAGGTTTGCTTTAGTTGGTCTCTTGTCCCTTTTACTAATTCAAAGTAATTTTGTTCTAAACAATTGCAATATTGTTTTACAACAAACATTTGTGCATTGCTGAATCAAACCTAGAAGTAGCAGATTAATTTATGATTTCTGCTTATAACTCATAGTGAATGAACATCATGAAAGGATCTCTCTTTGGTTTTTTGACTGACATTCAGCTATTACAGATCTGCAAAAAAAAGAAGTGCTCTCTTAAAGACCACTGTAATGCTTCAATATTGAAAGAAAAAAAAACTGTTTCCGCTCAGGCTTTTAGACATAAACACTTATCATATGATCCTCAACAGTGGCGACAATAATTTTTCATACTTCAGTGCAGTATGGGAGTTTTTACTATGGTGTTACACCGCATGCATGAAGCATTTAGTTGATTGTCACCATTGTGGAGATTCATATGCTGGTTCTTGATGTCTGTATGTGTCAAAATGATACTGGAGTTCAAAATTGTATTTTTATTGCATAGATTTAAAAATCATACACTACAACTATTAGAGCAACACTTTATTTGCATGCTATAGTTTCACAGGGTTGACTACGCAAAACCTAAACATATTTATAAAAAAATAAATTAACAACAAAAAAAAGACTTTTTGATTATAATCAAGCCACTTCACAGTGATTAGCTGATCACATAAAAACAGCTAATAGCTCCACTCTGCTTTACAACACCACATGCATTGCTGCAAAGAGAGATCTAACACAGGAGTCAAGGGTCAAGAGCCCAACTAAAGCAAACACTGATCTCCATGATGGTGGCACCATTTTAACCAATAAAACATCAACATCTGAACCTCTGTAATTCTCAATAACAGCATGTTCAATTAGTCACTTAATTATTTCATCAACTTTAACTCTTTGAGAACTTGGGATTTGACTTGAGACTTGACTTGGTCCCATCTCTGCCCAATCCTTTAAAGAACTCCACATCATCTCAGGAAATGTTCTGGGAACATCATTGACACCGGTGGGACCTTCTGAGAACGCTCTGGGAACTTTACTTTTCTAGTGAGGAAATCCATATACCTGACCATATACCTGAGTGCATCCACGTCATCCACCAATGAAAAAAGAGGCGCGAATTTGGTTAACAGCTTGTAGAGTGATGTAGGCAGCAATGTGATTGGATGATAGTTAACACATATTGTGTTGGAAACATTGTGTTGTTTCTCTCTCTCTCTCTCTTTATTTTTACAGATGATCAACTTAAAATTACACATAATGTGTTAAAATGGCTTTAACACAAAAAATGTGTTATCAATTAACACATCCTTTTTGAGAGTGTATCAATCACAGTTCTGGCGCCTCCGTCTCTATATACTGTATAACACGACATACAGCGGTAGAGTTACTCTGACAGGACACTGCACTTATTCGTGATCGCAAAAGTACATTATTTGCATACAAGCCTTGCAGGTTAAATGTTTCATTCACGCGCTGGTCTGACGTGCTTTTTCTGAGCGCATACACCAGAAGCGCGTGCTAAAAAGCCTGTCTAACAGCGCCTGATTACTGAACTAAGTTATCTTTTGCGCTAATACTGTCAAAACACACAAGATTTACATATAGACTCAGCTGGTTATGTCTAAAATGAAAGTAAACAGATGAGAGAGAAACGGATGCGTGCCTGTATATTAGATGCGTGCAGGTCTTAAAGGGACAGTAATAACATGCAGCCGACTGTCATTAAAGGGATAGTTCACCCTAAAATTTAATATCTGTCATTATTTACTCACTCACATGTTGTCCCAAACCTGTATTAATTTCTCTCTTGTGCTGAACACAAAAGAAGATATTTTGAAGAATGTGGGTAACCAAACAGTTGCTGGTCCACATTGAATTTGTTATAATAAAACAAAAAAACGCAAAGAGAAAAATCACTCACTACTCTTGACTGAAAAACGTTAATACAGTTGCTTTAGGAATCAGTCTATATAGTGTTTTATTTTTATATTTGTTCATTCACGCTAAATACACCTATTGTACCTGAAAATAAAGCACTGTTTGTTTTATTTGAATTTTATGTGTATTTGTAATGTGTATCTTTGTTCTTATTTTTTAATAAGAAAGATAAAATAATGACAAAGATTTTTATCTTCTCCCACTTTGCCCTAAATATCTGCCATTCTTTTTCTTTTCTTTTTTTCTTTTTTGTTACCTTGAAAGGCTTTGTCTTTATAATAGGGAAATTAGTTTGGCTGTAATGCTCAGACAACTTGCAAAATAGTAAAACCAACATGACAAAGAATCGTGATAAAATCGTTAATCGTGATATTTCTAAAAAAAATCGTGATATGATATTTTTTCCATATCACCCACCCCTAATATATATAAAATGTTTGACTAATAGGAGTGGTATACTAAACTTACACACTAAAAAGTGCAGTATTCCACTGTATTGCATAGATGGGTATAAAATATAGGCCTAACTGAATAAGCCAAATACAAGTCTTCATGATCTCGCTCTCTCACACACACACACCTGTTTACTGTACATACACAAAATTTTACTGTTTGCATTTCTATTACAACCCTCTTTCCTTAGCTCAAGTATGCAAACCTCTTTGCCACATGCACTGGAATATGTATTACATTGAATGTTAAATTTTCAAATTAAAATGGCAACATGATCGTTTTATAAAGTATGCGTTCATATGTGCTTCATTTTCACTGGAGGAAACAGCTGTTGTGTGATGATGAGGGGTGAACGCAGCAAAAACAGGCTACAGTAGATGGGGAACTGACTGCTCCCCTATGATATTTTGTATACTGTATTTATGACAAAGATCAGAACTGCACAGATGCAGATATTATAACAATCTATCGATAAAGACACCTTATCCTCTGTTCTCGCTCTGCTATAGCCTGCTATAGCCCCCCTAAAAATGGCCTAGCAATGCCCATGAGCTGGAGTCTCCTGAGGACGCTTACACTGTAAAACATTTCACCCGCTGCCTTAAAAATGTGAGTTAACTCAACTCTTTGTTTCAACTCAAGTTGTTTTACAATTTATTAAACTAATGGTCATTTGTTGTTTCAACGTGATGCTCTGAGTTAAAACAACTTACTATATTACATTATCAGTTCAAGAAAACTCAAATCAGCTCATAATAAGACTTGTAACTGGTCTGCTCAAAAAATATAAAAATTTTATTGAAATAAGTTCAAGCAATGTTGTACAAGCTTTAACACTGGTTTGAGAATACAAATTCTTGTTAGGAAAACAGGTTTTAAAAAGCCATTTAAGAACACAGATAATTAAACATCCATTTCATCAAAACATCAAAGTTTCTCAGAGGTGTAAAGTCCAGGGGTCAGAAAGTAAAAGTCCTGCCATATGTTTATTCCACCCATGAACTCAGCAGCTGATTTCACCAGAGGAAGAACCAAGTCAAGTCACAAATGAGTCTCAAGTCAAATCCCAAGTCCTCAAAGAGTTAAAGTTAATGAGATAATTAAGTGACTAATTAAATGATGATTGTTTACATTCTAAGTTACAGCACTTGCACAGCAGGGATCCTCACGTGAACAGTTCATGCACAGTTTAGCTCACACACATACTTTATATACGTTTGTACTAGACACTAATTTGCACTTTTATAGAAGTAGTTTTAGACATTGGTTGTTATATTGTATGTTACGTTGCGCTATCTGAGATGCGGCCGTGCATCAGTGGTTTTACCGACTAAATATGCATGAACTGACCGTAAATGACATGAATAATTCTGAATGATTGTGATGTCATAGCAGTGGAGTACAATCCCGTAAACAATATTAAAATGTAAAAATGCGTGACAGCGTTTATATGTAAGTTTGCCGAGAATACTCAGTATATGATTACTTACAGTGTGATGCACGCACACGCACAATCAATAAAAACTCCTCTAATTTGTACTAATACTATGTACTTTAATCTACAAACTATCTACAATATTCAGTCAATTTGCCTTTCCCGTTCTCATTAACCTGCTCTCTTCTTGTCACTTCGCGACCTTCGATCGCGTGACAGGGGTGACTGGAAGAGTCCATGTGTCAAAGGGGAACACTTCCTGCAAAAATATTTTAATCATTTGAGTTATCTGTTTACATTGACTCAGGTAAGCTGTACCTAGAATATTAAGTACTTTCAACTTCACAAATTTAGTTATTTGAACTTATTAGACTGATTACTTAGATGAATAATTTTATGAAAGTGTACTTTGTTTTCAACACCAGAGTTCATGTTCAGTTCACCTAATTTGGTATATTTTCTTAGTTCATCCAAATAAATAATTATTTCTTCTTTTTTTTTTTTTTTTTTTTTTTTTTTTTTTTGCTTTTTTTTAAACAGTTAAACAATCCGAACTTGATTTAAATGATTGACAGTAACAAATCTGACTTAGTGTCATATTTCTGACTGTCATTGTTAAGTGTTATACTATGACATATGAAGATAACATTTAACAATTGACCTACCCACCCCTCCCCAGGAAAAAAAAAAAAAATATATATATATATATATATATATATATATATATATATATAGATAGATAGATAGATATAGATAAATTAAAAAAAAACTAACAAAAACAAATAAAATATATTATTAAGGGTTTAGACACACCAAGGCATCTTAAACTTTACATACACTCTTAAGGAGACAGAGCATATTTGACATTATACTTATCTCTTTATACCATTTTCTCAATCAATGCAAGAAAAGTACCCCATATTTTCATATACAGATCAAGGCGTCCTGAGACTCTAAATATCACACATTCATAGCTAGCAATATTGGACATGAGTTCTAGCCATTCAAACGAAGAGGGTGCATCAGATTTCCAATGTCTCAGAATGATTCTACATCCAGACACCATAGCTAGACGGCACCATTGCCTTTGTTGCCAGGAGAGGCACACATCTTCTGGTAAAATACCCAACATACAGAGACCAGGGTTCTTGTGTAGTGTTAGGCTGAACATGTTATTAACAAAATGTACAATCTTTTCCCACAATTCTTTAACCTTATCACATTCATACAGCATATGAACCATAGTACCAATATCGGTATTACATCGCCAGCACAGGTCATCATCTCTTAATTTAAGTCTTTTTTTTTTGCAGATCTGTAATAGCTGAATGTCAGTCAAAAATCCAAAGAGAGATCCTTTCATGATGTTCATTCACTATGAGTTATAAGCCAAAATCATAAGTTAATCTGCTACTTCTAGGTTTGATTCAGCAATGCACAAATGTTTGCTGTGAAACAATATTGCAATTGTTTAGAAGCAAATTACTTTGAATTAGTAAAAGGGACAAGAGACCAACTAAAGCAAACCTTGACCACAATTATGGTGGCATCGTGTGTGTGTGTTTTTTTTTTTCTTCAGTTTACTCTATCCAAGCTTGTGGCTGAAGTCTGTAGTTCTTGTGTTTCTCTTTTCTTCAGTGATGCCGCTTATTAACAGCAGGTGCTCATCACTTATGCACAATCATAATTTAATTAGTCACTTAATTTTCTCATTAACTTTAACTCTTTGAGGACTTGGGATTTGACTTGAGACTTGCTTGTGACTTGAAAGTCCCACTTCTGGATTTATGACACATTAGTGCGTTAAATATTTTAACACACTGCCTGTGTTAAGAAGAATAACACACTGGTTGTGTTAAAATTGAATTAACACAAAATGTGTTGTCCTTAATTAGACACACAGGTGTGTTAAAATATAACACAGGTTGTGTTGTTTTTAACACATCTGTTTTAAGAGTGTTGTCTTTGGAGATCTGTTCTCCAGATTAGTTTTATGGTTTTATTGCATGGCGTCTGTTTTGCGAGAGTGCCTGAGTTTTGTCCTCATGAGGAATTAATTTCATAAGGAAATAATTTCACTCCTTTCATGTGTATTGTACAAAACGCTATACAAATAAAAATGAATTGGAGCAACATCGTATCTCATCATTTGCTTTATTTCAGCCAGGTTATGAATACAGTGAATTTTCAGTTTTATTTAAAAGTTATTCAGTTTTATTTTATTATTCCTATCAGCTGTTTTTGTGATAAATAACGGTCGTGTTTTTAAGTGGTGTTCCGTGGGATGCTAATTTAACAGAAATGTTTATTTAACCTTCTAATTTTGCTATGGTTACCAGCTTAAGCGAACGCGTCAAAATACCTTTGTTTATTTGAAACGTTCCATATGGAATTTGGAGATTTAAAATAACGCATGCGATTGTTCCCGGTGGGACCAGCAGGGGTGGTCTCAGTACAGTCCACTGTGGCCTTAGAAATACAGACTTTAAATAATAACTTAAGTCTTACAGTCTTTCATACAATAAATGTGTCATTTCAATAAATAGTCTCATTCCCAGCCGAAAAAGGGGTAAAATCTTTCTAAGCTGGATTGCTGATCTTATAGATGCTCTACCAGTTTTGTCAGACAGGGTTTCAGGGTTGCAACAGCATTTCTTTTCAAAGGTTAATCTTAAACGTTTACACAAGGTCATCTGGTAAAGAATCTAGATTTCTACATAGACGTTTCTGTCGCTGCATGATGCGCGTGCAGTTACATGTATTTTCCTCTAGACGTCGCGTCAGGTCTGTGAGCTGCAGAGGTGTGGAGGAACGGCGCTGTCCGCGGTGCTGAACGGTCGATCATCAACTGTGACGTGTGTGAATATTCAGAGTTCTGTTCCAAAATAAAAACATATATATATATATATATTTGCCTTTCATTTCAGTGTGTTTGTCACTATCCTTGTTTCAACTTATGAAGGCCTCAATACCCTGTTCTGAAAAACCTGTTAAATATGGTTCTTAACTGTAGGAAAAATACCACTTCAGATCTTAACGGGATGTTTCACCTCAGTTCCTTGTGTTTAGAACATTGTGTATTTCCATTGTTTCAAGTTGAGATCAACCCCATAAACACCTTCTGTAAGTCATCTTTGCAAAAAGTCTTTACATTGTGAAAGCGGCCTTACAGTTATTGATTCTGAGCTTCACAATAGTAGCGTCCACTGTGACTGGAGTTAAAGCTGGAGATGCTGAAACTCGATCCAGATCCAACAGCTGACCTTTGATTCTCCTTAAACCAGCTGAAGATCAGAGCAGGAGGGTTTGAATCACTGCTGCAGATCAGAGTCACTGAATCTCCCTCCACTATTTCACTATTTGGACTGATGGACACTGAGACGCTCTTTGGAGGATCTGAAAAATTACAAAGCATTACATCTCACAGTGCATCATTTGATCAGTCTGAACTGAATTGTGCTGATATAAAGATCAAGTCTTGACATACATCTGACGCTGAGAGTGACGGCAGGAGACGGCAGGTGTTTCTGATCTGTCACTGCACAGCTGTAGTTTCCCGTATCATCACTGCTGACCGACTGCAGTAACAGATTCGAGCCGATCGGCTTTTGTACGAAGTAGTAAATAAATTTCAGTAAGCGTGTTCAATACTTTTTCCCTGGGTCATTCCATTTCACTACACAGAACTTTAATTTCTGAACTTATTTGTATTGTTTTCTTTGTACATATGGATTACTTGGGTTGTTACCAACATCTGGTGATAATTTCACGTCAACAGCACCTTTAGAAATATATTTACTGAGAAAAATGGTGACGTGTTCAATACTTATTTTACCCGCTGTATATGTGTATGAAAGAAAAATCTGTTAGTGCAATATTAACTTGACTACTTGTCACTTTGAGCTCAATCCCTAAGATATGAAACTAAGATATCTTTCTTTTTCTTAATTTGTCACGATTCTGAGGCATTCTCCTGCTTTCATCCTTATGTGTCACATTACTGAGTCTGAGAAAGAAGATTCTGTCTCTATTCTGGAAGTCTCTGTCACAGTGAGATGATCTGGGTATTTATAAATGCCTGATAAATGTATTGTTGAGCCCTTTAGAGAACATTTCGTCAGACTTGAGTACTGAACCTGCCATTCCTGGCTGCAGACCACTGGAAAATATAAAACAGGAAAATACAGATTAAATGCATATTCATCTCTTAAAAGATACAGTATATTTGTTTTTATTTCCACTTTTTTTCTGTTTTTGTCCGTTTCTCTGATTGCTTAGATTGCTTTTATATATTATTTGTTAATCACAGAAACGTCTTTACTCTTCAGTTTTACTTTCAATTTATTATAAGCATCCAAACACAAAATAAAACAAGATCAGCATATAAGTTGAGCATTGTATACATTTTACATGTTTGTAACAATCTGATCTCCAACTTAAAATAAGATTTTGCATTAAACTCACCAGGAATCATACACAGAGAAATCAGAGAGAAAAGACAAAACATTCTGAAAAACATTAAGAAACACATATAAGACTGAGGTGTATGTTTCAGACAAATACATATTGATCATTTTCATCATTTAGTAACATCAACAAACCAATCAATCAGTCTATATTTGGTGCAGAGAAATCCAGGCTGACGAGGCCATGATAATGATAGAGCATTTTTATTCAATAACAGGATACATAAGAGACATTAAATTCTAGATTAAATGTAAAAAAAATGCAACCAAATTTTACTAATAAAAAAGTGAATGAATATATGAATAAGAATACATCCAAAGTGTAAAACAAAATACAATTTATAGTCTAAGTTGTATAATCTATCTTCTATAAACTTTCTGAGTATAACACATCTCTGAGCCTAACATCTTACAAGAGAAGAAAATAAACAGAGGAGCAGAAGCAGTCAGAGCAGAAGAGCACCTCTATACAAAACTGTCTTTATTCACATATTGTTATCAGATAAGTGTAGGGTAAATCTAAATCAGCCATGTAGTTAAATGTCATACACACTTTGTGAACAGGTCAACATGACCATCAGACTTCATCAGCATGAGCAGATAGCAGTTGTGGTTTTACACCCTCTGAAATAATGTAGCAAATACAAGCATATCTCATATGCAGACCTTATTTGTGCAGCTCTTACAGCAGCAGAACTAAAGTCCACTCAGTGCAATACACTTCAAATTCTAAGAAAACTCTTCAGTCATATGGAAACTCTTATACGTCAAAGTATAAGTAAATTCTGCTATTGTTTAGGCAACATAGTACAATAACATGCAAATCACAAAAACAAGTATTATAACACACTACTGCTATGAAGAACTTTTTAACGAAAGGTATTATTATTATTTTCAAACAATTAATGATAAAGAGTCATAATCAACTGATAAAGGAAAATACAATAAAAGAAATTAATAAAAGGAATACACGCTGCTGCTCAAAGGGAAAAATATGATTTATGAGAAACAACTCATCAAACGTACTTTGGGGAAATTTTGATACACCAACATTGAAACTTTAAAATATTTTAAGTATTTAGAGAGCTGTCCTAGCTTGCTTCAGTGTAACCTATAGGGTTCATATATTAAAAAGAGCTGATCAGGCTGGACGGTGGGAAACTGTCTCAAAGATGTTTCCACTTCCTGTCTGTATTTCCTCTGTGTGAGTGAAAGATGCTCCTCTTCCAGTCACGTGACACTAATGTAGATTCTACATAAACACACACCAGATTGACTTTTAATGAACATACGAGCACCTCGTTTTTAAGACACTGTATCAAGATAAAAGAAAAACAGATGCATTGATTCAAACAAACATAGAGAACACATAACAGATTACTTTAAAGGAGAGAAGAATGAAATACTGCTGAAACTGTGTGACACCCGCTGGAGAACACAACACTTCTGTATGTCATTGTGCTGCTTCCTCTTTTCCTTTCCATTTTTTTTTTAGTGCTGCTGTTGCAAAAGTTGTGAGCAGCATGCAACTCCTACTGACAAGCATTTGTGAGTGAAAGTGAAACTCTGCTCATTTATACAGTAACTAGAACAAATAAGCACAAGTCAAGCTGCGATACCAAACAGCACCATATGGAGATGACAAAACATCACTAAAGCAGCTGCTTTGACCTGACTGCACAGTCAAGTGTTAAACTGCTGAACTGTTAATGAATATCACACCTAAAATAAAAGCCATCCTTCCTCTTTTTCAGAATTTGTGCCCTCTTTTCAACAAGTTACCTTGATTTATAACACCTTATACCATACAGATTGTTTCAAACCACACAAGAAGAGCTCAATAAGAACATTAATGCATCCTTTAAAGTCAAGTAAAAAGCATCATCTCATTCACTATTGTTAAACCTTTCTGTGAGAATATGCGAAACATGATTGTTTTGAGAAAGAACCGTGTAAAGATGACCATCACAGCTCCTCTCCTCCATTGACATCCATTCAAAAAATGGCCCCTGGTCTCCTTCCCTTGCTTGAAAGTGACTTTGGGTCAAAAGTTCACAGATTTTAGTTTCACTTCCTCTTTCTCACACTAATATCTCTATTTAAAGTCACTTCACACAGTCACAAGCACATTTTAACATATACAAAACCAAGAGCCACTAGTATATTTTTATACCTCAGAGTGACAAAACAAATCACTTAGTTGAGTTCAGCACAATTATTTAACATTATAAATTAAAATTAATGCGTTAATCGTCTTATTGTGAACCATTCATACATACATTTTTATGATTCTTTTTGACCTCATAATCTTAAAATGAAAAACTTGCTCTTCCCGTGACATGCTCAACTGGTGTCTATGACGTATATGTGTTTATGTTGCTGTTCAGCCAACTGCATTCAGATCTGCCTCCATTCCAAAATAAAACACCCACTTTTCACAATCCAATCAACAACCGATGGATAAAATAAAGTCCCAGCTTACACTTTTTTTTCTTGTTTGTTAAGCAGAATCACTCATAAATACATCACAATATGGTAGTAAAATTGGTCGCAACTTCCATTTCATGCCGTCTTCGAGGTTCATATGATTTAGGTTACAATGTGGTTCAGTGCTGGTTCAGATGGACAGTTTGTGATCAGACGTCCGATTCTTCATGCAACTTTGATGCTGCTGTAAATCACAGAGGAATCATCCACCATTTCAGCATTTGATCTGTTCAATAAGAATAAAAAAGACAAAGTAAGATGAACCAGATGAATGTGTACCCATAAAAACTTGTTCTTCTATGCTACCTGTGCCTCATTTTCTTAAGAAAACTGGAGAGTTTATTCATATGTTTGTTCACATCTTTATGAAGTGCGTCTCACCCTGCAGAAAGAGTGTTTCCATACTGACATCTGGCCTCCGCACTCATGTTCCCAGTGTTTCTGTGGTGCTGGACGGTAGCGTACTCAACCTCGTCTTCATCTACAGCTCTCTGCTGTTTTCTGCTTCTGCTGTGAGTGACACTGGCGTATAAGTCATTCGGATTGGCTGTTTTTGAAGGTTGCATGCTCGTCTGATCCGTCATGGCTGTGCTGTTGTTGTCCTGAATAAACACACACAGTCTGCATTATCCCATTGTGATCACAATTACATGAAAAATGTGCTGAAACAGATGCTGTTCTAGACTTGCCTGTTTTGAAACGCCACTTTTGACACCGACGTCTCCTGTTTTCCTACTGGAGAGAAGATAAATGAAACATACAACTATGTCACAGAAAGACGAAGATTAGTCTACACTGACACTAATGTAGTGTAGAAACAATTTCAATCACTCAGAAATTTCTAGTACACTAGATTAGCTGAAATGTGAAATTTGCAAGTAGAAAGACTAAATTAGTATTTTATTGTAAAATGTACTCCAATACTTCTTATTTACAACTATGGAAAATCAATTTTTATAGTGTAAAAGGGAAAAACTGTTTTAATTTTTGTGCTGTGTTGAAAATACTTTACCTAATTTGGTGTTTCTGTTTTTAAAATGACCGGCCTTTAAAAAATGCTTGTAAACTATGCTATATTATCACTAAATCTTGACAAAATCTTTTTGTCAACTTGTTTTCTTTCAATTAGCACAGGTTTCTCATTAGAACTGACTGATATTAGACCTCACTGATATGAGCTCATGCACCTCAGGTTTGGAAAAAAAAGCATTATTATTGTTATTATTGTACAGACACACATTTGTTCTAACATTGATTTAACAAATAGATTAGATTTACAGTGGGTACGGAAAGTATTCAGACCCCCTTAAATTTTTCACTCTTTGTTATATTGCAGCCATTTGCTAAAATCATTTAAGTTCATTTTTTTCCTCATTAATGTACACACAGCACCCCATATTGACAGAAAAACACAGAATTGTTGACATTTTTGCAGATTTATTAAAAAAGAAAAACTGAAATATCACATGGTCCTAAGTATTCAGACCCTTTGCTCAGTATTTAGTAGAAGCACCCTTTTGATCTAATACAGCCATGAGTCTTTTTGGGAAAGATGCAACAAGTTTTTCACACCTGGATTTGGGGATCCTCTGCCATTCCTCCTTGCAGATCCTCTCCAGTTCTGTCAGGTTGGATGGTAAACGTTGGTGGACAGCCATTTTTAGGTCTCTCCAGAGATGCTCAATTGGGTTTAAGTCAGGGCTGTGGCTGGGCCATTCAAGAACAGTCACGGAGTTGTTGTGAAGCCACTCCTTCATTATTTTAGCTGTGTGCTTAGCTGTGTGCTTCCAACATTGTCTTGTTGGAAGGTAAACCTTCGGCCCAGTCTGAGGTCCTGAGCAATCTGGAGAAGGTTTTCGTCCAGGATATCCCTGTACTTGGCCGCATTCATCTTTCCCTCGAAAGAAACCAGTCGTCGTGTCCCTGCAGCTGAAAAACACCCCCACAGCATGATGCTGCCACCACCATGCTTCACTGTTGGGACTGTATTGGACAGGTGATGAGCAGTGCCTGGTTTTCTCCACACATACCGCTTAGAATTAAGGCCAAAAAGTTCTATCTTTGTCTCATCAGACCAGAGAATCTTATTTCTCACCATCTTGGAGTCCTTGGAGGTGTTTTTTAGCAAACTCCATGCGGGCTTTCATGTGTCTTGCACTGAGCAGAGGCTTCCGTCGGGCCACTCTGCCATAAAGCCCCGACTGGTGCAGGGCTGCAGTGATGGTTGACTTTCTACAACTTTCTCCCATCTCCCGACTGCATCTCTGGAGCTCAGCCACAGTGATCTTTGGGTTCTTCTTTACCTCTCTCACCAAGGCTCTTCTCCCTCGTTAGCTCAGTTTGGCCAGACGGCCAGCTCTAGGAAGGGTTCTGGTCGTCCCAAACGTCTTCCATTTAAGGATTATGGAGGCCACTGTGCTCTTAGGAACCTTAAGTGCAACAGAAATTTTTTTGTAACCTGGCCAGATCTGTGCCTTGCCACAATTCTGTCTCTGAGCTCTTCAAGCAGTTCCTTTGACTTCATGATTCTCATTTGCTCTGACATGCACTGTGAGCTGTAAGGTCTTATATAGTCAGGTGTATGGCTTTCCTAATCAAGTTCAATCAGTATAATCAAACACAGCTGGACTCAAATGAAGGTGTAGAACCATCTCAAGGATGATCAGAAGAAATGGACAGCACCTGAGTTAAATATATGAGTGTCACAGCAAAGGGTCTGAATACTTAGGACCATGTGATATTTCAGTTTTTCTTTTTTAATAAATCTGCAAAAATGTCAACAATTCGTTTTTCTGTCAATATGGGGTGCTGTGTGTACATTAATGAGGGAAAAAAATGAACTTAAATGATTTTAGCAAATGGCTGCAATACAACAAAGAGTGAAAAATTTAAAGGGGTCTGAATACTTTCCGTACCCATTGTATATATATAAAGGGTTGGGAGGGTTACTTTTAAAATGTACTCCATTACAGTTACAAATTAATTCAGTAAAAAAGTATTCAGTAACGTAATCCAAGTACCACAATATAAAAGTAATGTAATCTGATTACTTTTGGATTATTTGAAGTTACATATGTAAATAAAGTCAACAAGACAATATCAGTTAAGTACTTTTATTTAATTATGACTTTAAAATTAAAATGAATAAAAACTATAGTAAAACTATTTGAAACTCGTGTCTTGTTTCACCATCTAGGTATTACAACCCGTATATATATTTATATAAAAGGCTATGTAGACATCTAGTGGCTATACAGTTTAGCAGTTTTATTTTTATTATTATTATTATTATTTTATTTCTTTAACGTGCAAGGAAAACATAAATATAGTTTATACATAACATTAAAAAATTACACCATATACGTATTAGTCTATTTTAAAATAAGCTTACATGTTGAAACGTATGTGAAATGCTGTGATCTTTCTTTATTTCATTGACTGTGGGGACTCTTGTGTTAATTTCTACATTTTCCAGCTCATTTTCTGCTCGAAAAGCTACACACAACTCAGGGTTGCTGCAGGATTTTTAAGCTCAAATTTAAGACTTTTTAAGACCTTTTTTAAGACCTACACAAATAAAATTAAATACCATATGAGCAGGGTAAGGCAATGTCTATGGTAAAGTATTAAACTTTAAAATGACATTAAAAAGCATGATTTACAGTTCAGATAGAAGTTTTCACAAAAACAAAAAGTTTTATAAAATGATACACTTCACATTTCAGCCTTTAAACCATTTTTTAAGAAAATGGATGAGTCAAAAGTATTAATTATTATATTAATTTAAACAATTATTATCAATAAATTATTATATTAATTAAATAACATACAAACACATTTTACTGTTTAGATTTTTATAATTAATTATCTTCTTATCGATCCACCAGTTCACATTTACAGCTCTGCGTGTTTGTAGGGTAAAAACATGGGTCGATTTTCGCATTGGTCTGAACAAAAACAACCCAATGTTCCTGCAATACTGGAGGCTGCAGTTCTAGGATTGACCCTATTTTTTGGGACAGCACCATCTGTTCCAACAGAGGAGACATGATTCAAACATCAAACAAACAGATGCAAAGACTACATCCATGGAAACTATTCATGTTATCTTTCCATCTTATTTTTAATGTAAGAGCTAGCGTGAACTGTTTGAGGGGGAGTCAGCAATCTCCATTTAGCCTTTTTAGCTGTACAGAACAGTTCATTGTGCTGCTGGATGTTGTAAATTAGTATTTGTATTCAAATTATTTTACATTTATTAAAGTATTAATAATCACACAAATTTGTACCGCAATTGTTTTACCATTTACTGAACTTTAAGTGTGTCACACATCAGATGTGAAGCGCTGCGGCTAATGAACTGAAGTCTCACACAGACACAAGTCTTTCTTTCCAAAATTTAAAACCAGAATATATAGAACATATTGAAATAAATTAGGTTAAATAATTCAAGAGGGTTACCAATGGGTGTGTTTAGGGTTAGGAGTTGGTTAGGACAATAATTAAGTGTATATAATTAAACAACTACATAATTACTTAAAAATAATAATATACAGAATTGAATAGCAAGTGCTATAAAATAGTATGAGCCACTAATATTTAGTCATTTAGCAGATGCTTTTATCCAAAGCGACTTACAAATGAGGACAATGGAAGCAATCAAAATCAACAAAAGAGCAACAACATGCAAGCGCTATAACAAGTCTCAGTTAGTTTAACACAGTACTCGTAACAAGTTTTTTTTTTTAATTATATAATAAATAAAAAGAAAACAGATAGAATAGAAAAAGATTAGAAAAGCTAGTGTTAGTTAGTTTTTTTTTTTTAAGAAAACAAGCAGTAAATGAATAGAGTGCAAGTCTAAAAGGGACAAGTTTTTTTTTTTTTTTTTTTTTTTTTTTTTTTTAAAGAATAGAATTACAATAGAGAGTGCTAGAGATAGAAGGTCAAATAAAGAAGGAAGAGATGTGTTTTTATCCGTTTCTTGAAGATGCCTAAGGACTCAGCTGCTCTGATTGAGTTGGGCAGGTCATCCCACCAGGAGGAAACATTTAATGTAAAAGTCCGTGAAAGAGATTTTGTGCCTCTTTGGGATGAACCATAAAGCGATGTTCACTTGCAGAACGCAAGCTTCTAGAGGCACATAAGTCTGAAGTATTGAATTTAGGTAAAGGGGAGCAGAGCCAGTGGGGATTTTGTAGGCAAACATCAATGCCTTGAATTTTATGCGAGCAGCTACTGGTAGCCAGTGCAAATTGATAAATAGAGGTGTGACGTTCTTCATTCTTTCTTACATTCTTTTTGAGTCATTAAAATTAATCTAACTTCCGCGTTCTGGATTAATTGTAAATGTTTGATAGAACTGGCTGCAAGACCTGACATAATACATACATACAAAAAAATAAATAAAATCAAATAATTTTAAAAAACAAACAAACAAACAAAAAACTATAGGGTCCTAGAAATCCAGTTCTGAAACTACAGCCTCCAGTATTGCAGGAATACCCTACTCACAGCAACAGCCTTATTGAAAATGCGCATTCATGCTCTGCCAGCAGGAGGCGCTTTAGAACTGTTTCCGCGGTAACAGCAGAACACAAAGCAGCGCAGCACCGGACTTTGAAACGTGCAGCGCTCATATTTATTTATAGCCTTTCAAAGTTTAATCGTCATATTAAGCTGTATCGCGATTCTGGTCTGTACCCAAATTTAAGACCTCTTGACATCATAATTAAGACTTTCTTGTACAATTTAAGACTTTTTATGACCTTAAATTTGATAAAGTAAATTTAAGACTTTTTAAGGACCCGCGGGAACCCTACAACTATATTACAGCACATAGTCAGAGGTTTTCCACAGCAAAAATTAGTTTTTCTCTTACCTTTTGAATTTTATTACTACAGTAATGATGCAGATGCAGATGAGCACAGCCCCAATTCCAGCAGCTGCGTACAGAACGGTTTGGCCACCTGAGTGAAGAAAACCGTCAGTTCATATGATGCCCATGACACCAGCAAAGTTCAGTAAGAGCCTACAGTATCATATTAATACCTGCAGATGTTACAGACACAGACGCTGATCTCTGAGATCCATATTCATTCTGAGCCTCACAATAGTAGCGTCCATTGTCACTGGGGTTAAAGCTGGAGATGCTGAAACTCTGTCCAGATCCAACAGCTGAGCTTTGATTCTCTTTAAACCAGCTGAAGTTCAGAGCAGGAGGGTTTGAATCACTGCTGCAGATCAGAGTCACTGAATCTCCCTCCACTATTTCACCAGATGGACTGATGGACACTGAGACGCTCTTTGGAGGAAACAGAAAAATACGAAAACATTAACAAATAAATATGACATCAAACTTATGAGTCAAACTCCATTATTTCAACTGACAGACTGATAGAGATCACAGGATTCACTGGAGGATCTACAGGTGTCTGGTAGAAGATATGAAATATGAAAATATAATTACTAAAACTCACACATGACGTTTAAAGTCACAGCATCAGAGTATTTCTCTCCATGTTCATTGATGGACTTGCATTTGTATTCTCCACTGTGTTCAGACCTGATCTTTGAGATGCTGTAGATTCTTCCAGATCCTACAGACTTTTCTCCTTTAAACCAGCTGAAGATCAGAGCAGGAGGGTTTGAATCACTGCTGCAGATCAGAGTCACTGAATCTCCCTCCACTATTTCAGCAGATGGACTGATGGACACTGAGACATTTCTTGGAGCATCTAAAATAAAAATGTAGAAATGTCTCATCAACAATAATAAACACACTGGAAACTATTCTGATCTGTTCTCAGTTCTTGCACCAGCGTTCACTCACACATCACTTTCAGCTTCACAGCATCAGAGTCTTTCCCTCCATGTTTATTTCTGGATCTGCACTTGTATTCTCCACTGTGATCAGAGCTGATCTTTGTGATATTATAGATTCTTCCAGATCCTACAGACTTTCCTCCTTAAACCAGCTGAAGTTCAGAGCAGGAGGGTTTGAATCACTGCTGCAGCTCAGAGTCACTGAATCTCCCTCCACTATTTCACCAGATGGACTGATGGACACTGAGACGCTCTTTGGAGGATCTGAAAAATTAAAAACATAACATTTCACAATGCATCATTTGATCAGTGTGGAATGAATGTGATTTTCCTAATATGAAGATCAAGTCTTGACATACATCTAACACTGAGAGTGACGGCAGGAGACGGCAGGTGTTTCTGATTTCTCACTGCACAGCTGTAGTTTCCCGTATCATCACTGCTGACCGACTGCAGTAACAGATTCGAGCCGATCGATTCTGATAAACGCTCGCTGTTTTTATACCAGGTAAAGTTTGTTTTACCTGAGAGATTACAGGTGGTTTTACAAAATAAAACAGGTGATTCTCCCTCAATGATCTCTTCAGGAATCTCCACTCTGAGCTCTGAAATCATGGAGAAAACACATTTAGATGTTTATGAAAGAACAGAGTAAAATCTGTGAGTGTAATATTAGTTTGACTCTACCTGTCACTTTGAGCTCAATCCCAGGATAACCAAAGTATCTTTGCTCTTTTACATTTGTCAGGATTCTGAGGTAGTACTGTCTTTCATCCTGATGTGTCACATTACTGAGACTGAGAAAGAAGATTCCTTTATTCTGGAAGTACTGAACTCTGCCTCTGTAATCTGGATGATTCAACAGATTGACGGGTTCTTCACCTTTAATTGGGTTTACAGTCCAAAATATCTCTGTCACAGTGAGATGATTTGGGGATTTATAACTGCCTGAAAAATGTATTGTTGAGCTCTTTAGAGCACAATTCTTCATATTTGAGTACCGAACCTGCCATTTCTGGCTGCAGATCACTGGAAAATATAAAACAAGCAAATATATGAAATGTATTCCATTCTGTGTATTCCATTCCATTGTGTTTTTACTTTTCTCAACAACACAGAGGCTCTAAAGTAAGATGTGCTCAACCTTACGTCATGTACCTCACTGTTTGCTTTGATTTTGTTTATATAGTTTTTGTTAAATATATCATAACTCTTCAGTTTTACTCATTGTAACCAGACAGACGACAGAGTATAATAAGATAAACATGTCTCTCTGTATCCCAAAATTTCTAACATGCCACCAAGTGAATAACAAAAACGTTACGTAAACACAAAACTGGCGCCAGTATTTCCAGGAAGTGTCTAATTTGATCTGACACTATAGGCATAATGCACAGTACTGAGGGTGTCTGTGTTAGTTTTACAAAACTGTGTACTCTACAGCATGTGAGCAACAAATTCCCACCATACACATCAAACTGACATTAAACAGAAATACAGACTAACATACTGAACGACAGATATGGGTTTCTTCACATGCATGAAAATCAGATTTAGGTTCAGACTCACCAGGAACGAGGAGCAGAGAAATCGAAGAGAAAAAGCTGAACATTCTGGAAGAAATTAAGAAGATTGTTAAAACAACACTAATGTACTAAAAACTGACGAGTATTTGACTGTAAAATATATTTGTCCTATGTTTCTTTGAGCCGCAGGGTTTGAGTATGATGTAAAAATGACAGCTGATCTAGTGATCACAGTGTTTGACTGTTTTCATGTCCTGTCTCTCTTCACATCCTCTGTCTAAATGCAAAACGCTCCTCCTTCAGTCACACATCACTAGTGCTTGTTTCAAG
Organism: Spinibarbus caldwelli; assembly: GCA_039654775.1. NCBI lineage: Eukaryota > Metazoa > Chordata > Actinopteri > Cypriniformes > Cyprinidae > Spinibarbus > Spinibarbus caldwelli. Next base: position 35,839,478 of record CM077225.1, on the reverse strand, counting down.
TCAGATATAAATATCAATCAAAACTCACTGAATCTGAAAGAGAGGAGATTATTTGAAGAGACTGTTTTTCATGTGAGTTCACAGATAAATGTAAACTCAAGTCAATGTGACATTCACATGAACTGAAGAAAATAACACTTATCTGTATGGCCGCTTCCTGCTTTCTCTCTCTGTTTAGTATATGATAATGTTGTAAGTGGCCTGAGAAACATGTTGCATGCACTCATGTGACTAACAGCTTTAGCTTTCACTTTAACAAATCTTCAAAAAGGCAAAGTGACAGGACTTAGAGTGTGTCTTAAAGCATGTGAATAGAAGCTCATTATGTTCTAAAATTAAAGAATTGAGAACAAACATCCAATTGCAATTTTCTCATTGTTAAGAATAACTTCTTAACCAGTTTGATCAAGTTTTTCAGAACAAGGCATTGGAGACTTTATAGGTTAAATTAAAGACAGTGCAAAAAAAAACAAAACACTAAGATAAAAGCAAAGCGACAAAGACATTTCTAACATGTATTAAGTAAATTTTTATTAAGCAGTCTAGAAGAAAAATCAAGTCTTGTGCGTGTCCGACTTCTCCATTACAAGTCTGTTTATGTGTACCATTCTCATGGATTAATAAGTGAACTTAGAATGCCTAATTATAAATACACAGATTTTTTTATTGTTTGCTCTTTGGTAAGTATGCTACACATCAAATGCTTTTATTTTGGAATACAACTCTGAACATTCCACACACGCCTTCACACTCCACACCTCTGCAGCTCACAGACCTGACGGACATCTAGAGGAAAATACATGTAATTACACGCACATCTATATTCCCTTTTTTTTATATATATAATAATAGTAGTCTACATATTTTTGCATATTTTTGTTAAATATTGATCAAAAAGAGAAGAGAAAATTTTACAAAAATAAAACAAATGTCATACTTAGATACGTATGCAAAAAAATTATTGTCTAATACAAAAACACTCAACATTCAACTGTCACACCTCATTGGACTGTTTGTTGTTGTCTCCCTCTTGTGCCCATATTTGGTTATGTTCCTGTTCTCTTTGTGCCATTATTAGTTCATCCTCCTCACCTGTCTGTCCCTCATTAGCACCCCTACTTACAGTCTAGTCTGTTCACCCTCCTTTGTCTGATATTGTGAATGTTACCCTGTGTGTTAGACCGTCTTCTTCGTGTGGATTACAATTAAAAGGATTTGTTTCTGTTATCTTCGTCATGCCTGTGTCTTCCTAACAGCAGTGTTGTGACACTAACACTCAACAAAACTAAAATAAGAGAAGTTAAAGATAAAAATACAGGTACTCAGTTAAGACACTACTATCCAAGCAGTCCGCAGTTAACTCCCTGTTTGATGCAAACGCTGTGTGCATTTATCAAAAAAAAAAAAAAAAATCCGCTTATCTGTAAAATCAGCTCATTCTGAACTTCTGCAACTTTGGAACATCACTCAGATTACATATGAAAAGTGCCGTTTCTTAAAAGCACAAAAAGAGCAAATAGCAACCTGTTTAATTCCAAGCCAGAGAAAATAAACAATAAACAAATGTCAAATCATTAATCATTCAGTCATCACTGTTGTATTATGTAGAATCCTGGGCTTCAGGGTCATCTCTTCATATTCTAGAGAAGAAATGAACATATTCATCACTAATAAGATCTGATGTTAAACATCCACATGATAAACAGCAACAGCAGAGAAACTCACATCCAGTGTGTCGTATTCAGAACATCTGGACTTGGGCTCAAGGCTCATGTAGGTGTCCTCAGGAGACTCCAGCTGAAGACACACAATGATGAGAGAATTCATTCTCCCTCCAGATCTGACAGACACAGATGAGAAGATACATGAGGAGATTTACTCACCGTCTTATTGTGTCCTGATCCTCCGTGCTGTTGCACTTCTGATGGAGTCGCTCGTTTCCTGAGAAAGAAGAAGAAATGAACATGAACACAAACTGACTCTGAATCTTTCTAACAGTACAGATACAGAGTCTCCTTCACCTTCTGATCAACAGCCCGATGAAAACCAGCAGAATCACAGACGTCAAGACAACAGCTGCAATGATTCCCACTGTGATCCTGATCAGAGATGAGCTGCTTTCTTCAGCCGTGCAGACGAGAGAAAGAAGAAGTGTTACTCTTTGTATACAGACAATGAGCTCACTGAGATGATTCTCACCTTTAACAGAGACTGAAACAGACGCTGATCTCTGAGATCCATATTGATTCTGAGCCTCACAATAGTAGCGTCCACTCTGTAGTGCACTGAAACTCTGTCCAGATCCAACAGCTGAGCTTTGATACTCCTCCTTAAACCAGCTGAAGTTCAGAGCAGGAGGGTTTGAATCACTGGTGCAGATCAGAGTCACTGAATCTCCCTCCACTATTTCAGCAGATGAATTAAGGCTCACCACAACATCTCTTGGAGCATCTAAAATGTAAATGAATGAAATGTCTCATCAACAATGATAAAACACTGGAACTAGAGGATCTGTTCTCAGTTCTTGCACCAGCGTTCACTTACACATCACATTCAGCATCACAGCATCAGAGTCTTTCTCTCCATATTTATTTTTGGATCTGCACTTGTATTCTCCACTGTGATCAGAGCTGATCTTTGAGATGCTGTAGATTTTTCCAGATTCTACAGACGTTCCTTCTTTAAACCAGCTGATTTCTGCAGGTGGTTTTGCATCACTATTGCAGATTACAGTCACTGAATCTCCCTCCACTATTTCACCAGATAGACTGATGGACACTGAGATGCTCTTTGGAGGATCTAAACAGACAAACAAGAGGGGAATGACAAGCAGTAAACCATGTTTATTGCTGTTGCTTTGTAAGCACTATTATCAGAAACAGTGAAACCATCTGATGATTGTTGATAAACAATACTCATTTTTTTCCCTGCAGAAAGAACTGTCATTCCATTCTGAAGACATGTGATGGTTCAAAATAAATCTCTCAGCTAACTTACATCCAGGTCTAACAGTGATTTCAGCAGATGTGGAGTTGAGTCTCTCATGACCGCTTATGGTGCAGGAATATCGGCCTCCGTCCTCCAGCTCGACAGACTCCAAAACAAGTATGTTGTCCCCATGGTGTTGAGTGCGCAGATGCCCATCTTTCCTCCAAATGTAGGTTGGTACAGTCATGGAGGGGATGCATGAACCACAGACAAACATAATCAAGTCTCCCTCCATCACAACATCAGACTCGGTCTTTACCTCCAGCTCTGCATCTGGACCAGAAAGAAATGTGGGCATGCATTGACTCATCTCACTTGCACAAAAACAGATTCAGTATTCTTCAAAATGAATACAAACAGTGAAATGCAAACTCAGAATATGATGCAAACATGCAATAATTAAATGTTAAATAACACAAATTTCCTTGATGTATTTAATCCCATTTTATTAATCCCTATCCTTGCTGCTGACCAGTTTGATAATCCAATTCACCCATATTAATAAGCAAAAAGTTGTTGAACTGTCTTCTCTTGCGTCCCCCAGTTCTTCATGCAATCCAGAATAGCAGCAAAGCTAAAAGGTTTGAGCTGTGCCCTCTACTGTACAGACATGAGTTTACATTTCTTTCAGCCCGAGGCTAATCATGTCACTTTTGGTGTGAAAAGACTTTCATATTTGCCAAAAATAGTTTTTTTTTTTTTTTTTTTACATCAAAAACAAACAAACAAGCCCAGTCCAGATGAGAAAAAGTGACAAAAAAGTAATGTAATGCATTTCTTTCCACAAAAAGTAATTTGGTAACGCAATTAGCTACTTTTTTAGGGAGTAAAGCATGAATGTACTGTAGGGCAGGAGTTCTCCAAGTGAGGCCCGCGACCCATAGTCAGGAGGCTGCGAAATAAAGTGATGGACAGAATTGACGAATCCAGTCAAAATGAAATTTACTGTATAAATCTGAATGTCACAATAGTTTTGGATAAATACATCAGAAGTACTGTAGGTCAGTACACTTAGACACAATTTTTGATTGTGAATATTAAACCCCATAAGACTGCTATTGAAATATGAATCCTGCATGTTGTGAATGAATGGCACCTACCAACGGTTTCACAAACTCAAGCGCATGAGGCTTGCAGTGATTTCAGTGTTTGTTGTTTCATTATACAAGGACATGAACACATGAACTTCATCTCCAGAACTGCTCTGAGAATTTTAACTGAGAAAATCTAGGCCCGGTTTCACAGACAGGGCTTATACTAAACCAGTATTAGGCCATAGTTCAATTAGAACATCTGAATAATTTTTCTAAACATGCCTTATTAAAAAACATTACTGGTGTCTATCTTGAGACAAAACAAAGGCACTTATATATTTAAAGATCAGTCAATGCAAGTTTCTTTCAGTTGAAACAGCTCAGACTTACATTTTAGTCTGGGGCTAGGCTTAAGCCTTGTCTGTGAAACCAAGGGCTAGAGTAATATCATATACACTCAGAAACTCAAAGCTTTGCACGACAACCCACCAAAATAAGAGTTCGGTTTAACTTGAAATTGTGACAAAAATGTATTACTATTGAAAGTGAAAAAAAAAGTGAAAGTCGTGACGTATTGTCAAGTATGGTGACCCATACTCGAAATTGGTGCTCTGCATTTAACCCATCCAAGTGCACACACACAGCAGTGAATAGTGAACAAACGCGCACACACACACACACACACACACCGTGAACACACACCCAGAGCAGTGGGCAGCCATTGCTCCAGCGCCCGGGGAGCAATTGGGGGTTCGATGCCTTGCTCAAGGGCATCTCAGTCATGGTATCGAAGGCAGAGAGAGTACTGTTTATTCACAATCCCCACCTTCAATTCCTGCCGGTGTGAGAATCGAACCGGCAACCTTCAGGTTACTAGCCCAACTCTCTAACCATTAGGCCACGACTTCCCCACTATTCCCCAATCTAAGAATATTGTACAGTAGAATGCACTTCTCAAAGTAAGAAGAAGAAGAAGAATTCAATTATTAAAACTATTTTTCACACTATTTTTATTCCATGTTTTAATTTTTACAACAAATCTCTGCAGGTTTTTTTTTTTTTTTTGCAAAAATTGATTTCATTTTAAATGATTAAATTGCTAACATTTTATGCCTTCATTTGATTACTACCATTTTTGATAATAAATTTGTATTAAATTATAAATCCAGAAAAAAAAACACAGAATTTCTGAAGAAAGTAAAAGATTTCATATGGCCATATTATTGTAAAAAGTGCAATAAAATATTAAGTTTAATTCATTAGACAAGCTTTTAGATTATTAAAATTTAATTAAACCATTAAAATGGAATCCAAACAAATTAAAATGGAAAAACACCGAATCTAAGAATAAAACTAAATTTGAGAAAAAATAAAAAAGATTTCATATTTGTTGTTAAACGGTTAATAATTTTTTGTTAAACTGTATAAATTGTATGATTTCAAATTATCAGATGTAATTTTTGGTTACCATTAAAAATTTAAATGAAAAAAAAGTTAATCCAGGTAAATTTAACATAATCCAGAAAAATTCAAAATTCCAGAAAAACAGAAGTGCCAAAAGAGTACGAATTGAAGTAAGTATATGCTTAGCTTAACTGTTTTTATAATTATGAGGGATCCTTGGAAACTTTTCTCCCCTATAAGGGGTCCCTGGCCCCAAAAAATTTCAGAACCACTGCTGTAGCATATGTGAATGTAATTCAATGCAATGTAAGTTGTTTTGGATATGAATATCTGCCTAAGGCATTTTTCTGAGACAAGTAACATGTAGTTTTATGCTTCACCCGCTAGAGGGCCAAAAGTTACATAGTGATGATGGTTTTATCATGTACTTGCTTATTATTTAAATTGTGTTCATTTTGAAAAAAGTTACATAGTGTAGCTTTAAGCAACCCAAAATGTTTAGTGGATGATTCTTAAATGATGATTGTATAATGAAATGAAATGTAAAAGGTCTTTATTCACACCTGTCATCCGGCTCTCTACTCACCTGTTACTTCTAGCTGGATTCCCTGTTCATTTGTCCAGATTCGCCCGGAAGCAGTGCTGAGCACAAACCGGAAGATGCCGGCGTCACTCTCTCTCACGTCCCTCAGCAGCAGCGAGCAGTTTCCCACGGCAGGCTGCACAAACTCCACACGGCCTTCAAACGCAGGGTCCTGAGAAACCCTGACCCTCTGCCCTGGCGATTTCTCAAAGAGCCATTCGGCTGTGCTCACCTGCTGGTATTGAGAAGTGTGTTTGCAGGGTATGAGCACCGTCGACTGCCGAACCACACACATTCTGCTGACGATATGAGTCACGTCACACTGCACACCTGGAATACACACGAATGCGTGCTTGAGATGCTGCTTTGCGACACACTAAAAATAATGTGCACTCCTTAAAAATAAAGGTTTCAGAAGGGGACTAGTTCATTATACAGTACACTGCAAGTATAGAAATCTGTAAACTGTGAACGTTTGCTCTCAACTGAAGTGACACAGGATGCTGTAAGAGAAGTTATTTTAAGCAAATGTTCTGCAAGTAAAGCAAATTTGTTTTCTGCTTACTGGAAATACCATAAAGACAGTGTCGGTGAGTAATTAGTTACATGCAACAGAATTACGCAATTTCGTGCCAGTGTTTCCTGTCCTAGCTATGCAAAGATTTGATTTCAAAAACAGTATCATAGCTATTACACTATATTTTGTTATGGTTTTAAATCTGTATTTTACCTCAAAACAATCTCAAAGTAAAAAGAGGTGCTAAAGTCTGATTTTGTGGGGGTTATGCTTTAAAATTAAATTATTACAATCTTAATTCAAGTGATAAAGGATTTTGAAAGTCTGACAGTAATCAGTCTTGAGTTTAAGGTTAATCCTGCCTGCTTTAAATGTTTGAAAATGATTAACAGTTTAGAAAAATGTAGAAAAAATGTAGAAAATTGAATTTTGAAAATTAATCAAATGTAATCAGTTACATTAATAAAGTAATTTTTAATTAGTTACACTACTTATTACATTTAAATATGTAACTTGTAATCTGTAACCTATTGCATATCCACAGTAACCTTCCCAACACTGATTACAGATATGTTACCTTTTGCCATCAGAGAGATCCAGATAAAGGACTGAAGCAGTAGAGTTGGACACACCTTTAAGACATGAGATTTATCATACAAAAACCTCCATGAAATATCTGATCTATCTATCATCACACACTGAAAATTAACACAAGTAATTAAAATGTATTCTGTTGCCATTATTCCGTAACATTTTACAGAAACACTTAATATAAGCATGTTTCCAGCCTTATTATACATCTCATGCTAAAATACAGTGCAGTGCAATAAGCAGAGTAACTTCAGTAAGTTAAGGTTAATGTAAAATCATATCAGTCATTTCAATTAAAATTATTTAAAATGAAATATATTACCATGATACTGAAGCCTTTGAATGACGAACATTAAAACAGCCGGTAGAAGTAAAGACAAACACTGCGGTGAAACAAGATGGCCTAAGTCCAGAATAACATATGTCCTCTTCCCCTGTGAAACTATGGTGAGAACTGTATCTCAACTCTGAGAAAAAAAAAAAAAAAACTGCTGACCACACTTGTCATATATGGTGTCATATACGAAAAAAAAACTGTAGCTCTGAAGGCAACAAATGTCATTATTAGAATAGCTCACGCTTACCATGCATAAGTTCCCACATTGTTTTTGACAAGGTCTTGAATATAACTCAAAATGAGTGGACTTCATCAGTTGGAAATGATAAAGAAGGAAAAAGACTTACAGAAGGATGGGCTTGAGTCATATGTTGACTACAATATCTTACACTCCCAGGGGGAAAAAAACATTTGTACCATATTTACCCATAACAGGGGCATATTAGTACCTTAAAGGTACAAAGCCTATTAGTAGCCTACATTTCAAGGTACCACCCCATTGACAGCATTTGTACCTTTTGTATGTCATATTTTTGTGTCCCTGGAACAGAATTAAATTTTCAAGAGATTATGAAAGATATAATAACACTGTTTGTATGACTTGTTTCTCACTTGTACTTCTGAACAGTGTTGCTGTCTAGTCTGTGAGACACTGCGGATGTGTTCATATACTCTGGGGACAAATTTGTCCCCCAAAGTTAGTTAAATTTGACAAAACCTCCATTTGTAAAAACGGTATAAAATAATAAGTAGAATTTGTATTCATTCTTAATGCTAAAAATGTGTATATAAAACAACATTCAAAAGCCTGTACGGTGTGTGTGTGTGTGTGTGTGTGTGTGTGTGTGTGTGTGTGTGTGTGTGTGTGTGTGTGTGTGTGTGTGTGTGTGTGTGTGTGTGTGTGTGTGTGTGTGTGTGTGTGTGTGTGTGTGTGTGTGTGTGTAGGGTTTGGTTTATATATTCCGGTGGGGACTTAAACCTGAATGCACACAGACTGATGGGGACTCGTGTCACGGTGGGGACCTAAATTGAAGTCCCCAGGGGTACAAAAGCTTATAAATCATACAGAATGAGTTTTTTTGAGAAAGTAAAAATGCAGAAAGTCTCCTGTGAGGGAAGTTTAGGTGTAGGGTTGGTGTAGGGCAATAGAATATACGGTCTGTACAGTAGAAAAACCATTACGCCTATGAAAGTCCCCACAAGGATAGCGAAACAAGTGTGTGTGTGTGTGTGTGTGTGTGTGTGTGTGTGTGTGTGTGTGTTCCTCAAACTTCCGCAAACTCTCTCTGAGTCAGTCATCATGTCCAACAATAACGCTAGCAGCAGCAGTGTAGCTGTGGCGCAGAAAGCCGTCAAACAGCTCAGACTAGAGGCCAAAATACGACGAATTAACGTAAGTATTTCAGCTTTAACAAAAAATGTGAAAGAGTTTTGGATGTTGAGAGTTTATGGAGAAGTTTAACCGGTGAGAGTTACAGCTAGTGCTAACGCTAACCGACAAAACAACACTTTAAACGCGTTTTAACTCGTGTATAGGTGAATAACCTCCGTTTTTAAAGTCACAGCTTTTCCGAGATGCTTTTAAAGTGTTTTATACTGCCAGAAGCATATTTAAGGCATAAAGTTCAGACAACTGTTAGCTGTTGTTCTCCATGCTCATTAATAATGCAAATATATGCAAACGGACGCTCTGTTGGTGGTACTATGGTACATTGATGGTATCAGATTGCAGTACTATGGTACTTTGTTGTATAGAGTATTACTTTAAAGAATACCATTGTGAAACTTTGGTATATGTCCAAACTTTTTGTTTTTGTGTGCGTTACTAACGGTGACCCAACCTAAAGACCCCAATATTAAAATGCTATATTTTTTTATTTATTTATAATACTGTGCAATAGATTTCACTATTAATGCAATGCCAGTGTTATTTTGTTAGTGTTTACCTAGCCTAGTTTTTTCAGTTAATTGTTTTTTTAGATCCTTTCCTGGAGATTCATCATGCCACTGTTGACTGACAGAAACAACAGTGGCATGATTTATTTTGTTAAATGCTCAGAAGCAATCCGAAAACTTATAGAAAAGCTTATTTCAACCATAAATGTAGGGTAGGGTACTAATACGTCAAAAAAAAAAAAAAACACCTTGATCACAGAGTATATTAAGACAAATGTTCAAAAGTCTTCTGAAATGTTATGTTTAAATGTGCAAAGTATGTATTAGCTAATTAAATATGCGCTAATTTGCATACATTTCCAGAACAGAAACTGAACATTAGATAAGGCCAGGTTCATACTTCTTGTTTTTAACCCCTCTATAAAAACTTCAAAATATAGACAGGAATAAAACTGTCGAATTTGCACTCAGTGCATATCGTTTAACATGTCAACTTAATTGTAATTTCTGTAGGTTTCTCAAGCTGCCACAGACCTGAAGAACTTCTGCCTGCAGAATGCCCATAAAGACCCGCTGCTAGTGGGTGTGCCATCCAACGACAACCCCTTCCGCCCGCCCAAGTCCTGCGGCCTCCTCTGAACGACTGCTGTCTGATCACGCATAGGTTACCAACAGCCTTCTGTCCTTCTAAAACACTGTAGATGCATTCAGTGAATGCATACGCAATCAAAATGTATCAGCCCATCCAAGATATAGATGAGTTTTTCTTCATCAGATGTGGAGAAATGTAGCATTACATCACTTGCTCAGCAAAGAATCCTCTGCAGTGAATGGGTGCCGTCAGAATGAGAGTCCAAACAGCTGATAAAAACATCACAATAATCCACAATTAATCCACACCACTCCAGTCCATCAGTTAATGTCTTGTGAAGCCAAAAGCTGTGTGTTTGTAAGAAACAAATCCATCATTAAGATGTTTTTACTTTCAAACCATTGCTTCTGGCAAAAATGTGTCCATAATTCATAATATTGTTTCCTCCAGTGGAAAAAGTTGACTCATCTGAATCAGGAGAGAAATACAGGTGCACCTCAATAAATTAGAATGTCGTGGAAAAGTTCATTTATTTCAGTAATTCAACTCAAATTGTGAAACTCGTGTATTAAATAAATTCAGTGCACACAGACTGAAGTAGATTAAGTCTTTGGTTCTTTTAATTGTGATGATTTTGGCTCACATTTAACAAAAACCCACCAATTCACTATCTCAACAAATTAGAATATGGTGACATGCCAATCAGCTAATCAACTCAAAACACCTGCAAAGGTTTCCTGAGCCTTCAAAATGGTCTCTCAGTTTGGTTCACTAGGCTACACAATCATGGGGAAGACTGCTGATCTGACAGTTGTCCAGAAGACAATCATTGACACCCTTCACAAGGAGGGTAAGCCACAAACATTCATTGCCAAAGAAGCTGGCTGTTCAGAGTGCTGTATCCAAGCATGTTAACAGAAAGTTGAGTGGAAGGAAAAAGTGTGGAAGAAAAAGATGCACAACCAACCGAGAGCACCACAGCCTTATGAGGATTGTCAAGCAAAATCGATTCAAGAATTTGGGTGAACTTCACAAAGAATGGACTGAGGCTGGGGTCAAGACATCAAGAGCCACCACACACAGACGTGTCAAGGAATTTGGCTACAGTTGTCATATTCCTCTTGTTAAGCCACTCCTGAACCACAGACAACGTCAGAGGCGTCTTACCTGGGCTAAAGAGAAGAAGAACTGGACTGTTGCCCAGTGGTCCAAAGTCCTCTTTTCAGATGAGAGCAAGTTTTGTATTTCATTTGGAAACCAAGGTCCTAGAGTCTGGAGGAAGGGTGGAGAAGCTCATAGCCCAAGTTGCTTGAAGTCCAGTGTTAAGTTTCCACAGTCTGTGATGATTTGGGGTGCAATGTCATCTGCTGGTGTTGGTCCATTGTGTTTTTTGAAAACCAAAGTCACTGCACCCGTTTACCAAGAAATTTTGGAGCACTTCATGCTTACTTCTGCTGACCAGCTTTTTAAAGATGCTGATTTCATTTTCCAGCAGGATTTGGCACCTGCCCACACTGCCAAAAGCACCAAAAGTTGGTTAAATGACCATGGTGTTGGTGTGCTTGACTGGCCAGCAAACTCACCAGACCTGAACCCCATAGAGAATCTATGGGGTATTGTCAAGAGGAAAATGAGAAACAAGAGACCAAAAAATGCAGATGAGCTGAAGGCCACTGTCAAAGAAACCTGGGCTTCCATACCACCTCAGCAGTGCCACAAACTGATCACCTCCATGCCACGCTGAATTGAGGCAGTAATTAAAGCAAAAGGAGCCCCTACCAAGTATTGAGTACGTATACAGTAAATGAACATACTTTCCAGAAGGCCGACAATTCACTAAAATGTTGTTTTTTTTTTTTTTTTTTTTTTTTGGTCTTATGAAGTATTCTAATTTGTTGAGAGAGTGAATTGGTGCCTTTTTGTTAAATGTGAGCCAAAATCATCACAATTAAAAGAACCAAAGACTTAAACTACTTCAGTCTGTGTGCATTGAATTTATTTAATACACGAGTTTCACAATTCGAGTTGAATTACTGAAATAAATGAACTTTTCCATGACATTCTAATTTATTGCACCTGTATGCACAGACCAAGCCCTGTTTACAGTCCAAAACAGCTCTAATTAGATATGTGGGTGGATTTTGATGTGAGAGACAACAGGGAAGGGCTATTTTACTGGAGGAAGCGTTATCGATCATATTTTGGCCAGACGTGACAGTTTAAAGTTGAAAAGTCTTATAGGTGGATTTGTTTCTTACAAACACGCAGCTTTTCATTTCTCAAGTCGTTAACTGATGGACTGGAGTGGTGTGGATTGCTTGTGGATTACTGTGATGTTTTTATCAGCTGTTTGGACTGACGGCACCCATTCACTGCAAAGGATCTATTGGAGAGCATTTGATGCAATGCTACATTTCTCTAAATCTGTTCCCATAACAAACTCATCTACATCTTGGATGGCATGTTTTCAGCAAATCTTCATTTTTGGCTTAACTACTGGTTTAAATATATTAATATATATATTATATCTGATATTTCAGAGCTGGTAAAGCCGTTGCAGATGATGTGGCTGCCTTCAAGTGTCTGTTTCTACCTTTACACTACTCCATAAAGACCTCCTGGAGCACTACACACACACAAACACTACTTAGCATAGCACAAAAAGAAATATTTCTACTGTTCATTTTCTTCACACTCATATCTGTACAATTGCTGTCTATTTGAATGAACTGTATTATGAGTAATAATATGTTGACTATGCTGAATTTACACTGTATGGTACAATCAGCTGTAAAACCCATAACACACCCCATGTTTTGAAAGCAATTTTATGTACCAAACACTTTTACACTTTTATTTGTAATGCGTATTTTATAAAACAAAAAGAGTGCCTTGAAGATTGTATGAAGTTTTCCCTGGTTTATGTGGAAGGAATTGAAGAATTAAACTATTAGAGTATTTTTCCTATTTAAAATTAGAGGACATTTTTCTACTATAGTCTTTTACTAATTTATGGCCAGCAGGATTTGGTTTGATGGTCATTTGTAAACATGCTTTGTATCCTCAACAATACACATGTTGGACGTCGTCTTTGTCTCACGCTCACTTCAGGTCTTGGAGTCTCAACTAATGAGCTGATGAGTTGAATCAGGTGTGTCTGATGAGGAAGACACAATATGTGCAGTGTTGAGGAAACCCTGATCACCTACTGAACTAACGTGTCACATTTAAACATTTTTCTCTCGTTTCATTGACTTTTTGCTAAACTGACTTTTAAAATAAAGCATTATTGATCATTTAACTGTTGTTTTTTGATGAATGGGCTTTAAAATGCATCTTCACCTTAAATATTATAATTGAAGTGTGTTTTGTATCTGATATGGGGTGAGTGCTCACAGCTGCTGTTAAACAGACTGAAGCTCTCAATCATTGATGAGATGATTGAAGGAAACCTGCAGATGTCAGATGAAATGGTTGATTAAATGAACTGAAGTCACTTGTGATCTCAGTTTGCGCCGTAACAGTCTATGTGAACTTTCATTTTTAATCTGCCTTCTGAAAGAACAATTTTTTTGCTTTGGTAAGGCATACTGTATATAAGTTATAATATTTGCATATTCATACATATTTAGGAATTGAATTCATGTAGAAATCCTTTTTTGGTAAGTTACTTAATGTTATTAACTTAAAAATTGCACAAAAAAGGCCAAAAAGCAGCTAGTTTTCTGACCAGTTCTTTCACAAGTCAGATTTTCACAATCACTGCCTTTTATTTTTATAGACTGAAAAAGAAAAGCTGTATATTGCATTAGATGCCAGTGTTAAAGTTGCAGTGTTTTTTTTTTTTTTTTTTTTTTTTTTTTTTTTTTTTTAACGTCATGCTGCTGTTACAGTATCTGCAGAGTCTGGGCTTATGGCACACAAACGGGTCGCAAGATCACCAACGTCCCATATGAGAGCTCAGGACTGCTCAGGTAACTGATCACACACTGTCAGCATGTGAGATGAATGATGCACAGATTGAGTTTGTGTTTCTCTGTGTGTCTCAGAGATGCTGAACTCTGTGATTCTGCCTCTGTGTCCTGATGAAACCACGCACCTCACCAACTCATTACAGGTGCACAAAACACCTGAGCCTCACTGAACATCACTGTTCAGGTGAAGCTCACAAAACCTGCCATCAACCCATCAGCATCTTTATATTTTGCATTAAGCTGTGACATTACTTTCATATTAGGTGCTTATTTTCTTCTCCACAACTCAGACAGGATATCTCACACATCATGGCAGTATTTACTTTACTGTCTTTTAATTTACATTAAATTATAATTTGGGACCTTCTTTAAAAACAATATGGTATCTCAATGTTTTTAGCCCAATATATAAATGCTGTTTCAAATTAATATTTAATTATATGATTATGTTCATATTATATTATTTGGGACTCCTTTAATCATCTCAAGTGACTGATTCCAAAATAAATAATATTCTAATTCAAATTAAATGTTGTTTTTATTAATATTATATTACTTCATAATTAATTTCTATTTATATTATATTATTTAATATTTGTTATGATACATTAGTATTGATATTTTATGTGTATATATTATGACCCCCTTGAAAATGAGATCTCTCTCTCTCTCTCTCTCTCTTACATACAGAGCTGGGCAGATTACTTACAAATTTTAATCCGTCACTGATTCCAAATTACATGACGGAAATTGTAATTAGTAACGTAATCCATTACTTTTATATTACTTTTGGCCTATCTCGTTATTATTTGTATTGATTTAAAAAGTAACTGTAGTTAAAATGTAATTGAATCTAATTATAAGTACTTAATTTTTGTAATCTGAATACGTTAACCAGAATCCAAACATGTACCGGTAATCAGTTACTATATATATATATATATATATATATATATATATATATATATATATATATATATATATATATATATATATATGTATATGTGTGTATATATATATGTGTGTGTGTGTGTATATATATGTATGTGTATATGTGTGTGTGTGTGTATATGTGAAGAATTTATTTGCAAAAACGGATAACTCCGTTTTAAAAAAAAAAATCAAAAATCTTTTTTTTTTTTTTTTTTTTTTTTTTTTGTGTGTTAGTTAACTGTTTTTTTTTTTTTAAAGTCATTTAATCAAAACAACCCAACTGCAGTTTGATTGATATTAATTGGAATGTAGAATTTAAAAAAAAAAAAAAACTATTTTTGAAAATTTTTAAAAATGGAGTTATGTTTTTGCATATAAACTCTTCATATATAGAAAAGAATCGAATCGAATGTTATCAAGAAGGTACATCACTAGGGCAATTTTTTAAAATATAAATACTATTCCTAATATTTAATTATATTACTTCCTGATTATAATATTTAAAGGAATGGCTGATCCTATTTTCTTTCACAGGAGCAGCTTGTAGAGAAGGACCTCCACATCTCCAGACTACAAGATGCTCTGACCTCTGAAAGAGAAAAAGTTAATCTCTCATTATATGCTATTGATATGTCTAACGTATGTCTCCTATACCTATAGTAAGATGAGAGGCAGCAGAAAGCCGCAGATCACTCTGTTTGTGTGTGTGCAGTGTGCGTGGCTACAGTGCAGCTGTAACCAGCAGGAGGCCGAGCTGAAGCGCAGAGAGCAGCACATCAGCCACATGAGAGAGAGACTCTCACAGCTCACTGACAGACACAAACACCGCGGCCTCTGTGAGACTCATGTTTGACTGCTACTGATTCATTCACTACCTTCTGTCCTTTCTGTATTGACATTTGCCCTCGTTAATTGACCGTGATTTATCGTAAATGAGAACCAATATGTGCTACTATTCCTAGTAGGGTTACAATTAATACTATACACAAACTCCAGGGAGTGTAAGATGATGGGCTAGTTACTGAAAAAATTTAATTACTAGTTACTACTTTCAAAAGTAATATTACGTTACTTATTACTTTCTGGCAACAGTAGGCTAATTAGTTACACTATAGTTATACTTTTCCTTCATGCCCCACGGAAGTTGTAATTGTGTATCTTCCCCATAAAATTCTTCTAAAATGTCACTAACAGTATATTTCTGCTTCCTCATTTGAAATCCACATTGGATCGCAGTTAGAAGTTACTACAAACACTCAGTGGTGATTGATGGTTACTTTTAAGTAAAAGTGTTGTATTAATATCATCAGTTATGTGTAGCTTTAAGTTAATTGTAGCTATAATTTCTGTTACCCACATACGATTCATGATGTATTTGATCAAAAGAAATCACATAACTTAAAGAAAATGTTTCATTTTCTAAAAATATTTTTTTAATTATAGTAATACAATTTATGTTGGGATCAGAGGAATGTGCGGGCAAGCCATGTAATGCTAGAGTAAAATAATGCCACACATCGGTGTTCAGATCATCCTGACAAAATCAATTCAATGCCAATATTTCCATCTGCTGAATGTAAGCTTTTCCATAAACCAGGCTTGCCTGATGCTCTGGTGTCTTCATGTATCCATGAGTTGTGAAAATTATGAAAACAAATCTAGGAATTATTGGATTCTTGTATTTCAAATCAGTAGGGGTTGAGGCATCAAAAGTAACTAAGTAACAAGCTGTTTGATGGATGGTAACTGTAATATTATTACTGAAATCTTATTAGTAATTAGTTACACTACTAGTTGGTGCAAAAAAGTAATATTACTATAACTAGTTACTGCTCAACACTGGTAAACAGAACATTTCACTGTATTAGGACAGTTTCACTGTGCAATGACTGTATGATATTCCCTGTCAATAGCCATAGAGATAATAAATGTGTTGCCAAAGCGGACAGGACGGAGAGAGCCTGGCTTCAAGACCGCAAGGGCTGATGGGAGGTACGACAAACTCCTGATAGGCTATACAAAGTGCTTATACCTATCAGAAATGCTGTGCACTGACAGATCATGCATGTGTATAATAGTAAACAGTTTGACTTTTATGCAAAAGAGAAATATTGAAAATATTACCCAAAAAAATTAGGTTTGCGCAAGCGCTTTGTGCCCCCCTGCAGGACAGAAGAAGCACTGCGTCTGCTGTTGGACCGAAGGGAAGCTGAGCTCAGAGAAGCCATGAAACTACGACATGGCCTCACTACTCTACTGCACATGCTCAGAAATAATATGGAACAGGTGAAAAAGACAACTGTGCATTCACTGGAAAGATTTCCTGTGAAAATGTATGACAACGTCCCAGTTTACATACATACTATGCACTAAAAGTATATACTTTACTGGTAACAGGCAAATACATGCTTCAGTTGTGCAGATTGGGATGCATCATATAGCAAAATCTTTTTAATTAGACACTACGAGATGACAACAATCCAGAACTGGAAGATGAGACTGACGACAACGTGCTGGTCCAATCAGAGCAGTGCCTTGGTGATCATGTGACAGGAGGTGTAGTCCAAGAGTGGACACAAGTCCAGAAAAGACTCCGGGAACTCATATCAGAGAGTAAGAACTGTGTGCTTTGAAACTGACAGGTTAGAAGAGGCCTTAAGCCCGAAACACACTGCACAATTTTAGCAATCCTATAAGATCATTGCATGTCACACTGTGCGACATGGATCTAATAAACTTGGCTACGACGTGTCTAGACTGTACGACAACTCGTAGGCTACGACGCACGTTACTATAGAAGAATAAAACCTCATCAGCATGCGCTAGTGGGAAACAAAAAGAGCATGATGAATCAATTTAGCAGTTGTAGTTTATATGTGTGCTGAATAAAAGTTTTGTTTTAGCACCATGTCACATTGATTTCATGTCGCATTTTTATTGGCTGGTCAGTAAATGTGGATCGTAACAGCAAAGTGAAAAAAAGTCGTGACCCATACTCGAAATTGGTGCTCTGCATTTAACCCATCCAAGTGCACACACACAGCAGTGAATAGCGAACAAACGCGCGCACACACACACACCGTGAACACACACCCGGAGCAGTGGGCAGCCATTGCTCCAGCGCCCGGGGAGCAATTGGGGGTTTGGTGCCTTGCTCAAGGGCACCTCAGTCATGGTATCGAAGGCAGAGAGAGTGCTGTTCATTCACAATCCCCACCCCAATTCCTGCCGGTGTGAGAATCGAACCGGCAACCGTCAGGTTACAAGCCCAACTCTCTAACCATTAGGCCACGACTTCCCCAAAACACACTGTGCGATGATCATGCTGTATCGACGTTGGCTATCTTTAGTCGCAAGACTGTGACAACGGCCGTCTTTTGAACCTCTCTCACTGTATTACACAGAACCACCGATTAGGAGCCACGATCACAGAAATCACCACAATTGTTTCACGATGGCAATCTTTTGTCTGGGACAGCCGAAATTCGCGCAGTGTGTCTCGGGCTTTATAGACTTAATTCTGTATGTGTGCTCAGGTCCTGTTGCTCAAGGAACAGACCAGGAGAAGCTGGTGGCTCATCTTGAGGAGGAGCTGGAGCAGAGCAGACAGCTGATCCGAGCGCAGCAGCAGTTACTGCAGGTCAGACACCAGAGCTGCAGTCGTGTTTAGGACAGCCTTCTGTTTAGGACAGTAGCTAGAAGTGATTTCTCTCAGGACAGTGTAACTCCGCCCCTTCCTGCTGTGCTGATGGACTGCTACTATCTGGAGGAGTGGGAGCGGCTGCAGGACCACTGGGAGGAGTTTAAAAGGCAGAGGCGGAGCTTCCAGCAGGAGAGGCAGGCCTTCACTGAAGCTGCTATCCGATTGGGTCACGAGGTGAGAGAAACTCGCACTGATTTAAGAGTGTACATGTGTTTATCTCTCTTGATCATCTTTTTTGCACGTCGTTTTAAGATTTTTAATGATATCTCTCTTGATCATCTTTTTTGCACGTCTTTTTAAGATTTTTAATGAAGTCAGTTCTCCTCACTGGTATCTGTGGAATCACTGGTGGAGAGAATGGTGTTAAATTATCTACATAATCCACTAATGTGACTGATCTCAACCAGGGGTCCGGGCCCCACTAGGGGGTGCAAAATAGCTTAAAATAATTTAAAATAAGACAAAAGAAGCTTTAAAAATAAGCTAAAACAACTGCTAAAAATAAGATGTTATTTTAATTCACCTCAAGGGTTTAAGTTCTTAATTTATAAAATATTAAAATCATGGACAGTTTTATAATGAATATAAATTTTTCTAGTTATGTCAAGCTGTAAAATATTGTCAGGTGGAAATTGCTATTTGTGAGTTTAAAAAAAAAAACTATAATTGTTTGGTAATTAAATTTGTAAACCCTAAAGAATTCAGGAATTGAATTGAAATTATTTTATTTTAATTATTTAAAAATATTTTATTGTTGTTGTTATAAGAATTATATTAAATATTTAAATTCAAATTCAGAAATTTTAAAATACACTCCTAGTTTCTGTAAAAGAAATTTGAAAACAAGCAGCTTTGTCATTATAGCATAAAATCAGTCAACAAATCACCCAGCTCACTTTACAGACCACAAAAGATGACATTTTGAAGATTTATTAAACAGCTTTTTGCTACAATAACAGTTTATAGTGATCAACAGGGGTTTGTCAAGCATAAAAAAATTTTTAAATAAATAAAATGAAAACACAAAGTCTCATAAAAATAGTCCATCTTTCATATGAGCTGCTTGATAACTTAATTTTCCTTTTAGTTCCCACAGAAAAAAAAATAAGCATATGGGTTGCATGAATAATAATGGGGTTTAATTTTGGGTGAATTGCTCCTTTTATAATCAATTGTCCTCAGCATTTAATCTGCATGTTTGTGTTTTAGAGATGTGAGTTTGAGCGGCAGAAGGCGTCCCGTTTGAAGTCAGACTTCTTCAGTCTTTCTCCTGTCAAGAAAACCTCACAGTGGAACAGGAGAGAAAGCACAGCACTCAGCGACCTACGTACACACACACACACACACACACACACACACACACACACACACACACACAGACCATGTTTACAGCACTAATATCACACTGTAATACAGCAGTGTGTGTTCAGGTGCAGCCGTACCGGAGCAGCTCTCTCTGTCTCCATGTGCCACGCCATCATCTGAGGGGTCAGAGGTCACGCCGGGGTCCCGTCGGAACATGGTCATGATCCCCAACGCCCCTGAGCTGTTCTCAGCTCTGAAACTGCCCTACTACAGGTCTAATATATGACACTGTACCTCATGCACCACTCATTTTAGTGCACAGTTGGACTCAACAGTGTTATTTTCTGTCTCAGGTCAGAACGGATCCTTCAGTCGCCTGATGAGCGCAACACAGACTGGCCCTTTTAGTTTACACACTTCAGTTTCATGAGCTGGAAATATTGTGTTTTTTGTGAAGAATCGGTGTTTACAAAGATACATTTTTGAAAATAAAGGTATACCATATGTATAGAATAACCTTGTATTGTTTTCTCTTTCAAACATATCAACATTTCTCACAAATGCACACATCGGGGGCCCGTTTCAGAAAGGAGGTTAAGTGAAAATTCTGATTGTTAACCCTGAAATGAGGGAAACTCTGGGTTTTCCGTTTCAAAATGGGAGGTTTGTCAGACTCGAGAAAGCAGGGTAAGTCAAGCTTGTTTCTGAAAGAGAGGTAACTTTTACTCAGAGTCAGTTACCGTGGTAACTTACTCTATGAACCTAACCTGGTCGGGAGCAGGTTTTCTTCGCTAAACCCAGAGTTTCTTTCGGTCTCCACCCCTGTTTTACAGCGTAAGCAATGTTTAAATAACGTATTAATTCATGCACGCTGCAAAAATGCTTTTCTTGCTGAGAATTGTCTTATTTCAAGTACAAATATCTAAAAATTCTTAAGTTAAGATGCATTTTCTATAGATGAAAAATGGTCTAATTTAGTCTTGTTTCTTGGGAGATTTTCCTTTTAAGTGCAAACATGTAAAATTGTCCTCCATAAGAAAATTAATCTTAATGCAAATGGAAACAAGAATATTTTTAATTTCTTACCCCATTGGCAGATAAAGTCTGCACATAAATTTGCCATTGACAAAATAAGAAAAATTCCTTCATGGAAACAAGACTAAATACCTTGTTATTTTTATTAATTTATTTATTTTTTTGCCATATCCACATGAATATTTATTTGAGCGGTACCATTTTAAATGGTAGCTTTCTTTAAAACATCGGCGATGCAGAGCACATTAGTAAGAGCGCTGTATGCAGACCTATAAGGAAAGTGTGTGTCCCTCTCACGCTCTTTCTGAGAATTTTTTTCCTGTGCACAGATCCGTTAAAGAGGAGTTTCACAGTCAGTGGTGTAGCAATCGGTTTAATTTAGGCTAATCTGATAAATAACGTTCACTTGATAACATCTTGCTGCAACCTCTGGAAGTTAAGGGGAAGTCGTGGCCTAATGGTTAGAGAGTCTCAGGAAATTGTCGGTGGGGGGAGTGAATGTACAGCGCTTTCTTCCACCTTCAATACCACGACTGAGGTGCCCTTGAGCAAGGCACCAAACCCCCAACTGCTCCCCGGGCGCCGCAGCATAAATGGCTGTCCACTGCTCCGGGTGTGTGTGCACTGCTGTGTGTGTGTGTGTGCGCGCGCACTGCTGTGTGTGTGCACTGCTGTGTGTGTGTGCGTGCGCGTGCACTGCTGTGTGTGTGCACTGCTGTGTGTGTGCACTTGGATGGGTTGAAACCAGAGCACAAATTCCATACTTGGCCACATGTCACGTCAAGTAATCAGAATTTCCTTGAGGATTTCCAGTGTGGTTGGATGCATTGATGACAAGCTCATCTCCATCATCGCACCTTCTGAAGGTGAAACTGATTACTGTATGGAATGGAAGAATGCCAGATGTAAGGTTAGTATGAGATATATGCCGTAACCACAGCTGTTAAATAAACACAAATTATTCACAATTTATTTGGTCATCTTTATTTCCTACAAATTCAAAAGCAAAAGTTATACTTTTTCTTTTTGTATTTTAAAAGTCTTCCAGTACCTGACCATCTCCTCAGGTTCTCACCCCTTTTTGGTTGCCTCTGCCTTCTTAAGCTGTCGACTGAGTGCAAGTTAATTTTATTAGGCTCTAATTAAGAAATGTAACAGGTTGGATAAGAGAATATTTAATTATGTGAAAAGAGTGTTAGGGGGAAAAAACAGCAGTGCATTGAAATAGACACTGAATGATATTTAATGTCAAATGTTTGTGAAGTCATTAAGCCTACACCCATGAACCTTTCATGCTTAAAGCTTTACCTTGTTTGAATCGAGTTTTTATAGGCTACTTCATTTTTAGCTGCTGCCACGGGTTTTTATTTATTTATTTATTTATTTTTTTTTTTTTTTTCAATTTATTTATTTTGCCATGGGATACCATTAAAATATTAGTTCAATAATTTACAGTTTTCACCTCTGATATTATAACAGTTATCAAGTTATTAACAGTTATTAAGAATTAAAGTTACGCACTGACGGAAGTACGCACGCGGACGTCTTTTTGGCGGGAGCTGTTGCCATGGTGAATCATGACTTTTCATAGTTGTGGCGCACATCAGGTGCCACAGAATAAGTGTCCAAACAGCTAATCACAATAATCCTTAAGTAATTCACACCGCTCCAGTCCATCAGTTAACATCTTGTGAAGTGGAAAACTGTGCATTTGTAAGAAAGAACTCCATCATCATTAACTTTAAATGTCACTTCTGGCCAAAATATGAGTCCATAATTCATAATAACACTTCATCTGGTAAATGGCACTCACTGCAGAGGATCTATTAGTGAAGATTCCTATTAGTATTGATCTATTAGGATTGGTCCTGTGGCTCAGTGGTAGAGCATTGTGTTAGCAGCGTGGGTTCAATTCCCAGGGAACACACATACTGATAAAAAATATATAGCCTGAATGCACTGGAAGTCGCTTTGGATAAAAGCGTCTGCTAAATGCATAAATGTAAAGATTCCATGAAGATACAAACCCATCTACACCTTAGACAGCCTGAGAGTGAGTAGCATTCGCTGCAAATGTTCATATTTGATGGAACTATTACTTTAAAATAAGAACATTAATTCCACTAGTATATTTTTGCTATGAGATAACCAAACCACCTTTACATTCACAAGGAAGAATCATATTAAAAGGCTGAACTGAGTTTTCAGGAGTATTTTTCTTAAAATACTTTGCAAGTTGCCCCATATTGTTATTGTTATCGCAATTTTACATAATTCAAGCGTTTTACAGGTTCTCTGTTAACTTCCTACAATATCTAATATTTCAAAAACGCGGTCTTCTCCAATCAGTGTCAATACACCTTAGTTCATATGGACTAGCAACTCCACAGTTTAAAAGCAATCTTATTTTCTTCCAGTCTCCTCTACCAATCGTTTTCTGTTTCAGAGGACACTTGGCAAACTTTTCGTGTCCTAATTGGTCTCCTGCCGTGACGTCCGCCCTTAGAAACCCACGCGCGCTTCACGTGCCTGTCGCGCTCTGTGAATGCCATGGCCTTTTCTCTTCTCCGCAACATCCTGATGGCTCATGGGTCTATGGAGTCTAGAAATCAGCACTTTCAGCCCTGGAGGGATTACATGGGTTTGGCGGACATGATCAGAGGCATGCAGCGGCCAGCAGAGCAGCCAGACGCGGACGATGGCAAGAGCGAGCGAGCCTCCCCAGCCGCCGCAGCCGCTGCGCTCCTGGAGTCTCCAAGCGGCCCGACCGCGTCGACGCAGAAAAGAAACCCGGTACGCGGCAAAAGCACCAGCAGCAGCCCATTCGAGAAAAAGTTCTGCAGCTTCTGCAAACACAATGGAGAGTCCGAAGCCGTGTTCACCTCACACTACTTAAAAGACCGCGCTGGAGCCGTGATGTGCCCATACTTGAGCCAGTACGTGTGCCCACTGTGCGGAGCCACCGGTGCCAAAGCCCACACAAAGAGATTCTGCCCGCTCGTTGACAGAACCTACAGCTCCGTGTACGCCAAATCAACCTGGTGAACCGGACTTTCCTGACCCGAGGAACATCTGGCCACGGTGTACGAGGAGGACCTTTTTTACGAGAGGTTTTAATGTTTTAAGTGTTAGCTTTTAATTGTTTGGACCGTAATGGCTTGTGTGTAGGTTTGCATGCATGTGTGCTTTCACGGTTTGATATTATTTTATTTTTATTTTTTTGCACTTTTTTTGCACTTTTTTTTTGTCTTCCTCTATTCTTTAAGATGTGTGCAGTGGTGTTGTTTCACTTTTTTTCGTTTCTTCTTTAAAACAAGAAAGCAGGCTCGCTACAAGTGCAACCCCGTTTAAAACGTTCTCAATCGAGCCAAAACGAGCTCTTTCTTGTTTAAATTGATAAAGAAAAGTATTTTGTATTTCATATAACTTATATTGTGATACTTTGTGGCGCAGTGTGTATATATGAAAAGAAGCTTTTAATCTTAATGTTTAGGTGTGTTCTTTACTCTTTACTCCTGTGTTTTGCATCAATAACTGACCTCAAGCTTCTGTTTTATTTCTTTCTCTTCACTACGTTCATGATCATCAGGTTTTGTTTACGTTTCATCAGGAGATTTATGTGCACTTGTTTAAAATTATGATGGTGACTTTAGTGATGACAAAAACAAAAGAAAATGAACAGTGTTCAGTGGACTTTTGGAAACCCGTGTGTACATATCACAGCACCTCAACTGAAATTGGTTCGGTTTGACCAGTGTTTTTTTTTGTTTTTTTTTTAATGTCTAGTTTTACAAAACATGATTTCACAGAATCAAAGGTGCACAGCAACAACCAGAAATAGTCATTTATTCATGCAGAATGTGTTTTGAACAGGAATTCGGAGAGACTTATGGCTGGAACTTTGAAGTGAAGACAGGTTGCTAAGGTTACGACCCTTCAGTCTAGGGGTCACGCCCTGTGATTGACAGAATTACAATGTTTACTACTTTGCTTGAACCTCCTAAGAAAAGTGTTAACTTTGGCCTACTAAAACAGAGCAACTCTACACAAGTTGTGCTTTTGGTCTTAAAACAAAGACACAGTCTTTAAACCAGTGTAACTGAACAGTTATGAACCAGTGCCTGCTACTACAGCTAAATCACTCTGAACTCATTGCAAATTATCCAGAGTTCGTTCTTTTGTGTACTTGTTTTTTTTTTTTTTTTTGGGTTTTTTTTTCTGTCCACTATATCATGCAGTAAAATGTAGTCAGAATCTGTTTGCATTTTGCCTATATTTCTGAGTGTGGGGCGGTGGTCTTGGAGGGTTTTCTGCCTTGTTGCCCAAATCCAATCTTTCTGCGTGCATCCATTAATATCTGACTGCAAGATAAAGAGCAATAAAACATCAAAATGATGGTTTATGGTCAAATTATTTCCTGTTTCATTTAATATAATAAACATACTTCACAGAGTAAATCAAAAATCAGAATTTGTTTTTTGCTGTCAAGTGCTCAAGACTTCTGCAAATCATGGCTTACTTCAGATAGGCGATGTCTCTGATTAGGCTGCAAACTAGCTCCGTGGCATATTCCAGATCACAGGAGGCTTCTGAGATAGGGAGATCCTCCAAACTGAGCAAACGTAAACCATGAAAATGGACAAAAACACCTTAGCCCGGTTTCATAGATGGGTTAGCCTAAGCCAGGATTAGGCCATGGTTCAATTAGGACATTTAAGTAGTTTTTATAAACATGTCTTATAAAAAAAAACATTACTGGTGTGCATCTTAAGACAAAACAATGGCACTGACATGTTTTAAGATCAGTCAGTGCAAATTTGAAACAGCTCAGATTTACATTTTAGTCTAGGACTAGGCTTAAGCCTTGTCTGTGAAACCGGGGGCTTGTATTGTACAGCTCCAAAACAAAGTCTGAAATGTAACAAACTTCTAGCTACCTAAAAACATCTCCAGTAACGTTCAAAGTCAACGGTTGTCACACGTCTCACCTCAGAGGGATGTTGTTGAGCTGGGAATCTGTCACGGAGTGCATGGATAAAGGGCTGGAGGGATCCGGTTCAGCGGCAGGACTCAGATGAGGCTCATGAGCATCACTCGGTAAACTCTCATGCTCTGTAAACAACTGAAGATACAACTCAGTTTTAGTAACTTAATGCTGACTTTAAAGGACACGTGAGAGTTTTGGACACTATAAACTTAAAACTAAAGTAAAAAAATTCCAAGTAGTGGTTTTGGTATTTCAAAGGAATATTACACACCAATAACAATTCAGTCATCATTTACTCAATCTCTCATTTCATTACAAATCTAGAAAATGTTTTTCATCCCCTTCAGCTAATTTCAAATTAAATGATTTTTGTGTCAACTAACACCTTATATTCTGTCCTTTTTCTCAGCCAAAGCTATCTTATTGAGGTTGTATGGACTACATTTATGGTGCTTTTATGACTTTTCTAAAGCTTAAAAGCACTTCGGACATTCTGCAGTATCTTCTTGAACTATGGTTTTGGAATGACGTGACTGTTTCTTTAAGTCAGAGGTCTCCAAACCTGATCCTGGAGGGACAGTTTCCTTCAGGGTTTAGCTCCAACACAGTTGCATGGAAGTTTATAGTGAGTCTGAAAAGCTTAATTAAGTGGTTCAGGTGTGTTTAACTAGGGTTGGAGCTAAACTCTGCAGGACAGTGGCCCTCCAGGAGCTGGTTTGGACACCCCTGCTGTATATGTTCTTCCTTCAAAAGAATAACTCACTTGCACATCTTCATTTTCACCACTTGGTGGGGCTGCAGGTAAGGACAAACTTGGCATGCTCTCAGTCTGCCTTGTTCTCAGCTGTGACAGTGGTGGCAACCAGAGTAAAATCGTTAGACTTGCACTTATCGTCTGTCTCATGGATTGCAGGAGGTGCGCTGATGGTCTCATCGGCTGCGATATCCATGAGCTCTAAGCACTGTTCATTGGTGTGCTCACTTACAGAGCCGTTCATGTCACATTAGGGCTGGAAGATATGGCCAAAATTTATATCACAATATATTTCTTAATTTCGGTCGATACGATATAATTCCGATAACGATATGAATACTATAAAAAAAAAAAAAAAAAACCTCATAAAAACTGCGTGAAATTGTGAAATTACTGTCAAATAAACGTCTCAAACTCACCTCATTAATATTAATATCTTTAACTTCAAACTATAGGCTACCAGTCAAAAGTTTTTAAACAGTATGATTTTAAATGTTTTTTAAAGAAGTCTCTTCTGCTCACTAAGCCTGCATTTATTTAATACTAAATACAGCGAAAACAGTAACATTTTAAATAGTTTTACTATTTAAAATAACTTTTCTATTTTAAAATATTTTAAAATTAAATTTATTCCTGTGATTTTAAAGCTGAATTTTTATCATCATTACCTCTAGTCACATGATCCTTCAGAAATCATTCTAATATTCTGATTTTCTGCTCAAAAAAACCTTTATTATTATTATGTTGAAAACAGCTGATAAGAATTTTTCAGTTTTCTTTGATGAACAGAAAGTTAAGAAGAACAGCATTTTTCTGAAATAGAAATCATTTGTGACATTATAAATGTCTTTATCATCACTTTTGATCAATTTAAAATGCAAATTAAAGTATTCATTTCTATAATCCCCTGGAATAGTGGAATAATACTTTTGAATGGAATAGTGTATAATGTTACAAAAGCTTTTTATTTCAGATAAATGCTGATCTTTGGATCTTTCTATTCATCAAAATATCGTGAAAAACTCAACTGTTTTAAATATTGGTAATCAACAAATCAGCATATTATAATGATTTCTGAAGGATCGTGTGACACTGAAGACTGGAGCAATGATGCTGAAAATTTATCTTTGATCACAGGAATAAATTACATTTTAAAGTATATTCAAATAGAAAGCAGTTATTTTAAATAGTAAAAATATTTCTGAATTTTACTGTTTTTGCTATACTTTGGATCAAATAAATGCAGGCTTGGTGAGCAGAAGAGACTTCTTTTTTTTTTTTTTTTAAAAAATCCAATTGTTTAAAAATATTTGACTGGTAGTGTAGGCTGATTATTATAGACTGAAACAAATGTGTTTCAGCCAGGATAAAGAAGAAGTGCTCCGAGTTGCTACAGAAAAAAAAAAGAGCAACAACAAAAGCAGAGACGGAGCTTATTGAAAATGCAAAACTGATTGTCTGCCAGCAGGAGGCGCTGTGAGAGTGATAAAACTAGCGGTTTCTCCAGTTATGGCTGTAATCAAAGCAGCTTCGCTCATATCAGATAAAATGAAAATGTCATCGAAACTTTTCTGAAGACAGTCGGTTCCCTTCAGAGATACATTCATATAAAACACCCGCGCTGCGTTTTCATTTTAAAACGTGCAGTGCTCATGTTTTTTCAACGAAGTCAAACGTCACAAATAAACCAATGTATGGGAAACAATGGTAATGTATATCGAAATATCGGAAATGTGTTTAAAACTCATATCACCGTTATTGAAAAAAAATTATATCGCGGTACATATTGATATCGAATTATTATCCAGCCCTATGTCACATTCACTTGGACAGCACTGCTCAATATTGTCGCTTCCCACTACGAGTTCTTCTTCGAAATGGTTAGCAACCTCAGCAGTGGATGTTGATGCCTCTTTGAGACATTTAAGTGAACCCTCTCTCACAACCCCTTCTTGAGCTGAAACATTGATTGAGCTCTTGCAAACATCAGCCAAATCTACAGGTACTTCAGTACCAATCTCATTTGTGACTTTGCTTTCATGTTGCTTTCATTAGCATTTTGCTCCATGCATTCAATTTCATTTTGCACGAGAGGGTTCAGATCATCAGCATTAGCATGGGATGGGATTGTATTATCAGTTTCATGAGTAATATGCTCACTTGACATGCATTCCACCAATATCTGAACTTCATTCCCATACTGAACATCAGAACGCTCCCGTTCCTCCTGTACAGGTATATTTTCCAATGGACAAGAGGTTGGGAAGGAGGGCACAGAAACCTCCGACACAGTAACTCCCTCTTCTTCAACAGAAATGGAGATATCCTTTTTCAAACTGTCACTCGTCATAACCGGCTCCTCATTAGTAACTGGCCCCGCCTCGTTCTCCTGGCTTCCTCCAAATGCATTCCCTCTAGTCGGCTGTCCCTTGAGCATTTTCTTCCGTTCTCCAAGCCAACCCATTCCCATCCTCTTTCTTATTTTCCTCTCTACTAGAGGACTGCATCTTCTGGCATCTGAATTCCTGTCTGGTCAACTGAGGTCTCAGTTACGATGTCTGAAGACCCTAATTGTTCATCCATCTTGGGTTCAGTGGCTATATTCTCCTCATGTGACAATTCTCTCTCAGTTTGATGCTCATTTGATGGTAATTCAGAGTCACAGTCATCTGGGACCTTCTGAGATTTATGGTTTGTGATTTCATTCGCTTCTTCAACTAGGTCTACGTCGGGCTGATCTACATTAATAGCTTGCATATTCAAAGGTCTAGAGAGAGTGTGTTTGTCATTATTGTCGAGGTCTGGGGTTTGTAGTGTGATCAGTGCAGTTTGTTCAAGCTCTGTCCAGGCTGATGTTCATCCAGCTTGTCTGGACACAATGCATTGTGGGAATTGTAGTTTTCTGATTCTGGTGTCAGAGTCTAGACATTAAGGTAAAGAGTTAAGTGAATCAACAAACGAAACACAAATATAACAGCACAGTGACATCAAAGCATATTGTAACTTCTTCAAAATGTTACGTCACATCATGTAAGAGAGGAATCACCTGACTTTCATCTTCAGACTGGTTTGTTTCTTCAGTGCTTTTCTGTCGTTTTGCTGTGGGCTGCGTCCTCTTAGAGGATCTGAACTCTGCTAAAAGACATTTAACTGCATCAGCATTTTCTCTGTTTACTGAAAAATTAAATATGTAATATAGCTCCAATCAAGCTGGTAGTATGAATGACTGATAATTATGTTTACATGGGTCCAAGGTACCTGTTGTCTTCGATTTTCTTTTGTCCATTGTCTTTGTTTTAGTCCAGATTCAACTAAATGAATAAAAGTTAAAACATGTTAATGACACACTTGACTCTTTTAATTTGCATACTGTAGATTGTTAAAATGTATTAATTTTTCCTCTAACCCAATTTCGTAAAATAAATTCTTACAACCAATTATAAATCACTTAACATGTCAAATAAACTGTTTAAAACCGTTGTAAATAGCATATAATTAATTTGACAGACATTAAACTGTCGAGTCAAATAAGCGCGCGAAAGATTCGTGAAACTATTCGTGATGTCATATTTAGTAAACTATTTCTGCACATTTTCTCAGCGAAAACAAACTAAAACACGACAAACCATCATAAAGTATAAAATATTATTTAAAATCTCAATACATCAACACGCTGGCGGTTGAACTACAGGACTTGTGCTGTGGGGCGTTCCCGCGTGCCGTAAAGCGCGAGCCTCTGCCGTTGCTATGGGAAACCTGGCGAAAAGCAGGAAGTGCTGAATCTACATTGACAGCAGTGCAGATTTGTGTTTATCTCTGTGTTTATGACACTCTGGTGCAAAAACTTCATGACAGGCAGCTTATTCTTCTCAACGGAACAGATATTTACCACCTAACCCGCCTTCGGAGGAACATATGATCAAGGTATCGCGTTCAAATTATTAGTAAATAGAGTCTGATGTAAGAATTAGCCTCCTCGCTAGCAGACACTTTGACTGAATTAGTTGTTTACTTTATGATGTATATTGTGAATGAGCTGATATTTATTTTATGGCTTCGTTACGCTTTGCCTCCAACAGTTTTGGTGCAAAATCAGCTAAAGATGTGCTTTGGATTGACCTGTTTGAAACTGTAAACAATAGCAGGTTAATACTATTGAAACATTCGCTGTTGAGCTTATAGTCAGTTAATGTAAGGTGATGGAGTTCTGGGAGAAATATAAAACATGTAATATGTATATTTGGCCGCTGATTATGTCTATGCATGGACGTCATTATTGACGTAATGATTTAGGAATGCGTCATGACGCCACTCACTTTCTTTTGTGGTTGGTTGGTGTTATTGAAATGCTGATGCAGTGGCTGGTTTGTAGTATTATTAATGAATCATTCTTGTTCTTACTTCAGGTTTGAAGGCCCTGCAGAGAAAATGAGTCGAAGCCGGAACCCTCCGCAGAAGGGCCAGGGGGCCGCCAGGGCCAAACAGGTAATAAACCAGATGAGAGTCAGGACTGTGTCCAGAATCATATGATAAAACCTCTAAATCTCACCTTTGAAGTCTGCATGAAATGAGAAAATCTCCCTATTAATTTTATAAATGTATGTTATAGTGAACTATTCATCTATGCTTGTATAATGTTTCTTTTTTTTTAAAGCTGCGTCCACTTTTGAGTGCCAAACTTTTTTATTTGCAAACAATCTATAAATCAGTTTTGAGGGTTATTATTGTAAATTAAAACTAAAACCTGTTAAAACTGTCACTTAAAATAAAATTAATCATTAACCAAAATAAAATGTTAAAAAAAAAGTAATTTTTAAAAAAAAAAAATTCATGTTAGTTGCAAAGGCAACATTTCTGATGTCCTTTAGTTTAACCTGAAGTACCATAATAAAATAATAAAATAAAAATGATAAAATTAATTTAAAAATAAAAATAAAAATGATTAAAAAGACATATTAAGTGAATGGAGGTGCGTAAAATGCTTGTTAAATTGGCACCAGTTCATATGTAATGTTCAAACAACCTATAAATATTTAGATACATTTCCATGTATAGACAAAAAAATAATAAAAATCAAACACAACTAAATGACTAAAACTTGAACTAAAATTAAAATGAAATGAAAATATAACAATTCAAAATATTGATAAAAACTACAATTTTTATCTCAGTGATACTAAAATAAGACCGGTTCTCCATCCTCAGATGGGACTGCTGCTGGATTTGGCTCCTGACGGCGGGCTGGATGACTCTGGAGGAAATGATGAGGAGCTGGAGGCGGAGCTTCTGGCATTGATGGGAGGAGGAGGAAGGAGTGGACCAGCGGGGAAGAAACCTGGAGGAAAAGGTGAGGATGATATGTATTTATGCCATCAGCCAAAACTTGATCCCTTGGCATTTTCCTAATCTCTCTGTCTTTAGCTCCGGTGCCCATGGAGGACATTGAGCGGATGGCAGCGCTTTGTATGAAAGACCTGGACGAGGACGGAGACGATGATGGTGATTTGGAGAACGATGCTGATCTCTTGGTAGAACGAAAACCTTCTTGTCTTTACATCACTACAAGCGGCACATCAGATGTGATCTTTCTCACAGGAAAAGGTTTTGATTGAGGTTGTTTTATGTGTTTCAGGCCGAGTTGAATGAGGTGCTGGAAGACGATGAGGAGCCAGTGGTCAGGAAACCCCCTCCGTCACCAGTGCCTCCTCAACGCTCAAGTGCAGCGCCCGCATCCCAGAATGCACCTGCCAGCCTGGAGGCTCGCCTGCAAGAGCGCTTGGACATGTACCAAACGGCCATCACCAACGCCAAGGCCGCAGGGGAGACCAGCAAAGCACGACGATACGACCGCGGACTGAAGGTGGGACATTTCCAAGACTAGAGGTCCACCCATATGGACGTTTTGATGTCCGATGTCTTAGAAAGCAGGGCGGGTCATATAAAGATGATATATATGATATCAGACTGTTGATTTAATGATAGTAAATCATAACAATTACTGCAATTATATTTAAATTGATTTTACATAATATTTAATAAAATAATCATAAATAAATTAAAAGAGTATTTAATTTAGTGCTAGTAAGTAAAACAAGCACAACAATTACTGCAAATATATTTATTTCACATAGAATTTTTAATAAAATAATTAAACAAATTAGAAGACAATTTAATTTAATAATAAATACAAGCATAACAATTACTGCAATTATATTTATATTTATTTTGCATATTTGCTAAAATAATTAAAAATAAATTAGAAGACTGTTTAATTTAACAATAGTACATAATACAAGCATAACAATTACTGCAATTATATTTATATTTATTTTGTGTAATAATTGCTAAAATAATTAAAAATAAATTAGAAGACTTTAATTTAACAATAGTAAATAATACAAGCATAACTATTACTGCAATTATATATATATTTATTTTTAATAATATTTGCTTAAATAATTAAAAATAAATTAGAAGACTGTTTAATTTAACAATAGTATTCAACAAACAAAATTACTGCAATTAAATTTATATTTATTTTATATAATATTTGCTAAAATATATAAATAAATTAGGGTATTTCATTTAAAATTGGTAAATAATACAAGCATAACAACTGCATTAATATTTACATTTATTTTACATAATATTTAATAAAATAAGTTAACTAGAATAAATTGGAAGACTAATTCATTTAACAATAATATTTAACATATTAACATATTTACTTAATGACAAATAAATTATTTGAAAATGTATCAATTTGAAAAGAAAAATAATTTAAACTTGATTAAAAAAATCTCTAAAATAATCAGAGTTATACTATACTAGATAGCAAGTTATTGATTTTTAAATCCTATTATGGTATTATCAAAAACAAAGAAGTTGTCACATACAAAGTAATTTTTTTTTATACGGGAAACAATATGCTCTTCAGTTGGATTTGCCAAAGTTTGAGAGGTTTGTGGAATGAAATGTTTAACAGGTATTTAGAGACTTGTTTAAACAATATACAGTACGTGTGTATTTCCTAAATGTTGTTAGTATATTTATAAAGTATCACAGTGTTCTGTTATTAGATAGAACTAGTAAACAAAGACAGTAAACTAATGAAGACAGAAAACAGGAAGTCTTTTGCTTCTGCATTCATGTGCTTTCAAAATAAAAGTCCTGATCACACCTTTTATCAGTCAAGCAGAAAAAGGACTGAAAGTTTGTAGTGTCTCAGATAGCGATCAACTGATATATCACCAGTGGTGATGTACTGTATGCATCAGGTATCCGAGACATTACAAACTCTCTGTCTTGGTCATTTTTTCTTCATGTTTGAGGATTTCAGAGTGGTTAATAACACATTTTATGTTTTTAGACTCTACAGTCTATGCTGACATTGGTTAAAAAGGGGAAGCCCATCAATGAAGATGAGATCCCTCCTCCTGTGGCTACCGGTGGAAAACCCTCCGCTGCTCCGCAGGCCGAGCCAATCACAGAGCAAGAAAAACCTGCTCCAGCAAACACGCCACCACAGACGGCCAACGTCAAGCCGGTCGCTCCATCCAAACCTCAGCTGCTACAGCCTCCATCACAGAGAGCGACAGCCGTAACGCCCGATACACCAGCCATATCGCCCCTCACGCCCAGCCAGCCCAACACACAGCACTCAGGTACACACACACACACACACACTCACGCTCTGACGATATCATTTAACTGTCACTGTGAAGCAGTCATGGTACACGTGTGTCATGTGTGTTTGTGTGTGTTTCAGAGCTCAAAGCGAGTATATTAAGCAGACAGAGAGAGTATAAACTGGCAGCCTTAAAGGCCAAACAGAGCGGAAACACAGAACAAGCCAAACAACTCTACCAAGTGTCCAAGGTGAATGAGTTTTGCCACCTGTCTGCTTTGCTACTTTATGATCACCAGGTCTAATTTGGGTCACAAAGTCACACATTCACACTCATTTCTTTGTTGCCCTACGCATTTCATTTATTCAAAAGTTTGGGGTCTATACTATTATTTATTTTGAAAGAAATTAATCCTTCTATTCAGCAAGAATGCATTAAATTGATCAAAAGTGACACTAAAGACCAGGGTTATTACAGATAAACTGGATATTATAAATAAACTAAAATTAGAAAGAAAAAAAAATTTTGTTACTTAAAAAAAAAAAAAATCAGTTAAGTGAAATAAAATATAAAAACCTACACTTATTGTTTCAGCTAGTTGCCTAGGCAAGATTTCTCATTTTCATTTAGTTTAACTTAAATAAAAATGAATAAAAACTATAGAGACATATTTAAAAAAAAAAAACAAAAAAAAAAAAACTGATAATAACTAATAATAAAAACAGACAACAACATTACTAAAACTTTAACAAAAATAAAAATGAAAATTGAAAATATAAAAATAAAAACTAATTCAAATTCTAAAAAAAAAAAAATGATACTAAAACAACACAGGTAAAGACATTTATAATGTTACAAAAGATTTCTTTTTTAAATGCTGTTATTTTGAACTTTATGGTTCTCAAATAAACCTGAAAAGGTGCATCACAGTTTCCACATAAATGATTTAGCATTTAGTTTTCAACAATGATAATCAGAAATGTTTCAGCAAATGTCTCAGAAATGGGCAGCAAATCAGCATATTAGTATGATTTCTGAAGGATCATGTGACACTGAAGACTGGAGTAGTGATGCTGAAAATTAATCTTTGATCACAGGAATAAATGACATTGTAAAATATATTCACATAGAAAACAGAAAAGACTTAATTGAAAAAAATTAAAACTCTTACTGACCCCAAACGTTTGAACAGTAGTGTAGATCTGTTATTGTGGATTGTAGATTTATCTTGGCTACACAGCACTAGATTACAATTAACCTACAATTAACAACTGGGAAAATGAACTTTCACTTGCTCTCCGTCTCTCCCTGTCCCACAGAGATTGGACTCATTGGTGGAGAGTGTTGACAGAGGGGAGTTTGTGGACATCAGCTCACTGCCGCCCCCTCCCGGTACATCTTCACCTCACAGATCTTCACTCACCTCAGTTACAATCTGGTCAATTTAGTCTGATTTTGACAAAAGTGTCTCTGTCTTTCAGGAGAGGTTGAATTGCCACGCACTAACCCTCCCCAGCTGTCCTCTAAACCAGCCGCCCCTCCTGCTGCCCCTCCTGCTGCCCCCACTGCTGCCCCAGACACAGGTGAGAATTAATCTGATGTCCCACACACAGATCAAACACAGATATCAGTAAATGAAAGCATATACGTGTGTTTCAGCTCTCTCTGCTCCCCGGAGCATCGCTGAGGCCTTACAGCAGCGCATGGACAAATACAAAGAAGCTGCAGAGAGCGCCAAGAGCAAAGGAGACGACCGCAAAGCACGCATGCACCAGCGCATAGTCAAGGTAACACACGCTAAGACGCTCTTCAATAAAAGAACAGGTGCCATTTCATTAATCTCTCATATGTGTGTGTTTGTGTGTTCTTGATTTCAGCAATATCAAGACGCCATTAAAGCTCATAAAGCAGGACGGCCTGTGAATTTGGCAGAACTTCCTGTTCCACCAGGTAACGCTTGTTTAATTGTTTCTAGCGAGAGCCAAATTTCTGACAAATGTCATTACAAATAAAAATAAAACAGGTCATTGTGACACTTTGTCTCACCGTTCTGACTTTTTTTTCTCAAACTTTTGAATTTACATGTCAAGCTTCTGTTGTAGATATTTTGTGTGCCTTGTTTTTGACATTGTTAACGTTTGTGCGTGTCAGGCTGTCCTCCGCTGCAGGGCACTGAGGGCGGTGAGCAGAATTTTATGGGCGTCCTGGAGACAGCTGTGAAACTGGCCAATCAGGATGCAGATGCCGACGCAGACGAAGATGAAGAATCACAGAAGGTAGCGTCAAAGTTCAGCAAATCATCTAGAAACTGTGCTTCGGTCTAATTCTTCATCTGTCTGTTTCTGTGTAGCCATCAGCACAGCCTGCCGTTCAGAAATCCAGAGCTCCTGCAGCTCCGAAAGCCTCGTCCGCCGCAGGGACGCCCACCGGTTCCACAAACACCCCTAAACTAGGAGGGAAAGGTAGATGTGCATTAATATATCGATATTAACACATGTGAACTGTTGTGTGACGTGTGTTGTTTTGTAGCCCAGCAGCAGCTGGATTTCCTGACGACGCGCAGGCAGCAGTTCGTGAAGGCTGCGTTACGCTCTAAAGAGATGAAGGACATGCAGGGAGCCGCTCAGCACCTGAGAAACGCGAAAGGCCTCGAGCCCATGATCACTGCCGCCAAGGCCGGACTTCCTGTTGACATAACCAAGGTTTGTAAATCAGTAATACATCGAAATTCCACCCGAATTGGTTTTAGAAGACCGAAATCACTGGCTGAAACAGTGACGTTTAATTTGATGGTGCGTTTGAAACCTCCTGGGAATTTTGTATTTACGAGTTACGAAGTCGCAATTATGATGTTAGATGCATTCAAGTGACTTTTGTCAGAGCAAGATGCTGATGTATCTTTAATACAGCAAATTTTCTTCTACAAAATGATGAATAAATAATGCACATCAGGTGTGGTTATGCTTTTTTTATGTTTTTATTAGTGCTGTCAAACGATTAATCGCGATTAATCGCATTAAAAATAAAAGTTTTTGTTTACATAATATATATGTGTGTGTACTGTGTATATTTATTATGTATATATAAATAAACACACATGCATGTATACATTTAAAAAATGTTGTTTATATATTAATTACATTTATATATAATATAAATTATATGAATATAAATATATACATGCGAATACATGTAAATATTTTCAAAATATGTACTGTATGTGTGTGTATTTATATATACATACTATGTATATACATAACACACACATATGTAAACAAAAACTTTTATTTTGGATACGATTAATCGTGATTTAATCATTTGACAGCGCTATTTTTTTATTTAATTTCTGAAAGTGCTATAAATGGATTGTCTGGTGTCCAGGTGCCGGCCGCTCCGGTCAGTGAGGATAACTACAGACTGTCTCATTCACGCTCGTCTGCTCTCTCGCCACGCTCTTCTGAGCAGTACACGCAACTGATGGCACAGCTCAAACAGCAGCACGAGGTTATTACACCTGTATTACACACACAACCAGCTAAACGCCATAGATCTGATCCATGTAAAGCTCACACTGAATTAAAAAGAAATGCATGGTTTATTTACAGTCTCTAAATGGCTTTCTAACACTTGTTTCCAGAAATGCCTGGCATACTCGCAGCAGTTCACTCATATGGGGAATGTAGCTGAAACTGCCAGGTGTGTTTTTGTTTATTATATTAAAAAAAAAAAAAACGTCATCAGGTAAGCAGAATTTTCAGATGTGTGTTTTGAGTGATGAGTGTACACTACGGTTCAAAAGTTTAAGTATTTTTTTAAAAGAAATGGATGCATTAAATTGATCAAAAGTGACAGTAATTACATTTATAATGTTAGTGAAGATTTCTATTTAAAATAAATGCTGTTATTTTGAACTTTCTGTGCATCAAAGAATCCTGAAGGAAAATGTATAAAACTGTTCTCAACATTGGTAATAATCAGAAGTGTTTCTTCAGCAGCAAATCAGCATTTTAGAAGGATTTCTGAAGGATCACGTGACACTGAAGACTGGAATAATGATGCTGAAAATTCAGCTTTGATCACAGGAATAAATTACATTTTAACATATGTCAAATAGAAAACAGTTTTTTGAAATTGTAATCAAATAAATGCAGCCTTGGTGAGCAGAAGAGACTTTTCGAAAACATTAACAGCCCCAAACCTTTCAATGGTAGTGTATAAATCAAAGACAGCCAGATTTGATCATGTTCACCTAAACAAGCATCAAAAATGCATTTTTTCAAAAATCTAATTTTTATAAATTAATGTATTTTTTAAAGTACTACTTTTGCTTTCTTTACTTATTTTTACTAATATTTATAAAAAAGTATAAATGAAATTAATGAATTAATTGCTTGTTTATTAATTAAAAAAATGTAATAATGATCAGAGTCTAAGTTCTAACCATAAATACTAACATAAATATTAAATTAAAATACCATTTAGCCTTAAAGTTGTGTGTCGGTTACATTTTGCCTACATTGTGGAGACTAAATGCCCCCACAAGGATAGTAAAACCTGAAATGAACATTGTGGGAGCAGCAAACAGTCCTCATGAGGAAGACAGATTAATAAACATAATAAATAAAAAAGAAAAATGCTGAGGGTTTGGTTTAAGGATTAATGCTGAGCAAAGGATATTAGCTCAGGATAAAAATATGGAAAAACCCCATGATAGAAAATGTGTGTGTGTGTGTAGGTTTGAGAAACTGGCTGAGGAATGCATGAGTAATATTGAAGTGCTGAAGAAAGCTCACGCTAAAGGAAGATCAGTTCCCAAATACCACACAGAGGAGCGCACCTTCAACTCCGTCAAGTGAGAACACACACACATACAACACACACAACACATCTGTCAGCGAGGACGTCCTGCAGACTCTCTAAATGTCTTCATCTCTGTGTTTAGGATTTTTCCTAACCTGACGTCCAATGACATGGTGCTGACCATCGTGAAAGGAATCAACCTGCCTGCTCCTGCAGGTGTGTATCTGAACGTGTGCCACTGTGTTTGTGTGTCATAATGCTGTAAAAAGATGGTTTCAAATAACTGTGATTTGTTTCTGAAATACACTACTGTTTAAAGTTTGGGGATTTTTTATTTTATTTCTTCCAAAAAAAATTCCTGACCCCAACCTTTTAAACAGTTGTGTCTATATTTAATAATAAAAAAATGAAATTATGTGACAAAATGACTGCAAATGTTGTTTTCTTTGTTTTCTCCAGGAGTTTCAGCCAATGATCTGGATGCGAGTGTGCGCTTTGAGTTCCCATTCCCCAGCGCAGTACGCAACACTTTCACACTCTTCTATATACACACACACACACACACACATTACTGGCATATAACAGTGTGTGTTTGTTTCTTAGGAAGAAGCTCAGAGAGACAAAACCAGCACTGTGAGAAACACCAACTCTCCAGGTACACACACACACACACACACACACACTGTGTGTTAAACAGGTGGTGGCATTAGCTGACAGTCTCTGTGTATTTACAGAGTTTAAGGAGCAGTTCAAGCTGAACATCAAGCGAGATCACAGAGGCTTTAAGAGAGTCGTACAGGCCAAAGGCATCAAGTTTGAGGTCGTACACAAAGGGTGAGACTCTTATTAATCAACAATTATACTAAATATGACAAAAACACATCCAGATCACATTCCACCCCAAAAGAAATGACATTAGTAATAATTTGCATAAGGAGAATTAAGATTATTTTTTGGATGATTAAGGTTTTTTATAGAAGCTCCACAGAATAAAACTTAAAAAGGTAATCGTGACTTTTTATTCCACAATTCAGAATTGTTTTTTCCAAAATGTGAGTTTACACTACCAGTCAAAATTTTTTGAACAGTAAGATTTTTTATGTTTTTTAAAGAAGTCTCTTCTGCTCATCAAACCTGCATTTATTTGATCCAAAGTACTGCAAAAATAGTAAAAAAATTTGTTTTTTATTATTTAAAATAACTGTTTTCTATTTGAATATATTTTAAAATGTAATTTATTCCTGTGATGTAAAGCTGAATTTTCAGCATCATTACTCCAGTCTTCAGTGTCACGTGATCCTTCAGAAATCATTCTGATATGCTGATTTGCTGCTCAAAAAACATTTATTATTTTTATGTTGAAAACAGCTGAGTAGAATTTTTCAGGTTTCTTTGATGAATAGAAATTTCAGAACAGTATTTATCTGAAACAGAAATCTTTTGTAACATTATAAATGTCTTTATCATCACTTTTGATCAATTTAAAGCATCCTTGCTAAATAAAAGTATTAATTTCTATCATTTCTTTCCCAAAAAAAAAAAAAAAATTATACTGACTCCAAGCTTTTGAATGGTGTAGTGTGTAGTTACAAAAACTTTTTATTTCAGATAAACACTGATCTTTGGATCTTTCTATTCATCAAAGAATCCTGAAAAAAAATGTACTCAACTGTTTTAATTATTGATAATAATAATAGTAATAATAATAATAATAATAAAAATGTTTCTTGAGCAGCAAATCAGCATATTAGAGTGATTTCTGAAGGATCATGTGACACTGAAGACTGGAGTAATGATGCTGAAAATTCAGCTTTGATCACCGAAGTAAATTTTAAAATATATTCAAATAGAAAAGTTATTTTAAATAAATGGACTAAAAAACAAAGATTGTATTTTTGATCTATTAATTGCAACTTTTTGGGCAAAAATAAATATACATAGTTTTTGCATAGTGACAAGCAAATTTTCTTGACAAATTCTCATTACTGTTATGTATCTACATTTTTTACTTGTAATTTTTTTGTTGTTTGTTCAAATTCACATTATTTTCAATGATAATTCTCAATGCTGTCATTTTTTTTAAATGTTACATTTTTAAATATTTTTTAAAGGAATTTAAAAAAATCAGCATAAAGGTTTTTACTGCAATTTAAATAATAGTAATTTTTATTTTAATTGTTTAATTGTCATGAAATTAGCTCAAATTAATTGTCCTGACAATAATCCTAGTTAAATAATCCTTGGCAAAATAGTTTTTCACTTTTCATATGGTGTTGAAATGTGGTGTCACTATCATTGGCGGTGACTCTAATAATCATGTGGTGTGTGTGGGTCCACAGCGGTCTCTTCAAGACTGATAAAGTGGTGGGAAGTGCTCAGCTGAAGCTAGAAGCTCTTGAGAACCAGTGTGAGATCAGAGAGATCATTGACGTGAGCGATTCGCACTAACTCACGCACACGTATCACATGCACACGAGCGCTGGTGTCCTATGAGGCTGTGCTGCTGTTGCAGGTGTTGGATGGGCGCAAGACGACGGGAGGAAAGCTGGAGGTGCGTGTGAAGATCCGAGAGCCGCTGGCTGGAGTTCAGCTGCAGCCGGTGACGGAGAAATGGCTCGTCATCCACCCGCTCACACCTTCACCAGAGAAGGACAGAGAGCGGGAGAAAGACAGAGACAGAGAGAAAGACCGAGAGTGGGAGAAAAGCAGGGTAAAGGAACGGGTACGAGACGCCAATTATTGCTGTTTATATTACACACAGGATGTGTTCTTGCATACAAAGACAGCATAAAACATTTTCTTTCCAGCAGGCTCCTTCTCCAAGATCCAAACCCAGAAACGATCACGACAGGAACTCTAAACCAAGGTAACACTAAAGCTGATCGTACAGCACTGATTTCATGTCGCTCTGTGTTTAACGTGCGTCTCTGGTTGGTTTCAGCTCGTCTCCTACGCAGTTTAAGCTGCACAGCTTCAGTCTGCTTCACTATGACAAAGAGAGACTGGAGAGGAAGGTGTGTGTTGTGTCAGTAGTGATAGGATTGAGTTGTTGACTGGATATAGAGTGTATCGTGAGTCATTTTATGCATCTCTTTAGATCATCGATTATAAGAAGAACAGACGAGACCCTTCAGAGCTGACCAAGCAGCACATGGACGTCTGTCAGCGACTGCAGTGGCAGAAATCTTTCCTGGAGAAACATCCGGCAGCACTGACAGGTACCACATGCAATTAGAAAACTTTTAATTAAGGTGCAAATTATGTGCACTACCATTCAAAAGTTTGGGGTCAGTAAGATTTATTTTCTAAGACATTAAAGCTTTTATTCAGCAGGGGTGCGTTAGATTCATCAAAGGTGACAGTAAAGACATTTATAATGTTACAAAAGATTTCTATTTCAAATAAATGCTGTTCTTTTGAACTTTCTATTCATCAAAGAAACCTGAAAAAATTGTATCATGGTTTTCACAAAAATATTGGGTAGCACAACGGTTTTGAACATTAATAATGATCACAAATGTTTCTTGAGCAGCAAATCAGCATATTAGAGTGATTTCCGAAGGATCATGTGACACTGAAGACTGGAGTAATGATGCTGAAAATTCAGCTTTGATCACAGAAATAAATTACATTTTAATATATTTTAAAATGGGAAACAGTTATTTTAAATTGCAATATTATTTCATAATATTACTGTTTTTACTGTATCAAATAAATGCAGACTTGGTGAACAGAAGAGACTTCTTTCAGA
Organism: Spinibarbus caldwelli; assembly: GCA_039654775.1. Classification (NCBI taxonomy): domain Eukaryota; kingdom Metazoa; phylum Chordata; class Actinopteri; order Cypriniformes; family Cyprinidae; genus Spinibarbus; species Spinibarbus caldwelli. The sequence goes on along the minus strand of CM077225.1, from coordinate 35,796,666 downwards.
AACATTAAAAAATCTGGAATTTTAAACAGTAGTTTGTATAATTAGAAAAAAAGAGAAAAACACCCAAGAACCTAACCATAAACAGCCCTATTTTACTAAATGTTTATTTTGTTATGAATAAGAACATAAAATGCTGCATGTGGACTGCTTTGAATAAGGATTCTGATTGATGATTCAAATGAATCTGTGAATCATTTTTTAAATGGTTCAATTAAATGAATCTTCTAAATAAACTGATTCACTTCAGTGAATTGGACTTTCCAGCGCTCCATATGAGAGACATTTAAGAGCAAAACAGATATGCAATAATGTACTGTATCGCTCTATCTCTGTCTCAGAATATGAAAATGTGCTGCAGAAGTTTGTTCACGGTCTCTCAGATTCAGTCAAAATGTTTTCCAGCCAAGGCAACCGGGTGAGCAAACCACACACACACACACACACACACACACACACACACACTATCAGACTTCAGCTGTTCTGCACAGACGCACTGATAAGCTGTGAGGTGTCTATTTTTGTCCTCATTTCAATCAGAAATACTTGACATTACTGAAGTAAAATGGGTTGCAAATGTCACTTCATGTTGACATGAAACACTCATGCAGTTGCTCAGATGCGCAGATGTTTCATCAAAACTCTGTGATGTGCCTTAATACACAGCAGAAGCTGGATGTCACTTCATTTCAGCATTTTTGAATCAATCATTTAGATTAAAGCTAAAGAGCTGTTCTCGTTTCTCAGGATGCAGCAAAAGACGCCCTCGGCCGACTGAAGATGGTGGAGAACGAGGTGAATAATAAAGCCTGTGCTTCAGTCGCATCTTCATGTGAACTCACTGACATCTTTTTCATTGTCTCTCTCTCACAGCTGGAGTCAGTCAGGAAAAAACGGGCCATCAGAGAGTGAAGAAACACACTGAGTGACATGACTATCTACTGGAAAACTCTTCACACTTCTCAAATCATGAGAATATAAATAAATCGTGACAGATATAAAGGAGCTGCAGAGGGAAATGAAACACTACACACACATGCAATTAAGCGCCTTTTGCATTGCTGCACTTCATTATTCTGCAGGCCAAACTATCAAAACATTCCTCAATTTGTCTTTTGTAAGGAGAGACGTCTGAATGTTTCGAGTGAGATCAAACTCATCTCACCTCATGCAAAAATAAACATCAAACACTAAAGTGGAAATCTCACAAAACCCATCAACAACATGCCTGGGTCACATTTATTTAGCCCCCAAAAAGAAAGAGATTAGAAATTATATTAAAATATTTTAGGACCATTAAGATGTCTTTGCATTGAGATTTTTTTTTAAATGACAATTAAGCACATTTATAACGTAATGTGAAAATATATATTTTATTGAATTTAAAATAAGCATACAGGATAATAATATTTGCTGTACTACATTTATTTTTCATTTAAATGTAATTGAAAAATGTTTATTTAAAAAAGATTTACATTAAATTTGTCTGGTTAGATTCTCATAGCAGTTTAGAGGTGTGTGTGTGTGTATATATATATATATATATATATATATATATATATATATATATATATATATATATATATATATAAAATCTCACATTATAGTAATGACAATCATGAGGGAAAATTGTGCTTAATTGTCAATGCCAGTAGTCAATTTTTATAAAATTCTTAATATTAATATAAATTATATATTTATATATAAATATATAATTTATATAAATATTAAAAATAAGAGGTTTAATAATATATATATATATATATATATATATATTATTATTATTTTTTTTATTTTTTTTTTATTTTTTGTGAAATATGACATTACTTTGTGAGATTTCCCCATGCAATGCTTTGTATATAAATACTTAAAAAAATAAATACAATTACGGTTATTGGAGAACAGAATTACAGACGGTCATTCATTCCCTCTGACAGTTTCATGCATGTACCTATCACTATAAAAATGAAATAGTCCTTTTTATTTTAACCCAGTTTTTGTCTCTTTTGTCTTCCATCTCTTCCTATCTGACATGGCTCAGCCTAACCTCTCTTTCACGTATAAGTGCTGTTAATCTGCATTCTTTACAGTAATCTGTGTCCTCCAGTATTCCCAGATTAGGATAATGCCGCTGCACGGCTGTGATATGGGAATAATCTCAGCACTCCAGGGAAGATGTTCAAGTGTGTGTTAGATGGAGGAGATGCGGATAATATCCCATAATCGTGGATTATCCACACCCCGATGCTTCGTGAGACACGGTCATGAGGGGCTCATTGTGCGGGTGTTTCGGGGTGTTCATGTGTGCCTGTGTGTGTTTTGGGTCTGTTTGCTTTGATAAGATCGAATGAGAGGTTTTGTTTCCGGGTGATAATGTGTGTTTCATATATTTCATGTCTGGTCATTCATATGCTGAGATCAGCATGTTTTTAGGGAAGCTGTCGCCTCTGTTTTTTTTTCGCTTGTCTGTTTCAGAGTCAAAGGGCATCAACTTTAACCCCTGACTGACACAATCTGAACCCCCTTGTTGTTTGTGTAGAGCAGATCCACATGTCCAAATCTCAGTATGTGTGTGTGCAACAGTCAGTCATTATATCAACTGTTTTTGTTTGGTTGGTTGCGTTCTTTTTTACGAGCCAGACATAAAGCTGCCTGCGTTTCCATGACAACCTCTTTATTCGGCCCGGCGTCGTCTTTTAGGATGCTGTCTGAACCCAATTAGCCTTCTTCATCCTCGTTAACTCCAGCATGTACAGATCAGGTTCATTACGGTCTCCGCATACTGAAGGCAATCACTGCTAATGTATTAATGTATGTACTGACGTTCTGATGATGGGCCTATTTTTTAAAAGCTGCATTAATTTGTTAATGTGTCTAAGGTGAAGGATATGATAACGTCTAATGTAATAATTAAAAAGGAAAGTTGACCTAAAAATGGAGATTCTGTCATAATTTACTCATACTTGTGTTGTTTAAAGCCATTGATTTAGAAATGTTTAAGTAATACAAAAGAAGATGTTTTGCAGAATGTCCCGGCTGCTCTAAACAATGAAAGCAAGTGAGGACTTGGACTCTCATGCTCGAGAAACAACAAAAAACACGCTTAAGGTAGGTTATAAATGTTTGTAGTTCATACTACTCATTCATTACACTTTATGTGATGCATCTTTATATTAAATACATATATATTAAATATAGCCATATTTTAAAGTATGCGAATGTAAGTAAGCTTTGAAGCTTTCAAAAATCCTTTGGACAACGTTTATTATAGTTTTATGGGCCGTTCACACAGAATCAGTGTTGAAAAGTCCGCGATTTTCCCGTGCAATTGGGCTATTTAACACTGTTTGTTGAAGCGACTCCAATACCGTGATATTTATCTGCTGAAATGCTAATTTTATCCTGGGAACCCTGCCAAAAAAACATGTATTATACCCCCGGAACGCGATTTTTACTGGTGGACCCCCCTCAAAACGCGATTGGGCTAGTTTTGAGTAGCAATCGGGCAGGTTTTGTTGTGAAAACCTGGCAACCCTGCACAGAATGTGTTTCTGTGAATGGCCCCTTAAGGCCTGTTCACTCCAAGAACAAAAACGTTCTGTTTATTATTAGCGCGATTAAGTTGTCGCCTAATGTTTGCGCTCCTTAAAGTTTGTTGGATTCTAATTGGCTGTCAATGTTTTTTTTTTTTTAATCGTTTTTCAGATGGAAAAAAATCGATCTGAACGTTATGTGAACGACATCGTTCCTCTGTGTCGTTACCGTTCAAATTGTGGCGTGGTTATTAATTATCTTTGACTTGAGGGCCCTGTCATTTTTGGCGCTCAACAGACCCCATTCACTTTCACTGTATAGAAAGAGTTAACTGTAAAGTTTTTCAAAACTCTAGTTTTGTGTTACACAGAAGAAAGATCGTTCAAAGGTGATTAAATTACGACAGAATGTTCATTTTAGGAAGAAAGAGTTCAGATGCAAAAGCCTCTAAATGCCATTTGAAAAATTCTTCTAAAATGAACATTGTTATCAGGCTCTATATGTGTAGGTTCAGTAATTTCACATTAATGGCAATGAATAGATTCTTTTCATTGCCATTAAAGTGAAATACGTGAACATAAACATAGGAGCCTCAGAAAAAAAATGCAAATTCTATAAGCAAATTTCAGACGGCACTTTTGCATCTGAACTCTTCAAACCATTCCTTTTTAAATTAAAATCTCTCTGAGGTGGTTCAAGACTGACACATTAAAATATCACACTTTATAGTTATCGTCCTTGGTGTGAACGGGCTTAGAGTGTTTTTGTGTTGTTGTTGTTTTAGGAACAGAAGACCGTTCGCGACTTCATGAAGATGAGTAAATTGCATAATTTACACCCCCCCCCCCCCATAAGTTGTGACGTCACAGCTTATTAAAATATCAAACTGAATAATAGTGCCTGCGTTTGCGCTTTTTACCGATCCTTCCACAGAAACATGATTTTACGTGTCCTCATTGCGAGTCCTGAACATCTGCTCTTCACTGGATCCTCCATTCACTCGCTAAGAATAGTCTGAATCGCCTTATTGTTGCTTCGCCGTAGTTATAAGAATAATAAAAGGCTTGATCTGAATGTCAAATGCGCCTCACACAATGCTGGAGCGCGGGATGATTGACAGGAGTAGGCGTGATCAAGAGGGCGGGGCTTCCTGCCAGAGCGAACACGCGGTTCCGTGATCGGTGCTTTATTTCCTCTCGCTCAGTGCAGACGCCCACATCTTCTGATTCGCGATTCATGATTCACGAATCGCAGCGCGTTTAACACACCCCGAATCCACCGGACGCGAAACGGACCGACGGAACGCCAGCGCTCCCGGAATAACGTTACCCAGCCGCATCTCACACGGGTCATGACGCTGGAAGCGATCCGGTACCGGTCCGGCTCTCTGCAGATCCTCAACCAGCTGCTGCTGCCGCGCGAGACCGTGTACGACGAGATCCGCTCGGTGCAGGACGGATATGAGGCCATCAAGAGCATGAAGGTACGGCGGCAGGCCCGGTCGACCGATCCTCTGCCGGTTTCGTTCACGCACGTCCGAACATCTCGATGCTGGGCAGAGGTTCCTTTGTGTCGGATCGGAGGAGCACGGGGTTGCGCTTTTTGTTCGTGCGTGTGCATGTGTGTTGTAACGTTAGTGTGATCTTGACATAACGTCTCTGCGCCGTTTTATTTAGTAATGCATGCTTGCGTCTTAATTTTGCACGCGGACGCTTGGGTAAACAAGTTATTTCCCTAATTATTTGGGGAATAAATGTTCCTGGAATGTTTCTAAAGAAGACAATCAAGTGGTAACCGAACATTAACATTAAGGCAACGTTCTGTATTAGCAGTCTGTTCACGTCCTAAGTGTATTTGTGGTTTAATGTGCTAATTTGTTTTATTGTCTGTCACTAACTTCAAGTTAGAAACTTCTGAACTTTTCAAAGAGTACCTGTCCCCAGATAGCACATCTGCAAGATGTCTGTTAAAGATCTCTTGATCTGGAAAGCATCTGCTGTGTACGAACATCTGACAGACGTCTGTAAGATGTCAGTTTTACATACATTCTAAATCATAAACATCTTAAAGACATCTAATAGACGTCTATTTGACATCTGATAGGAAACGTCCTATAGACGTATTGCAGATGAGCAAACGCTCTAAAAATAGGTCTTGCAGACGTCAAATAGACGTCTCTGTGACGTACGTGTGCTGTTTGCGAACACACGTTGTGACATCATAAAGGTGTTTCGCAAACCTCGAGTTTTCTTTCTCCAGCCGTTCCAGTCTTGATTAACATGGTGCATAATTAATGTGTTGGGGTGATGGTTTTCCGGCAGCCATGTCTGCGCCTCATTAATAGTCTTTACTGCAAATACCTCGCATGAATTATTGATCAATCAGGGATTCAGGGGCTTTGGTCCTGTGCCAGCCGCTGTCACTGTCATGAGACCTTTACTAATGGACGGGAAATGACAGTCACGCCTGAGCGTTTAAGTTACTACACCAGAGAGTCTCTATTTACTCTCCATTTCTCCAAAGAAAAACATTCTTTGATGGTTCATCACGAGTGGCATATAATACAGATCATGCTTCCACGCCAGAAAAACCAGATCCAGTCAGAAAATATCCGTTTTGTCTGGTAATAGAACAACTAGTCAGCAAAACGGTCTAATACCCAAAACTAGTGTTTTGTCTTCTATCAGCCAAGAAGTTCAGTAAGAAAAGCCAGAGAAGAGTAGAAGCAGGAGATAAAGTGATAATGATAAAAAGGAGCAGAGTTTATTAAATAATCTTAGTTGCTCAGACTTTATCTGACCAGCACAAATACAAGTCAATAGAAAATTACTGTTTCACAATAACGTCCCGTGACCTTAAAAACCCTGAAAGTAAAACATTCTCTTATCTCTTACTAATGAAGACAAACATCCCTTGAAAGCACACATCACAACAATGGAAAAGTAATATAGAAAACAATAATGTAAAATAAATGACTAATCAATGAAATGAGTATATAAATAGCTTTAAAATCATTATTGTAAATGATTATATGATTAAATGGAATAATAAAACAAGTGATAAATGATTATTAATGAATGTATTAGTATAAAATAAAGTAAAACAACACAAATGTACAGTTGCTCTCTTGAAGCAAAACACACACAGTTTCCATTTATAAAGAAACATGAATGTCAGATTTTCCAGTTCAGAATGGTGATACTATTATTAAAGGAATAGTTCATCTAAAATGAATATTCTGTCTTCATTCCAAACCTGTATGAGTTTCTTTCTACAAAGAGTTGTTGAATAATGTTGGTAACCAAAGAGTTGTTGGTAGGCAGCCATTGATTTCCATGCTGTTTTTTCCATTCTATGCAAGTCAGTGGCTACCGTCAACTGTTCGGTCACAGACATTATTCAGAATATCTTCTTTTGTGCTCAGGAGAAGATGAAACCCAACAACTTGAGGGTGAGTAAATGATGACAGAATTCTCATTTTTTAAGCCTATAAGTCATTATGACATCATAGTTATTTAATCAGATTTAATCAGATCATTGTAATCATGATGGCAGAATTCCAAGCTCTAAAGAAACGATGACGTCACACTTACCATAATTTCTCTTTGTAGTTATTGAATCATCTCTGAACTGTGATTACTCTGGATGACTCCATAATTTCACTGAAACTCTTAAATGGAAATGTCGTTTTCCTTTAAAAGCATCACTAAATGCAACAGAGTAGTACTTTTGTACATTTATCCCATTGGATTTCCTGGTAATATTTAACATTTTGAATGTAAAGTGGGTTTGCAAACAGCATTTTGGCTTGAGTGTGTCTTCAGCACACAACTTTTAACTCAAAATGGTGTTTCCAGTCAGTGTGAATAAATTTATGCAGCTTTTCATCCAAAAAAAATCTAGTTTTTCATTCCAGTGAGCTGATTTTAGAGCTGACTGGAAGTGTTCACATGGTGAAAATCAATTTGAATGGATGATTTGTGAGTGTAGTGGGCTCCTGGTAATGAGGAGCTCTGGCAGTCCTGCGGCGCTGACTCTGTGGCGTGTGACCTTTGACCCTGCAGGTGCGTGGCGCTCCTGCCATCGCCATCGTGGGCTGCCTGAGTCTGGCGGTGGAGCTGCGGGCGGGCGCTGGAGGCGACGACCTCGTGTCCTTCATCAGGGACTCGCTGTGCCACCTGACGTCTGCGCGACCCACAGCGGTCAACATGGGCCGAGCCGCCCGCGAGCTCATGGAGTTCACAGAGAACGAGAGCATGGAGAAAAACACAGAGCAGCTCAGAGACAGGTGATTTTCACTTTCTATTTTGTTTTAATAGAAAGTGGACCAGATACTCCAGAAAAGATCGGTATTTTCTGCTTTGTTTTCTGCACTATGTCTGTGAAATAATCTTAAAGTCTTTGTACGAATTTGTACTACTTGTCAGAAATTCAAATTACAGTGTCTGTGACAGTGTTTTTATTAACTAAAACTATTAAAAATAGTTTTCATTAATTGAAATAAAATATGAATATTATAAATGAAAAACTTTTTTTCAGTTAGTTGCTAAGGCAAATTCTGATTTTCTTTTAAATTTAAGTACTAAAATTACTGAAACTGAAATAATGAATTAAAGCTAGATAGAAATATATATAAAAAAATAGCAAACACTAAAATGAAGAAAAATGAACAGCACAAAACAAAATTACTAAAATGTAAACATAAAAAGAAAGTTAAAAAATACATAAGGGCTAATTCACATTTTTAATAAATACTATAATAGTATATAAATAATAATAAAATAACACTGGTCTGTGCTCATTTTATATAATTTTCTACTGTTTTTGACCAGAGTAAGGATTAGACCATATTCCAATAGTCAAAAATGTGGCTATTCGAGACTAACTGGGTTATAAATAATGAAGACCCTGCCACAATTAAAGTGGAGAAGTAATAGAAATATTTTATTTAAGAAAATTTTTAAAATATTATTTGAATTTTTTAAAATTAAAAACAAGTAAATAATATTTTATTAAAAATTGTTTGTTTGAATGTTTTAATTGTTTTAAATATTTTTAAATTTTAAAGTAGTTTTTATTTTTTTTTTTAATCTAGTTTTTCATTTCAGTGAGCAGATTTTAAAGTGGAATGGATTTGATTTAGAAATATTGAAAACAAATAATAGAAATATTTAATTTAAGAAAACATTTAAAGTATTATTTAAAATAAATTAAAAACAAATAATAAAAACATTTTATTTAAATGGTTTGTTTTGAATATTTTAATGGTTTTTATTTTTTCATTTTTAAAGTAGTCTTTAAAATATTTCAAATCATCTACACGCCTTTCCACTTTGTGCAATACGTGTTTAAAAAGCCTTGAAGGAAATTTGATACACTCGTTATGGAATGTTTCCAAATTTACTGTGTATAAATGTTTATCAGATATTCACTGTGAGAGACAAGTTTAAATTGTTAAACGCAATTATATTTAATGACACTTCATTTTCAGCAAAAATGTAAACAAATGATCACAACAGCCTAAATATAAAGTGCTGCATTTATTACTTCTTTTTATCTTCCTGTAACACGGGGCTGGGCAACTTCGGTCCTTTAGCTCCAACCCTAATCAAACACACCTGCCTGTAACTTTCTAGTGATCTTGAAGACATTAATTAGCTTCTTTAGGTGTGTTTGATTAGGTTTGGGGCTAAACTCTGCAGGGCCCAGCCCTGCTCTAACATGTTTGTCTTTTGGCCATGCCCCTCTGCAGCGTGATTGGCTGGATTGAGGAGATGTTGGAGCGAGACGTGAACGACAACAAAAAAATCGGCAACTACGGCGCGCAGCACATCCTGTCGGGAGTCCCGCGAGACTCGGTCACCATCCTCACACACTGTAACACCGGCAGCCTCGCCACCGCGGGATACGGCACGGCTCTCGGTCAGTCTGCACGCTTATCATTAATACAGAAATTAAGGGCCAGTTTTCCTAACTGCGTAAACTTAAAATAGTACTGTCGGGATTTACTAAAGACGCGCAGTAACGAATTAGCACTGATAAGGCGTGGACAGTTATTTTTGCATCTGACCTTATTGAATATGCATTTGTAGGAGTTTCCCTTTAAGATGGAAAATTTATGAGAGGAGAGTATTAAAATGAATCGCGCAACGAGATTTTTTAACGTTTGCACTCGTCAAATTACTGGTACTTGCGCCATTGTTTAACACCCAAAAAAAGCATGTCTTAAACTATTTTGCGCTTGAAATGGCTGCAATTGTTGTTGCTAGAGGAGGCATCGCAGAGAACAGAGAGCGCATGGGAGAAGGGAGAGGATTTTTTCCACACGCATTAATTTATTTGGAATACCAGAAGAACACATTATTTGAACATCTCGTTTGCCAGACCATGTTATATTTAATTTGCTTCAGGAAATAAAAGACGACTTGGAACGCTCAACTAGGAGTCACGCAATACCAGGTCTATCAAAACTTCTTCCAACTCTTCATTTTTTTGGCCTCCAGTCCTTTTCAACGTACTGTGGCTTCTTTATTTCTTTATTCTTTATTTGTGACTATGCTAATTTGCGTTGCATTGATCGATATGTAAATGAGATGTTGCGTCTGTGTTCTTTAATTTGCGCATTGTTGGTAAATCACCCGCAGAAATTTCCACACCCATCGGCGCTGTTTTGGAATTGTGCTCTCGCGCTCATTTGCCCTGTTTAGTAAAACTGGCCCTAAGCGTGATTTCTGATAATGACTGTAACTGATCCGTACAGGAGTGGTGCGGTCGCTGCATGCACTGGGCCGCTTGAAGCGTCTGTACTGCACAGAGACGCGGCCCTACAACCAGGGCGCCCGGCTGACGGCGTACGAGGCTGTGGCGGAGGGATTCCCAGCCACCCTCATCACAGACAGCATGGCGGCGCTCGCCATGAAGGAGAAAGGCATCACAGGTGACACAGGAAGAGTCAGTTCATGTCTGTTTTCCTGTCTGTATCGGGTCTGTCAGATGTTAATGTTCCTGTATGCACACAGCTGTCGTCGTCGGAGCGGACAGGGTTGTTGCAAATGGCGACACGGCCAACAAAGTGGGCACGTATCAGCTGGCCATCGCTGCCAAGCATCATGGGGTACCGTTTTACGTGGCAGCGCCCAGCACGTCCTGCGATTTGAGTCTGGAGAGCGGACGAGACATCGTTATCGAGGAACGTCCCCCTGAGGAGCTCACCAGCATCAATGGAGTTCCTGTAGCCGCTCCTGGTAAGTGAAGTGTACAGTGCAAAATTAATGTATTTCACACAAAAATGGCCCAAATTTAAAGATCCAAAGCAGTTACATTTTAAAACTAGAACTATTGAAATAAAATAAAAACTAAATATTAGATGAAATATAAATATTAGATGAAAAACATCCAAAAACAACATGCAACCTTTCAAATTTTTTGTAAAGTTTTAAGTAGGGATTGCTCGGTACGCGTATCGGTACCGTTCGGTTCTCGGACAAATTCCAAATGGAAGTGATCATCCCTATCCCCTTGGAGTGGGGACTTTGGAGTGAGCAGGGCACGTACGTGCCATTATGTAGTCGTTTGGAATGCACTTGGCGAAGGGAGCGATGTAATTTCCTCATTGTCTTCAGCTGGCATGTTCCCGTGGCAACACAGCACGGTGTCCGTCAGGAGATTCGCTGACGGACGCCGGCATAAAAAAGTTTTATAGATATTAGTTTTTATAGATTAGCATATTTTAAACATAAAAAATGTATGTTTATTTGCAACAGTTATGCTAACAACAATAAAAAGACATTTATGACATTAAAACGGCGACATCTGCTGATTGACACCGTGCTGCATTGTCACGGGAACATGGCAGCTGAAGATAATGAGGAAATTACATCGCTCCATTCGCCAAGTGCAAAGTTTTCTATTTCAAATAAATGCTGTTCTTTTGAACTTTCTGTTTATCAAAGAATACAGAAAATAAAAATGTATCACAGTTTCCACAAACATATGAAGCAGCACAACTGTTTTCAACATTGATAGTAATCAGAAATGCTTCTTGAGCAGCAAATCAGCATATTAGAATGATTTCTGAAGGATCATGAGACACTGAAGACTGGAGTAATGATGCTGAAAATTCAGCTTTGATCACAGGAATAAATTAGCTTAACAGATATTCACAGAAAACAGTGGATTCAACTTGTAATAATATTTCACAATATTATAGTTTTACTGTATTTTTGATCAAATGCAGCCTCGGTGAGCAGTGCTAATCTTTTGAATGGTGGTGTAAGTTTATTAAATGTGCTATTGCACTGTGTTCATGTATAGTAAATGGCTATTTGTGTTTTTTTTTTTTTTTTTTTTTAAATCTTCAAAGCAGCAGGGGTTTTTTTTTTGAAGAAGGGGTGAGAAAAGCAGAAAAAGATGATTAGTGTGAGTGTGTAACCGCAGGGTTTAAGTGAGATTTGAAACAGAGCAGAGCTGCTTTTAATTAAACGGTTCTGATATGAGCATGAGCGAGCAAGGGAGGAGCGATCCTCCGCACATGTGAAAACAGAAGAGCGAGAGAGGAGTCAGAATCATCAGATTAATTAAAGCTGCAGTGTTTAATAGCTGCCGGCGTCTCGAGGGGAGAGACAGATTACTGCACTACTCTAATGAAAACTGCTGTCTTGACGCACAGCGGACAAAACTGAGAGATTGAGATGGGAACGCTGGTCCCAGATCAGCACGGGACGCCCCAATCAATTCATCTCAGCAAATTAACTTATTATCTGACTGGAACTGTTATATGCCTGTTATATTTGAACAGAAACAGCATGAGGTAGACTGCTGTCTGTCTGTAGAGTAGAATAGTATAATGTTAATACGTTTTTTCATGGGAACAGATTTGGAGAAATGTAGCATTACATCACTTGCTCACCAATGGATCCTCTGCAGTGAATGGGTGCCGTCAGAATAAGAGTCCAAACAGCTGATTAAAACATCACAATAATCCACAAGTAATCCACACCACTCCAGTCCATCAGTTAAAGCCTTGTGAAGTGAAAAGCTGCATGTTTATAAGAAACAAATCCATTATTAAGGCATTTTAACTTTAAACTGTCCCTTCTGACCAAAATATCAATCGATAACACCTAACTAGTTGCTTATGAAAAGTGGTAGTTTACACATTGCTAATTAGTATTGAGTTTGGAAACACCAGTTAGTTTATCTTACAAACATTGCACCAAGTAAACTATGCTTGTTAAACTTCTTTGTGCAACATTTATAAGTCCAGTATAGGGATGTAACGATATTATCAATATCGTGATATCGCGATAGCATAATGATATTATGTTATTGTGGTCACATGATGATATGAAAGTTTTCCGTGTCAAAATTGTAGTTTTTAAAATATATTTAAACTTCTTATTCTAACATAAAAGGTCTTTAAAGTTGTGTTTTGGGACATTATGCCTTGGCACAGTATCTGTCAATCGAACTAAAACCGAAAGCACAATATGGCTTAATCCCTTCATCAAGTCTATTTGCGCTGCGCATTTTAAAGCGAAGTGCGCATATTATTGAGGCGATCAGCTCGTGATCTGGTGTTTTCCGCGCCTCAGAACGGCTCAGTTCACATTGAATGCAGTGAACTTGTTTATTTCATGTGCTGTGAATTTAGCACACGTTTGGGAACGCAACGGCTTTAGGCTTTATTTTTGCGGCAGATGATTACAGCATTTCACTAGATTTGTAGAGAGATGCGTTTTTGTAAGCATGTTTTCACTGAAGCTGGAGTTTTCCTTCAAAATAAATGCTCTAATGCCATTTCCGTCAAAATAAAAGCTTAAAGTGCAGAATAAATTGCTGACAGCTAGCGGTTTAAATGCAGTCCAAATTCAAAATATCTCTTTCAAGTGTAGAAATTAGGAAAGAAGTATTGTAATTTCCCTACTGTAGTGTAAAGCAAAAATAATATAGGCCTACCTATGAAATATTCATTTTCATTTATTTTACAGTGCAGTTTTTACAATGTATGGCTATTACTGTCATTGTTGTTACTATTATTATTATTATTATTATTATTATTATAATTATTATTATATTCTAATTTGTTTGGCATCCTAAAACACCAGTGTGAATGTAATTTAGACTGAGACAATATATCAAAAAAAAAAAAGAGGGTTGAGTCCCCTTTAAAGTTCAGGTACAAGTCAAGTCACAGATTTTTTTCTGACTTTTTCTGGGTTGGAGCTCTTCATTTTGAACTCTCAAAATGCATTAGATAGAATAATTTAACTTTAAAATTTACAAAATTTTCATTTTTTCCTGAATCTTCATTTGCCTTTTTTTTTTTTTTAATAAAAATTAAATCGCGATTTTTCATATCGCGATATTATCGTATCATGAGATTTTGATATCGTTACATCCCTAGTCCAGTATGGTGGCCCAGTAGAGCACAACACAACAAAATCGCCACAACAGAAACAAGTTGCAACACAATGGAAACAATCTGCAAAACAACGGAAACAAGTTGCAACACAACGAAATTAACACAACAGAAACAAGTGGCAACACAACGGAAACAAGTGGCAACTCAACAGAAACAAGTTGCAACACAACAGGAACAAGCCGCAACACAACGGAAACAGCCCAGTAGTGCACAACACAACAAAATCGCCACTACACAAAGCATAGGACTAATTTCGCAGTGTTGTGGCGATTTCGTTATGTTGTGCACTACTGGGCCACCGTAGTCCAGGGATATGACATGTTTTAGACATTTATAAAACTCTATAAATTAATGAATAATAGATGTTATTGTTAACTAAATATAAAACCTTTAAGAATTGTTTAAAACAAAACAAATATTAACTAAAATATTAAAAGAACTTTTTTTTTTTATTTAGCTTTTTGCCAAAGCAACATTTTTTTCTTTTCATTTAGTTACATTTTAAATACTAAAATAACTTAAAAAAAAAAACTGAAACTATTAAATAAAAATTAATAAACCTTATATAGACATATTCAGAGAAGAAAAACTAAAACTAATAAAATGACAAGAAATTCTAAAAAATAAATAAATTCAAAGTGCACACAGAAAATATCAAAATAAGATCTAATTCAGAATATTCATATTAAATATTCTCTGTGTTGTGTTGTAGGTATCGATGTGTGGAACCCGGCGTTTGACGTCACTCCTCACCAGCTGATCACGGGCGGCATCATCACTGAGCTGGGCGTGTTCCTGCCGTCTGAACTGCAGGCCGCTCTGACAGGGAGACTCACGGCTCTGTAAGGCTCCGTGCCGCCTCTCGCTCTCCTCATGATTCACCTCACTCTGGTGGAAGCTGCACCTTTAATTACACACACACAAGCGTCGGCACTGAGGTGTTAACAAGGTATACTAGGCACGTTCGATTCAACTCAACACTTACAACGTGGAATAACACCGTGTGACACACACTTGTACAACCCAGGGATGCTTGTAAACACACACACACACACACACACACACACTCAAGTACGTTCTCCTTCTCTCTGTATGTACAGCTCATGTCACATCATCTCATGTCATGTCATGTCATCTCATGTCTTGTTCCTTTTTCCACTCGTTTCTTCCCCTCTATCTGGCTCAGCTCCAGTTTTTAACAGGAAGATGGTAAACAGTGTAGAACATTTAGAGTATTTCAAAATAAAAGTCTTACGATCAATACGGGTCAGCTGATGTCCTTTAAGGGGGAACCTCATGAAAGCTGTTGAGAACACGTCCGGGTCGTATTTCACCCCAAAACTAAATGGAAAAATAAGGAATTGCATTTTTTATAAAGTAAACAAAGCCTATTTTAAAACTATTAAGAAAGATGTTGCATTGTGATTTTAATGACACTTAAATATTTTTAATGCCTCCATATTCTCACTAATGTAATACCAAAAAAAAAAAAAAAAATTCTTAGATAAAAATAATATATAACATTAAACAATATGGTGTTATATTACTATAATTTTTTTACTGTAATATTGTAAAAGTAATACTATATTACAGTAATGAGAATCCAAATAATGGAAAAATAAGAAATTACATTTTTTTTTATGAAGAATGTGTTTTATGTTGCTTTGTGATTTTAATGACACTTAAATATTTTTAATATCCCTCTATATTCTCACAAATGTAATACAAAAAAATTAACTAAATTTTAGATTAAAAATATATAATATTAAACAATATGGTGTTGTATTAGTATATTTTTTTACTGTAATATTGTAAAAAAAAATATATATATATATATATATATATATATATATATATACTATATTACAGTAATGAGAATCCGAATAAGAATGTTTTAAAATATTCTCAAAAGTACATTTCAAAAACATAAAAAAACTTTCCAGCCCCAAACTTTTAAATGGTAATGTGTATTTGCATTACATTGAGATTTATTTTTATTTTATTTTATTTTATTTTATTTTATTTTATTTTATTTTATTTATTTATTTAATTTTTTTTTTTTTTTTTTTTTTTTTTTTTGGCATTACACTGAGAATTTTGGTGGAAAAATGTATTTAATTGTCATCTTTATGATCCCAAATATGTACTTTGCACAACTTAATTAAAAAAAATGTAATATCGTAGATTTTCTTTTGGTTTTGAGGTGAAGTGTTTTCATGAGACTTTCCCTAACAGGTCCGATTGTTTATTAGCTATAATATTAGATTTATATAAAATATAAGCCCATTTTAGATAAGGGCAGTACTTAAATGTACATATACACAATTTATGCCAATCTGAGTGCCAGTCTTTTTACAGGCAGTGCCAGTTGAATAAACTATCTCATGTTACTAAATCAAAATGTTATATTAACATTAAGAGAGATTTGAAGCCTGCAATTGAGCAATTAAAACAAACAGAGAGTATGAGCATTCATATGCAGATGATTTTTTACTTATTTGAGTAAATACAGTGTGTTAGAATAAAGTCATTTAGACCAGAATGGTCAATCTACCTAAAACGAACAGTTACCAGTCAGTGATTTGAACTTCAAGGTTTCAGGTTTATCTCGAGCTCATTACTACAGAAAATGAGGTACAAGTCCAAATTATTTTCACGTATAACCACAGACGCTCGAGTTAAACCTGCGATATTTCTTTAAATCTGTAATTTAGGCAGGTGTATTTGATCGAGGTGTGGGAAAATGGTGCTATGGAGCTAGATGTTAGACAATACCTCAGAAGAGATCCCAGACTCCTCTAGTACTTCCACTCTGTTTTTATCGTAGTTCTGTGTTGTATTTATTTACACAACAAGCACGATCACACACAAACACGATCAACGATCGCAGTTGAGCCTGGGTGAGCGGACCGCTGTGTGTTCAGGTCTGATCCGGGATCAGTTTGTTCGGGCTTGTGCTCCGTGTTACTGAATGTAACGAGGCCTGAAATCCTCACTGCCTTACGAGACCAGCAAAACACCCCGCCCACTGATGTCCGATTGGCTGAATGAGACGGAGCCACGCCCACCTCTCAGAGAACGGTGCCGCCACTTACGGCTTTCTGAAATCACCATAGCAACCCGATCATAATAAACTTACGAAAAGTACCGATTTATGGTTTTTATCATAGTCCAGTTTTTCACAGTAAGAGAATAAGTGTCATATTAATAAACCTTGTTTTATTGGGTAACGTCATATTTAATTTCTGACAGAAATGAAAAGGAGGTTGGACAGAAGTAACGTTACAGTGGATTTAATGGATTGAACTGTTGTTTGACAACATACCGATTGTTCAGCTAATGAAACGTCTTTATGAATAAAACTTTCAGAAGACAAAAACTACATAAAACAGTCTTGAAAGTTGTGAGTTGTAAAAATGACGACTTTTATACAGTGTGCGCCACGAGTGTACAGCCTCATTTTCATCTGTGTTGAAGGGATAGTTCACCCAAAAAT
The DNA here is from genome assembly GCA_039654775.1 of Spinibarbus caldwelli. NCBI lineage: Eukaryota > Metazoa > Chordata > Actinopteri > Cypriniformes > Cyprinidae > Spinibarbus > Spinibarbus caldwelli. Next base: position 35,779,216 of record CM077225.1, on the reverse strand, counting down.
GAAAATTCTGTCATTAATTACGTTCTAAACCCGTAAGACCTTCGTTCATCTTCAGAACACAAATTAATATATTTTTGATGAAATCAGAGAACTCACTGACCCCCCATAGACAGCAAGGGTACTACTATGTTCAAGGCCCAGAAACGTAGTAAGAACATCGTTAAAACAGTCCATGTGACATCAGTGGTTGAACCACAATTTTATGAAGCTTCGAGAATACTTTTTGTTTGCAAAGAAAACAAAAATAAGTTTATTCAACAATTCGTCGTCTCTGCGTCACCCTGGCACCATTTTAGAGAGTATCACGACGCATACGCACGCTTTGATCGGAACGTAAACATACATTGTTTATATCCAGTTCAAAGCGTGCACATGCATCATGATACTCTCAAATGGTGCCCTAGGGTGACGCGGAGGAGACGAATTGTTGAATAAAGTTGTTATTTTTGTTTTCTTTGTGCACAAAAAGTATTCTCGAAGCTTGATGTCACATGGACTGTTTAACGATGTTCTTGCTATGTTTCTGGACCTGGGAACATTTCAGTTGTGCTGCTGTCTATGGGAGGATCAGAGAGCTCTCGGATTTCATCAAAAATCTTAATTTGTGTTCCGAAGATGAACGAAAGTCTTACGGGTTTGGAACGACATGAGAGTGAGTAATTAATGACAGAATTTTCATTTTGGGGTGAACAATCCCTTTAAATTCAAAATGGCGTCTAACCTGATTAAGGTCTATTTAGATAATAACTTTGGATCACACACGGTATTGAATGCACATTTATTTTTATGGTTTCATCTGTTTAGATCGGAAAATGTAGCATCAAGACACTTAGAGCAGCTGTAAATGTGTTTGTCTAATTTTTTAAATCCAAATTCTCGTATAATACAGCTCAAAACTAATTATTTTTTTTCCAATTTATTATCGTTGATTTTGAAAACCAGAACTATGAATGGGAAATATGGAAAGATTCATTATAAAGACAAATGTAGCATAATTCGAGGTCATCCGTGTGGATTTGTAGTGTTCTGAAGGTACAAAATTTAGTTTTCACATCACATTGATTATTTTTAATTTTTATTTTTACTTTAACTGTGTGAGCTGATGATTTGTTTTATGTATATCTATACATTGTATATCCATGAATTGTGATTCTTGGTGATGAAAATGCTGTTTGAGAGGCCCTCTATGGACGTGACGCGCCACTCGACAACTAGAGGCTAAATCTACAGTATAAGCAAAGAAATTCCTCCGATTTAAATAATTTAAAGACTAAAAGCTTTTGAGCGCATGAAATGCACGGCCTGACTCTTGTAGAAACTGTGAATCAAGCAGTTAGCTGGTGTGCCAAAGCTGTAAACATTCATGGATTCATTTCTCTGTATTATTCAGAAATGTAATCTAACGATGAGATAGATGGGCCGTTTTCTTCTTCACCAGACAATCTAAACACAGGATGGTGAGTTGCATGTGCAGAGTTGGGCTAATAAATGAGCTCATATGTTTTCCATGTGCTTTAGTGCGATGAGAGGAAACTCTGGTGCCAAAACGACAATGTGACTGTGTCTTTGGTGACTGTGATCAGTGGGAAGCATGACGGTGGACGGACGTCCGTCTGAGAGGACCTCTTTGTGTTTCTGTTTGTTCTCGTTCTTCTAATTGATAATCACAGCTGGGTTTGATTTTGTATTTTGTGGAAGTAGTTGGAGAAAAAACTATTACATTGGATGTTTTTATACATATGAATATAATATACAACGTACATAAATTAAGAGATGTCTGTTACACATCAGTACAATAAACAGAGAGAACCAATACTGTTGTGTTTGTGGTCATTTCTTGTGTAATTGTTGACCTGTGAGATGCTAACAAGGAGACCCAATATTAAAGCCGTCATCTCATGAGTAATCAAATAGTCCTTGATCTTTTGAAATTTGATTATACAATTAAAACATGTATCTTTCAGAACTTTCTGGTTCCCCTCAGTCCTAAAGTTAACAGTGAACAGTTAAAACTTCAAGTTTCCGTTTGTCAGATATAGACACGGTGCGAGATGGGGGTGAAAACTTTTGAACCGGTTGATTATTTTGTTTAAATATTATATTTTTCATTTAGTACTGTCCTTCAGAAGATACTTAGACGAAGATACAAATGTTTATTTTGTCCCATAAGACAAAATAAGTACCATTTACCCTAATCTAAAAATTCATAAAGTTTTCATCCCTGAGCTCTTAATATATCAAATTCTTTCTGGAGCATCACTGAACGTTTGAACCTTTTGTAATAGTTGCGTATGAGTCCATCAGTTGTCGTCAGTGTGAAAAGGTGGACCTCAAAGTCATACAGTTACTGCAGGAAAAGGTTCATATGTGAAAAGATGCTGGAAAACCAAAGACCTGGAGGATTTTTCTGAAGAACAATGGGCAGTTAAACAAGGGACTCGTGAACAACCATCACAAAACAGAAATACAGTGGTGGATCATCTAAGTAACGACACAGTATTAAGAATCAAGCGTATGCAAACTTTTGAAAGGGGTCATTTGTATAAATTCAGTTGTTATTTTGTCTCGTGGACTATATGTAAACCTCTTTCACAGAAAAAAAATATCTTATACAGGACAGGACTAAATAAAAAATAATCTTATTTTGGTAAAATAATTAACATTTTGCAGATTCTTCAAGGTGTATGTAAACTTTTAACCACAACTGTATGTATGTGTATACAGTGCTGACTAGTAACTGATAAAATGTAATCTGGATTACATAATCCGGTTCCAAAAATTACGTACTTGTAATTAGATTATATTACATTGTAAAATAACCGTAATCAGACTACAGTTACTTTTTTACTAATTACATGATTACATATTATTCACACAACAGCAAAAACCATTCAAAATTTAATGAATCTCCCTAATTTTTATTTTTTTTTTTCATCTTTCATCTTTAATAACAATGAATGTCACTATGGTACCAGATTATAGTATTGAAATCAATATGATAAACAAGTTAGGTCAAAAGTAATCAAAAAGTAGTCAGATTATATTACTTAATAGTTTTGTAGACAAAACTCACCATGTTGATCCATTTGCTCTGATGACCTCACAACGGGCTTTTTTTTTTCTCTCTCCATGCTTTATTTATTCAATGCCACAAGAACAAGAGGTATTACATATTCACGTGATCAAATAAACATTAGCTGCCAGAGAAAAAAGAAAGGAGAGAGGAAAAAAAGAGAATTACAGAAATTTCAGTTTTCAGAGCATTACATGTTTTCAGTACTTTTTTGTTTTTTGTTTGTTCCAAGAGATTTACATATAAAGTCATTTATAAAATGTGCAAAGTTTGGTTTACATTGAGCCCACTTCTTCTTATGTATATGGAATTTTCCTAGCAAAATAAACTAATTTATAATATGTTGTTCTGTATAAAAAAGTACATCAAATATACAAATTTCTATTATACGCTCCAATTTTCTGTTAATATAGAATTCCAAATCCTTCCAAAATAATCTTGAGTAAATACAATGAAAAAAAAAAAAAAGATGAAAAATAGTTTCTTTTTCTTGACCACACAATTCACAGGTATACAAAATGTTAAGCTTAAATCTTTCCAAAACATGCTTAGCAGGATAAATTCTATGAAGTATTTTGTAAGACACTTCCTTAATTTTGTTATTGATACAAAATTTATTTGGCAGTTTCCATGCTTTAACCCAAGAGATATTACCAAATAAAGAAGACCAAAAAAACCTTGCTGCAGGTAAAGACAGAACAAAGAGCATTCCTTATAATCTTATTACTACATTGTTGTCTTAAAACATCAACATTTTCAATGAAAATGTTAAAGGATTAACCATGCTGATTTCTTCTGAGATACAGTTTTTTAAAAGTAACATCACAAAAACAATAGCAAATTCTCTTGGTTTAACAGGTAATTGAAATTTCTGAAGAAATTCAGTATACAACAACAAATACCCATGGGAATTAACTAACTGTCTTACTAAAAGAATACCTTCCTTGAACCAAGTATGATAGAATAAAGATTTGTTTATGTTATTCCATATGAAATAGTTGTGGGGTGAAAAATTGTGCTTATACGTCTGTGAAAACCGGCCGACCTCACGACGGCCCGACTACACTCGCGCAGCAGCGCCGACGTCATGACGTCACCCGCCCGTCAGCCAATCAGCGCCCGCGCTCTGCGGCACTTCCTCGTGGCCGCGTAACCAAGCGGGTGCTGCGCGCGCGGGTCGGAAGTCTCATTCCGAGAGGGGAAAAAAAATAAATAAAACAATAAAGCAACAACAAATAAACACTGTCAAAACTTTGCGAATATGGACCATTACACAAAGTACTGAACTGCGGATTGATAAAGCAGCGCTAGGACTGATAAATAAGCGCACATAGGGCGGATTGAGGAAGAGTTAGCCGCTGCTGCTAACGCTCGACACTAACTCCCTGATTTATGATTGACTGATTTCAGCCGCATTTCAGCTATAAACTGCGCTTTCTGGAGGACTGGAAACACAGAAGTGTGCGTGGTGTTAGCAGAGAGTGTGTTAGTGAGTTACAGGAGGCGGTTTGTCTTGTTTTCGGCGGCCGCTGGTCTCGAGGCCTGCTGTATGAGGAGTTAGTCGAACAGCTTTGATAAACGAGTCGATCACTGAGTTTAACTCCTTATACCCCACACGTGTTGAGAGGTGAACAGGTGAAGATGTCGGCCCAGGCGCAGATGAGAGCCATGCTGGACCAGCTCATGGGCACGGGCAGAGATGGTGAGTGTTTCTGTCATTCTCGTCAAATCGAAACTAAACCATGCGTTTGATTCAGTCAGTGCTGCGTTACTTTATTCGTTGGTTTATGATGTATATATTGATACTCTCTTGATTTGTTTGACAGACCTGTTAAAGAGTCACGATTTAATCTCTGGCTGAATCATTTAATAGCACTGAACTCACGTCAGATTGATGATTTGATAATTAGTGTTGTTCTCGCTTTTCGATTGGTTGATTTCATGATTCTGACGATTCCGTCGGTATAATTAAAAATCATAAACCTTAATTTCATATCAGTCAGATAATATTTCATGGGAATCATGATTTTTATGATTTATTTACCATGAAAAGAATTACACAGTTCACATGATTTGGTTGACATAACTTATGGTCTCACAATTTTATATAATTATTCTAAGTTTTGGCATGATTTGGTCAGAATATAATTTGTTATAATTTTGATTTTAATGATTTTGTTGCCATGACTTCGAAATTGGGTTATTCTCCTTTATTGATTGACTTAATTTGGTAAACTTCATTATTAGTTCTCATGATTTCATCGACTTCATTTGATGGAAAATCATAAATCTTGATTTCATATATGTTTGATGAGAATCAAACTGTTAATGATCAGTGATTGTTTTGCCATGATAAGAATCATGATTTGGTTGATATAATTTGATATTTTGTCGATTTTACTGAATTATTCTATTTTTTTGGCATGATTTGGTAAGAGCTATTTTGATTGACATGATGTCATAAGTTGATTCATTTTTATGATTTCATTGGAATGGCTTTAATTTTATTACTATTTTGAATGACGTAATTTGCAAACATGATTTCTCAGTTTTCGTGAATTTGTTGACTTGATTTGATTAAAACTCCTATGGTTTGGCGGAGATTATTTTATGTCTGTCATAAATTCATTGATGTTGATTATTGGTGATATGAGAATCATGAATATGATGATTCATTCATGTGCATATTTTGGTTGACATAATTACATTCTTACATAATTATTACACTCATTAGTCTCATTTTTGACATAATTGTCAAAATTGTAATTTGATCATCAATGTCATAATTCTCATGGTTTTTTTTAATTGAGAATCATGATTTGATTTGTGGCATTGTGTACTTGATTGGTGTCTCTCATTGTGTGTTTAACACGATGAGAATCATGATTTGATTATGACTTGATTTGATGATTTTTTTTTTTTTTTGATGCTCATAATGTATTCTTGCAGGAGACACGATGAGACAGCGGATCAAGTTCACGGACGAGCGGGTGTGTAAGAGTCATCTGCTGGAGTCGTGTCCACATGACATACTGTCTGGAACCGTAAGTGTCTCATTATCATTCTTCATCTCTGTGGGTTTGACTTTACTCTAAGACCAGTTTGATAATTGCAGGACTTTATTTATACTTCGTCACAGTTTCATTATGACTTCAAACATGTTGAAAGGTTGCCTGAGGTTTCTAAACGGTTGTATTTGTGGTTGTGCAGCGCATGGATCTGGGAGAGTGTGTAAAGATTCATGATCTCGCTTTAAGAGCAGATTATGAGATCGCATCTAAACAGCAGGAGTATTTCTTTGAGCTGGATGTGAGTATGAACCCTTTACATTCATATACATCTGACTGTATGTGGTTATAAATGGCTGATTGTGGCTTGTCTTCTCAGGCCACAGAGCACCTGCAGTCCTTCATCGCAGACTGTGACCGCAGAACCGAACTGGCCAAGAAACGGTTGGCCGAAACGCAAGAAGAGATCAGCGCTGAAGTGGCAGCCAAGGTAAACCCTGACGATCTACACTGGGGAATCCCTGAATGTTTCTTTGCAAGATTTCGCTTGCACATAATTTTCATATTGAAGTTTCGCACACCTGCTTTTGTGCACAGACCAGCGAGTAGTGAGTCATGGTCCACAGCTCTGATATAAACTGACTTTTTGTGAAGAAAAAAAGAGGATGGGCCCTTCAGTGTGTCCTGTTCCAACTTCCTGTTTCGATAGCAAGTGCATGCAAACAGAAAAGAAATCCACTCAATCTGTTTTCTTTTTAAAGGGGCCATATCCTACAGAACATCGTTTCCACCACAGAAAAAAAGATGATTGCAAAATCCCACAATTCTGACTTTATTTTTCACAGTTGTAAGTTTCAGGTCACAGTTCGGATGTTTTTCTTTTAGAATTTTAAATTTATATTTTGAAGTTTTAACTGAAAGTCAGAATGCGAGATGTAAACTTAGAATTTCAAGGAAAAAAGTCTGAATTGTGAAATATAAGCATAGAATTCTGGGAAAAAGTCCCAGACAAAAGAGAACAAAAGTCCAAATTGTGAGATGTAAACAGAATTCTAAAGAAAAAGTCTGAATTCCGAAATGTAAAGTCAGAATTCTGAGGGGAAAAAAAGTGTCAGAATTGCGAGATGTAACAAAAAAAGTTTGAATTGTGAGATATGAGCTCAGAATTCAAAGGAAAAAAAGTCTGAATTGTGAAGTGTAAAGTCAGAATTCTGAGGGGAAAAAAAATTTCAGAATTATGAGGTGCAACAAAAAGTCTGATATGGCTTAATGTGACAGTTAAACTTCGAAAGGCATATTTTTCTGCCGTTCCAAAAGCGCCACCTGCTGGCAGAGAATGAATGTGCATTTTCAATAAGCCTGTTGTTTTTGTTCAGACCAATGTGAAATTAGACCCATATTTTTACCCTGCAAACACGCAGAGCTGTAAATGTGAACTGGTGGATCGATAAGGAGATAATGCATTATAAAAAACTAAAGAGTAAAATGTATTTGTGTATTTATTGATAATTACTTTAATTAATATAATTAATACTTTTGACTCATCCATTTTCTTAAAAATTGTTTAAAGACTGAAATATGAAGTGTATCATTTTATAAAACTTTTTGTTTTTGTGAAACTTGTATCTGAACTGTAAATCATGCTTTTTGCAGTCATTTTACAGTTTAATATGTTATTATAGACATTGCCTTACTCCGCTCATATGGTATTAATTTTATTTGTGCAGGTCTTAAAAAGTCTTAAATTTGAGCTTAAAAATCCTGCAGAAACCCTGATTGTGAGATGTAAATGCAGAATTCTAAGAAAAAAAAGTCAGTTGCGAGATGTAAACTCGGAATTGTGAGATATGAACTAAAAAGTCACTATTGAATTCATTTTTTAATTTGTGACGTAAACAGGCTTCTATAATATCTTGCAATTTGTTAACTTTTAGTTATTTTGCCTGAAATATGTGTATGTTTTTTTTCCACAAAGCACAAAGAATTAAATTTTTCATGCCCATTTGCCACCCTCTCTGACCTTTACTATGAATCTGTCTGTTTTTACAGCTGTGACTCTTAAGTCTTCATGTTGTCTGATTGGCAGGCAGAGCGTGTGCACGAGCTGAACGAGGAGATCGGGAAGCTGCTGGCGCGAGCGGAGCAGCTGGGCGGCGAGGGCAATGTGGAGGAGGCTCAGCAGGTGCTGGAGAAGGTGGAGAAAACACGCACCCTGAAAAAAGAAGCAGAGGTCAGTGTGGGGTCAAAGGTCATGGTGGAAACATTATTGTGATCCTCAGTTCTAGCTCTAGATCTTAAATCACAAATGACATTTGATTAGATATGTTTTTGTATTTGCAGTTAATTATGTTACTGTGTTTAGGACATCTACCGCAACTCCATGCCGGCCTCCAGCTTCCAGCAGCAGAAGCTGCGGGTGTGTGAGGTTTGCTCCGCTTACCTCGGCCTCCACGACAACGACCGCCGCCTCGCCGACCACTTCGGAGGGAAACTTCATCTAGGCTTCATCGAAATCCGGGAAAAACTTGAAAAACTGCGGGTAAGATGACGGCTCACAGAGCTCAGTCAGGCTGGTGTCACGCAGCTCTTCATAGTCGATCTGCTGTGATTTGCAGAAAGCTGTGACGGAGAAACAGGAGCGCATGCGCGTGAAGAGAAGAGAGGAGCGCGACAGAGAAGAGGAGCGAGCCAGAGAGTGGGAGTTGGAGAGAGAGAGAGAACGCGAGCGGGAGCGCGAGAGGGAAAGAGAGAGAGAGCACGAGCGGGAGCGGGAGAGAGACCGAGAGAGGGAACGCAGGAGGTCCGTATCCATGTTCTGCTTTCATTTTATGCACCGAAATGTGTTGAAATCATAATGAGGCCTGGGTATTCTAGCTGTGAAAGTATCTTGATATTTATGTACTTTTCTTCCAATCAGTGGAGCCATAATAGCCAAGCCAAATCAAGTCACATTTATTAATAAAATAAATAAAAGTATTAAGGTTATAAAACTCATCAATTATGAAACGCATTCAATTTCGGCTGTAAAGCAGCTCTACAGAGTACAATAGTGTCATTATTCAGTTCAATGTTGATTCAGTTCGGTTCACATTTATTTTATATTCAGTGTTGATTCAGGTAGTTCAGATTAGATTTAGTTCAGATTCATTCAGCATCAGTGTTGATGTTGCAAAGTTCATCAGTTATGAAATAAACTCAGTTAAACTGTAAATCAGCTCTACAGAAGACAATAGTGTCATTATTCAGTTCAATTCAGAGTTGATTCATTTCACATTCACTTTTCAGTATTAATGTATTTCAGTTCAGATTCAATAGCTGTGATGCAAAGTTAGTGTCATTATTCAGATTGATTCAGTTCAATGTTGATTCAGTTCATAATATAGATTAAACATCCAGATAGATTCAGAATGTTGAATCTAATAGTAACTTAAAAACTTCAAAACTATAAATAAGGCAAATCTAATTAACAGTGATCATTTTTGTCAGTAATCAGTAAATCAGTAATTACACGTGCGTTAAAGTTGTAACTCCCAATGTTTTGAACTGAAGTTTGAAAGAACTGACTCACAGAACTTAATCAAACTATCTGACTTTTAAATAAAAAAAATTCTATAAAATAAATGCACAAGTGTTTTATCATGATGATTGTCTTTAAGCTTCTCTTTCTCCATCTGTTCTCAGGTCCAGATCCAGAAGTGGGGAGCGATTTCGGTGAGGATCAGCTTCCTATCGAATGACATCTGTATCAGTAATGCAAGGATGTAATGTACTGTAATTATATCTTTCTCTGTGCTTTTCAGGGAAGGAGGAAGCTCGTCCTCCCATCGCTCTCGTCGGCACCGTGAGGACGGAGAGAGGGAACGAGACAGGGAGAAGAAACACAGACACAAAGATCGCCATCGCTCTCGCTCTCACTCTCACTCACACAGGAGCAAAAGGAAGAGGTACCACAACAACTTCAGCTTGACTTGACCTGTCTGAGATCTGTTGTGGAGGAACTATTCAATTTGAGCAAAAGGGCGTGATTTACAGTGATTTTACCATAGTCAAGGGAAGTTAAATGTGGTAAAACAACAGCATTATAACATGGCATTAGGATACCAGTGATCAGTTAAAATGAATACACGTGGTCATAGTTCACATTTGAGAGCCAGGTACATTTTAAACTAAGTAGTGAATATTATTTCTAAGCTAATAAATCATTTAGATTTGTAATTTAAATTATTTTATATGATTTTACCATAGTCAAGGGAGTTAAATGTGGTAAAATCAGTGTAAACAATATCACTATGACAATGATACCAATGTTCAATTAAAGTAAATACATGTTATGCACACATGTTGTGTATTAAATGGTCATGATAAATTTTTAATGAAGTCATGGAAAAATTGTAATATTAAATAATTTATATTTGGAATTTAAATTTATTTAAAAAAATCATTAAACAATTTATGTAAAATCTAAATTATTGGGAACTATTTTAAATATGTGTTAATTACTTTTAAATGACTACATTTATATTTGGAATTTAAATGATTTGAATTAAGTAAAATGTATTTTTTAATTAAGCAATTCATATTTGGAATTTAAATTACTTGAAACAGTAGTCAACATTTGAAGTGGATCAAAACCGTTCATGAAAGTTATCCAAAAACCAAAACAATACCTGCTCTCGTCTTAGGACAACTTTGATGAACTTTAATTTAAATTTAATTTGTTTAAATTATTAGATAAATTTTTAAATTATTAATTTATATATGGAATTTAGATTATTTTAAATTAAATTTCAAATACATATTATTTGAAATGCTGACACTATAATTGAAGACTATAATTTGAAATTACTTTCAATTTATACATTTAGTATTTTGAATTTTTAGAATCTTTTGAAATAATTTGAAATTGTTTTTAAATATTTAATTAAATGTTTGTGTTAATATTAAAAGAAATGGACTGATTAGTAAAAATAAATTGTTTAATGAAACCGTATGTCCCCTTTTTGCCTGTCACACTCACTCAGATACTCATATTCTGCCGCTTTTGCTCCTTTCTGCAGGTCTTCACACACCAGAGATCAGGAGCAGCCTCTGTCTCAGGAGAGATGGCAGGAAAACGCAGCAGAGGAGAGATGGTGGGACAACGGCCGCAGGGACATGGAGAGAGAAAGATCGCCCGTCTCCCCGGACATGAGTCGAATGAAAGAGCGGGAGAGATCTGTGTCTCTGGAGAGAGATCAGCGCTCCAGCTCTGAGGAGAGAGAGTCCGGAGAGATCTAGATACTTTACACACTGTAGCTACCGACCCCTGCTCCGTCTCGTAGCCCACACTGATCTGTCAATAACTGGAGGAGCTTTCCGTCCGGTTACTCATACATCAGTAGAAGCTCAGCAGCTACAAGAGAGGAAGCCAGTCACAGATTGCTTGCATGTGTGTGTGTGTGTGTGAGAGAGTGTGTGAGAGTGTGTGTGTGTGTGAGTGAGAAACCAGCATCATTATTTGAGATACAGATGACACCTCAGACAGCAAGAGTTACACACTTTGATCTAGTTGATCCAAACTAGCAAACCAAAAGAACATTTGAAGGAAGTGTTGTAGAGGGGAAAAAGAGTGCATTTAGAAGTAGTTTATTTTTTTATGTTGCAAAATAAGGAGAGGTGGATGAAGGAAAACCTGCAGGAACATAAAAACGCCACCGAAGAAGTCCTTTTCATCCTTTTAAACTTGCTACTCTGTTTATTTTTATTTTCCTTTTTTAATAATTAAAGCTCCTTATATGACTATTTTGATGTGGATATTATTTTCTCCTCTCTTTTTCCCTCTGATTTCTTTTTATATGAATATAAACTCAGAGCTGAACTGAGCAGTAAACTTGGATTATAATGTGAATTTAATTTTTTTTTTTTTTTTCTCCACAAAAACCAAACCAAGTTTTTTCCCAAACATAACAGCACAGGTTTGTAGCTTGGCTTACATTATTTCTCATGGTACCATGATGTGTGTGAGTTTCTCTTGCCCCTTTTTCCTCACTCTTTCGTTTTGCTGTGTTGAGAGGTTGTCTTGAAACTTCATCTTGCCTTGTCATTATGCTAAGAAATAATAAATCTCTTGCTTTCATTGTTTAAACAAAGTGTTTCAGGCTTTTTGTCGTCTTGAGCTTATTTGAATGGATTTTCTGCTGCTTCTGAAATAAATGTGAATAATGCTTTGTGTTTACCAGTGTTTACAATGAAAACAAAGTATATCAGATGACCACTACACTTAAAATATTTACCCTTAAAATGTTATTTTATTTATTGAAGTCCAAAATGTACTTTAACATAAATGAATTGACCTAAACACATTAGGTTACACAAACATAAACTTAAGGGTTAGATCTGACAGAAATAGCTTTTTAATTGCAGTTTACCATATTTACAGTATCTGATATGTTGCTAAATTCTGTCAGAGTAAGCTAGTTTGAGGCTTGCTTTTTTATTATTATTATTTATTTACATAATAAACAATACATATAAACAATAGGGGAACACAAAGTAGTACAAAAACACACGAGTCTATAAAATTGCACAACTTTCATCAAAGATCAATTGTATTTAGTTTGAGAGTTATGCCATATTATTGTTATTAAATATACATGTGATACCGACCTAACAAGAGGGAAAAAAAAAACTTTTTTTAATACATTCACTTGAATAAAATAAGTGATGTTTCTTACGTGTTAAGAGACATGTTCCAAGAAAAAAAAAACTTTTTTAAAAATATATTCACTTTAATAAAATACGTGATGTTTCTTACGTTTTAAGATACATGTTCCAAGAAAAATAAATAAATAAACTTTTAAAAATATATTTACTTTAATAAAATACGTGATGTTTCTTACGTTTTAAGATACATGTTCCAAGAAAAATAAATAAATACATAAATAAATAAACGTTTTTAAATATACTCACTTTAATAAGATAAGTGACGTTTCTTACGTTTTAAGATACATGTTCCAATTTAAATATAAAGTTTAAGCGCCTGTTATTAACGGCCGTGAACGTGAGGCGGTTTGTGTACGCGCGAGGGCAGCAGCGCGCGCTCTAGGGCTGGTCGCGCTGTGTGACGTCACGTGACTGAACTTTGAAAATAAGCGCGAGGAGGAAGCGTCGCTGCTTTCTTTCGAAAAACATACAAACAAATCGATAAAACGCGACTCGTTTGTGATATACCTCATCATGGCGCTCCTGACTCCGTACAGCAAAGTCCCCGAGCTGAACACCGCGACTGTGCTCGTGAGTCTCATGTCGCTGATACTGTTTATAAGGCTAATATAACAACACAACTGTTTCAGTGTTTTTATATGTTTATCTTAATAGCTGGTTGAAAACGAGGAGGAGCTGCAGCCCAAACTAGCCAACGCCATAGTGCAATATGAGAAAGATTTCAACGTCAACGTGTGAGTGTCTGTAGTAATTATTATTTATGGAGGACGTGTGTCGGTATAATGATGGTTTTTCGTGTGTAAGTGCGTCTAAATGTTCCTGATGTCTTTCAGGCGTTTGGCCAGAAAGCTGCCTCTGCCCGTTGAGAACAAGGAAACCCGTCCTCGAATTGATTTAGTCGTGTTTATAGTGAATCTGCTGTCAGAGCGCAGGTACACTGATCTCTATCTCTCTCATATCATTGACTGTGACTGTGAATGGACAGACTCATTCTCTCTCTCTCTCTCTCTCTCTGTCAGTCTGCAGTCAGTGGAAAGCTCTCTCACTCATCTGCACTCAGACTGCTTCCTGGGGAAAGTGTGTTTCTTGGTCACTGATGGTGAGCCAGAGCCTTATTCAACAATTATTAATGTGCGCACACTCATTTTTGTCTCATTACAGTTTTTCACAAAAAAAAGAAATGAATAAAACTTGTGAAAATGCATTTACAGTCACATACAGAAGTTGAAATAGGGTGCTTTTTTATTTTTATTTGTGTGGTTTATGACATCAAACAATTCAGGGGTTTGATCTGTTTTGGTAACAATGTAGCAAAATGGTAACATTAAATAGGAAATGGTTCATGTTATTTGGTTTGACCTCGAGATGAATGATCAACATTTTCTGAAGTTCAAACACCTTCTTTTGCTGATCATTTGCTTAAATGGCATGAGTTTGAGTGTTGCGCCATATATACATAGTACCATTTAAAAGTCTGGGGTCAGTATGATTTTAATGTTTACGAAAGAAGGTTTTTCTGCTCACAAGAGCTGCATTTATTTGATCAAAAATACTGTAAAATTGTGAAATATTATTACTATTTAAAATAACTGTTTTCTATTTGATTCTATCTTAAAATGTAATTTATTCCTGTGATCAAAGCTGAATTTTCAGCATCAATACTCTAGTCTTCAGTGTCACATGATCCTTCAGAAATCATTCTAATATGCTGATTTGCAGCTCAAGAAACATTTCTGATTATTATCAGTGTTGAAAATAGTTGTGCTGCTTTATATTTTTGTTAAAACCATGATACAGTTTTATTTTCAGGATCCTTTGATGAATAGAAAGTTCAAAAGAAAAGCATTTATTTGAAATAGAAATCTTTCATAACATTATATATCTCTCTACTGTCACATTTGTCAGTTTAATGCATCCCTGCTGAATAAAAGCATTGTTTCATGAAAGACAAATCTTACTGACCCCAAACGTTTTATCTGCTTTCTGTCAATGATTGTCAGGAGTGTTTGTGAGGTCAGTGTGTTTTACGTGTGTGTCTGCAGCTCGCTGCGGCTCTCACACTCAGGAGCGTTTGGTCAGCGTAAGAAAACTGGCTGCTTCACATCAGTGTCCGGTCCTCTGCGCTGAGCACAGGGTAAACACACACACACACACACACAAGGTCACATCAGGCAGACGTGTGTTACGGCGCATGACTCTCTCTCTCTCTCTCTGTCTTAGACGGCAGATGGCGTGAACGCAGCAGCCGCGCGGCTCCTCAACATCCTGAAGGTGTCTGCAGGAATGTCGCCCATAGCCACCACTGCCCTCTATCTGTCCTCTCTGACCCGCTGCTCGGTGACCTCTGACCTGGAAGAGGACTGACCTCCAATATGATCAATTAAGAACTACATTAAGACTTGGTTCATTACTTTGAATTTCCACACAGGAAACACAAGTTGCATATATTCACACTGGACTGCTGATTAGTTCAGGTGGGTGCGACTGTTATTTTAAAATCAGTGTCCATGAAATTTCCCTTCCCTTGGGAATTCATTAGCTGCTGTGTGTTTTTATGGCTGCCTGTCGCTTACATTCAACTCTTGTACTGAATTAATAAAACACCCAAACCAGCAGAAGGAGCCATTGGGTAGCAGATGAATCGCTCCTAACATATTCCCCAAATAATTATCCCTATACAGTATTTATAAATAAAATAATTCAATTTTTAACCAAATGACTGTACTGTTTTTATGTGCTTTTTTTTTTTTTTTTAATGAGTCCTGTTTTTACATATATTTATGTATATTTACACTATATTATTACATATATACATATATTTACTCGCATATATTTACTACAATACAGGTAAAAAGTTTGGATGTTTAGTTTTTTTTTTTGTTTTTGTTTTTTTTTGGTACTATTATTTTTATTATAATTTTGTTTATTTATATTTTATTATTATTATTATTATTATTATTATTTTTCCCATGTTGCGTTATTTAGTAGTTTTAAAGACTTAATTATTATTCTAAAATAATGCTAAAAAGTGACTAAATAAGTCCAAAATTTTGACTAGTAGTGAACCTATAAATCAATATTGTTCTCATCCTAAAATATCTTAATATCCAATAATTATGTTACCAAAAGAACTTCTATTGATAGAGAATGGCTTGGAGCATTTTTCCTGATGTTTTCACGGCTAAAAACAGTAAACAATGATTTATAAGATTAAATATGCCATCTACTTGTGTCATTTTAGGTAGTTTTTATTATTTTTATTATTA